>CM062819.1:1176101418-1177472989 GCA_031772625.1 Pinus tabuliformis
ATCTTCCACAGCAAAGTAGGGTTTTGACTTTTCATTTTCATGGCATTTTAACATATTAATTTCTCATTCATCTTGCAAAACCAAATCTAGCCATGGAGGAGAGGCCTACCTGCAATTTGCTTAAGAGAAAAGTGGATTTGGTAGCTTGCTGACAGTTTGTTGGGCAAAAAACCCAACGCGTAGTGTGCCTTGCCCAACGCGTAGCGCCCCTCTGACACGTAGCGCATGAGCAATTTTGTTATGAGAAAGGCAGCCTGATGCGTAGCGCGCCCCTGACGCGTAGCGCGCCCTCCCTGATGCGTAGCGCGCCCTCAGCAACATAGGTCATTTTGAAGGAGGCGTTTGGAGGCCTTCCTAGTGTTGAAATCGGGCATAGGATAGCTCGCTGGAAATTTCTTTGAGTCTACTTTTCAAAACAACTGGAATTTTTCAATTTGGAGTTCATTTTCCCTATAACAAATCAAATCTCCCAAGACTGGTCAAAATGTGCCAAATGAGGTTGCCTCAAGGGAGAGTGCTGTTGCCGTCAACTTTTGAATGCCTTTCTCAACTCCAAATTGAGCTCATGATAGCGCATTGGAAAGCTCTCTCTGTCTAGTTATTATTTGACTCATCAAAAAAGTTATTTTTCCAACCAAGCTAAGAGAAAGCTTGATTTTCCCAAGGTCACTTCAGAGGTGCATTCGATTCTCTTGAGGCAAAGATATTTTTGACATTTCTCTAAAACCATGACATCTGTGTAAAAAGTGAAGGAGGTTTTTCTTCTTTGGCCTATTGTGGACAAAAAAATCTCTCAGTTTTTCAAAATTTATCTTGGATTGCTCTGTAACATCTTTTGAGTGAAACTTGTCCCGATGTGTGAAACAAGGAATGTTGTCGAAATGAAGCGAAATGAAGGGGATAAGAGGCTTCTAAATTCTTGGGGAAATTTTTGGAAGTAGGGAGGGATGTTAGGAAGCAGGGGAATGTGGAATCTCAGAGATTGAGCGAGGGGAAGGGGTCCAAAAGGGCAAAACACAGGCCCAACCTAGAAAATTGCCAGGTTGTAGCAAGAAACTAAGGTTTGTGGAAAAATGAGGAATTTGGGGAATCTCAGTGATGGGAAGCATTTGATAAGGTACTTTAAGGATAGGGGAAGGTGTATGAACATCTGGATACAAGTTTTGCTAATGATTTGACCATCCAAGAGAAATTAGCTTTCAAAACCCTAGGAGAGGGAAATGAACCTTGCCTAGGCGCAACTGAAGCATGAACAAGGTGTAAAATGACCCAATGGAACATGACATGATGAGGAAAACCCTATGAATGATGATAGGCTCAGTTTAATGATGACATGGACCGACATTTGGGAAATTTTGAAAGGAGTGAAAGCAAACCTAGACCTAATGCCTAGTGACCAAATTTTGCTTGAAGACTCACTGAAATGACAAAATTTGACCTTGACACTCTGAGACCACTCTGTAAGAGCATATTTGATCACTGGAGGAAGGCTGGAAAGACTGACACTAAAAGGTTGGCTTCATTGAAGTAGTGTAAACAATCTGACATATGATTTTTGAGCTTGAAGTTGGTTTTGGTTATTGATGCAGTGTTTTGGGTTCATATCTATGTTATGGTTACTGTTATCACCCCAAGAAAATCTCCTAGGTTGTATCTCGGAGATGCTTGGGAACATTACAAACTCAACAAAAATGTTGGAAATGGGTGGATGAATAGAAGGAATTATGCTTGTTCAAGCCAGATAACCACTTCTACTATGCTTAACCCCAGACATGGGTGAACACCCCTAGACTACAAGGCTTTAGACCACCAATTACTCACAGTTTGAGGATTAGGTGAACATGGAGAATACTAACCACACCAACAGATGCACAAGACTATGTGAAGGTCGACTGCAACCAGTAAAGAGGTCTGCAAATCTATTTCCTAATGCACAGACAGGATGACAACTCTCTAGCACTAAGTAAACAGAAACCTACATAACACATTCAATGATACATACTAGATTCTAACACAGAGGTGGGATGACAACCCCTCTAATGCTAAACATCAAGAGCACATGAAAAATGCATAACAGACACAACCTAGAACAGAGTAGAAATGGAAAGTGAGCAATTAACAGCAAAAGAAGCTTGTATTAGCTGAAAATGAAGAGCAGATGCTGCAAGTATCATTTGATAGATGTATTGCAGAGGGATTGATTTTGAGCTTCAATGTTACTGATGGGTCTAGTATGAAAATTTGATGAAACTTGGGCTACATATTGCGCTGCTGTGTACCACGAGTATCCATTTTGAAAATTTATGAAAAGTGGTCCCTAGATGATTCTAAGGGTTGGAGCCTTCAATGAGGAAGTCGAAGCTTCCTGCCAATAGTAACTCGTGATTAAATTAGGGGGTTGGAGCTCCCTTCCAATAGAAGTTGGAGAATGAGAGAAGGTTGTAGCCTTCTGCAGGTGGGTTCCTACGTACTGGTATGAGTATGCGCTAGTACAATATTGTCAACAACTTATTCTTTATATTAAAAAGAAGACATCGACAACAACAACAGGTGGTTTTTCTCTCACACTGGGTTTCCACCTTAAATCCTAGTGTTCATGTGTGATGATTTATTTATTACAGCACATGGTTAATGTTTATCTAATGGTTAATAAAATACTAATGCAATAACTGAAGATAAACAAATGATGGATTAAATGAATTATAAGTTCACTAGATATACGCTAATTAGCTTAAGAACAGTGATGTGCACATGCAAGTTTGATTTAGTAAATCACGTATAGAAATATGGATATGAAATATAAAAAGTTATTGACTTGTAAATACTGATTCACACCCCCCCCTCACCCCCCAGTATTTTTCCCAACACCACTTATAGGGTGCAACCCTTAGAGTTTCACGTATTTAGTTACAACATTGGGACTTGCTTCATAGAGATAGTCTTCCTTACACCTTGAAGTATTCTTTTTGCACCTTCATAGTTGAGGAATTGCAATGACTTTCTATAAAAATCCATGTGAACTTGATGGGTTTCCATATATTCCATTCCCATTGGTATATCCTATAAGCATAATGATAGAATATTGAGGGTATCTATTATGAGCATGCCACCCAGCTTTAAGTAGCATGATTTCACCTAATAGACCACTTTATGTTTTACTTGCGTGGTTAGTTGGACCAACCATAACTTTGCATGGGGTTTCCTTCACAAGTTTCATATCTCTAAAACTTTTGGAATGATATAACTAAACTTGAAACTAGATCGATTAAAATCAAAATAGGTTGCTTGGTGACCATACCTTCCATTTCAATCACCAAGGCTTGATGATCTGATTTCCTACTATCCAAAGCCACATAAATTCAAGGTATTCACTAAACCATATCATTCAATGTCATTTCCTCTTGGATAATATACAACTTCATGCTATTTTTTTGTTTGCAAGCACAATACTTCTTTAGGTAGTTCTATCCACATATCAAGCACTAGAATGACCTTCTCTTGGGATGCTTGGCCTCTTCTCCCAGGGTTTTAGAAATTTGGTCTCTACTAGAAGTAGTGAAATTCCATTTAAATGCACCTTTGGTAGGAGTGGTGAACTTATATTTTTTCCCTCCTTGCTTTTTTCAAGAGGGTTTTGACCCTTTTCCTTTAAAATTGGTCCTATACTTTTTCTTCCAATCTAATCCAAATTCAAAATGATATTTAGATAAATCATTGCAATACTTAGCCTTTGGATTAGTTTCCTCCAACATCCCTTGCTCATTAAACTCAATTTGATCTTGGTAGTAGTGTAGTAACCCACTAAGGTATCTATGGATCTTCACCTTCTCATCCTCGATATATGGAACATAGCTCAGCAACTCCAAACATTTGTTAGTATAAGCATCCCTAGCTTTTTTTCATGGAACTCTTTAATTTTACTGTAATAGAAACTCTCATATATATACTTATCATAGAAATATCTCTCAAACATCCTCCACAATAGTTCCTTTTTCTCAAATTCTATTGAAATTTCTCAAATCTTCCCACCACATGTCAAGGTTTCCTTTTAAGATCAAAATGGATACTTTGGCCTTCATATTTTTAGAATAATCATGGACTATGAAGTATTATTTTAATCCCAACATCTAGGATTTTTCCTCTTTAGTATTTTTAATTTCTGCATTAATGGTGGGGGGCTTTGATTTCATGAACTCTTTCAACATTAAGATCTTCCCACTTCTCCTTTTTCTAGTGGTTTCTTCTCATTGTATCACTGGACAATTGGTCATGGATACTTCAATATCTTTCTAGATTGTCAATTTGGGTTTCTCCCTCACTATGTCTTGAATTTATTTCTGATTCCTTTTCCTTGAATTGTTTCCTTTTGCCTTATTGGTTTTCAATCCCTACTTCTAAATATCTAGTGGGATTTGCCTGGATTTTGCTAGCCTCAATTTCTAGCACCAAGATCATGTTTCTTTTCTCTATATAGATATGATAAGATATGAAAAGCTATCGCATTTGCCTATGCTTTCCTTTCTTGTGCTACGATAATATTTTCGTTATCTACCTTGCAACTTCTCAATTCAGGTCTCAAGCTCCTAGGGTGTCCATTCATTTATGGGATTTTTCATTGCACCTCCTCCCAACAGAGTCCTCTTCTTGATTATGATACGATATGGATATTTTGTACTCTACCATTCTTATTTTCATTCCTTTAGTTATTTCTATAATTTTTGTCTTCTTATGTGTTTTCACACAAACAATTGTTAGTTAAATTTGGCATGAATATATCACCTTGGACTATGAGCACTAAGCATGCTAATATGAATTTGTTCACAAAATCAACATCCACATCATCCATACATGCTAGAGAAAAATACATGTCAATATTTTATCAATATTAGAAACACATTGGCTACAGATAAAAAATGAGCATATACAATAAAGAAGCCGACATTTTAAATTTTGAGTGTGAGCCTCTTGAGGTTTAATGTTGAACCCATGCTTCGATACCACTCTGTATGTTCCCCCTTCCACCCCCTTATATATTGTCCTAGTAAGGGGGGTGTTACCTATGCGACCCTATCTCCAAGGTCTATTACAAAGATGGGATTAGAAAAGAAAAAAAAATCTAGTTTATGGAATTAAATTATGATACCACCATGGTGTTTTGATCAACAAGAAATTTTTGATGATATGTAATTTCTCTATCTAAGTCCTTGATCAAAGGTTATGCCCATTACAAAATTTTTCCTACTAGAAGAGGACATGCCTTCACATTACTCACGTGGCACCCACATGGCCTCCACCAAACTTGCGTGATCCAAACACATCGTCATTGTGGGGCCTCCCAGGTCCATGTCACACTAAAGAAACCACACCTTCATGCTCTCGCTTGCCGCAAGGAACGATAATACATAATCAATTGGTGGGGAATATCCTAGTCAACATGGTTCCACCCTTAGAACCATGGTTGTTTTGGCAAATCCCTTGTTAGCATCAACTACCAAGGTATTAAGGGGTTTAGCAGTGGCGGTCTCTCTGTGGTGGGATTCCATAATGGGAGCATATTGGTGGGGTTGAATGCACTGCTTACTCTCTTAAATGAATATCTCTAATATGATACCCCAGTTAGGATTCACCTCATTTGGTATGAGAGTCCCATCTCTTTCATCAGTGTGACTTCCACCTTATGCTTTTTTGAATGTCAGAATTTTGGATGGATGAAATATGAAACAGAAACCAAAATTGAGCCCTTGAAGGAATGCAAGTTAAATAAACTTTAATGAATATACTTTAAATTATTTTATACAAGGAATGATACAAAAAATTTATAATAAGCATGAGTTTTAAAGAAAGAGTGATAGCAATCTCTAATTAAGATACATGATGCATAAAGCATACTAGCTATTAATTATGAAAAAAATTGATAGGGAAATACTAAGAAGGGGGGGATGTAAATCATTATTTTTAATTCACTTAAACTTTCAATTTCATATTCAGAATTTTGTATTCTATTGTTATTTATTCAACCTGCATGTGTATGTGACTTTGGTGAATGAAAACTACATATATCTAGATAACTAACCTTTCATACGTTCCATCAATTTTTTATCTTTAAGCAATGAATCATTATTTCATTATTCATTTATTAAGTAGAAACCATGAGCAGTAAAGAGAAGATGAATCGTCAACACACAAGAAACATATAAAAACATATGAACACCATAGTTTTAGGTGGAAACCCAATGTGGAAGAAAACCACAATTGTCTTCATCTTTGTCTTCTTTCTTATTAGATAATAAAATATGTATTACATATTATATTGGTGCAGAATATTACCAACATGCATGGACCCACCTAAAGGAGGCTACAACCTCCACCTGTTCTCCAACACGCATTGGAAGGGAGCTACAACCCCTAATCTCATTTGCCGAATCCTTCAGAAGGGAGCTCCTACCCTCTCACTGAAGGGTGAAACCCTCAACACCTTGTGGACCAAGTTTGATAATGTTTCACACTTGATCCACCTTTCAATCAATCACCAAAACATGCAAGACACATTCCATCAAATTTTCACATGGGACCGAGACCAACAATAATCCTAAGCCAATAGGTGAAACTGAAATATTGAATCTCAAAATATGAATCACTGAAGCACTGTAAACCAAATAAATCACTAAAAAATCAAACCACTGAATAATGAATCAATCAAATGAATGAAATAAATCTCAACCAATGAAATAGATCAAATCAATGAAATACCAACTAATACAGTCACGCCTCAACCATTTAACCATTCAATGATTAATCACACTATTGGATAATAGGTGGACATCATAGGAATAATGTGCATTCACTACAAACCTTGATCAGTATTAAATTCAGAATATATATGTGATTGTTCTAAAGTATGCTCGCATATATACATGTTTACTATGTATAACACTTGCGTACAAATCTCAATTCAATAAGTGTCTAAACAAAATCACTGCATCACCCACTAAGTTGCTAACGCAGGGAGTCACAGTAGAACCTAATCATAGATAAACACTATGTAGCATGAACACTAACAAATATTCCATTCCACAAAAAATTAAACTTAATCAATAGTTCCAAATAGAGATTATCATGATCAAGGCATCATTTAAAAACAATAACAAATAAAACAAGCATCGTCAACTGTCATCATCAAGAAGCAATTTGATACCGTATTACATATACGTGACTTCCATAAAAAAATATTTGCATATCTATGTGACTACCATGCATAACACCCATGTAAATATTTCAACTTATAGAATAAATTATCACAAAATTCATACACCACAGCACTAAACAAGATCCTCATATGTACTCTGCCTTACAGAACAAACCTTAGGTAAAATTATTTAATCATAGAATCAAACATTCGTTGCAAACACCACACATTTTTCTACAAATTTTACTGTTCAATCACATATAGCTTCAAACAAATTCAAACAGATATTGAATCATTAGATATTCAACCATTTTTACTCAATGCACTTTGAGATCTTCTAGATTTGAGTCATCTCCTCGCTCCCTGGTGCACACCTATTTCATATCAGACCACACATGAATGACTATTCACTTGCACACTCAACACCTTGATCTCCATCTCGTTATATAGATTTTAGCTTAGCCAATACCTTAGGTAAATCCCCTGCTAATGTTGTTAGTATTTATTGACAAGATCAAGTAAACATTTTCGCCACAATTATTATGGGAAATTACCATGGTAATGGCCCCTGGTATCTAGGTTTCCATGGTTTGTGTACGTGACTTTTAGACATAGGACCTGTGTATGTACTTGACCTTCTTCATAGGAAACATGTATGCTTTTAAAAATTCACTTTTTTTATCCTTCTATAACTAAGTTGCCATTTCTCTATTCATGTCCTCTATAACATCTATACTAATATTCCTAATATCTACATTAGTTCCACAATCATCATATTATCAACATGTTTTCATAAAGGATATCTTTGTGAAGCAAGTTTCCATCAAGGACAATGCATTAGTCATAATTCTAATAGTCTCGCACTTTTGAATTGACAGAAACCACTTTGGTGTTTGGAAGACTCTAAGAACATATGAAAACACCGAGACTTATATCCAAACACCACCAAGTATTCTCTCCAAGCACCAAGTGTTCTCTCCAAACACCACGATCATTGTAATTCAGATGTACTGATATGAAACATGAAATTTTCATATTGACCATACATCATATCTTCTAAAGATATGCAATAGAGTACAAGACTTGAGATATAGGACCTTTTCTAACAACAATGACTATATGCTCCCTTGATTACATCAATAACCCAAAATATTGGTTGTACAATACATTAATGTCCCAAAATAATGAGAATACATACATAGCATGACCTGATCCCAGTAAACCATACAATACTTAATTTTACAATGATTAAAACATGGGTATTTTCATGACCTTTACATCAAGATACATATATGACATTCCTAATCATAAGCAAGGATTTCAACCATGATAATTTGTAGCAACCACGATGCATCATATAGGAATCTGTAACATAATCATTTGATGGAAGCAACATAAATTTCATAATCATAACATGATAATCCTCATCATAAAAATATGCCCACAAACAATGAGTAAATCATCAACTAATGCTCGATAAGTGGCGCCTAATAAGAGACCATAATGCCAACAATGAACTATAGAATATGCTCCCCTTGAACCCGTGTGTTGAGAAATGGCAACAAGAAATTCCAGTTTAATTTGTTCTTGAATTAAACTGTGAATTAAAATAGAATTCTTTTCTCATAGCAATTTGAAAATACTTAATTAAGTTTAATTAACTTAATTAATTAAGGAAATTCGAATTGGAGGTATTTTAGAAGACATGTGTATGTTCTCCTGAACTTATAGAAGTTAAGGATCAATTATGAATGAGTTGTAATTAGTTAACTAAGTTTAATGAGTTAAGTCTAGTTAAATTAGTTCCAATCAGTTTCAAGAACTAATAATGAGTAAACAGTTAGTTGGGATGCTAGTGACCTAATTAGTGCTACTCTAGTTAACTGAAGATTCCACCATCAAAAACTCATGCATGTTGATTCTGAGAAAGACCCAGTTGAGACTAGAGTGCAGGGACAATGTACTATTTGTTTTAGATTTTTTTTGAGTTGCACTGATAGTGCATGCATTCAGGAACTAATCCTTGAGGGATTGCACTATTTTTAGAGGCTTTATTTCCCTTTAAATACAATCTATCCTTCATAGGAAGTACACATTGGAATAGACACTTGGAGAGCTTGTGAATTGGCTAAGATTTGGCCTTGAGAATGCTTATGAGTTGGAGATTGAATTTGTTGAGTGCTGGGATTGTTCTAGAGAGAACATGCATTGTAATTTCATCTTGATTTTCCAGATTAATACAATACAGATAAGGGGGTTTTGAGATATGGCTTTCCCTAGATATTTATTGTGATATGTGCCTTTTATTCTCTTCCTCTATTGATTATTGTTTGATTGATGTTTATGGGCTTCCGCTGTAAAGAGTAGAAGTATATCATTGTCTCTTGTTTTAGTAGATTACATGAGCTTGTGAATCTACAGGTTTTTATACATGGTATTGGAGCAAGATTGTAGAGAAGTTCTGAGAATTTATGTGCAAAATTTTCAGAAAAAAAATTGTAGATTTGGATTCCTTGGGAAAATATACCCAAATTCAAAAGAAAAAATCGGTTGAATCAGAGTTTGGATGAGGAAGATATTGCTGATTTAAAATCAGCTCTCTAGAGGAGATTTCGAAGTTTTGAGTTTCTGCGTTATAGCTAAAAGTCAAATTTGCATACATACCTCAAGATCGGAAGATGGTGTTCCATGGGTTGAGGCATGAGTATGCCTTGGAAGGCAGCTCAAATTTTATAGCCTAGAGGGATGAGATGGAGGTTGTGCTAGAAGATAATGGCTTGAAGGAATTCATTGATCAAGAAGTCCCCAAGCCAACAACTACGGATGCACAAAATTTGGCCGAATGGAAGAAGTGTGTGGTGAAGGCAAGGTGGATAATTGTTGAGGGAGTTAAATACCACATTGTCTCGAGTCTCCATGGCAAGGAAACTCTGCATGTTATGTGAAAAACATTGAAAAACTTGTATCAAAATAGCAGTGATCAAAGGAAGTTCGAATTGAAGCATAAACTTCGTAAAATCAAAATTGAGAAAGGTGAGCCAATTCCAAAGTACTTGACCAAGTTCACTCAATTTCGAGATGAACTCAGATGTGTTGGAATCATAGTTGCTGAGGAGGATATGGTGAACCTTTCTCTTTTTGGACTCCCAAAGCGTTGGCATAGTTATCAGGACTCTGTCAATGGTCAGAAGAAGCTGCTAGATTGGGAACAACTATGGTTAGAATTGATGAAAGATGAGATCACGAGGAACACCAGGGATGGATCTCCATTAAAGATTGATTATTAAGAAAACTCTTCCTTGGCGATTAAGGCAAGGAAGGAGAAAGGTAAAATTTCTTGCTCTAAATTAGATTCTTATCATTGAGGTAAGAAGAAAGACATGACGAAAGTTAAATTATTTCATTGTCACAAGATGGGTCACTTTACTACAAATTTCCATTGAAGAAGTCCAAGGAGAAGTCCTTAGGAGGAGCAGTGGGTGAGGCTTTGGCCTCGCAATTTGAATTGGACTTTTCCCTCATTGCATGCATGGTGTCTTCAATGATGGAAAGTGTCTGGTACCTAGACAGTGGAGCACCTTTCCACATGACTGGAAACAAAGAGTTATTCAGTGAAGTGGAGGAGAAAGATCCCAACATGCATATTGAGAAGGGAGATGATGGTAAGTATAGTGTTACTAGTGTGGGCACTATTACTTTTAAGAGGGAGCATGTGACTCCACTCATCTTGAAAAATGTTATGCATTTACCCAGACTAACGAAGAACTTGGTATCCATTGCCATGCTTGAGGATAGAGGCTATGATGTGATCCTTTTTAAAGGAAAGGCACTCCTTTGACACATAGGCATGGGTCAAGTAAAGAAGATAGGGATTCGAGTTAAAAATCTTTATAAGATAGAGGTAGAGGATTATGTTGCTTTGAGTTCAAAAGAAGAAAAGATGTTGATCGGACATGTTGGGGAGTTGTGGCAAAGGCGATTGGGCCACTTTCATCATGGGGATTTGAAGATATTGCAGAAAATCTCTATCAGTCTTCCCAAAGGTACACTTCAACAAGTTCATACATGAAAGGGTTGTACTTTGTGAAAATACACCAAGTCTTCCTTTGGAGATAAAGACAGTTAACCAGAGTCTATTTTGGAGAGAGTTCATTCATATGTGTGCGGACCATTCTCGACAGTATCCACCACCAAACACATATATTATGTTATAATTGTAGATGACTATTCTCATAAATGTTGGATATTTTTCAAGTAGAGAAAGGATTAGACATTCACAAATTTTTATGAATTCAAAGCATTGTTCGAGAAAGAGTCAGGCAAGAAGGTTAAATCTATAAGGAGTGATAATGGTGGAGAATATGTATCCAATGAGTTTAAGAACTTCTCTGCAGTGGAAGGGATTAAACGAGCATTATCGACACCTCATAACCCTCAATAGAATGGGGTTGTTGAGAGGAAGAACAGGAGCATAGTAGGGGTAGCAAGGGCAACATTGCATGATCAAGGCCTACCACTACACTTGCTGGTTGAGGAACACAACACAAAAGTTTATGTTTAGAACCATACCCCACATTGGATACTTGAGAGTAAGACACCAGAGGATGCTTATTCCAGTAAGAGGCCAGATGTGGTCACTTTAGGATTTTTGGGTCATTGATTTATTTCCATGTGACCAAAGATGCAAGGAAGAAGCTTGAGCCAACAACAAAGTTGGGGATCTTTGTGGGGTACATTGATACTCCCCACAACTATTAGTTGTTCATGCCGACCAGAAAGATGATAGTGGTTCACAGGGATATCAGGTTCGATGAGGAGAAGGCCATGTGAGTTTCCCTTGAGAGGGAGCTTGAGCCACATGACGAGGAAGAAATTTTAGTTCCTAAGGTTGAGGAACCTTAGATTGATGTGGAGTAGCCACATGCAGAGGTTACGAGAATGGAGAGATCCACTGAGGCAGAGTCTTCTAGAGAGGGAAGAAAGTGCACTAGAGAGGCTAATAGATTGTTGGATGAGGCACAGGAGAATGTGGGAGCACCCTCTTCTCAGCACAGACAAAGGAAGTCACTAGAGAACTACACTGGATACATGGAACTTATGGGTGCATTTGTTGTGACAGAGCCATCTTCCTTTTAGGAAGTAGTGCAACAACTAGTTTGGTTTGATGCGATGGTTGAGTAGTATGACTCCATAGTTCAAAACAGTGTTTTGGATGTGGTCTCGAGACTGTTAGAGAAGTTAGTTGTGAGCTCCCATTGGATTTAAAAGGTAAACAAAGCTGCAAATGGTAGTGTTGAGAATAATAAGGCCAAATTTGTGGCTCATGTTGCAAGGTACTCATCTATCAGATCTATTTTGGCACTATCTGCACAGATGGGTTGGAGTATCCATCAGATGGATGTGAATTCTGCCTGCCACAATGGCAGGATTAAGGAAGAGGTGTACATAGAGTAGCCTGAATGTTTTGAAACCTTGGACCATGAGTCACATGTGTGCCGACTCAAGAGAGAATTATATGGGTTGAAGCAAGCACCTCGTGCTTGGTACACCAGGATATATAACTATTTCACTGGATTAGGCTTCTCAAAGGGTGAAGCAGATGTGAACATGTATCACATAGTGGTGGAAGGTAAGCTTTTGATCATTGTACTTTATGATATCATACTAACAAGTGATGAGAATCTCATCAGATCTTGTAAAGATGGCTTTGCAAGAGAGTTTGAGATGAAGGACATGGGGCTCATGCATTACTTTCTTAGCGTGGAGGTATGGAATGGAGATGGGGAGTTGTTTGTTTCTCAAGGAAAGTATGGAAATGAGATACTCAGGAGATTCTACCTGGAGAGTAGTAAGCTAATGGAGACTCCTCTAGCTGGTAAATGGAGGAAGGAGGATGCTACTTTAAGAGAAGTAGTGGAATCTATTATTTATAGGCAGCTTGTGGGTTCACTCATATATTTGGTGAACATACGACTTGATATGTGTTATGCAGTTAACAAACTTAGTCAAGTGATGGTTAGGCTTACCAAGATGTATTGGAAGGAGGCAAAGCATGTCTTGAGATACCTGAGAGGGACTACTCAGTTTATGTTGTGGTATAGATAGACATAGGGAGTGAAGCTTCAAGGCTTCACCACTATAGATTGGGTGAGGAGTCCATTTGACAGGAAGAGCACATCAGGAGGGATCTTTAGTATTGGATTAGCTATAGTTTCGTGGTACAACAAGAAGCAAAGATCAGTTGTACTCAGTTCAACAGAGGCAGAGTACATGGATGCACGTCAAGAAACATGTGAGGCTATCTAGATGAGGAAGATCCCGGTTGGTTTGTTTGGTCAGTATATGGATCTGACAGTGATTTATTGTGATAATCAGAGTAGATGAGCAAGATCCCGGTTGGTTTGTTTGGTCAGTAGATGGATCTGACAGTGATTTATTGTGATAATCAGAGTTGTATCAAACTCTCTAAAAATCTAGTTTTTCATGATCAGTCCAAGCATATAGATATCTAGTATCATCATCTTAGAGATTGTGTATTGAGGCAGATCATGTTGTTAAATTACATTCCCATAGAGGACCGAGATGCTGCCATCTTCACAAAGGAATTGCCAAGATGTAAATTCGAGTTTCACAAAGACAAGATCAAGGTAGTGGATAATTCATTTCTTGTTGAGAGGGAGTGTTGAGAAATGGCAATGAAAAATTCTAGTTTAATTTGTCCTTGGATTAAACTGTGAATTAAAATAGAATTATTTTCTCATAGAAATTTGAAAATAATTAATTAAGTTTAATTAACTTAATTAATTTAGGAAATTCGAATTGGAGGTCTTTTAGAAGACATGTATATTTTCTTGCTAACTTATAGGAGTTAAGGATGAGTTATGAATGAGTTGTAATTAGTTAACTCAATTTATTGAATTAATTCCAGATAAATTAGTTCTAATCAATTTCAGGAACTAATAGTGAGTAAGCAGTCAGTTGGGACACTAGTGACCTAATTAGTGCTACTCTAGTTAACTCAAGATTCCACCATCAGAAAATCATGCATGTTGATGCTAAGAAAGACCCAGTTGAGACTATAGTGCAGGGACACTGTACTATTTGTTTTAGATTTTACGAGTTGCATTGATAGTGCATGCATTTAGAAACTGATCCTTGAGGGATTGCACTATTCTTAGAGGCTTTGTTTCCATTTATGTACAAGCTATCCTTCATAGCAATTACACATTGGAATAGAGACTTGAAGAGCTTGTGAATTGGCTAATATTTGTCCTTGAGATTGCTTATGAGTTGGAGATTGAATTTGCTGAGTGCTGGGATTGTTCTAGAGAGTACAAGGATTGTAATTTAATCTTGATTTTCCATATTAATACAAAACAAATAGTGGGGTTTTGAGCTATGGATTTCCCTAGATATTTATTGTGTTATGTGCCCTTTATTCTCTTCCCCTATTGATTATTGTTTGCTCGATGTTTATGGGTTTTCTTCAGTAAAGAGTAGAAGTAGATTCTTGTCTCTTGTTTTAGTAGATTACATGAGATTGTGAATCTACAAGTTTTTTTACACTGTGCCACCTTTTCACCATCAATTATGATCACATTATGTCCATCTCATCAAACAAAAATGAACTATAGCAACAATAATATTTTGTAATAACTCATGAACCAATATTATTCTAAGAAACAAATGGGAATCATTAACATTCTACAATAAATCAATATTAGAACTAGAGTGCTAATAATAGATTGGTGAAACATAGGAGAGTCTCCTCTTTAATAAGTGCCACTTATTTTTCATTATTGAGAAGCATACATGACTATCTAGATCAACAACCACATATACACATGACTAACTTTAATAAGATCCACATACATAATATAAATTATTGATTTTTATAGCCACAACTCCGCATGAACATGACATAAATGATCCTATTATGTTAGAAGAATTAGCAGAGTGGAGGCATGAATCATTCCTAATTTTTGTCTTAGATATTCAAAGGAATTACATGGAATAGTCTTGGTGAATATGCAAATTGTTCCATTGAAGGAACATATTCCAACTTGATATTTTGTTCAAGAAATTGTTCGCTAAGAAAATGGTATTTTGTTAGGATGTTCTTAGTTTTGAAGTGCATGTCATGATATTCCTTCAATGTTTCGATCATCCCTAGAGGTTGAGTACAACAAGAGGTAGCGACAACATATTTTTCTTTAGTAGTTGATAAAGTAATAGAAATTTGTTTCCTACTGAACCAAGAAACTAAGAGAGGGCCCAAACTTAATGCTTCTCCACTAGTACCTTCGAGATAATCAACATTACCTACCGAGTCTGCATCTATGTAAGCATGAAGTGAAATATTTGTGTTTTTGGGATGCTATAGAACAAAATATTGAGTGGCTTGCAGATACTTAAAATTCATCTTCACTACTTTGAGATGAGTTTCCTTATGGTTTTCCTGGAATCATAAAATTATTCCAGCTATATGCATAATGTTTGTTCTTGTACCAGTAAGATAAATCAAGCTTCCAATCATAGATCTGTATTCAGATTGATTAATTGTAGGAGAGTCATCATTTTGGTTGAGATTGAATCATGTTACCATTGGTGTACACACAGGTTTACAACATGGTTTGAGAAAGAAATATACCATCTTTAGTTTGACTAACTTGAATACCAAGAAATTATGTTAGCTCACTAAGTAAAGAAATTTAAAATTCATGCCACATAGCTGAAGTGAATCCTTGACTCATAGATTCAACATTTCTTGAAAATACGATATCATTAACATAGACCGCTACTACCAAAAGCTTGACTTTGTCATATTTGATATATAAATTATTATATGCAGACCCTACCTTGAATCCTCATTGCTGAAGATACTTGTCAGGACGATAATACCATGCACAAGGAGCCTGTTTTAACCCATATAATGCCTTATTAAGTTTGAAAACAAGATCTTTATCATTTCTATGTATGAATCCTTCAAGTTGTTCAATATAAACTTATTCTTCTAGGTCCCCATTTAAAAATGCAAATTTAACATCCATTTTGCATATCTTAAAGTCACAAAAGATGGAAAATGTAAGAAACATGCTTAAGTATTCAAGTCTAGCTACAAGTGCAAATGTCTCTTCAAATTCTATACTTTCTTTTTGAGCATAGACTTTTCATACAATTCTTGCTTTGTTTCAAATTACTTCTCCATTTTCATTCAATTTGTTCTTAAACACCCACTTTGTCCCAATTACATTTTTATTTTGAGGCCTTGGGATAAGTTCACATGTACGATTATTTTCTATTTTATTAGGTTCTTCATGCATTTCCTTAACAAAACATTCATCTTTGCTTTCCTTATTCACATTTTTAGGTTCAATTATGGATAGTAAAGATAAGTGACTAGATGGTCCAACAAAATTTCTTCTAGTTTGTATTTTTTCTTCCTTATCACCTAGAATTTGAGATTTAGGATGATTTTTCTAAAAATACCTTAATGGAGTCTTTTCTGACATACTTGTATTTTCATTTCCTTCTTCTAATGATTCTCTTTCTTCTTCTTAGATTTTAGTGTGGAGTGGTTCGTCATCGGATGTGATTCCTTATTGGTACCTTTGGATGCTTCATCAATCACAACATCTATACATTCAACAATCTTTTGGAGCCTTTTATTATAACGTTTATATGATTTACTTATGGAAGAGTATTCAAGAAGGATTCCTTCACTAGATTTGGATTCATACTTTACAAGATTATCATCATTTTTCTTTATGAAACATTTGGTTCCAAATATTATAAAGTGTTTGATAGTTGCACGTTTACCTGACCAGACTTCATATGTAGTTTCATCACTATTTACTCAAATATGCGCTTTGTTAAGTATATCCACGATTGTATGTATTGCTTCTCCCTAGAAGGTGTGAGGTGCTCCTCACTCATCAAGCATGGCATACACCATTTGTTGAACTATTTTGTTCATTATTTCTACCACTCAATTTTATTCAAGAGTTTTAGCTATGGAAAACTCTCTTTTGATGCCATGTTTCTCATTAAAAAAAAAAAAAAATCATCTGATATAAAATTTCCTCCTCTATCAGATCTAAGACATCTGATTTATAGCTCTAATTCATTTTTCACCATAGCCTTGAATATTTTCAAATTTTCAAACACCTCATATTTACACTGTAGTAAACCAATCGAACACATTCTTGTAAATTCATCAATCAATAGCATGAATTATGGTTCACCACAATGAGACTTCTTTCTCATAGGTCCACATAAATTAGTGTGAAAAAGTTCAAGGGGTTTACATGAAGTTCATTCTTTAACTTTAAACTGAACTCTAGATTGCTTACCAAATTGGCATGATTTGCAAATACTTTTTTCGGGTGGAGAAATGTCTAGAAAGTTAGGAATTTCTCCCATATTTCTTGATTTGTATAGGTTTGAAAAGATGAGGTGTCCCAAACTTTTGTGCCAAAGCCAATTTTCCTCATATTGTCTCAAAAAGAAGTGCTCTTTGCCTCCTTCTAGGATATAGACATTGCTTGGAGTTTTGGTTCCCTTGATTATGGTCTTACCTGTATCCAAATTTCTTACCACGTAATCCTTTGATATGAAAATAACTTCATGCCCCTATTCGCACAATTGACTAACACTTAATCATTTATGTATTAGCTCATCAATAAATATTACATTCTCAACCTTGAATTTTATTTTAATACCACATATCCATTTTTTTTAATAGTAGCAAGTGAATTATTACCAAAAGTCACAATCTTTTCTTTATTAATTTCATTAAAAGAAACAAAATTATCTATGTCACTTGTCATATGCTTCAAACAACCGCTATCAATGTACCATAGATTCTCATGATCTCTTGCATACAATGCTAGACACAATTTTCAGAAAAAGAAATTTTATTTTTCCATACCTTGACAGGTTTTGTCTTCTGCTCATGTTGATAAGATGAATTCATCTTGCTTATGCATTCAATTTCTATTTAGATGGTTTCATAACACAAATAAAACTTAAACTTCATCCTTAAGAGGGGAACAAGCATTATAAGAAGACTTCTTTGTCCCTTTTGCATTATGTTGTTTTCTTGCTTCTCTAGTCATAATTGTTTTATAAGCAACAAAATGAATTTCCTTATGACAAAGGTTGTGACAAGTGTAGCATTTACCATTGAAGTAAGAGTACATGGGAGTATAATTCATTTTTTAGTAGCTTTCCCTTTGTTCATGGAAACGTTGTTTTTCATGAGAATAGTTTATCCCTTCATTCTTTTGTTGAGTCCTATAGTTTTGATGTTTTCCTCCTTTTACCACATTGACGTAGATTTTTGTACCAGTTTCAAAAAATTTCATAGGTTCTGATGTTTCACCATTTTGATTTGGATTGTATCCAACACCTATCTTGATTAGTGGAGAATGTTTAACTTTAATGATTTCTTCTAAATTTTCAGATCCTTTAGAAAATCTAAGATTTAGAGCCTTTGTTTTCTCAAGTTCCTTTCTTAGACCCACAATTTCAAGTTCTAAGTTTTCACAATGCTTTTCCCTTTCTTGGAATTGTTTCTAAAAATATTCTTCTACTAATTTAGCTTCTTCTAGACATATACTTAGATGAGTTATTTCTTCAAAAAGGGTTTTTTCTTTATACATATTGATTTCCTTTTCTTGATTCTTATTTATGACTCTGAGTCTACCAATTTATTCTACAACATAGATAAAGACATCATAAGAGTCATCTACACATTTTTATTCAAATGCCATAAGTAATTGACAATCTTGGTCTAATTCATCATCTTCATTATTGGAATAATGTTCACTATCTTCATGAGTATAAAAACTTTTCTTGCTTGTAAAACCTCTTTTAACATTCTTATTTGAAACATTATTCCCTTTTTCATGATTTTCTTTATAAGTAAATGTAGTGGCATAGTAACCTAATCTTCCATACGAAAAACGTTTGAAAGGAAGCTTACCTTTGAAAATGTCAGGTCCTAGTTGGAGCTTCTTCACAAAATTTGCTTCTTCTTCATCTAAAATGTAACTTTTTTCCTTAGGCTCTTCTTTTTCTTTCCTTTCCTTTGTGGCTTTGAATGATGCTTCTCTAATACTTGATGTATCTCCTTTTCATGTCTCATAAACTATCAAGATCCCATGGAGCTATTCAATAGTGAGATTCTTCAAATCCTATATCTCTTCAATTGAAGAGACTTTCGAATTGAAATGTGGGGTTAGTGATCTCAAAATATTTTCAACAACAATAATATCCTTTATTTTCTCACTAATATTTTTCATTGAGTTAACAATATCATCTACTCTAAGGAAAAAAATTGCAATGATTTCATCATCATGCATTCTAGAGTCTCATACTAAATTCTATATGTTTGAATTTTAGCACTTTTTTACCTTAGTATCACCTTCATAGCTTTGGAAAAGTTTATCCCATATTTCCTTTGTGGTGTTTAGCTTCATGACTTTCACAAACTCATATTCAACCAAACTTCCCAAGATAGAATCTACGATCTTTGCATTGATCTCATACCATTTCTTCCTTGCAGCATCTATTGGAATGGAGGCTGGCTATTCATATCCACCTTCAATAATTTCCCATACATCAGCTCCTAGTGCCTGCAAATATGCCATCATTCTAATTTTCCAAAATATAAAGTTATTTCCATTAAACCAAAGTGTCTTGATAGAAAATTCTCACTCTTGACTACTCATATTGATAGATCTCCCTTTAAGCGATCAATATTCTTCGGAGGGACATGATCAGATAGAAATTGTTAGGAAAAATACCAAGTGGGGTGGGGGGGTGGGGGGGTGTGAATGAATATTTTTAATTCACTTAAACTTTAAATTTCATATTAATAATTTTGTCTGCTACTGTTATTTATACAACATGCATTTGTATGTGACTCTAGTTAATGCAAAATATGTATATCCAGATAACTAATTTTTCATATGTTCCATCAATTGTTTATCCTGAGCTAGTGCATCATTATTTCATTATTCATTTATTAAGCATAAACCATGAGTAGTAAAGAGTAGATAAATCATCAACACACAAAAAACATATCAACACATATGAACACTAGGATTTTAGGTGAAAACCTAATGTGGGAGAAAACCACCGTTGTCATTGTTTCTGTCTTCTTTCTCATTATATAAATAATTTTTTATTACATATTGTACTAGTATAGACTCTTACAAGCATGTAGGTACCCACATGCAGGAGGCTACAAACTTCACTCATTCTCTAGCACCCACTGGAAGGGAGCTACAACCCCCTAATATCATTTATCGACACTTACTGTAAGGGAGCTCCACCCCCTCATTGAAAGTTGCAAGCCTCAGCAACTAATGGACCACATTTCATAATGTTTCACAGTCGATACACTTGTCAATCAGTCACAAAACATGAAGGCCACATTTCATTAAATTTTCACACTGCACCAACACCAACAATAAGCGCAAACCTATATGCCAAATTGAAATATTGAATCTCAAAATATGAATCACTAAAGCACTATGAAGCAAATAAATCATTGAAACATCAAACCATTGAATACTAAAGAAATCCAATAACATAACTAAATCTTAACCAATGCAATAGATCAAATGAATGTAATACAAAGTAATAATGTCATACTTCATCTTGATGATGATCCATAGTGGATGGCTTGAAATGTAGATCTACATAATCATGGATGCGATAACCCCGAAAGAAAACACTACATAGAAGACTAATCGCAGAAACATTAGAACAATAACATTTAACCATTCACTGATTAATCACACTATTGGATAACATACATACATGATAGAAACATTTTGCAATCACTGCAAACCCTGATCGATCTTAACTTCAGAATATATACACAAATGTTTTAATTATACTTGTGTATATACGTGTTTACTATGTATAAAACTTGCATAAATAACTCAATTTGTTGAATTTTGAAGGATAATGACTCTATCACCGACTAAGTTACTGAAATATGTAGAAATTGTTGTGTAGATTTAAAACTGCTCATGGAATTTATGAAATCACAAGACTCAAAGCTACTCTATTGATCTGCGGAAGCTAATTCACCATATAGAACACACATCATATAAATGCAAAAGGAAACATCATACATGCACAAATATTTATCTAGGGGAAAGAAATTGCTCAAAACCCCTTCCTATATGTATTACATTAATCAGAGAATAGAGATGAAATACATATGCTTGCCCAATCCTGAGCACACCCTACAAGTGTGTAATCTATCCCTCTGCCTCAATGAGTGACTATGACCAACACTATGTCAATGTTCAAGCCCTCCAAGCTCTTTTTTCCTTGTGTTGTTCCTTGAGGAATTAGGCCTCTATTAATTAGGGATTTACGCAATTAGATTGTGCAATTTCTCTAGGTTCTTCCTTTGGCGGTATGAACCACCTTTACACTTCGGAATAATATAGAACATATACTACACTACCTTGGAATCTACATATCAATTGGATAACTCAAATTCTATGCATGCATGAGCTAATGTATGCTGATTGATTAGTTATCTAGATGATCATTGAGTGTGGTTGAAGTTACACTTCCACAACTTGACCTTCCACTAGATCCTCTGACAATTAGAACTAGCTCCATAGACCATAAATCAATTTAACCGAATTAAATTGCTAAAACTAAAATTAACTCGAACTTGGCTCATAAAATTTATGAATCACTGGATAAAACTCAACTTCATGCCCCTTACTCAAATTAATTGAGTTAGACTCGTATATATTAGGAATCAACTCAGGTAAAATGAACTTCAACTGATAACCTCGAATTTAGTGTTCTTAATTAAGAGACAAGTGTTCTTAATTAAGTGACAAGAGCCATGTCACCTTCGTTAACTCCTCCAAGTTGTCTACTAATGCGAAACTTTAAATTTCCTCAATTTAATGAATTCAAAAAATCAAATTGAGAATTTCTTGCTACATTTTTTATCAGTCCCTCTCAGTAAGAAAGAGATTATCAACTACCCCTATCTTGCCCCTGTGGAGTGTATTTCATGAGATGCATCTGACTATTGTTTCTACCACTACAATATCTACAACTTAGAAACATAACAAAAAAAAATGAATCAAATGTGTCTGCAATTATTTATTGGGAAAAGTATGTTGATGATGACTCTTCTACTGAGCCTCATGTTATGCACTCAAAAATCCTCTGCACCTGTCAATATATGATTGACATCAATCCTCTTGCTACTGAATACTGTGGGCTCTCATAGCAAGGCAATGGTTAATTAGGAGAATGCCTCAACGGACCCTACCCAAATTTCTGCAACCCTTGAGCTAGGGATTCACATTTCCCCATCTCTCACCCAAAGGTATGGCTGCATGTGCTCCCTATGCAACCTTGGATCAAACTCTACCCCATGGATATGTGTCTCAAGAATACTTTCCCTTTGTTGAAGATCACATCATAACTAGAGTCCAAAACTGCAAAAAAATGAGATATTTCTTTAGTAATGGAATCTACATGACATCCATGAGTCCGAGAGGATATTTAGACTCCCTTTGAAAGGTGACTGTACCAATCCTAATCACATTATACTTCCTGTCGTCTTCAAACTCAATCCTCATTTGGAGATCTTTCTCCTCCAAGACACTATAAAATTAACTATTCCCCTTCATTTTGAATGAGGCACCACTATCCAAGTACCACGTGCTCCCCATAACTATGCTCACCATTCATGTGGTGAGAGTGAAGTTAATCTTGAACTGTGAAGCCAAATCTTGACCTATTGCTGCTACTACACTCTCCTTCTTGTTTTCCTTCTTATGTGGACACTATGTGGAATAGTTCCCAAATTCATGACAATTGAAACACTTGATTTTGGACAAGTCTTTCTTCTTTCCCTCTACACTAGAATTAGGCTCACCTTGGGAATTCTTCCCCTTAGCCTTAATTCATTTTATAAATAATGCAAAGTCCTTTTCCTCTTCTTTGGATGAGGTCCCATGTCTGGTATTCCTCTTAATTTCCTCATTCACCAAGTCAAACCATAAGCACTCCCAATTTGGTAGTTTCTCGCTCCCATTCACTAAATCTTGATAGTTGAGTAAGGTCATGGGAAGGCCTAGAAGGGTTAGAAATACCAAATCATCTTCTGCAATAGTAACACCAACTTGACCAAGTTCGTCACGACATTGTATGAACCTACTCATGTACTGCGGAATAGTTTTGTTCTTCTGCATCTTGATATTTCGAAGTTTATCCTTGAGTGCCAGCTTCCTGTGGTCACTACTATTCTAGAAAAAAAATGCCAATTCTTGCCACATTGCATATAGAGTCTCTTTCTGTTGGATATTTGAGGCAACATAGTCTAGTACTCCCCCAATATGATTTTCCTCACCTTGGCTACATTATTCTTCCATTCTGATAGATCCTGAGCATCAATTGTTGCTCCTTTATGGATATCATTATCAATGAATTCCTTCAATCCATTATCTTCCAACACTACCTCCATCCGTTCCTTCCAAGCAACACAATTAGAGCTTCCATCAAGGGCATACTCGAGTATAAGTCCATAGAAATTAATCCTTCTACCTCTGAATAATTGATCTTGTAAATATGATCCTCTTGCAATAACAACTTCAAAATATTTTCTCTATTGTGAATCCACCTTTTATACCATGTAAATATTAATTTGTAGATTTGAAATTGCCCATGGAATTTAATAAATCATAAGACTTGAAGCCACTCTATTGATCTATGGAAGTTAATTCACCATCTAGAACACAAATCATAGACATGCAAAAGGAAACATCAAACATGCACAAAGATTTATCTAGGGGAAAGAAACTACTCAAAACCCATTCCTATTTATAATTCATTAATAAGAGAGTAGAGATGAAATACATATTATTGCTCAAGCCTAAGCACACTGTGTAAGTGTATAGTCTATCACTTAGCCTGACTATTTGAATCTGGCCAACACTTAGCCAATTGTGAAGCCCTCCAAGTTCATGTTTCCTTATGTTTTTCCTTGAGAAATTAGGACCCTATTAATTAGGAAATTACTCAATTGGATTTTACAATTCCTATAGGTTCTTCCTCTTACCGCATGCACCAACTGTACACTTTTGAATAGTCTATAACTGATAGTACACTACCTTGGAATCTCCATCTCAACTAGCTAACTTGAATTCTTGGCATGCGTGATCTAATTTAGGTTGATTGTTTAGTTATCTAGATGATTACTGAGTGTGCTTGAAGTTACAGTTCCACAACTTGACCTCCCACTAGTTCCTTCAACATTTAGAACTAGTTTAACTTATCCTAACTTAATTTAACTGAATTAAATTGCTACAATTGAAATTAACTCAACCTAGTCTCCGAAAATTTAGTAATCACTAAACACAACTAAACTTCATGCCTCTAACTTGAATTAATTGGGCTAGATTCCTATTTTTTGGAATCAACTCAAGTAAAACGAAATTCAACTCATTAACTCCAAATTGAGTGTTCTTAAGTGAGTAAAAAGAGAAATCTCACCTCAGTTAACTCCTACAAGTTGTTTGCTGATGTGGAATTTCAAATTTCCTCAATTTAATCAAGGCAAAAAATTAAATTGAGAATTTATTGTTGCTATTAGAAAATTATACATTATAGAGCAATGGAACACATAAAACAAGAGCGCCACAGATATACGTGGTTCACCTAATTCGGGCTACATCCATGAAGAAACAACTAGTCCTTCCTTTTATATTATCTAGCAAAATGAAGAGATACAACATACAACAGATCCAATGTAATTCCCTCTTCTCTCTGACATAATCTTCTCTCTCTTTCTCGCTTAGAATACAGATCTACATAGACGCAATAAAATTCCCTCATATATAGTGAGGGGTTTCCTTCTAGGGAAAAAGCACTAAATTAAACATAACTTCTACCTTCATATCTCCGCCTAATGAATGGCCCAGATTGACTATGAAATTACAAAATTTTACAAGGAAAATTTACATGTATTTTTAGCTTCAAGGGCACTGCCCGTGATCCCGCACAACGGGGCGGCTCCAAATAATCATCATTTTCCCCCATGGAACCCCCTGGCGGTGCACATTTAAGGGCAGCGTTGCCACCACATTATGAATTAGGGTCCGATGCAGCAATACCTCTGAATAAAGAAGATAATCATGCTCCACACCCAACAATCTCCTACTTGGAGACTGATTATAGCAACTCCACCACTGCTTCATTTGTTGGACAATGACCTCATTTTTGACCTGGATGTTTCTCATATTCATCATCATATTTGAATACCAATTGAAACTGAGCAAGATGTCAGTTTCTCCATGTTTACAACTTTTGTTAACATATCTACAGGATTCTGACTAGTGTGTATCTTTTCCAGATTCAATTGTCCATCTTCCAACACTAACCGTATGAAATGGTACTTGAGTTGTATATGTTTAGTCTTGGAATGAAATGCATAGCTCTTTCCAAGATGTTTGGCACTATGGATGTCACTGTATAACCTGCCCCACTCCTCCTTCTTACCTAATTCATCCAAAACCTTTGTAGCCAAATCATTTCTTTACTAGCCTCTATAGCAACAACATACTATGCTTCCATCGCTAAGAGTGCAACAACACTTTGAAGTTTTGAAAACCAATTGAGAGTTGTTCCACCTACAGTAAACACATACCCTATTGTGCTCCTCATGTTATCTCTATCACTCACCATATTTGCATCAACATATCTCTATAGAGAAATGTTTGAACCACCAAAGAATAATGCTTCATTTGTGGTACCTTTAAATACCTGAGAATCCACCTCACTCATCCAATGTTCTTTCCCTGGATTATTCATGTACCTTCTTAGAACTCCCAGTGAATGTGAAATATCAGGCCTTGTGCAAACCATTGCATACATTAAGCTTCCAACTGCTCATGCATATGGAACTTTAGACATATAAGCCATTTCTTCTTGAGTCTTGGGACACACCTCCTTACTTATTTTGAAATGGATAGCCAAAGGTATACAAACTAGTTTTGCATTCTGCATATAAAATCCTTTCAACACCTTTTCTATATACTCACTCTGAGACAATGTTAATTTTCGATTCTTCCTATCTCTATTTATTCTGATACCAAGGATTTGTTTTGCAGCACCCAAATCCTCCATTGCAAATGAGTTCACCAATTTTCTTTTACCCACATTTATTTCCTGGATGTTAGAACCTACAACAAGCATGTCATCTACATACAATAAAAATATAATATAGCTACCATCATTTTTCCTTTTCAGGTAAACACAATGATCAAAGTGACATCTACTATAACCTTGTTCAGACATAAACCTATCAAATTTTAGATACCACTACCTTGGAGCCTATTTTAAGCCATACAAGCTCTTCTTTAACTTGCACACTATTTTCTCCTTCCATTTTACCTCATATCCTTATGGTTGTTGCATATATATCTCTTCCTCCAAATCCCCTGGAGAAAGGTTGTCTTTACATCTAACTGCTCAAGATGCAAATCTTTAGTTGCTACTAGACTTAAAATAGTTCTGATTGAAGTCATTCTAAAAACAATATAAAATATCTCAACAAATTCTATATCCTTTATTTGTGCAAACCACTTCACCACAAGTCTAGCTTTACACCTTTTTCTACCTCCATCTTCTTCCTTCAACTTGTAAACCTGTTTATTCTGCAATGTTGTTTTACCTAGAGGATACTTGACTAAGTCATAAGTCTGGTTATGTGCTAAGGAGTCCATCTCTTCCTTCATGGCTTTCTCCCACTTCTTCATGGTTTCAACCATCATTGCTTCTTCATAAAATTCTAGTTCACCAGAATCAGTCAAAAATACATAATATAATGAAGGAGAGTATCATTTAGGGGGTCTACTTATCTTGGTAGATCTTCTAACAACACTTTCAGGCATTTGAGGTGCTTGTTGCTGTTGTGCTTGTTGTAGCTATTCTCGCTGTTGATAATTATGATTTTTAGGCACCTTCACTTTTTCTGTGATCTCATCAAGCACTCTGTATTCTCTGTTTTCTTTTTCCTGTTTCTTTTCCCACATCTGATCCTTATACAAAACCTTTTCATTGAATATGACATCTCTGCTCCTAATGATTTTGTGTTTTTCATAATCATAAAACAGATAACAAAAATTATTAACACCATATCCAATAAAGGTACATTTCTTTGATTCTGCCTCAATCTTTGTTCTATTTTATTTATTAATGTGGACAAAGGCTTCACAACCAAAAGTCTTTAAAAATTAGTAGTTTACCTTTTTACCTATCCATTCCTCCTCTGGAATACCACCACCAAAGGAGCTGGAAGGCCCCGTGTTTATTATATAAACAACAGTATCTACAACATCTACCCAAAATTGTAAAGACAATCCTACAAGCAATCTCATGATCTTGCACACTCCATGATTGTCTAGTTCATCCTTTCTGACACACCATTTTTTTGTGGTGTTCCTGGAACTATCTTCTCTCTACAAATTCCATTATCTTAACAATACCTATCAAACTCTTTGCTGCAGTATTCACCTCCATTGTCTGATCTAAGACACTTGAACTTTTTTCCTGTCTCATTTTCAACCATTCTTGAAAGTATCAAATACATCAGATTTATTATGAATACAGTAAATCCAGGTTTTTATGGTTGCATCATTAATAAAAGTGACATAATTATGAGATCCACCAAGATATGATACCTGAGCAGGTCCCCATATATCTGTATGCACAAGCTCTAATTTTTTGCTCTTACTTTCTTTCCCAACTCTAAGCAATATGACTCTCTTTTGCTTTCCATAAACAGAATTATCAGAGAATTTTAAATCAACATGCTTCAAACTTGGCAACAAATTTCTTGAGTGAAGAATCTGCATCCCCTTCTCACTCATGTGCCTGAGCCTATGATGCCACAATGTCATATCTTCTCCTGTAGAGGTTAAAGCATTAACATAATTAGAAATACCATTATATAAATACAATGTACCAATATTTTCTCCTTTTGCTATTACCAGGGCTCCTTTAGCCACCTTCTAGGTTTCATCTATAAAATTAGTCACACGGCCTTCACCTGCAAAATACCATGTTGAAATTGGATTTTTCTTTAGATCTAGAACATACCTTACCTCATTAAATAACCATTGATTTAAATTATGTTATTTTATGAAAATTGTACACATTCCAATTATTTTACAGGGTTTATCGTCACCCAATCGAACCTATCCAAAATATCCTTCAACATAATCATGAAAATGTTTCCTAACAGGTGTGGCATGGAATGAGGGCCATGAATCTACCACCCAGGCATCAATAATATTTTCTAATGAAATAATCAAAGCATTTTGCAACATATCACTTGTCACATTCGCTTCATTATTGTTTTCTTGTTGCACGTCTCCTTCCTTTCCCTTCCGATATTTGCAGTCTTTCCCTAGGTGTCCTTTCTTCCCACATTTCCAGCACACTATCCCCGATCTGGAATTGGATCTGCCTTTCCTTGAATTATTGTGATATCTTGGGATCTTTCCTCTTTCCATTTTTCTTACCTTAGTCTTTGCAGTCAAAGAATTACCTGATGTCTCATCGAAGCTTTTTCGTTGCATTTCCTCACTAAGGATTGCACCAACAACATCATCAAACTTTAAAGTACTAGATACAGAGACATAGTTACTAATGGGCATAACTAAACCATTCCAACTTTCTGGAAATGAGCATAGAAATAACAGAGGCCTAACTTCATCATCAAAAGTTACCCCTACAGAACTTAACTGACTGGTAACTGTATTAAATTCATTTAAATTATTAGCAACGGATCCACCTTTTGACATCTTCATATTAAATAAATGCTTCATAAGAAATACATTATTTGAGGATGAGGGTTTTTCATATAATTGGGGCAATGCTAACATTAAACCCTCTGATGCCATGTCCTTTGAAATATTAAAGGCTACTGACGCTGCTAGGCATAGCCATATTGTTCCAAGTCGCCAATTTGTTCTGAAGAATTTGGTTTCTATGGATAAATACTAATTCCCTAGATAGTATCTATATCTAGAACAACAATTTAAAGAACTTTAACCTTTTCCTATAAACAATAGATAAGATAAAGAGAAAGAGAGGAGCTACTTGTACTTTCACTTTCCTCTTGTTTCCTTTGTATCTATCCCATCACTCCTTCCCATACTTAACATGCTTGAGAAGTATGTGTAAACATCAGCAGAAGACAAAGAAACAATCAAAGCAAAAGATATATTGATTACAAGTAAATGGAATCAAATACATTCACACATATAAGAATCACATATCAAGATAAGCACATGGAAAAAGGTGAAAATACTTTATTGAATAGAAGGAAGAATTACAACCATGAAGCCTGATTCAAAGTCACTCCTCCATCTTTGGTTCTGTCCACATCACATCATAAGCATGGAAATCTGGTAGCATAATGACAATTACAATAGTCTCAATTCTAAATCTAACATTATCTCCTTACAATCATCAAAGTCCAGCCCCTGATCACTTAGATGAGTGCTTAGTTTGTAGGAAGATGGAGGAGGTTTTGTCATCAATGAGGGTATTGAATGGCCTTCCATACTTAGAATTAGTTCCATGCAGGAAGGGATGAGAGGATAGGATGTATCTTAACTCATTCTGCATCCATTTTCGAGCCCATAGGAGATGATAAGTGTGGTCATCTTCTAGAAGGCTTGAGAAGATAAGAATATTCCCCAAACCCTATGTGAATTTCACTCAAACTTGTCCAGTGTAGGTCAAAGAGGACCTAAGTGCTTTGCACAACACCATGGCATGGAATTAACTACTCTATAGCACACCCTTGCATGGGCTTAACTGTGTTGGTCCCTCTAGAGGTTATTTCAGGATGTCTTCATGCCATGAAACTGTCTCAGGAGGAGGCACTCAAAAGTTTGACTTGTTTAGGGCATGTAGCAATTGAAATTAGGGTTTGATGAGCCCTAAAACACTAATATGGATGATGGGAGTGATGTGCCCAAATGTATTTATAATAGGGCTCCAAATAATCGTTGTTTCCCCCCTAGAACCCCCTGGCGGCACACATTTACAGGCGGTGTTTCCACCACAATATGAACTAGGGTCCAATGTAGATATACCTCTGGATAAAGAAGATAATCAAGCTCCACACCCAACAATCTCCCACTTGGAGTTTGATTATAGCAATTGCACCGTTGGTTCATTTGCTGGACAATGACTTCACTTTGGACCTGGATGTTTCTCATCTTCATCATGATACTTGAAGAACAATTGAAACTGAGAAGGATCTTAGTTTCCTCCTAGATAGAAATTTTGTTAACATATCTCTAGGATTATGGCTAGTATCTTTTCTAGCTTCAATTGTCCATCTTCCAATATTGATCGTATGAAATGGTAATTGAGATGTATATGTTTAGTCTTGGAATGAAATGCATAGTTCTTTGCAAGATGTATGGCACTCTAGTTGTCACTGTGTAACCTAACCAACTCCTGCTTCTTACCCAATTGATACAAAAAACTTTGTAACCAAATCATTTCTTTACTAGCCTCTGTAGCAAAAACATACTCTACTTCCATCATTGAGAGTGCAACAACACTTTTCAGTTTTGAAACCCAACTAAAAATTGTTCCACCCATAGTAAACACATACCTTGTTGTGATCCTCGTATTATCTCTATCACTCGCCATATATCTATCAACATATCCTTGTAGAGCAATTATTGAACCACGAAAGTATAATGCCTGATTTGTGGTACCTCTCAAATACCATAGAATGCACCTCAATTCCATCCAATGTTCGTTTCCTGATTGTTCATGTACATGCTTACAACTCCCACTGCATGTGCAATATCAGGCCTTGTGCAAACCATTGCATACATTAATTTTCCAACTGCTGATCGATATGGAACTTTAGACATATAAGCCACTTCTTCCTGAGTCTTGGGACACACCTCATTACTTAGTTTTAAATGGGTAGCCAAAGGTATACTAACTGGTTTTTCTTTCTGCATATTACATATTTTCAACACCTTCTCTATATACTCAATTTGAGACAATGTTAATTTTTGTTTCTTCCTGTCTCTAGTTATTCTAATACCAAGGATTTGTTTTGTAGCACCCAAATCCTTCATTGCAAATGAGTTCCTATATTTTATTTTGAGCACATTTATTTCCTGCATGTTAGAACCTATAACAAGCATGTCATCTACATACAATAACAATATAATATAGTTGTCATCATTTTTCCTTTTCAGATAAACACAATGATCAGAGTGACATCTAGTATAGTGTTCTTCAGACATAAAACTGTCAAATTTGAGATACCACTACCTTGGAGCCTATTTCAAGCCATACAAGCTCTTCTTCAACTTGCACACTAGTTTCTCGGTCCCTTTTACCTCATTTCCTTGTGGCTGCTGCATATATATCTCTTCCTCCAAATCCCCATGTAGTAAGGATTTATTTACATCTAACTACTCAAGATGAAAATATTCAGCTACTACTAGACTTGAAATAGTTATGATTGAAGTCATTTTAACAACATGAGAAAATATCTCATCAAAGTTTGTACCCTTTTTCTGTGAAAACATCTTCACCACAAGTCTAGCTTTACACCTTTTTCTACCTTTATCTTCTTCCTTCAACTTGTAAACCCATTTATCCTACAATGTTGTTTTACCTGTAGGAAACCTGACTACAACTCAAGTCTGGTTATGTGCCAAGGAATCCATCTCTTATTTCATGGCTTGCTCCCACTTCTTCCTGGTTTCTACCTTCACTGCTTCTTCATAAAATTCTGGCTCATCAGAATGAGTCAAAAATACATAATATAATGAAGGTGAGTATCATTCAGGGGGTCTACTTATCCTGATATATCTTTTGACACCACTTTCAGGCATTTGGGGTGCTTTTTGTTGTTGTGGTTGTTGTTCTTGTTTTGACTATTACTCATTATGATTTTCAATCACCTTCACTTTTCTATGATCTCATCAAGCATTGTGTATTCTCTGTTTTCTATTTCCTATTTATTTTCCTACATTTGATCCTTATATAAAACTTTTTCATTGAATATGACATCTCTACTCCTAATGATTTTGTGTTTTTCATAATCATAAACGCGATAACCAAAATCATTAACACCATATCCAATAAAGGAACATAGCTTTTATTTTTCATCAAGCTTTGTTCTATTTTCTTTATTAATGTGGACAAAAGCTTCACAACCAAAAGTCTTTAAAAATGAGTAGTTTACATTTTTACATGTCCGTGCCTCCTCTATAATACCACCATCTAAGGAACTTGAAGCCCCTTTGTTTATTATATAAACAACATTATCTACAACATCTGCCCAAATTTTTAAAGGCAATCCTACATGCAATCTCATGCACCTTGCATGCTCCATGATTGTTCTGTTCATCCTTTCTGACATGCCATTTTCTTGTGGCGTTCTTAAAAGTTTCCCCTCTTTGTGAATTGCATTCTCTGAACAATACCTATTAAACTCTCTGCTAGAATATTCACCTCCATTGTCTGATCTGAGACACTTCAACCTTTTTCCTATCCCATTTTCAACCAAAGCATTCCATTTTTTGAAAGTATCAAATACATCATATTTATTCTGAATATAATAAATCCAGGTTTTTCTGGTTGCATCATCAATAAAAGTTACATAATAATGAGTGCCACCAAGAGATGATACCTGAGAAGGTCCCCATAAATCTGTGTGCACAAGCTCTAATTTTTCGCTCTTATTTTCTTTCCCAACTCTAAGGACTTTGACTCTCTTTTGTTTTCCATAAAGATAGTTCTCACATAATTTTAAATCAACATGCTTCAAACCTAGCAAAAAATTTCTTGAGTGAAGAATTTTCATCTCCTTCTCACTCATGTGCCCAAGCCTATGATGGCACAATGTTGTATCTTCTCATGTAGAGGTTAAAGCATTAACATAATCAGAAATACCATTGCATAAATGCAATGTACCAACATTTTCTCCTTTTTCTATTACCAGAGCTCCTTTAATAATCTTCTAGGTTTTATCTATAAAATTAGTCACAAAACCTTCACCTTCCAACTACCTTGTTGAAATTAAATTTTTCTTCAGATCTGGAACATGCCTTACCTCCTTCAATAGCCATTGATTTCAATTATGTTGTTTTATGAAAATTGTACCCATTCCAATGGTTTTACAGGGTTTATCATTACCCAATCGAACCTGTCCAAAATCTCCTTCAACATAATCATGAAAATGTTTCCTATCAGGTGTGGCATGGAACGAGGCCCCTGAATCTACCACCCAGGCATCAATAATATTTTCTAATGAAATAATCAAAGCATCTTGCAACACAACACCTATCACATTAGCTTCATGATTTTTTTCTTGTTGCATGTCTCCTTTTCCCTTCCAAGATTTGTAGTCTTTCCTTAGGTGTCGTTTCTTCCTACATTTCCAGCACACTATGCCCGATCTGGACTTAGATCTTCCTTTCCTTGACTTACTGCAATATCTTGGGATCTTTCCTCTTTCCATTTTTCTTCCCCTAGTCTCTGCAGTCAAAGAATTCCCTGATGTCTCACTGAATATTTTCTGTTGCATTTCCTCACTAAGGATTGAACCAACAAAATCATCAAACTTTAAAGTAAAATATAAAGAGACAGAGTTACTAATGGCCATAACTAAACCATTCCAACTTTCTGGAAATGAGCACAAAAATAACAGAGCCATAACTTCATCATCAAAAATTTTCCCAACAGAACTTAATTGATTGGTAACTGTATTAAATTCATTTAAATGATCAACAACAGATCCACCTTCTGACATATTCATATTAGATAAACACTTCATAAGAAATACCTTTTTCTGAGGCTGCGGGTTTTTCATATGATTTTCCAATGCCAACATTAAACCCTCTGTTGTCATTTCCTTTTAAATATTAAAGGTTACTAATGCCGCTAGGCGTAGCCATATTCGGCCAAGTTCCTTTCTGGTGAGAATATCCCATTCTGTGTTTGTCATACTCGTAGACTTATTTGTCTTTCCGCTCAATGGTAGGTACATATCTTTTTGGTACAAGTAATCTTCCACCTGAATCTTCCATAGCTGGTAGTTTTTGCCATTAAATTTTTCGACACTAAACCTACCATCTTCCGCCATTGCTCCCACTCAAACTAGGAACCCTTCTCACCTGTGCATTATTAGCAAAATAGACCTTCGGCTCTGATACTAGTTGTTAGAAAATTATACATTACAAAGCAATTGAAGACATAAAATATATTGCAGAAATATAAATATAGAACATGCATAAAACAAGAGAGACATAGATATACGTGGTTCACCCAATTTGGGCTATTTCCACGAAGAAACAACCAGTCCTTCCTTTTATATTATCCAGCAAAATGAAGAGATACAACCTACAGTAGATCCGTTGTAATTCCCTCTTCTCTCTCACACAATCTCCTCCCTCTTTCTCGCTTAGAATAAATATATAAATAGATGCAATACAATTCCCTCATATATAGCCAGGGGTTTCCTTCCAAGGAAAAAAAGCTGAAATTAAACATAGCTTCTACCATCAGATCTCTACCTCATGAACGGCCCAGATTGACTACAAAATTACAAAATTTTACAATGCAATTTTACATATATTTTTAGCTTCAAGGGCACTGCCCCTGATCCTGCACTAGGGGTGGGCTCCAAATAATCATCGTCACCCCTTGTAGCAGTGCACATTTACGAGCGGGGTTATCGCCACATGGTGAACTGGGGTCCAATGTGGCGATACCTTTGAATAAAGAAGATAATCAGGCTCCACACACAACAATTGCATTTTTCAAAACTCCCTCTCAACAAGAAATTGATTATCAACTACCCCAATCCTTCACCTGTGGAATTTACTACATGCAACACCTCTCACTATTGCTACTACTGTTGCAACATCTATAACTGATAAGAATAAAAAAATCAAAAATCAATTGTGTATGCAACTTTTATTAGGAAAATTGTGTTGTTGTTGACTCTATTATCGAGCCTCGTGCTATGCTATCAACACTCCTCTACACTCCTTAGTATATGACTAACACTAATCCCTCTACTACTAAATATTACGGGTACCAGTAGGAAGGTAATGATCCATGAGGAGAATCCCTCAATGGACCTCCCCAAATCTTTGCAACCCTCAAACTGGGGATTCACATCGTGCCACCTCACACTCAGAGGTATGGTTGCATGTTCTCCCTCTTCCCACACGGATCAAACTCTCCCCTTTCTATATGTATCTTCTTGAGTGGATGTCACCACTCTGCCTCCTTTCTACTTCTCCATTTGTGGCTACTCCATAACTTCTTGACGCTACTTCTAAGGCTCCATTTTGAGAGGAAAATCATGCTCCCTCTTAACTTCCATGTCTCTAACCCTTGCCTTACTCCTTAACGACTTGTATGCATATTCTACCTCAACTGCATACAGGTTCTTGACTTGAGCACTGATTTGTTTCACCTGCTTCATGCCTACGTGTCTTAGGAATTCTTTCACTTTGCTGAAGATCATATCATAACCACAATCCTCTAAAACTGCAACATAAATGAGATTTTTCTTTAGTCCTGGAATGAACATGACATCCTTGAGTTTAAGAGGATATGTCACTTATCGATGAAAGGTGATTGTGCCAATCCTAATCATAGTATAGATTATGTCATCTCCAAACTCAATTTTCATCTAGAGATCTTTCTCCTCCAAGTCATTGAAATATTCCTTATTCTATGTAATGTGGAATGAGGTACCACTGTCCAAGTACCACATGCTCCAAATCATGGTTCTCTCCACGCATTCAATGAGAGTGAAGTTAGGCTTGAATTGTGAAGTGAAAGATTCATACATTGTCGCAACACAGCCTCCTTCTCACTTACCTTCTTGTGTGTACAATTTGTGGCATAAGCATCAAATTCATGACAATTGAAACACTTGATTTTGGATAAGTATTTCTTCTTACCCTCTTCTAAAGAATTAGCCCCACCTTGGAGCTTCTTCCCCTTGGCCTTCATTCCTTTGCTGAATAACGAAAATTCCTCTCCCTCTTCTTTGGATGAGGTCCCATCTCTTGTATTCGGCCGTATTTCGTCCTTTACCAAGTCAAACCATAATCACTCCCAATTTGTTAGTTTCTCCCTCTCATTCACCTAATATTGGTAGTTGTAGTAGCTTATGGGAAGAAATATAAGGGATAGGATTACCAAATCATCTTCCACAACAGTAGCGCCAAATTGACCAAGTTCATCATGAAATTGTGTGAACTTTCTTAGGTACTGTGGAATATTCTTTCTCTTCTACATCTTGATATTTCAAAGTCTATCATTGAGCGCTAGCTTCCTGTCGTCACTACTATTCTGGAATAAATCTTCCAGTACTTTCCACATTACATACAGAGTCTCTTTCTGGTGGATATTTGAGACAATGCTATCTCATACTCCATCCAATATGATTCTCCTTGCCTTGGCTACACACTTCTTCCATTCTGCTAGATCCTAAGCATCAACTATTGCTGGTTTCAAGATATCATTATCAATGAATTATTTTAATCTATAATCTTCCAGCACTCCTCCATGTGGCCCTTTCAAGAAACACAATTTGAGCTTCCCTTAAGGGAATACTCAAGTCTCAAAGCATAGAAAGCCATCCTTCTAGCTCTCAAGAATTTATCCTACAATTCTAATCCTCCTACAATAACAGCTTCAAAATATCTGATCTATAGTGAATTGAACTCTAATACCCTGTAGAAATTAATGTATAGATTCAAAACTGCTCATGAAATTTACTAAATCAGAAGACTTGAAGCTACTCTACTAACCTTCGGAATTTAATTCACAATTTAGAACACAAATAATAGATATGAAAAAGGAAATATCATACATGTATAAATATTTATCTAGGGGAAAGAAACTGATAAAAACTTGTTCCTATATATATTGAATTAATAAGAGAATAGAGATGAAATACATATGCTTGCTCAATCTTGAGCACACCCTTTAAGTGTATAGCCTATCTATCTTCCTGGCTAATTGAATTTGGCCAAGATTGAGCCAATTTTCAAGCCCCCCAAGATCCTAATTCCTTGCATTATTCCTTGAGTAATTAGGCCCCTATTAATTAGGAAATTATTCAATTGGATTTCACAATTCATCTAGGTTCTTCCTCTGACTGCATGCACCACATGTACACTTCAGAATAGTCTACAACTGATAGTACACTACCTTAGAATCTCCATTTCAACTGGGTAACTTGAATTCTATGCATACATGAACTAATTTAGGTTGATTCATTAGTTATTTGAATGATCACTGAGTGTGGTTGACGTTACACTTCTATCACTTTACCTTCCACTAGTTCCTCCGACAGTTAGAACTAGTTTAACTGACCATAACTAAATTTAACTTAGTTAAATTTATACAATTGAAATTAACTCAACATAGGCTCCTAAAATTTATGAATCATTGAACACAACTGAACTTCATGCCCTTAACTCGAATTAACTGAGTTAGACTCTTATTTTTTAGGAATCAACTTAAGTAAACAAAACATCAACTCATTAACTTGAATTGAGCATTCTTAATTGAGTGACAAGAGCCAGGTCACCGTGGTTAACTCCAAGTTTTCCACTGATGTGGAATTTCAAATTTCCTCAATTTGATAAAGGCAAAAAATCAAATTGAGAATTTTTTCTTCATTTATCAACAATGTACTGAGTCATAGTAGAAACTAATCATAATCAACAATTTGTATTATCAACACTAACCAATATTCCAATCCACAACAAAATCAACCCAATCAACACCATGAGGCAAAGATTATCATGATGAAGACATCATTGAAAAAGAACAAAAGGTAGAACAGGCATCATCAACTATTATCATCAAGAAGTAATGCAAACCCTAGTACATATACACGACTTCCATAAAACAGATTTGTGTATATACATGATTACCATGCATAACACCTGTGTATATATTTCAACATAGTGAATAAATTATCACGGAATTTATATGCGACAGTATTGAACAAGTTCCATGTATGTACATGACCTTATTGAGGAAAACTCACTTACATATCTTAAATCAAAGAATCAAACCTTCATTGCAAACACCACACATATTTTATGCAAATTTTACTTTTCAACCATATATCACTTCAGACACATTCAAATAGATCTTGTATCATTATATATTCAAACATAAACAAATCAGTCACGTATAACCATTAGTACTCAATGCACGTTCAGATATTCCAGATTTGTGGCATCTCCTTGCTCCCTCGTGCACCCCTGTTTCAAATCAGTCCACGCATGAATGACTATTGACTTTCACACTCAATGCCATGATCCCCATATCCTTATATAACTTTTTCCTTACCCAATACCTAAGGTAAATGCCTTGGAAATGTTGTTATTTTTTTTTAGATGATCAAATAAACATTGCCGCCACAATTACTATGGGAAATTACCATGGTAATAGACCATGGTATCCAAATCTCCATGTTTGAGATTATGTACCCAACTTTTACCCACGAGACCTACATAAGTACATGAACCTTCTTCATAGGAATCATGTATGCTTTTCAAACTTCACATTTTTTATCCTTCTGTCACTGAACTACCATTTCTCTCTTTGTATCCTCTCTAACATATGTACCAATATTCCTGATATCTACATTAGTTCCATAATCATCATATTATCAACATTTTCTCATCAAGTACATATTTTTCAATCAAGTTTCCATCAAGCACAACACATTAGTCATAATGCCAATTAAATTTACAATAAAAAACCACTATAAATGCATGTAAAAACCAACAAAAAACTATTAGAATAATGAGAGTTTTTAGTTAACAAAATAGTTTATTAACTTTCCACAAATATACATCAGTCGTATATTAATGAACAATAATAAAGAACAATATTACAATAGTCAATAACAAATGATATAAAATTATTTTCGTGGCCCTTATGGATTATGAGCGTTAGAGTTCAACATTCAATGCCAAATCACAAAGTATCTTCAAGACTCCCAATAGTGGTATTGCATAAAGCTAATACTTAATCCTCAAGGCAATTACAAGCTTCTTTCTCTTCAAGAATACTCTAATATTCCAAAAAGTAACCCCCTTTCTCCTTGCTAGAGGGTTATATTTATACAAAGTAAGGTGACTTTTCACCATCCATGACTCTTGACCTACCATCATGTCCAATTTCTAATTTATTTTATTTTCTATTTTTTTATTTATTTTACGTAATTACATTAAAATACCAAAATAATATTTTGAATGAAATAAACACCTAACATGAGCTAAAACCTAAAATGACATGGCTTTCACTTGGATTTTTAACCCTTGGGTAATATGACTGTGTCAAGCCTTATAGCCTGCTACAATAGATAATTTTTTCTTGAAATTAACCCTTTATTGATGATTTCATATTCACACATATTAAGCGCCATCATCTTTAAGTTGGATTGGATTCTATGAAATAATGAAGTAAGAAAGGAGTGCAGCTTTGTGGGCTCCACCAAGTGTTGTTCCAATGCATGTTTAGTTGGATTTGTATCATTTTATATGAATGTTGATCACCATGCAAGATTCATTGCTTATACTTCTTGTTCGATATCCTACTTAGGCATCACCTCTCCTTAGGCTTTGATGGAGACTAACATGTGAAATTTTACTATTCTCTCCATCATGATGTGATTTTGTTGATAGTTTCTCATGCAAGAGCATCAAATGAGATAAATTACCTTTGCCCTAACCAGTCAAAATTATTTAGTAAAGAGGGTTGGACCTCTTAAATTTTCTTATTTATTATTTGTTTGTAAAAGTTATTGGAGTGCCCATATTATGAGTGAAGTGAAAGAGTTTGTTAGCTTAGGTGTGTGTTAGACCAATTCAATATGGATTAAGTTGTTTGAGAAATTCGAATTTAGAGAGGAGTAGTAAAAAGGAGAAAAATTTATTTTTTCTAGGAGAAGCTAAATGTAGATCAGGTTAGTAAGGGCCAGAACCATTTTCTGTGTAGTGATTTTTATTTTCATAATTGATTCAGTGGAGTTTCATGGTGTATCTGATATCATTTTATATCAAGAAATTGTTTGCTTCAATTGATGAAAAATCACTCTGTTGTAGTTTAAGAGTGGAATATTGTAGATTTATATCTAGTAATTGTATATCTTTGTGAATTTTGCATCAAAACGAGATTGATCTATAGATCTACTCAGTTCAATGAGTATTTTATCCTAATTTCATGTTTTCTCAATGATATATCTCAAGAATTCTCAAATTTCTATGTTTTTTCTTGCTTGAAATCGCTCCAAGAAAATAAAACCTTTTGTCACAATAGGGTTGCGCATCAGAAAGAAAGGTCTTGCCATGGGTCATGCTTGGAGAAAAAAGGTCGTGCATCAGATAGAAAGGTCACACCATGAGTTGTGCGTACAACAAAAGGTTTGCGCCTGAGACATAAAGGTCGTGCCAGCATACAGAAGGGTCGCGTCGGTTCAAGATTGTTTTTTAAACCAACTTTTAGGAGCCCATTTTGAACTTTGATTGTTGAGTCAAGTAGTCTGATGTGTCTACTTTTTGTTGAGTCATCAAACTCGACAAAATACCCAGGGAAAGGACTCCAAAAATTGAATTTACCAACCTCGCGCAGAAGCACTATGTCTCGTAAAAAAGTTTTTGGATATAGAAGTTTTGGGAATAGAGTATTGACGGGTTGGTCTACCATCATTTGGTATCAGAGAAAGGTTTAGAGTATTGTTCTCAGAACCTCAACAAATATTCCACCCAGGAGAGGAGGAGTTGGCATATATAGGGGAAGACCTGTAGCCAATGCACTATTGCTTGAAGAAATTAGACATCTTCAGACAAGAATGGAGGGGATGGAAACTGCCCAGAGAAGATTCTCTGATGAGGGAGATGACAATGCTAAAGAAGAATATTCTAAGGAAGAAGAAGGGGAAGAAAGTGAAACAACCAAAGTTCTCAAGATTTTGGCAAAAGAAAGTGGAAGACCGAAGGTAGAAATACCTCTATATGAAGGAAACCTTAATGTGGAAGAGCTAATGGATTGGATTAGTGAATTAGATAAGTATTTTTACTATGAAGAGGTTGAAGGATAAAAATAAGGTGAAATTTGAAGCTACCATATTGAAGGGCCATGCAACCATCTGGTGGGATGAGCCACAAATATCCAGAGAAAGGAAGGGAAAAATCAAGATTAAGTAGTGGGATAAAATGGTGAGAAAATTGAAAGGTAAATTTATGCCCAAGGATTACCAATTAAACCTTTTGAGATAGTTACAAAACTTAAGATAGAAAGGGATGATTGTTGGAGAGTGCACAGAGGAGTTTTATAAGATGAGCATTAAATCACGACATGCTGAATATGACATGGAAAATGTAGCTGGATATATCAATGGATTGAGATACGATATACAAGATGAAATCAATCTGCTAAGTCTGAAGACAATTGAAGGTGCCTATCAAGCAGATTTGAAAGCAGAGGAGAAATTGTTGAGGAAGCAAAGTCAGAAGAACAGAGGTAAAAATCCAGTAAGAGGAAGAGGAGCTTCCATACCAAGATTCCAGAACACTCAGAATGAAACTGGAGGGACCAATAATCGACCACTAAAGAGAGGAGACTTTGGCAGAGGAGGATTTGGATCCAGAGTTAGAAGCTGAGGAAGGGAAACTCAGTGTTATACATTTGGAGAATTGGGACATGGGTCGTGGGACTGTCCTCAAAACAAACCAACAAATCCAAGGAATGTAAACATAGTTGAGACAAAAGAAGAAAGCCCTCACTTCATGGGGAAAGAAGAGCCACATGAGGTGGGAGAATCTTTATTGTTAAAAAGGGTATTGCTAAAGGTAGAAAAATAAGCTAATGAACTAGCTCAAAGGAAAAGTATATTCAGGACTGTGTGCAAGTCTAAAGACAAATGTTGCAAGGTTGTGATTGCCAATGGGAACACTGAGAATATTGTTTCTATAGAGATGGTGGAGAAATTGAGTTTGGTTAAGAGGGTACACCCTACCCCCTACAAAGTGCCCTGGTTGCAAAAGGGACATCAGCTCTTGGGATAGAACAGTGTTGGGTATATATACAGATTGATACATGTAAAGATGTGGTATTGTGTGATGTAATGCTAATGGATGTGTGCCATATATTGTTGGGAATACCTTGGAAGTTTGATAGGAAAGTTGTTCATGATGGTAGGAGGAGCACATATACCTTAGAGAAGGATGGGAAGAAGCATACATTGTTACCTTTGAATGATGGAGCAAACAAAGGAACAACTGGGGAAAATGTCTTTATGATTAATGGAAAATAATTGCCGCGAGAAGTCAAGAAGGAGAAAGAAATGCATTTTCTTGTTGTGGGTAAACCCAAGGTAATTTTAAATTCTACTAATTTAGATAATTTTCCTATGGAAATTAAAAATATGATAAATGATTATGTCGACATTATTGTTGATGAATTTCCAAGTGCATTTCCACCAATTAGAAGTATCAGCCATCACATAGATTTAATACCTGGTGCAAGTTCACCAAACAAAGCAACATATAGGCTAACTCCTCAGGAAAATGAAGAAGTTGGGAAATAGGTGCAAGAGTTGTTGGATAAAGGACTGATAAAGGAGACCCTAAGTCCATGTGCAGTACCAGTAGTGCTTAGCCCCAAGAAGGATAGTGAATGGTGCTTGTGCATCGATTCCAGAGAAATAAATAATATTACTATCAGGTATAGATTTTCCTTATCATGTATGGATGATTTGATGGATTTCTTGAGTGGGCCAAAGTATTTTTCTAAGACAGATTTAAAGAGTGGATACCATCAAATAAGGATTATAGAGGGGGATGAATGGAAGACTGTGTTCAATACTAATAGTGGGTTGTATGAATGGTTAGTGATGCCTTTTGGACTCATTAATGTACAAAGTACATTTATGGGACTAATAAATGAGGTGTTAAAAGGATATGTTGGAAAATTCATGATAGTTTATCTTGATGATATTCTAATTCTTAGTCAGAATAAAGAAGAGCATTTCAAGCATCTGAAGTTGGTTTTAAATACTTTACAAAAAGAGAAGTTGCTGATAAATTTGAATAAGTGCATTTTCATGAAGAAAGAGATCGTTTACTTGGGATTTGTAGTCTCAGAAGAAGGTTTGAAGATGGACCCAGAAAAGATACAAGCAATTTTGAATTAGCCAACTCTAAGGAGCGTATTTGAGGTAAGAAGTTTTCATGGTACTGCTCGTTTTTATAGAAAGTCTATAAGAATATTTATTCATATATATGCACTGATAGTTGAAACAATAAAGGAAAACAAATAACCATTTAAGTGGATAGAGGAAGAAGACTAAAACTTCAAACTATTGAGAAACAAGATTACTGAAAAACCTATTTTAGCCCTACGAAGCTTTGCTAAAACTTTCCAAGTTGAGATTGATTCTAGTGGGGTAGCAATTGGAGCTATACTGAGTTAGGAGGAGAGACCTATAGCTTATTTCAATGAAAGGTTGAATGAGGCCAAGTGGAAGTAATCATCCTATGATAAAGAGTTCTATATTGTTATTCAAGCTTTAAAGAAATGGAGGCATTACTTATTGCGCAAAGAATTTATTTTTTATTCTGATAATCATGCACCATAGTTCATAAAAAATCAACAAAAGTCGAGCCAAAATCATGCTAAGTGGGTGGAGTACTTACAGAGTTTCATGTTTATAATCAAGCACACAAGTGTTAAGTCAAATAAAGTTGTTGATGCTTTGAGCAGAGTGAATGTGGTTATGCAGGAGCTGAAGATTGGTGTTTTGGGATTTGAAGAAATGATTAACATGTACAAGGAAGATAGAGATTTTAAAGAAATATATGCAGTTTTTCAGAATCCCATGATTCATAATATAAGCTAATGGTTAGACTACCTGATCCAAGGAGGTTTTTTGTTTGAAAACAATAAATTGTATTCCTAAATGTTCCATGAGGAAAAATTTGATTAAAGAAAAGCATAGTGGAGGATTGTCTAGACACTTTGGGAGGATAAGGCATTCGCTCAAGTGAATGCTTTTTATTATTGGCCAAAAATGAAAATTGATGTAAAAAAGTTTTTTGAGAAATGCAGGATTTGTCAACATGCCAAAGGAAGGAGCCATAATATTGGGTTATAGTAGCCATTTCCAATACCAAACATGCCTTGGGATGTGGTCAACATGGATTCTGTTTTGAGTTTTCTAAAGACTCGAAGAGGATATGACTCTATCTATATTATTGTCGATATATTTTTGAAAATGGCTCATTTCATTGCTTGTAAGAAAACTAGTGATGCAACTCATATTTCTAGTTTGATTTTCTAAAAAATTGTAAGGTTACATGGGTTACCTATAAGTATTGTTTCAGGTAGAGATACTAAGTTTTTGGGACACCTTTGGAGGACTCTATAGAAGAATTTAGGTAGAAACCTTAGTTTTATTTTAGCCTATCACCCGCAAATGGATGGGAAAACTGAAGTGGTCAATAGGAGCTTGGGAAACATATTAAGAAAATTTGCTTACAAAAATCCAAAACAGTGGGTGTTAGTGGTTGCGCAAGACAAATTTTCTTACAATGATACTCCTAATAGGAGTACAAGAATGAGCCCATTTCAGATTGTTTTTGGAATGCATCCTTGGGGAGTATATAAGCTTAGAGATTTGGGAAAACAAGCGTTAAGGAGTGCAAATACTGAAGAATTTGTAGAACAAATGCAGAAATTGTAGGAAGATGTTAAGCAAAGGTTACAGGAATGTAGAAGGACGTATAAACAAAGGGTTGATGTGAAAAGAGGGGGAAAGGAATTCCAAGTGGGTGATTTAGTTATGGTTTACCTGAGGAAAGAAATATTTCCTGCAAGGACTTATAAAAAATTATAAATGAAAAGGATAGGACCCTGCAGAATTTTAAGGAAGTTTTCCTTCAATTCTTATGAGTTTGAACTGCCGGAAGGAATTGGAATATCTCATATCTTTAATTTTGTAGATTTGTATCCATACAAGGAAACAAAAGCAGAATCACAAGATGAACCTACAGATGAGGATGTTCAGACTCTAAATTGGGAGGAATAGATTCCAATGGAAACAAAGAGAGAAGTGGAAGAAGTCTTGGAGAAGCGAGTAACAAAGAAAATTATAGGACAAACATATTATTAGTATCAAATCTAATGGAAGGGACGATCAATTGAAGATGCTAGTTGGATGACAACACCATAGTTAAAGAAATATCAAGTGAATCCTGAAGACTTGATGGAGCCTTCTTTTCTTCCCTAAGAGTCTGATGCAAGAGCATCAAATGAGATAAATTACCTTTGACCTGACTGATCAAAATTATTTACTAAATAGGGTGTGACCTCTTAAATGTTCTTATTTATTATTTGTTTGTAAAAGTTATTAGAGTGCCCAAATTAGGAGTGAAGTGATAGAGTTTGTTAGCTTAGGTGTGTGCTAGGCAAATTCAGTAGGGATTAGGTTGTTTGAGAAATTCAAATTTAGAGAGGAGCATTAAAAAGGAGAAAAACTCAATTTGTTTTGGGAGAAGCTGAATGTAAATCAAGTCAATAAGGGCCAAAACCATTTTTTGTGTACTAGTTTTTCTTTTCATAATTGATTCTGTGGAGTTGCATGGTGTATCTGGTATCATTTTATGTCAAGAATTTTTTTTCTTCAATTGATGAAAAATCATTTTGTTGTAGTTTAAGGGTGGAATCTTGTAGATTGATATGCAGTAAATTGTGTATATTTGGGAATTTTGCATCAAAATGAGATTGATATATATATATATATATATATATATATATATATATATATATATATATATATATATATATATATATATATATATATATATATATATTCTCAGTGCTATGAGTATTTTATTCTAATTGCATGTTTTCTCAATGATAGATCTAAAGAATTCTCGAATTTCTATGTTTTTTCTTTCTTGAAATTGCTTCGAGAAAAAAAAACCTTCAGTCACAAAAGGGTCGTGCATTGGACAGACAGGTCACACCATGGGTCACACCTGGAGCAACAGGGTCGTGTCATAGGTTGCACTTAAAGTAGAAGGGTCGCGCCTTAGACAGAAAGGTCACCCCAACCAACATAAAGGTTGCATTGGTTCAGGATTATTTTTTTTAACCAACTTTTAGGAGCCCATTTCGAACTTTGATTGTTGGGTCAAGTAGTCCTGTGTGTCTACTTTATGTTGAGTCATCAAAATCGACAAAATACCTAGGGAAGGCCTCCAAAAATTGAATTTTCCAACCTCACACAGAGGCACGGTGTCTATTAAAAACATTTTTAGGGACAGATGTTTTGGGAACAAAGTATTGGAGGGCTAGTTTTCCATCAGTTTCCCATGGCTTCCATCACATATTTTTCAAGTTTTTCTTGAGCTCTAGTGGAAATTCCAATTTCTACTTTATCTATTTCCCAAATTAGTTCATATTTCCTTGGAAATGTCTTTGGTGAATAATGGTTTATGTACTCCATGCATGCACCATATCTTGTTGATAAGGTCTCCTTGTGTTCCACGACTTTCCCTTTGACTACATTATTAATCGAGATGGGTATGTCAACCATATTATGGAGCCTCCCTAGCTCTTGGTATAAAATCTTTATAATATTATCCAATGATTCATTCACCTCCATCATTGTTCTCTGATAATATTTCTCATGATGGACTGACGTTGATAATACCTCAGTCTCTTTATGAAACATTAGGACTTCCAGATGCACTTTATTCAATATTTTGTCTTGTTATTTTACCTTTCTTAATAAATGTTCAATATTATTTTCCAATCTTCAAGAAAATTTTTCTTTGATTGAGATTATGGAAAATGGATTGTGTAAAGTGTTGGACATTATGTTTCTCTATGTGGTCACTGATATGCGTTTTGGCAGTTCTTGGTCTAAATATATTCTCCTTTCCTTGATGACTCGATTGGTATCCCCATCAAAGTGGAAAAATTCCAAGTTCATAAATTGATTATCATTACATACAATTATGCCCATATCCCCAAATAGAAAATGAAATCTTGTTACTAGCATCGAATCTATCATTGTTGGATCAATATCCATGCTCGAAAAACCATCATTTCCTACAATTTGTGCTTTTTGTTGTTGTTGTTCTTTCAGACTTGCCTCATCCTAGGCTTGTTTTTCTAAAGTCTTTCCCTTTAAATGCACTCTACTTCTTATCTCTTCTTTTCTTTCTTCTCTTGTTGCAATATTTCTCTTTCTACCTTTGTTTTTACTCTACCTCTTCGTTTTACTTTTTTTCTTTTAGCTTCTTCTCCTTTTCTTTCTTAGAGGCTTCCTTTTATCTTTCCTTTTTCTATGAATATTTCTTATCTTTCGTGACCTTCCTGTTATCATCAAAAATTTGATCATCTAGTCTAATTTTCTAGATGGATTGAAGTACACCATGTGAAGCCACTTTTACTATAGTAAAATTGCTTTCACTGTGAGAAATTACTTAATAAACCACAATTGTTAATTAATTTATAGTTAAACCCATGAAGAATAATTAAATAAATCACTATTTGTTTATTTTTCTTCTAGGAATAATTAATTAAACCATTTTTCAATTATTATTCCTTGTCATATTTGACCCAATCATGAAAAATAAATAGATAAATAATAAATTATCTTATTTTTCTCTAAGAATAATTAATTAATCACCAATTAATTACTATTCTTTGTCAAATTTGACTAAATCCCTTAGGAATAATTAAATAAATCTTTTTTTTTTAATTATGCCTTAACTAATTCCTTGAGATGATAAATAAATCATTTATTTATTTATTATTTCTAAGTGAAAGTTAAAATACTTTTTCCCTCCTAACCAAATATAATAAAATATTCCAAGTGGTTATTCAAAGAATGGGATCAATAATATTTTATTATTGCTTGTTATTAGAGGATAACCCAATATTTTGTTATAATCAAATATATATACCTACTTTGCGACTTATATTCATAAATGCCATTAGAAATTTTAGAGTTGAAATTGGAGTTCTTTATGGAAATTTCCAAAGCCTCATGTACTCCATTACAAGACCAAAGTTCTAGTAAGAGAACCATAGTAAAGTCATTCAACTCATTTTTTTCGATTAAATATAAAAAAACTCAATATAATATCACTTGTTGAATGGTTCTTCTTTCAAAGCCTACGTATCCAAGAAAATAAGGTCATTATATAACATTGCTTCCAACTGAAAAGGAAAGGAGTGTAAGTTTTTGTCAAAAGACAAGGTCCTCCAAAATGAAAACCAAATTTAAAATTATTGTGATTTTATTGTAATATTGTTGATCCATGTATTACTATATTGAGGATTCTGCATTTTTTTAGAAAGGGTCTCTATTTTTGTATTTCTCATTCCTTTTACATAAACAAACCCTGCCACTACTCTACAAAAGTTGTAAAGTGAAATATCACCTATTTGATAATGCTCGAGAATATTGGATGTAGTAAGAGCCATATAACTCAATTTCTCGTCATGATTTATAGAATTTTCAACTGATGCATCCAATATTTCATTTTGGGTTTTCTATTTGTTGCAATAATCTTTAAAATTTAGGGAACTTGTTAGATGATTAGGTGAAGCAATTTATTTTGATATTAGTCCTTGAGGTGGGGAAGAGAAGTAGTTCTGAAACTTTGTAGACTATTTGTTTGTACTTCTCTAATTCAATTTGACTTGGAGAACATTTCAATGTTTCTAGCTCATAAGAACTGAAAAAAGTGTCCCATTTATCTTAAGTAGCTTGATCAGGATATAGGAGAATTTTTTTATTAGCAAAATTTGAACTTGGGCATTCAAAGGAGCACGACGTTTAATCGTTAACCTAATAAAAATAAACAAATTAAACTATTAAGAATTCGATGTAAATATGAAAATATGCATTATATTTTGAAAGAAAATATGGAAATATAAAACAACGTGAATTAATTGTAAAGATAATAGAATATTACTTATATTATCAACTTAAATAAGTCATGGTTTTTAATCATTTGTGTAAAATAAAGAGAGATATGGTAATAAGTGATAGGTGCAAAAATAATTAAAATTTCATACCTTTTCTTCGTTGTTTTAGAATATCCAACCCTACTTTTCTTTAATTTATCATTGGCAGTTAAGAAATGTCTTGCTGAGTGAAAAAAATAAATAAATGGTGTTTATAGAACACCTTGTTTGTATAATTGAGTTGACAACATGTCCTAATAACCTCACTTGGTTCAACTAATGGATCCAATAAATTAGCATTAAGTCTTTAATACATTTTATTTGTCTCCAGAGATGCACTATATATTGGATTTTTTATAATTTCATTCACTGCTTGAATGGTGTGTTAACCATTAACTATCCAAAAGTTGATGTTTCCAACATCTAAATATATTTCATTTGCAATATTTACAGGATTGAGGTATGAATCAGACTCATTGTCATCAAATTTGATTACAAGTGCATCAAGCAATGATTATTGAAATTTCTCTAGAAATGATTTGAGTAATAGTTTAACATTTGAATCATCCCATAGCCTCAATTTAAACATTATGGGGGATTCTCTACATATTTGAACGTCCACTGTTCTACAAAAACAATTTTAAAATAAATAGTAGTGCTTGAACTTCTCGTGAATTTCATCACATTAATATGTTGGCTTCGTTGTCTCATATTCAACTTTCCTATATTTTTGTAAAACAACCGTAGGTTTGAAATCACTTTCTGCAATGCTCTATTCTAGCTCATTTAACTATACTCTCCTCACAACAAGTAATTGAGCATCGAGTTTATCATTTGATATCTTATCCAAATTTGTTCCTCTTTGTTGCATATAAATAAGTACAAATGATGATTTTATACATTTTACTTGACAATATTTTAGAACTTTAGTTTTATCTGTAAAAGATCTATGCAACTCTTGATACCAGATTTGTAGAAGCCCTAATAGTTATCTAAATTAAACATTGAATTCTTCAGTGATTCTGGTGAATCATTACTTGAAGTTTCAATCATCTCAGGTCTAAATTTTCTATACTCCGCTGCTAGGCGTTTTATTTATTGAATTAATTACCTCTCATTCTAGTATCAACTAGAAATTGTAAGCTCTGAATCACAATATGATCCAATCTTTGCACACTATTCTAAGAAACTTAAAGGTATTTAAGTACTAATCTAATAATTCATAACCTCTAATTTCAAAATTCAAAACTTAATATCCTATAGGAATTCAATACGAATCACACATTCCATCTTGTACTTCTTATTTGAAATTTTTACCAAAACAAAACTAACATAAGAATGAAGAAATTCAGAATCAAATTCCCTTCTAACAATAAAGCATATAATTAAAAGTCTACTTTTCTTTGGCTACTAAGCTTCTGATTACAGAGTCCCTTGTTCAAACCAAATATTTGAATAGAAATTTCAATTCATGGACAATTCAAATGATTCATTTCAAATCTTACATATATAAGTCAGAATGGTTCAACTCAAATTTGAAGACCGTGTATTCAAATGCTTTAACCTTAGGAACTAAAAATTCAATGCTTCAATTTTTCAATCATAAATCTAAGGGAATTGGAACATAGATCTTGGAAACTCAAATACTCTAACTTCAGATTAGAAATTTAAGAGACTAGAATATGAATATGAGAAACTGGAAATCCAAATGTTTAAGGGCTAAGGAATTCAAATTTTCTAGCTTTAGATCATAATTACACATAGGATACTAACTAATGCTTTAAATACTAAAGATAAATAATAATGATGTAGGTAATAAATACTACTATATATTCCTATTCTAACTTGAATTAATTATAAAGTTGGCTAAGAATAGTGGTGGTACCCTGCCACATTCTTTGATAAGTCAAACTACAACAATAAACTTAACAAATTAATAATAAATCAATACATAAGGAATAGAAGCCGAAATCACTGTATAAAAAGTCTTCAATAATACATGAATAAAGAAGTTCCAAACATAACATAAAAATAAAGTTTTTGAAAATGTTTCACAATCAGTGTTCTATCTTCTCTCTTGTCAACCATCTAAGTATTGTTAACCACTCCTTTTAAGGAGATCATGGCGTAAAAATAACTTAACTGAATGAACAGGAAAATAGTACAAGATATGATCGAGACTCAATTAATACAAGTCATATCTCAAAGTCCGCTCATCGAGTATAACATATCGATGGAGATCTCTCATAGTACTATTCTTGGGAGAGAAGGATGTATCTATTGTCAAAATAATACACCAAGATAACAACACTTCTTGAGAAACACCATTTAACTGACCGGTAATGAATTTCTAGAAAGTTGTACTGAATCAAATACAAAACTACTTATCTAACAACTACCAAGTAAAAAATGAATTTCAATGTTCATATGTCAGTGTAACCAGTTAATGCCATCAGGTTCCTCTCTTCATGCTTAGGAATCATAGTAATGTTACAGCCAAGCTTAGTCAAATTAATATAAACTCAGTTACAACCAAGTTTCAATAGTGAAATAGGCCTAATTTGTGACTTTACCTACATTCATTGAGTTAGACTATTTGACAAGGGTAAGGGCAACTTTTAAGGTGTCACAAAGGTCAAAATGGAGTAGGGTGTCATAAAGGATAACAAAATAGGGTGTGAAAAGGAGTAAAAAGTAGGCCCCAACCTCCCCCCTATGCTAAAGACGATCCATGTCCTCATGTGGTTGTATTATACAAAATTTATTCGAACATCAAAATTAGTGGCCATATTTAATTTTTGACTCCTGTTGCACTAACCAAAATTTCTAGGCCATGATTTTTCACTATTTTCTATTGCCGAAGCCTTTGAATTTTGTCATAGGAAATGTATAATTTGGTAGGTATAAATTGACTTACCTTCTAGTGGATAAATGTCTTACTTTTCACTTTCATCCTGTCATTTTCTAATGTCAAAGTCAAGTTTTGGGCCTTATACAATTTTTTCTTGCTTCTAACATGCCTATACAAAACCTTGTATTTATGGGCCTTTTCCTTTAATTTGATATTATTCCCTTGTAGATTATCAACTTGATACTATAACTCTCTCTCTGTGGAATTATGAACATTTTAAGGATGAAAACTATGTTCTCCTAAGCCACTCTCTTCATGAACCATTTTTTCTTGGATCTAATTATCATTATTTTAGCTACTCCTTTTTCTATCGTAGGCCCATGGTCAGATAACACATTTGTTTGAGAGAAACCTTGGAATTATTAAAAATTGTCAACAATATTGTCCTCCTCTGGTGCTAATGACATAGAATCTGGTTTGAGGGGTTGAGTTGTCGTTGGAGGATGTTGAGGCATCTCATGCTATGCATAAATATCCTACCCTGCTAAAAAGTTAGAAAATCTATTGTATTAATAATTTATTCAAGTTGTGGGCGAGAATATGGGGTTTTCGGTGGAATGAAATCCTTTTTTTCATGAAATAGCTTCCTTCATCCCTTATTAGCACATGCCCTTGATTGTTTCACTCCTTGTTTTTTTCATGTCGAGACACCTGACTCTGCAACTTGTTGGGTGTGGAGCCTGATTATCTTCTATATCCAAAGGTATCGCCACATTGGACCCCAGTTAGAAATGGGGGCGACAACGTCGCCCGTAAAATATTCACTGCAGGGGGGGTCTGGGGGGCTAGCTGCGACCTTTGGGATCCCCCCCTAGCGGGGGGTTTTGGGGGCAGTGCCCCCGAAGCTAAAAACAACTGTAAAATCTCCTTGTAAAATTATAGTAATTTCTAGTCAATCTGGGCCTTTCATTAGGTGGATGATCTGACAGTAGAACTTATGTTTAGTTTAGGGTTTTTTGCCCTAGAAGGCAACCCCTCTCTTTGTATGAGGGCATTGTATTTGAGGCTGTGTGATACATGTGTATTTTGTGAGCGGGAAATAGAGAGGTGAGACTGTGAGAGAAAATAGAGGATATTACAGCAGTTCTGCTATAGGTTGTGTCTCTTCATTTTGCTGGATAATAGAAAGGAAGGACTGGCTGTTTGCGGTGGACGTAGCCCAAAATGGTTGAACCACATATATCTGTGTCTCTCTTGTTTTATGCGCTTTCTGTGTTTATGTTTCTGAAATATTTTATGTGTTCCATTGCTCCATAATATATAATTTTCTAACAACTGGTATCAGAGCCGAAGGTCTATTTGGCTGATAAACTCGTAGGAAAGAAGGGTTCCTAGTTTGAGTGGGAGTAATGGCAGAAGATGGTAAGTTTAGGGTCGAGAAATTTAACGGCCAAAACTTCTCACTGTGGAAGATGCAGATGGAAGATTATCTGTATCAGAAAGATCTATACCTACCATTGGGCGGAAAATCAAAGATGTCGACGGGTATGACAGACGAAGAATGAAACCTTCTCGATAGAAAGGCACTCGGAACAATATGGTTGTGCCTTGCTGCGTCAGTCACCTTCAACATTTCGAAGGAAACCATGACAGAGGGTTTGATTCAGATTTTGTCGAAACTATATGAAAAACCCTTGGCCTCAAACAAGGTATTTCTTATGAAACGGTTATTTAATATGAAGATGTCGGAAGGTGGATCTGTTGCAGACCATTTAAATGATTTTAATACAGTTACAAGTCAGTTAAGTTCTGTAGGGGTAAACTTTGATGATGAATTTAGAGCTCTGTTATTCTTGTGCTCATTACCAGAAAGTTGGAGTGGTTTGGTAATGGCCATTAGTAACTCCGTTTCTGGATCTAGTACTTTAAAGTTTGATGATTTTGTTGGTGCTATCCTTAGCGAGGAAATGTGACGGAAAAGCTCCGGTGAGACATCAGGAAATGCTTTGAGTGCAGAGTCTAGAGGAAGAAAAATGGAAAGAAGAAAGAGCTCAAGATATCGCAGTAAATCAAGGAAAGGCAGATCCAAGTCCAGATCGGGGATAGTGTGCTAGAATGTGGAAAGAAAGGACACCTAAAGAAAGACTATAGACCTCGGAAGGTAAAAGAAGGAGATGCACAGGAAGAAAACAATCATGAAGAAAATGTGATAGGTGAGGTGTTACAAGATGATTTGATTCTTTCTTTTGAAAATATTACTGATTCCTTGGTGGTAGATTCAGGGGCTTCATTCCATGCCACACCTGATAAGAAATACTTTCATGAATATGTCCAAGGAGATTTTGGACAAGTTCGTCTGGGTGATGATAAACCCTGTAAAATCGTTGGAATGGGTAAGGTTCTTGTAAAACAGCAGAATGGAAACCAATGGCTATTAAAGGAGGTAAGGCATGTTCCAGATCTAAAGAAAAATCTGATTTCAACAGGGAAGTTAGGCAATGAAGGTTGTGTGACAACTTTCACAGATAAAACTTGGAAGGTCACCAAAGGAGCCCTGATAATAGCAAAAGGCGAAAAGGTTGGTACATTGTATTTATGCAATGGTATTTCTAACTCTGTTAATGCTTTAACTTCCAAAGGAGCAGATGCAGCATTATGGCATCATAGGCTTGGACACATGAGTGAAAAGGGGATGAAGATTCTTCACTCAAGGAATTTGTTGCCGGGTTTGAAGAATGTTGATTTGGACTTCTGTGAGAATTGCATTTATGGAAAACAGAAGAGAGTCAGATTTCTCAGAGTTGGGAAAGAAAAGAAGAATGAAAAATTAGAGCTTGTGCATACAGATGTATGGGGACCTACTCAGGTATCATCTCTTGGTGGCTCTCATTATTATGTTACCTTTATTGATGATGCAACTAGAAAAACTTGTATTTATTGTATTAAGAATAAATCTGATGTATTTGATACTTTCAAGAAATGGAAAGCTTTGGTTGAGATTGAGACAGGAAAGAAATTGAAGTGTCTTAGATCAGACAATGGAGGTGAATATTGCAGCAAAGAGTTTGATAGGTATTGTTTAGAGCATGGAATTCACAGAGTGAAGACAGTTCCAAGAACACCACAAGAAAATGGTGTGTCAGAAAGGATGAACAGAACAATCATGGAGCATGAAAGGTGCATGAGAATGCATGCAGGATTACCTTTACAGTTTTGGGCAGATGTTGTGATACTGTTGTTTATCTAATAAACAGAGGGCCTTCACGTTCCTTGGATGGTGGTGTTCCAGAGGAAGCATGGACAGGTAAAAAGGTAAACTAATCTATTTTAAAGCCTTTTGGTTGTGAGGCCTTTGTCCATATTGATAAAGAAAATAGAAAAAAGCTTGAGGCAAAGTAAAAGAAATGTAAGTTTATTGGATATGGTGTTAATGATTTTGGTTATCGCTTATATGATTACGAAAATCACAAAATCATTAGGAGCAGAGATGTAATATTCAATGAAAAGGTCTTGTATAAGAATTAGTTGCAGGAAAAGAAACAGGAAAAGGAAAACAGGGAATACGCAGTTCTTGATGAAATCACTGAAAAAGTAAAGGTGCCTAAAATTAATAATAATTAACAACCACAACAACAACAACCACCACAACAATAACAGGCACCCCAAACACCTGAAAGTGGTGTTAGAAGATCTACCAGGATAAGTAGACCCCTTGAACGATACTCTCCTTCATTATATTATTTATTGTTGACTGATTCCGGTGAACCCAAATGTTATGAAGAAGCAATGCAGGTTGAAAGCAAGAAGAAGTGGGAGGTAGCCATGGAAGAAGAGATGGACTCCTTAATGCATAACCAGACTTGGGATTTAGTCAGGTTGCCTGTAGGAAAAACTACATTGAAGAATAAATGGGTTTACAGGCCGAAGGAAGAAGATGGAGGATAACAGAGGTATAAAGCTAGACTTGTGGTGAAGGGGTTTGCACAAAAGAAAGGTATTGAGTTTGATGAAATATTTTCTCCTGTTGTTAAAATTACTTCAATTAGAACTACTTTAAGTCTTGTAGCAGCTGAAGATTTGCATCTTGAGCAGTTAGATGTAAAGATAGCCTTTCTCCATGGGGATTTGGAGGAAGAGGTATATATGTAGCAGCCACAAGGATATGAGGTGAAAGGGAAGGAGAAACTAGTGTGCAGGTTGAAGAAGGGCCTGTATGGCTTAAAACAGGCTCCAAGGCAGTGGTATCTAAAATTTGACAAGTTTATGTCTGAACAAGGTTATACTAGATGTCACTCTGATCATTGTGTTTATTTGAAAAAGCAAAATGATGGAAGCTATATTATATTGTTATTTTATGTAGATGACATGCTTGTTGCAGGATCTAACATGTAGGAAATAAATGTGCTCAAAAGAAAATTGGCAAATTCATTTGCAATGAAGGATTTGGGAGCTGCAAAACAAATCCTTGGTATGAGAATAACTAGAGATAGGAAAAATCGTAAATTAACATTGTCTCAGAATGAGTACATACAAAAGGTGTTGAAAATATTTAGCATGCACAATGCAAAACCAGTTAGTACGCCTTTTGCTAGCCATTTCAAACATAGCAAGGAAATGTGACCAAAGACCCAAGAAGACATGGATTATATGTCTAAAGTTCCATATGCATTAGCAGTTGGAAGCTTAATGTATGCAATGGTCTGCAAAAGGCCTGATATTGCACATGCAGTGGGAGTTGTAAGCAGGTATATGAACAATCTAGGAAAGGAACATTGGATGGCAGTGAAATGGATTCTCAGATATTTGAAAGGTACCACAAATCAAGCATTATGCTTTGGTGGTTCAAACATCTCCCTACAAGGATATGTTGATGCAGATATGGCAGGTGACAGAGATAATAGGAGGAGCACTATAGGATATGTATTTACTATTGGAGGAACAACTGTCAGTTGGGTTTCAAAAATCCAAAGTGTTGTTGCACTTTCAACAACAGAAGCAGAGTATGTTGCTGCTACAGAGGCTAGTAAAGAAATGATTTGGTTACAAAAGTTTATGGGTGAATTGGGTAAGGAGCATGATATGGGCACATTATACAGTGATAGCCAAAGTGCCATTCATCTTGTAAAGAACTCAACATTTCATTCCAGGAATAAACACACACAGCTCAAGTACCATTTCATACGATCAGTGTTGGAAGATGGAGAGTTGAAGCTGGAAAAGATACACACTAGCCAGAATCCTACAGATATGCTCACAAAAGTTGTAACTAGGGAGAAACTGAGAATATGCTCATTTTCAATTGGTCTTCAAGGATGACAATGAAGATGAGAAACAACCAGGTCCAAAGAGGAGTCATTGTCCAGCAAATGGAGCAGCAGTGGAATTGCCACAATCAGTCTCCAAGTGGGAGATTGTTGGGTGTGGAGCCTGATTATCTTCCATATTCAAAGGTATCGCCACATTGGACCCCAGTTCGAAATGGGGGCGGCAATGCCACCCATAAAATATTTGTTGCATTGGGGGTCCAGGGGGGGTGGCTGCAACCTTTGGGAGCCCCCCCCCTAGCGGGGGGTTTCGGGGGCAGCGCCCCCGAAGCTGAAAACAACTGTAAAATTGCCTTGTAAAAGTATAGTAATTTCTAGTCAATCTGGGCCATTCATTAGGTGGATGATCTGACGGTAGAACTTATGTTTAGTTTAGGGTTTTTTGCCCTAGAAGGAAACCCCTCTCTTTGTATGAGGGCATTGTATTTGAGGCTGTGTGATAGATGTGTATTCTGTGAGCGGGAAATATAGAGGTGAGACTGTGAGAGAAAACAGAGGATATTACAGCGGATCTACTGTAGGTTGTGTCTCTTCATTTTGCTGGATAATAGAAAGGAAGGACTGGCTGTTCGGGGTGGACATAGCCCAAACTGGGTGAACCAAGTATATCTATGTCTCTCTTTTTTTATGCGTTTTCTGTGTTTATATTTCTGCAATATTTTATGTGTTCCATTGCTCCATAATATATAATTTCTAACAGTATGCACCTTTTCAAGAGAAACACCCCTTTCAGTGATAACCTGTCTTACAAAATGGTACTTGATAGGTATATGCTTTGATTTACTATGATAGGCCGGATTCTTAGCCAAATGAATTGCACTTTGACTATCACAAAATAACTTGATGTTGTCCTGTAACCTACCAAACTCACCAATCAAACCTTTCAACCCGACCGCTTCTTTGCAAGCATGTGAAGCAGCTATGTATTTTGCTTCAGTAGTGGATAAAGCAACAATATTCTGTAGCTTTGACATCCAGCTAATAGCTCCACCTACAAGAGTAAAGACATATCCTGAGGTTGACCTTTTCTTATCCAAATCACCTGCAAAATCGGAATCAACATATCCGCAAACAAATTCACTACTTCTGTTATAACTGATACAATAATCACTTGTGCCTCTCAAATACCGAAGCACCCATTTCACTGCTGACCAGTGTTCTTTTCCTAGATTTACCGTATACCTGCTGACAACCCCAACTACATGTGAAATATCTCGTCGAGTGCAAACCATCGCATACATTAAACAACCTACTGCATTGGCATATGGAATTCGAGACATATATTCCTTTTCTTCATTTGTACTAGGACATAAACTTGAAGAAAGCTTAAAATGGGAAGCTAAAGGGACTGAAACAGGCTTCACATTGTTCATACCAAACCTCAAGAGTATTTTCTCAATATACTTCTGTTGTGATAGCCACAGCTTACCATTGCTCCTGTCTCTGAAAATCTCCATGCCCAAAATTTTTCTTGCTACTCCTAGATCTTTCATATCAAATGTCCTAGCCATCTGAGCCTTTAACCTGTTGATCTCTATTATGCTTTTGCTTGCTAAAAGTAGATCATCAACATACACCACTAAGATAATGAACATGCCATTACTTAATTTCTTAAAGTAAACACAATGATCATATTCACTTCTTATATAATTTTGACTCAACATGAAAGAATCAAACTTCTTGTACCATTGTCGAGGTGATTGCTTCAGACCATACAATGATTTCTTGAGCCTGCAAACAAATTTCTTGTTGCGATCTTGAACAAACCCTTCTAGTTGTTCCATATAAATTTCCTCATCTAAATATCCATGTAAAAATGTAGTTTTAACATCTAGTTGCTGTAATTCTAAATCAAGTAAAGCCACTAATGCTAATACCATTCGAATTGAAACAATTTTTACAACTGGTGAAAATATCTCATGAAAATCAATGCCTGCTTTCTGAGAAAAACCTTTTGCGACCAGCCTTGCTTTGTACCTGTCCTTTGAACCATCAACACCCCTTTTCAATTTGTACACCCATTTACATCCCACAGTTTTTCTGTCTTTAGGAAGTTCTACGAAACCCCATGTGTCATTCTTGTGTAATGCCATCATCTCGTCCTTCATAGCTTCCTTCCACTTTTCACTTTTTGAACCCTCTACAACTCCCTGATCACAAAAAGGTTCATCATCGTTAGCAGTTAAAGCAATTGAAGTAACATAATCATCATACCTTCTAGGAGGACGTTTAATTCTCGTGGACCTCCTTAAAGATGTTTCTGGTACTTCCACAATTGGCTGATTAGTATCTGTAGGAATTTCTTCATGATCAACATCTGAATCATGTTCATGATCTACATCTGAAACTTGTTCATGACCTGCATTTGAAACTTGCTCATGACTTACATCTGAACCATGTTCATCTTGATCATCATCAATATTTGGACTGGCTTCAAATTGAATGTGTTGAAGCTTAAATACATTATCCTGTTTCACTCTATCATCTACATCTGAACTTTCAAGTGAGAATTCATTAAATTTAACATCTCCGTTGATGATGATTTTGTGAGTAGTAGGATCCCACAATCTGTATCCCTTAGTCCCATCACCAAATCCAACAAAGATATATCATTTTGATTTAGGATCTAATTTAGAACGCTGATGTTTTGGAACTAGAGCATATGCATCACACCCAAAAACTTTCAGTTTAGAATATTCACAAGGATGACCTTTCCATACCTCTTGAGGAATTTTTCATCCTATTGCAGTTGAAGGTGATCGATTTATCAAATAGCAAGTTGTAGCAACTGCTTCTATCCACAATTCCTTCTGCAAATTGGCGTTACTCAGCATACTTCTTGCTCTCTCTAACAGAGTCTTGATCAGCAACTCCATTTTGCTGAGGAGCATACACAGTGGTTTTATGTCTTTCGATCCTAGCTTCCTTGCAATAATTATCAAATTCCTTTGAAGTAAACTCACTACCATTGTCAGTTCTTAAACATTTAATAGTTCTTCCAGTGATGTTTTCCACTAATGCTCTAAACTGTTTGAAAACTGTAAACACATAAGACTTCTTCTTTAACATGTAGACCCACACTTTCCTAGAGAAATCATCAATAAAAGATACAAAATATGACGAATCTCCATATGAGGTTACAGGAGATGGACCCAAACATCAGAATGGATATAATCAAGGATTCCCTTACTAGTATGTTTTCCAATTTGAAACTTCTGCTTGCTTTGTTTCCCAAACAAACAATGTTTGCAGAAATCTAACTTAACAGACTTTAGACTAGGAAGTAAATTACTATCAGATAAAATCTTTAAACCTCTTTCGCTCATATGGCCCAACCTTTGATGCCATAAATGAATAGAATTACTGTCATTTTCAGACACTATAGAAACATAATCTGACTCTGTTCTTCCTTCTAACTGAAAATGATTTCCAACCTTCTTTTCTTTCATTACTAGTAAAATTCCTTTATAAATTTTCATTACTCCACCTTGAATAAAGGTTTTATATCCATTTGTGTCTAGTACTCCTAATGAAATGAGATTTTTCCTTAGGTCAGGTACATGTCTTACATCAGTTAAAATTTTATTTGTCCCATCAAACATTTTAAGCTGAACAGTTCCAATTCCCACAATGTTGCATGTGACATCATTTCCCATGTAAACTACTCCTTCATTGATTGGTTTATAAGTTTTAAATCATTCCCTATGAATACACATGTGATTTGATGCACCAGAATCTAACAGCCAATGTTGATCATGACTAAACAAATCAACTGATAACACTTCATCACTCATACCTGTCTTGGATGCTGAACCTGTATTTATCGTGTTTGCTTCTTGCTTTGTTGTTGAAGAGTCTTCTTTGGATTCTTTCTGTCTCTTCCAATAGTCCTTCTTTAAATGTCCCAATTTTCCACAAAACCAGCACTTTACCTTACTCTTCTTCCCTTTCGATTTTGATCATGAGTCGTTGTGCTTACCAGAACGTCTTTCTCTAGAACGACTTCTAGCCATCATTGCTTCTGATGTAGAGGTTTCAGAATTTGACCTCTTCCTTGTCTCTTCGGACAACAAAGCTCCAACAATATCATCAAATTCTTGGGTTTCTGATATACTTAGACTTATAGAAGTAACAAAATTATCCCATGACTCAGGTAACGAGCACAATAAAGTTATAGATTTATCTTCTGATTCAAATTTTACTTCTATACTTTCTAATTGCACCATGAGAGTATTAAAGACATTCAAATGATCAGTAATAGTTGTACCTTCCTTCATAGGTAGACTGTACAATTGTCGCTTCAGAAGAATCCTATTGGTCAAGGATTTTGTCATGTACAGCTTCTCAAGCTTTGTCCACAAACCAGCAGCAGTTTTCTCTCACACGATGTTAAACAAAACATCATCCGCCAAAAACAGTCGAATACCGCTCAGAGCTCTTCCATCCAATTCATTCCATTCATCATCTGTTATGGGGTAAGGCTATTTGGATTTTCCCAACAGTGCCTTCGCCACGCCTTGTTGCACAAGCAGATCATGCATCTTCGCTTTCCAGATCGCGAAGTTATTTTTTCCATTGAACTTCTCGATCTCAAAATGATCACTTTGAGTTTTTGCCATGTTGAATAAAAAAATCTCCAATTCCAAATAAAAATCCCTGTATCGTACCGTGTAAACGCAATTTGAAAAGAAAAACAAAAAATTGTAGCTTTACCAGAGAGGGAAAAAAACTGCCAGGCGCTCCTTGACATCGTAAAACCCATGCCTAAAACACAATCCACTGCCTAGCGCTCCTTTGACAGCAGATGCTCTGCGCCAGAGCAAAATCCGTATAAGTGACAAAAAATTGGAGCTCTTAATCCCGTCGATTCCACGCCAATCGGGATATTGGAGCTCTAGCGCGAGTATCAGACTTGGATTCGTGCCAATTGGCGCTTCTGTTAAAAAATAAAACGCGCCAATTCATTCACTGCGAGAAATTGGTGCGAATGTCTCTGCTAAAACCGCGCCAATCGCCAAAACTCCACCTTCAACCGATCTGCCACACACCCTAGCTCCACAAGTAGAGACTTGTAGGTTATGGGCCCTCCACGCTCCGATGTGCCGCTCTGATACCACTTGTTAGACTAAACAATGTGCAGCAGAAATAAAATTAAACAAAAAACATACACAACACATTAACAAATCACAAAAGCATAACACACAGATTTAACGTGGTTCACCCAACCAATCTGGGATATGTCCACCAGAACAGAGGCATCGACAATCTTATTATTCAAAGGAGATTACAACAAATCTACTTCTTCACACATACTCTCAGCTCTCCCTATTTTCTCTACTTTCTCTACACACTCTTTCAATCCTCTATGGGATTACATTTCTATATAGTTGGAGCATAAAACTGAATCATAAATTCTCACAACAAATATAGGATGCATTAACTCCTCAAAAAATACTGGAGCTAATATAGCAACTAATCCTATTGTTGTCACATACATGAGATTTTTCCCAAATTTAATAAAACAGAAAATCTCAACACTACCAACGTTTAGCAGAATGTCAGGTGAATGTCAGGCGATGGTTTAATGCTAGGCATAGTTATTATAAATGGAATATGGCAGAACAACAAACATTCATGGACAGACACCTTCTAGCTGACAGAGGGAGCAGGTAAAGGAATATGGCAGACAGAGAGAGGAGTTACAAGGAGCATGAGAGCTAACTCCATGGGGCAGAAATTAATTGACTATATTATTCCATCAGATAGGTCCTCATTATATACATGAGGGAGAGACTGTTCAATTCATCTCCCAATGACTGTTCATATTCCTATCTATCTATTTACAATAATTCACCCAATCACAAGGATTAGGTGTCAACAAAATCATCTTCATATAGCATTTATTTAATTCCTCTTCGAGACCTCATTGATGCATGTGGGATTGATGGAAAGTCAGAGGAGGTATAACGACAGGGTTAAAATCATCAAGAGGTGGTGTAGGTGGTCAAAAAGTTGATGACAAAGTTTTTCTGATTTTTTTTCATGTAAGGCAAAGTGGAATTTGAACATGGATTTTGGTTAGATGGAGTGAATGAGTGATGAAAGTGGTGCCAGGGAACCTATATAAACCATCCCTAAAGAATATGTGACCTTTTGACCCGTTTCTCTAATCATATTGCCTCCTATAGCTTCTTCTCGGCCATCCTGTAGTACTACAAGATCTTCCTGTAGTAATTCAGGACAACCTCCTGTGGCACACTTGTTTTGTCCATATCTTCTAAAAGGTGAATTGAAATTTTATGAGCATGTTGTCATCATCATTGTGCACCTCCCAATAAAAATTTTGGCCAATGGATGCACGAATCTTGAGAAAAATAAAAATGACTATAGGTGGTGGAGGTCGATTTCTCAAAAAATGTGCACTAGAACTTTCTGAAATTGCTTGGGCATGTTACTATCATCCATATGCATCTCCACATGAAACAACTTTGCAAATGGATGCACAAATATCGAGAAAATTCAAAATGGTTGTAGGTGATGGAGGTCAATTTATCAAAAATTGTGCATTGTAAATTGTTGAAATTGCTTGGGCATCTTACTATCATCCATATGCATCTCCCCCTATAACAACTTGGAAAACGGATGCATAGTTTTCAAGATATGACAAAAATAATTTTCTACTCTATGTATTTTTGTTTCCTATTGTAACTACAGGATCTTCCTGTAGCATTTTAGGACAACAAGGAAAATGAGTGGTAAGAGCTTGGGAATGATGAGTGGATTGGCATGGCCTTGGTCCTTCTGGATCATTTGAGCAAAGGAGGAGAAAGTCCAAGTTTGACTTCCTTTGACTAGGCTTTTGATCAACTTTACTTATTGTAGCTAACTTTTCTTTGTTGCATGCAAAGGTTGGAGAACACCAACATTCATGAGAGAGAGATACATGGAGAAAATATTTTTCTTTTTTCTTTTTTTTCTTCTAGACCTACTAGACGCCTCAATGGGGCTTTCAACTAGTAGGTCTTCCTAGGCACCTCAAAGGAGATTTTCACCTAGGATCTTTTCTTTTTCTCTTTTTTCCAACCCATTGACTGCCTCATGGAGGGTTTCAATCAATAAGCCAAACTCAGGTGCCTCAAAGGAGGTTTTCACCTGAGATTTTATTTTTTCTCTTATTTTTCATTTTTATTTCTTTTCCTATCCTACTCTACTTGAAAAAACAAAATCATTTTCAAGTGTATGAATACTTCCAATGGAGCCACTTGCATAATTGGATGATAAATAAAATCATGTGTAGGTTCGAAACATATTCTTAGACATGTACCTGAATGTAAGAGACAAAATTATTTGACTTTGATGATCAAGCACAGTTGAAGAAGAGAGTATTGCTACAACTTAGTGACTCTCTGGAACCATATTCCAATATAGTTGTGATTACCCTAGTCAACTTGTTGATTTGGATCATATTGGATGTCTTCTTCTTCCATGAAATTCAGATCTTCTTCTTTTTGCTAATTATTCTCTTGAACACATACATGATGTGATGGTAAATATGAGGGCACTTTCCCAATCTTTGATTTTGGTGTCTTCTCTTTGTTAAGTGTAGCCCATGATTCTTTAGTCTTCTCATTTGAATCTTCTTTTTTTTATGCATGTTGTCCTTCAATGATATCAAGAGAATCTCTCTTTTGGGATATTGTTCCTGAGCTAAGTTGAATACCATTTAGATCAAGAGGAGATGTTTGGAAGTGTTGTACCTCAACATTGTAAGTGAGATGAGCTACTTCATTGTGTGGGTTCGGAAATGGTGGTACAGGTAGTTGAGTGGGAGTGGATATTTGAGATGGATGTGGTTGTGGTGGACGTGAATGGTAGGGATAACATGGAGTTGGGTATGGAAGATATTGAGGAAAATATTGTGGATGCTTCCCATAAGTTCTTTGTCAACCTTGTTGCCAATATTGGTTTTGGGATTGAGATGGCCACGATTGCCTAGGAAAGGGTGTGTTCCAATTAATTTTATATGGATGTGCATAAGCTTGAAATTATGAATTAGGCTTTTGCAACATATTAGGTTGAATAAGTTGCCATGGTTCTCTTGGAACTATAACATAGTTGCAATAACAATTGACTTTCTCCATTGTCCTCTTGGTTAAATTCCTTTAACCTTGGTAATGAGGGGCAATATCATTTGATTCTTCATGGACAACACAAATATCATCATCTTCTTTTTGCTCATTTTGTATTATTAACATTTCTACCTGTTCACTTAGATTGCCACGAATTTTTGTTTTAAAGTTATCAAGCAAGTTTCCAAGTTTAGCTTGACTTACTCTTGCCCTTCCTCTTGATATACGTTTTGCATGGTTCACAAATTTATTCAAATGATAATTGGTATACATCACCTCTACTCATGAGATCAAGGAGATCAATCCAGTCATCCCTAATTGTTCTAAGTAAGAGGTTTTTGTGTGTGTCTGATCCTAAATGATGTAATTTTTCCCTCTAAACATTATACATGAACCTCTCTATTAGATCCTCTAGACTCTCATCTTCTTTTTTATTCATTCTAAAGATTTATTCTCTAAGACAATGATCTTTATATTTTTCTATAAATATCGTTGCATATCATTCCATGATCTTATTGAATTAGTCCCTAAACTCATGAACCATTTAAGAGCTCTATCCTTCAATGTTGACGAAAACAATATCAGTTTTTGAATGTTTAATAAGTAACTATAAGATCTACAAATAATTTCAAATTCAAAGAGAAAGTTTTCTGGATCCTCTGACTTTAGACCATGAAAGTGTGGAAGAAAAAATGGAAGGATTTTCTTCAAATGCACGCTCACATCAGTATCTTGAATGGGAAATCCAAGAGGATCTTCTTCATTGTCATCATTTCCATCCATTTCTTCTTCCTTCTCTACCACCTATTATTTTTCTACTTGAAAAAATGAATGGTGATGTGGCTCTTACTGCACCACGTGATCAAATGGGGGGGGGGGGGGGGGTTGGTATTGAAGAAGTTCTTTTAAAGTTTTTTTTAATAAGAATGTTAATGCAATGCAATTTTCTATTTTTGAAATGAAGTATGCCAAATGAATTTTTTTTGTTTATGTATAAAGTAAAAGAAATGAATCAACTAGGGAATAAAACAATGCATACTTTGACACCTCCCCCGCAACGGTGCCAAAAAGTGATGAGCCTCGGTATTGCAGCAAGAATGTTGCAACTCCCAAGGCTCCCAACTTTAATTATTAACCCGAGGTTCGTACAAACTTAAGAGGTATGGATGCTATATGTGCAGCATACAATGTGTCCTTCCTTTTTTGTCATGATATAATGGAGTGCATGTAATGAAATCAAATCCTAAACTAATTGCAGAAAATGAAATGTTCGAAATGGAAACTTCAAAACCTATTGCAAGAAAGAAAATACAAGGAAAGAGGAAAGAGCTCAGGATATCGCAGTAAATCAAGGAAAGGCAGATCCAAGTCCAGATCGGGGATAGTGTGCTGGAAATGTGGAAATAAAGGACACCTAAAGAAAGACTGTAGATCTCGGAAGGGAAAAGAAGGAGATGCAGAACAAGAAAACAATCATGAAGCAAATGTGACAGGTGAGGTGTTACAAGATGCTTTGATTCTTTCTTTTGAAAATATTACTGATTCTTGGGTGGTAGATTCAGGGGCTTCATTCCATGCCACACCTAATAAGAAATACTTTCATGACTATGTTCAAGGAGATTTTGGAAAAGTTCGTCTGGGTGATGATAAACCCTGTAAAATCGTTGGAATGGGTAAGGTTCTTGTAAAATAACAGAATGGAAACCAATGGCTATTAAAGGAGGTAAGGCATGTTCCAGATCTAAAGAAAAATCTGATTTCAAAAGGGCAGTTAGGTGGTGAAGGTTGTGTGACAACTTTCACAGATAAAACTTGGAAGGTCACCAAAGGAGCCTTGGTAATAGCAAAAGGCGAAAAGGTTGGTACATTATATTTATGCAATGGTATTTATAACTCTGTTAATGCTTTAACTTCCAAAGGAGCAGATGCAACATTATGGCTTCATATGCTTGGACACGTGAGTGAAAAGGGGATGAAGATTCTTCACTCAAGGAATTTGTTGCTGGGTTTGAAGAATGTTGATTTGGACTTCTGTGAGAATTGCATTTATGGAAAACAGAAGAGAGTCAGATTTCTCAGAGTTGGGAAAGAAAAGAAGAATGAAAAATTAGAGCTTGTGCATACAGATGTATGGGGACCTGCTCAGGTATCATCTCTCGGTGGCTCTCGTTATTATGTTACTTTTATTGATGATGCAACTAGAAAAACTTGGATTTATTGTATTAAGAATAAATCTGATGTATTTTATACTTTCAAGAAATGGAAAGCTTTGGTTGAGATTGAGACAGGAAAGAAATTGAAGTGTCTTAGATCAGACAATGGAGGTGAATATTGCAGCAAAGAGTTTGATAGGTACTGTTCAGAGCATGGAATTCACAGAGAGAAGACAGTTCCAAGAACACCACAAGAAAATGGTGTGTCAGAAAGGATGAACAGAACAATCATGGAGCGTGCAAGGTGCATGAGATTCCATGCAGGATTACCTTTACAGTTTTGGGCAGATGCTGTAGATACTGCTGTTTATCTAATAAATAGAGGGCCTTCAAGTTCCTTGGATGGTGGTGTTCCAGAGGAAGCATGGACAGGTAAAAAGGTAAACTACTCTATTTTAAAGCCTTTTGGTTGTGAGGCGTTTGTCCATATTGATAAAGAAAATAGAACAAAGCTTGAGGCAAAGTCAAAGAAATGTACCTTTATTGGATATGGTGTTAATGATTTTGGTTATCACTTATATGATTACGAAAATCAAAAAATCATTAGGAGCAGAGATGTAATATTCAATGAAAAGGTCTTGTATAAGAATCAGTTGCAGGAAAAGAAACAGGAAAAAGAAAACAAGGAATATGCCGTTCTTGATGAAATCACTGAAAAAGTAAAGGTGCCTGAAAATAATAATAATCAACAGCCACAACAATCGCAACCACCACAACAACAACAGGCACCCCAAACACCTGAAAGTGGTGTTAGAAGATCTACCAGGATAAGTAGACCCCCTGAACGATACTCTCCTTCATTATATTATTTATTGTTGACTGATTCCGGTGAACCTGAATGTTATGAAGAATCAATGCAGGTTGAAAGCAAGAAGAAGTGGGAGGTAGCCATGGAAGAAGAGATGGACTCCTTAATGCATAACCAGACTTGGGATTTAGTCAGGTTGCCTGTAGGAAAAACTACAATGAAGAATAAATGGGTTTACAAGCTGAAGGAAGAAGATGGAGGAAAACAGAGGTATAAAGATAGACTTGTGGTGAAGGGGTTTGTACAGAAGAAAGGTATTGATTTTGATGAAATATTTTCTCCTTCTGTTAAAATGAATTCAATAAGAACTATTTTAAGTCTTGTAGCAGCTGAAGATTTGCATCTTGAGCAGTTAGATGTAAAGACAGACTTTCTCTATGGGGATTTGGAGGAAGAGATATATCTGCAGCAGCCACAAGGATGTGAGGTGAAAGGGAAGGAGAAACTAGTGTGCAGGTTGAAGAAGAGCCTGTATGGCTTAAAACAGGCTCCAAGGTAGTGGTATCTAAAATTTGACAAGTTTATGTCTGAACAAGGTTATACTAGATGTCACTCTAATCATTGTGTTTATTTGAAAAAGCAAAATGATGGGAGCTATATTATATTGTTATTGTATGTAGATGACATGCTTGTTGCAGGATCTAACATGCAGGAAATAAATGTGCTCAAAAGAAAATTGGCAAATTCATTTGCAATGAAGGATTTGGGAGCTGCAAAACAAATCCTTGGTATGAGAATAACTAGAGACAGGAAAAATCGTAAATTAACATTGTCTCATAATGAGTACATACAAAAGGTGTTGAAAAGATTTAACATGCACAATGCAAAACCGGTTAGTACACATTTTGCTAGCCATTTCAAACTTAGCAAGGAAATGTGCCTAAAGACCGAAGAAGACATGGATTATATTTCTAAAGTTCCATATGCATCAGCAGTTGGAAGCTTAATGTATGCAATGGTCTGCACAAGGCCCGATATTGCACATGCAGTGGGAGTTGTAAGGAAGTACATGAACAATCCAGGAAAGGAACATTGGATGACAGTGAAATGGATTCTCAGATATTTGAAAGGTACCACAAATCAAGCATTATGCTTTGGTGGTTCAAACATCTCCCTACAAGGATATGTTGATGCAGATATGGCAGGTGACAGAGATAACAGGAGGAGCACTACAGGATATGTATTTACTGTTTGAGGAACAACTGTCAGTTGGGTTTCAAAAATCCAAAGTTTTGTTGCACTTTCAACAATAGAAGTAGAGTATGTTGCTACTACAGAGGCTAGTAAAGAAATGATTTGGTTACAAAGGTTTATGGGTGAATTGGGTAAGGAGCATGATATGGGCACGTTATACAGTGATAGACAAAGTGCCATTCATCTTGAAAAGAACTCAGCATTTCATTCCAGGACTAAACACATACAACTCAAGTACCATTTCATACGATTAGTGTTGGAAGATGGAGTGTTGAAGCTAGAAAAGATACACACTAGCCAGAATCCTGCAGATATGCTCACAAAAGTTGTAACTAGGGAGAAACTAAGAATATGCTCAGTTTCAATTGGTTTTCAAGGATGACGATGAAGATGAGAAGCAGCCAGGTCCAAAGAGGAGTCATTGTCTAGCAAATGGAGCACCGGTGGAGTTGCCACAATCAGTCTCCAAGTGGGAGATTGTTGGGTGTGGAGCCTGATTATCTTCTATATTCAAAGGTATCGTCACATTGGACCCCAGTTCGAAATGGGGGCGGAAATGCCGCCCGTAAAATATTCATTGCAGGGGGGGTCCAGGGGGTGGCTGCGACCTTTGGGAGCCCCCCCCTGGCGGGGGGTTTCGAGGGCAGTGCCCCCGAAGCTAAAAACAGCTGTAAATTTGCCTTGTAAAAGTATAGTAATTTCTAGTCAATCTGGGCCGTTCATTAGGTGGATGATCTGATGGTAGAACTTATGTTTAGTTTAGGGTTTTTTGCCCTAGAAGGCAACCCCTCTCTTTGTATGAGGGAATTGTATTTGAGGCTATGTGATACATGTGTGTTTTGTGAGCGGGAAATAGAGAGGTGAGACTGTGAGAGAAAACAAAGGATATTATAGCGGATCTGCTGTAGGTTGTGTCTCTTCATTTTGCTGTATAATAGAAAGGAAGGACTGGCTGTTCGGGGTGGACGTAGCCCAAACTGGGTGAACCACGTATATCTGTGTCTCTCTTGTTTTATGCGCTTTCTGTGTTTATATTTATGCAATATTTTATGTGTTCCATTGCTCCATAATATATAATTTTCTAACACAACCTGCGTTCATGGCTTCTTCCCAATACATTCTTCTAGTTTCTCTGGTATCAATTTCTTCTCTGCTTGAATAACCATATCTAAACTTCATTTACATGCTCCATTATTTTTATTTTCTCAGGATACCAAGGTTTCTTTGTCTTGAATAGGGCTAGGATTTCTTGAGGATACTTCATCTAGGGATTTTTCTACACTCCTTTTGGCCCCCTCTGATTTTGATTTCTTTACAGGCTCCTAAATATGCTTGGTATTTAGTTTAACAGGGATTTTAGACCCTTTTTCCCACTTCTTTGATTTGGGACTAATTACTATTTGTTTCAATTTTATTTGATTTTCTTCTCGGAGAAAATTTCTAGTCAAATTTTTTTTCCCAGCTATCTTTTCATTGTCCCAACTCAAAAAAAAAAATCCTATTAATGAGGTCATAATTGCATAGACTATCTTTTGCTCCTCTAGAGGTCAAATGAACACTCCTAGCAACTTTTTGTAGACTTTTACAAAGGAAGAAAGGGAAATTGATATCATGGACATCTATGAAATGGAGAAGAATCCTTACAGGGTAAAGGAATGTAGCTTCATACCTTCCTTCACACGTTGCAAATATTTGTAATGTTGTGAGAAGTGGCCACCATTCCTATGCAATACAACTCCTCGAAAAATCAAACCTATTAAGTTTAGGAGACATTTACAAAATACATTTTGTTGAGATAGCTAAGCTCTATAGAACATATTTTAGGATTCACGCCAAAGTAGGGAAGATATTGTGGGATAGTACAAAAGACTCTATAACCATAATTGTTAAACCAGTCCAAGGAGGAGCTACTTGAATATAATTGGGGAATCTCTTAGAAAATTTGAAAACAAACATATTGAACGCCATTAGTGATCCATTCAACGCTCTTTATTAAGAAAAAACATGAAGAATAAAAGGTTTTTATGGCCATATTATGTCCTAAGTACATAAAGAAACATTCTAAAAGGGAATGTCCTCTAAATGTCCTAGAGTTGATCACCCAACTAAGCAATTCCCTTCCGTACCAGGGTTAGAGACTATTTATAATGTAGGGGATGAAACAATTGAACCATGCCAACTTTTTGGGGGACCACCATATGGGGCACCAAGTCCAAAATATTATCAAGATACTAGTATGTAGGTTTATCCCAAATACCAAACCTAGAATCCTCAAACATCTTGTTGACCTTGGTCAACTCAATCACCTTAAAATTTTCCATAGATTCAAGGATATACAAGAAATCCTTATGGGAATTCTTATCAACCCATGTTTTTAGCACCCCTGTATTCCCATTATCAACCACAATACCCACCTTATGCATCGTGCACATCTAGTGTCCCTCAATATTAGCAAGGGTATAATCCATCCTATCCCACACACAATAATTCACATTTGCATTACCACCACCACAAAATCCACTCAAATTACCCCAAGAAACTAATAAAACTTCACAAGAAATGCAATAACTATTTCATTTGAATCCTCCAAGGCCAACACAACTACCTACACATCCTATATATAATCCTAATAACTAGCCTCCTCGGCCTATATAAACATAGAACTGCATATGTTTTCTACCTATTCCATATTTTCTTTTCCTATAAATGAAATTCAAGTAAGGTTTGGGAATTTGTTCAATTAATTTCCTCTCATTATAGTATCAACTAGAGATCGTAAGCTTTGAGTTACAATACAATACAATCTAGGCACACTATTCTAAGAAACTTAAAGGTCTTTAAGTACTAATCTAAGAACTCGGAACATCTGATTGCAAAATTCAAAACTTATTATCCTACAAGCATTAAATACTAATCACACATTCCATCTTGTTCTTCTTATTGTAAATTTTGACTAAAAGAAAACTAACATAAGAATGAAGAAATTCACAATCAAATTCCTTGTCTAAAAATAAAGAATCTAATTGAAAGTCTCAATTGTGCTCTAGCTACTAAGCGTTTGATTACAAATTCCCTTGTTCAAACCAAAGATTTGAATATAAATTTCAATAAATGGCCAATTTGAATGTTCATTTCAAATCTTAGAGACTATATGTCAGAATGTTATAACTCAAATATGAAGACTGTGCATTCAAATGATTTAACTTCAAGAACTAAAAATTCATTGCTTCAAATTTTAAATCATAAATCTAAGAGACTGTGAATATAGATCTTGGAAATTCAAATATTCTAAGTTTAGATCATAAATTTAAGAGACTGGAAATATGAATTTGAGAAACTGGATATCCAAATGTTCAAACAATGAGGAATTCAAATGTTCTAGGTTCATATCACAATTAAACATAGGATATTAAGTAATACTTCTAAATACACAAGACAAACAATAATTATGCACATATTCTACATTAATATATATTCCTACTCTAACTTGAATTAATTACAAACTTTCCTGAGATGAGTGGCGAGCCCTTTCCATAATATTAGACAAGTTAAACTACAATAGTAAACTTAACATATTAATAATACATCAATAATTAAGGAATAGAAGTTGAAATCACTATATTAATAGTATTCAGTAATACATTTGTAAACAGTTCCAAACTTTAAATAAAAGCAAAAATTTTGGAAATGTTTCACAATCATTGTTCTCTCTTCTCTCTTTCCAACACCCGGACTCATAAACCACCTAAGGCATAAATATTTCAAAGTGGAAGGGAATAACTTGAGATTGTGTGCATCATCATTATAATTATAACTCCTATAGTGAATATCAAACTCAAATGAAAAGGAATCATGGTGCTTTGGGCAACTAGACTTTGGATCAAATCCACCATAGTGGATGTGTGGCTATTCACTCACATATCACCTTACTTTTCTACCCTCTTATTTCCCTACAATTTCAGAAACATAAATCTACCAAATTTCTATCAAAAGAGAAATATTACCTGCACCATTTTCATGTCCCTGACATCTGTGCCAAAAATGTTAGGATTTTTATTTTTTCAATTAATTGCCTCTCATTATAGTATTAACTAGATATCATAAGCTTTGATTTATAATACAAGATGATTTAGGTACACTATTCTAAAAAACTTAAACGTCTTTAACTACTCTTCTAGGAACTCAAACCATATGATTTCAAAATTCAAAACTTAATATCCTAGAGCTATTCAATAATAATCACACATTCCATCTTGTACTTCTTATTTGAAATTTCGACTAAAGAAAATTAACATAAGAATGAATAAATTCATAATCAAATTCCTTTTCTAACAATCAAGCATCTAATTGAAAATATCAACTATGCTCTATCTACTAAGCTTCTGATTATAAAGTCCCATGTTCAAAACAAATATTAGATTAGAAATTTCAATTCATGGAAAATTTAAGTGCTCCATTTCAAATATTAGAGACTATAATTCAAAATGATTTAACTCAAATCCGAATACTATCCATTCAAATTATCTAACCTCAGGAACTAAAAGTTCAATGCTTCAATATTTAAATCATCTTGGAAATTTAAATATTCTAACTTTAGATCAGAAATTTAAGAGACTAGAAATATGAATCTAAGAAACTAGAAGTCCAAATGCTGAAAGACTGAGGAATTCAGATGTTTTAGCTTCAAATCGTAATTACACACAAGATACTAAGTAATAGTTTTAAATACTAAAGACAAGCAATAATGATGTTGGCATTCTACACTAATATATATTCCTACTGTATTTTGAATTAATTACAAACTTGGTTGAGATTAGTGGTGGGTCCCTACCATGATCTTAGAAAACTTAGACAAGAACAGTTAACTTAACAAATTAATAACACATCAATACTTAGGAATAGAAGCATAAATCAATATATTAACAATCTTCAATAATACATTTGTAGCGTAGTTCCAAACTTGAAATACAAATAGAGTTTTTGAAAATATTTCACAATCATTGTTCTCTCTTCTCTCTTTCCAACCCCTGTATTATTGTTAATTTCTCCTTTAAAGAAGGTCATGGCCTAAAGATAACTTAATTGAATGAACAAGAAAAGAATACAAGATATGATATGGAATCAACTAAGACAAGTCAAATCTCAAAGATCACTCATCCAATCTAACATATCCATTGAGATCTCGCATCGTAGTATTCTTGGGAGAGAACGTTGTATCTGTTGTTATCACCAAAAATTGATCATCTAGCCATAACCTAGTAGATGGATCAAAGTACACCATGTAGGGCCAATTTTACCATAGTAAAATAGGTTTCACTATAAGAAATTACTTAATAAACCACATTCGTTAAGTTATTTTTGGTTTAACCCATGAAAAATAATTAAATAAACCATTATTTAATTAATTATCTTCTAGGAATAATTAATTAAACCATTAATTAACTAATATTCCTTTTCATATTTGACCCGATCATGAGAAATAATTAGATAAATCATTATTTTTCTTATTTTTCTCTAGGAATAATTAATTGATCATTATTTAGTTATTATTCCTTGTCAAGTTTGATTAAATTCTCTAGGAATACTTAAACAAATAATTATTTTTTTATTATTCCTTAACCACATTCCTTGAGATGATAAATAAATCATTTATTTATTTATTATTTCAAAATAAAAGTATTTAACCAATTTAAATACTTTTTCCCTCCAACCAAATATAATAAAATATTCCAAATGGTTAACTCTAGAATTTGGTTAATAATATTTTATTATTATTTTTATTTGAGAATAACCCAATATTTTGTTATAAATTGGAGGGTTTTACATCCATTCTTCACTTTGGATCATTTTCATTGTTGCACTCACTATTGTAACTTTGATTATAATCATTGTCGCTTACCATTTTCCTTTTCCATTTGAGTTCCCATTGAGCTCAAACATTTTTTGTTGGGTTTACACATTGTAGAGAAGAGAGACTCTACAGAGCTGAAGACATTGAGGATAGCCAAGAACCCATCCCACAGAGGGGGACTGGTAACATTATTTGTTCCCTTCACATGTTTCATCTAATAAAATATATTCTTTATATTTAGTTTCCATGGGATTATTTGATGCAGGAGCATCTAGACTTGGCCAACAATGTGACGGAGTGGTCACATGTTGTGGCTATTACAAGACTTGAGGAAGACTTAGTTGTTAAATTTGTGTTAATTTCAATAAGGACAAGTAGTTAAAAGTGATCTAGTTTAGTTAAATGAAGATAAAGATTGAGTTATAACTGTATAACTAATTCTTTCATGTGCGGGAAGAAGTAGTTAGCTATGACTTATGTATAACTTCTTTCTGGAAAAGAAGAAGAAGAAGAAGAGGCAGCGAGGGAGAGATAGATCGAGAGAGGGAAGGTTTGACAAAGTGAGAGGGCCAGGGCAGAGCACACCCATCTTTGTATGATTAGGCCGTTGAGATAAAAATAATATGCTAATAAAGATTCTGCATATGAAAACTGTAATAGTTCTTTCATTTTTGTGACTTGATCTCCCCATGGTTAATTGGACAAGTGTGTGTTTGCTCAGAAATCTCTATGTGTTTTATGTGATGGCCAGTGAGCGGTCAATGAATATATGAAATGTTGTTAAGGAATTCGCGTCTGTCATAAATTAAATCTAGAATTAAGTTTTGTATGTTGTTTCAGAGGAAACTGTCATAGGTTGAACCATGAGTCAGTAATAAACTATTAATGTTACTAGAATTTCCATCATAAATATCTGCATGGTATTTGCTAATTTAAAGTTCACTAAAGTCACCTTCTGAGCACAAATGGACCAACATTTCTATTGATTAGGGTCCCGCTCGGAGATCTAGAGACCCTGCCTGAAAGGGGGAAAAAGAAAATAGGACTGCCACAGAATAGGCATGTCAGTATGCAGGGTTTTCGGTAGAGTTTTGTGAAGAATTGAGCACTGAATCCTGGCGGTATATTATGGAGAGTTGAATTACTTGCAATTAAATAAAAGGAGGGCTTGAGGAGAGCCGCCTCCAAATTGTGTTAAAACTTTGATGTGCTCACCATGGACAGTGCTACAGAGAGAACAATCAGTTGATGAAGTGGAGAACCAGCGCTGGAAATTGTTGTCCCTAGCGTTTAAAGTGTTTTCATTTTCAGTGAATGAGAAGCTAAGCGCATGTGGGTATTGTTGGATTTTCAGTAATATACCCACAGGTTCTCAGAAATATTCCACTGATATATATATCAGAAACGATTGGTGTCGTCTAAACTATGTATTCTTAATCCTTCATTGCATGGCTTGGAAGTAAGATGCCTCATTGTTATAGGTGTAGATGGAAGAAGTCGAATGGTCATTGTTGGCGGTGCTAGAATGTAGTGTATACAAGTTTGTTGAAATCAACTACCTCTGGAGCGTGAATTGGATAGGCTTGGTTTTATGATGAAACGAAGAGACCCCAGAATTCATTTTCATCATTTTTTGGTATCAGAGTGGGAAAAGATTTCCTGCGGAAAGGAGTTTTTGCGTGCTGAGAAAGAAGAGTGTGAGCAGCCACGGTGACAGAGCTGGTAATTCGAAAGACTGGTAGGATAAAAAGACTAGACGAGCGTGTTTTGTGAGCGAGGGTTTAAAGGTTGCACAAGGAGAAAGCAGGTCTTGGAAGAAGACAGACGTTGACCGTAGTAAAGAGGTAAGATAGCAAAGGAAAAGTTGCAGAGGGAAAATGGCCAAAGACAAAAAAGGTCAAAGATAACAAAAATTGAAGATAGCAGAGAGAGTTGAGAATTTCATTCTCAAGGGAGATTTTAAATCTGAACACATAGCAGAACATAGAGGAGAAGAGTTTTACTCCCAAAGAAAGAATTTGAATAAAGCAAATAACTTGAGACAGTGCATGTAAAATGCAGATGGACATGATCCTATAGGGATCATATATATACATATATATATATATATATATATATATATATATATATATATATATATATATATATATATATGTGTGTGTGTGTGTGTGTGTGTGTGTGTGTGTGTGATGATATTTGTTTTAACTGAGTTGATAAATTGTGATTGAAGGTTTTCAGTAGCAGGTAAAGGGAAAAGCAGTGCAAAGAAAGCACTCTAAAGTTTTCTCAAGGGAGTGTGAGAGCTTGCAGAAGCCTAGGAGGAGTAAAGACGGTGCTCAAAAGGAGGTTCCAGATGGAGGACCATGCTTACCAAAAGATTGAGCGTGGAGAGCTTAGTGAGGTAAGAATGCAGTGAGGAGGACTTGCTATTGTGGAGGCTTGCTGCAGTAGAGAGAGGAGCTCAAGAAGAGAGGATGAAGAAAAAGATGATAGAAGATCATTGTAGAGGTTCTGAAGAAAGCCACTATAGTGAAAGATTGCCAAGACAAAGGGCATTAAGTAGATGAGTCAAGAGGAGTTTGACAAGCAACCTTCTGACATGAAAGCAAGATTGGAGATATTGACAGAGCTGCTACAAGAACTAGAAGACCAAAAAAGAGGATGGACCTTTCCATTAAAAGGAAAGAAGGTGATTTGGCACTCATTACAGATGAGGTGGAAGCAAAATGAGATTGTCTTATGGACAATGAAACTCAAATTCGTTGAGTCAAGGATAAGAATGGGAGATGCCGCAGGCAAATTTGTTCAGAGGAAAATTCTTGAAGAATTAGGAGAAGCAGATGAAGTTATCTGCAAGCCAGAGGAAGGAATATCTCTGAATGATGATGAGGAAGAGGTGAGATCGTATGAGGGTCTCAAAGTTCAGAAGAGAACTTGCATCAGCATACTGAAGAGTTGATAGAAAGACTAGAAGGAAACTCAGAGAAATAGGTTGAACTAGTGGCAGAAGGTAAAACTGATGGAACCGTGGAAACACAACCTTATGGGAAAGATGCAAATAAAATAATTAATGTTCCACATAAGCATCCAAAATTGCATACACCATTGTCAGAAATATTGGCTACGAAGTTACCGCTCGAAGGAAGTTCAGGTATGCAAGAGGGCCAGATAAGCATCAGGAAGAGTGTTTTATCAGTAGAAAAGAATTCATAGTTCAAGATGTAACATCTAAAAAATATTCTGTAGAGGATGTGCAACTTTCCAGGAGTAGCCTGAGAGAGACAAAAGAGGTCAAAGAGGGTTTAATTGACATGGAAGTATCAGTTCGACAGGCAGGGGAAGAAAAATCATCATTTAATTTTCTATTTATTGGTCAACGGAAACCTGGCGGAAATGCCATCAAATGTGGTGATCAACACTATTTTTTTCCCATGGTTTGGGATGTGTATCAAGCTAGTTCCCTTGAAATGTTGGCAGGCGGGGGCATAAAATCAATTGAATGAAGGGTTATGTTGCCGACATCTTGTCTTCATGGGGATAGAGGTAATCTTGTAGCATTAAAAGAAATTCGAAATTTGAAAAATTTAACTGTGGGAAACAACAATTACCCTGTCCACTTAGGACATTCTGATTCCACTGAGTTGGTTAATGTATCAATAACAGGGTTTCCCATAGTCGGTGGCAACAATTATTGGCGGGGAGCATGTGGTCTTAGCTATTATTCCTCTCCACTCAATGGCTCATCAACATTATTTTCAAGTGATTCATTATCACCCACACGGAATGTAGGTGAGAGTCCTGGAAGAGAAAATTGTGTAGAAGGTGAGAGCTCAAAAATATTAGTGGAAGCAACATATAAAGATGAGAAGGGACAACCAATGAAGATTGTCAAAGAAGTTCATGAAGAAGAGACCATGATTTCTGAAAACATAGTAGAAGATCATCACGCTGTCATGATGATAGGCATGGTTGAGTCAACCATGGGAGATGTTGAGTTGATCAACCTGGAAAACATACCTCAAGGAAGATGACATGAAGTAGAAATTCACCTAGCAAAAGGTGAATAAAAGGAAAAAGAGTTGACAATGACAAGTAGTCAACAACAGGTTCAAGGAGGAAAAGAAAGTAGCCCTCATCAAGAAGCTAATGTATGGGAGAAGGAGCTAGAGTTACTAGAGAAATGGCTAAAAGCGCCAACACCTGATGAAGGCTGCAAGAGGTCTATAGTAAAAGAAGCAGAAGTAGGGGAAGAAGTTCACAACTGTGAACTAGGGCAAGGAAGTATTGTTAGAATAGATGATGTCGAGGAAAAACTTGAAAACTATTTGAAGGAGTTAAATCAACAGACTAGGATGTTGATGAAAGAAGGAAGTCCAGAACAACAAGTTAAAATATTATTGAAAGGAGACACATAGACTGAATGTGTGAAACAGAGGAAGATGCAACTGGATAGCAACAACATGCTAAAGCAGGAAGGGAGAATTAATGAAGAAGACCAGCAGGAAGATTGACTGGAAAGAAAGATTGAGAACATAAAGAAACTGATGTTGAAGCAGACCAGAAGGCAAAGGCTGGTAGCATCAGAAAAGGTGATCAGTCAAGTACTAAAAGATTTTCAATAGGTTAAGAGAATTTGTCCAAATGATCCTGATGCCACCAAAAATCTTGAAGAGACCGAAACAACAGTCAAAAAAGCTAGATTTATTGAGGCCATCTCAATGAATGATCTTGTGAATCATTTTGTTGTTGATCCCATTGATTTTCATTCAATAAAGGTAGAGCGACAACATAGAATAGAAGGAGAAAATATAACATTGGAATTTATAAAGAAAGTGATGGATGACGTCAAGAATCGGGAAAACATACACAGAAGGTGTGCATTTCAAATATTATTGCAAGTAATGGATTTTCTGGAGGTGATGCCATCGCTGGTTGACATCGATATTCCGAATGGAAAGAAATTCACTATTTGTGATGACATCCATGGTCAGTATTATGACCTTTTTAACATCTTTGAGATTAGTAGGCTTTCTTCGGAGGACAATCTTTATCTTTTTAATGGTGATTTTGTTGATCGAGGATCATTTTCAGTTGAAGTCATACTTGTGCTATTCGTATTCCAAGTGTATGTGTACAACTGAACTCTGTCTTGCAAGAGGAAATCATGAAAGGAGGAGTAAGAAATAGACGTATAGTTTTGAGGGCGAAGTCAAGTCCAAGTATAGTGGAAGCATGGTTGAGATTTTCGCTGAAGTGTTTTGTTGCTTGCTTTTAGCTCATATCCTGAATGACAAGATTTTTTTTGTTCATGGTAGTCTTTTTAGCGTTGATGGTATAATACTTGATGATATCAAAAAAAATGTTCGATTACGAGAGCCACCTAAAGAGGGTCTAATGTGTGAAATACTTTGGAGTGATCCACAGCCCCATAAAGGGCGTGGACCTAGCAAACGAGATGTTGGTTTGTCTTTTGGAGAAGATGTGACCAAATGGTCTTTCCAAGGATACAATATTGAGATGGTGGTCAGGTCTCATGAAGTTAAAGAGGAAGATTATGAAATTGAACACGGTGGCAAACTTATTACGACTTTCGCAGCTCCAAACTATTGTGACCAGAGACAAAAGATGAAGCAGGAAGCAGCTCACATGCAGCCTAAACGGAGGAACAGAGCACATGGACAACTCCAGGAGCAAGTTTGGGATCCAGGAGGAATTTTTTCCCCTTTCTCTTCGTTCCTTTTTGAAAGAACATGGTCAGGAGATCATGAATGTTTTCAAGCGTGAGAGTCTGATGCAGGAGCATCTGGACTTGGCCAGCAATGTGACAGAGTGGTCACATGTTGTGGCTAATGCAAGACTTGAGGAAGACTTAGTTGTTAAATTTGTGTTAATTTCAATAAGGGCAAGTAGTTAAAAGTGGTCTAATTTAGTTAAATGAAGATAAAGATTGAGTTTTAACTGTATAACTAATTATTTCATGTGTGGGAATAAGTAGTTACCTATGACTTATGTATAACCTCTTTCTGGAAAAAAGAAGAAGAAGAAGAGGCAGTAGGGGAGAGATAGATCGAGCGAGGGAAGGTTTGACAAAGTGAGAGGGCCAGGGTAGAGCACACCCATCTTTGTATGATCAGGTCGTTGAGGTAACAATAATATGCTAATAAATATTCTGCATATGAAAACTGTAATAGTTCTTTGATTTTTGTGACTTGATCTCCCCATGGTTAATTGGACAAGTGTGTAAATGTCTGCTCAGAAATCTCTGTGTGTTTTATGTGATGGTCAGTGAATGGTCAATGAATATATGAAATGTTGTTAAGGAATTCACGTCTGTCATAAATTAAATCCAGAATTAAGTTTTGTATGTTGTTTCAGAGGAAACTGTCATAGGTTGAACCCTGAGTCAGTAATAAACTGTTAATGTTACTGGAATTGCCATCCGAAATCTCTGTGTGGTATTTGTTAATTTCCAGTTCACGAAAGTCACCTTCTGGGCGCAAATGGACCAACATTTCTGTTGATTAGGGTCCCGCTCGAAGATCTGGAGACCCTGCCTAAAAGGGGGAAAAAGAAAATAGGACTGCCACAGAATAGGCATGTCAATATGCAGGGTTTTCGGTAGAGTTTTGTGAAGAATTGAGTGCTGAATCCTGGCGGTATATTATGGAGAGTTGAATTACTTGCAATTACAGAGAAGGAGGGCTTGAGGAGAGCCGCCTCCAAATTGTGTTAAAACTTCGATGCGCTCACCATGGACAGCGCTACAGAGAGAACAATCGGTCGATGAAGTGGAGAACCAGCGCTGGAAAGTGTTGTCCCTAGCATTTAGAGTGTTTTCATTTTCAATGAATGAGAAGCTAAGCGCATGTGGGTGTGGTTGGATTTTCAGTAATATACCCATAGGTTCTCAGAAATATTCCACTGATATATATCAGAAACGATTGGTGCCGTCCAAACTGTGTATTTTTAATCCTTCATTGCATGGCGTTGGAAGTAAGATGCCTCATTGTTATAGGTGTAGCTGGAAGAAGTTGAATGGCCATTGTTGGCGGTGCTGGAATGTAGTGTGTACAAGTTTGTTGGAATCAACTACCTCTGGAGCGTGGATTGGACCAGGCGTGGTTTTTTTATTAAACGAAGAGACCCCAAAATTTGTTTTCATCATTATTGGAGTTATTTGCACTTACTTTCTTATTTCATTTTGTTGTTTAACTATTTTTTTGCATAGAAAAGGAATTTGGCATATTTTGTTTCTATCATTTGCTGCAGATCCACATTGTTTTACAGCCATTTTTACTATTCAAGTTGTTTTTCATGCGTAGTCTAAAGTGGTTTATTTTCATACACTCTCGATAAGAAGTCTACATAACAGATGTTGAATTCGTTGGGGATTTAGTTACACATTTTTCATCCAACATATGACGACTCCACTGCATTTTTAATTCTGATTCAGAAACCTGGATGACCTTCAGTTTTTGGCTAAGGTTTTTTTTTTTTTTTTTTTTTTTTTTTTGCAGTCCCTTAATGTTTTTTACTAGCATTTTATCCCTAGATCAATCAAATTTCTAACTTCCGAAAGTTTTATGCTTATTTTCGTAGGTGACAGGAACCAGCTGCACCAGAGACGCCAAATTTGTTTCACAACTTTTCGCCCGAGAACTGAGGAGAAGGAATCACACTTTTAAGCTAAAAACTTTTCTGGCCCAAAACTATGTTCTCCCCTAAAACAGGTCAATACCTATGGTTTTAGGGTTTCTCGGAATTTTTCTGATCAATTTCTGGGTTTTAATAAGAGCATTCTGTGGGGTTGGTTGACCACTATCTTAGCCCACGTATGCCTTGATCTACTCTGCTTTTCTCTCAAAGTGGAATTTAACCCCATAGGGCTTCTAGTACGCTTCCACCTTTGTAGGAGGAGTTGAGTTGAGTAAGAAGTCTGAGTTTTGAAAAACCTTTCAATGATACATTTCATATATGTACCTTTATTTTTCAGATCTTTAAAGATAGGTTGTGTCCATCCAAAGTTCCCTCTTCAACCTTGTTTGTTCATTTTCCCTAGGTTCCACACCCATCGCCCTATCCTTTTTAGCGATTTTCCTCACTGGTTTTTTTCTTTTGCTACACCACTTTCCAACACAATAATGTCATTTGATCCCAGTCGTGCCAATGCTTAGATATCTTAATGCTTTTTTGTGTTTTTAATTGATTTCACCACTAACCAACACAGTGTTTGCAAACCCCGTTTGGGTGGGGTTTAGATAGCTGATTTGTTGTTTATTTTTTGCTTTTAATTTCAATTTATTTATAGTATTTCAGCAATCTTTTTGTTTTTTCAAACACAATCTGGGCTTAATTGATAAACATGCATATTTTCACACATAAGCACACCTTAAGCGAAGGGCGCTTTGTTAACACCACCAAGCCAAGACTTAACTTAATTAATTTATCTCCCCAATAGAGACAGAGATATTTTTTATCTCCCTTCACCATTTTCGTGTCACTTGTGTCTTGTAACCATTATGCCACCAAGGTGTTTGTCATAGAGACTTTTACGTCTTCATACCCAGTTTCTGCTTGGATGTATTACTCCTCCCTGCAGGGTTCGAGTTAGTTCTCCCCCGAGTCCCCATATTGACTCTTTTTCTGGTTCATCTGATTCCTCATCTGATTCTGAGCCTCCTTCACCACATACCATCATCATGTCAAGACCCACTGCAAGTGTAGGAAACCAACCTAGTGGTGGCGTTGGTTCTATCCTAGTACTCACCTCTAGCAAAACCATTACAAGAACCATCTTGATAGCTCCTTTTCTACCTTTCATGGCTTGGTTAAGTCTCCCTTATTATACCCCATACATCACGATGCTCGTTGGACAGTTTTGTCAACTAAGCTTCCCTTAGAAATTCACAAGTTTGAGGGTAATTTAGGAGAGGACCCCACTAATCACATTCGCTCCTTCCATATGTGGTGTTCGTCTAATTTCATCACCGATGACTCAATTCGTCTTCGGTTGTTCCAATGCATGCTCACTGGAGATGTTGCGAAGCGGTACATTGACCAACCTTCTGCTTCTCATTCCACTTTTGCGATGCTTGCTAAAGATTTCCTTTCATATTTTCAGTTACCTCTCTGATACAACACTATTACAGAGCTCTTGACCACATTTCATCAGTCCTCTGCCAGCCATATTTCCGACCATGTCCAGGAATGACATAGAAGGAGGAGCATGTGTCGTGGTTTCTTAGGAATATTTTCACTAGTACAAAATGGCTAATTAGTTACTAAAAAAACAACTAAAATTTTCATATAAACGACCATTTTTGAGTTTGTGAATAGTAGTAGCTAATTTATAGTGTCTTATAACACGAAAAATGTTTAGTTATTTCTAGCTTAGTCATTAATTCGTTGTCTAAATTTTATCGTCTAGTGGGATATTTAGTGACTAATTTGGTCATTGATTTATTCATTGATTTATTCATTGATTTAGCCATTAATTTCCGGAATTAATGACTAAATATACGACAAAATATATTGTTATATGATCACCCGAGAAAACCAATTAATGACCAAAATGTTAGTCATGTTATAAGATAGTGTAAATTAGCTACTAATATTCATATATATATGCAAATTTTAGTCATTGTTTCAAACCAATTAATGGCCAAAGAAATATGATTAAATTTTAGTCGTTTTATAAGATACTATAAATTAGCTACTAATAGTTATATATATGCAAAATTTAGTTGTCATTTGTAATCACAAATTTATCGTTTGTAGTAGTCATTTATCTTTTTTGGTAGTTTCATATTTATTATGTAAATGACTAATTTAATAGTTTATATTCATTTCATTTACTTTGTTTAATAATCATTATAAACGACTAATTTAGTCGTATATTCATTTTATTTGTATTCATCATTAATCAATATAAACTACTAATTTAGTAGTTTTAGATTGATTTTTGTGTTCATTGCTAATCAACATAAATTAATCAGTATGATTTTGCAACTAAATTAAAACAATGTCATACAATGTGTATGTTCATCTAATATGAAAACTCAAATTTACATATGTTAATTACAATACTAAATGATATCAAGTGCAACCATAAATAATTTCAGCTACATAAATTATATTATATGAAATGTCTAGTATTACAATACAAGTTTCCAACCTAATATTGGTTGGATGCCAATTTACATATAAAATATTGTCTTATCACTTCAAAACATTATCATTGTGTTACCAAGGCATTGTAGGTAAATTCACCAACTTTGAAGACTTGATCATCAGTCTCTATGTGTGTGTCTCATGTGAGATATTATATTTAACCGTATCACTAGAATAATTCTCCTATCTCTCCCTTTTTGCATCTTGCTCCAATATTATTGTTCTCATCTTTCTTCAATTCCTTCTTTTGGCCATCAATACTGAGTTCATCTTGTAAAAAGAAAGAAGATATATTGCAGAGTATAAGACATGAAATGCGATGAACACTAGAGTATAAACTAAGGTAGACTATAAAATATTTATACGAAATATACCTTAAGAGTAGCTATGTCAATGCCATTTTCCCCCAGAAAAGCAAGTAACTCGAACAAGTTTTCTTCAGTTCAGCGATAGTGGCCACTATGTGGCCAGATTACCTGTATAAACAAAAAAAAAATGTCACCATAAAAATAGAATGCCCTGGGAACTTAATAACGATCATGTCAACTAAGTTAAAATTTAGAAAGATCAAGTTGTAGATATCTTGTGAAAACAAATGGAATGAAAAAAACAACATATAATATATAATGTATGACAGCTAGCTGGAAAATTGCATCACAAAAGGAAAAAATTCTCCTATGGTTACCCATACATGTGGGTGGTTAACATGCCCTAGTATGCCATGATCCTTAGGGTCCACATGAAGTAAACCTCCTACTAACATAATGATTGATTGGTTGCATTTTAGCCTTACCTCTCTTTTGTGAGTCAAAAAAATAAAAATAAGTCCATCATTAACTAGTTGTACTCCATAGTATCATTTTTGCATGTTATCTCCACATACCTACCAAAAATGTCATATATGTCAAAAAAATGGAATTTTGGAATTGTTTCTAAAATTATGTCATTTATACACCTTTCCAATGTATCTAATCAAATGTACCCACTTTATTTTCTTCTTCCATATTCATTTACATCCTAAAAAATATTCATTTAAAAAACAAAGACAACCTCAATATCTCTAGATCCAAATGCTCATCGATATTTTCCATAAACCGTAAGAATTAATAGTCTCTTATGATTAACATTGTACAACAATGAAGCTATACAAAAATAACTATTCATATAAAACAAAAATGAAGCTATTGGTATAAAAAAAAACAATGAAGCTACACCATGAAGCTTAATTTCTATTGGTATAATGAAGCTTAATTTCTATTGGTAACTACAAAAAATAAAAATGAAGTTATTGGTATAAAATAAAGAACAATGAAGCTACACAAAACACTCAGTCAATCGGTATAAATTCCAAACATAATGAGAAAAGGAGGAGTGCATCATTCTCTACCATATGTTCTACCAAATAAAATGGTAAAAAGACTAGAGGAAAACTCTCGTATTTACAATGCATTTAAGAAGAATAAATGGATATTAAGTTCCTTATATTATATTTTAAGAAATCCATTTTCATTCCAATGTCGAAGTACCTCTACATAAAGAGATATAACATTTCAAGTTTCCACATACATCATAGAAATTCAGGATGATACTTCCATAAACAAGAAAGTTAATTAGACCCAAACCAATCACATAATTGTGAAAAGAAAAGGTATGTGAAACATTAGTTATCTTGCACAAATAAAAAAGTTTCACTATTTTTTCTACGGATCCTGTAGCCAATACCCACTCATTAAAAGAATTGAACGGAAGACAATTAAACTAAATAAATAGGAATACACTATTAGAAGAAATCAAAATAATAACTCAACCCAAAACAAAAATCATACTATAATAGAAACAAAAAAAAAAAACCTTATTTATATGTGCATGAATTGAAAGAGAAATGAGAACAATCTCAAAAGAAGGAAAGTGTGAGAGAAAACCAAATTGTACACTCTATATTATATTAGGTATATACAAGAGTATATAATTGGTGGATAGAAATATGTTAGGAGTTAGGAGAGTGATAATATTTCACCCACCACACTGTAGTAAACTTACATATATAATATATATTGGACCAAATCAACTTGGCCTAAATCTCATCACTCAACTAAGTTACTATAATTACATCATGGAAGAATGGCCTAACCCAAAAAAAAAAAAAACAAAGTTCTGATACAAAGAAAAAAATGGGTTATTATGAATACTAGCTCCATTTTATGTCTTCCTTCTACACATTATTTGGATGATCTTTATAAATTTCTCATTTAATCTAATTCATCAACTTATAAGTTATATCTTGCTTTATGTCCTGTAGATTTATATTGGTTCAGAATCTAGCTTTTATAATAAATTGGAAAATATTTCTTGGACAATAAACCTTGAAACTTGGTATGATTTGCCACAATCTTGGAAGGTAATAGGGTTAAAAGATAAATTGTTGAGTTTTCTAAGTTAATGAATAAATTATTAATCCTTTTACCCTTTTTATGTATCAACAAAAGAAAAACAAAAGTAGGGCATGTTACATCTATCTAACAAGAGATCCTATTAACTGTGCGCTATAGTTAATGGTAGTTGAATCCTTCCGCTACCTGATATATATCACATAGAGTGGACAAGGTTTAATCAAAGGCACTACCCTCCCTAAACAAGGAACTAGGAAGCCAATTAATGGGGATTTTGCAGGTGATTCCTCACATCCCAGAGGAACATGAATGAGTAAAAAAATATGACGGACTACCTTCAAACCTACCCAGCTCCAGGATCATGAATTAAATGTGTCAAAACACAACCAAGTGTTCTAGACAATGTCTGTGACACCGCACTTGTTAGTTAATCAACTCTGATCCTAAATTCGAGAGAATTAGAGATATAAATTCATTAGTATCCCCTTCAACTTGCAGGCTTGATACAAGAATATTTTGGACATGGTCATTTAGGGAGTGGAAAATTAATTCAAAAATTTTTGACCAAGGTAATGGCTAACACTACTAGATTTCAAATATGAACTAAGGTTCTAGTTTCCAACCCATCTACATTCATCCTATTGGGGTTCATCTTCTAATGAATAACAATGTCATGAGAAATCTCTCCAAAAATATATGGGTTAATAAGGGAGTATTCAAAGGCTTCCATCACATCAACAGGAACACCTATTACATTCAAGGAGACATGAGGTATAGGAATCATCAAATCCTATACTTAGGGCTCAAGCCTTATCTTTTTTTATTTCTTGTGGATTCCTTTAAGTTTGGAAACTGGTTTTTATAACAAACATGTCCAATCTTTCTGCACAAGTACTTCACCTTGTTGACCACTATCTCGGAACATTCATTCATAAAGTGGCTTTACAATTCTAAAAAATAGAGTCAATATATTGCAGTTGTATGGGGGAATTTATACATATTGGTATTCTAAAATATGTATTTAGTTAACATAGGGGATACCTAGTCATTTCGAGGGATGGCTGTCATTTCATCAAAAAAGGAATTTTATTAAAAATATGATTTCATCAAAAAGTACAAGGGCATAGTGCACCTTATCTGATTTACACAATCCATTGATGAGGATGTTGAAAGTGTACAGGTTAGGCTAGAAACCTACCTTCAACATCTGACAATAGAGAACATTCAATATCTGAATGGCTTGGTGGGTCAAAAAAATGTGAATGAGAGTGTTCCAGGTGAAGTGTCAACTTTGAGGGAGAATTTCTTCATCATAGGAAATGATTTTATTGCTTTCTCTACCATACCCGCCTTCACATATGCTGACATCAAAACAATGAAAGGTGCAACAATTTTTTTTTCCCTTCTTATTCAATTATTTTCAGTACCTCCCAAGTAGTGTCAAATTTTTTTATTTCCCACAAAATGGCAATCATCAAAATGTGAAAATCCCATTATTTTTTCAAGTTATTTTTCTTCACTATCCATAGGAAGAACCTCAAAGACAAACTTACATATTTTTTACTCTCCATTACCTTAATTGCAAGCCCTGTAGACACAATAAGATCTAATTGATCAAGAAACACATCGACTTGAGATCCTCCATGTTTTGGGATTCTCTGGATTTCATTTAAAATAGCCAAATATTGGACCGATAAACTCGAAAACTTCCTATTCTCTTCTAACTCAAAATCATCGAAATTAATAACATCCATATTCCCACAACCATATTTGATCGTCTCTCCACATTTAGCCCTATCTAATTTTTCATTTTCCTTCACAACTAGTGTTTCCTTGGGAATTTTTCATCTATTTCTAAGCCTCAGCACCTAATGACCAGGACTTTGAAACCATAGATATCGATTTCTAAAAAACTCAAAAATTTGTGCAAGAATCCCACCTTCTCACTCCAATTTCCCAATTTTGAAATATGGAAACTTCGACTTCCTTTCCTATATTGAATGCAAAAATAATGACAATAGCCTTGAAATCCCCCTCATGGGATCTCACCCTAATTTCCTAGCAAAACTCAAAACATGTATGTATACATGCCCTACAACCTTATTTTTTCACTTCTGCATATGTTGCTTATTTTCATGTGTCCCTCATTCAACTCCCAATCATTTCCCTTAATTGTTTTTAATGCGAGAATCCAAGAGACACTTGCAAATGAATACATTGTGCCTAAGGCTGGGGATGAAGCTCAAAATTCTTCAATGTTCCATGAAAAAATTACCATATTGCAAGTATAACAAATGCCTATAAAGATTCTCATTGTTGGATATATGGTTTTCTACTATTTTTAATTAAATCCAAATGACATTTCTTTTGTAGTATGAAAATTTGGTGAGAGCATCAATATCACTGTGTTGGGTACGCACTCTATATTTGTGGAAGGAAGTAAACTCTATGAAAATCTCATACAGACGACCAAACGAAGTGTGTAAGTTCCTTCCCTTTGACAACAGAGAAGTAGGCTTGTGATCTGGCACACAATGTTTCTGCCTTATGAGAGATAATGTCATTGTTGATTAGTCTTGTGTTTGAATTCAAACATTAATTGGCTATTATAGTTTGCCTGGTGTTTCATAGGTATAGGGATTTTCCTAGTGTTTTATTTGGAATTAGAGGTTGCTTTTAGATATTTGGGAATTTTTCATACCACATGATTTACCTTTGCATCAAGAGAGGCACTTTCTATATTTTAGAATATACTTTCACAATCAGATCCATCAAAATAAAAAAAATGTTGCATAGTAGTTATTCCCTGCCACTTAGTTTAAGTATAAGTAAATTAAAGTGGAAAAAAAGGACAAATTTGGAGGAATTTTTGTTGTTGAACAAAATTATAGGATAGATAGTTGTAAAAATGGCCTAGCACTTCCAGTAATGAATGAATTAGTGTGACTATTTGTTTCCCAAAATCTTTCTACTATGTTACGTGACAACACAATTATAGTTTATGATTGAGGCAAGGCAAGATATACACTTAAAAGGTGAGGTTGCATTATCTGTGAGGATTTCTTGGCTACACAGGTAGGTCATTGTATAGACATTTTGGAGGCAAAGAACCTACAATCCCATAATCCACAAGAGGTGGATCATTATACACAGGCACTATAAATTTTCCCAATCCTATAAGTTAAGTGGCTTATGTTTCTCCTCAAATGCAAGAAGTAAAATGATATGGTAGTATATATTATCAAAATAATGGAATAAACTTTGACACCAACATGCTAGAACCCATTCCTAAGTAATCAAAAAGGCCTGACAATCTAACAAATTGAAATGGTTTATTGGAAAAGAGCATTGTAAAAATGAGTGATGGCTATGTGAAACTTTGGAATATTAATCAGGAATAAAGGGTTGTTCAGTTTCCACAAAGATCTGCACGACTACTTGCATCCAGATCTATAGGTTATAAACTATATTGTGATGATGTTCGAAAGATAAAAACACCATGGTGCATTTTGGCACATCATAGGAAAACTGTGGATAATTTCAAGTCTCTTGATTTGACCAACCTTGCCTCAACCTCAATTGATGGTACACTCAAGCCGTGGAACCTGGCAATAAGTACATGAAGTTTAATTTGCAACCCTATTATGACATAGTATGGGCATAAATCTGAAGAGAACCTTGTTGGATGTCTATTGTTGATAGGTATAAGTCTACTAGTTCAAATTCAAATGAGGTGTTTGTCTATCATGAATATTTTCCAATGCCAATGGCATATTACAAGCTTAACTGTGTAGAACCAGTGTTGAGAACGAGTCCCCTGGGGTCAATTTTGGGGTTACAAGCCCAAGTTTTGGGGCTAAAAGCCCAAGTTTTATGTAAAGTCTCCGCATTTTGTGGTCATGGGGTGGCAAGATGTCAAGAGTCAATCAAGGGTTTCCGCCCTTATTTTGTGTAAAATCATGTCGGCTTTGGAGATCTACCCATGGTCTGTGGACCATGGGATTGTATAAAAAGAAGGTCTTAGAGGAGTCTAAGATAGTTCAGTTCAGTTCATTTCATAGTTGAGTCTTGTTATGTTTTATGAATGGGACTATGAGAGCTAAGAGCGAAGAGTCTTAATGTAGGAAAAGGCTCTACAACTGAGTGCGTAGAGGCAGAGGGTAGAAGTCCACAATTGAGCGCCTGGAACCCTACAACTATGTGAGGAGGGTAGTTAGAGTCTGTACTGGATATTTGAACCAGCAATAAAGAGGAGTATTCTGAAATTACCTGAGTATTTTACTTCTATTCATTACATTTTATTATGTTATTTTGACTACTGGCTTTATATTTTAATGCTACTCTGATGCATGAATCTATATGTTTCTCTGTTTTATATGACTATAAGTAGAGATATATGTTTAGGTGAAGATAACCATAAATGCATGTTAAAGTAACCAATACTTAAGTGAATCTAGGTAGATACAAAAGTAAGAGTAATTACAGGGGCGGATAAGTGCATGATCTATCTATATAGGGCTCGCGAAGGATGATCGGAGACTTTCGCGAAGGCTTCAAGTATGAACAATAAAAGTACTTTGATAAGTCCTAAAGGGCTTCTCGATCTGTGCGAAGGAACTTTAGGGAAAATAACCATCTCAGGGTGTGGAAACCTGGTTCCTACATCGCCCCATACTATGGCAGCTGAGACATCAGTCCATGCTTTGCGGATCGATGCCGAAAGGGCCTGTGGTGTAGGGATTTTCTTAGCTGATTAATGCTAAACCTAGGTCAAGGCCCATCAAAACAAAAAAGATTTCCATTTTCGGGACCGGGATCTCCATAACAAGATGTGTGATGTCTCATCATTGGAATCCAACAAAGAAGGAGATTGAAGGCTGGCTCGATAGAAAGATCCATGAATTCATGGTGCAAGAAAACAGGCATCTACGGTTAATGAAAGAATAGTTGTTGGACAGATATTTGTACATAGAGATACACGAAATATTCATATGTTCCTTCACGGTTGAATTATACAAGTGGATCACGACGTTGGCAGATGACAAAGGGAGGTGGAGTCTTGATGGTCCAATTGTCTGGACCCCAGAGTTAGTACGAAAATTGGAAGCCTCTAAAGGTAAGATTGTGTGCATTGTTGATCATTGGATCGACCATATCAAAGGAGGGTTTGCGATAGAGTTCGCGGTCGATACTTTGGTCAACTACAGTGAAGCAGAGTGCCTTTTCTTCAAGGGGACTCGAGGTAATTATTTTAAATGATTAAATACTTGGATTAATATGCTCTTGTGTGAAAAGTGGGTTATGCAGTTACCTTCATATTTGGGGCTACCCAAAGTGGAAGCACTTTCAGGGATGGAGGAAGAAAAGGTCCTGAATATAGCCAGCTGATTGAGCCTCCTCTGAGTGACGACGGAGGAGCAGCAGAGGCTTCTCCATTGAGCGCTATTTAGTTTATAAGACAAGGGTTCCCGCAAGTACCTACACCGCCTCCATCCTCACCTCATCCATCCACATCGCCTCCATCCTTAGCTCCACCGCTTACCCTCTCACCCACATCATTGAAACCTCCACCACCATTCAACATGGTGAGCTCCATAAAACTACTTGTGTTCAAGGGCATGGGAAATGAATATCCAGACAAGTTTTGGTTCATCACGAAGGATGTATGGGAAGATCAAGGTATCTCAGATGATCAAATGAAGAAAGGAATGTTGGTTAGTGTGTTGCAGGGCCGTGCGCTAAATTGGTACAATAAGTATTGCACTGATAATCCAAGGTCCACGTTGGCCAATATCCAGACCGCGTTGAATAAGGAATTTAGTAGACCTAAGTCTGAGGCACAATCAATTGTGGGGCTCAAGGAGATCATGACGAAGCCTGGAGAGATGCCCTGGGATTTGGATCAAAGATTGAAGTGTATGATCTGAGAAGCCAACATGAATCTAACTGATGGGCATCACCGCGAATGGTTTGTGGCCTTGCTCCTGCCTCGCCTATGGGTTGCACTATCCCAATGGAAGATTGGGACCCGGGTGAAAGTTCTAGAAATCATGATGAGGTTGCATGAGACACCAATTCATGATGATAATTTGGGGGTTTAGCAGATTCATGCACAGTTCCAGAACCTTTGCATTGAAATGGAAATTCTGAAGAGAGACATAACAGCTCAGCTAGACATGCGTGAAGAAGTGTGGTGCCTGAAGTGCAAAAGATAGGGCCATGACAAAGATCATTATCCTATTTTCACAAATTATGTTGCATCAGGGGGACCAATGCCTCTGAGGCTGGAAGTTGCAGCAGGTCCAAGTACAGCACCCGCTCTATGGTGTGCTATCTTTCAGGTAGTTGGAAAACATGCGACATACAATTTCCTTTTGATGCAGAAATTTGTATAGACACTGCAACAGCTCTTCTACAACTTTTGTCAATCCGTGGGCAATGATGAGTGCAATTTCTGAAGTTACGAATTAATGATGGACATGACACTTGCATATAGGGTGCAAGCAGAAACACGGCCTCTGGACCAAGGCGGTGGAGGAGCACGAGGTGAGTATAAAAAGGCACAACCAAGGTTGAGGTGGAGGAGGACCTGGTAGAGGTCGAGGGCAGATTATTTGTTACAATTTCAGAGGACCAAGACACTACGCATGAGACTGCCCGAATTTGATGTGACTATCATGCCACTATTGTACACAGTTTGACCATGCGATGGAGGATTGCCCTATGTTGTTAGCCAAGATACGTGAGAAGGGGGCGCAACCTTAGCAACCGACTGAAAACCTATAGATCATGATGGTTAAGCCTCGCGAGGAAGACCCCAAGATAAATATCACACTGTAGAGTGGAGTGACAACTGGTGAGGATAAGGGGAACTAGCCCGAAGAAGGCAAGTGGGTCCACACGCAACAAAACGGAGACTGGGTTTGATCTAAGACACGCAAAAGAAACATTTATGGAAGAAAAGAAAAGCTTCACTGAGGCCTCTACCTTAGGATGTCAGGAGAAACCGGTTGAAGAAATGGACCCATCCATGATTACCACATTCTTGGAGACCTGCATGAAACTGCTCCATAATAGTAAGGTTGTGAAGGGACTACAGGAATTGATCAATCAGTGCACTGGTAAAGAAAATGTTGCTGACGAACCATGCATAGTCAAAAAGCTTGGTAACCATAAGGTAAGGACTGGACATGAGATGAGACTCACCGCGTAGATAGGAGAATATGAAATGGACTAAGTTATCTTAGACCTACAGTCCAACCAAATGTTTTTCCGAAGAAAACATGGGAAAGAATGGGGAGACATGTCCTATAGTGGTCTTTGATTTAGTTAAGGATGGTGAATTGGTAGAAAATCATCCCAATGGGGAGGTTGTAGGGGGTAGCTATTGATATCGAAGGTGCGAGCGCACTAGCAGATTTTGAAGTAATAGAGATTTTGGATGATAACAATCCCTACCCTGTGCTCCTTGGGATCGATTGGGCCACTGACATGAATGGGGTAATCAACCTGAAGAAGTGAAAGATGATATTTGAGAAGAAATCGCTCTGCGTAATGGTGCCAATGGATGCTGCAAAAGGACCACATTATATAGAACCAGTCTACGATTATGAAAGTGATAACGATTTGGACCAGATTTACAAGATAACAGCATGAGATTAGGACTAGGTGAATCTGACAGCATATGGATGTATTGCATTGGACCATGATAGCTCCTACACATCAGATTCAGATGAAGAACTAGAGCACTAGCAGAATCGACTACATGAAGTATCTATGTTGCATTGTAATATGATGACCAAGTCGTTGTGTTGTGTATCATCAGAGGTAAGAAATCTGCCTCACTATGAAGGCTTAACTGATGTTGATCACATTTTCGATGCATTTGAAAGGGAAGTACCAGAGAAGCATTGATTCCAGGCATTATATTAGGTGCTACACGCTACACCTGCAAGATGGTGGGGTACACAAAAATGATAGTTTTGGTGATTGGCACAAATATAGGAGGATAATGAGGGTATGCTTTGGTCATCCGAAGGTGTGATTAACAGAAAAATATGATGGGAGAAACAATCCACATGACCGTTTTGCCAAATGGACTAAAGTCTACAGAGTGAAGCCTCAACCAGAATGGGGCAATCTATTTTGTAATACTTTGGATGTTATACCAATGAATTGGTACTTGGAGATGGAACTCCACCATGGACTCGTAGAATGGGATGTTTTGCGCCATGTATTTTTGATGACATTCAACTTTGAGGATGGCTTTGAATCTATCAATGAAGCATTACAGGAGGCTAAGACAACAATTTTCAAGATACCGCAGGATCCTCTAGATTTGATTCAACCTGATTGGACCGCCTAGTTGAGCCACGTGCTGGAGTGCTACAATGTCACAGTAGAAGAAGAAGACGAAGATTAATATTCTAAAGATTGAAGTACACCACGAATTTGAAGGACCAGAGCTAGACAACCTAGACATAATTGAGCCATTCAAGACTAGGCAGGTGAATATTGGCACGGAGGTAGTGACGAAGTTTACAAACATTGGGGACTACTCCGTGAATATCATGATCTGTTTCCCACAAAGTTTTAGATCTGAAATGGATAATAGGGGAGCTAGGTGTCATGAAGATCAACCTAAAACCAGATGCAAAACTTGTGAAGCAAATACCTTACCTCCTCAATCTGAAGTATAAAGAAAGGATTCGCTTAGAGTTAGACAAGTTGCTCGCGGCAGGTATTATTGAACCATTGGAAGAATCTGATTGGGTAAGCCCAATAGTGGTTCAAGAAAATAAGAAGAAGGAAAAAATAAGGATATGTGTAGATATCAGGAAGTTGAATGATGCATGTGCGCATGATTCCTTCACAACCCCATTCACCGATGAGTTCCTGGATAATGTAGGCGAGCAAGAAACATGTTCATTCATTGATGGGTTCTCTGGGTATCATCAGATCAAGATCGCGCTGGAGGGTAGAAGTAAGATGACCTTGGCAATTGAATGGGGATTCTTCCAGTATATGGTGATGCCTTTTGGGCTAAAGAACATGCCGATGATATTTTCATGTGTAGTCATCGCGGTGTTCAAGGATTTCATTCATAAATTTTTGGAAGTATACTTTGACAATTGGATAGCGTTCAGACTAGTGAAGCACCATGTGGCAAGTCTGCACTTGATGCTAGATACATGTCAAAGGTACCCGATCATGCTCAATATGAAGAAATGTTTGTTTTGTGTCCCTTTTGGGATCTTTCTGGGCCATGTGGTATGCAGACAAGGCTTGATGGTAGACCCTGCGAAGATCGCAGTCATAATCAATTTGGAGGCGCCAAGGAGTGTGAAACAATTGCGCGCAATGTTGGGGCATATGGGATACTATATAAAATTCATCAAGAGTTATGCCCAGATCACCATGCCAATGGAAAAAATGTTAAATAATGATGTTACATTCTGTTGGAATGAAGAATGCTAGAAGAGCTTGGATGCGCTGAAGGAGAAAATGGTCACCGCGCTAATCCTAGTCTTCCTGGATTTGAAGAAGGAATTCCATGTGCATGTGGATGCGTCATATATTACACTCAGAACTATACTCACGCATGCCAGTGAAGGGGACCTGGATCACCCTATATCGTTTGCAAGTAGGAATTTGTCCAAAGCTAAGAAAAATTATTCCATGACAGAGCAAGAAGGTCTAGCTATGGTGTACGTGATCTAGAAGTTCATGAATTATTTCTTGGGTGGACATTTTAAGATGTATACAGACCATTCTGCATTAAAATACCTCTTAAACAAGCCTATGTTGGGGGGAAGATATGCGGGTGGTTGTTGTTGTTCCAAGAGTATGATTCTCAAGTTATTGTGAAGCCAAGATGCTTGAATGCTAGAACAGATCATCTGCCTTGCATTGAAACAGGAGAGGAACCTACAAATTTGGAGGAAGGACTACCCGATGCATAGGTCTTTGCAGTACGTGTCATGGAAAACCACTTTGAAGATATTATACACTTCTTGATGACAGGTATGGCCACGGAAGGATATACAAGCAAACAGAAGAAGGAACTAGTGGTGCATGCAACAGACTTTTCTGTCATTGAAGGGAACTTGTACAAAATGGGATCAGATTAAATATTGAAATGTTATGTGCCAGAGTTTGAGCAAAAAAACATCCTCACTGAGGCTCAAGATGGAGCCATGGGAGGTCATTATGTAGGAAAAGCAATAGCACAGAAGATTCTACGCATTGGGTTATGGTGGTTGACCTTGCATAAGGATTCAAAAGCATATTGTAGGGCATACGATGCATTCCAAAGGACAGGAAAACCCTCACACAGGGATGAGCTGTCATTGAATCCGAAAAAAAATCTACAACCCTTTGAGAAGTAGATGATGTGTAGGACCAATTCAGCCTCCAGGAAAAAAGATGAGTGCGCAGTACATCATCACCATGACTGAGTATTTAACCAGATGGGTAGAGGCGTATCCTGTGAAGGATTGTACAAACATGACAACAACCAAATTCATATTTGAGTATGTGCTAACAAGGTTCGGTTGTCCAAATATTCTAATGAGCGATCGTGTTACACACTTTATCAATGAAACGATCAACGCGATGACAAAAGAGTTTCAGGTTTACCATCATAAGAGTACACTCTATCATCTACAGGCTAATGGGATGGTGGAAGCATTTAATAAAATATTGGAGAGTGCACTCACAAAGGTTTGCAATTTTCAAAGAAACGACTCGGATGTTCAAGTGCCCGCGGTGTTATGGGCTTATAGAACGACTTGCAAGAAGTTAACTGGACAAATGCCATTCATATTGGTTTATGGCATGGAAGTAGTGATACCAATGGAGCACATTGTACCTAGTCTGTGCATAGCAGCATTCACAGGAATGGCGGATCGCGAAGCCCTGGAGGAGAGGCTCGCGTAGCTAACAGAGCTTGAAGACGATAGATTCCTAGTTGGATTCCATCAACAGGTTCAAAAGGAGTGCAAAAATGCATGGCACGATCAACACATCAAAATGTTCACCTTCAAGGTAAATGATTTAGTTCTATTATATGACAGAAATTTTGATAAGTTTCTAGGAAAATTTCAGATGCATTGGCTAGGGCCCTATGTCATTAAGGAGATTACCAATGGTGGAGTAGTTCAGTTGGTAAAGTTGAATGGAGAACCATTCCCACAACAGGTGAATGGCAACCGATTGAAGCCATACACTTGTGATCTAGCTAGATGATCCGAATGGAAAATGGCATCAACCCATGGTATTCATCCACCCATGTTATTCATCCACCCATGGAATTTACCCATGGTATTTTCCCATGGGATTGTGACATCCACCCATGGTATTCATTCACCCATGGAATTGACCCATGGTATTGTAACTAAAAAATACTATAAGTAACAAGTCACATTTTGTAAAAGGATAGATGGTCCACCACAATGTAGCCTTTATAGTTATTATCGGTTTTAATAAAAAGTTCCTTTGTGGTTTTTTTTATTGTGTGTTCTGTCATTTTCTTTCTAGCATTGCAATTATTTGGATCCTGGGGGCCTCCCCCACAAGGTCCATTTCAATCTTTTAGATCTTGGGGGCCTCCCACAAAGATTTAGATCAGTGGTATCAAAGCAGGTTACGAGTCCATGGGAATGATGGTTTCATGCATATTTTAGCTTCAAATTTTTGCAGAAATATTCAACAAACCTCAGGCACGTGTTGCAACCTCCACAAAGCACTTTCTTGTGCCAAGCAGGAACAATTTTTCTTTTTTCATATTTTTTGCAAGATTTTTTTTTTGGGCGGCGAGTTTGCAAATCAGATCTAAAACATTTGGTACAATATTCACAAAAAAAAATAACATATCTCGATTCCTTGTGAAAAATACCAAAATTCAAAAACAAAATCGGCCAAATCGGAGTCTGGTTGAGGGAGATATTGCTGATTTAAAATTAGCTATGTTGTAGAATTTTTTTCTTGATAAAAATTGGTGGACGAAAAATCTCCTATCATTTTTTTGAATTTTTTGTGTAGACTTTTAGAAAAGGGATCGTAGATTTGATCTTTTCTTGAAAAATCACCCAATTTCAATAAAAAAATGGGTTGAATCAGTGTTCAGATGTGGGAGATATCGCTCATTTAAAATCAACTATTTTTTCAGAACTTTTGTGACAACGAAAAAAATTGCAGCGCAAATCGAAGATTCTAGGGTGTCCAGATAAGGATTTCTAACACATGGGAAGATGATAAATGGTCCTTCTGCTTCCAAAAATAGGTTATAATAAATATTTTGAGTTATATTGACCGATTTATGCCCATTTTAATTCTGGAAAAAAAATTCAGAGCGGGTTCCCGTTGGAGATGTGCCCTCCCACCCCACTTTAGTAGGCACTTGCTTCACATTCATCAATTGCAAAATAATATCATTCGGCTTGGGTTATTTGGAGATGTTCCCTCCCACCCCAGGCTATGTAGGCACCTACTACTTCATCAACAACCAACATCATGGTTATGGGTCAACTGCACAAAATCCTTGTCATCGAAGTCCATTTGCTAGGCCGCACACTGTTAGTATCACAGTTTGTCACAAGCATTATAGGGTATCTCTATCCTCAGATCTTCATTTGTCATGGTTATGGGTCATCCACAAACCCACACTTCATCGAAGTCCATTTGCTAGGCCGCACACTGTCAATATCATAGTTGGTCACAAGCATTACAGTGTATCTATATCCTCAGATCTTCGTTCATCATGGTTATGGGTTATCCACAAACCCACACTTAATCGAAGTCCATTTGCTAGGCCGCACACTGTCAGTATCACAGTTGGTCATAAGCATTACAGGGTATCTCTATCCTCATATCTTCGTTTATCGTGGTTATGGGTTAACCAAATCAAACCCTTCTCTTCAGTGGCTCTTCATATTCAACAAAGGCTTCGCGGGAGGGAACTTCATGTAATGGGGACCATTGCTTCTTAAGGAGGGAGGAATGATTCGAATGGAAAATGGCATCAACCCATGGTATTCATCCACCAATGGAATTTACCCATGGTATTGTAAGTGGCACCCACTCATGGTATTTATCCACCCATGGTATTGTAAGTGACATCCACCCATGGTATTCATTCACCCATGGTATTTTCCCATGATGTTACACAAAAATATCGTCACCATGATTATTTGTAGTCAGTATGGGTCTATCATCACTTGTACTGTCCTCCTAAGCAAGTCTCAGACCTCAGCTCTTCAAGTCAAGCTTTGAAAATGAGAGAAAGACATTGAAAATCAATGAAACTCTGGTTCCGCACTTTCTCTCACTGTTACCTGCGGTCCCACACCTTCTATTTACAAAAACTGCGGACCTACCCGCTCTGTCCCTAAAGGTGTGGGTGCGGACCCCTGTGAAAGTCAAAAAGGCGCAACTTTATTCTAAAAAACTCACTTTGGGTTAATTCTAGATGATTCTAGAAGGAATTTTGACGTGGATTTTCCGCTCTTAGGTGGTTCATGCATCCCAAAAGGGAAGGAGCTAATCCCTTGATGAGAGGAGCTATCCCTTTGAAGGAGGGCTTTATCCCTTTGAAGGAGGACCTAGTAACTTCCCTCCATTGCACTATAAATTCAGGCATTGGGCTGGTTGCTAAGGAGGTTAGAAGCTGAACATTTTTTAGGGTAAATGCTAGTGAAATTAAGACTTCCTAGTTGAGCATAAGAGGATAGATCACATACCTTTTGGGATTAATTTGGAAGAGAGTGAAACTTGTCAAAGTAGAGGAGACTTCTTGCTGGACCCTGGGAGGAGCTTGTACAGCGTCAAGGCACAGGTTGTAAAGTTCTTCTTCTTTTGAATTAATACAATCAAACTCATTTTTCTCAACAAGTGTCTCATGTTATTTGTTTCATGAACTTCTTGACTTTCATGTTAAATATGTTTTATGATATTGGCTTTTCAGGTGCCATTTAATTTGGTTTCTTGTTTGTGTTTGCAGATTCACGACAAAGGAGCTCATTTGGATCGAAGGAGTGAAGGCTTCCACAAACTTGCGCTAGACCTAAGGTAGGCCTAAAAACACTTGTTTGCCTTTGTTTATAAAATCATATTTAGAGAAAGATAGTGCCTGATTGGTTTTCTTGTCATTAGGTCTTCTTTAGATTCTTGGAAGGTCTATCTTGTCCGCAAGATCGACTTATTCCGTGTGACAAAATGGCGACCATACTGGGGACTTGATTTTTTCCTTGTTTTTACTTTGACCTGAGAAACTGTTTTTTTTTGTTTATGCTTTTGGCTTGTTGTGTGTGGAATTGGGTAGATTTTGTAGATCCAGGGTTATTTTTCGTTTTTCATAGCTTTGGGAGAGGACCGCACCCTAGCCTTTTAACACAGTGCGTACTTATCCGCACTTTTGCTTTTAGCACAGAGCGGGACCGCACCTATGTTAACTGTGGGCCTGCGGACCCTGTCAAAATTTTGAAAAACCTAATATTTCCTCTGTTAGTCAGCTTAGTTTTTGTTTATAAGTTATTATCTAATGCCCAGACCTGCATATAACCTATCAGAAGCTTTCCTTAGGTTGATTTCGTTAGTGTTAGTGTTTTAGGTGAAATTCCTAGGAGTTTTGCTTGTTGGGCTTGTTTTTCATTTTGGTCTTGTAGTAGCTCTGAGCTTAGAAGCTGTAGGGACTTTAGATCACCTTGGTGTCTACCAGCCTTCTTATGAGTTTGACCATTTATGAAATCTCCCCTTGTTGAGGAATCTGCTTTGTGTTTTCTCTTTACAAAACTTCGAAAAGCTTGTATTTAAAAGTTTGGATTTTCATTTTTAAAAAGAAAACAAAATTTGTTGTTCTTGACTGATTTGTGATTCTACATAAATTGGTCCTTAGCTTACATCTAGCTAAGTAAAACATCCTTTAAAAATACATCTTGTAAGCTTTGACTTCAAATAGGGTTTTATAGTTTATAGATCTCAAAGTTAGTTCTTTGCATAGTTTTGAGTGCTTTATAAAAAATAAAAAAATCTCTTTTGGGAAAAAGTTTGTTTTTTCTTGTAGTGGTTGAGTGCTTTGAAACGAAAAAGGGAAATTTTTGTGAAATAACTAGTTGTCTCGTTTTGAGTGCATTGGAAAGGACAAAATCTCTTCTTTTAATTTGTTTGTTAAGAAAGATTTTTGTTTACAAAGTATTTGCATTCTCAAACTCTTTCTTAGTTAGAAGTTCATCGTAGAGAAAAGGTTGTTTAAATCATCTTAGGTGCATTTTTAGTGATTTTGAGTCGAGTCTTCATACCACGAGTTTCATCTCCACACCTTTTGACTTAAACAAAAACCAATAAAAAATAACGCTTAAAGTAAAATTCATCTAGCAACATTTTTATTTCTAAGGCTCTGGTACACCAACCTAGCTTAGGCTAGTGTCTTGGAGTAGGAGAGTAATTAACTCTCCAAGACAATAAAAACAAACAAGTAGCTGTATCTTGTGGTAGGGAAGAAATCCAATTGTTGCATTTATGCTCTGGGAAAGCTCCTCTTAAAGGAGAAGCACGAGATCGTGTCCGAACCAGTGTGGGAATCAATCCTTCCTCATTGGGAACGACACCAGATATTCACGTATTAAAAATGGTAAACCTCGGATTAACCATTGTCGAGGAGCCTGGGGTCACTTGTTGGTAAACCTTGGATTATTTCAAGGAGCCTTCAAGGGGATCGAGCTTGCTACTCTGCCCTTGCATGCATATCGGATCGTAGACTATTCCCCCAGGTATATTTGTTTCAGTTGGTAACCTTAGTGGCCATATTCTTTAGGATTCTTCCTGAGGAGACAGTGGTGGGAAGATCCCACTGTACCTGGAGCAGACATCGGCTAGACTCACTTGGATTTTCTGGGGGGTTCTCTTCACTCAGGATGGTTAAGTGGAGGAACGTGTGCCAGTCTATTCATTAAGCAGGTTGCCGGGGTAACTGTTCCAACCACCATTTCTGTATTGAACTCTGCGACATTGGATTTCATCACCAACTAGTGTTTTCAGTACGGAAAGTTACTGTTTGTGTGTGTTTGATCTCCTAGATTCTTTAGGCGTGTGTTTCAAATTTGTTTGGTTCTTTAGAGGCTTTAGGTGGTTTTCATTGAGATTTCACTTTGTTTGCGTGTGAAGTAGTTAAAAGTTTTTAACCGTGGCTGAATTACCGAGGAAGTCCCGTAGACTTCGGGGCCAACCTCCTGAGTTTTCACCAAGCCAGCTTGAAGGCTTGAAAGTCCTCGTAACTCCTAGAGACAGTAGATTTGGGTCACCTAAAGAAGGAGAGTTTTCTTTGGTGGTACATCCTGATTTTCAAGCATTAGTAGCAGATTATAGTCCGCAGTTAATGTCTGTTTCCAAAGTTACTGGGAGCTTTTCATCTACTAGTGATATAGGTGAGGAACCTGAAAGTGAATTTGCTGCTACTCTGACATCGGGGTTTGCTTCTCCAGCTTCTAGTGGTCCTGGTTCACCTAAGGTAGAAAGAGTAATCACCCAAGATCTTCCTTCTGGACTTATAGCTATTGAAGAACTTGCTACTCCGGAAGAAGAAGTAGGCATCCCTATCCCTGAAAATCAACCTATTATTGAGCTAAGGGAGTGTGAATCAATTTTTGACAGTCCACCTAGGAGCAGTACTTGGTATCTTTCTTTGACTAATTTCTTAGAAAACCCAGGATTAATTTTTTCACCACCTCGTGTTCCTTATCACCCAATACCTAGAGGTTATTATCCTCCGTTAAATATGTCAAGACAGTCATTCATGTTTACTCAATCACCTGAATCCTTTTTGTATGGCGGTCCTTCTGTTCCCTCTGGGTATCAGTCACTTTCTGGTACTTTTTCGAGAGCATCTCCTCAACCCATTGAGCAAGGGCTATTAACTGGAAGCAATGGTACTAAGCCGTTGAGCGTAGAAGATATTCTCATGATGTCAGGTTCTATTCCCAATCCTCAACCTCAAGGTGGCCAGTTACCGCCTGGGGGGCAGCCTCAATTATCGCCTGGGGGGCAATCTCAAGGTACCCAATTTGCATCTGGGGGGCAACCTCAAGGGCAATACATACCTACGGGATAGTACATTCCTCAAGGTCAACCCCAGACTCAATATGTAACCCAAGGTCAACCCCAGTATCAATTTATACCTCAAGGTTAACCCCAGTATCAGTATGTGCCTCAAGGGTATCAACCCCAAGGTCAGTACTCGAACCAAGGTTTCCAACCACCCTCCAGTCAATCATATGTTCAAGGAATGGGAAATGTACCTTTGAATTATCAATTTTACCCTCAACCCAGTTATGGTCCTCAATATTCTCAACATGTTATGGGTCCGTACCCCGGAATGAATTTAGTGTGGGATCCATTGCAAACTCAACAGGTGTTGCAGCCAGTACAGTTGTCATCTCAAACTAGACAACCCTTAGTTTCTGGTACAACCCAGCAACCAGTCCAGTCTAGCATTCAAACTTCTATACCTTCGGTAGTTTCTCAGCCTGGGCCTAGTACGCCTCGTACTCTGCCTCAAAGGACTGCTGCAACTACCGCAACATCTGTTCAATCTACCCCACCTACTTCTGGAGTATCGACAGCTCCTGTTTCTATTGTTCATGTATCTACTCCTCAGACATCTTTACCACCGTCTAGATCCAGGATTCAAACTTCGGTTCAGATGCCTATAGGAAAACCTGGTTCAAGTATGGTTGTCACAAGTCAACCACAATTTACTTATCAACCATACCTGAGAAAGTACCAATTCGGTCCTGTTGTGCAACAGCCAGTCTATTAGTATCAACCATACCCTGGGTACACTTATCAATAACCTCAGCAACCCTAGTACGCTCTGATTAATCCTGGTTTTCCAGGAGGATACAATATCCCAAATGCAATTCCTATTCCTAGTTATCCTAGATATCCTCCTCCTGGGGCTGGTCTCATGACCCATAGTTTTAGGGACCCTAATCGTCAGTTACTGTTTATCGCAACTTTGGACTTGCCTGACTTGTCACGCGTAACTAACGATCCCATTAATTATCTTACGTTTTGGCCGCCAATGTCGAATAAGTTGCCTAGTGACATTCATAAGTTCGAAGGTAAATCAGGAGAGGGCCCGTCGAACCATGTGATGACTTATCACCTCTGGTGTGCGTCTAACTCCATTTCAGATGATTCAATCTGTCTAAGACTTTTCCAGCGCACTCTAATTGGTCTTGCGACCAAGTGGTACATTGAGTTACCGCGAGGCACTTTTTATAATTTTAGTCAGTTAGCTACCTCGTTTTTAACTCATTTTTAGTTGCGAGTCAGATATGACAATGGCACGGAATTGTTAACTTCGTTAAAACAATCGACGTCCACTTACATTTCAGATCATATTCATGAGTGGAGACGTCGATGGCGTTTAGTGAAGGTTTTTATTCTAAATCAGATCTTGGCTGAGTGGTTTGTAAAATCTTTGTTTCCAAAGATCACTGAAGATGTAGCTAAAGCCGAAGTTGTTACTGAGGAGCAAGTAATTGCTCAAGCACAGTACCTTGACTTGGTCTATACTCAGTCAGGTACGTTACATGAGAAAATCCCCAATCTTTCCAAGCAAAATCAAATCGCTGCAGCTCCTTCGTGATCTCATGCCAACGATGGTATGATTGGTACGGTTAACACTAAAAGTAAGAAGAAGTCTTCCAAGAATTCTTCTCCTATCATAACCTTGCCTGATTCCCCGACAGGAGATTCTTCTGCGGAGATTTCCACCGATATTCATGTTGTAGAGTCATCTACAGCCAAATCAAAATCCGGTGGGAAGAAGAAAGGAAAGAAGAAGAATAAAACGGGGAATAATTCAAAGGAGAAACCTAAAAAATCAGAATCCAATGATGAAAAACGCAAACCTTGTTATCCTTGTCTCATTTGTGATGATGAAAAATTTACAAGAGACTGCCCTCATCGTGCAGAGGTTGCGAATATTGTCAAAGGTTCCCAAACTCCTGCTGTTTTGAAGTATCCTTTTCCAAGTCAAGACAGTAAGATGATAGGTTCTTCCTCGAGTGCCAATGAAGAACCCATACTGATGATGTCCCATGTTAGGATTGTGACTCGATCGCATGATTATGGTAGTAAAAGTCCTGTTGATGGTAAAGAAGCAGAATCTTCTCATTCTAATCCATCAACCTCAGCTCCCGGTTCCGATCCACTACAGATCGAGAAACCTAATCCAGACTTGGTAATCAAACCGCCCGCCAAGGGTATACTTCGAAAGTCAGCTTTCAATCCACATGTGAGACCGGCTCAGAACTATAACATTGTTGAGGATTTAGTTGTTTCACCATCAACAATGACGCCTTTGGAGGTGCTGCAATCATGTCCAGCACAGCGTAAATTACTTTTGTCGGCCATAGGAGCTATTGACGTTCAGGACTCGAACCTAATAATTTTCGATCTAGAAAATAGTACAGCATGTTTGCCTCATCAAATGGCTTTCCAGATTCTAGTGATATTCAAAAACAGGCCTATTCATCGGACTGTGATTGATGAGGGAGCCTCAACGTGTATTATGTCGATACAGCGTTGGAGATCGCTTGGTTCTCCTTCGCTAAATCAATCCTCGACGATTCTAAAGGCCTTTGATGGCCGTGGGTTTCATCCTTTTGGCATTTTACAGGATTTTCCTATAGGGGTTGAAGGAAAAACCGTTAATCTAGATGTGGAGGTGGTTGATGCCCCTCTAGATTACAACCTTCTCTTGGGTCGAAGTTGGTCTTACGCTATGACAGCGGTCGTTTCATCGGTCTTTCGGGTTATAAAGTTTCCTCATAACGGAAAGATCGTAACAATAGACCAGCTGGCTTACTTTTCATCTGACCCAGCCTCTTCTGAAAGTATTCAACATGTCGGTGAAACGACTATCCCGTATAAGGACGTTGGAGTAGGACTAGTTAAAGATGTTGGTTTACTGGGAACTTTTCCTTTTACTCGGATCAACGCATCGTCTTCATTTGCAACCATTCATATGATTACATCAGACACCATTGTTTATGATGATCCTTGGATCATTCCTTCTGAATCTGAGATAGACTCATTTGGTGATGTCATGCCTTTGAGTCCATATGAAATTGCGTATGAGGCCGTGCAATTGTTTACCAACCCATCTTCAACCGAAATTGACTTCATGAATGTGGTCCGTGAGGAATCACTTTTCACATCAAGCTCGGATTTAATCATGTTTTCTGAACTTGTTCACTCTAATGAGCAACTTCGTGAAATCCTATGTGCGGATGATTTACCATGGGAAGATCTCCATCACAGATCTTCGTTTTTACCCGAGAATGATCGTTTTGAAAATGATTTTTCATCAATTTTTACGACTGAATATGTCTAGGAACCTCAGAATCCAATGAAACATCCTAATTCAGAGTTAAATTTGAGAAACATCTCTTGAACCATTCCTATTGACATTTCGGTTAAGCCTGGAATTGTTGAGAACATTCATATAGGTGCCTCATGTACAGATGATGAAATTCAAATATATAAGGCCCTATTTCAAGAATTCCACGACGTGTTTGCCTAGTCCTATGAGGAAATGCCAGGAATTGATCCCGCGATTGTTGTTCATGAGATCAAGACTTACCCGGACGCTAAACCTGTCCGGCAATGTTTGCGTTAGATTCACCCAAGAAAAGCTACTGCAATTAAAGCAGAAGTTGAAAAATTACTCAAAGCAGGTTTCATTTATCTGATCCCGTTAACGGATTGGGTATTGAATATTGTTCTAGTTAACAAAAAGCAAGGAATAATAAGAATATGCATCGATTATAGGGACATTAATCGAGCCTGTCCAAAGGACAATTACCCAACTCCCTATATTGATCAAATCATTGATGATTGTGCCGGCAGCGAAATATTCTCCTTCATGGATGGTTTTTCCGGATACAATCAAATTAATATTATACCTGCTGATAACCAAAAATGGCTTTCATTTGTCCATGGGGGAAATTTTCTTATTGCAAGTTACCTTTTGGGCTCAAGAATGTTGGAGAAACTTTTCAAAGGGCCATGTCTTATGCGTTTCATGACATCAAGCACATTGTGCAGCCCTATCTTGATGACTTGCCTGCTCATTCATTACATCGAGCTGATCACCTCGTCCATTTACGAGCAATCTTTATGAGGTGTAGGCATTATCAGATTCGGTTGAACGCACACAAATGTGTCTTCTGTATAGAAATGGGTAGATTTCTAGGGTTTATAGTTTCGAAAGCCGGCATTCACGTCGATCCCTCGAAGGTCGAAGCTATTGTCAAATTACCTCCTCCTTCGAGTCTTCGCCAACTCCAAAGTTTGCAAGGGAAAGCAAACTTTTTACGACGATTCATTCCTAACTACGCCGAGGTTACAAAGGGTCTTACTCGGTTGTTGAAACAGAATACTCCATTCTCTTGGGATGAGATAGCTTAAAAATCTTTTGATGCACTCAAACACGCATTGACCCATGCACCGTTATTGCATCCTCCCAACTACAACCAGGATTACGTCTTGTATCTCACCGACTCTCATTCCACCATTGGAATGGTCTTAGTTCAGGAAGATGAATTCGGTACTCAACATGTGATATATTACCTTAGTCGAACTTTAAATCCAACTGAGCTAAAATACTCACATGTGGAGAAATTGGCATTGGCAGCTGTTCAAGTTGTCCAACATTTTCGTCACTACATTTTACTACGTAAAACTACAGTAATTTTTGATTGCAACCCTATGATCTACATTTTGACAAAGCAATTGCTAGGGGGAAAGTACTCTAAATCGACTGTTATCCTGCAGGAGTTCGACTTGGAATTTAAAAAATCTAAGTCTAAGAAATCTTTAGTTTTTGCGGAATTAATGTGTGATTTCCTGCGTGCTGACACGGAAACTGTGGCAGAGGAGCCCATTGCGGACGAATCCTTGTTTCGAATCAACACTTTAGATCCATAGTATGGGGATATCATCGTTTATCTCCAGACCCAATCCTTTCGGCCAGAAATTTCAAGGTCAGAACGTCGGAAAATATGATTCCAGTCCCAACAATACAGGATTATTGGAGATACTCTTTATCGCCGTGGGGCGGACTCTGTTTTTTGACGTTGCTTAACTCACGAGGAAGATGAAAGGGTTCTAAATGACTGTCACTCTGGAGCGTGTGGTGGTCATATGTTTGGGTATGCCTCAACCCAAAAGATATTGCGCGTTGGCTACTTCTGGCTGTCTTTGCTTAAATATTGTATTACTGCGGTCTGAAAATGCCACAATTGCCAAATTTTTGATCGAAAGACGCGCGCTCCACCTGCTCCTCTCCACCCTATAATTGTTTTTGGTCCTTTTGCCAAATGGGGTATTGATTTTATTACATGTGACCCTCACTCGGCCGGGGGGCATGCGTATATCATCCTTGCAGTAGATTATTTTACCAAGTAGGCCGAGGCGATGCCTACATTTGAGGCAGACGACAAGACAACTGCAATTTTCGTGTTCAATCATATAATTGCTAGGTTTGGTGTCCCACAAGCGATAATCACTGATCATGGGCATCATTTTCGAAATGTTATGATGACCGAACTTACAAGCCAGCTTGGTTTGCGTCATGATAGTTCAACTCCTTATTATCCACAAGCTAATGGTCTGGTCGAATCCATCAACAAAGTTTTAGTCATCATGATCCGAAGAATCATTGGGATTCATCGTTCGAATTGGCATAACATACTATTTTCAGCACTTTGGGCGTACCAAACTTCAGTAAAAACATCAACAGGGTTCACTCCTTTCCAACTAGTCTAGGGTTACCCATTGAATGCGAAATCCCGTCACTGCAAATGGCCATCGAGTTACTTCCAATCACTTCCGAAGAGGAAATTCGTTTGTTATACTTGGCTCAATTAGATGAGAATCGACGTGATGCTGCATTGGCGATCGAGACTCACGCAAAATGTATGAAAGCTCAGTATGATCAAAATGTGACCCCTCGAAATTTTTCGGAAGGAGATCTAGTCTTAGCTTACGATCAAGCTAATGATAAATTAGGCACTGGAAAATTCATTCCTATGTGGCATGGTCCCTATGTTGTCAAGCGAAAGCTAGAAAAAGGGGTCTATGAATTGGTAGACTTTGACGGGGACTCTTTAGGTAAACCCAAAAATGGTTTTTACTTGAAGAGGTATTATGCTTATAGAATGGGTATGGAGATTTTTAGTTAGATAGATTTTCTTTCTAGCTGGTGTGTTTTAGTTTAAACAGTGTGCTTAGCTTAGAGAGTGTTTTTTCATCATTATTCCTGCTTATCTTGGTTTTACTCTTGATATTGCAGATGTCGATGCCTCTCCAAACATACATTGGTTTCACTGATGGTGCTTGTCGTAATATACAGAACATTTCTTCCGCAGCTTGGGTTATCTATTCGCCCTCTGACGAGTTAGTATCTATACATGGGGTAAGCCTCGGTCAAACAACAAACAACATTGCCGAGTATAGTGCAGTGATTGAGTTATTATATGAATCTATTTCATTTGGGATTCGGAGTTTGATAGTGAGGTTAGATTCTCAACTCATTGTATTTACAGCTTAATAGAGTGTATGCCATTAGAAATCCAATGTTATTAAGATTATTTTTGAGAGTGCATCTCTTGGAACATGAATTTTATTATATTGAGTATCAGCATATTCCAAGATCTTTAAATACATTAGCAGATGCAATTGCTTCTCAAATGTTAAGTAGACATTTGCAATAATCATACATGTAAATTTAAAACCATTCCATAACATGATTTACAAGATCATCTGGTAATAGTAATATATATATATATATATATAGGAGTGTGTCAAAAAATACATCGTCCTCGATCATAGGTTAAAAAACACCTTATGATCGGCAAAAATGATAAGTATAAAAAGAAAAAATGTCATATGTGCCCACAATAGGTGATCATCCTATCACTGGTGATGATCTCGATAAGAAACCACTGCACGGGCCACCTTGCAAAGGAACCTCCTAAAAGGTCCTGGGACCCCAATCACATAGCGCTGAAACCGACAAGGAATTTCATCTATAGCGGTCTCCGGAATATCTCCTGTCAAGCGCTCGAGATGACCCTCCAACTCGGCCAAAACCTCTATTGATTCGTCCTGTGGGGCTGGCGCGGCTGCAACTGGTTGTTCCCTCTCGTAAGGCCAGAGAGCGGCTGGTCACTGTGGACCCACATCTACATTTGAAACTTTTGCTATCAGTTTTGGGACGATAGAAAAATAAAAAAAAATTAAAATAAGGAAAATGTTGAAAATGATTTTACTTGAGTCATCCCACTGCTCTCCTGGTGGAAGAGCCATGTCTGGGTCACCACGAAAATCTAACCCAGAGTAAGGGAAATCCTAAATAGAAAAAACCTGGTTTTCCAACCATTGGAAATACTCAGGTTTGAATTGAGCAACCTCTGTCCTCTCGTCCGGATGACGGGCCATAAATGCGACCCATCGCATCAGTTTGGGCTCTCGAGGAAGCCCAAATCCAACAGTAAGGTGTTGTGGGATCAACATGGGAACCCTCTCCAGACCAAAACTCATAACCAAAGCCCCATAACCAAAGGTCTTTAGTTGTCCATTCTTGGCTCTGGTCAGTTGGCCTTTCACATTGGCCAACACAGCATCGCACCTGTTGAAGATGGTGCCTCGAAAGCAATCAACTGCCATACGCATCTGGGATCCAGTGGAAATATGTAATGTGGCGCTCCCACAAAGTCTGGTGACATTAAATGTGATCACCATGAGTTCAGGAAGGGATATGGTTTTTATGTCTATCCCTTTGTCTCTAGCCTGGCTGTTGCAGAACTCTAGCCGGAGACTATCGACAGACTGGCCACCTAGCCTAACCCCGAATAGAGTCAAGTCTTCTCCTCTCTTAGGCAAACCAGTTAAGAAATATATGTCTGCCAGCTCGATTTCGAGCTGGTGGCCACCAATGAAGAAGCACTGGTCCTGTATGCTCCATCTCTTAACCAGCCACTGTAAGAAATCCACCTGAGCCCTCATGCCAGGAATGGCCCAGAATTTGTACAAGCCACACACCTTCAAAGTATCAAGCGAAGGTTTATGATTCCATGTGGCAGCATCCACATCCTCATGCTCTCGTTCACACCAATCTAGCATGATGTACTCTCTCATCAAGTAAAAAGATAAATTATAATGATAGAAATTATTTTGTTTGGGCCAATTTTGAGAACTTTTGGGTTAAAAACCCTTGCGGTGGGGACCGAACCCTCTGGGTTAGACACAGTGTGTGGGTACGCACCTTGTCTACATGGAAGGTGCGGACCCCTGACTTTTTCCGAATGGAGAAAAAGTTGGGATCTGCAGGCCAGCAGTGGTACACCTGCAAGCCCCCGCGCGCGGGTTTTAAGCCTAAAAACCCTCCAAAAAATGAGATGAAAGCCTAAAACAAGAAATGAACCGGTTGAAAATGAAGAGTAGGATGATGTGGATTACCTGGAGAAGACGGCGTTTGATTCCGACGGTTGGATTTTCTGAAATCTTCACGGGAAGTTTTCTGAACAAAAGCACTATTTTCTCACCCAAAACTCAAATGGTAAAAATGAATTGACGAAGGCCCCTTTTATAAGTTTTTTGAGTAAATAAATTGCAAATTTGTTTATGTTTCACTTTTGAAAGGTATTTTTGCAACATTTTTATCCATTTCAAACAGGTATGAGTAATGTTTGCGTTTTTGTTTAGGATAATGGATTTTTCAGGTGAAATCTATCATTTTCAACGAAAAAACATTTAGAGTCACCTTTAAGCTCTTTTTTGACTCCTAAAACATTAAAACATCGCCGAGTTTTTCTTTTAAACTCGTTAAAACAGAATTAAAAGATGGCCCACTTATAGCTCTTTTCTGACCGTAAAAACATGAAAAGATTGCCGGATTTTTGTCGTTTCAAATTCAATATTGGTTATAAAATGACGTGTCGTTGATCGCCTTTTTACTTTTTCGGATCAGGGACACTAATTACGAAAATTACTCCTTGGTCGTAAAGATCAAGCGGTTCTCTCAAGTATTATTTTATACTTTTTCAGGCTTGGGAGAGACAAATTTACGAAAAAGGTCAACCTTGGAGTTTTCTTAAGTTTTTTCAGACTCTCTAAAATTGTAAAACGCCGAGTTTCTCCTATACTAGACTCGTTAAAATTTCACAGTAAAGGACTTGTTCAATTACAAACAGGAATGAACCACTCGTTCTTAGGGTTCAAATTTAAACTAAGTTGGACTCATACGATGGATGAGCTTATAATCAAACAAATGTTATCCTCCTCAAGCTTGTCAAAAATAAAGAGGTACTTGCCAGAAATGGTGGGGGAAAAGAGAGAAAAATGAGCCTGTTTGTCATACTTTGTAACCACTCTTGAACACGACACTTTTATTCACCTGGGTTGGGAAATCCTTTGCCTAACAGTTGATCAAACCACATTGAAAGTCTTCAGCCGGTTTCTGGGTATTAACTTTGGGTCAATTGTCACCAAGCCATCTGTTGTGTCGTTATGTGTTCAAGAGGTCACTGCCAATAAGCCATTCATCTGCAAAATATCTGTCATCCATCTTGACCATCCCTGAGTCAGTCCTTGCAACTAAATTTCTTCAACTTGATCTATGATTTTGTGTTGTGGGCTTGCCTGCAATGGATTGCTTTCTATTGACTTCAGCTCATTATCTAGAAAGATGATCTAGAAATCATCAGTACCTTGGGATCTGCATGCCTCAATGGCAGGTTTCTCGCCTTTGACGATAGGTTGCATCATTGACCTTCGATCAAAGGATTCAGTGACATGTTCCACATCAACACATTTATTCACATCTCATGGATTGTACTAGGTACTTTGAGAGCCATTGACATCACTGGTGGTTTCTCTCACACTTGTTAACAGTTTACATCATTGACTGGTAATCAAGTGGTTTCTACCATGTTCGACATCAACACATTCATTCACATGGATAGAATCGTACTGTTTCAAGAAGTAGAAATGAAGACCCTGGATCTAGTTTCCGCAATCTAGGCTGCGAGGAATTTTGTATTCATTATATAATGGACTATTCATAAACAGATGGCTGCGTCCATACTGTGTCCACATGAGTCTATACTTGTGATGTATTACAAGATCATTCCTGTATCAGAGCAGTAGTTAGTTTTCTAAGTCAGTTTTGATCTGAGTATGGGAATGCCTACCTCAGCGATGATATGATCTCATATATATATCTTGCATTGAATGCTTTTACAGGTTCCAACCGGGCTCTCCACAAGATGATCCTCGAAATGATAAAGTACTTCACTCTTCCTAAATGATAAATGAAATCCTCATCTACTATAGACTTCGCACTTTAGGGGGCAATCTGTTACACAAAAATATCATCACCATGATTATTTGCAGTCAGTATGCGTCTATCATCACTTGTACTATCCTCCTAAGCAAGTCACAGACCTCAGATCTTCAAGTCAAACTTTGAAAATGAGAGAAAGACATTGAAAATCAATGAAACTCTGGTTCTGCACTTTCTCTCACTGTTACCTGTGGTCCCGCACCTTCTGTTTACAAAACCTATGGACCTGCCCACTCTGTCCCTAAAGGTGTGGGTGCGGACCCCTGTGAAATTTCAAAAGGCGCAAGTTTATTCTAAAAAACTCACTTTGGGTTAATTCTAGATGATTCTAGAAGGAATTTTGACGTGGATTTGTTGCTCTTAGGTGGTTCATGCATCCCGAAAGAGAAGGATCTAATCCCTTGATGAGAGGAGCTATCCCTTTGAAGGAGGGCTTTATCCCTTTGAAGGAGGACCTAGTAACTTCCCTCCATTGCACTATAAATTCAGGCATTGTGCTGGTCACTAAGGAGGTTAGAAGCTGAACATTTTTGAGGGTAAATTCTGGAGAAATTAAGACTTCCTAGTTGAGGTTAAGAGGAGAGTTCACATACCTTTTGGGCTTCATTAGGAAGAGAGTGAAACTTGTCAAAGTAGAGGAGACTTCTTGCTGGACCCTGTGAGGAGCTTGTATAGTGTCAAGGCACAGGTTGTAAAGTTCTTCTTCTTTTGAATTAATACAATCAAACTCATTTTTCTCAACAAGTGTCTCATGTTATTTGTTTCATGAACTCCTTGACTTTCATGTTAAATATGTTTTATGATATTGGCTTTTCAGGTGCTATTTAATTTGGTTGCTTGTTTGTGTTTGCAGATTCACGACAAAGGAGCTCATTTGGATCGCAGGAGCGAAGGCTTCCACAAACTTGCGTTGGACCTAAGGTAGGCCTAAAAACACTTGTTTGCCTTTGTTTATAAAAGCATATTTAGAGAAAGATAGTGTCGATTGGCTTGCTTGTCATTAGGTCTTCTTTAGATTCTAGGAAGGTCTATCTTGTCCGCAAGATCGACTTATTCTGTGTGACACATGGTATTGTGACATCCACCCAAGGTATTCATTCACCCATGGAATTGACCTGTGGTATTGTGACATCCACCCATGGAATTGACTCGTGGTATTCTAACTAAAAAATACTATAAGTAACAAGTCGTATTTTGTAAAAGGACAGATGGTCCGCCACAATGTAGCCTTTATAGTTATTATCAGTTTTAATAAAAAGTTTCTCTGTGGTTTTATTTACTGTGTGTTCTGTCATTTTCTTTCTAGCATTGCAATTATTTAGATCTTGGGGGCCTCCCCCACAACATCCATTTCAATCTTTTAGATCATGGGGGCCTCTCCCATAAGATCCATTTCAATATTTTAGATCTTGCGGGCCACCCCCCAAGATCCAGATCACTAGATGACTACATGGTGGAAGAATAGTCTTATCACTCTAGGCAGGTGAAAGGAGGCACAAGATTATAAACTAGACTTCCCGGGTTGGGGAGCTGCACTATTGGGGAACTGCATGGAATGAAGGAATGCCATAATGTTAGTAGAAATGCACAGGATGTTGTACTATCCAAGAACGGACCACGCAGGGCAGCTGGAAAGTGACAGTTATGGTCACTATTCATGACTTGACAGTGGGAAAATGGCTAAATGGAGGGGGGGCATGGCAATTAAGTAGAAATTTAAGGGCAATATCTTTGAAAATCTACCACAACCCAGCCTTTATGAATGAATTTTGGGTGGAACAGTCAGATTTGAATTTGAAAATGCCTATAAATTACAGGTGGCTACCCAACAAAAAACACTTGGCATTTTGAGAATTAAGGTGTTGAGCTCTTAGGCACGCATGAACCGTGAGAGATTTGAAGATTTTCTAGCAAGTTCGGTGTTTGAGAGGTTTCCAAAAGATACACAGGAGATGTTGTCCAGTATTATGTCGGCACCAGTAGAAACTATGAGTGTAGGAGAATCAATGGCAGCTGAGGGAACTACCCAAGAAGTATCAATGTCAGCTAAGGAAGTTGCGTTGGAGGTTGAGAGCGTCAAAGTACCGGCAGAAGTGCCTAAATCACCGAGGATGCCCAGGTCGAGGCCTACACTGACCTAAGAGGGTCCAAAATCAAGGAAATATAAGTAGAAAGCAACACAACCAGTGCATGCATCACCTAGAAGGCACCTGCAGAAGGAAAAGCCCACCGTACAGGAGAAGGGAAAGCTAATTGACCTTGAACCTGAAGAGGATGTTGAGGAGATCCCTATGGATGAATAAGACAATGAAATGGGGGCAAAGGATATTGATGTTGAGGGGTCTAACCCTATCTCTAAGCTGCCCAAGTACATTCCTCCACACAGAGGTGAGACAAAGGTTCTAAAGGATGTTGATGAAAACAAGGTCATGGTACATACACCCTTGCTTCTAGACAAAATTTCCTTTGAAGGAACGCGCCTAGGGTGCGTCCCCCTATTAAAATTGTAGGATTGGGATTTAGCTAATATGGAGAACTTTCCCCACATAGCCACAGATCAAGTCATGCATTGCACCTTCTACAAAGACTTTGATGTGACCATGCTGGAGCCAGGAAAGTGGGTAAAAGGGGTGGATAAGGCTATTCTGTTAAAAATGTTGTGGGTAACGCATTACAGTCGCAAGCCCATAACCATGATAGTGATTAAGTAGCTATTGTGCTTGGTGCATGATGTGTGCCTGTGGCTAGAGGACTTGATACCGATCACTGACATGCTGGTCCATAGGATCACTCGGTTGCCGCATGCAGGAGAAAATGCAACCATGACGTTTGGAGGAAAGGCAAGTGAGCGCAACCTTGCTAAAGCAATGAAGGATAAATTTAAGTTCACAAATAAGTCACATGTGTATTCCATCATTAGCATAACCAACCCCGCAGTTAAGGTAGCTGCTCAGATCTTAGCAGGCAAGATTATGCGAAAATGTCACACAGATGAAGTGTTGGCACTAGTATTATCTCTAGCAACCTAATGCATAGAGGTTGTACAATTCAACTGGACGTGTTACCTCTACAACGAGTTTCTTGGTAACCACAAAGAGGTGTAGGATCAAAGCAAGACATGTCACTATGCATGGCTCCTACTATCCATAGTGTTGGTCGCACAGGAGTTACCAGAGGATAGTCAGTTTCCTTTGGTCATGTAGGACCTACCAGAAGCGGCGAAATTCACTTCACTCTAGGCTATGAAGCACCCCCAAAGGGTCAATGTTATAGACATTTTTGTGCCTTACAGCATTGAGCATGAAATGTCCATAATCTAAGGGATCCAAAGTCCCTAAACATGTTGTTCCTACCCCTAGAGGAACAAGGCTAACAAACCACAGCAATTCACAGAAGTTCTCCACCAGAAACTGCTCAAAAACAAGTCAATTCAGGATCATTTCAGTGGCTCCACTAGCTGTTTGCGCTGAATTTCAAAGCCAACACTGGCTACCTGCGCTGAATGTCAAAGGCAACACTGGCTACCTGCGCTGAGCGAGAGTGGACATGTGGCAAGTTCATTTCTCAAGGTGTCAGAACCCAGGAAGCTTCCAAAATGACACTTGCCTCAGGGAATTCGACTGGTGATGAGTAAGAGGTTCCAAATCTCCAAGTGGAAGCAAGAACCTCCAAGTGGAATCAAGAACTGACAGAGGGAGAGGACACTAGTCAGATCTCAAGTTGACTCATCCTCTCTCCAAACATCTATATATGGATCTCTCCTCCATGAGATCTAGAGGCTGGAATTTTGTTATTGCAAAGAATTACTGTTGGTTTGGGATTGGAATCATTGGGTGTTTAATGCTTTGAAGGGGGTGAAGATAGGAATTCCATTTGCTGGGAAGGAGATGCTGGATTGGAGCCCTCTGGGTTGTATCTCTTCCTGAACCTTGTTATTCATCAATAAAGCCATCTTGGTTTCTCCTATATGCTGATGTATTTTGATGTATGATTGCATTAGTATGTTTAGTTTATTTCTAATCCTGAACTAGTTATGAATATGAATCCATGTCTTGTGTAGTGTTCTCTTCTTGTGATCTTGCAGAAACCTCTTGAAGTTGGGCGAGCGAGAAGGCAAGTAGCTGGGAACTCTCCAAGAGAAGAGAAGCCGGATCGAGGGACAAACGAAAGACATCGGTTAGTCCATCTATCTATCTCTTCATTCTTAATTCATAAAGGAAGAATACTAGAATAGCTGTCTCTGTTTGTTGCTAAGGCACTATCACACCTTAGGTGGATAGGATCGTCCTGCATAGGCATTTTTCCCCACAACAAATTGGCGACTCCGCTGGGGAGATTTGTTTAGTCATTTTATTTGTGTTTCTATCATTGTTTGTTTCATAGACTCGACAGCAACAATCGAACTGCATCTGTTTTTCCCGGATGCAAAGTAGACAGTTGCTGCTTTGATCCAATTACTGGACTTGTCTATGATCTGAACAATGGACTCACAAATGATTTGATGATCCTTTGTGATAGATCTTAGTAGCCCCTCAAAGCATCCCTTTGATTACACCTTGCTTGTTGCTTTTATTTGGCCTGAAACAATGAATTAAATAGCGATCTGTGACCCAGAACCTGTGGGAAACAAGAGTTTCTCCTTCAGCGCAGACCCAGTGAAGGGATTCCGCATTTCAACGCAGGTCCCGTGAAGGCTACCTGCACTGAATGTCAAAACCCCTGTGTTGAGGTTGCGCTGAACCAGTTTGCCCTTGTGCAGCTGGGGTTCTCTGCTCTGTTTTGCCTTGTTTTGATCTCTGATTTTTGCAGCCTGTAACCAGCATAGGTACTAGTCTAATAACTCCTTTTCTCTGCTTAGATTCCGCCTCCTTTTGTACAAAAAGACTGTGAGTGTTTTTATGTGTTTGTGGCATCATTTACAGTTTTCCTTTGCATGAGTGAAATAATCATCCTGTAGCCCTTGATTCAGATCTATTGATTGTGATCTTAGGAGAGAGTTCATTGGTTGTTTGCAGTTGATTATACATTTACTCTTGCTTATTGGTTTGAGTTTGTCTCTTTTAAGTGTCGAAACAAGTATTCATTTCGAAAATCGTTAAGTGTTGTAATCTCTTCTATATTCTCTGATTTCGAAAAAGTAAACTTGTTTGTATTTGTCATTTAAAAGCAAATTCAAAGTTGTACAAAAAGCTTTCTTTGTAGGCATCAATACTAAGAAAGAAGAAAACAAACACCTGCATTGTGCATTTTCATTTTGATAGTTTGCATGATTGATTTAGGAAAAGTGCATTAGAGTGTGCTGATTGCTCTTTGAGAAAAGATGGTGTCTTTCTTTTCCCTTAGTAGCTAGGATTTTCAAAGTTGAAAAGATATAAAGCTTGCTTATCATCTTTAGACTGCATTTAGGAATTGTATCATACATCTCATGGTGAACCTTGAAAGGCAAACTTCTAAAAAGATCAACCTAAAATAAATTGAATGAACTTAACAACGCTTTGCAACATAACGCACAACATAGAGGTCTAGGCAAGAGACGTGTTCCGGCGTCGTTAAGCCTGGTGACTATCGATCTCGTGGACGGTGGGTGATTCCTCCTGAGGGACGATAGCGCCAGTACGGATTGTGCTCCCACGTACCGTCGCGTATATATTGGGAGACCCCTATAGGCATAAAACCTTTATCCTTAGGAAGCCGTGTCGGCCGCCCTACTGATCGCAATGCACTGAACACAGCATTCAGGAAGATCGACCGCCCGTACCCTAAAAAGTATTCTACGGTTTTGCGAAAAGTTTGGCACACCCTCTGCCTAGAACTCCAAAGCAGTTCCTTTTGGCCTTTTTGAGACTCTATAACGGAAAAAGTCCATCCGAGCATTTGTCACTTCGGGCTCGTTAAAACATCGAAGGAGACTAGAGTCATCTTTAGCTTTTTCTCGACTCTTTAAAATTGAAAAAGCAAGTTGTGTCTAAAGCGTCGTTAAAATTTATTTTAAACGGAACAATCACCCCTATTCCTGCGTTGATCTTTAGGTTGAAAAAATGGAGCACACCAACCAAGGAATTCCCCTTGGTGGAAATCCTAGTCCCTTCTCCTCTTGGGGAGATGTTGGTGCGCCCCACATGGCCACATTGTCGCTTCCAGGACTGACAATTGGCCTGCCAGTCTGGCTCTTTTCAACCAATGTCGTTCAGAACACCACCATTCCTGAACAGTCGAGTCAACAATTAGACCAGACCAGAGTTGCCAACCAACCTTCTACCTCATCTAACTCTTCCTCTCCTCCTTCCTCTTCGCTTGACGGAACTGGTAAAACAAAAAACCAAGTTCCTAAGGAGAAGAAGGAAAAGAAGAAGAAAGAGAAGAAGAAGAAGGAGCCAAAGGCAACTGGGGGCAAACAAGTGTCGTCTGACAAAAATCTACACACAGCACTGACCAGGCCTAAATCGCCATGTGTCATATGCAAGGGAGACCATTTCCACAGAGAATGTCCCTGCATCCCTCAGATACTAAGGGACTGGTCTCCCCGTTTGCACAATTCGGTAGCATTAACCTCTAATAGCCATGTTGACTGCTTACCGTCGACTAGTGAAAGTGAAGTCCCAGGACAGAGAGGGAAAGCTAGATTTCCCTGCAAACTGTGTGAAGGTGATCACGCCATCCACCGTTGTCCCTTCTTAGACGAGGCTAAAAGAGTTCTGGAAGATCGCCCGGTTTTACGAGCGCAACTTCCTCCTGGATATCAAAAACTCCTGCCAAGTCCTTCACTAGTTGAGAACCCGGCTGGCCCGCCCAGGTGGTCAGCCGAAGCACCTATCATTGAAGATGAACCGTCTGGATCCATGCCTGACTAAAGTCAAAAGGTTGAGGTGGCAGTTGACCCGGTTTTGCCTTCAGAGGCTCTATCTTCGAATGATACCATCACGGAGGAGAATAAAGACGACACCGTCCAAATTCTCTTCATCAACACAGACTCCGACGAACAAGGGGGAAATTTGCCCATTCCTTTATCGCAGGAAGGAACTTCGTCAGAGTCATACCCGGCCGTCTATTCGGTCCCACCACCAAGCAACCTGGTTGTTTCCTTCGACTGGAACCAACTAGGCAGACCCCGGTTACCAGCAAGCATACCATTCAGAATTATCGTTCAAATATACAGAATGGTAATGGATGGCACTATCATTGATGAGGGGGCATCTATGAGTATCCTTTCCTCTATTACTTGGAAAGCGCTTGGTTCGCCAGCGCTTTTGCCTGAAATGAGAAATCTATCAGGCTTTGATAAAGGAACCAGTCGACCTTTAGGGATCCTCCCCAATGTGCCCATCACATTGAAAGGGAAGACCATTCAAATGAATGTGATGGTCATTCAAGGACCCTTGGATTATAACCTACTCCTTGGACGAGACTATATATATTGCATGGGAGCCATCGTCTCCTCACTCTTTAGAGTAATGTGTTTTCCGCATGAAGGAAGAGTGGTCAAGCTCGTGGACCAACTTTCATTTCCCGGATCACGCATCGCAAATAGTCATATACCATCCCTAAATGGTCTCTTCACGCAAGAAGTGTCTCAACCCACGGTCCGTCCTCCTGATGAGCGCGAGTAATCCGGGAGGATATGACTGGAACCCAGGGGGCATGCGTCCTGGTCTGCTTCGGCAGGGAAACTTTGGGTATAGAGTAGGTTTCCGCGGGAGAATATGACTAGTCTGTACCCCGTCCGTCTAGGAAGAGGGTTATTCTAGAATAAGATTCTTTTGTCAAAGTTATGTGAGTTGGCGGGCTACGTCGCTCACCTTTGTCTATTTCGGTAGACATTGCTGAGGAAGTGTTTTGTTTGAAAGATTAACGAGACAATCTTTGGGTAACCTGAAAGAGGTAGGCCTCTCTCGGTGAAACGAATGTTTTGACGGAAATGAAGTAGGGGTAACCTTGAAATTTTACTTTATACCTGGGGGCATGCAAACCTTTTAGAGTGCAAGCAAAGAGCGGTTATTTATCTGTTTTTTGGGTTAGCCATTTCCTAACTTGCATAAAGAAAGGATGCAGGGCATAGCTTTGTGAGATGAAGCTCCGTAAAAAAATAGAATCTCAATGAGACACTCTTATCATATGACTGGGTAATTGAGCAGTTTTAGCACAAAGTTCATGCTCGTTAAAAAATAAACGCAAGATCTGAGCAGTTTTAACGCGGACTTCATGCTCGTTAAAAAATAAACATAAGCAATGAGCAAGTGTTTCCACCAGTGTTTAAGCTCATTTTAAAATAAAAAATGAACCTATCCTGGTAAATAACCACTGTGAATGTAATATCATCAGCCATTAAAGCCTTGGTCATGTTTGCACCGTCACCTCCACTTTTCATTTGGCCGATCGTTCACCTCCATATGATTGTTTACCCATTTTGAGGAACAGCTGCGAAGAGTGATTTCACCTAGCCATCCTTGTGACACTGCCGTGATTGGAAAATTCCAACCTGTACCTGGAATCAGCTGCTAACCCTGTTTATCACTCGTTCCTCAAAAGACGAGTCTTATTTAAGCTCTTTTCAGCTGACTCGTAAAATATGAAAAGATTGCCGAGTCCTTGGCCTTCCAGCTCGTTAAAGGGACAGGAAGAGCTATCCCTCCTCTAGATTTTAATCTTTTTGGACCTGAGGGATTATTGCACAAAACGATCGAGCGCTTGTTTTATTCGGCTCGTTAAAACTATCAAAAACTCATCCCTTCTGTATTGTTTTATACTTTTTCGGACTTAAGGGATTAGATGACGAAAAAGGACTTTTTGGAGTTAACTTTATGTACCTTTTCAGACTCTCTAAAAATGAAAAGGACCGAGTTATCCTTGTCGTTAGACTCGTTAAAATCATTGAATAGCGACAAACTTGTCTTTAGACGAGAACGAGTTTCACTATCGCTAGGCTCGTTAAAACATAGCGATGGGCTTGCCCGAAGGGTAGGTTATAGAACAAGCATATGTTATCCTCCTCAAGCTTGACAAAAATAAAGAGGTACTGGTCAGCAATGACTGGGGAAAAATTGGGAGAAACTAAAGAAAACTTTGATGGTAGCAAGTCGCTCTTGAACATGACACTTTTCCTCCGTACCACAATCGGGTTGGGTTGTTTCATTCACCGGTCACATCCATGGTCTCGCCATACCATCCATATTTGGGTTAATGCTACCAATCCATCGTATCAGTGTCACCATATGTTCAAGAGAAGTCATTCAGAAAAGTCAACTGTGTCCCATCCACTGCCATACATTATCCTTCATCCTTTCATGACCGCCACCCTGAATCATATGTCACAGATCGTTTTCACCTCCATTAAAATCATTAGCTCCGTTCCGTGTCACTGATGTGGGATTCATTAAGGCCCTCCTTTGACGGATCACTTCTTGTCGACATCAGCTCATTATCCAAGAAGTTGATCTAGGAACAACCCCTTCAGTACTTTGAAGCTTGCATGCCTCAATGGCAAGTTTTTCACTTCCGGCGACAGGTATACATCAATGACCATCGACCGAAATATTTTGCATGGTGTTCGATGCCAAGTCCTTTATTCACACCACGTGAATTGTACTGCATTACCTTGAGGGTCATTATCATTATCGGTGATTCCTCTCGCGCTTGTTAACGGTTTACATCATTGACCGGTAATCAAGCGATGTCTTTCCATGTTCGACTTCAGAACATTTCTCACATGGATCGAATTGTACTTAGAGTGAAGATCGAACGAGTTTGAAGACCCCGGATCTAGTTTCATCCATCCGGGCTGCGATATATATTCAGGAAAGATAAAGACATTGACATGTACATCATTGCAGCAGATAATCATCCTACTCAAAGGATGATAATTTCATCAAAATTATCAGTCTACCATCAGACGATTGTCTGTTCTATGTACAGAAAAATGAATTTATAAAGCTGAGCATGGGAATGCCCGCCTCAGTTAGATCATGAAAGCAGTATGAAAAATAATGTATTGTATTGTATCTTATTACAGGTCTCCTCCCAGCATTGGATGAACTTCGGATCCCCCTGATAAAGCATTTCACCCGATAAACAGCCTCATACTTTAGGGGGCAACTGTTATAGACATTTTTGTTCCTTACAGCATTGAGCATGAAATGTCCATAATCTAAGGGATCCAAAGTCCCTAAACATGTTGTTCCTACCCCTAGAGGAACAAGGCTAACAAACCACAGCAATTCACAGAAGTTCTCCACCAGAAACTGCTCAAAAACAAGTCAATTCAGGATCATTTTAGTGGCTCCAGTAGCTGCTTGCGCTGAATGTCAAAGCCAACACTGGCTACCTGCGCTGAATGTCAAAGGAAACACTGGCTACTTGCGCTGAGCGAGAGTGGACATGTGGCAAGTTCATTTCTCAAGGTGTCAGAACCCAGGAAGCTTCCAAAATGACACTTGCCTCAGGGAATTCGACTGGTGATGAGTAAGAGGTTCCAAATCTCCAAGTGGAAGCAAGAACCTCCAAGTGGAATCAAGAACTGACAGAGGGAGAGGACACTAGTCAGATCTCAAGTTGACTCATCCTCTCTCCAAACATCTATATATGGATCTCTCCTCCATGAGATCTAGAGGTTGGAATTTTGTTATTGCAAAGAATTGCTGTTGGTTTGAGATTGGAATCATTGGGTGTTTAATGCTTTGAAGGGGGTGAAGATAGGAATTCCATTTGCTGGGAAGGAGATGCTGGATTGGAGCCCTCTGGGTTGTATCTCTTCTTGAACCTTGTTATTCATCAATAAAGCTATCTTGGTTTCTCCTATATGCTGATGTATTTTGATGTATGATTGCATTAGTATGTTTAGTTTATTTCTAATCCTGAACTAGTTGTGAATATGAATCCATGTCTTGTGTAGTGTTCTCTTCTTGTGATCTTGCAGAAACCTCTTGAAGCTGGGCGAGCGAGAAGGCAAGTAGCTGGGAACTCTCCAAGAGAAGAGAAGCCGGATCGAGGGACAAACGGAAGACATCGGTTAGTCCATCTATCTATCTCTTCATTCTTAATTCATAAAGGAAGAATACTAGAATAGTTGTCTTTATTTGTTGCTAAGGCACTGTCACACCTTAGGTGGATAGGATCGTCCTGCATAGGCATTTTTCCCCACAACAGTCAAGGAAAGCAAGGTATTTTGGATCTTGATGGACATGAATATCCACATGGCTATCAACCGCAAACTGCAATTGTCACCAACAATTTATGATCAGCTAGTAGAGTATGTGGAGTTCAAGGCGGACTTCCATCGGGTCTACATGTGCGCATGGAAGGATTCTAAAAAAAAGTGGTATGACCTTCCATATCTCACCACAGACATCGCAATCACAGTGGTCCTTGACTGTTGGTCGGAAGATTGTTGCACTGCTTCTAACTTGACAGTTGGGTCTAGCAAGTCTGCAGCGCAGTGAAAGAAAGAAGATGTCAAGCAAAAGATGGAACAACTAACATAAAAGAGGAATAATGAGGTTGTGGACAAAGCCAAGGTATAGCGTGCTGCCAAAAAATAGATAGAGGAAGAAGAGTACTGTAACTCTGACAAGAGTCAGAAGTCACCTTCCCTGAAAATAGAAGAGGAGGAGGACCAGAAGACAGGGCATGGAGGAGTTGACCCAGAGACTACTTCAATATGGATTAAGTGCAACAGAGAACTAGAGAAAGTAGGGTCATGGAACAAGTCCAAGGCTAGCAAGACTTCCCTCGACCTAATCACCTTGACAGAAGGTGATCTGAATGACATTGGTGATACACTGAGGGATGCCATCGCGGAACTACTACAACAGTTCGAGTAGCAGCAAAAGCATGCCTTGAGCGCAATTCATATAGGTAGGTGCAAACTATAGATCCAAGCATCACAAGTACAAACCAGTGTGGGTAGTAGTAGTGCAGCATCAACCCGCTTGGCACCTGGGACAGTTGAAGTAGCAAAAATGGTTCGCCCCTTGGACCCTTAGTTTATCACGCTGCCAGATGAAGCACTGAGCGCAGAAGCAGAATATGATCAAGCCATTGTTCGTGCCCTCTAGAAGGTCAGGCTAGACTTGGTTGTGCTTCCAAGAGAAGCCCTTCACACCCTGCATGATAGTGTGATTGCAAAACTTCAGGCTTGGGAACAACAAGCACTGAACATCGTCATTGAGTAGAAGGTGAAAAATGCCCAATTTTTTTTTGAGAATACTTTTACCATCCAGCTCCTTAAGGCTATCACGGGAAGAATGAGTAGACTACCAACGTAGTGGTGGAGGCATGTAGGTCTATCCCCGAGATGGATATCCCTAAAGATGCGCTAGTGGACGAATGGATTTAGAATCTCCCTGATGTAGTGCACGAAGCGAGATCAGAGCTAGAAAAGGTTTAGTTGGAATTGAAGCTTAAGATCATAGAACTTGCATTGAGGGACCAACCCTCAACTACACCAGAGGTAAGGGAGCAACGTGAGGCCGCTGTCAGATATGCAGTAACTACTGTAGATAGCGCAATGAATGAGTGCACAATGCTCTTTGAGAAGGCGCCCAAAGTAGTTACCAATTTGCAGGAGGCTCCCACCTTGCAAAGGTTGGAAATAGATGCGTGGGAGCGTCAGCAAAGATATGATGAAGTCAAAGTGACAATGTGCACCATTTCCCTTACGCAGAGGCTAGCAAAATTGCAGGAGGCAAAGGTGCTAAAGGAGTAGGTGGATGCAGTGAAATGCAAAGAGAGCATCCTCAAGGCCAGAATAGGGCCTTGGCTTCATGAATCCTATGCACTCATAGCCACCATCGAAGGAAAATGGGCTAGTATGCAGGGAACACAACAGAAGGTACAGGTAGATGGCATAGGGCCGACGATGGAGAAGCTGGTCAAACAGACTAAGCAGGCAGCAACATAGTGCACCACCAAAGTTGTAGTCATATAGGTGGAGCTAGGAGGTCTTCGCGATAAGATCTATGTGCCAGTAGAGTGACTCAAGGGCAAGTCGCCAGATTTGTGTTGGGGGCCTTTTGGGAACGGGTCCCCTAGAGTCAATTTTGGGGTTAAAAGCCCATGTTTTGCGTGAAGTCTCTGCATTTTGTGGTCGCAGAGCAACGAAGATTTCAAGAGTCAATAAAGGGTTTCCTCCCTTCTTTTGTGTAAAAGCATTTTGACTTTGGAGATCTACCCGTGGTTTGTGGACCATGGGATTGTATAAAAAGGAGGTCTTAGAGGAGTCTAAGATAGTTCAATCAGTTCAGTTCATAGTTGAGTCTTGTTATGTTTTATGAATGGGTCTGTGAGAACTAAGAGCGAAGAGTCTTATCATAGGAAAAGGCTCTACAACTGAGTGTGCAGAGGCCTAGGGTAGAAGTCCACAGCTGAGTGCATGAACCACTACAGCTGTGTGTGCGGGTAGTCAAAGTCTGTAGTGGATATTTGAATCAATAATAAAGAGGAGTATTCTGAAATTACCTGTGTATTTTACTTATGTTCAGTGCATGTGATTACGTTATGTTGACTACTGGTTTTATGTTCTAATACTACTCTGATGCGCGAATCTATATGGTTCTTTGTTTTATCTGACCACAAGTAGAGATATATGTTTACGCGAATATAACCATAAATGCACGTTAAAGTAACCAATACTTATGAAAATATGGGTAGATACAGAAGTAAGAGGAATTACAAGGGTACATAAGTGCCTGATCTATCTATTTAGGGCCCACGAAGGATGATCGAAGACTTTCACGGAAGCTTCAAGGACAAATAATAAAATTACTTTGATAAGCCCTAATGGGCTTATCGATCTGCATGAAGGAAGCTTACGGAAAATAACCAACATCACAACTGTCTCAAGGTATGGAAACCTGGTTCCTGCATCCCCCTATACTGCTTTAGGTGAGACTTCACTTCGCGCTCCGCGGATTGATGCCGGAAGGGCTAGTAGTGTAGGGATTTGCTTGGATTTTTAATGCTAAACGTGGTTTAGGACCCATCAAGCCAAAAACCAATGAATGGTCAAGAGGTATATGATGTCAATGCGAAGTTGGTTTCCTCTGTGTGCTAAAGAGGGTAGATGCAAAATTTGGTTGCATCACCACTGTTAACATTTTGTGACCTCTATTACCCTTCATTTGTAGAATAGATTGGATGTAAGGTGTAAATAAAACTTCTTGCAGCTCCCACAGTTGTCAAGGCACATTCATATTGTTGCATGAAGAGGAGGTCTGACATTACAAAATATTAGGTATTTGTACCATTTTTGTCAAATGACTCAACCCCCCTTGAACAATGTTGGATTGGGCTTATCCAAAATCATGCACTTCTACATGCGTGTGTGCTCTCAAAGGAGTACAAGTTATTTCTTGATGTAATCAATCAATAACCATTTTCTGAGTTGTGCTACCGTATCCACACGAAGTCAGACCAATTATTTTTCAATGTAGTGCTTTGGATGCAACCCCAACGATGTTTGGGCATGGAAACCCTTACACCCAAAATACCAAAGAAATGAAGTCATTGGATACCAACACGTCTAATTGCCTCATGGTTCCATTTGGAATACAAGATTTCAGCTCTATTTGGGGACTTGCAATACTAATTTTGTGTGATAAATACCATGCAAAATCATTACCATCCTCCAGCTCTTGGATCTTCATTATAAATTGAAAACTAGCTCAAGGAATCCATACAAATGTAGACTCTGGGTTTCTCTCAAAATAAGACTTTTATGACAAAGAGATTATTTCTTGCAAATTTTGTATAGAGCTCTTACAGATGCTTATATTGGAAATCACTTTAGTCTTATCAATCTTGGAATAGGTTCTCAAGTTTTATCCCAATGCTTGCATAAACAATGAAATCTTTTTATTTATTGCACCTGAATCTTTTTATGTACTACAACAGTTTTGGAAACCGTAACTTTGATATTCCTAATAATGGTGAGCTAATAGCTACCTTTTAGGAAGTTTTGGAAGCCTTGAGTATTTGCTAGCTCACAGGTTATGGCAATTCTTTGAATATCTATTATGGAAAATTTTAAACATCCTCAGCAATTTTGAAAATAATCTACATGATACCAGTAATTTGTGTTATCCAACATTTATGTGATGTGGATGACAATATTTATACATCATCAAAAAAACCGGTAAAGACGTATTGAAACCAATCTAAGGATACAGACCAAGGAAATCAAGATTGTCATTAAATTCCTGAGAGAATCCTTCTGGTAATGGCTTCAAAAATGAGAGGTATTTCATATCAACATCATACCTATCAAACAAAGACATAGATTTCATATTATGACACATTTATTTGTGCACCAAAGAAAAGAAAGATCACTTCAAATGGGGATTGATGTACCTTTAGAGAACTTACACTTGAGCATGATGGAAAACCGCATTTGCTTCTTTGAAATAATTAACATAAGATTTAGGTATACGATGTTTCTTATCTAGTTGTAACACATAAATAACTTTCACAAACCAATCCCTATATAAGATTGATTTCCCCTACTATCATGTATCTTGCATTTTAATTTCAATTCTAGAAGAAGAAACAAAAAGCTTCTTAAGAACTTTAGTTATTTGAAATATGTATTTGCATACATTTAGTAACCAAATCACAAACAAATGATGCTAAATCAATATCAATTACCATCACACTCTAGAGTTCTAGGAAAAGTATATAAATGCCATCTTAATAACAAATTATATCAACATAGATTCATCTTAATCCTAAATCTGATAATTACCTTAAAGAATAAAATCACAAACCTATAAGTATTTAAAACATTGAAATAAGATAGACTTGTACTGGTATATTTTATAACTATTATTATTGAGGTAGCTTCTAAGGGTGGAATTTATGTGTTGCAATTGTAAGTGTTATAAAAATGTCATATTTATGGTCACTCTTCCAAAGTTTTGTTTGATCTCACAAAGATGGGATACATCTTCCTTCTGCAAACTTCTACAATGGCCAATAAATTACAAGCTGGAGTTTTTATAGAGCTCTTAGAGAATTAGCAGTAAGCCTCTTATACTACAATTAAAGACCCACCATCTCATAAAAAATAGATGAGATGTGAAGGAGACCAAAGAAGATCAGGCAGAGTCGATGTGTATCCCCCCATGTGATGATGAATGGAAGGCATCGTGCAAGCAATCTACAATAGGAAGGCCATGCGTACAAAATGTAGACAATTGAGCCCACCTAGAAATCCAAGAAATCAGTTAGTGTAGCATGTGAACATAGAAATATTTGGTGGTAAGGTGGGGTACTGTACCACCCAAAGTGGAAAATCCTCCACCAAGACAACTAGACATACTTTAGAATATAGCTTGTTTTCCTCAAGTGTGTTTACTTTTCTTAGTAATATCATACTTGCGGACTTGGAATTTATGCCATAACATCTCTCTTCCATACAAATTATTGAACAAGACTCTACATTTGTCATGTATGTCCTAAAATAGTCTGTCAGACATTATCATCATTATTATGTCAAGCTAGCTATTGAAAATTTCTTCATCCACCTCAATCCCCCCTAATTCATCCCTTGCTTTGAAAATTTCTCAATTCTATACAAAAATCCCTCGACATAAAGGGTAGAAGAGACCATGGCTACACTCGCTAAATGAACATGCAATTGGAAGCCATGCAATAAGGAGCTTAGAAAAGGTTTGTTCTCATTCCTTGTGTTTTCTTTGCTATCAACTCCTCTTAACTTTGTCACAATTCCAAGTACATAGTCTATAAGCTTAAAAGTAGCTGCTAGCTTCCCCAACAACTCTTCCTTCTTTTACTTGTGCAAACCTACCTGAGGCAACAAATTTAGTGAAAATTGTGCATTTCCTTCACATCCTTCTCAACCAAGAACTAAAAGTACAACTTTGCTCATTTCCCCCACATGCATGCTCAAAAGGGATGTCAAAAGTTTCAAAAAAAGGCTTTCTTTTCCATCCTCCAATATACAAAAAGCTAATTACTCACAAAGTGTAAGTAATGAAGTATCTTTAGACATATTATCTATCCAAAAACAATACACTCTTGAAACTGAGCTCTTTCTCAGTGACACATTCCACAAACCTTCTTGGAGCAATGATAAAACTAAAGACAACCATGCATTGTGCCTTAAGAATAACCAACCCTTTACACCATGTTCTTTATATAATGTTTGAATCTAAGACAATATATCTACAACAATATTTTCGAGCTGTGATAGATTCCCTATATGGCGAAAATGAACATTATGGCAAAGAATTTGGCTAAAACTTATGGAGTATTCAGTTCCAAGAAACTTGTCTCTACCCAATTCAGCACTCCATGGTAGAGCAACAACTTCCTTAACATCAATATTAGATAGAGTGATCCATCCAAGTACAAAACAATACCTTTCAAGTATAATATCATGCACTTGGGAAGCTTGCCTACTCTGCCACACATACAAAATACGACAAATAATCGAATAGAGATAAGACCAATTTAAACCCAAATCCTAAAGAACTTTGTGTTCTATAATACCAGAATTATGAACCCTGCTAACACCACTCAGTTGCTGAAATATGTCAGCCATTCCATGCTCTTATGTGACTCCCTCATTCACATTTATAATTCTTTCTACTTCATAATATACCCATGATTCCAAACATCTTGTTCCTTTGTGCATATGAAAGGTGCCTCCTTGTGTGATATGTATTAACTTATTTCTTATATTGAACATCTGCCAGGATGGGAAGGTGGTGGAGTGGAAAATCATATGCCAAAGAATCAAAATCAATATTGAAATGAGAAAAAACCAGCAAGTTGATTGCAGGTTGTTGAGTTCCAATGGAAGACAACTTACATTGTTGAAGGTAGAAAAAATATTCTCTACCATTTTTATTTTTTCAACCACATTAAAATAAAAAAAACCATGAGAAAAACTTTCAAATGAAATATGGATGGAAGACTTGCACAAATAAACATCAATATTGAAATGAGAAAAACCAGCAAGCTAATTGTAGACTGCTGAGTTCCAATGGAGGACAACTTACATTGTTGAAGGTAGAAAAATATTTTCTGTCATTTTTATTTTTTCAACCATATTCGAAAAATGAAAATCCATGAGAAGAGCTTCCAAATGACATATGGATGGAAGAATTGCATAGACTTCTTGCATATTTAATCACACTAAATATGTAGCTTTCACTCTCTCAACAATAAAACCTATGTAGCCTCTGTATATTTTAAATCTCAAAGAGTCATCACCCAAACTAGACCATGTGGATTTCCTTATAATAATAATGTGAGCTACAGCAAGAAGAGCATCAATAATATAAAAAAACCTCCCATCCTCTACCTTTAGAACTTCATTTACAAGGTGTTATTCAAGTTTGTTGCATAAGGTGCACCTCATAATAAGTTCAAACTCCATGTAAAATGTTAAGGCATGCTTTTTGAAATGTTCAAGGAAGTGTTTTTCATAAGGCACATATGAAGTAACAACCCCAACTATTCTTTCATCAGCAACTAAAAGTTGTGGCTGTAACACTTGTAAAAGAGCGCTAACATGCTCTTCATTAAGTTGTTGATAGGATTTTTTGTAGATAGAATAATGCCAATATAGAGATAAAATGGACTCTTTAAGAAATATAATTACTTCAACAGCTCCTTGTAAATGTATATTGGAGTCAGAAACACTATCATTTTTAGGGCAAGGTTTTTCAATCCATAAGACGTAACTACTTTCCTTCCAGCCTTTGAAAACATATTTCCAAAGAGTGTATCATCTTCGTGACCAATTGTAGGCTATGCATCATTTACTCACATCCCATCCTTGCTAGCAATTGGCCATGACCTTTCCCCTCGTGCCTTATTTGTACTCCTTGTGCATGAAAAAAACCTCTAATAACTATTAGATCTTCCAACCAGTGACATGTCTATGGAAATATAACACTGATTTGATTCTCCTTGTTGTACTCATCAATTAAGGTAAAACGTTGTGAGAAAAGGTTACAGGAAAAAGCAAGAGAAATTAATTCGACAATCCCATCTCCTTCATGACCACACTGACTTGTTTGTTTCCAATGAAGTTTTTTACAGTTATGTGATCTGTTGTCCCGAGAAAGTTTCAAAATAATAAAAATAACCTCAGGGTTGTAAACCAAAGGATTATGAACAGTATTATTCTCTCATACCTCCACATTCTTCCATCCAAGATGTCCAATAAAGAAACAAGAATAAATGTTCATATGTTCTAAAAAATGGTATCATCTAAAACCACATCATGAACAAACTATAACAAAGTAACCAAATGATGATCTAGATTGTTCTCCATGTCCAAAGTATCATGATTGATAGTTTCAAGGCTCATCTTAAACAAGCTAGGAAATATACCAGCCACTTCACTAATATTTATCAATCACTGGTTACAAGATACAAAAAAAGTTGCCACCTTTGTAAGGCTAACACAAAGTTTCAAAAGATTTGTAATCAAAGCTATCCTTAACTGAAATTTCTCATCCAAGCTTTCCTCAATCAGTTGAAGAGAGCACAAAAATTCTCTACAAATAACCACCACTCGGAAGATGCATCCAAGACAAGTTATTGCATAATATTATGCAAGAGATATCACATCGATGTCATTCTTCCATAAAGTAGACCCATGTAGATCTATTGGTTGTTCACCATCCAAGTGAAGTCCTCCATTGGCTAAAATAGCAATGAAATTCTCTATTGACCATCCTCCCTTTATCCACAGATGGTCTTTTCCATGATCACATAAAACAAAATATATACAGATTGCCTTAGCTAGTTTGGTACGATAAAAGTAGCTTCTAAGAAAACAAACTCTAACCACAAATCTAATTGAAAAGACCATCCAAATAGGAAATGTTCAGATAATTAAGTATGTTCAATGCAAGAAAAGTAATTACCTTGTGAAGTACATTCTATGGTCCTCTTTCATTCCTCTGATTCAAGATCACAATAATTCACAGCAAGACACTCATCAAGATTTTGCACTGGCCTAAAATCTGACAATGCCAACTCTCTAACCATTCCATATTTGACTAGCATTTCAAGAATTTGTAATATAGACTCCTTCCAATGCGAATGAAATGATTTAACAAAAATACAAATATAGACCTACCTTAGTTTGGCCCAGTAGATACAATGATCTTCATAAAGAAAAAAGGAATCAAACAAGATTATGATAGGCACAAAAGAAAATAAAGCCCAGTCAAAGAAAGGGAAAAGTACCTAAAATGTAAGCCAACCAAATTTTTTGTCAACCATGATATGCGAGTTTGTATGCTAATATCGTGTAGATAATTAATGATATACCCTAGGATTTAGAATAAACCTAACAAATATCAAATCCCATGCAATAAATAAAAAAGATAAAATCATACTCATCCCCAAGTATCTGACTGCGTAGCATCTAATGTCACTAGAAATCAAACCTAGAAGCCACAAAGGGTGTTAGTTTTAGTATTTCCATACTGCCATGAGTGATCAAAACCCCAATTTTCATATTCATGTTAGGGTCTCGCTCAAACAATTTTGTCATTCCACCTAGGTCCTCGTTCAAAACAATTCTCATTGATGGTAGCCCTAGTAAAAAAACCTCACTCTCCCTCAAAAATTCATACTTTTTTGGCCCACCTTCATGTCTTACCGAGCGTACATCAATTATGAAATCTCATTTCATCATTCCTTTATGTCAGTCAAGTCACCATGAAGTCTGCTCACTCAAGGTTTTCATTAGGTTTCTAGGTTATATTTTTCGAAGGTCCAAGAAAATACCATTTCACTGCATAAGGCCAGCAAAAGTATGAGAGTGAAGAAAATAATATCCATTTTTCATTAAAGAGGATTTTCAAACATGTGAAGATGCTTTCAAAAGTTGTAATTTTGATTTCAAGTATGATTTTCATTCCAAATTGTAATTTAATTCAAAAAAACAGAGATGTAGTTTTATTTTTTATTTATGTAATTTTATGTCAATTATATGCAATAAGTATATATTTTCAAAGCTACCAACTCAGTTCCACATGCCAGCTGAACAATAAATGTCAAATCAAAGAGTGCCTACTCTAGCAATTGATCAATCTGCAAAGCAAAAAAGACAAGGTAAAGAGTACTAGTGCAATGTTTCAAAAATCATTAGCAAAATGGGTTTTAAATCAACAAAATTAAATTCCACAAAGTATTTAAACCCTCAAGACATAAATTAAAACCTCATTTTTCCTTTTCATTATCGAGCAACTTAAGCAAAGGAGAAATTTTCAAGTTTGATAGGAAAATTCGCAAAATAGAGGTAGCATTGTGCTCTTGGCAGAAATATGGCGCGCCTAAGTGTTACATTGCAAACCTAAGTGTATGTTGCACGCCTGTGGATTACGTTGCATGCCTATGTGTCACACTATGTGCCTGTGTGTTATGTTGTGTGCTTGTGTTGTTGAGGGCGTGCCTGTTCATTATGTTGCGCGCTTGCCTAAAATTTCTCACCAAGCTCCAAACATAGTGACATTGCTTTAAAAACTTCAATATTGGTTGTCTTCATCCTCCAACAAGTAAGTAACACTCACATACACCCTCCTAGAATTCGTCAAGTCAATTTTGTGGTGCTTTAAATGTCATTGAAAAATTTAATGTCTTCCTTGATAGAAACCCTAGTATCACAATCAATTCCTAGCTACACCACCAATTTCACTCCCTAGTACTTCTATTCCCTTCCCATATCACTTCTCAACCCCCATATCATATCACTACTTCCCAAAGCCCTTTATTCTCAAAACCCTAAGACTTAGGCGTTCCATTTTCCTAGGCTCCCAAAACCCCTAACTTGTAATAAAATTCCCTATCCTAAATCCCATCACATTCCCATTCCCTGTCACTTCCCTTAAACCATTAACCCCTTCCCTCATATCTCTGAATTTCCTCATACCATTCCTAACTCCCCATACCTATATTCCACTATTATTTCATTTCCTTAGGATTTTCATACTAAGACACCCATGGAAGAAGAAAAAAACAAAAATTACAGTGAGGGAGAAGAAAGAAACGAGAGGAAGCCAAACAAAGGGGGGAGAATCCCTAGACTAAAGCGAAGACATACCAAGGAACTTATGGCATCTCCCATGGCTGTGACATGTTTTAATCATATAGGATGTTTTGAATTCTGTGAGAAAATACAAAAGGTCCAACATCATCCTACGTTGAGAAGACTATTCATCTCCAATTTCCATGACAACCAGGTAACCCTTGCCGGTGTCACTGTCACTATGTCAACTGCCATCATATCAACTGCTACTAGAATCCTAGATGTTGGGGAAAAATGGTTGAAGCAAAAAGACTTAGGGGAGCATTACTATGAGCCATACATCAAACCTAGATACAAGAATGAAAGAAAGAGGATTTGTCCTTTCTCTTGCCTCCTGGAGAGATATGTTCCCATGATGAAAATCATCACAAAATACTTTACTTGTGAAGGTAGGTTCTCTAGACTTTACACCTATCATATCTGGCTGCTCATGCACTTCACAAGGGCCAAGAAGCTCAACATACCTAATTTTCTCTTCTGGAACATTGACAAGACAACATATATTGTCCAAAAGAGAGAATATGAGCATCAAATGAAAAGTATTTTTCACCACTCCCTCATCAAAATAATTTTCCTCCATCACCTCTAACAATTGAAAATTTCATGGAGCACTTTCATAGCTAATGACATATTCATTCATCCATCTATCCAACATGCATAATATGTGCCTTCACCATCTCATTCCTCCATCTTAGCCCATAGTTCATGCATCATCATCATATTAGTCTCCTTCACCATCATCTCCACCACGACCATTTCATGAGCACATTGAGTCACCCAACAAAGCTGAGACCAGTGAGCCTGAGAAAACTAAGAAGGTTGAGGTCATCAAGCCTAAGAGGAATGATTTAGGCATATTCGCACATACTTATCAAAGATGTCGTAGGATGGTGTTTTCCCCACATATTTTTGGAGGGGCCCTACCTTCTTCATCGACAAAGTAGGTAGACAAAGGAAAACAAAATATGACATAGGCAGAGATTCACGTAGAGATCAAGCATGAGTGGGAGGACCTCCATGAGACAGAACAAGATTTTGACCTTGTTGACCTAGATGAGAATGATGACAATAAGGACATTAGCATAGTCGTCAAAGAGAAAGAAGCAAAGATTAATGAGCTACAAACTAACCTTGATAGGTCTAAATTTTTCATTAACGTTCTTGAGCAGGAGAACTAGCAGCTGAAGACAAAGCACTTCATTGATGAAGTGAAATTAATCAAAGCTAAAAGAGAGGTAGAAAAATCTAAAGTATTACTTGAAGAGACACCAGAAAAATATGGCATGACAGATGAAAGAGAAGAATAGACACCAAGACAGAGGCCTAGGACTAGAGGGTTGAAAAGAGCTTTAGAACTAGAGAAGAAAAGAGAAGTTGAACTTGCTAATTAGCTCACATTGAGTGAACAATTTGCCATCATGATTAATGAGAACTAGGAGAAGTGGCTTGAGAGGGTAAAATAGCATTTGGAGAAGCTCCTGGACAAGGCCAACAAAGAAAATGACATTCAAAGAAACATGGCAAAATATTATGCCATGAGGAACAAGATTGCTAGGTCAAAGCTCAAAAGGGAAAATGCCAAAATTGAAACCCTAAACAAGAAAGAAGAGGAAGGAATGCTTGATATCTTTGTTGAATCCTCACTCCATGCATAAATAACATGATTAGAAGTCATTTCACCAATTTTGAAAAATTTTGGGGTAATTTTGAAGTTTTTGTGTGTTTCAGCAATCCTACATAGTTTTGTGACAGCTAAAATGCCACGTGTGGAATGCCTTAGGTGTTGCGCTTTTGCTTGAGGCACTTTTTGGCCAAATGAAGACCACTAGTAGATGAAAATTGATAAAAAAAATTCCAGAAAAATAACTTTTCTAGGCTTGGTTTTCAGAATTGATAGGTGAAAACGTGAAAAGACAAAAAAAATCAACGTTTTGCCTCCTTTTTCACCTTGGCACTGTGTGCTGAGAAGTCTTGGGAGAAAATTGTTTTAAGTGGTCAAATCAAGTCCATTTTGAAAACTAAAGGTAGATCTAGAAACTAGATAAGCCAGGCTTTCCAATGAGCTATCCTGGGCATATTTTGGACACAGGGAAGGGACTCAAAGCTTGCCTATAACATGGAGGGAACCCTGGAAAAGAGATGGTACACCTGGCACAAAAATGGCACATTTGACAATTATCTAATTTATATATATATATATATATATATATATATATATATATATATATATATATATATCTATTTCAGTTTTCACTGTAAATTTCATTTTCATCTTAGAAAATGATGAATTTACCTATTTAATTGATGAACTAAATGTAATTATCATGCTTTTACTTTTACCTATGGTAAATACATTATGTAAATGGACTCAATGAGGTGTAATGAATTAGTTTCATTGCAATTAGGGATGAGTCAATTTGACCACCCTATACTCTAGCTATCAGTTCAGATTTTGGTGGAACTTCTCTTCCTCTCATAGATTTGACCCCTAAGGCTAGGAGGAGTTTGTTTGAGGCCTATATTAGGTAGTTTTTAAGTCATTCTATTGGTGGGAATCAGTTGGATGTTGTTGTGTTGTTCAAAGACACTAGTGTAATTAGTATGTCGTAGAAATTTATGAATGAGTTGTAGCTATTTTAATGGAATACCTATGGTACGAAATTCTGACATTGTTTCTTCTTATGTTGCATATCTTTGAATTTTTTGTACTCTCATGTTTCATTTCACTTCTATGATATGTTGATTTTCAAGTTGATGAGAAGAATACATCTTACATGCTCTGTTTTGGGGAAATCTTCATAATTTGTCCATTTTCTTCAGTTTAGAAAGAATACATGCTTGTCTTTCTCTTTCTAGCACCTCACTAGTCTGATCCATATCACTCAAGAAACTTAAACTGTTTGAGTGTCTACCTACCTTGCTCCATTAAATGTCTACAATCATACCCTTATTTCCCCTGACCTAGTCTCTTTTACCTAATCCTTATCTAGCAACCCAATTTCAAACTATTAAACCCTTTTGCACATCATAACTAGCCTAAAACCCTAATTCATCCATCCCTCTTGGCTATGATTTTGTGGAGAGATCTCTCTCCATCTTGGTAGGGCTAGATACCAAGTCAGAAGGTTGGCCTTTGGTTAACTCAGCTAGACTCTTCCTCAACCTTGGAGATCGGAAGGAGTGATAACAAAGGTGAGCAATTTAATGTTCATGAAAGATATAGGAAGGCCATTGTCCATTGTTCTTTGTTTGATCATATTCTTGTTTCATAAATTTAGATTCTATGTTCTCCTCTTGTTTGTGTTCTTTGTTTGATTATGTTGTTAGCATTATTTTCTCCAATTTCCCATAATTAAACTAAATGTTTGGATTCTCTACATGGAAACCCAATTTTCCTTTGTTATCTCTAGAATTAAACCCTTCCTAAGTGCCCACAGAGAAATAGCATGCCCATCCAAATGCCGATGATTTTTTTTCAAAGCCTTGAACACAACATCCCTTCATCTATTTCTATAAAGGTGGCATTTCAAAGTGACATGCAGACAATCTACAAATGTAAAAGGTTTATGAGAAGGAAGGATTGCCAAGAGAAAAAATTAACATCCACTGCAAGTGTTTCACCATGTAAAGATATGGCTACTATCCTGATGTTATAACTACTTAAGGATAGGACATCCAACATAATTAAGCTAGTTCTACCTTTGAAGTTTGAACATGTTCTGAAATCTATATATGACAAGTTTAAATTAACTTTTACACTCATTGTGTGAAGAAGGAAACAACAACATGCCTAATGAAACAATGTGGTGAAATTTCATGTGCATGGCTTGTCTTGTCCCAGTTTTAGGAACATTGTACTGATGAGACACTCATCTTTGTGTTATCACTTTTCTATGAGACATCATTTTAGATTTACAAGTGATCAATGAGTGTTATCAGTTATGGTCCATTGATGGCTAATATCCATGACATCATTCATTTTTGGCTATAACTTATAGTTTTAATTTTTTGACTCATGAATGGTTTTGATTCTTAAATTTGATCTTCATATGTGCTTTTTTCAATTATATAAATATATTTATATTGTGTGTTGTCATTTCCCTGTCATATTCAAATCCCAAATTTTTACAAATTTAACAGATCCATAATCAAATACATGTCCTGGTGACTTTGCGTTATGTCCACTTGGTTTCAGGGGTAACCTACTTTGCATAGCCTAACGTGGTAAGTCATCATTAATGTACTGAATATGGCCAGAATAAATGATACTATAGCAGAAGAAACCTGAAATCCTATTTTCATTATTTCACCAGAGGTAATGTGCCTCGGTCCTGATTACACAATAAATTCAATAATTCTTGGAATTTCAATGAAAGTACCATATTTGCCCATGAAACATCAGTCTTGTGCCTTTACTATTTTTTGCCAAGAGATGGAGCTTACAATGGTTCTTACAAAAGAGAAAGAAAGAGAACATAAATAATGTAGACACAAAATCCACCTATCATCCCAGCATGGGTTCAAGGAACAATACAAAAATTGAGAGGGATAACTCTCTCTCAAAATTTCAACAACCTAGAAGTATCAATATTTATGCTTTGTTTTGTTTCCAATGGCTACTTATATAGATTTTAGTGAGCCTACTACTGTGACTTCTTGATATTTTCTCACTTACGGCTCAATTCTTTCTTTTTTCCACCTCTCTCCCTCAATCTCGCAAATTTAAGGGCACATGTGGGAAGTGTAACCAAAAGAAATTTCTTCCCATTTAGGTAACCCTCATTTAGTACCTCTAATTTTTTCAATTTTTCAGTGGGGCAATACCTGAGATGAAGTCACTACTACAAGTGGCTAAAAAGGTATTTACTGATAAAGTGGCATTTGGAAAAGAGGGGGGGATTTCCTAAGGTGATATTCTCTGGGGTTTCTTTATCATATGATAATATATGATATTTATTATTTTCCATCCCTGCTCACTCACTATTTTACCCCTTTATGAATCTAAAAGAATTATTAAACATTGATTTCTCTGTGTATTTATCTAGGCCTAAGGAGTGGACAATGTGTTGACTCAGGTTCGACAGGGTAATTGGGGGATACACTTGATCATATACATCCTAGGGTGAAGAAATGACCCTTGTTTCATCTACATGTGTTAGTCCAGATGCATCTTTTGTTATCAACCCCTTGTACTTATCTAGTGAGTATACTCTTAGTTAATAATCCCATGAAAATAGAAGGTCATGTCTAATCATTGTGCTCATGGTAGTCATGAAACTCTTGATTGGATGGTCTACAACTAAGTCATTTTTATTAGTGATTTTCCAACTCTTAAATTTTTTGGTACATGCATCACCATCCATGGAAACAAATGTCCAATCCCTGACCCCTAATAATTCCAATGCTTCAACTAGTAACTTCCTTAAAGCCTTAGCTACTCTCTCCACCACCCTGGCCCTATTCTCCACGTCCTCTCTCTTATCATCAATATATTTCCTCCCCTGCTTATGGAGGTTGTCAAACTAAATAATATTGCAAGTGATCTATAAGTTTGGGATGTCATAACCACATAGCCCAAAATTGTGCTTTCAATATTTTAAATTATAACTAGCAATTTAGAATCTGCCAAGGTCTTTCAATACCTTGTCCTTGAAGCATCTCTTCTTTTGCTAGTGTTGATGTAAGTTTCTTCTCCTCATACCATTTCTTCTAACTTTCATCCATCTTTAAACTTTCTTTTTTTCTCTTCTTTTCTTTTATCAACTAGGTTTTGGGAACTAGTAAAGTGGGTTGTCTTGGTGCATTGGTCTCCATTCTTCGACTTTCTTCAAAAAATACTCTACCTTCTATTGTAGATCTACAACATCATCTATTTCTATTTTTATATATCCTACATTAAAGAACTAGAAGACAGGTTTTTTTTAACTTCTCCTACACAAGTTAAGATTGTAAATTATTTTTTCTTTCATTTGCCTCACCTAGTTATGAGGATATTTCTATCACTTTTCTCCATTCAACCTAAAAAAAATTTATTTTTTCCTCCGTGGTTTGTCCCTTCATATTGAATATGGAATTTTTTCTATTAACTTCCCCAGTTAATTGTTATTTCTCCTCAATCATCTTTTGTCTAAAAACAAAGACAATGGTCATTGACTGCTCTCTAGAAACTTAATCATTGCATCCCTCTCCTTGAGAAGGGTTATAGTTTCATTGACCACCTATAGGTCCCCTCCCAAGGAGGCCAATATATCCTGCAACTACTCCTTTTTCACCTCTAAGTCCCTTTCCATTCCATTCTTGAAAAACCCTTACACACTTGTTATATACCATGCTGCTAGAGTTGTTTTCTAATTAAACATTATCCTCGAGGAGAAATTCAATTATTTCAAATGTGACTTGAGTATATTTCCAATGCTTAGGATCCATTTCGAGTATGGTTTCTTCAATAAGGCTCTAGAGTAGTCATGGTATATTATTCTAATTGGTCATCATACATAAGGAGGAGAATGGATTGAGTAATTCCCTTTGAATAACTCAAGGTATTCTATGCATCCTTGTTTGCTTTCCTCCTCTTTTCTCCCCTCACTATCTCCAGATGGCCACATTGGTCAAGAAACTGAATGATGTCTATCCATGAGGGATGCTAGTTAGTGGAATGATAAGTACCAACACTAGGTAGAGAAATAACCATGGAGAAATTGCAGGAGAAAGGGAAACAAATATAGAAGGGGAAAGTTCGTCAACCTATTGGGGTATGATAGATTCGAATATGGCCTTTTAAACATCCCCTTTAGTTTATCCCCATAATTTCTTAGCTCTGGGTTTCTTCTTTTCAACCTCTCCTTTTTCTTGTTGATCCTCTCTATTTCTTTTCTAGTCCTTGGACACCTCATTTACAACCTACTCTTCTTCTTTCCTCTTCTCTTCGTCATCTGAGAGGCTTCTTCAACAGTTCTTATCTTCCTTAGATTTCTAGTTAGATTCACTAGTTTTTTTGATCAAATTGAATAGTTGTTTTCTTCTATGTTGCGTTCCTCTCTTCCTCTACTTTATAGTAAGATTATACAATCCTTTCTGCCTTAGTTCACTTCTTCTCTTCCTCTACTCTCCAAGAATATTCTCATGTAGATTTGTTTTCTTCTTCTACTCTCTAAGAATATTCTACTGGAACTTTCTTTTCTTCGTCTACTTTCTAAGTAGAAGTCATTAATTCCATGCCAAAACACAACTTTGAGGGAAAAGTTGAACATAAAATAACTAATCCGAAAGATGACAAAATATGACTCAGATAGTTCATGTGAGGATGGCTCTATAGAAGCTGGTACATCGAATAATTTTTTTTTCTCAACTGAAGATGCAATTTGGTGCATTTTTTTTGTTCCTTGTATGCACCATTTCCATGTACAATGCATTCACAAATGGATGAAAGTTAATGCATCTTCTCCTCTCTGCAAACATGAGACTGGGATGATAACATTATAGAGGTAGATATTATGGTTTGACTGATTCCATTGTCTTTCATATGTAAGATCTTTTCAAGAAATGGAATTAATGAGGTTAATGGTGTCTTAGTTTGTGCATTCCATAGATATAGTTATTAGCAGATAAAATGCACATTACAAACACAAAACATACTTTGTATTTCAAGAAACTCTTCCAAAAAGATTGTGAAGGTAACAACATAATTTTATTGTACAGAGCTTAAGTAGTGAGGCCACTTTTGTGGGAATAGGCTTCAAGGACACACTGTAAATAAGCTAAATTGTCAAGTTTGAAATATATTTTGGAAACAAAAATATTGAAGAATGTTGAATGTTAATAACAAAACATAATAAATTTACTTGGCAGCCATATACATGAATATAATGAGTTACTTGGCAGCTAATTAGTTACCAGTTAAGCAATGTTAGTATAGAAACTAAATATGACTAGTTTAGGAGTGTTAGTATAGAAAATTCAAGGTAACCTGTTGCGTCTTTATGTCACAGACAAAGGATGTGAAGAAATACAAAAAATATTAAATAGCATGGTACAAATTGATTGCGGGTTATTTTGAAATGGGAATGGAGTCCTCCTTGTGTAAATTCTAATCTAGTGGGTATATATTTAAATAAGAAATTGATAGTTATGGGTTGGAATTGTCTCACAATTCATGGCAAGTCCCAAAGTTGTGGACTAGAAAGAATCAAAGTGAGTCATCATATTTATGAAAGGGAACACCCTATTCATAGGGAGATAACTTTAGATTAGTATGGCATATTATTTCTCATCTTCTTGTACATGTGTGCTTTGAAAATCTAACCACCTCCAAAGACTCAAGAACAACTCCGGTAAAGTTTATAGGTGTGAAGCATTATAATTGGAGGAATCAAGAGAGATTTAACACACAATTCTAACAGATAAATGAACATGAATAAATGTCATGTGTAATCATAAGCACAATCCCTTTATTTATTAGCTCCTCCACCAATATTTAATGTAGCATATGGGTCCAAACCATGGTTTCCACCCAATGATTTATGCCACATGCATACTAAGTCTTCTCTGATCACATTAGCTCTATGTCTCTGTCACATAGAGGTAGGCTTGTCCTCTTATACACAGATATTACAATCATTATATCCCAAATTTCTTCAAATAAATACATCTAAACCCCCAACCACCAATGCTGCCACATTTTCAGGGTGTTAGATACCCACTACGAAGTGCATAGGAATCTTTCTTCATGGTCTTGTTGTAATTTCTCTTCTTTCCATTTGGTTCAAAATCCTTTCCTAGCTCATCATGATTAACAAACCCAACAACTCCCATTAATGGGTCAATAATTTGGAGGTGTGTCATGCTCTGATGCCCCTGCATTGAGCACAAATCTATATAGACCTGTGTCTGAGATGCACTTCCGAGTTTGTGAAGCTATAAGTTGAATATCTCCTATTCTAAATTTCAGAACTCAATGATTTGTTTTCATTTGATGGATCCTCAAGCTTAGGAACCCCCAGGTCAATATCAAACCTAAATTTATATGGGTGTGTGCAAACATCATATTCATGCAGTCAATGCATTTCTATATTTAATGTCCCATCACCTGGACATACAAGCACTATAATTCCCACCCATGTCTAGGCTTCTAGCATGGACCTTAGCTCTTTCTCAGTGCAACTATGGTGGATGTGATCTAATTTCCATTTCTCCATAACTACACAGTAATCATTACATTAAATAATATTTAACACTATCCCTGAAAGAACAAACTACTAGGGATGTTGTGGCATAAACATATATATGTAAAAAGGTCAGAGCTTCAACAGAAAGGGTCCAGCTCAATCTCACAACTTCAACAAAAGAAGATGTGGTAGGCTCCATTTTACAACTTCTGTAGGTTGAATTTCACTAGATGGTTTATATATCTCACACGTTAGTCCAAGAGATGGGAAAAAAATACTATACAACGTGATTTCATTCAACAGAATGTACATGGTCCATTTGATCTCCAACTGGAGAAAAGATTTATAAAGCCTACCATAGGTCACAACTTGAGTAGAAGTGCCTTGGAACTTTTATGTATTTGGTTCCAAGTATCATGAGTAGTGTGGTGTTGGTATGAAAAGTTTGGTTTTTAGCCTTAGGATATTAGGCATCTCTAGAAATCTCAACAACTTGGCTTCTGGAACCTCCAACAAACCCATCCGAATGAAGCATGCTATTTTTAGCATTTCAAGTACTCGCCTATGCTGAGCACCATGAAGTCCTATGTCATGTTCCCTAAAATTTGTGGGGTGTCTCTACATGTCCCTTTGATGGATCCCTACATTCATGTATCCCCATGTCTTGGAAACATGGCAAAACATTGCAGTAAGAATTCATCCATCAAACAACCACAAGAGACCACCGTGACAGATGTTCTTCTCTCGTAAAGTGGCATTTTTTTTAATTGAAGTCAATTCTTTGGTTTCTTCTTACCATGAAATCTAGGCATGTTTGGTATATCCCTCTCATAAGAATTTTTGTGATGATTTGTACTCCAATTAACCTGTTACATTACATGTAGAATTTCCCATTGTAGATCAATAGATTATGCAATATACTAAAACAAAATACAAGATCTACTTCTACAACACTTTGCAGAAGATTAATCGAATTGAGCAAGATCAAGAGAACACATATAACTAAGAATGAGAAATCAATCACACATAACACAGAGGATATAACCCGGGAAAATCCTCAGCCTAAAACCCCAACTCTGTATTATCATACCAGTGGAAATCTTGTTCAAGTTACAAAAATAATCATCTCTCAAGCTATCTTGCTCTCTCTGCAATCAAACAATTTAGCTCATAGACTGAATAGACACTGTATATATCCTCCTCAAGCCCTCCAAGCCTCCTATTTCCTTGTGCAATTTTTCTTGGGGTCCAATTATGTCACATGTGCGAATTGGCCTCATCACACTCACTAAACTTGAAGAAGTAACTGCGCAATCCTCAAGGAAAGAATTCCTTCTGCATGCAAGGAATATTCACAATGGAATATTCTAGCAACTGATAGTACACTGCCCCTCCATCTAATCTCAACTGGGTCTCTGTCTGAACTAACATACATGAGTTATTTATGAGAGAATACTCAGTTATCTGAAGTGCAGTAGTTACATGCATGAAAGCATTAACTAACTGAACTTACATTAATTCAACAAACTGTTTGAATTAATCTAATTAGACTTGACTCAATTAACTAAGTCAACTAATTAGAACTTCAATATTACAGCTCATCCTTATCTCTTTAACTGATGGATAAATTCCTCAATTAATGGAGAAATTGTTGCATGTCCCCACATAGACTTCAAGTTTGATTTTCCTTAACTAATTAACTAAAGATGAATTAATTAATTATTTTACAAACTGCTGCTAAGATCAAATTCGAATTTTACTTCACTATTTTAGTTTAGAGACTGACTAAAATAGGAAGGTATCCATAAATGCTATTTATTGAATGCTATTTTTAGCACTTCCATTTTTCCATCCATTATTGCTAAGATCAACGCTGGCTGAACTGCTATTTATAGCAGTGCTATTTTGAGCTATTCTATTTTTAGCATTTCTTGTTGTTATTTTCAACATTACAGTCATTGTTGTAAAGAATCAAGAGCTTGAAAAACATGTCACTTCAACTTGTAATACGAACTTATTTTCATATCTCTTACATGCACAAAGTAACACAAGATAGACATGATCATATGCACAAACAAGAGAGAAGGGGCACTAAAATACACTTCAAAACATAACAGGAGGATTATATGAGATGCCATGCAATAAAATAAAACAATATTTTTAAAAACATTACATATGCCTCGCTCATTTACCAAATGCATTCCTCAATTTTATGCAAACAAATTAATTACACAATATATTTATGTGTGTGGCTTCAATGGTTATAGAATTGAGTTAATTACAGTTTACACCTAGCAAGATTGGCAAGGTACTGAGTTGAATCTCCCTTTCTATACACATTTGATTCTATATTTTGATGTCTTAAAGAAATACAAAAAAATATTCTAAAATTCATTGTATGTTTATACATTAATATAAAACATAAACATGAGACAAGCCAAATGCAAACTATAGAAGTGCAGCAGTACTTGATGGTAGAATGAGCTAGATGAAATTAAATAGAATGATAAAAAGGAACTCGTTGGATTCCTAATTGCAAACACGTTTTGGCCTACTGAAAGATCTATGGAGATTTCAACTAGAATGGGTCCCAGTTTATCTTTTGGTCCATTCACCCATAGCGTTGCTACATCTTTATCTTTATCATATCTAACTACCTTTGCATCATATGTCAACTAATCACCAAGAGTTACTCTATGGGAAAATTAAACTGAAGCCTGTCAGTTATTGAATTCATGCTACTCTTAAATTTTTTTAGGAAATTAAGAGTAAAATAAAATTCAAAAAGTACAATGTACATCCATGCGATATGTTCTTACATTTTAAATGAATCTTCAGGTTTTTAATTAAATAAACAAAAATATATTTTAGATTTGAACTGGAAGAGATGTATGACCTCAAATATAACAAGAATGCCTATTTTTGGTTGTTTCTTATTTTCTTCATCATATGCTTGAGTTAGCTCTCACTTCAGGGTCACCACTCTTTCAGCATGTTACCTCAAATCCACTTCAGTGTACCTCAACATTTTTTTCTAATTCTGCTCCATTGATGATGTTAAGGTACAATGATAAAATGTGGTACCACAATGACTAGTATTATTATATCATGATCAACCAAAATCTAAACCATCGTATATGATGTATTTTAATAGAATAATTCTTAAACGATAAGTACAATATTTTTTTTCAATTAAGTGGTTTCTCTAAACCCTTCGTGGTTTATCATTGATCCAGGTGGATGTTGGTGGCCACCCACCTATTCCACTTGGACCCCCACAATTGTCTCTTTTAGTTTTTCAGTTTCCATAATTGTAGCACAATTTACTATTTTATTATTTTTTCTAGTCCTGAACTTCCGAATCCATTTTGAGACCCTAAACAATGATTTTTGGGAAATTTGGGAGCAACATGGGTCCATGGACTGATGTTTCTCTTCCCAAAGTTGTAGTGCTTGGATAGATCTTTCCAACAAGTTATTGTACCCATCAAATGAAGATTGGGTGCCAAAGTTACGACCTCGGGAAGTTGATGTACCAACTTATGCAAAATGGGGTCCACAATTTGGTGTTCATCTTCTAGGGTTAGGTTTTGGGATGTTAAGGGTTTTCCATTGTTTCTCAACAATAAATAGGCCTTCTAGCCTCATTGTAACATAGTTTAGAGGCATGTAGCCACCACATCTCTTCTCAGAGATAAGTTACCATCACCCTAGCTAGTTTATTTCCATTTATGTTTGTAAGCATATTTCAGTATTTTACATTAATGAAATGAAGTATTATTTCCGTTGCATCTCTATCTTTATGGTTATCTCTGTAATTTTTTGCATTCCTATTTAAATATGGATCAGTGGTATCAGAGCAATCTGCTTTTTTCTGTTTTTCTTTGCATGTCCCCAATGAGGTCGGGATATAAGGAGTTAGGGCTTGAACTGGTCAAACCTTCGCAAGACCAGCCTCGCAAATCCCGATGGCCTCCCATGGCAGATGGAAATAGGATATCCTATCAAAATCTTGCTCAAAGAAGCCCTCAAGCGACAACGGAACGTGATGATGGACAGTTTCGCCTAGATCATTTAGAAGCTACCCAGAGGTGACACATCGGCTTCCAATAGCTACTCTGGGAATGCCACACCATTTAAGGTACAAGTTAATTTTGAAATCCCCATCTTCGAGGGTCAAATAGATGCGGATGTCGTAGATAAATGGTTAGATCTGCTAGATGGGTATTTTTCTGTTCATGAATTTTCGAGTTGGGAAAAGATTGTTTTCGATCTTCTCAAAGCAGCCCCCCACGTCAAGGACTGGTGGGAAACCTACTGCGAGCAGAAGGATGAAAGTACAGGCTAACTTTTTTCAGCCACACCCACTTGGAATTTCTTTTAGGATGCCATCAAGGAGTAGTACTACCTTGTCAAAAGCTATGAGGACAAATACATAAAGTGGAGCATGCTGCGACAGCGAAGGGACCAAGATGTGCCAGAGTTCACAAACATTTTTCATATCCTTTGCACACAATTGGGTATCAAGGACTGTGAGCTAGATTTGGTACTCAAATACTGCAGCTTCCTACACAGATACATCCAAGAAGAGATGGAGTTCTTGAACATCTCCTCGCTCGGTATGGCATACCAATGCACTGTCAAAATCGAGCAGATGTTTAAACAGAAGAAGTGATACTTTGGATCTACAAAACCGAAGCAAGGGAAAGGCTTCCCCAAATCGCAGAACCAAGGACAAATCCAAGATGGGGCAACCCAAGACAACCTGTCAAAACCACAAGAAAAGAACAACACCACGAAGTCAAAGAAGGATAAAGGAAAGTGGTGTGAGTTCCATAAGAGCCCCACTAATAACACAAGTGAGTGACAGACCAAGCAGTCACTGGTGGCCGAGTGGAAGGCTTCCAAATTAGATGCATGTTCCGACCCTGAGTCAGAACCCGACAAGGGGAATGGAAAAGGGAAGCAAATCATTGACGCGGAGCCCAACACCACTATTTCCACCACCAAGATCCAGACGAATGAGCCCGAAGATCTGGAGGAGGGGGAGTGCCTTTTCCACTCACAAATGTGGGTGAAGGGTTCGCCGCTGTAATTCATTGTCGACAGTGATAGCCAAAAGAACCTCATTTTAGCAGAGGTTGTGAACCAGTTGGGCCAACTGACTACACCACACCCACAGCTATACAGTATCGGGTGGCTTCACCAAGGACAATATCTCTGAGTTCACCAGCAGTTCTGCCTTCCCTACAGCATCAAACCCTTCTCAGACGAGGTATTATGTGATGTTGCACCTCTTGATGTTTGTGATGTACTATTTGGCCAACCATACTTGTGGAGGTGACATGCTATGTATGAGTCAAGGCCTCTTGGTGTTATTATTACTTTGGGCAATTCATTATAAAGGATACTAGAGGTAGCCCCACCTACTGCCACATCTTTGATCTCTGCTAAGAAATGTAGCAAGATCATCTCCCTGACTACAAAATTCATTTTTTGCCAGGTTTTCTCCCAAAGTAAGGGGAAGATTATAGCCACATCCATGACCCCCACGAAGGGTTCCTCCACGCAGCAATAGCAGCAAAAGGATGCATTCATGGCAGAACATAGGAACAACTTCTCCTCACCCACAGGGGTACCACACAAGTTTTAGGTGGGCAACAAATTCTGGTTGCATCGGCAGAAGGAACGCCTTACCAGAACCCATCATAAGCTCAGACAAATCCAACATGGTCCTTACACCATTACTAAGGTTGTGGGAAACAATATTTGGAGCACAACATTCCCTCATTTCTTTTCCTGCACCAAGTATTCAATGTGTATCACCCTCGACCATGCTTCCCACCATTACTGGGCACATCCAAGATTGCAGAACAACTCACCAGGGACCATGTTCAATAGATGGAGGAACTCAACGCAATGGGGACCATTGCTTCCTAAGTGGGGAGGAATGATCTAGGTGGATGTTCGTGGCTACCCACCTATCCCACTTGGACCCCCACAATTTTCTCTTTTAGTCTTTAAGTTTCTGTAATTGTAGCACAATTTACTATTTTTAGCAGTTTTTTTGGGTCCTAAACTTTCGGAGCCATTTCCAGGCCCTAAACGACGCTTTTTGGGAAATGTATGAGCAACATGGGTCCATGGACCAACATTTCTCTTCCATAAGTTGTATTTCTCAAATAGATCTTTCTAAAGAGCTATTGTACGCATCAAATGAAGGTCGGGTGCCAAAGTTACAACCCTGGGAAGCTGATGTACCAACTTACCCAAAACGGGGCCCACAATTTGGCGTTTCATCTTCTAGGGTTAGGTTTTGGGATGTTAAGAATTTTCCATTGTTTCTAAACAATAAATAGGCCTTTGAGCCTCATTGTAACACATTTTAGAAACATGTAGCCACCACATCTCTTCTCAGAGATAAGCTACCATCGCCCTAGCTGGTCTATTTCCATTTATGTTTGTAAGCATATTTCAGTGTTTTACATTAATGAAATGAAGTATTATTTCTGCTAGATCTCTGTGTTTATGGTTATCTTTGTAATTTGTTACATTTTTGTTTAAATCTGGATCAATGGTATCAGAGTGGTTTGCTTTTTCTCTGTTTTTCTTTGCATGTCCCCAACGAGGTCAGGATATAAGGAGTTAGGGCTTGAACTAGTCGAACCTTTGCAAGACTAGCCTCACAAATATGAAAATAAAGATGAGGGGGTAGGAGATCCTATCAAAATCTTGCTCGAAGAAGCCCTCGAGTGACAAAGGAACACGATGATGGACAGCTTCACCCAGATCCTTCAGTGGCTACCCAAAGGCAACACATCGGCTTCTAACATCTACTCTAGAAACGCCACACACTTTAAGGGACGAGTTAATTTTGAAATCCCCATCTTTGAGGTTAAAATAGATGTAGATGTCATAGATAAATGGTTAAATCTACTAGATGTGTATTTTTTTGTTCATGAATTTTCGAGTCGGGAAAAGATTGTTTTCTCTCTTCTCAAAGCAACCCCCCACATCAAGGACTGGTGGGAAACCTACTGCGAGCATAAGGATGAAAGTATGGGCTCACTATTTTCAGTCGCACCCACTTGGAATTCCTTCTGGGATGCCATCAAGGAGTAGTACTACCCTATCAAAAGCTATGAGGAAAAATACATAAAGTGGACGATGCTGCAACAGCGAAGGGACCAAGATGTGCCAGAGATCACAAACAATTTTCATACCCTTCACACATAGTTGCATATCAAGGACTCTAAGCTACATTTGGTACTCAAATACCACGGTCACCTACACAGATACATCCAGGAAGAGATGGAGTTCCTGAACATCTCCTCGCTCGGCATGACGTACCGATACGCTATCAAAATCGAGCTGAATTTTATACAAAAGAAGCGATACTTTGGATCTACGAAACCGAAGAAAGGGAAAGGCTACCCAAAATCATAGAACCAAGGACAAATCTAATATAGGGCAACCTAAGACAACCCGTTGAAGCCGCAAGAAAAGAACAATAGCACGAATTTGAAGAAGGACATGGGAAATTGGTGCGAGTTCCATAAGATCCCACCTCATAACATAAATGAGTGCCGGACCAAGCAGTCAATGATGGCCGAGCTGAAGGCTTTCGAATCAGATGCATGTTCCGACCCTGAGACAGAACCCGACAAAGGGAATGCCAAAGGGAAGCAAATCATTAATGCAGAGTGTAGCACCACCGTTACCACTGCCAAGATCTAGAAGAATGAGCCCGAAGATCCAGAGGAGGGGGAGCATCCTTTCCACTCACAAATGTGGGTGAATGGTTCACTGTTGCAATTCATTATCAACAATGGAAGCCAAAAGAACCTCATCTCAGCAAAATTCGTGAAGCGGTTGGGAATACCGACTACACCACACCCACAACCGTACAGTATTAGGTGGCTTCACCAAGGATGAGATGTCCGAGTTCACTAGCAGTGCCGCCTTCCCTAAAGCATCAAACCCTTCATAGATGAGGTATTATGTGATGTTGCACCTCTTGATGTTTGTGATCTATTATTTGACCAACCATTCTTATGGAGGTGACATGTTGTGTATGAGTCAAGGCCTCACATTGTTATTATTACTTTGGGTAATTCATTATACAAGATAACGGAGCTAGCCCCACCTATTGCCACCTCTTTGATCTCTACTAAGAAATGTAGCAAGATTGTCTCCTAGACTAGGAAATTCATTTTCTGCTTGGTCACTCCCAAAGTAAGGGGAAGATTGTAGCCACATCCATGACAGCCGCGAAGGGTTCCTCAATGCAGCAGTAGTAGCAGCAAAGGGATATAGTCATGATAGAACACAGGAACAACTTCTCCTCACCCACAGGGGTACCACACAAGTTCTAGGTGGGCAACAACGTCTGGTTGCATCGGCAGAAAGAACACCTTACCATAACCAATCAGAAGGTCAGACCACTCTAACATGGTTCTTACACCATTACTAAGGTTGTGGGAAACAACACTCTGGATCACAACATTCCCTCATTCCTTCACCTGTACCAAGTGTTCAATGTGTACCACCCTCGACCATGCTTCGCACCATTACTAGACACATCTGAGATTGTAGAACAGCTCACCAGGGACCAAGTTCAACATATGGAGGAACTCAACACAATGGGAACCATTGCGTCCTAAGGGCGGAGGAATGATCCAGGTGGATGTTGGTGGCCACCCACCTATCCCACTTGGACCCCCACAACTATCTCTTTCAATTTTTCAATTTCCGTAATTGTAGCACAATTTACTATTTTTAGCAGTTTTTCAGGTCTTGAACTTACGGAGCCGTTTTTATGTCCTAAACGAAGCATTTTGGGAAATGTGGTAGCAACATGGGTCGATGGACTGATGTTTCTCTTCCCAAAGTTGTCCTTCTTGAATAGATCTTTCTAACGAGCTATTGTATGCGTCAAACGAAGATTAAGTGCCAAGGTTACGACCCCGGGAAGTTGATGTACCAACTTACCCAAAGCGGGGCCCACAATTTGGCGTTTCATCTTCTAGGGTTAGGTTTTGGGATGTTAAGGGTTTTCCATTGTTTCTCAACAATAAATAGGCCTTTAAGCCTCATTGTAACACAATTTATAGGCATGTAGCCACCACATCTTTTCTCAGAGATAAGATACCATTGCCGCAGCTCGTTTATTTCCATTTATGTTTGTAAGCATATTTCAGTGTTTTACATTAATGAAATGAAATATTATTTCCATTGCATCTCTGTGTTTATGGTTATCTATATAATTTGTTGCATTCCTATTTAAATCGAAATCAGTGGTATCAGAGCGGTCTACTTTTTGTCGGTTTTTCTTTGCATGTCCCCAACAAGATCTGGATATAATGAGTTAGCGCTGAACTAGTTGAACCTTTGCAAGAGTAGCCTCACAAATCCCGATGGCCTCCCATGGCAGATGAAAAGAAATATGTGGGGCAGAAGATCCTATCAAAATCTTTCTCGAAACAGCCCTCGAGTGAGAAAGGAACGCGATGATGGACAACATCACCCAGATCCTTCAACGGCTATGTAGAGGTGACACATTGGCTTCCAACAGCTACTCTGGAAATGCCACACCCTTTAAGGTACAAGTTAATTTTGAAATCCCCATCTTCGAGGGTCAAATAAATGCAGATGCGGTAGATAAATGGTTAAATATGCTAGATGGGTATTTTTATGTTCATGAATTTTTTAATAGGGAAAATATTGTTTTCGCTCTTCTCAGAGCAACCCCCCAAGTCAAGGACTGGTGGGAAGCCTACTGCAAGCATAAGGATGAAAGTACAGGATCACTATTTTCAGCCACACCCACTTGGAATTCCTTCGGGGATGCCATCAAGGAGTAGTGCTACCCTATCAAAAGATATGAGGACAAATACATAATGTGGACCATGTTGCGGTAGTGAACGGACCAAGATGTGCCGGAGTTCACAAACATTTTTCATACCCTTCGCACACAGTTGGGTATCAAGGACTCTTAGCTAAATTTGGTACTCAAATACCTCGGTTGCCCACACAGATAGATCCAAGAAGAGATGGAGTTCCTGAACATCTCCTTGCTCAGCACGGCGTACCAATATGCTATCAAAATTGAGCAGAAGTTTAAATAGAAGAAGAAATACCTTAGATCTATGAAACCGAAGTAATGGAAAGGCTTCCCCAAATCGCAGAACTAAGCAAAAATCCAATATGGGGCAGCCCAAGACAACCCATTGAAACCACAAGAAAATAACAACACCATGAAGATAAAGAAGGACATACGAAAGTGGTGTGAGTTCCATAAGAGACCCACTCATAACACAAGTGAGTGCCAGACCAAGTAGTCGCTAGTGGCCGAGTTGAAGGCTTGTGAATCAGATCCATGTTCCAACCCTGAGTCAGAACCCAACAAGGGGAATGGCAAAGGGAAGAAAATCATTGACGTGGAGCCCAGTGCCATTATTTCCACTACTAAGATCCAAAAGAATGAGCTCGAAGATCTAGAGGAGGGGGACTGTCTTTTCCACTCACAAATGTGGGTGAAGGGTTCATCGCTGTAATTCGTTGTCGATAGTGGCAGCCAAAAGAAGAGGTCATGAAGCGATTAGGCCTATCGAATACACCACACCCACAGTCCTACAATATCAGGTGGCTTCACCAAGGACGAGATCTCTAAGTTCGCCAGCAGTGTCGCCTTCCCTACAAGATCAAATCCTTCACAAAAGAGGCATTATGGGATGTTGCACTTCTTGATGTTTGTGATGTACTATTTGGCCAGCCATATTTGTGGAGGCAACATGCTATGTATGAGTCAGAGCCTCGCGCTGTTATTATTACTTTGGGTAATTCATTATATAGGATACCGGAGGTAGCCCCATCGACTTCCACATCTTTGATCTTTGCTAAAAAATGCAGCAAGATCATCTCCCAGACTAGGAAATTCATTTTCTGCCTGGTTCGCTCCCAAAGTAAGGGGAAGATCGTAGCCACATCCATGACCCTTGCGAAGGGTTCCTCCATGTAGCAACAACAACAAATGGATATAGTCATGATAGAACACAAGAACAACTTCTCCTCACCCACAGGGTTACCACACAAGTTTCAAGTGGGCAACAATGTCAGGATGCATTGATAGAAAGAATGCCTTACCAAAACCCATCAGAAGCTCAAACCACTATGACATGGTCCTTACACCATTACTAGGGTTGCTGGAAACAATTCTTTGTAGCACAACATTCCCTCATTCCTTCGCTCGCACCAAGTGTTCAATGTGTACCGCCCTCAAACATGCTTCCCACGATTACTGGACACATCCAAGATTCTAGAACAGCTCACTAAGGACCCAGTTCAGCAGATGGGAGAACTGAATGCAATGGGAACCATTGCTTCCTAAGGGGGGAGGAATCATCCAGGTGCATGTTGGTGGCCACCCACCTATCCCACTTGGACTCCCACAATTGTCTCTTTTAGTTTTTCAGTTTTCATAATTGTAGCACAATTTACTATTTTTAGTAGTTTTTCGAGTCCTGATTTCTGGAGCCGTTTTGAGGCTCTAAACGACTCTTTTTGGGAAATCTGGGAGAAAAATGGGTCCATGGACCAATTTTTCTCTTAACAAAGATGTATTCCTTAGACAAATCTTTCTAAGCAGTTATTGTATGCATCAAACAAAGATCGGGTGCCAAAGTTATGACCCTAGGAAGTTGATATACCAACTTACACAAAATGGGACCCATAATTTGGTGTTTCATCTTCTAGGGTTAGGTTTTGGGATGTTAAGGGTTTTCCATTGTTTCCCAACCATTAATATGCCTTCGAGCCTCATTGTAACACAATTTAGAGGCATGTAGCCACCACATCTCTTCTCAGAGATAGATACCATCGCCCTAGCTGGTTTATTTCCATTTATGTTTCTAAGCATATTTTAGTATTTTACATTAATGAAATGAAGTATTATTTCTGTTGCATATATTTGTATATGGTTATCTCTATAATTTGTTGCATTCCTACTTAAGTCCAGATCAGTGGTATCAAATCGGTCTAATTTTTCTTTGTTTTTCTTTGCATGTCTCCAACAAGGTCGAGATATAAGGAGTTAGGGCTTGAACTGGTCGAACCTTTGCAAGACTAGTTCACAAATCCCGACAGCCTCCCATGGTCGATGAAAAGAAAGACGAGGGGGTAGGAGATCCTATCAAAATCTTGCTCGAAGAAGCCCTTAAGTGACAAAGGAATGTGATGATGGATAGCTTCGCCCAAATCCTTCAGTGACTACCCAAAGGTGACGCATCAGCTTCCCACAACTACTCTAGAAACGCCACAGCCTTTAACGTACAAGTTAATTTTGAAATCCCCATATTTGAGGGTCAAATAGACACAAATTCCATAGATAAATGGTTAAATATGCTAGATGGGTATTTTTCTGTTCATGAATTTTCAAGTCGGGAAAAGATTGTTTTCGCTCTTCTCAAAGTAGCCCCCCACATCAAGGACTGGTGGGAAACCTACTGTGAGTAGAATGATGAAAGTATGGGCTTAATATTTTCAGCCACACCCACTTGGAATTCCTTCTAGGATGCCATCAAAGAGCAATACTACCTTGTGAAAAGCTATGAGGACAAATACATAAAGTGGACCATGCTGTGCCAGTGAAGGGAGCAAGATGTGCCAAAGTTCACAAACATTTTTCATACCGTTCGCACATAATTGGGTATCAAGGACTCTGAGATACCTTTGGTACTCAAATACTGCATCTGCCTACACAGATACATCCAGGAAGAGATGGAGTTCCTGAAAATCTCCTTGCTCGGCACAGCGCACCAATACATGGTCAAAATCGTGCAGAAGTTTAAACAGAAGAAGCGATACTTTGGATCTACAAAACTAAAGAAAGGGAAAGGCTTATCCAAATTGCATAACCAAGGACAAATCAAATATGGGGCAACCCAAGACAACCCGTCAAAAGCACAAGAAAAGAACAACACCACGAAGTCGAAGAAGGACAAAGGAAGGTGGTGTGAGTTCCATAAGAGCCCCACTCATAACACAAGTGAGTGTCAAACCAAGTAGTCGTTGGTGGCCGAGTGGAAGGCTTCCAAATCAGATGCATGTCCCAAACCTGAGTTAGAACCTGACAAGGGAAATGGAAAAGGGAAGAAAATCATTTATGTAGAGCCCAACACCACTGTTGCCACCGCCAAGATCCTGAAGAATGAGCCCGAATATCCAGAGGATGGGGAGCGTCTTTTCCACTCACAAATGTGGGTGAAGGTTTCACCGCTGCAATTCATTGTCGACAGCGATAGCCAGAAGAACCTCATTTTAACAGAGGTCATGAAGCGGTTGGGCCTACCAACTACTCCACACCCATAGCCGTACAGTATTGGGTGGCATCACCAAGGACGAGATCTTCGAGTTCTCCATCAGTGCTGCCTTCCCTATAGCATCAAACCCTTCACGGATGAGGTATTATGTGATGTTGCACCTCTTGATGTTTGTGATGTACTATTTGGCTAGCCATACTTGTGGAGGCGACATACTATGTTTGAGTCAAGGCCTCATGCTATTATTATTACTTTGGGTAATTTATTATACAGGATACCGAAGGTAGCCCCACCTACTGCGAAATATTTGATATTTGCTAAGAAATGTAGCAAGATCGTCTCAGAGACTAGGAAATTCATTTTTTACCTAGTTCACTCGCAAAGTAAGGGGAAGATTGTAGCCACATCCATGACCCCGCCGAAGGGTAGCTCCACTTAACATTAGCAACAAAGGGATACAGTCATGACAGAACACGGGAACAACTTCTCCTCACCTATATGGGTACCACACAAGTTTCAGGTGGGCAACAAAGTCTGGTTGCATCGGCAGAAAGAATGCCTTACTAGAACCCATCAGAAGCTCATACCACTACAACATGCTCCTTACACCATTACTAAGGTTGTGGGAAACAATGCTTTGGAGCAGAGCATTCCCTCATTCCTTCATCTGCATCAAATGTTCAATGTGTACAGCCCCCGACCATGCTTCCCACCATTACTAGACACATCCGAGATTGCAGAATAGCTCACTAGGGACCAAGTTCAGCAGATGGAGGAACTCAACGCAATGGGTACCATTGCTTCTTAAGGGGGTAGGAATGATCTAGGCAGATGTTGGTGGCCACCCACATATCCCACTTGGACCCCCACAACTATCTCTTTTAGTACTTTAGTTTCCATAATATTAGCACACTTTACTATTTTTAGTAGTTTTTCAAGTCTTGAACTTCCAGAGCCATTTTGAGGCCCTAAACAACACCTTTTGGGAAATATGGGAGCAACATGGGGCCATGGACCAATGTTTCTCTTTGTAAAGTTATACTGCTAGGATAGATCTTTCTAACGAGCTATTGTACGTGTCAAATGAAGATCGGGTGCCAAAGTTATGACCCCGGGAAGTTGATGTACCAACTTACCCAAAACGGGGCCCACAATTTGGTGTTTCATCTTCTAGGGTTAGGTTTTAGGATGTTAAGGGTTTTACATTGTTTATGAACAATAAATAGGTCTTCGACCCTCACTGTAACATAGTTTAGAGGCATGTAGCCACCACATCTCTTCTCAGAGATAAGCTACCATCGCCCGAGCTGGTTTATTTCCATTTATGTTTCTAAGCATCTTTCAGTATTTTACATTAATGAAATGAAGTATTATTTCCACTGCATCCTTGTGTTTATGGTTATCTCTGTAATTTTTTGCATTCCTGTTTAAATTTAGATCATTGGTATCAGAGCGGTCTACTTTTTCTCTGTTTTTCTTCGCATGTCCCCAACGAGGTCGAGATATAAGGAGTTAGGGCTTGAACTGGTCGAACCTTTGCAAGCCCAGCCTCGCAAATCCCGACGGCCTCCCATGGTGGATGAAAAGAAAGACGAGGGGGTAGGAGATCCTATCAAAATCTTGCTCGAAGAAGCCCTTGAGCAACAAAGGAATACGATGATGGACAGCTTGGCCCAGATCCTTCAGCGACTACCCAGAGGCGATGCATCGGCTTCCAACAGCTACTTTGGAAACGCCACACAGTTTAATGTACAAGTTAATTTTGAAATCCTCATATTTGAGGGTTAAATAGATATAGATGTCGTAGATAAATAGTTAAATCTGCTAGCTGGGTATTTTTCTGTAAATGAATTTTCGAGTTGAGAAAATATTATTTTCGCTCTTCTCAAAGCATCCCCCCACGTCAACGACTACTGCGAGTAGAAGGATGAAAGTACGAGCTAACTATTTTCAACTGCACCCACTTGGAATTCCTTCCGAGATGCCATCAAGGAGAAGTACTACCCTGTCAAAAGCTATGAGGACAAATACATAAAATGGACCATGCTATGACAGCGACGGGACCAAGATGTGTCGAAGTTCATAAACATTTTTCATACCCTTCGCACACAGTTGGGTATCGAGGACTTTGAGGTACATTTCGTACTGAAATACCACAACTGCTACATAGATACATCTAAGAAGAGATGGAGTTCCTAAACATCTCCTAGCTCGGCACGGTGTACCGATACACTATCAAAATCGAGCAGAAGTTTAAATAGAAGAAGCGATACTTTAGATCTATGAAACTGAAGCAAGGGAAAGGCTTCCCTAAATCGTAGAACCAAGGACAAATCCAAGATGGGGCAACCTACGACAACCCATCAAAACCACAAGAAAAGAAAAACACCACGAAGTCGAAGAAGGACACAAGAAAGTGGCGTGAGTTCCATAAGAACCCCACTCATAACACAAGTGAGTGCCTGACGAAGGAGTCACTAGTAGCTGAGTTGAAGGCATCCGAATCAGATGCATGTTCCGACCCTAAGAAAGAACCTGACAAGGGGATTTGGAAAGGGAAGCAAATCATTAACGCAGATCCCACGCCACTATTGCCACCGCCAAGATCTAGAAGAATGAGCCCAAATATCTAGATGAGGGGCAGCGTCTTTTCCACTCACAAATGTGGGTGAAGGGTTTGCCGTTGCAATTCGTTGTCGACAGTGGTAGCCAAAAGAATATCATTTTAGTAGAGGTTGTGAAGGGGTTCGGTCTACCAACTACACTGCACCCATAGCCGTACAGTATCGGGTGGCTTCACCAAGGACGAGATCTCCAAGTTCGCCAACAGTATGACCTTCCCTATAGCATTAAACCCTTCACAAACGAGGTATTATGTGATGTTTCACCTCTTGATGTTTTTGTTGTACTATTTGGCCAGCCATACTTGTGGAGGCGACATGCTATGTATAAGTCAAGGCCTCGAATTGTTATTATTACTTTTGGTAATTCATTATACAAGATACCAGAGGTAGCCCCATCTACTATCACATCTTTGATCACTGTTAGGAAATGCAACAAGATCATCTCCCAGGCTGGGAAACTCATTTTCTGCCTAGTTCTCTCCCAAAGCAAGGGGAGGATTGTAGCCACATCCATGACCCCCGCGAAGGGTTCCTCCACGTAGTAGAAGTAGCAAAGGGATACAGTCATGACAGAAAACATGAAGAAATTCTCCTCACCCACAGGGGTACCACAAAAGTTTCTGGTGGGAAACAAAGTCTGGTTACATCGACAGAAACAACGCCTTAGCAAAACCCGTTAGAAGGTCAGACCATTCCGACATGGTCCTTACACCATTACTAAGGTTGTGGGAAACAATGCTTTGGAGCACAACATTCCCTCATTCCTTCGCTCGCACCAAGTGTTCAATGTGCACTACCCTCGACCATGCTTCCCACCATTACTGGACACATTCGAGATTGCAAAATAGCTCACTAGGGACCAAGTTCAGCAGATGGAGGAACTCAACGCAATGGGGACCATTACTTCCTAAGGGGGGAGGAATGATCTAGGTGGATATTGGTGGCCACTCACCTATCCCACTTGGACCCCCACAACTATCTCTTTTATTTTTGAGTTTCCGTAATTGTACCACAATTTATTATTTTTAGCAATTTTTCAGGTCCTAAACTTCCAGAGCTGTTTTGAGGCCCTAAACGATGCTTTTTTGGAAATTTGGTAGTAACAAGGGGCCATTGATTGATGTTTCTCTACCTAAGGTTGTACTGCTCGGATAGATATTTCTAATGAGCTATTGTACGCGTCAAATAAAGATAGGGTGCTAAAGTTACGACCCCGGGAAGTTGATGTGCCAACTTACCCAAAACGGGGCCCACAATTTGGCATTTCATCTTCTAGGGTTAGGTTTTAGGATGTTAAGTGTTTTCCATTGTTTCTAAACAATAAATAGGACTTCGACCAAAATTGTAACACAGTTTAGAGGCATGTAGCCACCACATCTCTTCTCAGAGATAAGCTACCATCGCCCTACCTGGTTTATTTCCATTTATGTTTCTAAGCATATTTCAGTATTTTACATTAATGAAATGAAGTATTATTTCCATTGCATCTCTGTGTTTATGGTTATCTCTATAATTTGTTGCATTCCTGTTTAAATATGGACCAGTGGTATCAGAGCGGTCTACTTTTTCTTTGTTTTTCTTTGCATGTCCCTAATGAGGTCAGGATATAAGGAGTTAGGAATTGAACTAGTCGAACCTTTGTAGGACCAGCCTCGAAAATGAAACAGCCTCCCATGGCAGATGAAAAGAAATATGAGGGGGTAGGAGATCCTATCAAAATCTTGGTTGAAGTAGTCCTTGAGTGAGAAAGGAATGCGATTATGGATAGCATCTCCTAGATCCTTCACCGACTACCTAGAGGCGACACATCAGCTTCCAACAGCTACTCTGGAAATGCCACACCCTTTAAGGTACAAGTTAATTTTGAAATCCCCATCTTCGAGGGTCAAATAGATGCAGATGTCATAAATAAATGGTTAAATCTGCTAGATGGGTATTTTTTTGTTGGGAAAAGATTTTTTTTCTCTTCTCAAAGTAGGCCCCCACGTCAAGGACTGGTGAGAAACCTACAATGAGTAGAAGGATGAAAGTATGGGCTCACTATTTTCAGCTGTACCCACTTGGAATTCCTTCTACGATGCCATCAAGGAGCAGTATTACCCTGTCAAAAGCTATGAGGACAAATACATAAAGTGGACCATGCTGCGACAACGAAGGGACCAAGATGTGCCGAAGTTCACAAACATTTTTCATACCCTTCACACATAGTTGGGCATCAAGGACCCTGAGCTACATTTGGTACTCAAATACCACGACTGCCTACACAGATACATCCAAGAATATATGGAGCTCCTAAACATCTCCTCACTCGGCATGGCATACTGATACGTTGTGAGAATTGAGTAGAAGTTTAAATAGAAGAAGCGATACTTTGGATCTATGAAACTGAAGCAAGGGAAAGCCTTCCCCAAATCGCAGAACCAAGGACAAATCCAAGATGGGGCAACCCAAGACAACTTGGCTAAACCACAAGAAAAGAACAACACCACGAAGTTGAAGAAGGACACAAGAAAGTGGTGTGAGTTCCATAAGAGCCCCACTCATAACACAAGTGAGTGCCCGACCAAGCAGTCACTGGTGGCCAAGTTGAACACTTCTGAATTAGATGCATCTTCTAACCCTGAGTCAGAACCTGACAAGGGGAATGGAAAAGGGAAGAAAACCATTGACGTGGAACCTAGCGCCACTATTGCCACCGCCAAGATCTAGAAGAATGAACATGAAGATCCAGAGGAGGGGGAGCATCTTTTCCACTAACAAATGTGGGTGAAGGGTTCGCTGCTACAATTCATTATGAACATTGGCAGCCAAAAGAACCTCATTTCAACAGATGTCATGAAGCGGTTGGGCTACCTACTACACCACACCCAAAGCCGTACAGTATCGGGTGGCTTCACCAAGGATTAGATCTCCGAGTTCGCCAGCAGTGTCGCCTTCCCTAGAGCATCAAACCCTTCACAGACAAGGTATTATGTGATATTTCACCTCTTGATGTTTTTGATGTACTTGTTACACTAAAAATGTCACCATGACTATTTGCAGTTAGTATGGCTCCATCCACTGTCATACTATCCTCCTTCGCATGTCTCATGCCTCTGCTCTTCATGTCAAACTTCAAGAAAGAGAGAAAAGTCATTTAAAGTCAATTATCTCTGGTACGCAGTTTCTCTTAGCCTTACCTGCGTGTACGCAACCCAAGTTCACAATACCTGCATACTTGTACGCTCTGTATGTAAAGGGGTGGGTGCGTACCCCTGTAAAGGTCAAAAGGCGCGAGTTTCATCTTAAAAAAATTACTTGTGGTCATTTCTAGAGTCTTCTAGAAGCTTGTTTGACGTGTATGAAGTGCCTCCAGATGGTTCATGTATCCCTACCAAAGAGGAACTTATCCCATCAAGAGGGGAGCTATCCCATCCAAAGAAGGGCTTATCCCATTGATGGTGGACCTGAATAACTTCCTCTAGAGCACTATAAATACAGGCATTGGGCCAAAGGGAGGGGAGGTTGAAAGCTGAACATTCCTAAGGGTAGATGCTGCTGGAATTAGGACTTCCTTGTAGAAGCTTGTGAGGAGAGATTACCATCTTTGCTTGTTTCATTTGGAAGTGGGTGAGCTGATCAGAGTAAAGGAGAACTCTTGTGGACCCTGGGAACGACCTGCACAACACCAAGGCTCAGGTTGTAATGGTTCCTTTTGTTACCTTTTAATACAAATTAGTCCATTCTTCTCAACAATTTGTTATTTATGAGTTGTTTCATATACTCCTTGGTCTATATGTTAAACATGTTTTATTTTATGTGATATTCAGGTGCTATTTAATCGTTTGATTGTTAGTGAATGCAGGTTTCGAAGGGAAGGAGGAGCTCATCTGGATCAACGAAGCTGGACTACTACAACAGCGTTGGGTTACAGGTAGGATCTAAACACTTGATTTCTCATATTGTAAATGCATATTTAGTGAAGGATTGCTCTTATTTGTCTTGTTTTCCACTAGAAAGTCTTAGACTTCTACGGAGGTCGGTTGTGTCCGCACTAACGACTCTATCCGTTTGACAAAATGGCGACTCCACTGGGGAATCCATGAATGTGTTTGAGTTCTTTTTGATTTGATATTTTGGTCTGAGAAAAATTGCTTGTTTTCTGATTTTTGGCTGTCTAACTGTGTATTTGGGTGGGTTAGCTTAGAGTCAATTTAGATTTTTATTTTTCTTAGCTTTGCCAGCAGTACGCAGTCTCTGAGTTTGGCACAGTGCGTACTTGTACGCACTGCGTCTTTGTGCACAGGGCGTACCCGCGCCTGTGTCAACAAATCACCTGCGTACCCCTGTCAAATTTGAGAAATTTTCATTTTTCCTCTTTTTGCTCTTTAGATTTTGTTTTTAAATTGTTTTTACTGCCCAGATCCATTGGTTTACTGTCAGAGATCTTCACCTGAACTTGTCCCGTTAGTGTCGAGGGTTTTGGTGGAATTCATAGGGATTTTGCCTTAGGTTTTGACTTTTAACTGGTCCTGTAGTGACTTTGGCGTTAGAGGTTGCCAAACTTTGGATCTCCTTGGTTTTGTTCAGTCCTCTTAGGAGTCGGGCCTGTCATAGAAGTCACCCTTGTGAGAGACCTACCTTTGTGTCTTCTCTTTGCGAATCTCGAAAAGTTTGTTTGTTAAAGCCTTGAATTTCATTCTTGAGGAAAAAGAACAAAAAGATTTCGATTTTGTTTTTTGATTAGTTTATGATTCTACATAAACAGATCCTTAGTTGCATTTTGACTGAGTAAAACATCCGGGAATTATCCTTGTAGGATTTTGTCCTCATTATTTTTTGCTTTTAGGTAAATTTCCTTTTAATTTGCTTTTGAGTGAATTTGATTTGATTGCCTTAGATTTATTAAATTTGATTTGATAAATAGTTTTACATGCTTTATTAATATAGAAAAAAAAAAAACACAAAAAATTCTTTTGGAAAAAGTTTGCTTTGGTAGTGCATTTGTAGTCTTTTGGGAGAGAAAACAAAATCTCGTGAGGTAATTAGTTGTCATGAGTTATATGTTTTGAAAAGATAAAGAAATTGTTTCTTTGATTGTCTTTGCCAAGAAAGTTGTTTTCTATAAAATTTGCATTTTCCAACTCTCTTAGCTAGGAGATTCATCGAAAAAGAAAAGTAGTGTAAATCATCTTAGGTGCATTTTTGTAGTGGTTGCGAGTCGAGTCTACACACCACCAGTTTCATCTCCACTACCTTTTTGTCTTTAAGAAAAACCATAAAATTAACGCTTAAAGTAAAATCAACTGAGTAACTTTTATTTACTAGGGCTCTAAAACACCAATTTAGATCAAGCTAGTGTCTTGGAGTAGGAGAGTAATTAACTCTCTAAGACAACAAAACCAAACAAGTAGCTTATCTTGTGATAGAATAAATCCAATTGTTTCATTTGTACTCTGGGAAAGCTCCTCTTAAAGGAGAAGCACGAGCTCGTGTCCGAACCAGTGAGGGGATCAATCCTCCCTCGTTGGGAACGATGCCAGACACGCACGTATTACAAATGGTAAACCTCGGATTAACCATTGTCGAGGAGCCAGGGGTCACTTTTCGGTAAACCTTGGATTATTGTCAAGGAGCCGGCAAGGGGATTGAGCTTGATACTCTACCCTTGCGTGCTGTCGGAGTGTAGACTGTTCCCCCAGGTGCATTTGTTGCTGTTGGTAACCTTAGTGACCATTATCTTTAGGATTCTACCGAGGTGACGGTGGAGGGAAGATCCCACTGTACCTGGAGCAGACGTCGGCTAGACTCACTTGGATTTTCCGGGGGGTTCACTTCACTCGAGACGGTTAAAGTGGAGGAACTTGTGCCGGTCTATTCATTAAGCAGGTTGCCGGGGTAACTGTTCCACCCGCCACTTCTGTACTGAATCCGGCGATGTTGGGTTTCATCTCCAACTAGCGTTTTTGGTCCTGAAGGCTACTGTTTGTGCTTGGTTTGACGCCCTAGATTCTTTAGGCGTGTGATTCAAATTTGTTTGGTTCTTTAGAGACTTTAGGTGGTTTTCTTTGAGATTTTACTTTGTTTGTGTGTGCAGTAGTTAAAAGTTTTTAACTGTGGCGGAATTACCGAGACAGTCCCGTCGACTTTGGGGCAAGTCTCCTGAGGTTGTTTCTGTGGCCGAATTGTTCAGGAAATCCCGTAGACTTCGGGGTGAACCTCCTCAAGACATCCCAAGTCATTACGAAGGTTTAAAGGTCCTTGTTACTCCTAGTGGCAGTAAAGTAGGTTCACCTGAAGAAGGAGAATCATCATTGGTAGTCCATCCAGATTACCAAGGTCTAGAAATAGGTTATAATCCTGAGGCAGTTGCAGTTTCCGAGCTTGCTGGTAGTTTTTCATCTACTAGTGATATAGGCGAAGAACCTGAAGTATCTGAACCTGTTACTCCAACTTTTAGTGCACCAGATTCACCTAGGGTAGAAAGCGTCATCACCGAAAATCTTCCTACTGGTTTAATAGCTATTGAAGAACTTGCTCCAGAGGAAGAATTAGGCGTATCTATCCTTGGAGATCAACCTACTATTGATCTAAGGGAGCGTGAATCTATCTTTTACAGTCCTCCTAGAAGTACTACTTGGTACCTTTCGTTAACCAATTATTTAGACAACTCAGGGATAAGTTTTTCTCCACCTCGTACTCCTTTTCCACTTGGAGGTATTTATACTCCTGTAAATATGTCTGGTCAGTCGTCCGTGTTCACTCAATCTCCTGAATCTTTCTTGTACAGCGGTCCTTCTGTTCCCTCCGGGTATCAGTCACTTTCTGGTACCTTTGCAGGGGCATCTCCTCAACCCATTGATCATGGGTTATTAGCTGGAAACAATGGTAATAAACCGTTGGGTGTAGGGGACATTTACATGATGTCAGGTTCAGTTCCCAGTTCTCAACCTCAAGGTGGCCAATTACCGCCTGGGGGGCAGCCTCAATTAACGTCTGGGGGGCAACCTCAAGGTACACAAATTGCGTCTGGGGGGCAACCTCAAGGACAGTATGTACCCATAGTACAATACATGCCTCAAGGTCAACCCCAGCCTCAATATGTACCCCAGGGTCAACCTCAGTATTAATATTTACCTCAAGGGTATCAACCTCAAGGTCAAGGTCAACCCCAGTATCAGTATTTACCCCAAGGTTATCAACCTCAAGGTCAATACTCGAGTCAAGGTTATCAACCACCTCAAGGTCAGTCATATGTTCAAGGTATGGGAACTATGCCTTTCAGTTATCAATCCTATCCTCAATCCGGTTATGGATCTCAGTATCCTCAACCTGTTACGGGTCAATACCCCGGAATGATAGTGTGGGATCCATCACAAGGTCAACAGGTGTTGCAGCCAAGTATACAGTTGGTACCTCAAACTGGACAACCTGTAGTTTCTGGTTCACCCCAGCAACCGCAACATGTCCAGTCAAATATTCAAACTTCTGTAACTTCGGTAGTTACGCAGCTGCCAATTGCACCTAGTACTCCATCTCAAACGACTGCTGCAACTACCGCAACATCTACCGCACTTACTTCTGGAGTATCAACAGCTCCGGTTTCTATTGTCTCTGCAACCACTCCTCAGACATCTTTACCGTTGTCTGGAACTACGATTGAAACCACGGTCCAGATGCCTGTAGGGCAGCCTAGTTTAAGTACTGTTGTAACAAGTCAACCTCAATTTACCTATCAATAGTACCAGGGACAGTACCAATTCGGTCCTGCTGTCCAACAACCGGTTTACCAGTATCAACCGTATCCTGGTTACACTTATCAACAACCTCAACAACCCCAGTACGGTCCGGTTAATCCTAGTTTTCCAGGAGGATATAATATCCCGAATGCGATTCCTGTTCCAAGTTATCCTGGATATCCTCCTCCTGGGACTGGTCTTGTGACCCAAAGTTTTAGGGATCCTAATCAGCAATTACCGTTTATCGCAACTTTGGATTCACTAGACTTGACGCGCCTAACGAACGATCCAATACAATATCTTCCGTTCTGGCCGCCAATGCCAAATAAGTTGCCCAGTGATATACCCAAGTTCGAAGGTAAGTCTGGAGAGGATCCGTCCAATCACGTGATGACTTACCACCTCTGGTGTGCTTCAAATTCCATCTCGGATGATTCGATCCGCTTACGTCTTTTCCAGCGTACGCTCATTGGTCTCGCGGCCAAGTGGTACATTGAGTTACCACGGGCCTCTTTTTACAATTTTAGTCAGTTAGCTACCTCGTTCCTAACTCATTTTCAGTTGCCGGTCAGATACGATAACGGCACGGAGCTATTAACTTCATTAAAACAGTCGACCTCCACTTATATTTCCGATCATATACATGAATGGAGACGTCGACGACGATTAGTGAAAGTTTTTATTCCGGACCAAATCTTAGCTGAATGGTTTGTAAAATCATTATTACCGAAGATTACTGAAGATGTAGCTAAGGCCGGAGTAGTTACTGAGGAGCAAGTCATTGCTCAAGCCCAGTACCTTGACTTAGTTTACACTCAGTAGGGTACGTTGCACGAGAAGATCCCAGATCTTCCTAAGTCGAATCAAATCGCTGCTGCTCCTTCGGGGTCTCATGCTGCTGATGGTATGATTGGTACGGTGAATACTAAAAGTAAGAAGAAATCCTCAAAGAATTCTTCTCCAATAATAACCTTACCAGACTCCCCGACAGGAGAGTCTTCTCCTGAAATTACCGCCGACATTCACGCTGTAGAGTCATCTACGGCTAAATCAAAAAACGGTGGTAAGAAGAAAGGCAAGAAGAAGGATAAAGCAGACAAGGCTCCAAAGGAGAAAAAAGAGAAGTCGGAATCTAACGACGAAAAGCGCAAACCTCGCTATCCTTGTTTAATTTGTGAAGAAGATCATTTCACAAGAGATTTCCCTCATCGGGCGGAGGTTGTGAAAATCATTAAAGGTTCCCCAACTCCTGCTGTTTTGAAAGATCCATTTCCAAAGTAGGAGAGTAAAATGATAGGTTCTTCCTCGAGTGCCAGTGAAGAACCCATATTGATGATGTCTCATGTACGGATTGCGACTCGATCACAAGATTATGGTAGTAAAAGTCTTGTTGATGGATCGAAAGAAGCAGAATCTTCTCGTTCAAATCCATCAACCTCAGCTCCCGGTTCCGATCCACTACAGATCGAGAAACCTAACCCTGACTTAGTAATAAAACCGCCCGCCAAGGGTGTACTTCGAAGGTCTGCTTTCAATCCACATGCGAGAGCGGCCCAGAATTACAACATTGTTGAGGATTTAGCTGTTTCACCCTCGGCAATGTCGGCTTTAGAAGTGCTGCAATCATGCCCAGCACAGAGAAAATTACTTTTGTCGGCTATAGGAGCTGTTGATGTTCAGGACCCGAACCTGATAATCTTTGATCTAGAAAATAATACACTGCGTCTCCCTCATCAGATGGCTTTCCAGATTCCAGTGATAGTAAAAAACAGGCCAATTCATCGGACTGTAATTGATGAAGGAGCTTCTACGTGTATTATGTCGATTCAGTGTTGGAGATCGCTTGGCTCTCCTTCATTGAACCAATCCCCGACGATTCTTAAGGCCTTTGATGGCCGTGGGTTCCATTCGTTTGGCATTCTACAGGATTTTCCTATAGGGGTTGAAGGAAAAACCGTTAGTCTGGATGTGGAGGTGGTTGATGCCCCTCTAGACTACAACCTTCTTTTGGGTCGAAGTTGGTCTTACGCTATGACAACGGTCGTGTCATCAGTTTTCAAAGTTATAAAGTTTCCACACAATGGTGAAATCGTGACGATAGATCAGCTGGCTTACTTTTCATCTGACCCAACCTCTTTAGAGAGTATCCAGCATGTTGGTAAAACGACTATCCCTTACAAGGATGTTGGTGTAGGATTAGTTAAAGATGCTGGTTTACTGGGAACTTTTCCTTTCCCTCGAATCAACGCAGACCCTTCATTCGCAACCATTCATATGATTACTTCAGACACTATTATCTATGATGATCCTTGGATTGTCCCATCTGAATCTGAGATAGACTCATTCGGTAATGGAATGCCTTTGAGTCCATATGAAATTTCTTATGCGGCCGTGCAGTCTTTTTCCGACTCAACTTCAACCCAAATCGACCAAATGAATGTGGTCCGTGAGGAATCACTTTTCACATCGACCTCAGAACGGATAGCGTTTCCTGAAGATGTGTCATCTGACGAACAACTTCACGAAATCCTAAGTGTAGACGATCTACCATGGGAAGATCTTCATCATTGATCTTTGTTTTTCCCTGAGGGTGATGACTTTGAAAATGATTTTTCATCAATTTTTACAGCTGAATATGTCAAGGATGCTCAGAATCCCATGAAACATCCTGATTCAGAGTTGAATTTGGGAAACATTTCCCAAACTATTGCCATTGACATTTCAGTCAAAACCGGAATTATTGAGAACATTCATATAGGTGCCTCGTGTACAGATAACGAAATTCAAACATACAAGGTCCTATTTCAAGAATTCCGCGACGTGTTTGCCTGGTCCTATGAGGAAATGCCAGGAATTGATCCCTCCATTGTTGTTCATGAAATCAAGACCTACCCGGACGCTAAACCCGTTCGGCAACGTCTACGTCAGATACACCCTAGAAAAGCGGCTGCGATTAAAGCAGAAGTCGAGAAGCTATTGAAAGCAGGTTTCATTTATCCGATCCCGTTAACGGATTGTGTATAGAATATTGTTCCGGTTAACAAGAAACAAGGAACAATAAGAATATGCATCGACTATAGGGATATAAATCGTGCTTGTCCAAAAGACAACTATCCTACGCCCTATATCGATCAAATAATTGATGATTGTGCCGGCAGTGAAATATTTTCCTTTATGGACGGTTTTTCCGGTTACAACCAAATAAATATTCTACCTGCCGATCAACCAAAAACGGCTTTCATTTGTCCCTGGGGGACATTTGCTTACTGCAAATTACCTTTTGGACTTAAGAACGCCGAAGCCACTTTCCAACGGGCAATGTCTTACGCGTTTCACGACATCAAACACATTGTGCAACCGTATCTCGATGATTTGCCTTCTCATTCTTTACATCGAGATGATCACCTTATCCACTTACGCGCTATTTTTATGAGGTGTCGGCATTATCGAATTCGATTGAACCCACACAAATGTGTCTTCTACGTAGAAGTGGGACAATTGCTAGGATTTGTCATTTCAAAAGCCGGTATCCGCGTCGATCCCTCGAAGGTCGAAGCTATCATCAAATTGCCTCCTCCTTCGATTTTGCGCCAACTCCAAAGTTTGCAGGGGAAAGCAAACTTTTTACGTCGATTCATTCCTAACTATGCCGAGGTTACAAAGGGTTTTACCCGGTTGTTGAAACAAAATGCACAATTCTCTTGGGATGAGATAGCTCAGAAATCTTTTGATGCACTTAAGCACGCGTTGACCCATGCACTGTTGCTGCATCCTCCCAACTACAACCAGGACTACTTTTTGTATCTCGCCGCCTCCCACTCCACCATTGGAATGGTCTTAGTTCAGGAAGACGAATTCGGAACGGAACATGTGATATATTATCTTAGTAGGACGTTAAATCCCACTGAGCTAAAATATTCACATGTGGAGAAATTGGCCCTGGCAGCTGTTCAGGCTATCCAACGTTTTCATCATTACATTCTTCTCCGTAAAACTACAGTGATTTCGGATTGCAACCCTATGATCTATATTCTGACTAAACAATTGCTAGGGGGCAAGTACTCCAAATGGATTGTTATCCTGCAGGAGTTCGATTTGGAGTTCGAAAAGTCCAAGTCTAAGAAATCCTTAGTTTTTGCGGAATTGATGTGTGACTTCCCGCATGCTGACACGGAAACTGTGGCAGAGGAACCCATTGTGGACGAATCTTTGTTTCTCATCAGCACTTTAGATCCGTGGTATGGGGATATAATCGTCTATCTCCAAACCCAATCCTTTCGGCCCGAAGCTTCAAAGTCGGAACGTCGGAAAATTCGATTCCAGTCCCAACAGTACAAAATTATTGGAGATACTCTTTATCGTCGTGGGGCAGACTTGGTTTTTCGTCGTTGCTTAACTCATGAAGAGGCAGAAAGGGTTCTGAATGACTGTCATTCTAGAGCATGTGGCGGTCATATGTATGGGTATGCCACAACTCAGAAGGTGTTGCGTGCTGGCTATTTCTGGTCGTCCATGTCTAAAGATTGTATTATTGCGGTCCGAAAATGCCACAACTGTCAAGTGTTTGATCGCAAGATGCGCGCACCACCTGCTCCTTTCTACCCTATAATTGTCGTTGGTCCTTTTGTTAAATGGGGTATCGATTTTATTACATGTAACCCTCACTCGGATGGGGGGCATGCGTATATCATCCTTGCGGTTGATTATTTTACTAAGTGGGCCGAGGTGATGCCTACATTCGAGGCAGATGGCAAGACAGCTGCGATTTTTGTATTCAATCATATTATTGCTAGGTTTGGTGTCCCACAAGCTATAATCACTGACCATGGACGCCATTTTCGAAACATTATGATGACAGAACTTACAAGTCAGCTTGGTTTACGCCATGATAGTTCTACTCCTTATTATCCTCAAGAAAACGGCTTGGTTGAATCCATCAACAAAGTTCTAGTTATCATGATCCGACGAATCATTGGTATTCATCGGTCGAATTGGCATAACATGTTATTTTCAGCGCTCTGGGCATATCGAACCTCAGTGAAAACATCAACAGGGTTCACTCCTTTCCAACTAGTTTATGGTTTGGAAGCAGTGTTGCCCATTGAATGCGAAATCCCATCACTTCAAATGGCTATCGAATTACTCCCAGCTACTTCCGAAGAGGAGAAGCGTCTGTTATACTTAGCTAAATTAGACGAGACTTGACATGATGCTGCTTTAGCAATCGAGACTCACGCAAAAAGGACGAAAGCTCAGTATGATCGTAATGTGACCCCTCGTAATTTTTCGGAAGGACACCTAGTGCTATTATATGATCAAGCTAACGATAAATTAGGTGCTGGAAAATTCGTTCCCATGTGGCATGGGCCCTACATTGTCAAGCGAAAGCTAGCAAAAGGAGCCTATGAGCTGGTAGATTTTGATGGGGACTCTTTGGGTAAGCCCAAAAATGGACTTTACCTAAAGAGGTATTATGCTTAAATGGTGGGTATGGAGATTCAGTTAGGTTAGTTAGGATAATTTTTCTTTCTAGCTGGTGTGTTTTGTTAGTTTAGACAGTATGCTTAGCTTAGAGAGTGTGTTTTTCGTCGTTATTCTAGCTTATCTTGGTTTTACTCTTGATATTGCAGATGTCGACGCCTCTCCAAACGTACATTGGATTTGCTGATGGTGCTTGTCGTAGTACACGGAATATCTCTTCCGCAGCTTGGGTTATCTATTCACCCTCTGACGAGTTAGTTTTTATGCATGGGGTGAGCCTCGGTCAAACAACAAACAACATTGCAGAATACAGTGCAGTGATTGAATTATTATCTGAATCTATTTCATTTGGGATTCGGAGTTTGATAGTGAGGTTAGATTCTGAACTCGTTGTACTTCAGCTTAATAGAGTCTATGCCATTAGAAATCCAGTGTTATTAAGATTGTTTTTGAGGGTGCATCTCTTGGAACGTGAATTTGATTACATTGAATATCAGCATATTCCAAGGTCTTTAAATACATTAGCAGATGCAATGGCGTCTCGAATGTTAAATAAACATTTGTAACAATCATAAATGTAAATTTATAAACATTTCATCACACATGTTTAACAAAATAAGCCGGTAATAATGATATATATAGATAGGAGTGTGTCAAAAATATACATCGTCTTTGATCATAGGTTGAAAAACACCTTATGATCGACAAAAATGATAAGTACAAAAAATCAAAAATGTCACATGTGTCTACAAAAAGTGACTAGCCAATCACTGGTGGTGCTCTCTATATGAGACCACTGCCCGCGCTACCCTACACAGGAACCTCTTGAAAGGTCCTGGGACTGCGACCACATAGCGCTGAAGTCGGATAGGAATATCGTCTATAGTCGTCTCTGGTATGTCCGCCGTGAGACGCTCTAAGTCCTGTTCCAGCTCGGCTAAGGTCTCTACGGCCGCATCCTGTGGGGCTGGTGCTGGTACAGCTGGTACTCTTCTCTCAAAAGCCCGGAGATTGGCCAGACGCCGTGGGCCTACATCTGCATTTTGAAAATTTTTTGCTGTCAGTTTTGAGACGATATATAAAAAACAAAAAAAAATAGATAATTTAAAAATTTGTGAAAAACGAAGTACCTCTATCGTCCCATTGTTCTCCCTGTGGAAGAACCATGTCCGGATCATTGCGAAAATCTACTCCGGCATAAGGAAAATCCTGAATCGCAAAGACCTGGCTCTCCAACCAGTGAAAGTAACCCGCAGGAAATCGGACAACTCCCGCTCCCTCATCAGGATGTCGGGCCATTACCGAAACCCATTGCGTCAACTTAGGCTCCCAAGGAGGCCCAACTGGAACAGTAAGATGCTGGGGGATCAGAATTGGAACTCTCTCTAGGGCAAAGCTCACAACTAAAGGCCCATATCCAAAGGTCTTCAATTGTCCGTTCTTTGCCCTAGTCAGTTGGCCTTTCATATTGGCCAGCACAGCATCGCACCAGTTGAAAATGGTGCCTCGGAAGCAATCTATAGCCATCCGCATTTGGGAACCAGTGGCTATGTGCAAAGCGGCAGCTCTGCAAAGTCTGGTAACTGTAAAGGCAATTACCATAAGTTCAAGTCGGGATATGTATTTGATTTCTATCCCCTTCTCCTGGTTTTGATTGTTGCACCACTCTAGCCAGATACTAGCAAGGGATTGGCCACCTGGCCTAGTCCCGAATAGAGACAGTTGCTCGCCCCTGTTAGGCAAGCCAGTGAGAAAATATATGTCGGAGGACTCTATCTCGAGCTGGTGTTCTCCGATGTAGAAACATTGATCCTGAATGTTCCACCTTTCAACCAGCCACTCTAAGAATGGCACCTAGGCCCTCATGTCAGGTATGGCCCAGTACTTGTAGAGACCGCATGCCTTTAAAGCATCAATGGAAGGTTGATGACCTATTACGGCCAAATCGACATCTTCGTGCTCTCTTTCACGCCAATCTAACATGGTGGGCAATCTACACACCAAAAAACATTGATTAGAATTCATTAAATCAAATTTTGATGGTTAGGTTTTGAGTTTGGGTTTTGAAAATCCGCTTTGCGTGGAGTACGCACCCCGCGTTCAGAAAACAGAGCGTGGGTACGCAGCTGTTCTGAAGGTGGGCTGCGTACTCCGACCATTTTCCCATATACGAAAATGTCGGGGTGCGCAGGTCACCCATGGGGCACCCGCGTCCCCCGAAAAGTGGACCCTAAAACCCCAAACCCTCCAAAAAATCAAACTAAAACTTAAAATGGAATTCTAAACGGATGAAATTGAAGAGGAGGATGTTGTGAAATACCTGAAAGAGACGGCGCTCGATTCCGACGGTCGAATTCTCCGCAAAGTCCACGGGAAGTTTCTTGTCAAAAGCCCTTTTCTCACCCTCAACAGTAAAATGGTAAAAATGACATGGTAAAAAGTCTTTTTATAGGTTTTTTGGATAAATGAATGCTAAATTTGTTTATTTTTCACCATGGAAGGATATTTCTCAATGCATTTTTGCTTATCTTAAACAAGTATGAGTAATGTGTCATTTTTGTGCAAGACAATAGGATTTTCAAGGAAAATTATCATTTTTCACGAACCAAAACATCAGAGTCATCTTTTAAGCCCTTTTCTGACTCCTAAAACATGAAAATATTGCCGAGCGTTTCTTTTACACTCGTTAAAATGGAATTAAAAGACGGTCCTCTTACAGCCCTTTTCTGACCGTAAAAACACGAAAAGATTGCCGGATTTTTGTTGTTTCAAATTCGATACTGGAAATAAAACAACATGCCTCTGATCACTTTTTACTTTTCAGGTCAAAGGCATTAATCATGAAAGTACTCCTTGGTCGCAAGATCAAGCGGTTCTCTCAGGTATTATTTTATACTTTTTCGGGCTTGGGAGACACAAATTTACGAAAAAGTTCACCTTCGAGTCTTCTTTAGTTTTTTCAGACTCTCTAAAATTGAAAAACGCCGAGTTTCTCCTATATTGGACTCGTTAAAATTTCACAGTAAAGGACCTGTTCGATTACAAACAGGAACGGATCACTCCTTCTTAGGGTCCGAATCTAAACTAAGTTGGACTCATCCGAAGGATGATCTTATAATCAAGCATATGTTATCCTCCTCAAGCTTGTAAAAAATAAAGAGGTACTTGCCAGAAATGGTGGGGGAAAAGAGAGAAGAATGAACCTATTTGTTATCCTTTGTTATAGAAGAACCTTATCACCGCTCTTGGACACGACACGTTTCATTCACCTGGGTTGGGAAATCCTTTGCCTTAAAGCTGATGAAACCACTCTGAAAGTCTTCAACCGTTTCTAGGTATTAACTTTGGGTCAATCGTCACCAAGCCATCTGTTGTGTCGTTATGTGTTCAAGAGGTCTCTGCAAATAAACCATTCATATGCAAAATACTTGTCATCCATTTGACCATCCCTGAGTCAGTCCTTACAGCAACATTTCTTCAACTTGAACAATGATTTCGTGCTGTGGGCTTGCCTGCAACGGGTCGCTTTCTATCGACATCAGCACATTATCTAGAAAGATGACTTAGAAATCGTCAGTACCTTGAAGTCTGCATGCATCAATGGCAGGTTTCTCGCCTTTGACGACAGTTTACATCATTGACTTTCGATCAAAGGATTCCGTGACGTGTTCGACATCAACCCATTCATTCACATTTCATGGATTGTACTGGGTACTTTGAGAACCATTGACATCACTGGTGGTATCTCTCACACTTGTTAACAGTTTACATCATTGACTGGTAATCAAGTGGTTTCTACCATGTTCGACATCAACTCATTTATTCGCATGGATAGAATCGTACCAATTCAAGAAGTAGAGATGAAGACCCTGGATCTAGTTTCCGCTATCCAGGCTGCGAGGAGTTTTGTATTCATTATATAGTAGACTAACCATAAACAGATGGCTGCGTCCATATTGTGTCTACAAAAGTCTACCATTGTGATGTACTGCAAAATCATTCTTCTATCAGAGCAATAGTTAGATTGTTAGTTAAAGTTTTCAATCTGAGTATGGGAATGCCTACCTCAACGATGATATCATCTTATATATGTATTTTGTGTTGAATATTTGCAGGTTCTGACCAGGCTCTCCGCAAGATACTCCTTGAAATGATAAAGTACTTCACCCTTCCTAGATCATATAAAACCCTAATCTACTACAGGCTTCGCACTTTAGGGGGCAATCTGTTACACTAAAAAATGTCACCATGACTATTTGCAGTTAGTATGGCTCCATCCACTGTCATACTATCCTCCTTGGCAAGTCTCATGCCTCTGCTCTTCATGTCAAACTTCAAGAAAGAGAGAAAAGTCATTTAAAGTCAATTATCTCTGGTACGTGGTTTCTCTTAGCCTTACCTGCGTGTACGCAACCCAAGTTCACAATACCTGCGTACTTGTACGCTCTGTATGTAAAGGGGTGGGTGCGTACCCCTGTAAAGGTCAAAAGGCGCGAGTTTCATCTTAAAAAAGTTACTTGTGGTCATTTCTAGAGTCTTCTAGAAGCTTGTTTGACGTGTATGAAGCACCTCCAGATGGTTCATGTATCCCTACCAAAGAGGAACTTATCCCATCAAGAGGGGAGCTATCCCATCCAAAGAGGGGCTTATCCCATTGATGGTGGACCTGAATAACTTCCTCTAGAGCACTATAAATACAGGCATTGGGCCAAAGGGAGGGGAGGTTGAAAGCTGAACATTCCTAAGGGTAGATTTTGCTGGAATTAGGACTTCCTTGTAGAAGCTTGTGAGGAGAGATTACCATCTTTGCTTGTTTCATTTGGAAGTGGGTGAGCTGATCAGAGTAAAGGAGAACCCTTGTGGACCCTGGGAAGGACCTGCACAACACCAAGGCTCAGGTTGTAATGGTTCCTTTTGTTACCTTTTAATACAAATTAGTCCATTCTTCTCAACAATTTGTTATTTATGAGTTGTTTCATATACTCCTTGGTCTATATGTTAAATATGTTTTATTTTATGTGATATTCAAGTGCTATTTAATCATTTGATTGTTAGTGAATGCAGGTTTCGAAGGGAAGGAGGAGCTCATCCGGATCAACGAAGCTGGACTACTACAGCAACGTTGGGTTACAGGTAGGATCTAAACACTTGATTTCTCATATTGTAAATGCATATTTAGTGAAGGATTTCTCTTATTTGTCTTGTTTGTCACTAGAAAGTCTTAGACTTGTAGGGAGGTCGGTTGTGTCCGCACTAACGACTCTATCCGTTTGACAGTACTATTTGGCTAGCCATACTTGTGGAGCCAACATGCTGTGTATGAGTCAAGGCCTCACGATTTTATTATTACTTTAGGTAATTCATTATACAGGATACTGGAGATAGCCCCACCTACTACCACCTCTTTGATCTCTACTAAGAAATGCAACAAGATCGTCTCCCAGATTATGAAATTCATTTTCTGCCTGGTTCACTCCCAAAGTAAGGGAAGATCGTAGTCACATCCATGACCCCCGTGAAGGGTTCCTCCATGTAGCAGCAACAACAAAGGGATACAGTCATGACAGAACACAGGAACAAATCCTCACCCACAGGGGTGCTAGACAAGTTTCAAATGGGCAACAAAGTCTGGTTTCTTTGGCAGAAAGAAAGCCTTACCAGAACCCTTCAGAAGCTTAGACCGCTCTAACATGGTCCTTACACCATTACTAAGGTTGTGGGAAACAATGCTTTGGAGCACAACATTCCCACATTCCTTCACATACACCAAGTGTTCAATGTGTACCGCCTAGGACCATTCTTCCCACCATTACTAGACACATCCAAGATTGCAGAACAACTCATTAGGGACCAAGTTCAGGAAATGGAGGAACTCAATGCAATGGGGACCATTTCTTCCTAAGTGGGGAGGAATGATCTAGATGGATGTTGGTGGCCACCCACCTATCCCACTTGTACCCCCACAACTATCTCTTTTAGTTTTTCAGTTTCTGTAATTGTAGCACAATTTACTATTTTTAGCAGTTTTTCGGGTCCTGAACTTCCGGAGCCATTTTGAGGCCCTAAACGACGGCTTTTGGGAAATATGGGAGGAACATGGGTCCATGGACCGATGTTTCTCTCCCCAAAGTTGTAGTGCTCAGATAGATCTTTCTAACAAGCTATTATACACATCAAACGAAGATCGGGTGCCGAAGTTACAACCCCAGGAATCTAATGTACCAACTTACCCAAAACAGGGCCCACAATTTGGTGTTTCATCTTCTAGGGTTAGGTTTTGGGATGTTAAGGGCTTTCCGTTGCTTCTTAACAATAAATAGGCATTCAAGCCCCGTTGTAACATAGTTTAGAGGCATGTAGCCACCACATCTCTCCTCAGAGATAAGCTACCATCACTGTAGCTGGTTTATTTCCATTTATGTTTGTAAGCATATTCCGGTATTTTACATTAATGTAATAAAGTATTATTTCCACTGCATCTTTGTGTTTATGGTTATCTCTGTAATTTTTTGAGTTCCTATTTAAATCCAGATTAGCGGTATCAAAGCGGTCTTCTTTTTATCTGTTTTTCTTTGCAAGTCACCAACGAGGTCGGGATATAAGGAGTTAGGGCTTGAACTAGTCAAACCTTTGCAAGACCAGCCTCACAAATCCTGATGGCCTCCCACGGAGGATAAAATGAAATACGAGGGGGTAGGATATCCTATCAAAATCTTGCTCGAAGAATCCCTCCAGTGACAAAGGAATGCGATGATGGATAGCCTCGCCTAGATCCGTCAATGGCTACCCAAAGGCGACGCATCAACTTCTAACAGCTACTCTAGAAACACCACACCCTTTAAGGTACAAGTTAATTTTGAAATACCCATATTCAAGAGTCAAATAGGCACAGATTCCATAGATAAATGGTTAAATCTGCTAGATGTGTATTATTCTATTCATGAATTTTCAAGTCGGGAAAAGATTGTTTTCGCTCTTGTCAACGCAACCCCCCATGTCAAGGACTAGTGGGAAACCTACTGTGAGTAGAAGGATGAATGTATGGGCTCACTATTTTCAGCCACACCCACTTGGAATTCCTTCTTGGATGCCATCAAGAAGCAGTACTAGCATGTCAAAAGCTATGAGGACAAATACATAAACTGGACGATGTTGCGATAGCGAAGGGACCAAGATGTGCTGGAGTTCACAAACATTTTTCATACCCTTCACACACAGTTGGGTATCAAGGACTTTGAGCTACATTTGGTACTCAAATACCACGACTGCCTACACATATACATTCAGGAAGAGATGGAGTTCCTGAACATATCCTCGCTTGGCACAACATACCGATACGCTGTCAAAATCGACTAGAATTTTAAATAGAAGAAGATATACAATATATATATGAAACTAACATAAGGGAAAGGCTTCCCCAAATCACAGAACCAAGGATAAATCCAAGAGAGGGAAACCCAAGAAAACCCGTTGAAACAACAAGAAATGAACAACACGACAAAGTTGAAGAAGGACACAAGAAAGAGGTGTGAGTTCCATAAGAGCGCCACTCATAACACAAGTGAGTGTCGGACCAATCAGTGACTGGTGGTCGAGTTGAACGCTTCTGAATTAGATGCATGTTCCGACCTTGAGTCAGAACCTGACAAAGGGAATGGCAAAGGGAAGCAAATCATTGATGTGGAGCCCAACACCACTATTGCCACCACCAAGATCCAGAAGAATGAGCCCAAAGATCCAGAGGAGGGGGAGCATCTTTTCCACTAACAAATGTGGGTGAAGGGTTCGCCGCTACAATTCATTGTGGATAGTGGCAGCCAAAAGAACCTCATTTCAGCAGAGGTTGTGAAGTGGTTGGGCCTACCAACCACACCACACCCATAGCCATACAGTATCAGGTGGCTTCACCAAGGACGAGATATCTGAGTTTGCCAACAGTGCCACCTTCCCTACAGCATCAATCCCTTCACAAACAAGGTATTATGTGATGTTGTACCTCTTGATGTTTGTGATGTACTATTTGGCTAGCCATACTTGTGGAGGCGACATGCTGTGTATGATTCATGGCCTCGCACTGTTATTATTACTTTGGGTAATTCATTATACATGATACCAGAGGTAGCCCCACCTACTAACACCTCTTTGATATCTGCTAAGAAATGTAGCAAGATCATCTCCCAGACTAGGAAATTCATTTTTTGCTTGGTTCGATCCCAGAGTAAGGGGAAGATCGTAGCCACATCCATGACCCCCGTGAAGGGTTCCTCCACACAGTAGTAGTAGCAAAGTGATACAGTCATGAAAGAACACAGGAACAACTTCTCCTCACCTAGAGGGGCACCACACAAGTTTCAGGTGGGCAACAAAGTCTAGTTGCATTGGTAGAAAGAACGCTTTACCAAAACCCATCAAAAGCTCAGACCACTCTGACATGGTCCTTACACCATTACTAAGGTTGTGGGAAACAATGCTTTGGAGCTCAACATTCCCTCATTCCTTCACCTGTACCAAGTGTTTAATGTGTATCGCCCTCGACCATGCTTCCCACCATTACTGGACACATCCGAGATTGCAGAACAGCTCACTAGGGACCAAGTTCAACAGATGGAGGAACTCAATGCAATGGGGACAATTACTTCCTAAGGGGGAAGGAATGATCCAAGTGGATTTTGGTGGCCACCCACCTATCCCACTTGGACCCCCATAACTATCTCTTTTAGTTTTTTCAGTTTCCGTAATTGTAGCACAATTTACTATTTTTAGCAGTTTTTCGGGTCCTGAACTTCCAACGCCGTTTTGAGTCCCTAAATGATTCTTTTTGGGAAATCGGGGAGTGACATGGGTCCATGCATTGATGTTTCTCTTCCCAAAGTTTTATTCCTCGGATAGATCTTTCTAACGAGCTACTATACACATCAAACAAAGATCGGGTGCCAAAGTTACGACCCCAGGAAGTTGATGTACCAACTTACCCAAAACAAGGCCCACAATTTGGCGTGTCATCTTCTCGTGTTAGGTTTTGGGATGTTAATGGTTTTCTATTATTTCTCAAAAATAAATAGGCCTTCGAGCCTCTCTATAACACAATTTATAGGCATGTAGCCACCACATCCCTTCTCAGAGATAAGCTACCATCGCCCTAGCTGGTTTATTTCCATTTATCTTTGTAAACATATTTCAGTATTTTACATTAATGAAATGAAGTATTATTTCCACTACATCTCTGTGTTTATGGTTATCTCATAATTTTTTATGTTCCTGTTTAAATCCGGATCAATGGTATCAAAGTGGTATGCTTTTTTCTCTGTTTCTCTTTGCATGTCCCCAATGAGGTCGGGATATAAGGAGTTAGGGCTTGAACTGGTTGAACCTTTGCAAGAGAAGCCTCGCAAATCCCGACGGCCTCCCATGGAAGATGAAAAGAAAGACGAGGGGGTATATATAAAATCAAAATCTTGCTCAAAGAATCCCTTGAGTGACAAAGGAATGCGATGATGGACAACTTAACCCAGATCATTCAGCAGCTACCTAGAGGCAACGCATCGGCTTCGAAAAGCTACTTTGGAAACACCACACCCTTTAAGGTACAAGTTAATTTTAAAATCCCCATGTTTGATGGTAAAATAGATACAGATGTCGTAGATAAAAGGTTAAATCTTCTATATGTGTATTTTTCTATTCATGAATTTTCGAGTCGGGAAAAGATTGTTTTCGCTATTCTCAAACCAGCCCCCTATGTCAAGGACTGGTGGGAAACCTACTGCAAGCATAAGGATGAAAGTATGGGCTCACTATTTTCAGTCATACCCACTTTGAATCCTTCTGGGATGCCATCAAGGAGTAGTACTACCTTTTCAAAAGCTACGAGGACAAATACATAAAGTGGACCATGCTGTGACAGCGAAGGGAACAAGATGTGCTAGAGTTCACAAACATTTTTCATACCCTTCGCACACAGTTGGGTATCAAGGACTATGAGCTACATTTGGTACTCAAATACCACGACTTCCTACACAGATCTATCCAGGAAGAGATGGAGTTCCTGAACATCTCCTTACTCGACACGACGTACCAATACGCTGTGAAAATCAAGCAGAAGTTTAAACAGAAGAAGCAATACTTTGGATCTACAAAATCAAAGCAATGGAAAGGCTTCCCAAAATCGCAGAACCAAGGAAAAATCCAAGACGGGGCAACCCAAGACAACACGTTGAAACCAAAAGAGAATAAAAACACCACAAAGTCGAAGAAGGATAGGAAGGTGGTGTGAGTTCCATAAGATCCCCACTCATAACACAAGTGAGTACCAGACCAAGCAGTTGTTGGTGGCCGAGTTGAAGGGTTCCGAATGAGATGCAAGTTCCGACCCTGAGTCAGAACATGACAAGGGAAATGGTAAAGTGAAGAAAATCATTGACACGGAGCCCAGCGCCATTATTGCCACCGCTAAGATCCAGAAGAATGAGCCCGAAGATCCAGAGGAGGGGGAGCGTCTGTTCCACTCATAAATGTGGGTGAAGGGTTCACTGCAGCAATTCATTGTTAACAGTGGCAACCAAAAGAATGTCATTTTAGCAGAGGTCGTGAAGTAGTTAGGCCTACCGAATACACCACACCCACAATCATACAATATCGGGTGGCTTCACCAACAATGAGATATTCGAGTTTGCCTGCAGTGCCACGTTCCCTAAAACATTAAACCCTTCATAGACGAGGTATCATGTGATGTTACACCTCTTGATTTTTGTGATGTACTATTTGCCTAGACATACTTGTGGAGGCGACATGCTTTGTATGAGTTAAGGCCTCATGCTATTATTATTACTTTGGGTAATTCATTATATAGGATACCAGAGGTAGCCCCACGTACTGCCACCTCTTTGATCTCTATTGAGAAATGCAGCAATATTGTCTCCCACACTAGGAAATTCATTTTTTTCCTGGTTCGCTCCCAACGTAAGGGGAAGATCATAGCCACATCCATGAACCCCATGAAGGGTTCCTCCACGCAGCAGTAGCAGCAAAGGGATACAGTCATGAGCGAACACAGGAACAACTTCTCCTCACCCACAAGGGTACGACACAAGTTTTGGGTGGGCAACAAAGTCTGGTTGCATCAACAGAAAGAATGCCTTACCAGAACCCATCAGAAGCTCAAACCACTCCGACATGGTCCTTACACCATTACTAAGGTTTTGGGAAACAATTATTTGGAGGACAACATTCACTCATTCCTTCGATTGCACCAAGTGTTCAATGTGTATTGCCCTTGACCATGCTTCCCACCATTACTAGACACATCCGAGATTGTAGAACAACTCACTAGGGACAAAGTTCAGCAGATGGAGGAACTCAACACAATGGGGACCATTGCTTCCTAAGGGGGGAGGAATGATCCAGGTGGATTTTGGTGGCCACCCACCTATCCCACTTGGACCCCCACAACTCTCTTTCAGTTTTTCAGTTTTGTAATTGTAGCACAATTTACTATTTTTAGTAGTTTTTCGGGTCTTGAACTTCTAGAGCCGTTTTGAGGCCCTAAATGACGCTCTTTTGGAAATTTGGGAGAAACATGGGTCCATGGACTGATGTTTCTCTTCACAGAGTTGTATTGCTCGAATAGATATTTCTAATGAGCTATTGTACGTGTCAAACGAAGATCAGGTGCCAAAGTTACGACCTCGGGAAGTTGATGTACCAACTTACCCAAAACGGGGCCCACAATATGGCGTTTCATCTTCTACGGTTAAGTTCTTGGATGTTAAGGGTTTTCCATTGTTTCTCAACAATAAGTAGGCCTTCAAGCCTCATTGTAACATAGTTTAGAGGTATGTAGCCACCACATCTCTTTTGAGAGATAAGCTACCATCGCCCTAGCTGGTTTATTTTCATTTATTTTTCTTAGCATTGTTCAGTATTTTACATTAATGAAATGAAGTACTATTTCTGTTGCATCTCTATGTTTATGGTTATCTTTGTAATTTGTTGCATTCTTGTTTAAATCCGGATCAATCTTGGTTAGTCCTCTTTGTTGGGATGGGGTCCGCTGGGTCAGTTTTGCGGCAAAAGCCCAAGTTTTGATGTAAAAAGATGTAAAGTCTCTACAAATTGTGGATGCAGAGCACAGAGTTAGTTAACAGTCAAAAAGGGTTTTTACCCTCTTTCATGTAAACTTGAGTCATTTTTTTGACGATCTACCCATGGTCTGCGGACCATAGGATTGTATAAATAGGCGTGTCTTAGAAAGTCTAAGCCAAATAGATAGAGATAGAAGTATTTTGTTTATGGGTACGACGGAAGGAGTCTAGAGAGTTATCACATGAAAGTAAGACGAAAGTCTCTGCAGCTGAGTGCGTAGAGGGCTAGAGTAGTGTCTGCAGCTAAGATCGCAAACCCCTGAAGCTGAGTGCGCAGGGATGTTTCGAGTCTATAAACTTATACAAAAGATCAATAAAGAAGACTGTTGCTGAAATTCTTGTGTTTTATCTCTTTACTTCTGTTATGTATGATTGTGATATATGATGTGATGGAATGATGTCTTTATAAAACAATGATGTATTGATACGCAAATTTACGTGATCCATCTTATTATCTGAATGCAATTAATGTTAAGTGATTATGTGAAGATCATAACACTTTCGATTAAAGTTATTGAACACATAGGTAGATCTAAGTAAATATTGATCTAAGGGTAATTTATGGTTTGCGTAAGTGGCTAATTGGCTTGTTGAGGGTCTGCAAAAGCCAGTCATAGACGTTTGTGGAGGTCTAGAGGTTGATTGAGGGAAGTTACAGTGATAAGCCATAAGGACTTAGAGATCTTCACGAAGGCAGATCTATGGCTTAACAAGACATCACATTGATCTCTGGATGCAGAAACGTGGTTCCAACATCGCCCCCATACTACTTCGGGTGAGACTTTAGTCCGAGCTATGTGGGTTTATGCCAAAAGGGCCAGTAGTGTAGGGTTTTGTTTGGTGCAACTAACTTTGAACCTGGGTTAGGACCCACTAAGCCAACAAATGGTTCTGCTGTCAAGACATGGATCTACATAAGGATATGTGTCATGTCGCATCACTGGAATCCGACCAAAAAGGAAATTGAGAAGTGGTTGGATAAAAAGATCCACAACTTCGTGATACAAGAGAACATAAATCTGCGCCTGACGAAGAAATAGTGGTTGGACAAATATTTGTACATAGAAATACATGAAATCTTCTTCTGCACCTTCCCGATCGAACTATACGAGTGGATCACTAAGTTGATAGACTGCCAAGGAAGGTGGAGGCTTGACGATCTAATAGTGTGGACCCTGGAGCTAGTGCAGAGGTTGAAAGCTTCTGAAGATAAGATTGTGCACGTTGTTGATCACTGGCTTGATCAAGTCATAGGAAGATTTGTAACAGAATTCGTGGTTGATACCTCAGTCAGTTACAGCGAAGCAAAATGCCACTTCTTCAAGGGATTGTGAGATGAGTATTTGAGGTATTTGAATACTTGGATTAAGATGTTCCTGTATGAAAAGAAGGTTATTCCATTTCCTTGATGTTTGGATCTATGTGAAGTGGACAACTCTTCCTGAATATAGTCCATTAACCTGACCTCCTTCTAGTGACAATGAGGGAGCGATACAAGCCTCACCATGGAGTGTTATCCAGTTGATAAGGTAGGGATTTCTGCAAATACATCATCTGTCCATGCCACCACTACCTTCAACTCCACAACATAAACCTTTTCCCACACCAACACCACTGCCACTGCCATTCAACATGTCCAATACAATGAGGTTTCCAGTTTTTAAGGGCTTAGGAAGTGATGATCCAGATCAATTTTGGTTTGTTGCGAAGGTTGTGTGGACAACACAAGAGATTATGAATGATAATATAAAGAAAGCACAGTTGGTTATCACTCTACAAGATTGCGCACTAACATGTACATTAAGTACTACATTGATAATCTATTGGCGTCGTTGGAAAACACACAGACTGCTTTGAACAAAGAATTGGGTAAGCCTAACTCTGACTCACAAACAGTAATTGGATTCAAGGAAATCATGATGAGGGATGGCGAAACACCTTGGGAGTTATATCAAAGATTGAAGTGCATAATCAGTGAAGCTAATATGAACCTCCCAGATAGTCGGCACCGCAAATGGTTTATAGCTTTGCTCCTACCTGACCTAAGGGGTTGCTTTATCACAGCAAAAGATAGGAACTTAGGTGGAAGCTCTAGAAATTGTGATGAGATTGCATGAAACACCTATTCAAGATTCTTCTTTAGGAGTTCAACAGATTCACATAGAGTTGCAAAACCTATACTTGGAATTGTAGAGCTTGAAAAAATAAAAAGCAGCTTGGCCGGAGGCGCGCAAAGAAGTTTGTTGTCTCAAGTGTAAAAGTCAGGGGCATGATAAAGATCACTTCCCTGTGTTTGTGAATTATATCACAAGGGTGGGGCTAATGCCCCTAAGGCAAGAAGCTCCAGCAAGACCAAGTACGGGGCATGTGCTCTGGTGCGTTATTTTTCAGGTGGCTTGAAAGCATGTAACAGATACTTGTCATTTGGTACAAATTTTTGTGCAGACACCACAAAAACTATCCTGTGATTTCCGTAAATCATTGTGCCACGATGAACGCCACTAACGTAGCTACGGATTAATGATGGAAGGGACGCCTACTTATCGAATGTAGGAAGAAACTTAGCCTCTAGATCAGGGCACTAGAGGAGCATGCAGAGGATATCAAGGGCGTGGAAGAGGCCAAGGAGAAGGAGGACCTGGTATTGGTTGTGGACAGGTCATTTGCTACAATTGCGGAATGCCAAGGCACTATGCGCAGGAGTGTATGAGCCAGACACTCCCTTCATGTCAATACTACACTCAGTTTGACCACACAATAGAAGAATGCCTTGTGTTAATAACTAAGATGTAGGAGAAGAAGGTGTCGCCTCAGTATCCTACCCAGAGCTTACAGATGATGACGGCCGAGCACTGCGAGGAAGATGCAAATGTCAATATCATGCTATGAAGTAGAATAACAATTGGTGATGATAAAGTAAAACAACCTGAAGAAACTGGGTGGGTTCGCAAGGCCCCAGAAAAAGAGGTTGGGTTTCACCTGGAGCACATCAAGGAAATGTTTATGGAGGTGAAGGAAAGCTTTGCTGAGACCTCTACCTTAGGAATTCAGGACAAACTACCAAAAATCGGCGCACCTACAGAGGTTGACCCCTCTATGCTTACCACCTTCTTGGAGACTTGTATGAAACTACTGCATGATAGAAAGGCCGTGAAAAGGCTACACGAATAGATAAACAAGTGCGTTAGTAAGGAGACTACTCCTGAGGGACACTGCATAGTCTGCAAAATAAGTAAACAAAAGGCAAGAATAGGTCGCGAGATGAGGCTCACCATGAAAATAGGAGACTATGAGATGGACCAGGTTATTTTGGATATGAGATCTAATGCGAACATTTTGCCTAAACAGACATGGGAGAGAATGGGGAGGCATGCACTGCAGTGGTCTCCGATTCAGTTGAGGATGTCGAACCAACAAAATATTATCCCTCTCGGATGATTGTATGGAGTGACCATAGATATAGAAGGTGCAAGTGCACTGACTGATTTTGAAGTGATAGAAATTGTTGATGATAACAATCCATACCCTGCACTCCTTGGAATTGATTGGGTTATTGACATGAATGGGGTCATCAATTTGAAGAAGCGGACAATGTCGTTTAAAAGGAAATCGCTCTGCATGGTAGTACCATTGGACCCTAGAGAAGGACCGCGTGATACTGAACCAGTCTGTGACTATGAGGATAATGATGATGATTTGTATAAAATCTATAAAATTACAGCGCAAACCAAGATTGGATTAATTCGATAGCCGATGGAAGGATTTCATGGGACTGCGAAATATCCTGTACCTTAGACTCAGATGAAGAATTGGAACACTGGAAAAACAGGCTGCATGAAGTATCTACACTGCACTGCAACATGATGAAAAAATCGTTGCATTGTTTGTCACCAGAGGTAAGAAATTTAGCTTATTATGATGGTTTAACTTATGTAGATAAGTTTTTGGATGCTTGTGAAAGAGAAGTACCTGAGGACCATCACCTTCAAGCACTGGATTTGGCACTACGCTTGCACGGTGGTGGGGTATGCACAAAGATAGCTTTGATGAATGGCGCGATTATAGGAGAATGATGAGGTTGCGATTTGGTTGCCAAAAAGTTCGACTGAATGAGAAATATGATGGAGGAATGATCCACGTGATCATTTATCAAAATGGACTAAAGCTTATGGAACAAAATACAGCCAGAATGGGTACATTTATTCTGTCACACTTTGGATATAATCCCTATGAATTGGTACTTGGAAATGGAGCTCCACCATGGCACCGCAGAGTGGGATTTATTAATGGAAGGATTCTCAATGACCTACAATTTTGAATATGGGTTCAAAATAATTGATGAAGCCCCACAGGAGCTTAAAGTAGCGATCTTCAGAATTCCACAGGATCCTTTGGAATTAGTTCAACCAGATTGGAGCATGAAGCTACACCATGCGTTATAATGCTATAATATGACTGTTGAATGAGAGTATGACTATCTAAGGAATATTAATATCCTAGAAGTAGAAGGCCACCGTGAGGTTGAAGGTCCCTAGATAGACAACTCGAACATCACCGCGTGAGTGAAGACTAGGCAAGTGAACATTGGTACTGAAGCAGAGCCAAAATTTGTGAAGATCGAGGATTATTGGGATGATGCCATGGTAGACAAAGTTGTTGAGTTGCTTTTCGAGTATCAAGATTTGTTTCCTATAAAATATTTGGACTTGAAAGGTATCATAGGATACTTGGGCATGATTAAAATTACCTTGAAGACAAATGTGAATTTGATTAAGTAGAGGCCATATCACCTTAATCCCAAATATAAAAAAAAGGTTCACTTGGAGTTGGATAAGATGCTTGAGGAAGGCATTATCGAACCAATGGAGGAATATAATTGGGTGAGCCCAATGGTATTCCAAGAAAAGAAACACAAGGGAGAGATATGAATTTGTGTAGATCTTAGGAAGCTTAATGATGCCTATGTCCATGATCCCATTCCGACATCATTTACAAATGAGGTACTGGATAATGTTGGAGAGTAGGAGGCCTACTCATTCACTAATGGGTTCTCTGGGTACCATCAGATTAAGATTGTGCTAGAGGATAGGAGCAAGACAATGTTCACAATGGAATGGTGATGTTTCTAGTATACAGTGATGCAGTTTGGACTGAAGAATGCGCCGATGATATTCTCTTGCATAGTCATCGCAGTGTTCAAAGAATTTATTCACAAATTCTTGGAGGTATATTTTTATTACTTGAAAGTGTTCGGGTTAGTAAAGCACCATGTATCCAGTCTATGATTAATGTTGGATACGTGTCGAAGATATATAAACACACTGAAACTGAAGAAGTGCTTGTTTTGTGTCCCCTTTGGGATTTTGCTAGGTCATGTGGTATGCAAACAAGGACTAATGGTGGATCCTCCTAATATTTTGGTCATAGTCAATTTGGAGACTCCAAGGTTTGTCAAACAATTGTGCACAATGTTGGGCCATACTGGATACTATGGAAATTTCATCAAGGCTTATGCTTAGATTACTGCACCTATGGAGAAGCTATTAAAGAAGGAAACTAAATTCTATTGGGATGAAGAATGTCAGCACAGTATGGATGTATTGAAAGAGAAGATGGTTACCGCGTCGATCTTGGTCTTCCCGGATTGGAAAAAGGAATTCCATGTGCACATTGATGCCTCGAGTATTGTGTTGGGAGCAGTGCTGGCACAAGTTGGTGAAGGATAGATGGATCATCCTATAGCATTTGAGAGTAGAAAGTTGTGAAAGGATGAGAAGAATTACTCAAAAACATAGCGTGAAAGATTGGCTATGGTGTACATGCTCTAAAAATTCAGACACTATCTGTTGGGCGAACATTTCAAGATGTACATAGGCCATTCTGCATTGAACTATCTAGTCAATAAGACTGTGTTGGGGGGGGAAATATGAAGATGACTACTGTTATTTCAAGAGTATGATTTCGAGGTCATTGTGAAGCTAGGAAGGTTGAATGCAGGACCTGACAAGTTGTCGTGCATTGAGATAGGGGAGGAGCCTGCTAATTTGGAGGAAGGGTGGCCCGATGCATAGCTCTTCATGGTGTGCGTAGTGGATAACCATTTTGTGGATATTATCCACTTCTTGACTACCAGGACAGCTCGAAAAGGATACACCAACTAGCAGAAGAAAGAGTTGGTAGTGCACGAAGAATATTTCTTAGTAATTGCATGAAATCTCTATAAGATGGGATTAGACAAGATACTTCAGCGATATGTGCCCAATTTTGAATAAAATAACATCCTCGTTGAAGCTCATGGAGGAGTTCTGGGAGTGCATTATGCAGGAAAAGCAACAACACAAAATTTTCTGCACGCTGGGTTGTGGTGGCCTATGTTGTATAAAGATTCTAAAGCATATTGTAGTGCATGCGATGCATGTCAAAGAACAAGTAGACCATCACGGAGAGACGAGCTACCATTATATCCTCAGGTGTCATTGCAACCATTTGAGAAATGGGAAACTGAATTTGTAGGATCGATATAGCGCCTAGGGAAGAAAACACGTGTGTGTTATATCATCACCGCAACATAGTACCTAACCAGATGAGCAGAGGCACAACCAGTGAAGGATTGTACAGGGGCCATGACAACAAATTTCTTGTTTGAATATGTGATAACCTGGTTTGGCTGCCCAAAAATAACAATGAGTGATCATGGTACGCACTTCCTTAATGAAACGATTAGCGCACTGACAGAAGAGTTCCAGGTGTATCATTAGAATAGTACACCATATCATCCTCAAGCTAATGGAACAGGTGAGGCCTTCAACAAAATTTTGGACAACGTGATGACAAAGATTTGTAACACGCAGCAGAATGATTGGGAAGTGCACATGCCAGTGGTGCTGTGGGCATATCAAACTACTTGCAAAAAGCTAACAGGTTAGACACCTTTTTGATTGGTCTATGACGAAGAAGCTCTAATTCCCATGGAATATATCGTGTCTATTCTATGCATAGTGGCTTTAATAGGAAAGGTGGACCGTGGAGCCTTGGAAGAGGGACTTGTGTAGCTAGAAGACATTGAAGAAGACAGATTCTTGGTTGGATTCCATCAGCAAGTTCAGAAGGAACGTGGAAAGGCTTGGCACGATCGCCACATTAAGCTATGCACATTCAAGGTAAATGACTTGGTTTTATTATATGATAGTAAGTTCACTGTGTTTCCAGGAAAGTTTCAGATACACTGGTTGGGGCCATATGTCATCAAAGAAATCATAGATGGGGGCGTGGTTCTGCTTGCTAAGCTGACTGGTGAACGTTTTCTGGGAAAGGTAAATGGAAGCCGATTGAAGCCATATGGAGGAGATCCAGCTCAATGAATACATGAAGGTAGGAAAATCTTAGTGCTCTAGGAAGCTGCAAGGGAGGACGAGACTATAAAATACACTGCCTGGTTTTGGGGGCTATGCAATAAAGGAGTTTCACAAAATAGGGTGATGTCATAGCGCCAGAAGCGGCATGATGGGAGTTGTGCAATGGAGGGAGATACTGCACAACACAGATAGGAAATGAACGTTAAAGTCAATGTTCATGATTTGACACCCAGGAGATGGTTAAGAGGAGCGGGTGGCGACATTTAACATTGAAATATTTGGATACCATGCCAAGTCAACATTTATGGACAAAATTTGGGGGGAACAGTCGAATTAGAATTCAAAATCTTCTATAAGTTACGTGTGCCCGTGTAGCAAAGAACAATTTGCACCCCTAGTTTTTTTTAGCTATGATGTCTGTCACTTATGAATAATAAGTTTTTCGAAGACTTGGTCGCTAGATCCATGTTTTATACTCTACCTGAGGAAACCCGCTAAAACTGCAAGCACTAGAGAAACTGTTGCCTCTGAAGGAGCAGCTCCAGAAGTTGTGAGAATGGAGGCTTTGGCTCCTATGCCTGTGGCACCAAGGTTTCTTAGGCCGAAGCCTACACTAGTGCGTAAAACCCACAAGCTAAAGAAATACAATCAGAAAAGGCCAGTGCCAGTTCGTAAGTCGCCTAGAAAGCATTCTGATACCCAAAAGAAGGACGAGAAACCATAGAAGGTTGTAGATTTAATGGCCGAAGAGGGCACTAAAGATATATATTCTGAGGGCATGGAGCCCATCACCAAGTTGCCACACTATATCCCTCCATGAAAAGGGAAGACAAAGGTCACCAAGGACCCAGACATGGATAAATTCATCATTCACATGCCACCATTGCCGGAAAATATCATCTTTGAAGGGTCGCGTCTGGCATGGGTTCCCCTTTTAAAGATGGAGGATTGAGACTCGGCTGACCATGAAAGGTTCCCTCACTTCACGATGGTGAACTATATGAAGCGAGTATATTACAAAGACTTCGGTGTCACTACATTGGAGCTAGTTGAGTGGATCCACAAAGTAGAGCAATCGAGGTTGTTGAACCCGTTGTGGGTACCCCACTACCACCCCTTCAACATTAATACCACCTATATACAACAGCTACTGACTCTAGTGCATGATGGATGTTTATGGATTGATGCCCCTATTCCCATCATGGACATGCTCATCCACAGGATCACACTCCTCCCGCATGAGGTCTTGAATCCGGCCAAGGAGTTTGGCGGAAAGACAAGTGAGCGGGACTTGGCAGAGAAGATGAAGAAGAAATTTAAGCTTCTCAATAAGCCACGCGAGTACTCCATAACATCCATCATCAACGTCGTGGTAAAAATTTCCTCCTAGATACTAGTCACCAAGGTTATGAGGAAGTGTCGCATGGATGCGATTCCGGTGCCTGTGATATCTTAGTTGCACCATGCGTGGAGGGCATGCAATTTAACTAGTCATGCTATCTATGTATTGATTTCCTTGTGAATTTTCACGAGGATCAAGATGATAGCAAGACCTTACACTATGCGTGATTTCTACTCTCCATTGTGATGGTTTCTTGGGAGCTGCTGGAGAACAGTTAGTTCCCTCCATTGGAGGCAAGATTGTCGAAGGTTGCACAGTTTGCCTCCCTTTGGGCCATGAACGACCCCCTGCAGGTCATAGAAATGGAAATTTTTTGGGTTTTGTTGGAGGCGAGCATTCGCATGGCCATCAAATAGTTCCCATGGTTGTCCCCAACAATTTATGAATAGTTGTCAGAGTATGCAGAATTCAAAGAAAACTTCCACCGCATTTATATTATGATGCGAAAGGACCCGCAGCAGAAGTGGTTGGATATGCCATATCTCACCATAAATGATTCTGGTTCAAGAAGTAATTAAGTGTTGGCTAGAAAATTGGCACTCTCCTTCCAACTTGGCTGTGGGTACCAGCAAAGGCGCTAGGAGTTCAACAGAGAAAAAGAGTAAGGATGTAGTGAAATCAACAACACAGAATTTGGTCGCACAATGCAGGAAGGCGGTCGAGGAGAAGGCTTGACTGGAAAAGGAGTGCACTGTAAAGAAATAGGCTGAATAGGAGCAGTGCAACTCCAAGTGTAGTAGTAAATACCCTTCACCCAAGACCGAGGAGGAAGAGTAGTCGGCACAGGGCAGTGGAGGCAATGAGGGTGATAGCACTCCATTCTGGGTAAATAGGTAGAGAGAATAGCAATAGGAGGGGTCTTGGACGAAGACAAAGGTGACTGATACACTGCAGGATACCATTATGCTAACATAGAGTGATCTTGATGAGATCGGGGATAAAGTGCATGACACCATTGCTGAACTATTACAAAAATTCGAGCAACAAAACATATAGTCATTAGGTAATATTTAGAAGGATCTGCGCAAATTGTAGATCTAGACTAGTAGGATACAAGTGGGCGTGGGTCAGGTGGGCTCCGCAGAGATGATCCTAGCACCAGGGACAATTGTAGCACTCTAAAGAACATCAGCCTTAATATTGCATCACTCCCTAACGAATATCTTCACATGCTGCAGACAGGAGTGACAACAGAATTGAGAGTGCGGGAGTAGTGTTCTCTCAACTTAATAAGTGAGTTTCGGGTGAACAATGAGAAAATGTTCACTGAGAAGATAGAGGCCCTTAAGGAAAATGAAATGATCCAGGTGCAGAGTCCCCAGCTGGCGGTCACAATTGTAGAGGCATTCAAGATAGTGCTGGAGTTGCACATACAGGAGGAGGCACCGCTCGAAGCCAAGATCTGGAAGCTAGATATGGGCATTCGTAATGCAAAGGCAGAGGTGGAAAGATTTCAATTTGAACTCAATATGAAAATCATGAAGCTATACCTCAGGTCACAGCCTTTGACTCCACTCGAGGTCAGGGAACAATGAAACATTGTTGTCAAGGAAGGGATAGCTACTCTGGATGCCAAGGTTGTTGACTGCACAACTTTGTTTTAATAAACTGTGAACTTGGTGACAACCCTATAGGAAGACCCCAACCTACAATGATTGAATACAGAGATTTGCAAACTCCACAAACAATATGATAAGGTTAAGGTGATCGTGCAATTTATTGGTACAATGAAACATCTCGCCAAATTGCGGGAGGGGAAGCGACTTCTTGCACAAGTGGAAGTAGCACAGAAAAAGGAAGCAATACTTAAGGCTAGATTGGATCCTTGGTTTGAAGAAGCCTACCAAGTCTCCAATAGCATACAAGATAAGCTGATGAATTTGCATCTCATGCAACAGAAGATCAAGCAGGACAACGAAGGACCAGCCATAGAGCAGCTGGTTGAGCAAGTGAAGCAGGAATCCATGCATAGCATGGCTAGAGTAGTAGTGGTGTAGGTGGAGCTGGCGGATATTTGTAGTAAGATCACTATGCCAGCCGAGTGTCTTGAGGGTAAGTCATGACCTTTGTGTTGGGGGCCTGTTGGGATGGGGTCCCCTGGGTCAGTTTTGGGGCAAAAGCCCATGTTTTGATGTAAAAAGATGTAAAGTCTCTGAAAATTGCAGATGCGGAGCACAAAGTTAGTTAAGAGTCAAAAAGGGTTTTTACCCTCATTCATGTAAACTTGAGTCAATTTTTGAAGATGTACCCATGGCCTGCGGACCATGGGATTGTATAAATAGGTGTTTCTTAGAAAGTCTAAACCAGATAGATAGAGAGAGAAGTATTTTTTCTATGGGTATGATGCGAGGAGTCTAGAGAGTTAGTGTAGGAAAGTAAGAGGAAAGGCTCTGTAGATGAGTGTGTAGAGGCTCTGTGTTTTATCTCTTTACTTATGTTATGTATGATTGTGATATATGTTGTGATGGAGTGATGTCTTTATAAAATAATGATGTATTGATGTGCAAATTTACATGATCCATCTTATTATTTGAATGCAATTAACGTTAAGTGATTACGCAAAGATCTTAACACTTTCTGTTTTATGTTAAAGTTATTGAACACTTAGGTATATCTGAGTAAATATTGATCTAAGGGTAATCTATGGTGCACATAAGTGGATAATTGGCTTGTTCATGGTCTACAAAAGCCAATCATAGACCTTTGCAAGGTCTAGAGGCCGATTGAGGGAAGTTACATGATAATCCGTAAGGGCTTAGAGATCTGTGCGAAGGCAGATCTAGGGCATAACAAGGCATCACATTGATCTCTGGATGCGGATCCGTGCTACTTCAGGTGAGACTTCAATCCGTGCTATGCGGGTTGAAGCCAAAAGGGCCAGTAGTGTAGGGTTTTGTTTGGCACAAAAAAATTTGAACTTGGGTTAGGACCCACTAAGATGACACTCTTCTTCCCCATTTCAACATAGACCCTACTCCTATGGCTCTATTAACTACCCTTTGAGGTCATTTATGGCTGGAGTATGTACACATAGGTCTCAGAGTGGATCTACCACAGCACATGATTTAGGAACCTCTAGGCTTTTTCACTCTACCCTTATAAGATAAGATTATTTTATTAATGTCTATGTCCAAATAGAAGTAAAATTATGACCAAGAGAGTAGGAATAATGTGGGCACCTAATTAGCATAATTTATAGGTGCCTTATGTTTGACCAGCTCTAAGTCAAATTAATGATATATTTCATAAAATATTACAACATACAACGAACTTATGGCATACAATAAGAAAAGAATGAAAAATTATTCCAATATATTAATGACAACAATTTAGTCAAAGTGGAAGATTGGAATCCCAAGATTTCCATCAAAGTAAAATGAAGTTCCCCTTGTAGATACATCTAACGTCCACGAATTTTCACTTACATTACAAATAGAAAAAAAAAGAAAAAGTGATAATACATACTAGATCCAAATAATTTGATCATCAACTTCAATGTATTCATGACACTCCATATGGTCTTTCCAAACTTGTACACATAGATACTGACCCTTCCCTTTCCCATAAAACACTAGATCAAGATCTTCAGGTTCTAAAGCTCAAAGAAATTGTAGTGTTGAATTCCCAAGAAAAATAAAAAACCTCTCAGCAAAGCATTTAACTTTCTCTACCACTAGGGCCACAAAATGACATTGAATCAACCATTTAAGATATCAATGTCAATTCATATTATCTAGTATTTACAACCCATTCCCTGCCTCCTTGACAAACTTCCATGACTGTTTAGGAACCCAGTTCTTCAACTTCTATCACAAACATGAGTCCTAGTAGATCGGAGTCTACAATATTTGAATCCATTTCCAATATTTCCCTGCAAATTGAATACAATTATGTATCTGTGTCTTGTGTATCTTCCTATGAGTTATAGAGACCAACCATTTTTTTGAAGAAATGTTTGAGCTAAGAAGATGTCAATTTTCACCCAATGTATCAATACAACTAAGGAATACATTCTTCCACAAAGGATTATAATAGGAGGAACCAAGAGAGATTTAACACCTAATTCTAGAAGATAAATGAACATGAATACACAACCTATGGAATCATAAACACAATATCTTTATTTATTATCTCCTCCTCTAATATTTAATGTAGGACACAGGTACAAACCATGGTTTCCAAAAAATGATTAATTCCACATGCATACTAAGGCTCCTCTAAGCACATTATCTCTCTGTCTCTATCACACAGAGGCAGGATTGTCCCCTTATACATAGGGATTACAATAATTGTATCCTAAATTTATTGAAAGAAATACATCTAAACCCCCAAACGCCAATGCTGCCATACTTTTTAAGTGTCCAATACCAACTACACAGTACATAGGAATCTTGCCTCATGGCCTTGCTGTAATTTCTCTTCTTTCCATTTGGTTCCAAAATCCATTCCTATCTCCTCATGATTAATAAACCCAATGACTCCCATAAATGGGTTAATAATTTGGATATGTGTCACTCTCTACTTCCCCTTCATCAAGCACAAATATATATAGACTTGTGTCTAAAATGCACTTCCCCATTTGTGAAGCTAGAAGTTGCATATCTATTATTTCTATATTTCAGAACCCAGTGACTTGTGTACATTTGATGGATCCTCAAGCTTAGGAAACCCACGTCAATATCAAACCTGAATCTAGATGGGTGTGTGCGAACATCATATTTGTTGGACACCTAACCCTCTATGGGTTAGTGTGGAAGCTAAATAGACAAACAAAGTCCAAGAGACCTTGGGATGTGGAACCCAACAGTCAAACCATGTACTATAAATGAATATGTTTTGTTAATAAAAAATGTACTCTCTTTATTATCTTTCAAATTTGTGTTTGCCATGTGTGTGTTTAACATGGTATCAGAGCAATGATGTGTGGCCTATGTAGTTTTCTTCCTCACAGTTTATGCCTTAGGTAGAAAAAGAAAAAAATGGCATGTTTTTATTCCCAGTGCAGCTAGTCTGAGCTGCTTTGAATAGTGCTGGCCCAGTCTTCATTACTTGTAACTTTCCTGACTACCTAACGCACCTAATAATCTAAAATATTGAATCTGAGAATGTCAGACCTGCAACACCCAAAATTACTGGTTGTGTTGGTAGGCAATGTATTCCTACTTGCGGCCTATCAATGTCTTTGTACAGATTTGTACTCCACATTTCTATTCAATATTTTTCTACCTCTACATTGTGTTGAGTACATTGGTTTCTGGATTTATAATGCTCGTTCTCTATCTATGATTTACTATTCTTACATTAGCGTTTCATCTCTAAGTTGTTCATTGTTGCTTCGGTTAGCCTGAGATCTTCTGTCAAACATGTGCTCTATGTAACTCCCACCAACACTGTAACTCAATTTGGAAAATGTAGTAAATGGAATCTGATCAAGCATGGTCCATTCAGTCTGAATATCTACAGAATTCGTCAGCACAATAGCTTCCCTACATTGCATATTGTTCCTTTTTTTATTGTAAAACTGATCCAGGCACTGGCGCTCCTTCTCAACCTCCCACTTTGGGTCTCCCACTTGGGGCCAAACTTGGGCTTTGGAGGGGGTTTCCCATCCACCAAATGAAATGATTCCTTATCTACCATGTTAAAAATAAAATTGAAGCCATTACTTTCTTGCCCACTTCTCAGACTGGGCCGAACATTATAGTTTCGGGTCTAATCTACAATTGATTTTCTAGCATAACATGGTCGTCCTGAGGTCCCCATCCATCTAGATTGTCTACGAAAATTGGGATTTTTAATTGGAGTTGCTTTGCTCCAACCATGTTTTCAAATATCTAATTAGGAGATGAGATAATTTTAGGTAAACCAAAGAAGAGGAAGGTGGTGATGGTACTCAACTGACAGGTTGGCTTGCCTGAAGTTGATTTGAACATTGCCCACTCTATTCCTACAATTTCGTGCCGCGCTTGTTCTAGTTCATAAGGGAGGTTGAGGGAGGCCACACCACCATTGTATTCAATCTCGCAACCTCGGGTCTCCATCCCAAGCACCACAAACACAACATTATTGATAACATTGTTGAATGAATGCTTAATTAGTTCACTACCACCAGTTCTTCCCTCCAAGGGCTCATCCACCGTATGAAAGAAGAGAGGCTCAGTCGTTGACTGCCGTCAATGGACATCATCGAATACCCAATTGCTATACATGGTGGTTTCTAATTTTTCATTCCCTCTTTGGTTCTGAGGGCTTTATTATACATTTGATCAAACATCTAGGTTTCCTAGAAAATAATAATGGATCCCTCTGCAAAATACTGTGGGAGATGTCGTTCTTATTCCTGTGAAATTGATTCATCAAGAACGTTGCGTGCAAACCCATTTGCGGCCTCATTTTCATAAAATTCAGTGAACCCTCAATGCTCCAACTATAGGGTAAGCATCTGCAAAATTGCCTCTTGGGGTTGTCTGGAGTGGAGTCAGAGCTAGTATTATCTTTGATCATAAAGAAGCCTTCGTCTTCAGCTTCTCCTTTCTAGTTGAGAACACACTTGGTAGGCCTCTCCTCCACGAGAGTTGAACATGTTAATTAGTCCGATAGGAGCAAAGGAGATACCACATGCAACACCCTTGATGAGAGTCACTGTGTAAAGCTCAAACTCGAGCACTTTCAAGATAACAGGTATTGCAGTACCTTTTGGAAGTATAACAAGCTCTCCTACTCTATGAGCATAGATTACAGTATCTCCATTCCAACCATCACCAGCAATTTGTGCAAGGAAGTTAACATCTTGAGCATGCACACTACCACTTAAGGTCATCAGAGATGAGTCATGAATACGATTCTTCATTTCTCATGTACTCGGGAGAAATTGTAGCCAAGCTACTCAATACAAGGCTCTCCACTCATGTTGGTGCCATAATATTAGAGACTAGAATTCAGAACATTGCACGCCTCAAGTCCAAGAGACCATCATTTTTTAACAGTGAAGTCCAAGAGATCATCTATATTAATAGTGAAGTTTGAATCTTCCAGGGTACATTGAATGTTTATGTGGAAGCATTGATTCAGTCTCCCTCTCTAAAGCTTAAATTCAAGTTTAATCTACATACATATATTTCAGAGATCACATATTCGTTGTGCATCAGTAGTTGTGTCTGTACAGTTTAGTGTTTGTTTGTTCAAAATTTAGAGTCAGGAGGTCTTGAAATGCACGATTGTAAGGTTTTTGGAAGTGTGCATATATTCATCAAAGACTCGAGACAAAGGATTTGATTGGAGGAGCTGAAATTTAGCATGGAGGTTTTGATTCCATTGCTAATTTTTTTTCATTTTTGGATATAATTATTATGTGCAATCTTTGAAGATGGTGGTAAAATATACGCGAGTCGTTAAGAAGTGTTGAAGAAAATTGCAGACAAGTTGTATAATGGTTTGGTCTCTTTATAGAGACATCACCTCATTGCTACATATTTTTTAGAAGACTTATATCTAAGCCACTCTATTAATTTCCATTTTTTCTCTAGCTTACAAAAAGCAGAGCTGCTTCAATACTCTTTTGTCGCAAGTCAAAATGGCTTTAATTTATGATGTATTAGATTTATTAAATACTTTGATACAGTTCAATGATGATGGGATGGTAAACATCAAAAAAGACACTCTTTGTGACATTCAAACCTGCCTGCATAATGCATAGGAAAAGATCGATTTTTTGCAGCTTGAATCACAACTACAACAAGAAGAGCTACATCAAAATAGACATCATTCTGAACCTATTTTTGTTCAGAACATTGAGAAAACCACCCATCAACAACAAGTCAATAATGTTACAATTCATTCAGATTTAGTACCCAATAATGCAGAAGTTGTACATGTAGATGTAGAAGTTTAGTCTGCACTTTCCAAGCCCATCATCAGACCTTGTGAAGAGCTTGTCCACAACAAGCACAGAGCTGGTCTTGGATATGACGACGTGTCCTTTCACATTCTAGACTATTCAAAGCCCATTTAGTTTTAGAGTGTTTGATTCATTCATGACAGTTCACCTCCAGCTGTTCCAGATTCTACTCCTCTTCCACAACAACAACAACAGATTGTGAAATGCCAACACTGTGATTGAGTAGGCCATTTGAAAGATCACTCTTTTTATCTTCATCCATGTAAGCACTGTCATAAAACCACCCATTCTTCACACAGATGCTTTAGAAACAAACATCCTGCAAGAAAAAAGATTCATCTTGGATGGATCGCTTCTTGCAGTTGAGTTTTGTCCATCATCTCACCTTGTATCTAACAGGGGGGGAAATGATGGTCATCTACAAGCTTCAAAGCCACATCAAGCAAGCCTGAGCCACAACTTGTCACACCAGTTTCAGAGTTATAGCCAGAGATAAAGATTCCCCTGAGCATGCCTTTAGTTGGTAATATGGGACACTTCCTCTAGCAGAAGACTTCAGCTTCTTGCCAGTTTTGGAAGAATTCCAGGAATAGAGTTGGGGACACTTCCTCTAGCAGAAGACTTCATCTTCTTGCTAGACTTGGAAGAGTTCCAAGAATTTCATTAAGCATTCTAGAGTTGTTGGTCATCCTTAAACCACCATAGGTTGAGACTTCCCTTTTCAGGTTGAAGTTCCCCCTTTTATGCAGGGTGATACCTCCCTTTCATGGTTGAAGGTTGACCTCTTCAAAACAATAGGAGCACTTCCTCTAGTAGAAGACTTCAGATTCTTGCCAGTTTTGGAAGAGTTCTAGGAATTGCACTAAGCATTCCAGTGTTTGTGGTCATCCTTAAACCACTGCCCTTTATGCCAACATTTCAGAGAGCACATTAAGCCTAGTGATGCCATGCATTTTTTCACGTTTTGTATTACAACTCTCTTCTTGGACTCATACATAACCCTTTGGATTAAGGGGGGGAACGTTGGACACCTAATCCTCTATGGGTTAATGTGGAAGCTGAATAGAAAAATGAAGTCCAAGAGACCTTGGGATGTGGAACCCAATGGTCAAACCATGTACTATAAATGTAAATGTTTTGTTAATAAAAAATGTACTCTCTTGATTATCTTTCCTATTTGTGTTTGCCATGTGTGTGTTTAACAATATTCATGCAATCAATTCATTTTCAATATTTAATGCCCCATCATCTAGACATACAAACACTACAATTCACACACATGTCAAGTCTATTAGCATGGACGTCTGCTCTTTCTCGGTTCAGCTAAGGTGGATGTGATCCAATTTCCACCTCTCCAAAAGTACAAAGTAAGAATTACATCAAATAATCATTACCACTATCCCTGAAGGAAAAGACTACGAGGCACACTATGGCATAAACATATATATGTAAAAAGGATGGAGCTTCAACAGAAAGGATCCAACTCAATTTCACAACTTCAGCAGAAGATGATGTGGTAGGCTTGAGTTCACAACTTCCGGAAGTTGAATTGCACTAGATGATTTAGATAGCTCACATGTTAGTCCAAGAGATGGGAAAAAAATACTACACAGTGTGCCTTAATTCTATTTCATTCAACTGAATGTATAGGGTCCATCTAACCTCCAACTAGAGAAAAGATTCAAAAAGCCTTCCATAGGTCACAACTTGAGTAGAAGTGCCTTGGAACATTTATCTATGTGGTTCTAACTCTCATGAGCAAGGTGGTGTTGGTATGAAAGGTTGGGTTTTCAACCTTAGGATATAAGGCATTTCTAGAAGTCATAAGAAATTGGCTTCTAGAACCTCCAACAAACCCATCTTAAGGTTGTGTGCTATTTTTAGTATCTCAGGTACTCCCCTATGCTAAGCACCTTGAATTCCTTTTGGATGTTCCATAAAATTTGTGGGGTTTCTCTACACATCCCTCAAATGGATGCTTACATTCTTGTATCCCCATGTCCTCGAAACTTGGAAAAACATTGGAGTAAGAATTCATCCATAAAACAACCATAAGAGACCACCATGATGCATGCCCCTCACTTGTAAAGTCACGTTTTTTTTTTAATTGAAGCCAATTCCTTGTTTTCTTACCTTCCTTGCTTTCTTCTTGTTGGGATGAGGTCCCCTAGTCAGTTTTGGGGTTAAAAACCGAAGTTTTTATGTAATTGTCATAAATAATATAAAGTCTCCATGATTTTTGGATGTGGAGCATGTAGATGGTTAGTAGTCAAACGGGTTTTAGCCCCTTATTTATCTAAAAGTTAAGTTGGTTTGAAGATCCACCGATGGTCCATAGACCATGGGATTGTATGTAGAAGGCTATAAATATGTGTGTCTTAGATACTCTAAGGTAGAGATCCGATGATGATGATGATAGTAATGGGTGAATAGAAGAGAAGTCTTAGCGTAGAGAAGCAAGTTAGTTATGAGAGAAAGGCTTTGTAGATGAGTGCGCAGGGTAGTTTTGAGTCTATAAATTGTAACTGAAGATCAATAAAGAGTATTATTGAATAATTCCTGTGTTTATCTATTTACTTCTGTTGTTTATGATTGTGATATATGATGTGGATGAATAATGTATTTATTAAATATTTATCTAATGATGCGTGACTCTATGGAATAAGTCTTAATAACTGTATGCAGTACATGTTAAGTACTTTTGTGAAGATTTTGATACATTCTATTATGTTTATTAAAATACTTAGGTAGGTCTATGCGAGCCCTGATCTAGGGTTACTTTATGATGCATGTAAGTGGGTGATTCGGATGTTAAGGATCTGCAAAGACCAATCATAGACCTTCGTGAAGGTCTAGAGGCTCTTAAAAGGGAGTTGCATTACCGAGCCCTAGGGGCTTGTAGATCTGCGCAAAGGAAGATCTAGGGCACTAAAAGAATTCACAGTAACCTCTCGATGCAGAAACTTAGTTCCAGCATCCCCATATACTACTTTGGGTGAGACCGAAACCTACGTTACACGGGTTGTTTCAAATAGGGCTAGTACTGTAGGGCTTTGTTGGTTGGCACAACTAACTCTGAACTTGGGTCAGGACCCCCTAGGCCAACAAATGGTTTCGCTGTCGGGACCAGGATTTTCTTGAAGGAGATGTGTGATGTCACATCACTGGGATCTGACTAAGAAGGAAATTGAAAAGTGGTTGGACAGAAAGATTCAAGAATTCATGGCACATGAAAATCAGAATCCACCCCAAACACAGGATCAGTGATTGGACATATATCTCTATACTGAAATACAGAAAAGTTTCTTTTGCATCTTCCCGATTAAATTGTACGACTGGTTAGCTAAGTTTGAAGATGGCCAAGGGAGGTGGAAGCTTGACGGTCCAATAGTGTGGACTCGAGAACTAGTGCGATTATTAGAAGCCTATGAAGACAAGATCACATGCACTATTGATCACTGACTTGATCAAATTATAGGAGGATTTGTTATAGAATTCACATTTAATACCTCTATCAGTTACAACGAAGTAGAGTGGCGCTTCTTCAAAGGACCACAAGGTAAGTATATGAGATCTTTGAATACCTGGATTAAAATGCTCTTGTTTGAGAAACGGTTTATGCCATTTCCTTGATGTTTGGAGCTATGCAAAGTGGAAAACTCTTCAGATATCGAGAGAAATCAAGTCCCGAATATAGCCCATTGATTGGACATCCTTCGAGCGATGGCGAGGGAGCGGTACAAGCCTCAACGTGGAGTGTTGTTTAGCCAATAAGACAAGGTTTTCCACTGAACATCATCCATCCACTCCACCTCCATCTCCATCTCCACTGCATACACCTTTTCCCACACCTCCACCACGACCACAACCATTCAAAATGTCAAACATAATGAAGTTTCCAATTTTCAAGGGTATAGGAAGCGAAGATACAAATCAGTTTTGGTTTGTTGCGAATGTTGTGTGGACAATGCAACAAATTACTAGTGAGAATATAAAGAAGGCACAGTTGGTTACTGCTCTACAGGATCACGCACTGACGTGCTATATTAAGTATTTTTCTGACCATCGTATGACAACACTAGCAGAGACTAAGGTTTCTCTAAACAAAGAGTTTAGTAAGCCTAAGTTTGACTCATAGTTAGTAGTTTGATTTAAGGAGATCACGATGAGGGTTGATGAGACACCTTAGGACATAGATCAAAGGTTAATGCGTGATCTATGAAACTAACAAGCAACTCAAAGAAGGTCAACATCACGAGTGGTTTATAGCCTCACTTTTGCCCCACCTAAGAATTGCTTTGTCACAACAGAAGATAGGAACTCAGGCAAAATCCCTTGAAATTGCGATGAGGTTGCATGTGACGCCTATGTAGGATGCGAGCTTGGGGGTATAGAAAACCCATTATCAGTTATATAGCCTATGCTTAGAATTGCAGAGCTTGAAAAATGATCAGGAGACTAAGCCAAAGGTGTGTGCAGAAGCCTGGTGTCTGAAATGTAAGATCTAGTGGCATGATAAATACCATTGTCCCGCATTTGTGAACTATATCACAGGAGGAGGACCAATTCCGCTAAGACCAAAAGCTCCAGCAAGACCGAGTATGGGAGTTGCGCTATGGTGCGCTATTTTTCAGGTGGTTGGAAAACACCCTACAAATTGTCATTTTCTTCAAAATTTCATTCAAAACCATAATAGTTGTTTTGCAAGTTCTGCAAATCAGTGGGCCATGATGAGCACCATTGTTGCAACTATGAACTGATGATGGAAAGAATGCCTACCTATCAAATGCAAGAAGAAACTTGGCCTTTAAAGCAGGGTGCCACAAGAGCACAAGGACAAGTTCGAGGAGGAGGAGGGCCTGGTAGAGGCCGAGGTCAGGTTATTTGTTACAACTGTGGAACACTTGGGCACTACGTGCAAGAGTGTTAGAATCATACATGTTCGTCATGTCAATATTGCAGCCAGTTTGATCACACTATAGAATAATCCCCAGTGTTGATAGGTAATATGTAAGAGAAAAAGGTACAGCCTCACCAACCTATGTAAAATTAAAAATGATGAGAGTTGAGCACTGCGAGAAGGACCAAAGTGTGAACACAGTGCTGAGAAGAGGAATAGCAACTAGAGATGACAAAGGAAAATAACCTGAAGAGGATGGATGGGTCTGCAAGGACTCATAAAAAGAAGTTTTTTTTATTTATTTTCCACACACTAAGGAAACTTTTATGAAAGCTAAGAAAAGCTTCACTAAGGCCTCCACCTCAGGATGCTAGAACCAAGCACTAGAAACCAGCGCGCATATAGAGGTTTATCCCTCCGTGCTTACCACTTCATGGAGACCTGCATGAAACTATTGAAAAATAGAAGAGCTATGAAAGGCCTCCATGAGTTAATAAAAAAATGCATAGGCAGAGAAAATTCCCCTAATGGCCACCGTGTAGTAAAAATATTGGCAAGCATAAGGCCATAACAGGGTGCAAGATGAGGCTCACCACAGAGATAGGAGATTATGAGATGGACCAGGTTATCTTAGATCTAGGGTTAGTTGCAAACGTTTTACCAAAAGAAACCTAGGAGAGAATGGGGAGAGCTGTGTTGCAGTGGTCACTACTCCAACTTAGAATGGAAAACCAACAAAAGATCATCCCTATGGGACGACTACATGAGTAATAGTGCATATTGAAGGTGTGAGCGTGCTGGCTGATTTTGAAGTAATAAAGATCATTGATGCCAGTAATCCATACCCCATGCTCCTTGGAATTGAATAGGTCATTGACATGAATGGATTCATCAACTTGAAGAAGAGGACAATGTCATTTGAAAAGAAATCGCTTCGAGTTGTAGTGCCATTGGACCTTGCAAAAGGGACGTTCTACACTGAACCGGTATACGATTATGAAGAAAGCGAGGATGATTTAGACCAAATTTACAAAATAACAATGTGAGATCAAGACTAGATCAATCCAATAGCAAATGGACAAATTGCATCAAACTGGGAGAGTTCTTGTACCTTTGATTCAGATGAAGAGTTGGAGCATTGGCAGAATCGGCTGCATTAAGTATCTACACTGCACTACAATATGATGACTAAATCATTGTGTTGCGTTTCGTCTGAGGTCAGGAATTTACCTTATTATGATGGGTTAATAGACGTGGATAATTTTTTGGATGCATTTCAACGTGAAGTCCCTAAGAATAACCACTTCCAAGCGTTAGACTTGTCACTGCGTGCTACGTCTACACGATGGTGGGGTACACACAAGGATAACTTTGATGGATTGCGAGATTATAGAAGAATGGTGAGATTGTGGTTTTTTCAACCTAACATTCGATTAACTAAGAAATATGATGGGAGGGATGATCTGTGCAATCACTTAGAAAGGTGGGCTAAAGCTTATGGAACAGAGCTGCATCCAAAGTGGGTACACTTGTTTTTCCATACATTAGACACAATCCCCATGAACTTAAATTTGGAGATAGAGCTCTCCCATGGGATCACGGAGTGGGATATATTGAGGGAAGGATTCTTAATGTAGTTTTGAACATGGGTTTGAGAGAATTTATGAAGCTTTGTAGGAGATTAAGGTAGTGATATTCATAATACCAAAAGAACCTCTAGAATGGGACCAACCAGATTGGAGCACCCAATTGTGCCATGCGCTGGAATTTTATAATGTGACCACTGAGGAGGATGAATATCCAAGAAGTATTATTATTCCATAGGTTTAAGGGAATCGTGAAGTCAAGGGAAAAAATAGACAATCGGACATCACCGGGCTATTGAAAACCAAGAAAGTGAACACTGGGATTGAAGAAGAATCTAAGTTTGCAAAAATTGGGGATTATTGGGACGATGATACGATGGATAAGGTTGATAAGTTACTTCGTGAATATCAGGATCTATTCCCTAGTAAGTTTTCAGACTTGAAGGGAATAATAGGAGACTTGGATGTTATGAAAATCACTCTAAAGACGGACGCAAAGCCTATTGTATCTCTTGAATCCTAAGTACAAGGAAAAGGTTCTCTTAGAGTTGGATAAGATGCTAGAAGTAGGCATCATAGAACCAATGGACGAGTCTGATTGGGTAAGCCCAATGGTGGTTCAGGAGAAGAAGTAGAAGGGCGAGATAAGGATTTGTGTAGGTTTGAGGAAGCTAAATGATTCCTGTGTCCATGATCCATTTCCGACGCTATTTACTGATGAGGTATTAGACAATGTTAGAGGGAAAGATGCCTACTCATTCACTGATGGGTTTTCAGGGTACCATCAGATTAAGATCACACCTCAAGATAGGAGAAAAAAAATCTTCACGATGGAGTGGGGTTGTTTTCAATACACCATGATGTCGTTTGGACTCAAGATTGTGCCTGCGATATTCTCTTGCATAGTCATTGCAGCATTCAAGGAGTTTATTAATAAGTTCTTGGAAGTGTACTTTTATGACTGGACGGTGTTCGAACTAGTAGAACACCATGTACCAAGTATGCGCTTGATGTTGGATACATGTCGCAGATACCAGATCACACAGAATCTAAAGAAATGCATATTTTGTGTCCCCTTTGGAATCCTATTAAATCATGTGGTGTGCAAACAAGTCTTTATGGTGGACCCTACCAAGATTGCAATGATAGTGAATCTGGAAGCCCCAAGGAACATAAAACAACCATGCATGATGCTAGGACATACAAGATATTACAGGAAGTTCATCAAGGCTTATGCTCAGATCACTCCACCCATGGAGAAACTGCTGAAGAAGGATGTAACCTTCTATTGGGATGAAGAATGCTAGCGTAGCTTGGATGTATTGAAAGAAAATATGGTCATCGCACTGATCTTGGTCTTCCTTGATTGGAAGAAGGAATTCCATGTACATGTCGATGCCTCTTGCATTGTGTTGGGCGTAGTATTAACACAGACTAGCGAGGGAGAAATAGACCACCCTATAGCCTTCGCAAGTAGGAAATTATTGAAGGATGAAAAAAAACTACTTAATGACTGAGCGTGAAGGATTGGCCATTGTGTACGCGTTGCAGAAGTTTTGGCACTATTTGTTGGGAGGGAACTTCAAGATGTACACTGATTATTCTGCCTTGAAATACTTGGTCAATAAGCTTGTGTTGGGGGAGAAGATCTATCGATGGTTACTTATATTTCAAGAGTATGACTTTGAGGTCATTGTGAAGCTAGGAAGATTGAATATAGGACCTGACCATTTATTGTGGATCGAAAAAGGAGAGGAACCTAATAATTTGGAGGAAGGGTTGCCTTATGCATAGATCTTCGTGGTGCATGTAGCAGATAATGTTTTTGATGATATCATCCATATTTTGACTACAGGGATAGCACGAGAAGGATATGCAAGTCATAAAAACAAGGAATTAGTAGTGCACGCTACAGACTTTTCAATGATTGCAGGACATCTGTATAATATGGGAGTATACAAGATACTATGAAGGTATGTTCCCGATTTTGCGAGAAATAACATTCGTGTCGAAGCTCATGGACGGGTTGCAGGAGGACACTATTTAGGAAAAGCGACTGTGCAGAAGATTTTGTACACAGGTCCATGGTGGCCAATGTTGAATAAGGATTATAAAGAGTATTATCAGGCATGCGATGCATATCAGATAATGGTCAGACCATCATGAAGGGATGAATTACCATTACAGCCTCAAGTATTGTTGCAACCATTTGAAAAATGGACGACTGATTTTGTTGGGAAAATTCATCACCTAGGAAAGAAGATAGGTGCATGCTACGTCATCACCACCATGTAGTATCTAACCATATGGACAGAGGCACAACCTATAAAGGATTGTATAAGGGGTACAATAGCAAAACTTTTGTTTGAATATGTCTTAACTAGATTTGGCTGCCCAAAAGTGTTGATGAGCAACAAAGGTACACACTTTCTGAATGAGATTATTAGCCCGTTAACAGAAGAATTCCAGGTTTATCATCAAAAGATTACTCAATATCATCCACATTCTAATGGAATGGTTGAGGCCTTTAATAAGATTTTGGAGAACACGCTGACGAAGATTTACAACACATAATGAAATGACTGGGATGTGCATGTACCTGTGGTACTATGGGCATATAGGACTACTTGTAAGAAGCTGACAGGACAAACGTCGTTTAGATTAGTCTATGGTGTAGAAGTTGTGATTCCAATGGAGTATATCATGCCTAGTCTACGTATAGCAGCTCTCACAGGTATGGAAGAGCACAAAGCCTTGGAAGAATGGCTCACACAGTTGATGGAGTTTGAAGAGGATCGATTCTTGGCTAGATTCCAACAACAGGTACAAAAGGAATTTCAAAAAGCATGGCATGATCGACACATCAAGCTTCATATGTTCAAGGTAAATGATCTGGTATTGTTATATGATACTAAGCTTGCTAAATTTCCAGGTAAATTTCATATGCATTGCCTACGGCCATATATTATCAAAGAAATTACAGATGGTGGCATAGTTCATCTTGGAAAGCTGAATGGAGAACCCTTTCCAGGATGGGTGAATGGAAGATGCTTGAAGTTGTATATAGGGAATCATTCCAAATGACTATATGGTGGCATGACAGTTTTAGTTCTCTAGGAAGTTGCAAGGGAGTGGGGGACTATAATGTAAGTTTTAACCTCGTACAGAAATTACCTGCACACAAATTCTAGAACACATAAAATAAACAATGCGAGAGCATAACAAATAAAACACATATACACAGAGATTTTCCCCTGGATCCCAAAACCGGGACTACCAGCTTGCTTTTCATTATATTCCTTTTAATGTTATAATACATATTTATACATGCCGAAGCATCCAATACCATGGACCGAAAACCATTGCATCCAAAAAACAAGTGCGAAAATCATGCACAAAACCATAGGTGGTTCTGCCTAACCTAACATAGGGTCCAAAACCAAAATTTTCCGGGGCACTACCCCGAACCCCATAAAGTGGGGTTACGAGTACCCCTCAAACCCCCTGTGACCTCCCCCCCTTTAACCCCTAGTTAATTATGTGGGCTAGTCATGGAAAGAATATAACACAACCCAACATTCTCCCACTTGTTGTTTTCCTTCCACAAGGGGCCACAATAGAGCTTAGTCATTTATCTAGCCTTGCAACACCCATTGTTTCTCTACACCAAGAGAACTTCTCAGAGCTCACTGACTTTGTCAATGCATCTGTAGTATTCTTCAAAGTGTCCACCTTTACCAGCAACACCTTTTTGTCTTCTATCATATCCCTCACAAAATGATACTGAACATCAATGTGCTTTGTCTTTGAATATGCGGGGATCTTTGCTAAGAAAATTGCACTTTGGCTATCATAGTCTATCCTTATATCTTCTTGTACTAACTCCATACTTGAACAAAATCGCTGCAACCAAATTGCTTCCTTGCTTGCATGAGTGGCTACCATGTATTCTGCCTCTGTAGGTTATAGTTCCACTCCAGATTGTTTCTTACTCATCCCACTGACTGCACCTCCAAATAGGTTAAACACATACCCACTTGTATATCTTCTCTGATCTAGATCTCCAGCCCAGTATACATCAACAAAGCCATGAATATCCAACACTCTATCCAATCCTGGTCTTCCTTGGCAGCACAAACCATAATCACTAGTGCCACGCAAATCCTTGAAAACCTGCTTCACTGTTGTCCAATGCTCCTTTCCTAGTTTTGACATAAACCTGCTCAATACTCCCACTGCATGTGCAATGTATGGTCTACTATAGACCATTGCATACATTAGGCTACCGACTGCATTTTCATATGGAACATGGGACAGGTCCTCTTCCTCTTCTTGTGTCTTGGGAAACTGTTCAGCAGATAAAATTACACCTACAGGAATAGGAACCTTCACCGGTTTACTATCCTGCATATTAAACCTCTGTAGTATTGTCTCAACATACTTCCTCTGGTTTAACCAAAGCTTCCTCTTTGCTTGATCTCTTTTAATTTCCATGCCCAAAATATAGTTTGTAGCACCAAGATCTTTCATGTCGAACTTGGAGGACAATTGGGTCTTCAAACACTAGATAATTTTCATTGTCATTTCTAACCAACAACATATCATCCACATACAAGACCAGATAAATAATATGGTCACCAATTAATTTAAAATACACACAGTGATCTGCTTTGCTTCTAGTGAATCCAAGTCCCAATAAAAATGTATCAAATTTCTGATACCACATCCTTGGTGACTATTTTAATGCATATAGAGACTTATTTAACTTGCATACCAGTTCTTTCTTACCCTTCACCATAAAGCCTTCAAGTTGCTTCATGTAGATTTCCTCTTCCATATCCCCATGAAGAAATGTTGTCTTGAAATCCATCTATTCTACCTCAAAATCAAAAGCACCAGCAATAGATAAAAGTAATCTAATAGAAGTTACCTTGGCAACAGGAGAAAAAATATCGCCAAAATCAATTCCCGGCACCTAGGAATAACCCTTTTCTACCAACCGAGATTTGTATTTCTCCACTTTTCCTTATGCATTTGTATTATTTTTGAACACCCATTTGCTGCCAATGGGTTTCCTTCCAGTCGGAAACTCCACCAGATCCCAAGCCTCATTTTTGTGCAAAGATGTCGTTTCATCATCCATGGCCTCTTTCTAGAGTTTTCCATCCTATGAAACCACTGCTTCCTTCACAATTTTTGGATCATCATCAGTAACAGACAAAGAAAAATTTGAACAGAAAGTAGATGGACTATACCTTTTTGGATGCCTTCTTTCTAGAACTGATCTTCTCACAGCCAGAGTTTGTGGCTCTTCATCTTTTGATTCCTCCTCTGCTGTAGAGTTTGATTCTTCCTCCTTTAGCTCAAACTCTATCTTCTCAGGTTCCTTTCTTTGGAATTCATGTTTAATAACATCTTTCACCTCTCTAAACACCACATCTCGATTGTACATAACCTTCCTTGTTAGTGGGTTCCAAAACTTATAACCCTTTAAACCATCCTTATACCCAATAGCGATGCACTTTTCAGATTTACTATCCAACTTGGTTCGTTTCTCCTTTGGAACATGTACATATGCATCACATCCAAATACCATCAAATGTGAAAGAGAGGGTTTCTTACCAGTCCATACCTCTTGTGGAGTCTTTTTCTCCAATGCTGATGAAGGTGACTTGTTGACCAGGTAACATGCAGTATCCACTGTCTCTGCCTAGGATTCCTGTCCTAACCCTACACCACTGAGCATGCTTCTTGCCCTTTCCATCAACGTCTTATTCATTCTTTCTACAACTCCATTTTGCGGAGCTGTATATGGAGTAGTCTTATGTCATGCTATACCACACTTCTTATAGAATTCTTCAAATTCCTTGTTGCAAAACTCTCCACCATTATCTGTCCTCAACACCTTTATCTTCTTCTCTATCTGATTTTCCACGAGAGCGTTAAATTCTTTAAACCTCTCAAAGGCTTCAGATTTCTTCTTAAGGAAATATATCCATGTGTTCCATTAGAAGTCATCTATAAATGATACATAGTACATAGATTGACCCAATGATGGAACCTTCACAGATTTGAACATATTACTGTGCACAAGTTCTAATATCTGTTTCGCCCTCTTACTACTAGAGGGGAAACTCACCCGATTCTGCTTCCCATATACACAATTTTCATAGAAATCAAAATCCAGAGAGCTATTACTCATAACTTCTACCATACCTTTACCATGAAGTATTCGAAGGCCCTTCTCTCCAATATGTCCAAGCCTTTGATGCCACAACATGGTCTTCTCTCCAGAGACCACTAGATTTTCTTTTCCACTTTCAGGAACCACAGAACTGTTGCACCCATCAATAACAATGCTACCTTGCATCTTATACAGAGTTCCAATTCAAACTCCACGCATCAATACCAGTGCTCCCTAAACCATTTTATAGGTATCCTTATCAAACACTGCTTTTACACCTGCATCATCCAACTTGCTTATAGAAATCAGATTTTTGGCCAATGCAGGAATATGAAGAACACCCAGAAGTGTTCTAACCCTTCCACTTTGGAACTTCAACTTTACTTTTCTGCGACCAATGATTCTAGCCTTCCTATCATCCCCTAAGAAGACATCACCACCATCGTATTTCTCATACTCGGAGAACCACTTTCTATGGGGAGTGAAGTGAAAGGATGCACCTAAGTCAATCAACCATGCCTCATGATCTACATGTGTACTTGAAGAAGCCAAGTACACATCCCCACCTTCATCTAAGGTGGTTTTCACCTCTGTAGAAGGAGCATCATCAGATCCCTTTCCTTTATTAGGAGCTTTAGATTTACCGTCCCTTTTGTAGTGCCCTTCCTTTTTGCATTTCCAGCACATTTTCATGGAGATTTAGATCTCCCTCTAGATTTAGATATCCCACTCAATGACTTATTTTTGTTTCTATTCTGGGACCGTCCTCGTACAGACAAGGCATCACCATTCTCACTCTTCATATTTCTCCATCTCATCTCCTCTATTAGCAAAGCTGAGACTATTTCATCAAACTGCAAGGCAGTTGCATTGCTACCTATTGCAATAACTAGACTATCCCACGAATCTGGTAGAGAACACAACAAACTAATGCACTTATATTCATCTGAAATTTTAATATCAACAGATGCTAACTAACATACCATAATATTAAATGCATTCAAATGATTTTTCACCAAGTCTCCCTATTTCATCCTTATGTTATATAGCTTTTTCTGCAGGAACAGTTTATTCACCAAAAACTTAGATTGGTACAAAGTCTCTAACTTGTCCCACAAATCCTTCGTCGTAGCTTCCCTTGATATGTTCAAAAATACTGAATCTGAGACATAAAATTGTATTGTGCTCTTTTCCTTCTGATCCAACTTCTTCCATTCTTCATCGGGCACTCTTGTTGGTTTAGTACCCAGATCTACCACGATCCATTGATCTTTATCCACCAAAAGATCCTCCATCTTGAGTTTCCATAACTTAAAACTATGACCATTAAATTTCTCGATCTCTATCTTTCCACTTCTTGTCATCTTCTTTCACCAACAAAATCGATCTTGCAGATCTCCCACTGAACAACGTCTACCATATGCCTGAGCGAAACCCTTCAGAAACAAAGGCATCCCCTTGAAGCCAAAACTACTCTGATACCAAATGTAGGTTTTAACCCAGTACAGAAATTTCCTGCATATGAATTCTAAAACACATAAAATAAACAATGTGAGAGAATAACACATAAAACACATATACACAGAGATTTCCCCTGGATCCCAAAACTGGGACAACCAGCTTGATTTTTCATTATATTCCTTTCAATGTCATAATACATATTTATACATGCCAAAGCATCCAATATCATGGACCCAAAACCATCATGTCCAATACCATGGACCGAAAACCATCACGTCCAAAAAACGTGTGCGAAAATCATGCACAAGACCATAAGTGGGTCCACCCAACCTAACATAGGGTCCAAAACAAAAATTTTCCAGGGCGTTGCCCTGGACCCCATAAAGTGGGGTTACGGGTACCCCTCAAACCACCTATGACCTCCCCCCTCTAAACCTTGGTTAACTATGTGTCGTGGAAAGAATATAACATAACCCAACATATAAACTACACTTGTAGGATTGGAGGACTACATGGCAGGCGGGCTGCGCGGAAGATGTTGCAAATACAACCTATGAAGCTGCATGAAGGAAATTGCTCTATGAAAGTAGGTACCGCACAACACAGCAGAAAATTGACCATTGGAGTCATTGTTCATGATTTGACAGTCAAAAGACAGTTAAGAGGACTGGGATGACAGAATTTAAGGCCAAATGTTTTGAAGATCTGCCGCCAAAACAGCATTAAGGAAATGATTAGATTTTAATTGAAACACCCTTATAAATTACACGTGGTAGTCCAACAGAGAACATTTTTCACCCTTATAGTTTTTGTTGAGATGTGTTGTTTGTTGCCTATGAACCGTTTGTATTGGGAGGATTTAGTCGTGATCCCTGCATTTTCTATCTTGTCTGAGTTGAATCATATATCCATCTTTGAAATGATGCGAGGACCAAGCCCTGTAGAGAATCTGAGTACTCGTGGTGATGTTGCTTTTGAAGGAGTTGCTCCAGAGGTGATGAGTATGGAAGCTCTGGCTCCTGTGCCTATTGTGCCGAGGCCACCTAGTCCGAAGCCTACCATTGCTAGAGAAACACAAAAACCAAATAAGGATAAATAGAAGAAGCCAGTGCCAGTGCATGAATCACCCAGGAACCACTCTGCAACACAAAAATAAATGAAAGACAAGCATCTCGAGAAGGTCGTCGACTTGGAGGTGGAGGAAGGATAGGGCACCGAGGACATAGATGTTGAGGGGGTGGAACCCATCACAAATATCCCTGACTATATCCCTCCATGAAATGGGAAGCCGAAGATCACCAAGGACCCAGAATCAGACAAATTATATATTTCTACTCCCCATTGTCTGAGCAGGTTCCCTTTGAAGGTTTGCGGCTTGCGCAAATCCCACTACTGAAGATGGAAGATGGGGACCTTGCAGATCATGCTAGGTTTCCTCACTTAGCAATAGCTAACTATATGAAGTTCATCTACTACACGAACTCAAGTATCACTATGCTAGAGACATGGAATGGATCTGCGGTGTGGAAAATTCAGGATGTTTGAACCTATTATGGGTTCCCCATTATCACTTCACCCCTATCAACACAACCTGTGTAAACAAACTACTCACTCTGGTGCACAATGGGTGCTTATCGCTAGGAGGGCCTATCCCCATCACTGACATTCTCATCCACAGGATCTCATACCTCCCATATGAGGGATTGAATTTGTCCAAGGAGTTTGGTGGCAAGACAGGTGAAAAGGATTTGGCAGAAATAATGAAAAAGGAATTTCATCTCATGAAAAAGGTGCAAGTATATTCAATAACCTCCATAAATGATGCCAAACTACAAATTTGTACATAGATCTTAGCAAGGAAAGTAATGAGAAAGTGTCACGTGGATAAAATTCCAACGCCCATGGTCTCCCTATCTACACAATGTGTGAACGGTGTGAAACTCAGCTAGTGTAGGTACATGTGCTAGGGATTCCTCATGAATTTCCACGAGGCCTAGGATGAGACCAAGTCATTCCATTATGTTTGGTTGTTGCTCTCCATTGTTTTGGTTGCATGGGAGCAATCAGAGGATAGCCAGTTTCCTTTGCTAGAAGAAGGATTACCAAAGACAACACAACTCACCTTCCTGTGGGCTATAAAGGACCCCGCGAGGATCACAAAAGCAAAACTTTTCTGGGTTCTGATGGAATCTAGCCTTTGCATGCCCATCAACCAACGCCCAAGGTTGTCCCCGACCTTGTACATGTAGTTTTTAGCCTCTATCATGTTCAAGGCTGACTTTCATCGAGTTTACATTCAGGCGTGGAAGGATCCACAGTAGAAATGGCATAATTTGCCATATTTTGTAATAGATACAGACATACAAGACATGATTGAGCGATGGCCAGTAGAGTGGCATGCCCCCTCATACCTATATGTGGAACCAATAAGGGCACGGGAAATTTGGTAGCACAAAAAAGAAAGGAAGTAGCTAAGCGGGTTGCACAAAACTTGGTCGCACAAAGGAAGAAGGAAGCCACAGAGAAGGCTCAGTTGGAGAAAGAGCGCGCTGCTAAGGATCAGGCTCAACAAGAGCAGCACGAATTAGAAAGAAGTGGAAAATCTCCTTCAATAGAGAAACAAGAGTAAGAATAGTCTGAACAAGGTGGCGGAGGAGATGAGTGGTAGAGCACCCCATTTTGGGTAAAGAAGAATGGACATGAGCAACGGGAAGGTCCCCAAAATAATAAAAAATTGGACAAGTTGTAGGGTGATCCCATGGTAGTGACAGAGAGTGATCTTGATGAAATTGGAGATGAAATATGGGGCACTATGACTGAAGTGATACAGAAGTTCAAGAAGTAGTATATGCATACACTGGGGAGCATGCAAAAGAATCTTCACAAGCTGCAGATCTAGGCCAATAGGATACAGGTGGGCGTGGGTCAAGTGAGAACAACACAAGTGAGCCTGGCCCTAGGGATGAGTCAAGCAAGGTAATTAGTAAGGACCCTTGATCTTCGCACTATTGCATTAACAGAAGGGTCCCTACACACAGAGTCAGTCAATGATGACATCATCTTAAGAACCCTTAAGAACATCAAGCTAAACATTGCAATGCTCCCCAATGAGTTTCTTCATGTGCTAGAGGCAAGGGTGATGGAGGAATTAAGAGCTCAGGAGTAGCGTGCTCTTAATCTTATCAACGAGTATAGGGTTAACAACAAGAAGATGTTCACTGAGAAGACATCGGCCTTGAAATAAAAAGAAACGATGCAGGCACAAGGTTCTTGCCTAAAGTTCGTAGTTGCAGAGGCATGCAGAATAGTGCCTAACCTTAACATTCCCGAGGACGCAAAGCTAGAAGTGAAGATGAGGAAGCTAGCCACTGGAGTGCACAAGGCAAAAGAAGAGGTTGGTTGAGGTCAATTCAAACTCAACATGAAAATAAATGAGTTGTAGTTAAATTTGTAGCCCATGACTCTGCCCGAGGTCAGGGAGTAGTGCGGAGCCACCATAAATGAACGGATGGCCACCTTGGATGCCATAGTTTCTAACCATTTGGAATTACTTGAGCAGGAAATGGAGTTGGTGATGACTCTGCAGGAAGACCCAAACCTACAAATGTTGAATATAGAGGTTCGGGAGCTGTAGAAATAGTACAATGAAGTACGTGCAATGGCACGCTCCATTGCCCCAGCACATCACCTAGCCAAGTTGCAAGAAGGGAAGTAGCTCCTCGCACAAGTTGAAGTAGCACAAAAGAAGGAGGCCTTGCTTAAGGCTAGGTTGGGGCCCTGGTTAGATGAAGCTTACCAGTTTATGATCAACATTCAGGAGAAGCTCATAGGCTTGGAGCAGATGCAACAAACGATGAAGCTGGCCACAAAAGGACCATCTATAGAGAAGCTAGTGGAAGAGGTAAAGTAGGTAGCCATGTAGAGCACTACCGAGGTTGTAGTAGTTTAGGTGGAGCTGGGGGATCTTCGCATCAAGATCGCAATGCCATCTGAGTGACTCGAGGGTGAGTCATGATATTTGTGTTGGAGGCCTATTGGGATGGGGTCCCCTGGGTAAGTTTTGGGGTTAAAAACCCAATTTTTGATGTAATTGTTGTAAATAATGTAAAGTATCTAGGATTTGTGGATGCAGGGCACGTAGATGGTCAGGAGTCAAAGGGGTTTTAGCCCCTTATTTATGTAAAAGTTGAGTCATTTTGAAGATCCACCCATGGTCCGCGGACCATGGGACTTTATGTAGAAAGCTATAAATAGGTGTGTATCAGAGAGTCTAAGGCAGAGATGTGATGATGATGATGATATTAATGGGTGAATAGAAGAGAATTCTTAGCATAGAGAAGCGGGTTGGATAGGAGAGAAAGGATCTGCAGTTGAGTAAGTAGAGGCCTAGGTAGAGTCTGCAGTTGAGTGCACGGAGCTCTGCAATTGAGTGCACAGGGTAGTTTTGAGTCTGTAGATCCTAACTGAAGATCAATAAAGAATATTATCAAAGAATTTTTGTGTTTATCTATTTACTTATGTTGTTTATGATTGCGATATATGTTGTGGATGAATAATGTATTTATGAAATATTGATCTAATGCTGCATGAATATATGGAATAATTCTTAATAACTATATGCACTGCATGTGATGTACTTTCACAAAGATTATGATACATTATGTTATGTTTATTAAAATACTTAAGTAGGTCTACGCAAGCCCAGATCTAGGGTTACTTTCTGATGCACGTAAGTGGATAATTTGACTATTAAGAGTCTGCAAAGACAAATCGTAGACCTTCACGAAGGTCTAGAGGCTATTAAAAGGGAGTTGCAGTACCGAGCCCTAGTGGCTTATAGATCTGCGCAAAGGTAGATCTAGGGCACTAAAAGTCATCACACTGGTCTTTGGATGCGGAAACTTGGTTCCAGCATCCACCCATACTGCTTTGGGTGAGACTGCAGCCTGAAGTACGCTATTTGTTGTCGAAATGGCCAGTAGTTATGATTTTGTTGGTTGGTACAACTAACATTGAACCTGGGTCAAGATGGCCTAAGCCAACACTTCTTACCATGAACTCTAGGCATGTCTAGTATATACCTTACATAACAATTTTTGTGATAATTTGTACTCCAATTAACCTATTACATTACAATCATTGTTGTAAAGAATCAAGTGCTTGGAAAACATGGCACCTCAACTTGTAATACCAAATTCTTTTCATGTCTCTTACATGCATAAAGTAACACAAGATAAACATGAGCATATGCACAAACAAGAGAGAAGGGGTACTAAAATATACTTCAAAACATCATAGGAGGATTATACGAGATTCCATGTAGAAAAATAAAACAATGTTTTTAAAAACACTACATATGCCTCACTCATTTACCAAATTAAATACATAATATAATTACATGTTTAACTTCAATGATTACAGAACTGAGTCAATTATAGTTTACAACTAGAAATATTACCATGGTACAAGACAAATCCCCATTTCTATACACATTTGATTCTATATTTTGATGTCCTAAACAAAGAGATCCCAAAAAAATATTGCATCACATTTTACAAAAAGCAAGCCATTTTGCATTTTTGAAATCAAGATATCCATTGATAAAGTAGATCTAAAATGAATTCTATCTTTATACATTAATATACAAATAGAAATCTAAGACAAGCCAAATGAAAACTATAGTAGTGAAGCAGTACTTGATGGTAGAATGAGCTAGGTGAAATTAAATAGAATGAGAAAAAGGAAACTCATTGGATTCCCAATTGCATACACTGTTTTTCCTACTAAAATATCTGTGGAGGTTCCACCTAGCATGGGTCTCAGTTTATCTTTTGGGGCATTCACCCATAGCACTACTACCTCTTTATCTTGATCATATCCAAATACCTTTGCCTGATATGTCTTCTGATCACCAATAATCACTCTATGCAAAAATTAAACCAAAGCCTATCAGTCATTGAATTCATGCTACTCTTAAATGCTTTTAGGAAATTAAGAACTATAAAAGAAAATTCAAAAAGTACAATGTATATCCATGCGATAAGTTCTTACATTTTAAACGAATCTTCAATTTTTTAATTAAATAAATAGATATCTCTTTTAGATTTGAATTGGAAAAGGTGTATGACCTCTAATATAAGAAGAAATGTCTCTTGTTGGTTGTTTCCTCTTTTCTTCATCATACGCTTGACTTAGCTCTCACTTCAAGATCACCACTCTTTCAGCGTGTTACCTCAAACCCACTTCAAAGTAACTCATCATTTTTTGTTATTGTGCTCCATCATATAAACAAATCTTGTGCCTATCTTGATGATGTTAAGGTACAATGATCCATAGACATTAATATATATCTCTTATAGTTGAAATCAAGAAGGGACTTATATTAAGGTAACCAAAAATGGGCATCATGAAATGGTAAATGTTGAATAAGATTGTTTAAAACTAATCGGCATTCACTTACCATCGATAGAAAATATTCCATGTCATCTTTGGAAAGATTGGGAATGGGATTAAGGCCTTTCATAATGAAGAAGAATGAAGCCCAACCAAAAGGGCAATCGTCACATGTGTTTCCTTGGATCTCATTGCACCAAAGGCTAGACTCACCTAAGGGATCATTGCGGCTACCTTAAATGACAACATCTCAATGTAAGGTGCCCTGAACTTATCCCTCATGTAGGGGTCCATCTACTTTCATCTCAATGCAAGGCTCCCTAAACTTACCCCTCAGGCAGGGGCCAATCTACTTTTACTTTTCTTGGAAGAGGTTAGAGATTGATTCAACAAGCTTGAGGATTTTATCAGAGAGAGGAGGCCTAAAATCATATGGATCACTATGTGATGGAAATTTCCATTTTTGGGATTTGGTTTCCATGGAAAAATAGTTTGGAGTGTCAAATTGGGCTCCAAATGGAATGTACAAAAGTGATCTCTGCTATTTATTTGGGCTCATTCAACCTCCTAATTTGACTTAATCCACCATTCTCATTATTTTATTTCATGTTTTTTATTATATTTATGCTAATAGAGTGAATTTGGTTAGTCATTATGCCAACAAGTCTAATGGGTGCTTTGTGTAGCCTTTTTGGTCAATTTGGAGACAAAATTGGAGGTCTTAATGAGCACTTGGCAGCCAAATTCGTGGGAAGACAAGGGAGAGGATTTGTAGGAAGGTGTCCCCTTCATTTATGGGCCCTTACCTCGAATTCTCCACCATCAGCTCGGAGTTCAAGGGCCACTGAATCAATCAGCACAAGGGCAGCCAAGCAAGTCAAGTAGGACTGCTGTTAACTCCAAGTTTTGGGCAGCTGAGTCCCTAAAGTTTAGGAGGACTGTTGGGTCCTCAATTTGTATAAATAAGAAGGCTTAGGGCCTCATTTTGGTTAGCCAGTGGATGTTAGCTAGTTAGCCAGTAGATAGTAGCTGGTAGATAGTCATTTCGTAGTCTTGTTGTAGCTAGTTTGTAGTTCGATTTTTATGCAATAGATTAGCTTTGCTTTCAGCTCATTCTCAAGCTCTCCTTGTGGACAGTTTTGATGTAACTCTTCATTCTTGATTAATAAAGATGAATCTAGCTTTGCACCAGCTTTAAATATCTCTTGGGAGGCTGTAGCTCTTGGGGTTGGGCCCATCTCAAGCCCCCAGTACCTCCCTTGTTTATCTTTATGTGTGTTCGCTGCATTCTTAAAATAAAGTCTGCTCTTTAGATTTAATTCGTGATTTGTTACTTAGGTTGCTTTTGATGGTTGAAGTAGCTTTTTATGTGTAGGGTGGATTGGTAGGAGTTAGTCATGCATTTATATCTCTTTGATAATGTTTTTTTCACATGTTGTACGTGATTCTTGTCATGAATAAGGTTGTTGTTCACTGATCTCATTAAACGGTTAGATAGATCATCTAATATTTTGATTGTATGCAAGACGTAGTTGGTTTGATCAGGTAAACACTATGCAGGGCACCTTCATCACCTCTTCCTTCATCTGAGCCTCGTCCAGATCAGCTCCTCCATCACCAAGTCTGTTTCCTCATCTCCCATCTGCTCTTTTGCCACGTAACCCTACCTTCTTGCCTTTCCATTGCCTAAACCTTCTTTGATGCAAGCTAGACTTCCACACCCTCTCATCACCTCATCCCTCAGTCATTGGGTCATTCCAGGCCCCTACCCTACCTCCCTACCCATTCATGCATTCTCTCCCACTCACCTATCAGTCAAAAACCCAATCACGAAACATCCTGTAGAAGAATTACAGAACTTCCTGTAGAAACCCCTGCAGACTTCCTGTAGAAGTTCATAAACACGGTTGCATGGCATCCTGACTTTGTGAAACTCTCTGAAAGGATGATAGGGATCCCTTAGACCCTCTCCGAGTCTTCCCAACCTTTTCCAAGCATTTCTCCTCCTTGATCCACCCCTGCACAGTGAAAAGCCAGTTAAAAGCACATGCATGATAATTCTAATAACTTAAACAAAAATCCAAAAAGATGTTTTCTTCAGATAGTGATAACTTAGACACGTGCATTTTACCTTCTTAGAAGTAATGGCATCTCTTTCGGTAGTTTGCATGCTCTCCTTTGCATCGATAGGACTAGCTGGTAGAATTAGGGTTTGCTAGGGTTTGTGTTTCTTTTTGGCTTTCAGTTTCTTTCCGCAAGTTGATTAGCTTCCTTTGAGTTAGCTTTCGTCCATCAGTTAAAAATCTTCTTCTAAGAGCTCATAGAAGTTGGCTTGAGCCCCTAGCGGACTTGTGCCAGCTGACCAAGTGACAGCTGCGGCAAGAGCTAGTACTTGTGCATACAGCACCGTCGCTTCCAAGTTTGTTACGAACTACCGGGTTGATAAAATTAAAGAAGGGAGTTCCAGGAGTTGTAGCATTATTGCTACAATACTGGGGCTCACCATCTTTTTGGCGCCGTTGCCGGGGAAGCGTCAGAGTATTGGTGATTGTCGCTTTTCTTCTATTTTCCACTACAATCTTCTGTTAAGTAGTTTATTTCATTTCCATTATGCAATTTCGTTTATGCAAAAGTAGATTAGCATTTCCCGCTTTCATAGATTAGCTTTTCAATTCCGCAATTTCATTTTTGCAAGTGTAGAGTAGCATTTCAATTCTGCAAGCGTAGCTTAGCATTTCATTCCTGCAATTTCATTTGAGCAAAATAGATTAGTCCTTTACTGCTTTCATTTCAATTCCGCATTTTCATTTCAGCAAGATAGTTAGTTGTAGTTCAATCTATTTTAGTTTTGAAAGTACAAGAAGAAAAATACAAAAAATCAACCAAAAAGATTTCATTTCATGCCTTGTAGGAGTAGAGATAAGTTAGAAAAATGATTGCACAACCCCCCACTGCTTCACACAGCCAACATTCTCTCTTCTTCGATGGCTGTGATTAAAAAACCCCTGGGTGGACATCAAGGCATATTTAAAGAACCTCTAGGGGAGAAGAAGAAGAAAACATTCCTCTGGAGCAAATGGCTACAAGAAATTTTGGGAGCAATACCTTGTCCAAGAATGAGTTTGCAACTCAAATGGAAGATTTCAAGAGTGATATGAGGCAGTTTCTTTCCATGCAACTGGATACCTTACAGATCCAAAGGAAGCAAGAGGGAGCCAAGAGCGCTTGGGTCATCTTTTCTCCTAGGTGCACTAGAAAGCATCCTAGGAACGAATGTCCAATGCACTCCCTAGAAGTGTGTTTCATCTGTGAAGAATACCATCCTACAAATCAGTGCCCTTCCTTGCCTGGACTTAAAGTTGCATATCAGAGAGCCAAAGGAGCCACTGAACCACTCCATTATATGAACCAAAGGAGGCCGCACGGACCAAGATCTTATCAGCAGGAACTGCAAGGGACATCCGAGACCTATTATGACCCCTATCAAGCCACTTTCATGCCTTCTTGGGGCCCCCCTACTCATCCTTCCTGGTTCACACCTCCTCCTTGTTCCTTCGCAGATCCATATTATGCGCAACCAGTTGCTCATTCATTTCACTCTTATGCTCAGCCACAGCCTCAGTGGAATGCACCTTATCAGGAGTGGAGGCCCCAGTACAACTCTCATCCCGCTCATTTTCCTCCACCACCTGCTCATCCACAACCATCGCCTCCTCCTCCACCAAGGCAACCCCAAATGCCTACCGAACCTCAATGCCATCCATCTCCATCTCAATTTCACACCTCCACTCAACTACCCGTACCATTTCCAAAGCCATACAATGGAGTAGCTCAACCCAATTGTAAAGCTGAGGCACAACATGTGCAAATGACTCCTTTTGAGCTCAATGATGTTCACCAAAGCTCAGGAAGAGTGTTGCAAAACAGAGATTATATTGACAACATTGAAGGACCAAAGGAAAAAGAAGATTCCAAAGAGGAGATCAAAGAACCATGGGCTGCACTTGATGAAGAGAAGAGATCAGAATCAGAGATCGAGAGAGCTTCCTCATGGTTACCATCAAATCTTCCATGTATTCAAGAGAAAGATCAGCAAAAAGAGGAAGATGAGAAAGTCATGTTAGAAAGTGACATGAAGAATGATCTAGATCAGCAAAAGGACCAAGGATATCAAAGCTATATTGAGATATGGTTTCAGAAGATGACTAAGTTGCAGCGGTACTCTCTTCCTCAGCTATGTTTGATCCCTTCAAAGTCAGATCATTTGGTCTCTAAAGTCCGGATAGTTGTCCAAGCATGCATTTCGAGCCTTCACATCATTTTGTCTCTAATCTCGATGTGCACATGGCTCCATTGGAAGTATTCTTATACTTGAAAATGATCTTGTTTTTCAAGTAGGGTAGGGTAGAGAAAAAAAAAAGAAAAAAAGAGGAAAAATGAAAAAAAATGAAAAAAGAGGAAAATAGAAATCTAAGGTGAAAACCTCCTTGGAGGCGCCTTAGATTGGCTCATTGATTGAAAACCTCCATGAGGCGGTCAATGGGTTGAAAAAAATAAAGAGAAAAGAGAATAAGATCTCTGGGTGAAAACCTCCCTTGGAGGCGCCCAGGGCAGGCAATTAGGGTGAAAACCTCCATGAGGCGCCCTAGTTGTTTTTCAAAAAAAAAAAAAGAGAAAAAGAAAAATAAAAATAAAACTAATTCCATTGGCTAATTGCAGGTTGCAAGAAGGACGTTTCATGACAGGAGGAGCACTCAAATCAAGGTTAAAGGAATTTTTCTTGTGCCTTCTACAGGAAGATCTGTATTTCTACAGGAAACATCCTGTAGAACCTTTGGACGAACCAAATTCAAGTCTAAAATGGAATCTGATGGTGGGAATCTGTTGATTAGGCCTACAAGCACTTGTGTGTCCATCCCTTGCCTTTCTCCATCATTTTTTCCACCTCATTGTGCTTCTCATTGTGCTTCTACAGGAACTTCCTGTAGAAATTGTGGGAAACTAGACATGGATTTCAAAAAGTGGTTTGGCGAACATGGTAGCTTCCTCAAGGGTTCAGAAGTCCTCATGCAATCTTCCAACTCCTCCTCCATCATCTCCATACCTGCATCACAGCCCAAGCTCAGTTTTTCCTTCCATGCAAACATTTGCAAAAAGCCTTGAGGCAAAGATCCATAGAACAAAATTTGTTTTTGCCATAACTTGAAAACCATGCATCCATTTGACAAACCGTTTTATGGGGAATTGTACAAGGGTGATGGCAACATGCTTGAGCAGTTTCCGCCAATTCCAGTCCACGATTTCCAAGAAATCAGCCTCCATCACCATCAACCATTTTTGCATTTTTCCATAACCATGCATCCGTTTCAAAACCTGTTTCATGGGGATATGCATATGAGTGATGGTAACCTACCCAAGTAGTTTCAGCCGATTCCGATGCATGGTTTCCGAGAAATCGATCTCTGAAATCTTCAGCCATTTTCCATTTTTCTCGAAATCCGTGCATCCATTGATCACGATTTTTCTCTGGGAGATGCATCATGATGATAGAAACATGCTCAGCAAGTTTTAGATCAATTCGCTTTACCGTTTGGGAGAAATGGCGAAAACAAGTTCTGGTTCTGTGACATTGCAGCAGTAGCAGCTTAAAGGTGCAGATTTGAACGTGGAAACAAATGCATGCAGCTTAGATCTGGTCAGAGGACACCTGCACAGGGAAAAGAAATCAAAAATCATCAGCCAAGCCCTCATGCAACCAAAGGATCCAAGCATGCAGCAGCAAAAAGCTTCACAAGCAGCCGTTTGACTTCAGGTACGTGACTAAACCTTGTTCATCTATTGCATGAATCTAGTCTAAGCATTGCATGAACGAATGGAATGGTGAAATTAAGCCATGAATGTAGCAAGACACCCAGTTCTCTAGCACTCACGAGAAAGTCACGCAGCATGCAAGGGTCAGTCATGCACATGAAATTTAAAAAACACGGATAGTGTGGGTAGTCTAAACTCCAGTGCAACTGATGGATGAGATTACAGGCAGAGAACACACAGTTAACCACTGCAGTTCATGATAGCACAACAGTTGCATGGGCCAGCACACGTCTTTGCCACCTCACTCCAAAACAATCACACAAAAATTAATGAGCGCTCAGCTGAAATTCATAAACTGTTAGTCAACTTGCACTTGCATCATGTTAAACTGAAGTATACATACTCTACTTCCACAATTAGCTTAACCTATCATCCTTCGCTGATTTTTTTTGGCCTGTTCAAAATTCTTCCGCATACCAAGATCGTGCAGAGGTGCAGAGACATCCTATGGCATCCGGCTAGCATTCTACAGGAAGACGTTTTACAGGAAAATACAGCAGAGTCTTCCAGAGCAGAGAAGCCTGAGTTTTTCTTCATCAAGTTTGGAGCTTGAAGAAAGGTGAAAATAGCTGAGGTGGATCATGCTATTGATTTTATTGTTCGTTCACTTGCACGTGATATTGCAGAGGGTATGAAAGCCATGGAATTGCTTTTAGAGCTTTCAAAGGATATGGCTGTGTGTGAACAGATTGGCAAGGTACAAGGTTGTATCCTCCTCCTTGTAACAATGTCAAATGGTGACAATCCTAAAGCTGCTAAGGATGCAAACGAAGTTCTGGAGAATCTCCCATATAGTGAGCATAATGTAGTGCAAATGGCACAGGAGAACTATTTCAAGCCTTTGATACAGAACCTGAGAGAAGGGTCTGACACAATGAAAATTGTTATGGCAAGTAAGTTGTCAGAGATAGGTTTAACAGATCAAAACAACTCTGCATTGCTCAAAGAGGGAGTTGTATTTCCACTTCTTGAAATGATTTCAAATGCTAATTTGAAGTCAAAATTAGCAGCCATTGGGGCACTTCAGAATCTTTCAAGTTTACCTGAGAATGCTTTACAAATGATCAAAGATGGGGTGGTCCGACCCATCTTGGACCTTCTATGCACACCACTGTCAACTGTATTGGCTTTGAGAGAAAAAGCTGCTAATACCTATGCAAACCTTGCTATGTCTACAACATTGCCCCAAAGAACAAATGACACAACAGCTGCATTATTGGAATCTGATGAGATCATATACCAGCTATTATCTTTAATAAATTTGACACCACCTTCAATACATGGAAGCATTGTTCGAGCATTCCATGCCATTTGTTGTGTACCAGCGGCTGTTGAGGTAAGGACAAATTTAAGAGAGGGAGGAGCAATTCAAGTATTGCTTCCCTTTTTGTGAAGCTACATACTCTGAAATGCGAGCTTACGCTGTGAAACTGTTGTTTATCTTGTCTCAAGATGGAGATAAAAGAAAATTAGCAGAACATCTTGGAGAAAAATATATGAAATGTTTAGCAAAACTTATTTCAACATCTTCAAATGAAGAAGAGAAAGCTGCCGCAGTTGGAAAGTATTGTCATGTTAGGAACAGAAATTTGAATTAAAGTTAACTAATGGAAAAACAGTGATTTTGCATGAAGTGAATCTACCATGAAACAAACTGGAAAGTTCTGGTGTTGTTCTGGTTAGATTTGTTTATTTCAATACTTTCCAAGGGGTTCACAAGGTCTTTTGCAATAGCCAGATTATTCCATCTGAAAGAATTCTTAAAAGTGTGTGATTCGGTATGAAGTTTTTCTCTACTCCTGGTTATACAGCAGCTTGAAACAAAACTTGGGAATTCTCATTTTTGGCCTGTTTTGAAGCAATTTCAGATTGAAGGGAAATGCTGATTCATAGCAGTGATATGTGAGCAAGTCATATTTTCTCTACCCTTGATCTATCTTGTGTTCTGTTATGCTTCTGTTATCAATTCTTAGCAGAGTTCAAATCCAAGATTAAGAATGCCATTTGATTCAGTTAAAGGCCTGGAAACACTTTTTCCCATCCAGCTTTGGCATGCAATATCTATTCTCGGGCAGTTCATTGTACTTGTGTGCTTTTATAATACATTAGACTTGCCATTTGTGTTGGATTCGTCAGCTTTCAGGCAGCAGCACAGTTCAAGGAGAAGGCACCCCCAGCCAAGCAAGCAAAGTCAGAGAAAATTGGTTCTACAGGAAGTTAGCAGACTGTTTCTACAGGAAGCCAGCGAACTGTTTCTACAGGAAGTTTGAAAAGAGGGAAGCCAAAGGAGGAATCGGCCGATATGTTAGCCAAAGAAGCCACCAGGGCCACCAAATATGAGGAGAGAGATTGGTTGCTCAGAGGATGAGCAACACTTTCAGTAGGGGGGTGATGATGAGCCCCAAAAATGGACAATTATTTGGGTTCATTCAACCTCCTAATTTGACTTAATCCACCATTCTCATTAGTTTATTGCATGTTTTTGATTATATTTATGCTAATAGAGTGAATTTGGTTAGTCATTATGCCAACAAGTCTAATGGGTGCTTTGTGTAGCCTTTTTGGTCAATTTGGAGACAAAATTGGAGGTCTTAATGAGCACTTGGCAGCCAAATTCGTGGGAAGACAAGGGAGAGGATTTGTAGGAAGGTGTCCCCTTCATTTATGGGCCCTTACCTCGAATTCTCCACCATCAGCTTGGAGTTCAAGGGCCACCGAATCAATCAGCACAAGGGCAGCCAAGCAAGTCAAGTAGGACTGTTGTTAACTCCAAGTTTTGGGTAGCCGAGTCCCTAAAGTTTAGGAGGACTGTTGGGTCCTCAATTTGTATAAATAAGAAGGCTTAGGGCCTCATTTTGGTTAGCTAGTGGATGTTAGCTAGTTAGCCAGTAGATAGTAGCTGGTAGATAGTCATTTCGTAGTCTTGTTGTAGCTAGTTTGTAGTTCGATTTTTATGCAATAAATTAGCTTTGCTTTCAGCTCATTCTCAAGCTCTCCTTGTGGACAGTTTTGATGTAACTCTTCATTCTTGATTAATAAAGATGAATCCAGCTTTGCACCAGCTCTAAATCTCTCTTGGGAGGTTGTAGCTCTTGGGGTTGGGCCCATCTCAAGCGCCCAGTACCTCCCTTGTTTATCTTTATGTGTGTTCGCTGCATTCTTAAAATAAAGTCTGCTCTTTAGATTTAATTCGTGCTTTGTTACTTAGGTTGCTTTTGATGGTTGAAGTAGCTTTTTATGTGTAGGGTGGATTGGTAGGAGTTAGTCATGCATTTATATCTCTTTGATAATGTTTTTTTCACATGTTGTACGTGATTCTTGTCATGAATAAGGTTGTTGTTCACTGATCTCATTAAATTGTTAGATAGATCATCTAATATTTTGATTGTATGCAAGACGTAGTTGGTTTGATCAGGTAAACACTATACAGGGCACCTTCATCACCTCCTCGTTCATCTGAGCCTCGTCCAGATCATCTCCTCCATCACCAAGTCTATTTCCTCATCTCCCATCTGCTCTTTTGCCACGTAACCCTACCTTCTTGCCTTTCCATTGCCTAAACCTTATTTGATGCAAGCTAGACTTCCACACCCTCTCATCACCTCATCCCTCAGTCATTGGGTCATTCCAGGCCCCTACCCTACCTCCCTACCCATTCATGCATTCTCTCCCACTCACCTATCAGTCAAAAACCCAATCACGAAACATCCTGTAGAAGAATTACAGAACTTCCTGTAGAAACCCCTGCAGACTTCCTGTAGAAGTTCATAAACACGGTTGCATGGCATCCTGACTTTGTGAAACTCTCTGAAAGGATGATAGGGATCCCTTAGACCCTCTCCGAGTCTTCCCAACCTTTTCCAAGCATTTCTCCTCCTTGATCCACCCCTGCACAGTGAAAAGCCAGTTAAAAGCACATGCATGATAATTCTAATAACTTAAACAAAAATCCAAAAAGATGTTTTCTTCAGATAGTGATAACTTAGACACATGCATTTTACCTTCTTAGAAGTAATGGCATCTCTTTCGGTAGTTTTCATGCTCTCCTTTGCATCGGTAGGACTAGCTAGTAGAATTAGGGTTTGCTAGGGTTTGTGTTTCTTTTTGGCTTTCAGTTTCTTTCCGCAAGTAGATTAGCTTCCTTTGAGTTAGCTTTCATCCATCAGTTAAAAAAATTCTTCTAAGAGCTCATAGAAGTTGGCTTGAGCCCCTAGCGGACTTGTGCCAGTTGACCAAGTGACAGCTGCGGCAAGAGCTAGTACTTGTACATACAGTACCGTCGCTTCCAAGTTTGTTACGAACTACCGGGTTGATAAAATTAAAGAAGGGAGTTCCAGGAGTTGTAGCATTATTGCTACAATACTGGGGCTCACTAGTCCCAATGCACTGGGGGCATCTCATGCCGTTGATGGTATCATTGGAGCTATTTCACATCCTTCACCCTATACTCAACAAATTTATGGCTATCTGCAGGGGGGCACTAGTTCCTCCAACACTTATCCCCCTCTTGCCAGCAACGTTTATTCATAACAAATCACATCTTATGCATTCACCCAACCACATCATTAGATGTTAGGGCTAGCTAGTGCTTAACCTATTTATCAGACCGTTGTCCCTTCACCATATTACACTTACACATTGTCAAACGTTCCAACCCCTCAAGCATTAACGCCAGAGCCTCCCACACATCCTCAACCCCACCAGCCACCACCCCCTTAGGGTCAAGTATATGCACAGCAGATTTAAACCAATCGCCAAAATTTGAAGAAAAAAGAATAAGGGGAAGGGTAAAAAGGGTAACCAACGTAATCAACTTGATCAACCCCAAAGAACCAGCAAACACCAACAACCAGAAATAGGTAAACCAGCCCAAGCAGAACAAGGTTGTCTGTACGAAAAAGCCTTGTGCATGTTATGGTGTACATGACCATTATTCTCATGAGTGTCTCCTAATACCTGAGATGCACCAAATGTCGGGAAGCCCAAGCAAAATCTAGAGGACAACCACCCATGCAGCAATCACCTCAGGATCCCACGCCATATCAATTGGTTGTGCTTACAAATCCTTTCCCTCAGTAAGGATTTGTTGCTGCTCAACCTCCTCGAGGTCAAGTAGCCCACCCTCCCCAACCTTCTCATCCTGGTGACTACCAAATTCTCATGATGAATTCTGACGGGGTTAGTACCTCTAATATCAACTTGAAAACTTGGTCGCGTCAATGTGACAAGCCATCAAATTCATCCATAAATGAACCCAAAACCAAAGAATCTACTGAGTCTCTTACGACATGAAATGGTTCTTTATACATCCCTCTGCCCAAGGTTGAGTCAATTCCCAAGATCCCTAAAGGGTCATTGTGCCATAATCTGACTTCTAATCAATTTTCCCACACATACAGTATAGTACGCAACTTGGTGCAACCAAATGCTGCCATCTCGACGTTAGAGTTCCTCCAGTCATGCCCATCTCAAAAGAAAGCTCTACTAACTTCTTTGGGTGCAGTAGATCCTTCAGACGATTGTTTGATTATATTTCCTATTGATGCATAGAACATCCTCCATTACCATCATCTGTTTCTTTCTAGATACCAGTATGAGTCTATAATTCCATCTTCTCCCAATGAATTATTGATGAAGATGCATCCACCTACGTGATTGTTACAAGGAAAAGTGTCTATTTAGAACTGCTCTATCCCACTAAGGTGTGACAACTACCTTAGAAACAAACAGAGAAAAGCTACTTTTGTATTTCCTTTATGAATTATAGATAGAGAGGAATAGAAAGAACCAACCTGTGTCTTGCGCTAATCCTTTGATTCAATCCCTCTCTTCTTTGATAGTCTCTAGCTACCTGCTCCCTTGCACGCCCAGCTTCACAAAGTACCTGTAAGATCACAGAAGCATAGCACTATACAAAGACGTGGATCTATATTCATAAACAACTTAGGATCAGATTTAAATTGACCATACAAATGTAACAAGCATCAATGATACAAAAGCATGGAGGAGAACTCAAATAGCTTTTATTGATAAACAAGAAAAGATCCAGGAGGAGTTACAACCAGTGGTTCTGACCCAGCATCAACCTCCCAGCAAAGAAGCCCCTCTTCACCTCAAACAAAGCATAGATCACCCAACAATCTGATGTTTGTCTCAAGAAACCAACAACAATTCCTTACAATATGCAAAATTCCAGCCTCTGGATCTCTAGGATGAGGGATCCATATATAGATATCTATAAGAAGGATGAGTCAACTTGTGATTTGATTAGTGTCTTCTCTCTGTCAGTTCTTGCTTCCACTTGGAGACTGAGGGCCTCTTACTCATCCTTGGTCCAATTCAGTGAGGCAAGTGTCACAGGAGAAGATTCTGGAAGCTTCCATTGCCTCTCCACCTCGCGGAATGACACTGCCATTTGTCATTTCTCGCCCATCGTACCCCACAGAATGGAGTTTTGAAATGCAACGCACCCTCACAGTGCATTTGGGGGAGATGCAACGCACCTAGCCAGTGGAGCAGCTGCAATGATCCTGTTTTGACCAATTTTGAGTAGTTTTTCATGGAGAACTTCTGGGAGAAGCTGTAATCTATTGACCTTGTTCCTTTAGGGGTTAGAACAACACTTTTAGGGACTTAGGGGCCCTTGGTTTATGGAAATTTCATGCTCGGAGTTGTAGGGAACAAAAATGTCTATAACAGTTGCCCCCTAAAGTATGAGGCCGTTAACCTTTTGGTGTCAAGTGAAATGCTTTATTATGAGGATCCGAAGTTCTTTCAATGCTGGGAGGAGACCTATAATAAGATACAATACAATACATTATCTTCATAATATTTTCATGATCTAGCTGAAGCGGGCATTCCCATGCTCAACTTTATAAATTCATTTTCATGTACATAGGATAGACAACCGTCTGAGTGTAGACTGATGATTCTGATAGAGCCATCATCCTTTTGGTAGGATGATTATTTGTGCTGCAATGATGTACATTTAATGTCTTTATTTCCCTAAATATATATCGCAGCCCGGATGGATGAAACTAGATCCAGGTCTTCAATCTCGTTCAATCTTCACTCGAAGTACAAGTCGATCCATGTGAGAAATGTTCTGAAGTTGAACATGGAAAGACATCGATTGATTACCAGTCAATGATGTAAACTATTAACAAGCGTGAGAGGAATCACCGATAATGATAATGACCCTCAAGGTACTGCAGTACAATTCACGTGGTGTGAATAAAGGACTTGGCGTCGAACACCACGCAAAATCTTTCGGTCGAAGGCCATTGATGTAAACCTGTCGCCGGAAGTGAGAAACTTGCCATTGAGGCATGCAAGCTTCAAAGTACTGAATGGGGTGTTCCTAGATCAACTTCTTGGATAATGAGCTGATGTCGAAAAGAAGTGATCCGTAATAGGAGGGCCTTAATGAATCCCACATCAATGACACGGAACGGAGCAAATGATTTTGATGGAGGTGAAAACGATCTGGTGATATAAGGTTCAGGGTGGCGGTCATGAAAGAATGGAGTATAATGTATGGTAGTGGGTGAGACACAGGTGACTTCTCTGGATGACTTCTCTTGAACATATCGGCGACACTGATGTGATGGATTGGTAGCATTAACCCCAAATGTGGATGGTATGGCCTAACCATGGTGATGTGACCGGTGAATGAAAAAACCCAACCCGACTCGGACACGTAGTGGAAGTGTCATGTTCAAGAGCGACTTGCTACCAACAAAGTTTCTTTGAGTTTTCTTCCCAAGTTTTCCCCAATCATTGCTGACCAGTACCTCTTTATTTTTGTCAAGCTTGAGGAGGATAACATATGCTTGTTCTATAATTTGCCCTTCGGGCAAACCCATCGCTATGTTTTAACGAGCCTAGCGATAGTGAAACTCGTTCTCGTCTAAATACAAGTTTGTCGCTATTAATCTTTTTAACGAGTTTAACGACAAAGATAACTCGGTCCTTTTCAATTTTAGAGATTCTGAAAAGGAACGTAAAGGTAACTCCAAAATTCATTTTTCGTCATCTAATCCCTTAAGTCCGAAAAAGTATAAAACAACACAGAAGGGATGAATTTTCGATAGTTTTAACGAGCCGAACAAAACAAGCGCCCAATCTTTTTGCGTAATAATCCCTCAAGTCCAAAAATATTAAAATCTAGAGGAGGGATAGCACTTCCTGTCCCTTTAACGAGCTGGAGAGGCCAATGGCTCGGCAATCTTTTCATATTTTACGAGTCAGTTGAAAAGAGCTTAAAGGAGACTCGTATTTTGAGGAACTAGTGATAAAACGGGTAGCAGTTGATTCCAGGTAAGGTTTGGAATTTTCCAATCACGACAGTGTCACAAGGATGGCTAGTGAAATCACTCTTTGCAGCTATTCCTCAAAATGGGTAAACAATCAAATGGAGGTAAATGATCGGCCAATGAAAAGTGGAGGTGATGGTGCAAACACGACCAAGGCTTTAATGGCTGAAGTACTACATTCACGATGGTTATTTACTGGGGAATAGTTCATTTTTTAATGAGTTTAAACGCGGGTGGAAACATTTGCTCATGTCTTATGTTTATTTTTTAACAAGCTTGAACTATGTGCTAAAATTGCTCGATTAGATGGTCTTGTTTTGATTTTACCATAAATAGCTTTGTCCTTTCACAGATGGTACTGTATTTTCAACTGCTTCATCAAACTAGTGAGAAATGAACAATATATGCTTGAAAATGAGTTAGAACACTAATATTTTGCTTTGAACTAAGTAAAAGTAATGAAAAAGTGTTTTTACCTCTCATTTTACCATTTCATTTGAACTTGGTTTGTTGGAGCTTTGGAGGTGCTTTTCCCCCTCGATTGTCATCAGCTGATTTCGGGAGATTCTGTGGACGATTCTCGGTGCCGTCTGGACCAGGTAGGAGCTAAACCTGAGCTCTTTCATTCCATGGTTTCCATTTTGCATTTTGAGCTTGATTCCTAGATTTTCTGAGTCCCTGGGGTTTAAAGGACTCGTTTTTCCATCAACGCACCCTTAGTGTATCGAAAACTGCGTTGAATGTTGGCCTGTCTAAAGGCTATCTGACATTCAACGCACCTAGAACACTGCTGCAGGTGCGTTGGGCGCAAAAACGGAATTTGATGCACAATTTTTGATGGAAATTTTGCCTGTTTCTTACCAAAATCAGGATCTAACTCCTCTCTTATTTGTTTTTTAGAGATCTTTGGAGTAAGATGATCATTACATGGTGAGAACGTGAGCATGAAGAAGAGGACATGCTTGCCCTACATGATCCAGTTACAGTGAACGCACTGCGGAACTGTGGCTTGCTGAAGTTCTTCCGCATTTCTAGCATGAGACAGTAGATCAACTTACTACAGTATTTGCTCGATGCTTGGGATCCTACCAATCAGGTTTTCCAGATCAGGGGCAAATCTATCCCCTTGACTGTAGTAGACATCTATTTCTTGACTGGCTTGTCGAGACGGGGTGCCCCCATCTATTTGTCAGGTTCGGCCCGAGGAGGCGACTCTGTGAGAGATTATGTCCGCCGGTACTGCAGAGAAGGATCTCAACCAAGTAAAGATGGCAAGACCATCATCTGTGATGTCACTGATAGGTCCCTCAGGACTATTCTGTTTAATTTTGGTAGGATGGCCGGTGGTGCGGCTCTTCATGTAGCGGATCGATCTTACATGCAGCATGCCTTGGAATGCCTCCAACCGAAGGTGTTCAACTGGTGCGACGCAATACTTCTTGTGATGAAAGAACAGTTGACCAAGATAAAGAGAGGGAGGTTGAAGAACTTTGGCTATGGTTCTATTTTGACCGCCTTTGCCTTGGAGAAGATACCACTGATGCAGCCGCAGTACATTGCACTCGATTTACCTTCTCCTACCGAACCACGTATGCAGAGATGGGTTGACCATATGTCTAGGCATGCTGGCCAGTCTCAGATTTCATTTTCTGATACCTTCTTCAGGTGGTTTGATCGTTAGGAGATGGTTTATTCTAAGTATCCATATGCTGGCATGGACTTCCGGGGTGATCCAGATTTAGTACTACCGGATGGCGAGCAGTGGGGTGCCATTGGTAAAATCTTTGACCATATTCCTGTTTATTAGTTTTTGTTTATAATGTCCTTGTGCTTTATTCTATCAAGACTTTAATCAAACTCATGTGTACATGCAGATGTTGGTCCTGTTCATCCAGTAGTTCGCCTGAGAGTACCAGCTGTTGCCCCAGCAGGAGAGGCCGTCGGAAGGGATGTTCTTCGCAAGGATAATTTTAGGGGCGAATGTTCGCCCTTTGGCGAAATTAAGGGGTTTTAAATTTTTAGTGGGCGAATATTTTGTATCATAGTACATTTTTACAAATCACCTCAAATAGCCCACCTTATTTTAAGGGAGAGGGTAAAAAAGGTAAATTTAGCCCTTGAAATTAGGACTTACAACCTTCCATTCACCCATTTTCAAAAATAGGTTTTATTTAAGTGAATCCATTCGCCCATTTTCAAGAATAGGTTTTATTTAAGTGAATCCTATGGGCCAAATACCATATTTATAAAAGAGGTATGGTAAATTAATAAAAATATAAATAAATGAGAGGTATGGTAAATAAATAAAACATTTTTTATATTTACTCCATAAGTCACCTTATATACATGTAAGGGTGTAAACAAATAAAAATATAAGTAAAGTGGAGGTATGGTAAATAAATAAAATGTCTTTTTATACTTACTCAAAAGGTATGGTAAATAAATAAAAATATAAATAAACTAGACGTATCGTAAATAAATAAAACCTCTTTTTATATTTAGTCCATAACCCTCGTTCTATTTATGAAGGCTTAAGAAAAAGGTTTTATTTAAGTGAACCTTATGGGCCAAATACCATATTTGTAAAAGAGGTATGGTAAATTAATAAAAATATAAATAAACGAGAGGGATGGTAAACAAATAAAACATTTTTTTATATTTAATCCATAAGTCACCTTATATTTACAAACACTCAAAAATGGGTTATATTTAGGTGAAACCTATGGCAAAAATACTATGGGACAAATACCATGGACTAGATTGTTATTAATACCATGCAAAAAACCATTATTAACCCTAATATTAGAATTAATAAAAATAAAAATGGCACATGGTATTGACCCATGGTATTCACCAAAATGGCACATGGTATTGACCCATGGTATTCACCTGGAATGTAGCCTATTTAAATGGGGGAATTAAACAAGCATGTATCCTATGCTAAGATTCACTAGGACTTTACAAAGTTTTATTATTTAGTGAAAGACTCGCCAAGATCTTACAAGATTTTATAATTGAGCAAAATATTCGCCATGCCTGGTGAGAGATTCGCCAAAAAATTATATATACATATTATATTATTGATAAAATCGCCTTCCATTTTTCCTATATACCATGGAGATTCGCCCATTTATTATATTTATAAATTTAGGGGGGGTTCTTAAAATTTTCCCTGGTTCTTCGTGACCTCGATGTGGCCGAGACTCTCACAGCATTACAGGAGCAGGTTGAGGGCCTCACTCTTGGTATTCCAGATGTGAGGACTGACGAGCTACCTTTGCGGTTACAGCAGCATACTACTGGTGTGCCCAGACGATGGACTCATCTCTTACGCATGATCGCACAGGTTGTGACTTGCTATCACGAGCATCATTAGACTAGGGTGCCCCCTAGCATTTTGAGTTTTTGGGTCATTTGACCGATTTTGTCTTGGTTACAGAACATTATGTGTAAACCATAAACAGTTATATATATTGTTGATTTTCGGAGTTTTATTTTGGTTAAGCTACATGATCCACATGCAAACATTGATGGTGTGTTTCTTTTTATAAATGTTGCAAATGTCTATCTAACACATAGTTTGCTAATGAGTCAGTTAATGTGTTTAAGTTTCTGGAAATATGTTGATATTGAATAAAATCAAGTTGTCTTTCCAAAATCTTAACCCTTAGGAACATGCGATAAATAGCTGGGTTTCAGACGGAAAATGTACCATTGAGTTGTAGTATTACGAGTTGTGAGTCTAGCTTGAAAATTAGTTGGCGTATACCATGTGTGATGGCATCAGAGAGGAGTTCTATCAATGCGCTATATTCAGTGATGTTATTTGTTGATTGACCAATACATACCCCTCTAAAACTTACTAACTCGCCGCTTGGATTAAAAATAGCCCAGGTTGCGGAGGATAGGTTCCGCGAACTACGACTCGCTCCGTCGGCATATCCAACACATGACTCCAATAGGTTTGACATCTGTAACAAATGTAAAAAGTTGATTACTTGACCAAAATAAAAACTTTAGCGAAAACAAAAACATAACAAAAGCACACAGGTTACCATTACACATAGTAACGCTTGAGGTACAACCCATTGCGAGGTTGCGCCAATGGAATTCCATCATAATCCATTAACTCGTAGGCTCCTTTTTCTAACACTCATTTAACAATATAGGGGCCCATCCATAAATACTTAAATTTACCCACTCCCAATTTATCGGATTCTTGGTCATAAAGCAACACCAAGTCACCTTCTGAGAAGGCACATGGTTTAACATTTTTGTCGAACTGCACCTTGACTCGTTCCTTATGGGCTTCGTTAGCCAAAGCGGCATCACGACAGGTTTCATCCAATTGGATTAATTCCAAGAAATGAGCTTCTTCTTCTAAAATTCCGGGGAGGAGATCAATTGCGAGTTTGACAGACGAGATTTCACACTGGATTGGTAAGACTGCTTCTAGGCCATATACCAGTTGGAAAGGTGTGAACCCGGTTGCATTCCTTGCCGATGTTCGGTAAGCCCAAAAAGCTGAGTACAGGATTAGATGCCATCTTCTTTTGTGAACTCCAATCATCCTTTGCAGCATGCGTTTGAGGAACTTGTTGATTGCTTCAACTTGTCCGTTGGCTTGCGGATAATATGGAGTAGAGCTGTCGTGAGACAAGCCTAGTTTGGCAGCTAATTCAACCATCATGTGATTGCAAAAATGCGATCCATGATTTGTGACTATAGCCTGCGGCACGCCGAATCTGGCGACTACATGATTGAAAAAGAAGAGGGCAGCTGTTTCACCAGTATTATCTAATGTAGGCATCGCCTCGGCCCATTTGGTAAAATAGTCAACTGCGACTATGATGTACCCATGCCCCCCGGTCGAGGTGGGGTTACATGTCATGAAATCAATGCCCCATTTGGTGAATGGCCCAACAACAACTATTGGTTGCAAAGGTGTGGGTGGTCTTCTGGTTTTGCTATCGAAAATTTGACAAGCATGGCAACTTCTGACTGCGGTTATGCAATCTTTGAACATTGTTGGCCAGAAGTATCCTGCTCGTAAGATTTTTTGCACTGTAGCATATCCAGATTGATGCCCCCCACACGCGCCTGAATGACAATCATTCAGGACTTTTTCTGCCTCCTCATGGGTGAGGCAGCTTCTCATAACTGTATCGATACCACGACGGTAAAGTGTATCACCGAGGATCATGTAGTCTTTTGCTTGGTATTGAATACGTTTTCGTTCGGAGTGGGAGGTGTTTGGCCTGTGTTTTTGAGTTTGGAGATAAATGATTATATCCCCATACCACTCATTGCTTGCAGATATCAGAAACAAACTTTCATCCACGATTGCTTCTTTGGATGTGTCATCATTGGACGACGATGGGAGATCGCACAATAATTCTGCGAAAACTAGAGCTTTCTTTGACTTGGATTTTACAAATTCCAGATCAAACTCTTGTAGGATTGCTATCCATTTTGAATATTTGCCCCCCAGCAACTGTCGCAACAATATATAATTCATGGGGTTGCAATCTGACAGAATGGTAGTTTTCCGAAAGAGGACATAGTGTCGAAATCTCTGTATCGCTTGAACAGCTGCGAGTGCTAGCTTTTCAACGTAAGAATATTTTCTTTCTGTATCATTTAAGTTTTTACTTAAATAATATATAGGATGTTCAATTCCATCGACTTCTTGAACTAAAACCATTGCGATGGTCGTATCCGCTGCAGCCAGATACAGGTTAAAATATTTTTGATAATCAGGAGCGTACATCAATGATGCTTTCATTAGGGAATCTTTTAAAGCATCAAAGGAAGCTTGCGCAACCTGATCCCAGACAAAAGGTACTTCCTTTTTCAAAAGACGTGTATAACCTTTAGCAAGTTCGGCGTAATTTGGAATGAACCTTCTCAGAAAGTTCGCTTTCCCTTGGAGTTTCTGAATCTGAAGCAAATTTGAAGGTGGATGCAAATTTATGATTGCCTGTACCTTACATGGGTGAAGACGAATACCATCCTTTGAGACTACAAAGCCAAGTAAACGACCAAAACTGACGCAAAATACACATTTGTGTGGATTGAGTCGTATCTTGTAGTATCAGCAACGTAGAAATATCGCTCTTAAATGCTGTGGGTGATCAGTCCGCTTTCGTGAATGAGCCGGAAGGTCGTCGAGGTATGGTTGAACGATGTTTTTGATGTCATGGAAGGCATAATTCATTGCCCTCTGAAACGTCGCCCCTGCGTTCTTCAAACCAAAGGGTAATTTTCGATATGCGAATGTGCCCCACGGACAAATAAATGCAGTCTTTGACTGGTCCTGTGGGCGGATATTTATTTGATTATACCCAGAGAATCCATCCATGAATGAAAAGATTTCGCATCCAGCGCATTCATCAATTATCTGGTCAATGAAGGGTGTAGGGTAGTTGTCTTTTGGACAAGCTTGATTTGCATCCCTATAATCGACGCACACTCTAAGTGTTCCTTGTTTTTTTATAATAGGGACAATATTCGATACCCAATCGGTTAGAGGAACCGAGTAGATGAAACCAGCATGGAGAAGTTTTTCAACTTCTACCTTAATGGAAGCGGCTTTTTTTGGGTGCACCTGCCTTAGCCGTTGTCGTACTTGTTTGACATCTCGATACATCTTAATTTCGTGTTCAACGATACTCGAGTCAATGCCTAGCATTTCATCATATGACCAACCAAAGACATCTCTAAATTCACGAAAAAGAGAGTTATATATCTCTAGTTCTGAAGGAGAACAACATTTGCCGACATAAATATTCTCTACAACATCTGTTTTGGTCGAGATATTTATGGCGATAGTCTCTTCAATATTGGACAAGTTTCGCTCAGAATCCACCGTGTTTACAGTATTTGATAGGAATTCAAAAACTGAAGGATGATACAGGTCATCTTGATTATCTTCTCCACAATCTGGAAGAAGGGAACGATGGTGGGAATCATTCCATGGTGTCCATTCAATTACCATAGATTGGACAATTCCTTCATCGGTGACATGCACTCGTGACCAAGGATCTGAAAGGGTACCATATTCTCTAGACCTATCTATCCAAACGCTTGATGAGCGTTGATTTGGGTTTGCCCCCCATGCTAGGAACATTGATTGCTACAATATTTCCATTGGGCTTGGGGGAAAAACCACTGCATGATCCATGTCGATATCGTTTTCTGAGATCTTTTTAGAAGATATCATGTTGCAGGTTCCTATCGTCGCTACTTCCGCCAGATTGATTGGGGGTGGATGAGTGAAAATTCCCATTAGTATAGGATCTTTTAGTAGGCCTACTCTGATATTCTGAAGCGAATGGGGGATTCCATGGATCACGGGAATGCTTCCAGTAACTTGAGAACCATTGGGGAGGAAGTTTTGTTGATCGACGATTGTAATCCCTCCTTGAAAGGGAAATGCAATCTTTCTAAAATAGGTCGACACAACAGCTGCCATGGCATATATCCATGGTCTTCCCAGTAGGATGTTGTAATCAAGATTCCCATCGATGACTTCAACATCTATTTCTACCGTTTTCCCTCCTAGTTCAACTTTCAAGTTACTTAGAATACCATATGGGGTATATGTCCTTCCGTCGAATGCTTTTAATGTCGTCGAAGATCGCGACAAGGTTGGAGATCCTAAAGTTTTCCAGCAACTCATCGACATAATGCATGTAGATGCCTCCTCATCAATAATCGTTCGATGAACAGTTTTGTTGAGGGCTTTCACTTGAACAAGGAAAGCTAGTTGAGCTGGCAATTGAGGATCGTATCCTTTATGGTCGAAGGATACTAGATTGGAATCCTTTGGGTCTATCCCACCAATGGCTGATAATAAAGCCTGCCTTTGGGATGGGAAATTTTGCAGTACTTCAAGAGTCGACATAGCGGATGGCGATTGGGCCAAATCGTCCACTATATTATAATCTTGTGCCACTCTAGCGTGGGGATTAAATGTCGACTTGTGTACTACTCCCTTTGGCGGTTTTATCCTCAATTCGGGAATGGTGGGTGGCACAACTTCTGTCGAAGTTGTTGTCGAACTACTTGGTTGATCTTTATCCTTGTTGTTCGACAGCTGTGGATTCCCATAATCCTTGTTCCTTGTCGATATCAAAGCATCATTTTGCTATTTTGAAACCGACAAAATTAGCACTTGAGACGGGGAAGCGTTTCCACTTTCAACCAGATTTGTTCTTGGATTTGAGAACGGATCAGTTAACACTGCGGAGGTTTTCGAATTCTTGAAGAATTTCTTAAGCTCAGCCCTGTGTGGACAATTCACGGTCCAATGATCCTCATCGCATATAAAGCATGGATTTTTTGGTTTCCTATCTCCAGGAGGGTTTGAAGAAGATTTTTCAGGTGATGATTCCTCCTGTTTCTTCTTCTTCCCTTTGCCTTTTTTCTTGCTCCCTGGTTGTTTGGTTTCTTTGCCTTTATCTGTCGATATGGCATTTACTTCCGAAGCAAGAAGTTCGTCTTTTGAATTTTGACCTAAAATCTTACAGGCCTTTTTGGATGTAGCCTTTGTTGATTTCGTGTCTGTTGTGCCAATCACGCCATCGCCGGCATGAGAGTCATTGTTCGATTTAGGAGGAGGAGGAATTGAGAATTCTGGTCTAGGGGAGTCAGGTATTTTATCGTAGAGCATGCCGGACTGAGTGTAAATCAAGTCCAGATATTGCGCACGAGCGATAACTTTCTCTTCTGTTACGACTCCCCCCTTTGCCACATCTTCCGTGATGGAAGGCAGTAATGACTTGATAAACCATTCAGCTAATAGCTGATCGGGGACATACGTTTTTACCATTCTACGACGACGTCGCCACTCATGTATATGATCAGATATGTGAGTGGCCGTTGTCTGTTTGAAATTGGTAAGAAGTTATGTTCCTGTTTCATACCTTATTGGTAACTAAAAATGGGTTAAAAAGGTTGTGGCTAAGGTACTGAAGTTGTCGAACGAAGCTCTAGGCAATTCGATGTACCATTTTGCCGCCGGACCCGTTAACATCCTCTGAAAGAGGCGAAGTCTTATCGAATCATCATTTAGGGTGTTTGACGAACACCATAGATGAAAGGTCATCACGTGATTCGATGGATCTTCACCCGGATTTCCATTAAATTTAGGAATATCTGATGGAAGTTTATGCGAAATCGCTGGCCACCAAGGGGCGTAAGCAATTGGATCGTTGGTTAACCGGTTTAAATTAGGTAACTCCAAAGTTGCCACAAATGGTAACTGTTGATTCAGGTTAGGTGAAGCATACCCAGGGTAAGATGGGATTTCCTGAGCAGTTGGTCTTTGCATACCGGCATAATGCATTTGATGCTGGTATGTTTGGTAAGGTTGGTGGACATGACCATTGTAAAATGGTTGATTTTGACCGTTTTGAATGTACGGTTGTCCACTGTTAGCAAATATTTGTTGCTCAGAACCTTGGTATACTTGTTGGAATTGTGGTTGTTGGTATTGCACCAGCCATGGTTGTGAAGCCACGTGCTATTGCCTGATACTAACAGTTTCACCAAGATGAGGGGTAATTGTACCCGTCTGAACCTGTGTCGTTCCACTAGTCGGTGATTGTGGTTGAGTCGCAGGGTCAAGGGGCTGTTGCATTACAACCTGAGAAACCTGAGGTTGGAATACAACAGGCAGCGCTTGAACTTGCGACACCATCACAATAGCTGGCGTAGTCGGGATATTCGACATAGGTACGCATTGTTGCATTGAGTATACAACTCTTGGTTGTTGAGGTAGTATAGGTACCCAACCACTTGAGGTAATTCCAGTATAACCTGAATGTTGTTGTGAGCTCCCGTATGGATATCCTCCTAGAGGGGATAATGAAAGGGTATACTACCCCCCATATGGCGGTAATCCAGAACTCAAGGGAATTGTTTCCCCTTGGGGGCCGGACTGCCCAAATTGACCTCCAAATGGATCAATTTGTTGAGACTCAACATAAGAGTTTCTGGATATTATTCTAGATGAACAAACAGGAATGGGCCATACTGTTGAAATAGCCCCTGAGTGGGCTCCTTCTAGCGGCTGAGAGGTAGTCGGGACAGATGGTATACTCGCAAACATTGTCAGAGTGATAGCAGGGAGTTTTGTCGTCGCTGTGTCAGACGACACAGACCTAGATGTTGATGGTTGTTCAGACATTTGTAGTCTATCCAAAAGATTACCTAGCGATTCTACAGGAGCTTCTGCTGGTGGTAGAATAACTTCTGACGAAGAAGGATATAGAGTAATCCCGACTCCAAATTTCGTTGGAGTACTTGTTTGAGGATCTTCTACAATTTCTTCTATGGTAATCAGACCAGATGGAAGGGGAAGACCGTCAGGTCCGTAAAATATTTCTGGTGCCGAAGAAGGTGTGAAATTGACAGCGACAGATGTTTGAAGAGCAAGACTCTCCGAACCGGTTGTAGATGGAACTGGTTTGGTAACACAAGTGTTTACTCTCAGACTAGGATCAGTATCACTGCCCTTCTATGGCTGCTGAACTTCTTCTGTAGAGGCAGGGATTCCATAAATGTTTGGAGTAACAGGGGTCTCTGATGTCGTTGGAACACTTGTTCTAACTTTAATAGGAGATTTGGAACCGGTTAAACGAGTTCGCTTTGTCCGTACTGGCTTTGATTCTGGAGACAAAGACGGTTGACTCGTAAGCCTCCGCGAACGACGGGGTTTCAATTGACTTTCTTCCATGATTGCAGATTACTCGATCAACTAAAATAAAGGGGAAGTATGTTTCCGAATTAAATGAATTTTAGACACTTCGACACAACTTGTTTTTTCAGTTTTTAAGAGTCGAGAAAAAACAAAAGATGACTCTAGTCTCCTTCTATTTTTAATGAGCCTGAAGTGACAAGTGCTCAGATGGACCTTTTCCGTTAAGGAGTCTGAAAAGGAACGAAAGGGGATACTCTGAAAGTCTAGGTAGAGGGAGTACCAAACCAATCGCAAAATTGCAGAATACTTTTTACGGTACGGCAGTCAATCTTCCCGAATGTTGTGTTCAGTGCATTGCGATCGATAGGGCGGCAAACACGGCTTCCTATGGATAAAGGATTTAAGCCTATAGGGGTCTCCCAAAATATACTCGATGGTACATGGGAGCACAAGTCCGTACTAGCACTTACCACCTCAAAGTGGAGGAATCACCCAACCATCAGTGAGGACAATAGTTACCAGGCTTTACGACGCAGGAATACGTCTCTAGCCTAGACCTCTAAATGTTGTGCGTTAAGTTCCAAAGCGGTGTTAGATTCATTGAATTTATTTTAAAGTTGATCTTGTTTATGAAGTTTGCCTTTCGAGTTCACCACGAGATTTAGATGTAATTCCTAAAATGAAATCTAAAGATGATAAACAAAATTTTTATCTCTTTTGTGCAATGAAAATCCTAGCTACTAGGGAAAAGAAAGACAGAATCTTTTCACAAAGAGCAAAGAGCACACTGTAAATGCACTTTCCTAAATCAAGACAAACAGACTGTCTATATGCAAATGCACATGCATGTATTTGTTTTCGACTTTCTTAGTATTGATGCTAAAAAGAAAGTTGATGTACAAATCTGAATTTCTTTTCAAGCGACAAATATAAACAAGCTCCTTTTCGAAATCAAAAATAGAGATGATTACAACACCTTACGATTTTGAAATGAACACTCGTTCTTGACACTAGAAAATTACAAATTCAGACCAAAGGCAATAGTAACAGGATAATCGACCATCAACAGCAATCAAACTTTCTCCTATGATCAAAATCGACACTTGCAACAGATTCAAATCAAAGGACGACAGTACGACTATGCTACTTTTGCAAAGGAAAACTGTAAACGACTCAATAAACACACAAAAACATCTACAGTCTTTTGTACAAAGGAGGCGGAATAACAGCAAGGAAAAGGGGTTTCAAACAGACATATACTGATCACAGGCAGCAAAATTCAGGGATAGAACTGGAAAGAATAAAGCACAGGAACCACAGCTGCACAGAGCTAGTTTGATCAGCGCACCTGTAACACATAGAATCTGAAATGCAGCGCAGGTTGTCCCTTCGGGAAGTGCGCTGAAATTCAGAATCTCTGAACAGTACCTGCGCTGGGCCAGAAACGAGACTCTGTCCAGGTTCCAGGTCACAGTTTGCAGTTCAGTCCTTGGTTTTTGGCCGAGTAAAAAGCAATCAGTAATGCAACAATCAAGGGTAGATCTAAGGAGGATCCAAGAGCTATCACAAGGGCAATCAAATAGTTTGTGAATCAGTTGTTTAAATCATAAACAGATCCAGTGAATGGATTGAAGTAGCAGTTATCTACTTTGCATTTGTTCTGGAAAATGCAGTTCGAATGCTACTTATAAGTTTATGAAACAAACAACAAAGAATGATAAACAAACAACTAATTATATCCCCAGCGGAGTCGCCATTTTGTTACAGGTAAAAGTGTCTATTTAGAACTGCTCTATCCCACTAAGGTGTGATAGCTACCTTAGAAACAAACAGAGAAAAGCTACTTTTGTATTTACTTTATGAATTATAGATAGAGAGGAATAGAAAGAACCAACCTGTGTCTTGCGCTAATCCTTTGATTCAATCCCTCTCTTCTTTGATAGTCTCCAGCTACCTGCTCCCTTGCACGCCCAGCTTCACAAAGTACCTGTAAGATCACAGAAGCATAGCACTATACAAAGACATGGATCTATATTCATAAACAACTTAGGATCAGATTTAAATTGACCATACAAATGTAACAAGCATCAATGATACAAAAGCATGGAGGAGAACTCAAACAGCTTTTATTGATAAACAAGAAAAGATCCAAGAGGAGTTACAACCAGTGGTTCCGACCCAGCATCAACCTCCCAGCAAAGAAGCCCCTCTTCACCTCAAACAAAGCATAGATCACCCAACAATCTGATATTTGTCTCAAGAAACCAACAGCAATTCCTTACAATATGCAAAATTCCAGCCTGTGGATCTCTGGGATGAGGGATCCATATATAGATATCTGTAAGGAGGATGAGTCAACTTGTGATTTGATTAGTGTCTTCTCTTTGTCAGTTCTTGCTTCCACTTGGAGACTGAGGGCCTCTTACTCATCCTTGGTCGAATTCAGTGAGGCAAGTGTCACAGGAGAAGATTCTGGAAGCTTCCATTGCCTCTCCACCTCGTGGAATGACACTGCCATTTGTCATTTCTCGCCCATCGCACTCCACAGAAGGGAGTTTTGAAATTCAACGCACCTTCACAGTGCATTTGGGTGAGATGCAACGCACCTAGCCAGTGGAGCAGCTGCAATGATCTTGTTTTGACCAATTTTGAGTAGTTTTTCATGGAGAACTTCTGGGAGAAGCTGTAATCTGTTGACCTTGTTCCTTTAGGGGTTAGAACAACACTTTTAGGGACTTAGGAGCCCTTGGTTTATGGACATTTCATGCTCGAAGTTGTAGGGCAAAAAAATGTCTATAACAGTGATGTCCTCGATCATTTGGAGGAAACTCAAGGAACCTGAACTGTCCCCATCCACCATCAATTTTCGTGCTTGGGATGGTCACCCCTCCTAGCCTCTCGGCATGTATCCTAATTTTCTAGTGACTCTTGTGGGAAAGACTATTTCGATAGACATTGAGTTTATCAATGCCCCTCTAGATTACAAAATTTTATTAGGTTGTAGGTACACTTATGCCATGTCAATCGTCGTGTCTGCAATTTTTCACAAGATGTGTTTCCCCCATTAAGGGAAGATCATCACTATCAATCATTTGACGTACTATGAGCCGTCATCCTTGAGCTCCCTTGATTCCATTATCTCATCAATGTCTGGTAAGAAGTCTTCCACCCCTCTCACTTGTGTTTCACCCAGAGTCTAAAAATATTTCCACCTTGTTGGGTGCTTTCCCTAGTCCTCCCCCTCCCATCTATGAGCCCAACTCATCGAGTGCTTATATGTTTCAAGCATAATGGGGTGCTCAAAAGTAGTTTGGTACCTTTGGTCAACAGTCAACTCCACAACATCCTGGTGTTGCAACTTCAGCCGAGCCATTTAGATCCACCCCTCCAAGACCTCCTCTTTTTTTGGGTGCCTCTCCTTTGTTCCCACCAGGAACTCTTCTTCTAGGTCTTAACCATCTAGGGGTTATCCTGTAGGACAAATACCTTTCTTGTTTCCTCCTCCTGGACTCTTTTATGTCCTTTTCATGGCTTTGTTGAGTCTCCCTAATATGACTTTGGGGATCCCATTCTAGTACATTGATCCCCCAGCGAGAACTCACCTTAGTCAACTTAGGCCCTTATCATGCTTTGACCACCATTCAACTAGTCCCTACGACCCCTATCGTTGCTCTAGTTCCACTCCAACCTCAATAGGGACCGACTCTTGTTTCAAAAGAATTCGGAAAGGGGGGAAAATACAAGAAGAAGGAACCTCAGGACAAGTCTCACCAAGCACCTCCACCTCCCAAGTCTCCAAAGTCAACACCTTTGTGGAATTTGTGTAATGTTGTTGGGCATGCCACCAATAACTGTTCTGAGCTTCCTCATCTCAAACCATTAGTCAAAAATACTTTTCATGAGTCTAACATACCTATGTCCAGGTTACCTTACTTAATTTAGCTAAGAGATTTAAATAGTTGTGCACGAATCACCCTTGTTCTTTGTGCGATCATTATGGTCACTATTCCCATTTTTTCCCTCGTATTGACAAATTTTGCGATTGCCGTCATGTGCTTCGTGAATTTGAGGCAACTCGTAGCGGATCATCTACTCCTCTACCTATGAATTTTGGTACCACTAGTACACCAGAACAGGGGGACTCTGGTCCCACCATTGTGATCCCTCCCCCCGATGTCGAGATGACTGACTCCATAGTCCATATCCTTTATCTATTGTCATCCTTGAGATCATCGTAGGAAGACCTATTTGAGGTTCCTGCACGTGCTTCTGTTGAACCTCCCTCGTTGGAAACCTACGTCTCAAAAACGGTAGATATTCAATATACTAGCTCGTCGTCTACCACCTCAGATGATATGTATGTGAACCTTATTTTTTAGGACGATGCACGAGGTACTACCACCGCATCATGTGGTCAATCTTCCTTCCATCCTCCCATGTTCCATTTTGATGAGGACGTCATGGAAGCCATGACTACCCCTCATTACCCTTGGGATGATATGCATCATCATGTGCACTTCATCACATATTTTTGAAACCATCACATTGTCCCCCATCTTAATCATGATGATCAATGACGTATCCAATACCAAGCCCCTCGCTATTTCCTCGTCAATGATGACCTTTATCATCGTGATGTTGATTGTGTCCTTCATCGTTGTCTCACTCATCATTATGTTTAGGACCTTACAACATTCGTAAGGACTTCGGTAAGGGGGAATATCTCTTAGAGGATTTCAAAGGCCAACTTCTTCCTAATCCTCGCAATGCACTCTACCTCAAGAAATTTTACTCATATCATATCCCATTAATTTGCATGTATTTATTTTGTCATGCATTTAAGTAGGTTGCATCATCTCATTTCTTGTTTTTTTCACCTTTGAGATGGATCTATCATCCACCTTGTATATCAGTTATGCCAACGGTGTGAGTCACTTCTCCAGGAATCTAGCCTCTGTAGCATGGGCCATTTTCACCCCCTTGCATACGTTATTCCATTCCAACAGTTTGTTCATTGGATCTACCACCAATAACCAGGTCGAATATGATACAATGATAGGTTTTTTAGTCGATGCCCTTGCTCATCACATCTTCATCTTCATGTTAATTTAGATTCATTTTTTCTTGTCATGCAATTGAATGGTGTGTATCATATGCATAACCAAGTCCTATTTATAAAATATCTATGAGTTAAGTTGTTGGTACGTGAATTTGAAAGCATTACTTTCAGTCATGTTCCTCGGACCCAAAATAACTATGTAGATATCATTGCAAACAACATTCTAGATTGGAATTTATCACATGTATACCACAGAAGACAACCATAAACAAAACAAATGGTGGACCACAATCATCATATAAAAGATGCATAACCACATTATGTATCGACATATAAAAAAAAATGTGTTTGGATTCCACCACTCTAGATACAACCGGTACGGCCATAGCATACTTGGCAGCACATAGGCCCCTACATCTCCTTATTATCCTTTGGAGGATCTCGTGCCAAGTTGGGCCAAAATGCTTTAATTCCTTTTTTTGAGCACTTGGAACACATTGGCACTCCACAAACTTCTCTAGACAGTGAGCATCATTCCCACCTTTTCATACCAGATCAGTCTCCTCCATCACATATGCTTGCAGGAAGTATCCCATCCTTGGGGGCATGATGGTTTTCCCCTAACCATTTTCTCAATTAACTAACATAAGTCTCAGCCTAGATCCCACTAGATCTAGGCATGGTCGATTAGCCTCCCAATCCTTTATATAGTTTTTCCTACCGGCTTCTTCAATGAGCCATATTCACATCACATATCGTAAATGTTTGATACCATATATTCAAATATTCTACTTTATACCATACCAACTTTACAACATAATCACCATGTTTGACTTACTGGTTGAGGATGATTCTTGACCTCTCTAGTAGTCGATTCTTGTTTTTTTCTTCCCTTAATTCTTCACTAGGAACCATTCTTCCAATAAGTATTAAGGCCATCTTTAGACAAATAAGGCCACTTTCCTAAAAATTGCAGACCTTGATTGTGATGGTTGGTTTGTCCGCTATGATCTCCAAAATATTTAGGGCCTTTTCCTCCTCTCCAAATTCACCAAATATCACTTATAAAATGAATTAAATTGGAGGGGAAAAGCCCTTTTCTAGAAAAACCAATAGGTTTTTTGTCACCCATTGTGACCAGACCGTAGCACTATTTTATAAATCATTAGAACCATTGGAAATGTCTCACCGAGCACTCTAATGGGTTTCTTTCAGTGTTTGGCAATTTAACACTTCACCAAGAAGCCATTTTTTCCTTGAAGTGTCACCTTGTCGCCTCTTAAAATCGATATTCTTCATATGAGTCACTTGTACTTTAGTATCACCTTCCCCTGCCACTCATCATCTCACATGTCGATTTTCTTCATGAGAAACCATCATTTTCTCACATTTTCATGGTCCCCACTGGGCCTACTCTGTGTGGGAGCATCAACGAGTCACCCTTGTTTAGAGCATCCACAATGAGTCACCTTTGCATCCATGGAGTCTATTTCATGTCCCATTGTATCATGTCATAATATTCCATCCATATTTTCATACCATTCATCTTCTGTTCCCCATTTGGGCCTTCAGTCATACTATCCACTATCCCCTCCGGAGTCGAGTCAGTTGTTGTCAAGTCAACCATGCACTTCATGCCAAAAGGGAAGTCGTATGTTTTCCCCTCAGTCCCATTTTCCCCATTTTCCCTAGTTCCAGTCCACCAGTCACATTATTATTTTCCTTCATGCCTTAGTTGAGGATCCTCATTTCCCCACTGATGGTAGGCCCTATTTTGTCGACATCAGCACATCTCTTCCAGAAGAATGAGCTGGATGGCAGTGTTTCCTTCCTCAAGCTTCTACTCTTATTAGATCAAGCAAAGGGAATCATCATTGCCCTTTGACTTGATTATTTCATGCTCATGATTCATGCACTTGATGGTCTAGTGATGTAGCAGATTATACCAGTGATTCTCGGGTGTGTGTGAGATGATTCACACCTCATGAGAGGGTGGCCCTTGAGGTAACACACCACACGCCTGGATGAATTCATATTATGCTACAACCTCAGATGGAGTTCCACATATTTGATCGGTTTGGTTCCTGCCACTTGTAGCACTCATAGCATGCATGTCTCCTTCAGATGATCCATTTAGTTTTTCATAGCCCTTTCCTGTTCATTAGGGATTCTTTGGTTGTTATACCCTCCCTCCCACCCATTTTTTGAGGGAAGTTCCATTATGTCTTATGTACTTAGATGTTATTGTATTCAGTCCTAGCTCATCTTTTTGCAAGCACATTATGTATATGGTATACATTGTATTATTTTCTGGCTCATTTATGCTAGCATGTCATGTACCATTAGGCATGTACTTCAGTAGTTTCACTTTTATGACCACATTATTATTTTTTGTACTGAGCTATCTCAATGGGTATAGGTATTCCTCCCCTGGCTCACTAAGATCAGGTACCACAACATAAAAGGAGACTTCATTCAATTAATTGGTCTCACCCCTTCAGTCACTATCCTCTTTTGATTCATCTCCATTGGTCTCTCTCTCTCTCTCTCTCTCTCTCTCTCTCTCTCTCTCTCTCTCTCTCTCTCTCTCTCGCTTTGACTCCCCTTGAGTATCTAGTGATTGTGTCATTACAATGTACTTCGGTCATACATTTTTATCCTAACACTCGTACACTGGGGGGAAATATTTTATCCCCAAAAATTGATCATCTAGCCATAACCTTCTAGATGGATCGATGTACACCATGTAGGACCAATTTTACCATAGTAAAATTTTTTTCACTATAATAAATTACTTAATAAACCATGTTTGTTAAGTTATTTCTGGTTTAACCCATGAAGAATAATTAAATAAATCATTATTTAATTAATTATCTTTTAGGAATAATTAATTAAATTATTGTTTAACTAGTATTCATTGTCATATTTGACCCAATCGTGTGAAATAATTAGATATATCATTATTTTTCTTATTTTTCTCTAGGAATAATTAATTAATCATTATTTAGTTGTTATTCCTTATCAAGTTTGACTAAATCCTCTAGGAATACTTAAACAAATCATTATTTTTTTATTATTCCTTAACCACGTTCCTTGAGATGATAAATAAATCATTTATTTATTTATTATTTCTAAATAAAAGTAGTTTACGAATTTAAATACATTTTTCCCTCCAACCAAATATAATAAAATATTCCAAAAGGTTGATCCTAGAATTTGGTTAATAATATTTTTTTATTTTCCATTATTCTATAATAACCCAATATTTTGTTATAAATTGGAGAGTTTTTATCCATTCTTCACTTTGGATCATTTTCATTGTTGCACTCACTATTGTAAATTTGATTATAATCATTCTCACTTACCATTTTCTTTTTCCAATTGAGTTCCCATTGAGCTCAAACATTTTTTTTTGGGTTTACACATTGTAGAGAAGAGAGACTCTACAGAGTTGAGGACATTGAGGATAGCCAAAAAACCATCCCACAGAGGGGGACTGGTAACATTATTTTTCCCCTTCATAGGTGTCATCTAATAAAATATATTCTTTATATCTGGTCTCCATGGGATTATTGGAGTTATTTATGCTTATTTTCTTATTTCATTTTGCTTTTTAGCTATTTTTGTTGCATAGATTAGTACTTTGGCAGGTTGTGTTTTATCATTTCTTACATATCCACATTGTTTTACAACCATTTTTACCATTCAGGTTGTTTTTCATCCACAGTCTAAAGTGGTTTCTTTTTGTACACTGTCGATAACAACTCTACATAACATCTATTTTCAAAAGAAATACGAGAAGATAACATTGTTTCTTAGAAAAGATCGTTTAATTGACTAGTACTGAATTTATGGAAAGTGGTACTGAATCAAGTACAAAATTAAGTACCGAATAATTATCAGGTGCAAAACAAATTAGAATATTGATATGCTAGTGTAATATTCCAATGCCATCAAGCTCCTATCCTCATGTTTATGAATGCTTAGTCAAAAGACTATAAACTCACTTAACATTTATCTATATTCACCAAAAAATTATGAAAATATGCATAATTTGTTACTTTACCTCCATTGATTGACCTGGACTATTTGACAAGGCTAAGGGAATATTTTAAGGTGTCAAAAGGGTCAAAATGGAGCAAGGTACCATAAAGTGTAACAAAATAAGGTGTCAAAAAGAGATAATTAAGGTAGACCCCAACATCTACTTCACAAGAAAATAATTTTACTTCATTTTCTCCAATATCCTCCACTTGAAAGTTGATATCACTATCATTGTGAGCATACCAATTAACAATTATTCCTACTTTCTCTAGTTTGATTCTATTTATGCACCCAAATAGATATATATCAGGAAACATATTTATGGGATTTTCGATCTTAGCATACCAATATTTCACTGTTGTATGTATTGTACTTTCAGATCATTTCAAAAGTAGAAGTAGAAGTTGTTCTTGAAACCGCAGTTTGAGTTCGAATATGTTTATGTTTCTTAGATGATGTTTGTAACATTTTTGTTGATTTGGGGCAATGAGATTCTGCAAACAATCATAAAATAATTATTAACAAAAATGAAAATGAAATTATAATTCCAAACATTGTCATATAGTGTTCTATTAAAATTTGACAGGACCAACTAATATAACCATTTCTAAGGGAGTATAAATAATATATAAAACCACCATACAAAATGAATGAGGCATTTCTTTTGTATCACATATTTTTTGTTTTCCCTCCACTACTTTACCTGGAATTTTGGATACAATTAATTCCATAGTTTCTAAAAACGATTGTGGAAAACATGAAATACCAAATATTAATAAAATATCCTACAATACATTATATGCATTTACATGCACAAGAACAAAGAAGCACACATGTAATGCAAGCTTATTACCCATATAATGATATATTGAAATTCATCGAGCTTGTAACTACATAACATAATATCATCTAACTATTTTCTAAATGAGTATAAATTAGATTTGAAAATGTCATACCATCTTCAGGAGACTTGTGTTGTGTCATATTTGCATTCTTCTTTTCTTTGATGTTTTTTTTTTGGAAGCTCATTTGTAGATTAATTCTTAGACACTGGAAACATTTGTAGAGATACATATGATAATTTCAAACTAATTAAAAATATCACAATTCAAAAAATATGATGAGATCATATTATGAAAACGTTTCATTTGACACATATGCATAAGAATGAGGAATTTAAGTCTATATGCAAGCTCACTGCAAAAAATGTATCTGAAGAAAAGAATAAAAAAGTGCATCCTTCTCTAGTAGATGCCTCATTTGAATTTTCCCTAGCTTTGTATTCCATGGTTTCTAAAAGAAAAAGTAAGAAAGTATTACTAAACTAACTGTTGAAGAAAATATGAATTATAAATACTATCCTTGGTTTCACCACTATATTTGTATTAAAATGAACAAAAATAATAACAATATTATAGGGAAACATAAATCTAATGTACGGTAGATATCATCCTTGCAAAAACAAAAGCACATTGCATGGTGAAACAAATATAGTGCATGTTAGATTTATTTTACCTTGCAATGTGATTTTGTTTGTGTAAGGAGGATATACCATGCGCTAGTTTGTTTTACTTTACCATGCCTATGCGTGTGTTAGAAATAAATCTACCAAGTTCTAGATCTGTCTAACTTGCAATGGTTGTGTTCATGCTAGAAGAAAATCTAATGTGTTCTATATTTCTTTTACCTTGCAATGCTTGTATTCATGATAGAAGAAAATCTAATGCATTTTAGATCATTTTTACTTTACAATGATGGTGTTTTTGCGAGAAGCAAATATAGCTTAAGTTAGATTTATTTTACATTGAAATTCTTGAGTTTCTTGATGCAGTAGCATCTCTCAATATTTGTTCCTACAAGAAACTTTGTAAATATATTATAGTTTTTTTTCATATGTTTCCCTGAATAGACAATTATGATACTTTGTTTCTTGACTATTAGTAGGCATGCTCCTTTTATGAGACAAATGTTTCATTTGTTAAATAGTCACTTCTAGAACAAGGACTGTTGTCAAATTTAAATGTTTTGTTAAATGATATTTCTCTATTATCATGTTATATAAATCTATGTATGCTTTGAGCTTCATGACCTGAAGGGGAATAAAAAGAAAAGAAATGAATGATTTCATCAATGTTTCGACTGGTCTTAATCTAAGTTATGTTTTCCAAATTTTATTTTAAGACAACCTCCCTATTTTCATCCTTTAAAATTCTCAAACCTATACCAAGGGGATTACTATGGTGTAAATTCATATGGTTATGTAGCTCCTTAGTAATCATGGAAATTTGGTCAACATGTGTGATAGCGAAGCGACGTTGTGCTCAACATCATGGTGCTAAGATTTATTGAAGAAATATATCAAAGTCAACATTAAAATTCATGAACCCATGGTGGAGGAGGAAACAATTGTTTATTCACCATTCCTTCAATGATACAATATATTTTATGAGAGGACCATTAGTCATGGGTTGGTCCCTCTATAACTTATGCAAGAGATAAATCATTTCAACCCAACCTCGACCTTGTGTTGTGGTTCCACCAAGTTTTTGGACCAGTTGCTATAACTCACAGTGAAGTTCTAAGCAATGACTTGACCTAAGGTTTTGTTGGTTAGGCATAGTCAGAAGGAATTTACGTAAAAATTGGGTTTCCAAAAGAGAATCCTTGACCTGCGACTTATGTGGGAAAAAACTTGGGGAATTGTGAGAAAGTCGGGAAATTCTATGAGAATGTCTTTGGTGAAATTTCGTTTAATTTTTTTAAAAGAGAAAGGAAGATCAAAATTTTTTTTATCTCTTGTGAAAAATAAAAGGGTGAGAAGCTGTGGACAGTTGAGAGCACCACAATTGTTTCCTTGGTTTTTTTTTTTGTTTAAAGTTTTACGAGTGAAATAAAGGCCATGTTATTCTTGTATTATTGTTGTAGAAGGAAATATAACACACAATACATTTGTTTTAGACTACAGTGTTGGTGTTAATTTTATAGATATATTTAGGCTGTGCTAGATTTGTTTTGCCTTCTAAATATTTTGGCTTTTCCAGAAGAAAATCTAGTGCGTGATAGGTACATTTTACCTTACAATACTTGTGTTTGTGATAAAAAGAATTTGGTGCATGTTAGATTTGTTTTACCTTGCAATTCATTTGTTTGTGCTACAAACAAATCTAACACTTGTTAGATTTATTTACATTACAATTCTTTCTTGTGTGCTAAAAATAAATTTGATATTTTTGTTTTATCTTGTAACACGTATTATTGTGCTAGAAAGAATTCTAACGTGCACTACATTTCTTTTACCATGAAATGTTTATTTTTTTTAGTGATAACTTCCTCCGTAGGAAACGCGCACTAGATTGATCTTACTTTGCCATGCTCTCTTTTATGCTATAAACAAATCTAATTCATGCTAGATTTGTTTTACCTTGCGACAGTAACACCACCCCCATTCCCCTTGCTTCATATGACAAATGGGACCATACCCCTGGTATACCGTCGATTTCGAGGGGTGGATAGTTCAACGGGAGGGTAAGAAGTTCTAGGAGGTGGAACCATGATAGCGAGACCCCCCTCTCATCGTATGCCAAATGGGAGCATAACCCCATGCATACCATTGATTTCCCTAGGAAAATAGTAGTCATTTGAAGGAAGGGGTGGAACCAAGAGGCAAAAACTTGATAGTAGAACTGTCCACCCCGTAAGGATGACATCATTAGCCCCCCTCCCACACCCTATTCAAATTTGATTTTCTAATTATTTTTCAAAATGGGGCCATCGATCTGCTCATGTAAAACTAATCGCATTTATTTTTTGGATTGGATGATAATGTAAGGGGGTGAGGAACCATGCGTACATGTCATAAATTGCATTCATTACACCAAGTGTCTGAGGAGAATGGAGGGGATGCAAAAGTTGAGATATTATTTAAGGTTTCCTCATCATTTCAGGAGGTGTTTCTCATATATTTTTCTGAGATTAAAGTTATGATATGCCCCACATTCTCACGTCTTCTCACTTTTGAGTATAATTCATCCAATGATCCATGTAACATGGCCTATCTCTACCTTCCAATTCTTATCGAAGAGATGATCATAGAATTTTCTTTAAAAAAAATCCCTATGAATTTCTTCTGAGATTCTTCTTCTAGTTTGGTGTGGAGCCAGATTATATTCTTTATTCAGAGGTATCGCCGCATTGGACTCCAATTCATAATGGGGTGTAAATTCCACCCGTAATATTTGTGTTGTATGGGGGGTCCAGGGGGGGTAGCTGCGACCTTTGGGAGCCCCCCCTGGCGAAGGATCGAGGGTAGTGCCCCTGAAGCTAAAAATAGATGTAAAATTGCCTTGTAAAATTTTGTAATTTCATAGTCAATCTGAGCCATTCATTAGGTGGGGATCTGACGGTAGAAGTTATGTTTAATTTAGGGTTTTTTTGCCCTGGAAGGAAAACCCTCACTGTATATGAGGGAATTGTATTGCATCTATGTGGATCTGTATTCTGAGTGAGAAAGAGAGAGGAGATTGTGTGAGAGCGAAGAGGGAATTACAATGGATCTGTTGTAGGTTGTATCTCTTTAGTTTGTTAGATAATATAAAAGGAAGGACTGGCTATTTCCCATGGATGTATCCCAAATTGGGTGAACGACATATATCTTTGTCTCTCTTGTTTTATGTGTTTTATGTGTTTTATGTGTTTGTATTTCTGTAATATATTTTATGTGTTTCGTTGCTCTATAATATATAATTTTCTAACACTTCTGAGATGACATTGAAAGCCATGTCATACAACACATCAACCTACCCTCCAATCCACACATTAAACTTGTCTATCCCATGTGCTTCCATCTCCACTTGGCTATGTTCTTACTTTTCCACTTGGCTATCATTAAAAGGCACATATTTGAATTTCAATTTATCTCTTGTCGTTTTAATTAAAGTTAATTTAATCTCTATGTTGTAACATTTTCTTATTAGAAGTGTTTCAAAAAAAAATTGAAAATATATTTATTTTCATTTCACTTTATACATTTTAGTATATATATGTTTGACTATAATAAAGTGCTATATGTATGATTAATTTATATGGAAGAACATTTAATGAAAGTTATGTTTAAAAAAAGCAAGTGTAATATCTAGTGTTGTTGCTTAGTACCTGCCTCTTATGTAAAATGTATACCTCTTATGCAAAAAATAATTGATAGCAGAAGTTATTTGTTCCACCAAACATGTGTATAAGAACAAAGTAACCTATAAAACAAGCACTGTATCGAGTTCTCAATTTTTGGAGGTAGCAAAAAATCATTGGATTTTGAAAAGTGTTGATTCATAATACAACCCTTTTTTTTGGAGCATATTTTGACACTTTAATTTTTTTTATGTATCAAGTATGAATATTTTTTTTTAAATTTTAGTCATTTTCATATATATATTGAAAAGTGTTGATGTAACATTAACCCCTTTTTTTAGATGGATTATTTTTTACATTTTAAATTTTTTAATGTATTAAGTGTGGATAATTATTTTTTAAACTTAACAATTTTTTGAAATAGCCATATTTTTTTTCTTCTTATTCTTCCATGAGATATTTATTTTAAGTGTTTTTTTAGGTTTGTGCTATTTTGGTTTTTTTCTTTTTTTCTTTTGTAATGAGTTCTTTTTTTTGTATAGTTAAAGAAAAAGGAGTATACATTTTAAAATTACGATTTTCTAAAGTCTAGTCATGTTTATGTCGAATAACGGAGCTCTACAACCGTAATGGCCAAGCAGCCATGAGCTAAATGGTACATCGGCCCCAACAAAAAACCTATAGACTACTGAAAAGCTGCAAACCCAAGAGACTAGGAAACATAGTAGAATGACAGAGGAGGAGAGGGGGGATAGATCTCCTACTATCGAGATGCAGCGGCAGGGGAATCATGCCAGAATATCAGTAACCAAACACAGGCGGGAGAAACAAACAAAATTTCAGGACCGGTCCTTGAAGAGTGATGGCAGGTAGGTAGCAGAGGTAAATTTTTACCATGTGCGACGAAGAAACTAAGATTCATCATACCGATAAACAAACTAGAGCGATAGAATTTATATGACATACCATGCTCTAATATGTAAGTTCATTGGAGTATGGCCGACAGAAAAGGACCTCACCAAATGGATTCAACAAAAATGGCAGCCCTGAGGCCATATCGAGCTCAAGCTAGGAGCAAGAGGCTTTTTCACGGTAATATTCTCAAATCTGCAAGACAAAGAAAAAGTATTTGACAATGTTCCTTACTTTAATTATAATGCTGGATTGTTTATGAGATATTGGGAAGAATGTTATGACCCAGACAAGGAAATGAATTGGGCAGCCCCAGTGTGGGTTAGGTTATTTGGCCTCCCAATAGACTTCTAGCACCCAGAGGTACTAGAGGGCATAGGAAACACGATAGGCAGATTTTCAAAATAGCAGAAACGATAAAAAAAAGGAAGATATAACTCATATGCTAGAATATGTGTTTACATGAATATAGTTGAACCCATCCGAGACACAGTAGAACTAGAGTACCATGAGGAGGTCTAGTATCAAACCCTAGACTACAAAAACATCCCATTCAGATGCATAAGATGTCATGAGTATGGCCACCTATTTAAGGAGTGCCCACTCAATATAGAAGAAGGAGATAACATGCATAAATAACAGAGGAAAAATCAAGAAGATAAGCATGGGTTTCAAGAAGTGAAAAGTAAAAGAAGACAAGTAAGAGAGAATACCAGCAGGGGTGGGGGGGGGGGGGGGGGGGGAGAAAAAAAATCCCAACCAAGCAAAATAAACATCTTTGAAGTACTACAAGAAGAAGAATAAGAAGATAACAAGGTCCATACAATGGACTATCAAGGGAAAATGGAAAGGAAAGCAACTCGAGTCAAGGCAAACTAAAACCTAAGAGGAAAGCCCAAAGAGAGCCGACAAAGAAGGAGGAAAAGGGAGACAAAGAGAAGACAGATAAAACTACAATGGAAATAGATACAAGTAGGGGATAAGAATTAAGCATGGAAGAAGAGGTGTTGAGGAAACTATTGAATGAATGGAGACATCTAGATGAGTGATTCATTCTAGAAGACCAAAAATGACTATACAGAGAAACATTCTAGTAGTATCAAGTTAAACAGCGGTAGGGGAAGGCGGAGATGGCAGAACAATTGGGGCTACAATAGGATAATGCCCAATAATACCAAAATAAAATGAAAGGAGGAAAGGAAAGAGGCCGAAGAAATCTACAGGAAGCTATACAGATTATGGGAGAAATACTAGTGAATACAGGGAGGGTAGTACCGCTATCGGTGGTATTTCACCAAATAAACCAAGTAACTCAATTATAATCACATCCTAGAATATAAGAGGTCTTAAAAATAAAGGCAAACATAGACACTTAGTGGAAAGGTTAAGAAAAGAAAAACCTCAACCCATGCTACTACAAGAAACAAAAATCATAGGAGGGAGAATGGAGGAAGTTCTAAATAAAATAAAACCAAGGTATGAATGCATGACCATAGATGCGAAAGGTAGTGTGGGAGGTATAGCAATATTGCGTAACCCAGCAAAGATCATAGTGGATTATTGGGTGGGCATGAAAATAATCCTCACAGAATGACTCTGTCTAATTGGAAACAAATAATGGTTTCTAGTCTCTGAAGTATATGGCCCTCATATGCCAGTGGAAACAGGAAATTTCCTCCATCAAATACAACATCTAGGAAAACTTCATGAGGAAAAATTATGGCTAATAGTAGGGGACTTCAATTTGATAACATCCACAGAGGAGAAAAAAGGAGGATTTCAAAGAGAAGAGCTGGAAATGGAGAGGTTCAGGGATCTTCAAGAAGAACTAAAATTGGTAGACATCTGAACCATAAATGGAAAATATACGTGGAACAATAGATGGGGAGGGAGCAGATAGATAGCCTCTAGGCTAGACAGATTCTTGGCAATAGAATAGTTCATTGGGAAAGACATATTCTATGAAGCTTCAATTATTCCATTTTTAGGGTCAGATCATTGGCCTATTAAACTAGAAATTGCAATGAATCAAAAGAATCATAACAGGCCCTTTAGGTTTGAGGCATTCTAGCTAAGAGAACCCACCTTTATAGATAAAATGAAAGAATAGTGGAAAGGGAATGAGAAAGAGATAGGAGGAAGAAACCAAATGCACACCTTTCAACTTAGACTAAAAGACCTAAAAGGGAAGATAAAGAAATGGAAAAAGGAAGAATTTGGTAACGTATAGAAGGAACAAGAGATAATTCAGACAAAGATGAAGCACATACAACAACAAATAATCGAGGAGGGTAGAAGTGAAGAGCTCACAGAAGAGGAGGGGCTGCTGATAAACAAATTGGAGGAAAGGAGAAAACAGAAGGAAATCCTATGGAAACAAAAATCAAGAATCCAATGGTTAAAAGAAGGAGAAATAAAATACAAAGTTCTTCCATAAAGCAATAGTACAACATAGACAAAAGAACATAATCTTCTCCTTAATGGATCAGCAAGGCAATCGGCTCACACAAAAGGAATAAATGGAGAATCTACTGGTTCAGCATTTCAAAGGGCTTCTAACAGAACCAAACATTAGAATGGGAGATGACATTAACAAAATGAGTCACCATATCCCTAAATTGGCGAGAAGAGATTAGAACCTGGCTCTACTAAGAGAAATAACTAAAGCAAATGTGGAGGAGGTAATTAAAAATATGGCGAAGAACAAAGCACCAAGGCGAGATGGATTCACTACAGAATTCTTCCAAGCCACCTAGGCCTTCTTAAGTGAAGACATAGTGAAACTAGTGGAGGAGTCCAGATGCACCAAAAGAATGCACCCAACCCTGAATTCAACATTTCTAGATCTGATCTCAAAGATAGAGCACTCGGAAGAACCGCAAGGGTTCCGACCAATAGCACTCTGCAATTTCATATACAAAATCTTGGCTACAATAATGATCAACTGGCTGAAACCCATACTACCTAGCTTGATATCTCAAACGAAAACAAGATTTTTCAAAGGTAGACAAATAATATATGGCATAGTGGTGGCACAAGAAGCAATGCACTCCTTAAAAAAATCAAAAACCAAAGAAATGTTGGTAAAACTATATTTGGCCAAAGCCTACGATAGACTGAACTGGGAGTATCTACAAACAATATTAGAGGCATTTGGCTTTAATGAAAGATGGATAAGTTGGGTAATGTCAATGGTAACCACTCCAGTTCTGTTAATTTTTCTCAACGGATCCCCTAAAGAGGCATTCAACGCCACCAGAGGGCTTAGGCAAGGTAACCCGTTATCACACTTCTTGTTTATCCTAGCAACAGAAGGTCTAGGAAGATATATATAAGAAAAATTCTGCAGTGAAAAATATATGGTCTTAAGACTCTGGGGGAATGCCCTTCCACTAACCCATTTTCAATTTGTAGACGAAGTAATGCTATACGGACAGGCATCACTCAAGGAAGCCAGGAAAATTATGTAAATCCTCACAGAATTCACGAGTGCTTCAGGGACAGAGATAAATAAAGAGAAGTCAGATATCTATTTCTTCAACACCCCAGTACCCTCCCAAGCTTTCCCAGCAAGATCCATGGAATTTAGAATAGGAAAATTCCCTATGAAGTATCTAGGAATTCAGCTAAATGACCAACAGAATAGAGTGACTAATTGGAAAATCTTGTTGGGAAAGATCGAAAGGAAAATCCAAAATTGGACATTCAGAATGTTGAACATTCCAAGTCACGTAATACTGCTAAAATTAGTATTACAGTCCATTCCCATATACCAACTAACTATTCAAGCGACCCCTAAAACTGTCTTCTAGAAAATGGTAGACATGTTCAAAAAATTCTTATGGCAAGGACCCAACACAGTTAAAAATGGGGCGCTCCTATTCTGGAGCTGGCTCACCAAACCCATAAAAGAAGGATGCCTTGGAATCCATGACCCTTACATTCTGAATTAGGTAATGGGAGAAAAGATGCAGTGAAGGTAGATACAGGGAGGGGTAGATCTTTGGAAAAAACTATGGGAGAGATAGTGTGACATGAACAGGTCCCTCGAAGGAAAACTGAGAAGCTAAAATGATAAGAAAGACTCTGCAATATGGAACCTATCCAATGCCAACAGGAATCTGATCAGCAACCATAGCTTCCGAGAAATCAGAGGAGGGGACAAAGCCAAATTCTAGGAAGAAGCGTGGCAACAGAGGGGAAAACACAACATCCAACCGTAGCTAGCAAAAATCCACCAATTCACCGATCTCCATGGGGGAAACACAGTACAAAAATTCTGGTGCAAAAAAACAGAAGGATACTGGAGAAAGTGGAAACAAGAACAGGATTGGCCAGAAGTGCCAGAAGCGCCCCAATGGAAGCTATATGAAAAGGAAATGGCAACTAAGAAAATAGTGATAAAAGAAGGATTAGACGTCCTAAGATGGTTCCAAAGTATCAAAGGAATGTTTACAATCATATAAGGTTATCAATTAAAAGAAGAACATAACAAACATCCAGAAACAAATAAGTGGGAAAGCACATGGAAAGTAAAAACATGGGCGAAGATCCCTTTCTTCTTTTGGATCCTCAGCCACAGGGGAGTATTAACATGGGACCAACTGCAAAAAAAAAGGAATTCAAGGCCCATCGAAATGTGTCCTATGTCGAGAATAGGAAGAGACAATGGATCACCTTACCAACGCTTACAAATATAGTGATAACTTGTGGAAAAAACACCATCAACTTTTTGAAATTAGTGACAGGAATCCAAATAACATACAAACAACAATAGAGAACTGGAGAAAAAAATTGTACTAGAACACAATCCTGAACCTTGCTTGGAGACTCTCACTAGGATTTTTCCTATAGAATATATGGAAAGAATGAAACGAACTGATCTTCAAGGAAGAAGGCAAAGAAAAAGCAGGAAAATGGAACCAGATAATCCAAAACATTAGAGAGACTATTCTGATAGAGAAATGGTTCAAGGTGGACTAGAAAACTAACCCGATGGAAGAAAAGATAATGACCCGCCTAAACCTAAAACCAAGCATGCTGCATACATCTTCTAGGGACCACCACACCACCAAAGAGGAGGAAATAAACCAATTCAGAAGACCATATAAGGAATTCATCAAACTAAACTTCAATGGTGTTTTAAAAGGGAATCCTGGTGAGGCGGGGACAGGAGGGGTATTCAGAGATGACAAGGGTAGGACACTTAGAATCTACATGATGTACTATGGCAACGCAACACTTGATGAAGCAGAGTTTCATGCCCTGAAAAAAGGGCTGGAAATCGCAATAAGAGAGCAATATAAAAAATTACAGGTAGAAGGCGATTCGAGAATGGAAATTGAAATAGTTAAAAAGTTACAGCAAGGAACATGGTGGGAGAAGATTATCCGAAGCTGTAGAACTACTTGGCTGGTGCAAGAGATCAACAAACTAACTAGACAAATAGAATACATCCTTCCCACACATGTACGAAGGAAAGGCAGTGCGGCAACGGACAAACTAGCAAATTGGGGAAGCGGCCAGGTAGGCAGAACTGTAGACATAAACATGGAAGAACTATATCAGATGGAGGAGATGGAAAAATTAGTGAAAATCATGGAAAAAGAAAAGGAAGGGGAGGAGAACCCCCGATTGGGGTGTAGCACAATGGAGGAAGTGAGACAAGCGAGATGGGACTCCGAAGTGGGAGGCAGCATCCAAGTGAGCAAAAGGACAGGCGACAGAAATGGAGTGATAGGACTCGGGCAAGGGCAAGTGGACGGATAGGGTAGGGAAGGAAGAGACCCTGAGAGAAGGCTAGTGGAGAAGGATAAGGAGGATAGTGAGGATGGATGTGGGGCTAACAAAAGGGTGGTCAGAAGGATGCTAGCAAGTGGTAGGACGAGGGATCAGATCATACAACAAGAGTAGCCAGGAGTAAGTGAATTTTAATGAGAGGAAGTGAATGTCAGGATGGAGGGTCACCATTCCAAGGTGATGGCATAGGGATCAGTGAAGGTAATAATGATGACAAACAGGTGGGCGAAAATGGAAAGGACAGAAAGGGGAGGGGAATAGAACATAAAGGAAAATGGTCCATAGGCAGACACATGCAGTGCAAGGAGACGAGAACTGGAGAGAGGAAAGGTGGCCGAAGAATGACATTGTAGCTTGTAGACGGAAGCAGAACCAGCTCTACAAGTTGGTATGTTGCTCCTCTAGCCCTTAGCTTCTTAAGGCATAGGATGTCTTTCTACATTAATCTAGGAAACTTGCTTAGGATAGGAAATGAGTCTCGTAGGGGGGAACCCAAGAAATCCTACAACCTGGGATGGTCAAAACTGTTAGAATGTGTAATGAAAATCCTGGGGAGTAAGCTAGGAGAGGATGGGATAGAATCCAAGAATGGAGAGGTCTCCACCACTGTAACCCCATGAAACAAAACATGAGAGAGCGAGGCCATAATGACTCCTATTAGGGAATCTGCGATAAAACTAGAAGGAAAAATGAAGAACCTCAGAGAGAAATTAGAACTAAGACAAGAGGGAAACAAGAAAACATAATTTCACTAGGGGCAGAAGAGAATAGGGCCAGGTTTCTAATGCCTAGAGACCTGGAAAACATCCCCATGACCAAGACTCCCTGTGATGCAAGGAACAGTAAACCAGTCTACCCTGGAGGCAATCCTAAGAGTATGACTCTATCATGCTGTTAGAGTGACGGATGTTGCCGAGAGGAAAAAACGACGATAAGTGAAGTAAGAATTAGAAGAACCCAAAACTATGAGAGGAGATGGGAAATTCTAAAAGAAAGCACGAAAAGCATTAGTTCTGGCACTAAAAGGGATAACAAATGTGACACATGTAAATGGGAAATTGTTTGGATGTTTTTTAATTATGAAACTAATAATCGTAATGGTTATTTGATAGGTCTCACCTCACAATATGCCTAGCACAGTGAGGAGGACAGCAGCAGGTATGCAGCCAACATGGTGACTAGGAAGGGCAAGAGAGATAAAATGATGGCAGAGGGGGCAAGTGGCTCAAATAAAGAGTAAGGAAAGAGAGGGCGAAAGTCTGGATGTGGACATATGAAACCCCTCATCGACACCTACATTGCAAGGAACCCATTGGACGTTAGAGCCCAAATTGCTGGATGGGAGCGAGAACTAAAAGACAACATAAGGAACCAATACATCTCCATGGAGGAATGGGAGATCATGATTCCAGACCTAGGGAACTCTCAAGGTCGCGCCCTCTCTTCAGAAAAACAATACAATAGTATTGGGTCATGAAGAACATGGTGGAATGGGCCATGACTCTTAATAGGGAACAAGTAGCAAGAAGAGGACCATAATTAAAGGAGGACGCCAAGGAAAAGGATCTCATCAGGATATAACTCTTTAGGGAGATTACAACAGTCCGGATACAAAATTACAAAAACAACTTGGCACTGGGGAGAATTTAACAAACACTTCAAGACATGAAGAGGAGCGAGATGCTAGGCTCCAGTGCCAAAGCGCCAGCCCCAGTAATATCCTCCGATGAGGACTGAAGAAGAGGTCCAGTACATTTTTGTTGAAGTTTTATAATGAACAACTTTTACTTGTTTAATTGGAACAGTAGTATAGATAGTAAAGACAATGTTGCTAGATGGATAGAGAAAGACCTTTTCAAATTTTGGACAGGGTTTAATGCAGACAAGTGGCTACCTGGTTTCCTTCGGGCAGGTAAGCCACCTGGAAAAAATGGAAGATCTGATTTTGAATAGTTAATATCAATAGAGGAAGCACCACCAAGTTTACAAAAATAAAAAAAGTTACTATTTTATATATATTTATCTGTTTTTAATTAATATTTCAATGCACATCAAATAATTGTCCCTAAAAAGGAAATAATTTTAAGCATTTGACAAAAAAAAACACATTTTGAATATAAATATAATAAAAAAAATATACATTTTAAGACATTTTTTCTAAAAATGACATGTCAAATAAACGGTTTTTATGGGAAACTTTTAAGAAAAAAAAATAAAAATAACATTTTTTATTAATTTTATGTCAAAAAATAATAATAATTACATTTTTTTCAAAAAATAATGATTCACATTAAAATTAAAGTGAAAATAAAATAATAAAAATATTAAACATATAACAATAGTAATTGAATACTTATTATTCTTGTAAAATCTCGAAGTGAAAACACTAAAAGTATAACTAATTAATAATTCTCAAAATGGAGCTTGATTTGCAAGAATAACTTAAATTTAATCAATAATTTCATATAATCCATGTACATCATCTTCTAGAGTGTCATTATTTTCTTCTTCCATAGTATTTTTGGCTTTAGTTTGGTAATTTTCCTCTTTTGGTGGATCTTTGATGTCTGTGAATATCCCAAAGTAACCATTTCCAATCATTCCATTTAACGAAGGTTGAGGTTACCTTTTTTTTTGCTACACATGATTCATTAAAATCCCCTTTCCTCAAACCATATTGCATTGCATCTGCATCGATTCAATAATATTAATTCTTTAGTGAATAAAGCTACATTGTAGTGAGTCTTTTTCAATGGCAATGCAATTTCTTCACTTTTGTAGGCAACATTCTAGTGTTGTACCTAATCATGAAGTACAAAAGAAATAATTACCTATATATATATATATTGAAATTCAAGTTTATATAATAAAACTTACACGAATATGAGAATACATCCAAAACCCAATCTCCTTCCTTTGAATATAAATATATAACATATTTAATCAATTCTTGTGGTTTTTTTAATGTTAACTATCCTTCATTTTGCATCTTTATCATCATATGTTACTTTTTTTACAACAACATCATGAACAAATACTTGGCTATGATTCTTTCAATCTACCATATTTAGAAGAATAGACTTATAGATATCCTCTTTTGTCCAACATTCAACATGAATAAACTCATAATCACTTATAATTGGATGATCTTCGCAACCAATAAGAGTTGACTTTTTCCTGTAACATGAAATAATAAAAGTTCAACTAAGTTTTACATAGATAAAAAAAATTGATGATTAATCAACCATACAATTTTAATTTCTTACCATGTAAGTTGCATCCTTAGGTTTTATTTTCCCTTGAAGCCTGATAATAACATTGAAAATTGTGTTTGAATGAAATTTCACAAATCTACAAAGTGGTGATGTTGTCACTTCTTGAAATCCCATAAGAATTTTACTAAAATCTTGATAACTATAAGTCTCAATATCATATCCAATGTTTGGAAAATTAAAACCATGAGGAATATTTTCAATAACTAGGGAATATTCCCTTTTAGGTACGAGTTTTGCAATGTCTTCACAATCACCTTGTATTATCTGATATTGGAGAGTTTCAAGCCCATTCCAAATGAAATTATTAACATGAGGATCAAGTTCAACATTCTTAAGACATTGCTTTCTCAACCTTTCCAACTTAATTTTTTCAATAAAGGTTTTGAAGCTATTCTATACTCCATTGGCATCCTTCTTCGAAATATTTAATGAAATAAACAAATATATCTATAAGTAATAAAATAAATAATAGTTTACATATGAATATAAATTAATGACTAAATGAACATATCTTTTTGAATGCAAGATAAAAATCTTTTATTGTTGATGTAGAACTTGAATCTGGGTAGTTCCATACAAAATCATCCCAGCTATCTTCATTCAACATTTGAACCATTTGTTCATTTATTTTCATATAAACTTTATGACTGAATAAATAAAATAAAAAATGTTAATATAGCGATATGTATAACAAATACTACCAACAAAAATATGTTATATTTAAAAGAAAATTATAATCTAAAAATAGGTAAAAATAATTCAACAAACTTCCCTTTAAAATCCCTCGCACATTTCATCCAATGATAATTCACCTAACTTCACACAAGATAATATTGATTTGACAAATATGTCATCCTTTACTCGCATTTTTCTCCAAGGTGTGATGGTCACATCATCTAGAAGATTCTTGACTTGACATGTCTAACTGCTAGTACATATTAATGGTTTAGACAATTTAACCACCTAATTTTTTACGGAAATGTTCTCCCACATGTTCAAAATCTCATTAATCAATTCCCATATCTCAACAATTCTAAATTCCAACTTGGAAATGTTATCCATACTTTTGAATATATCTGAAATTACATTTCCATGTTTTCGATTAATGTTTTCCTCAACTTGATAACCTATTTCCATACAAGATTCCTTCTGAAAGCTTACAGTATCGTTTTCCTTATCCACATCACATTTTTCTTCAAATTCACTATGAATAAATCTGACCCTTTGGATGAAAGTCATAGACATTCTATCCTTATTATATGTATTATGATCCCATGTAACATTTCTTTTCTATTTGCTAAACTATCATAAATGAAACATTTCACTATTTAAAAAAGTGAGTTATTGGCATATCCATCCATAAATGATCTTCTAGCCTCTACATAATGGTTTCCCCCAATTACATAATATTTGTATTTAAAACATCTTGACCTATGAAATGCCTCTTTGTTGGGAACATGAATTGGATCAACAAGAACCACATAATCAACAACATGTGCATATGGATTGAAACTAATCAATGTTTTCAAGTTAAGAACATGCAGGTAGTGTGGCTTTCTAATTTGATATTTAGATTGTCCTTCATTTGGCTTAGAAAATTTGTTGACATTAAGCTGAAATGTATGACTGCCATCAATTAAGTTTCTCTTCATCAACTGATTTGAAATGCCATTTTTTTTTAATAATTCCATCCTATAAATTAGAACCCGGTGTTATGATTTCCTTTCTGCCTTTAGAGCTTTCACTATGATCTTCACTACTACCGATGATTTTTTTAGAATGACCAACTTTTGATTTCTTCCTCCTATCAATAAACATATTTTCTTCTAGATAAGAAATCTCTTCATCATCAACTGGAAGAAAAAATTTGTGGGCATTTTTATTTTTTGTTTTTATATATTTTCTCCTTTTCATCAACAATTATAATCTCAATCTCAATAACAACAACATATTTTTTAGCTTCAGCCTCCACATCTTCAAAAGTAACATCTGCATCTTTACTATATTGATCCACTTCAGCCATTCTTTGTTTATCCCCTGTAAGTACTCTTGTAGTTTCATGAACTATTATTCTTTTCCTCTTTCTCCTATCGTCTTTTTTCTTTGTGTCAAAACTATTGATCAGATTCATAATATTGGGCTCTATATAATAAATTCCCTCCAACATATTTAAAATACTATCGGCAAAACCCTATTAAAAAAAAATAATATGTCAGTGATAAATAAGTCATATAAAATATAATGATACTTAGAATAATGCATAATACATAAATATAAATAAATAAACTTACAATGTTATTTGAAATGTTGGTTGCAATTTCTTTACACATCTTTGTGTAATCTTCATTCGTGTCATACTCGATCTTTAAGAAAAGATATCTAACCTTTTCACGTGTCTTTGGCAGTTTTGCAAGAACATAAACAACATTTGTATTCGGTATCAAATATATGTCTCGTACTTTTCCCATCACCTCATAATTTCCACCATTTTAAATCATACCACAATATAGATATATTTGTATACCTTTGTTTCTTTCTCTATCTTTAACATGCCATGTCAATTTTGTTTTTTTTTTTTTTTTTTTAATTTCTCATGTAATATTTCATTATGAAGTAACCTTCAATGCGTTTTTGGGGCCAGTTGCTTGACTTTTACCATGTGTCGCAGTTCAGTTTCATTTAGAATTATTCATAGAGGGTCCAACGACAACCTTAGATGATGTAATTCCTTCCTTTGTTCCAAAATTATTCACAGAAACCTTCTTGGATGTCATTTTCCTAGTATATATATATAAATATATATAAGCTAATTAAAAAAAAAAGATATCTACATATATATATATATATATATATATATATATATATATATATATATATATATATATATATATATATATATATAATTTAATAAAAAAAGCATAAAAAAATCCAAATATATATTAAAAAACAAATATAACAATTAAAAAAATATTAAAAAACCAATTAAAATTTAATTTTGAAATTTTGAAATAATTTTTTTTAAAAGCCAATAAAATCTTAATTTAAAATTTCATGATGAAAATTAAAAAAAAACAATAAAAGAATTTAAAACAGAATTGTTAAAAAAAAAGTTACAAAAAATTGTGTTGGGAAGGCACCCCTGTGGCCTCTCATCCTCAGGATGGGCAGAGGGACAACTCATGTAATGTGCCCTTCACCCAGTCTACAGTTGAGAGGAAACAAGAGGCCTAGATCGAGCCTCCCTGCAGCCTCTCAGTCCCTGGCTAGGCAGAGGGTTAATTTCAGGAATTAGCCCTCTGTTGGGCAGAGGGTTGATTCTAGGAATCAACCCTCTACTCATCTAAGTGTTGAGAGGCCATGAGCAGCCTAGCCTGGGCACGCCCATGACCTATATACCCTCATCTTTGATGAGGGTCAATTCTTAGAACCGACCCCCTCACCTAGTCAGGCTCCAGGAGGCCACAGGCACGCTTGGCTAGACTTCTTGTAGCCTCTCGGCCCCTAGCTCGGTTAGGGGGCCGATTACAAGAATCAACCATATGAACAAATAGGGGCCGAGAGGCCATGGCCTCACTTGGGCTATGAGGCATGTGACCTCTCGGTGCCTAGCTAGGCAGAGAGCTGATTCCCAAAATCAACCCTCCGCCCAGTCAGGGGGGAAATTCCTAAAATCGATCGATCCCTAGTGGAGTCGCTAATTTGTTATATAGAATCTATGACTACATAAATAAGTGTCTTCCCTAGACCTAGTGGTCGGGTCTAGAAGAACATAAAGTAAAGAATACAATGTCGTCCTTAAAGTAATTGAATGATGGGATGAGGCCTATCTTGAATCTATCATAAACTTCACTCCTTTCTGAGCTTGTATGATTTGATCACTATAATTATCACTTGCACCATCAGACAACATAAGCCAAATATCTATGACATTTATGTAACATAATATAGTCACTAAATTCAATAGATCAATGTGGTATTGAAATACATGAATAACATAACATAACATATAGGAAAACAATCTACTCTTTGATTTAATAGAAATGGAGAGAGTTACAAACAAATATAGAAGTTGATCTTGTAGAAGAGCTCCCCAAGTTGACTTGTCCTTCTTTGCCAAAAATTACACCTCTATGTCACCCTAATGCATGGAATAATGACTCTCAAAGCAATAGCATGAGGGTAGAATCAATCTCCAAAATCCAACCCCTAGCCTATAGATGAGAGTAAATATATAGATGAGGGAGGCAGTTTAGGAATTCTTATCCATTTACCAATCTAGGCTTGAGATCCACTTGATCTGGGAGCATGAGCTCAAGGGAGAAGTGGTGAAATATCGAATGTAGGATCATATAGGATTTGAAGTTCTTATCCAAGGTAAATGGTTGAAACAACCTTTAGAAGCTTCAGGAAGAGGAAGCTTTGAGATTCTTTTTATTTTTCCTAAATTACTAGAACCAATGCACCCCTAGTAAGGAACAACTTGTTGGTGATCAGTGTAGGTGCCTAGAGGGTCAACTTGGTGGTCATTATTAGTCCCTAAACGGCTAGGGTACAATGGACCTTAAAATTTTGGAAATATACAAGTCAGGGTCAGAAACTGAGGTATTCATGAGAGTCATGCTTAGGGATTTGTGTAGGGATGATGACAACGTGTTGAATTATGTGAATTAATCTAATTTGAAGTCCTAATTTGTGTGAAAGAAAATCCTTGAGAACATGTTCCCTAAAAAAATTCCCCTTTCTAGTAATTACCAGTATATTATTGGGTTTAGGAATTAACGTATTTTTCACAATAATTTCCTTTCATTTTCAACCACTTTACCCTTGCAACTGAATCCTTTTATCCTATTAATTATCTATTCAACCAATGCACGTTATACTTTCATACCTAAAATTATGTGTTTTTTCTTGTATATTTACGAGCGGTTAATTGTTTTTGGGTAGATTTATTGATAAAATACTAAGAAGTGTATTTTAGGAAAACTTGACTTTTTGTAATGAAGTTTCTCTCCTTTTCCCATGTGATGCAAAATTTCTTCTGCAAGATTTTCTAAAATTGTTACACCATAAAAAGCTTTGTTGTTGTCACAATTATACTACTATGTTTCATGTTGATGAAATTTTTTTTGTCGATGCCATTTTATGGAGTCAATATGGGTTCTGCTACTTATCCACGTCAATCAATACAGTTGTTCCAACAATGATTGCACCAATTTGGACAATTCAACTAACTCAGCTATGACAGTTATAATTCCCCATTTTTGTCTCTCACTAAAACAAGATATTATTACAATGTTACTTTTATTTTCAATAAATTGTTGTAATTATTTAAACAAAGAATCTTAGTTTGGATAGCTTGAGAATCGAGAGATTCTCATGGTTGATTTTGGCATCAAGATTAGACAAGATTAAAATCTATAAAGGAACAAACCCTCTACCTTGTGTCCTTCATACCATAGTACTATAGGAAAAGGTCCTAAACTATCACCCCTACATCCCTGCTTAGGGATCAAAGTCTTAATTATCTCTCAATTTCGTATTTGGTCCAACTTCTAATTTAGAGAAATCAATATCACCAAAAGGGACACACATATTTTTTAGAGGTACTAGGAAAAGGGCCATGTTGAGGAAAATATCAATGACTTGTTCTTTTGTCTTTGAAAATCTCTAAACAGCCTCATTTAGAAGACTTATTACAAATGGACTCATTCACAATGGGTAGAAAAGGCCCCCAATGAAAAATAATCTAATACTAATATGATCTATACACTACAATGTTGTCAATCTTTTGGTGTGGTTGGTGGCTCTAACTTAGAAGTTGGATCAAATATGAAATTGAGAGATAATGAAGACTTTTATTTTTGATAATATATGTAGGGGAGACGGTTTAATACATTGTCTATTGGTACTATGGTTGTTAGAAGGTAGTAAATACAAAAGCCCCCTTTCAACATTATTAAATACGCATATACGAAAGTTGTAACATACCATGACCATTGTAGGCTCACCCTTACCTATCTTGAGGAAAATAATTTCTACTATAAAATTCCTAGAAATTGTGATCTATATGTTTTCCCTTTTCTAGGAATTACCAACATATTATAATGCATATCTAAATGCACACTTATATGCACAAAACATGAATAGGCGTATTCTAGAATAATTAATCTAGTTAATATGGTGCAACTAGTTGCAATCCTTCAATGTTCCACCCAACTATAGAGCATGTTTTTTACTTATTACAATAGTGGGTCACCCTTGAGAAGAAGTTTTGAATCCATGGCATCAATAATAGTTCGTCTAAAAACATGGTGCATACCCAGTACCAATAACTATCAGCCAAGGTACAAATCCTGATAGATTCCAGCCAACAATCTTTTGGCTTCTAGGAGTTCCACTACCCTCATAGGAATTCCAACTATCATTCAAAGCTTCACAATACCTAGGTACCAAGCCCCGTAGTCTCCAACTAGTTTTCCTATGGCTTCCAAGAGTTCCACTACCCTCACATGCCTTCCAAGTACCCTTCCAAGCCTCCAATTCCAACAAGGACCCCATGCTTCCGTGTTTATCCTTCTATAATATTTCAATGGAGTCATCTGTACTTATCTATATCATAGGAATCAAGCATATTGATCCCCTTCATAGAGATAAAACAACCATTTTTATGTGCAAGCCCTCCTTTTGCCTCTAAGAATTCACCCAAGCCCTTAATAGACTTTCATTATATTCATGGTCACATTTTATTATTATTGAATCATAGAAGCCCCTTTAACTCACCCATCCACTGAGTCTCAACCCCCCATTCTCATTCTTTCCTTTTCAATATAAAACTAGTTTATTTCGATTAGTATGTGTAAATAATTACATTACTAGGCCTTTTATCCTCAAAATATACACCATGTGTACACAAGCATACCATCCCTAAAACATAAAACATACCTACTTGGGTATATTTTGTCTAACCAAACTAGTTCTACATATACATACTATATACATTCCAATGGTATATTAGGGGTGTTACATTACCCTCCCCCTTGTTTAAGCATTGTCCTCAATGCATTACACATACACGCACATACATATATACAATAGTTCATTCAAAATGATGAGGGTTTTCTTCCCTCATCACATCCTCATGCTCCCATGTATCCTCTTTGGGATTGAAATGGGTCCATTGAACCTCTACTGAGCAAATAGCTCAAATCTGGAGCACTTTGACCCTCTTGTCAAAGATTTGTACTGGTTGGACTTGGAAGTCTCCCTCCTGCTCCACCATAATAATGTTCTAATAAATTGCATGGTTAGCATCGAGAACACACTTTCTCAATAATGAAAGATGAAATACATTATGTATATGTATGGATGTTGGTAATGAAATCTTATATGCAACTATATCTATCCTCTCCAGGATCTCAAATGGCCCACAATACCTCGCCATTAATTTTTCACAACTACCCAATTTCAGGGAAATTTTATTTGTCTTCACCCTCGAGAAGACATGGTTGGAAATTTTAAATTCCTTGTCTAACATGTTCTTATCTGTACGAATTTTCTATTTATCCAAGGCAACCTTTAAATTCAATTATTTTTTCTAGATGGTCTTCCATTTCCTAGAGAAAATATGTACCAATAATGACCCTATAAATAGTATTGTCCTAACTCACTAGAGTGTTGCATTTCTTGACATTCAAGGCATCACTGTTTTAATCTTGATTTCCCATTATTATAATAAAAATCCTCTAGGTGCAAGAATTCTTCCCATTTTGATGGTTTGTCCATCACATACATTGTCATCATCTCCTCAATGAAATTATTAACTCTTCCAATTGAACATTTAAATATAGATGGTATGTTGGGCTAAAATTTAAATCAGTCCCAAATCCATTAAATAAACCTGTCCAAAATTGGACATGAACATGGGATTTTTGTCTAAAATAATTTCCTTGGGCACACCATTTGGCTTGTTAATTTCCCTCATGTAAATCTCAGTAACATTAGCAACCTTGTGTGTTGACTTTATTGGAAAGAAGAGGGTAGCCTTGGTTAGTTTATTCACCACAACCATAATGGAATCATGTGGCTTTGTTGTTATTTTCAATGAAGCCAATAGAAGAAATTTCAAACTTCCACTCAGGAATGGCTATTGATTGTAGAAACCCCACTATTTGTGTATGCTTAGTTTTAACCTTTTGGAATTCCAAACACCTAGATATATAATAATCCACGCCTTTATTTATGCCTGGCCAAAATTATTTATTTCTTACAACGTATTCAGTTGTCTTTTTATATCCTAGGTGCCCAAGATAAGGCACTCTATGCATCTCACTCAGTACTAAATTTTCCAGCCCCTCAAAATTTGGCAAATAAATATTTCCTTTATACAAAAGAACTCGATCTTCTTCAATCTCATATTCCCCATATTTGGGATATATTTCACATTACTATAGGCTACTTTTTATTTCCATGTATTGATGATCTGAATTCAAAACTTCTAAAATTATTATTTTTAAATCAGATTTATATGTGCTTGTGATTGTAGCATGCATTGTGTGCAACAACCTATTAAGTGGATCAACCACTTTATTTAACTTTCCTTTTATATGCTTATTTTCAAATCACAATCAACCTAAAATTCTAGCCATCTAATTTGTATGGCATATAATTTGGTAGTTCAAAAAAATTATTTAACCCATTGTGGTCAATTCTCAACTCCAACCTCTTCCCTATGAAGTAATGCCTACACATCTTCAAGGAATGTACAATGGTTTCCATCTCCAAATCATGAGTGGCATAATTATTTTTTTTCTCCTTGAGATTCCTCAATTCATAATATATCATGTCTTTTCTACATGAGAAATCCTCCAAGTCCATCTTTCCATCCATATGTGCACACGAGAAACTCTTCATTTGGGTCAAATGTCTTCAACATAGCTGCACTTGTCAATAATTTCTTTAAATGTTGAAATTCATCTTCACACTTCTATGACTAGTTAAATTTTGCACCTTTCCTTTGCAATGACATAATAGGGTGGTCTATCCTTGACAACCCTCCAATAAATCTTCTATAATATCCTTTTAGACCCATGAAATACCTTACTTCTATCACACTTTTTGGTGCTACTGACTCTTTAATTTCTTCACTATTTTCTAAGTCTACTGTTATCCCTTCTTCTAAAACAATATGACTCAAATAAATGATATTTCTCTCACAAAATTAGCACACACTTAGCTTCGCGTATATCTAATTCTCCTTGCATACTTGTATCACCATCCTTAAATATTTTTGATGATCTTCCTTAGATTTGTAATATATAAGGATATCGTACAAAAACACAATCATAAAAATACTCAAATAATCCTAGAAAATACCATTCACGAGGAACATAAAGACATCTGGTGCATTAGAGAGCCAAAATGGTACGACTACGAACTTATAATTCCCATATCTAGTTTGAAATGTTGTCTTACTCATGTCTTCTTCCTTAGTTCTTAGCTAATGACATTTTGATCCTAGATCAATTTTAGGAAATACCTTATCTCCCTTGACCTAGTCAAATAAATCATTTATCCTAGGTAGTGGATACTTATTCTTCACCATGACCTTGTTCAACTGACGAAATTCAATGCATATTCTTACTACACCATCCTTTTTTTTAACAAATAAGATTGGGGAACCCCATGGTGATACACTGGGGTTAATGTACCATTCCTTAAGAGCACTTCTAGTTTCATCCGCAATTCTTTTAATTCTAGTGTGCTTAACCCGTATGGTGTTTTGGACACTAGTACAACTCTAAGTACCAAGTATATAGAGAAGTCAATTTCTATTTTAGGCGATCACCCTGAAATTTTGAAAAACACATGCTCAAATTCCTTAAGTACTAGATTGTCCTTGAGACTTGGTTCTTTCTCCTCAACCAACTCCTCCATGTGTGCTACATAAAATTGGAAACCTTATCTAAAAGTATTCCTCAAATTCATAGTTAATATTTCCCTAACATAAATTGGCCTTCGTATTCCTTGCACTTTCCCTTGCTTCCTTACATCATCAAGGAAAGTAAATGTTTTGTTATAACAATCTAGTATAGCATGACGTTTTTCTAGCTAATCCGTGCCAATTAAGAAATCATATGATCCTAGTGGTCTCATGTTAATATATGCATTTCTATTTAGTCCATTCACGTTAATGGGGTGTTCCTTCACTAGTTTATTTATTCTTCTTTTAGCTCATGTGGTTAATTGAACTAACCACGCCTCACCATGTGTGTTCCATGCTTGTTTGTCTTCAAGTTAAATATTTCAACCAACATAGGATCAAGATAACTAGACTAGCTCCAAAATTAATTAAAATAGTGATGGGATGAGTATTTAACTTACCTTCTACTTCGACCATGTGTGCTTGATGGTCAAGTTTCTTATTATCGAATAATAGATAAATTTTGGGAATTTGTCTACCCACATCCTCCAGTGTATTTTCTCCTTAGGTTTGTACTACAATTATCATTATTCCTTATTTTTTTGGAAATTCAGTATATTGGTGCTCTCCATCGCAGCTCCCACACCTAAATGACTATAATTTTTGTTTCTTTCTCAATGGATCAACCCCCTTTGGTTTAGTATGTGCTAGTTGTATTTTTTATTTCTCCTGAGAAGCATTTTTTAAATATGAGGGTTTGACCCCTTTCTTCCATCTTGCTTCTTTGCTTGTCATATGAAGTCCTTCAGAGAATCAATTTATTTTTACCTTGCTTGTAGAGGTATCCTACCTTCCTCATAGCTTCATCCAAAGTATTTGGTTCATCAAATCTAATTATTTCACCATAGAATGGTGGTAATCCACTGATATATCTTTGTATCTTTAGATTTACATATAAAATAAAGTCCACATACCTCAACAATTAGTGAATTTTCCATTGTGTTCTTCCATTATTATGTTTCCTAATTTGATTTTGAAGAACTCCAACATTTTTCTCTCATAGTAATGTTCAGACAAGTACTTTGTTTGTAAATACTTTTTCAATTTCTTCCACAAAATCGTCTTTTCATCCAAGTGTTTTACTTCCTTTACTTGTTCCCACCATAAATTTTCTTTCCCCTTGAAGTGATATATGGCAATTTGTGCCTCTAAATTAGAATAATAATCATGTAGTTGAAGGTTCTTTCTCATTTCCAATGGAGAAGCTCCAACTTCTTCCCACTTCTTATGCTCACCATTAAACGTAGGTGGCTTGATATTTCTTCATTCCCCTTGTAATTGTCCATGTATGGTTTCCTTATTGGCTACCATTCTAGTGACTTTCTTAAACTAATTTCTAATCCTAAGGACTAATGGGCTCTCTTTGTGGATTTCCTTGATTCATGATAAGGCTTTCTAAGGAAACTCCAAGAGTTTCTTCAACATATAGAATCTCTCCACTTAACTCTTGAGTTATGTTCCTTGACTTTTCTAGAATCAAACCCCTCAACTATCCTCGTCTATGACTTATCCAATCTCTATAAAATATAACTACTGGCTTTCTTCTATTCTCTCATCAATCTCTTATTATTAGGTTTATAGCTAATCACATCCATTTGGAGATTTCTCATGGTTTCTTCCAAACCTCTATCATTTGGCCTATCCCTTTCATGACTAGTTTACTCTATACCAGCATTACCTATGCTACTTTTAATGGATCTATTCTCCTCTTCATGATTGTAGGACCCCTGAGTATCCCCATACTCCTGCCTATTATTTTTCCTTGTCATATAGGCCAGCTATAGCCTTCTATTGAAAATTTCAAGAAATCCCCTACCTCAATCCAATTTCTAGGTTTATAGGAGTGTCCTTCTCGACAAATTTCTATCAACTATCTGTTTTCCCAAATCTAAGTCTAGAGTTGATATTTATAGCCTCTAAAAGTTTTTTCAAGTTTACCTTAATTTCCCAGGTCCTATCACAACACACTATTTCCAATATTTTGAACAATCATATATGAAAATTTTAAATCTAAATATATGGCTTGCTTCTATATTCCCATATCTTTCCATTGACTAGTTTTATGCTCCAATCAAGAGCTTTCATTGTTGAATTACACCTTTTTGAAGTGTCTACTTACCCTATTTTTTTCTTCATATTGTTTCTGTCACAAAACCTTCATATTAATTATGTTTTTCAATTATATTATCTCATTAGAAAAATTTCAATGAGATATTTTATGTAAATTGCAACAACTTTTCCTATTTGTTGTAGCATTTTGCTGCATTAAAACCTCATTTAGGTCTTCAAAAATGACCTGCAAGCAAATGACCTATAAATTTAGCAAAATCTAGGAATATTTTGCTAAACATTATGGCCAATTTTCTTCCCTGAACCTTTCAAATTCACCTATAATTAAGTTTTGTAACTATATCATACATAATGAACTCCTTGTACACCTTCTAATTCCATGAGAAAATAACTAACTCCTACACTTTTGGGTTTTCCCTAATTCGTGTTGTCTCAAACCACCCTATGTCACTTCCCCTCAACACTTTCCTTGTATGTGGGCTTCAACATTTTTCGATTTATAGTTTCCATTGGCATAAAACTAACTTGAGTCATCTCCTTTAACACTTGGAATGTATGTGCCCTTCCATTTTACATTTTCAAGGGCCATTGTCCATTTCAAGCATAACTCCCAAAATCCCCAATGAGTACTTTCATTACGTGGCCTCACTATTGAAGTCATCATGATGTCACATTGATATGGAAATCCACATTAAATATCCACACTAACTGATCTATCAAATTTACCTACCCCCCCATGTGTCGCATAGTCACCGGAAACTACCTTGACCAAAATTTCTAGTATCGGGAACCCCCATTGTGGTGGCTTCAAATTTTTGGAAGGGATGCATCGTGATCAATGCCAACCATTGATTTGGGATGGTGCTTTCAAAATTCATCCCAGTCACACTCCAACCTCCCATTAAACATTGAAAATGCTGGGGGGGGGGGGGGGGGGGGGTTTCTATGGTCGATCTCAGCCATCAATTTATATCAGTCAACAGGGTGCATCTTTCCTCCCACCCCTCCTGTTAAACTATGACTATTAGGGGTGCCTGAAAATATATTCTCGATCATTGGATTTGGCATTATTGTAGATCAATGTCTATCTTCCACTCTAACTTTCACCTTGGCCATATTTACCATATTTAGATATTTTTTCCAAAAATTCTTAGAAATTTGGGGTCTTCTCCTAAATTCCTGTATGGAAATTAGTCAAACGATTGTTGTGCACCACCACTTTGTAGCACTTAACATAGATATACTAAAAATATTATTCTCCATTAGCAATTCAACATATCATTTTTTTCATATACAATGATCATCATGATCCCCATGACAACACCTTTTTATGTCATTTCATCAAACATTCTATGTACAATCCTCATACAAATTTGTCTACACTTGGCCTATACATGGATGGTGTTGAAACCATGGCTTTGATACCACCTATACCATACCCAAGCCACTTTAAACTCATTCTTTCATTTCTTGAGGCCCAATTTATGTGCTAGAAAATCCCTGACAACATGTTTTCTAAAAAATTTCCCTTTTCTAGGAATTACCAACCAACTATTGGGTCTTTGAATTGGCATATTTTTCACCATAATTTCTAGACAGTTTCAACCACTTTACTATTGCAACTACGTCCTTTTACCCTATTAATTATATATTTTACCATTGTATTTTATACTTTCATGTTACCTAAACTTATGTAGTTTTTCTTGCATATTGACAAGAGGTTAACTATTTTTTGGTAAGTTTACTAATAAAATTCCAAGAAGTACATTTCAAGATGACTCAACTTGTTGGAATGTTATTATGTTTCATGTCGATGGACATTTTTTCATTAATGCCATTTTTCAGAGTCAATATGGGTATTCCTACTTAGTCATGTCAATCAAGACAACCATTCCAGCAAGGATTGGACCACTTTTTACAATTCAACGAACTCGGATGTGACTATTAGGATTCCTCATTTTTGTCTCTCGCTAAAAGCAGATATTTTTACAATGTTACTTTTATTTTCAGTAAACTATTGTAATTTTTTAGACAAAGACTTTTAGTTTCGATAGCTTTAGAATCAAGATATTCTCATGGTTGATTTTGGCATAAAGATTAGATAGGATAAAAATATATAACAGAATAAACCTTCTGCATCGTGCGGGGGTACCACCATCATCTCCCAAAACTATCCATCTTGTAATTTTCCATAATTAATGAAATGTTTTATGGGTTCATGGTGTATTTGTGGTTTGATGTATTAGCTTGTGAACTATGAGTTACCAACTCCCTACTAAGGAGCAAGGGCCCTCCCCTTTAATAGGGATTTCCATGTTGTATAGGTATTGTAGTAATTTCATTTCAATTTACTTGTAGGTTATGTGAGGTGCTTTTATAATCCTAGTTATCACTATTTCAGACTCTTGTTGATACATTGGAATTATAGTTAATTAAATTAGATTACAGAATATCTAATATAGATTTATTTTTTGACAACATAGTTACCCGATAGATCGTTCATCTTGTCAATTTTTTTGTGATCCTTTGGGCTTGACATTTGGCTTGAGAAACAGCGACCTAGGGAATCTAATCAATCAAAGTCACCTAGGGATCACACCCAATCTGGGCCACACTAGGCCTAAGTTGACTGTATGTTTTGACCATATATCCTCCACCTAGCACAAGAATAACCATCCCTATGAGATTTGGGTCACTTTGCTAACAACACCTACCCTCAACCGATTGTGCTAGTGGGACTTGACACCTGATGGATCCTTATTAATCACGTGTTTCTATTGATTAATTGCTACTGTGTTTTTCTAAATTTCTACGAGAATAAACTTTTATATTGATTTTTGTTATATATATTACAGTGTGTTACACAATTAATGAATGGATTCATTCCAATTGGCTTGTTGGTTGTGTGGTTGTGAGTGAATAGTTTATGAAATTTATTTCCAAGAGGGTTATTTCCTTTCCTTGCAAGATTAATGTAGGATAAATGAATGACATTTTGTTTTTCAAGTTTGATTTCATTTCCAATGCTGTGTGATGTGTGCTCATTTTTATGAGGGTTTGACATGGATGATTTTTTTTGGAAGAGTGAAGAGGTATAACGAATTTTTGTTTGATTGAGTTCCATGATCTTATAGAATAATTTAGTGATAATTATGGATTGACCAATGTTAGTTATTAGTTTCTACCTACATATATTATGCGTAATAACCTTGAAATATACATACCTACCCAGGTTGAAAATTCATGTGTTAATTTGTAAAGACAATTAATTTTCCCATCTTTTTGGCATCATTGCTAGAGAGGTTGTTAAAGGTGCTTAATTCTAACTAACATTGTCTCTTTTCTTGGATGCATTGTTAAATAGATTTCATTAGAAGTGTTCCTAACTCTAAGGTGAGAGGGAAGTAAGATGGTAGGTAAGAACCTATGCATCATTTCAACAGACTGAAGTGGGCTCAACCTCATAATGTGTTAGGACACATTGAACTACATGAATAGAGAACGAAAATATGGTTCCCAAAACAATTATAACCATACAAGAAAAATATTATGTGGAGGAAGAAGAAATAAAGACCTAGGACGAGTAATATTTATTCAAGAAATGATATCAAAAGTAGAGGCAAACTCATCTACCCCAAGATCAAATTCCTAGCAAGTGGGTTCATATAAATTATCCAATGTTAAAAATATTCCTCAGAGAATGGAATCTCAAGAGTCATCGATGTTGAAAGAAAATATTTTTTGAGTTAGAATCTCATGAACCCTCTGCCTCAGAAGTAAGTCCAATAATGTTGTAGTCATTTTTCTTAGCAGAAGGAGAATATCAAGACTTGCTGGAAGGATAGGGAGGTGCAGGGGGACATAATTTATAATAAGAAGAGTTAATTCTAGTGAATAAGCAACCTCCTAAACATTTTATTCTAGACACAGGAAGTGTTGTAAAGAAACCTAAGCATCAAATAGAAAAGATTTCATATCTAGGTAAAAAATACGTAACTCAAACAGTTTCACAAAAACTTCAAATATTTTGGAAGGATCAAATGGAGGATGATACAATCACAACCTTTGAACTTTTTATTGGGAACATCTAGGGGAAAACTCCAATGAAGAAAATTCCCTTTTCAGCCCTCCCAAAATTTTATGACACACTATTGTAGCAGCTACAAACACCCTCATAAATTTTGGCTCGTATGAAAATTTTGGAGCCTACTTTGGATCCTTTGATCAATCATACTTGGTAATTTTTTGGTAAGCTGATGATTTCAACCTCCCTTCCTTGATCCTATAAATTTGTTTTCGTTCTCATATTTTTGTAGTATATGTCATTTTTGGGCATAGCGGTTGTTTTCTATCATGCAAACTGAATGTTGTCTTGTTTCAAGGGAATTGTGTGCATATGAGTGGTCATCATCACATAGACATGTTTCAAACTCACCTCACACACTCACGTCACGAAGGTTGTTGCATCAAGAAAAGTATGTATTATGTATTCTAGATGGTCTACGTGTTAGTGTGTGATCACAATCGAGTCCTATCAATGTTTTCATATGTTTCACTGATCTCACACTTAGCCATTTTCCCAAGCAACCTAGCATCATCCAGCTTCTCGGAACTATGTGCTTTGTGTTTGTAACCATCAAGCTTCCTCCCTTGCCTGCTCAAACCCCATAGTTCGTAGAGGCCCCAACCAACACTACTCTCTAGAAATGCATAGACTAGTCCAACAGTACTAGATTCAGAAATTGCACAGAGGTGTCCTCCCGGTACCCTTGTCCCACAGTAGTGCTTTGAGCCTCAAAAGTGCACAATGTTGTCCAAGTTTTCTTCTTAGCCTTGCATGCAGAAATTGTTCAGAAAAACCTCCAAAGGCCTGAACCCCGCAGTAGCCACTGTCCACTGAAATTGCATAGACCTACCTCTCAGTGGCTACACGAAAAGGTAACATGCTGAAATTGCTTCCAAGGGGTTGAGGAGAAGGATCAAGGAATCGAGTAATGGAAAATATTAGGACCGTATGCAAACTCCATCAGATGCATGATCATCTTGAGGGTAAGTATGGTAATTATGGAACATCATTTGAAGTACACCTCTTAGTTGAGTTTTTAGGACTGCTTGTCATTATCATATCATCTTTTCCTCAGTAACATGCATGTGCGCAAATGTGAAAAGTCGCTTTATGTGTTGCTTCTACATGTTGATTGCTATGTCATGCTTGTGACCATGTTCTCGTCATGCACAAGGTCTTCGCTTCTTGTGTACATGTTATGTTCTCTATGAAAGCATCTATTGTGCTCACACACGAAGTCGTATGCATTGCCGTGCAAGTGTCATCGTGATCATCCAACGATCAATCACAAGCGTCGCTCTTTTCGACTCACCTTGTTGGTCAATCATGTTGATCATGTATGTCTGGATGGTTTGATTTGTCTCATCGTCAATTCATGTAAGTGTGTGTTTGCAAGATCATGTATGCACCTTTTCACTCACTCACACGCTTAGTTATTTTTCTGAAGTTTTGACGACCGGATCTCCCTCTGACAGTCGAACCTTCACCCTACCATCGACGCGATCGACTGTCACCCAAAATAGTGCAGAAGAACCAAGCAAGCCATTTCAAGATTCCTTGCCTACAAGATGATCAATCAACCCTCTCGCTGGTCAAACAGAGAGTTTGACCCGACAGTCACCTCGAAACCTACTCCCCTCAAAAATTGTGCGAAGGCTGTAGACCATGCCTACTCTACTGACTAAGAAAATTTCACAGATAGGACAAAAAGACACCTAGTTCCCATCCATGTCTTACTCATAAAATGTTATGCTCTTAACCTACAAAGTAATACCCAAGCACAGAATATGCAAAGAAAAGATACCCAGAACAAAGAATAGCAATGATTTTATTATTCCAAGAGCAATGTTCACATGCCTCTTCGAGGGGGCAACCTCCAATAGAGCAGAGCTCGATTACAAAATAAGACACGATACTCCTCGCAGGGAGTCTCTATCCTTTATATATGACTCCTACATGCAATACCATGGGCCAATACCGTGGGTTTTATTAATACCATCTATCTAATACTACTGCCCATTTGCAACTAACTATGGTCCCGTCATTAATTGCGGGTTAACCACTTACAAATATTAATATGGGCTTTATTGACTCTAGACTATGACGTGATCCCATGACATAAATAAGGGGGTTAGGGTGGGACCCTAACATAAAATTGTGTAGTTTTCCCAGCCAGCCCACCAGTCAGTCAGCTGGCTGCTCACTAGGAAAACTACGCAGATTTTGTGAGAAAGCCCTTTGATGCCCAGCAATCTGCTCGGCTCAGAAACTGCACACAGGTAATCATCAGGCCTACCTCCTAGAATCAACCTAGTTTTTCCTGCCAGCAATTCCCAGCAACCCATTGCAAATTCCCTTTGGGAATTGCGTAGCTTTTGCTGTTAAGCTCCCGAAATCCTACTACCAGTTCCCTCCAGGAATTGTGGAGTTTTTGTTGCTATGCTCCTGCTGCCTACTCCTTCCAACCTTACTGTAGCTCAGAATTCTCCCCTCAAAAGTTGTGCATATTTGTCTTCTAGCCAAGCCAGATTCCTCTAATAATCACTATCAATCTAGATTTCCCATCACCATCTCCTAGTGACATTTGCATCGTTTTCACCAGTAGTTCCTGGATCCTCCATCCCAGCTTGAAGCTTGCCCCACACAGTTTTGTAACCTTGTCCTCTCTCCCGATCACCTACATCTGAAACGATCATGCATCATGGTAGACTAGCGGCTTTATGAATTTGATGTCATCTCGTCATGAGTGACTGCAGACACAGGTACACAAAAAAACATGGTGCGACGATGGATGGGATGAACAAAGGCAGTACATGTAGAAGGACATGTTCACCAATGGACGAAAAAACAATGCATGCAAAGAGATGTGCTCGTGAATGGACAATCATGAAAATATGTGTTCACTGACAGATGAACAAATGAGTGAACATGTGAAGATGTGTTCGTGGAAAGATGGATGGACAAACATGCACTTTTCATTAACGGAAGGACCTATCAAGCATGCCAACATACAAGAAAGGAGAAATGTGAAAATTCAACATCAATCGAACCCAACAACCATCGATGACTCTGAACACTTTGCCATGCGAAGGTGCAGCTATGACACACCATCAACACATCCATTACCCAGCAACAATGTAGCTCGACATGCACACCGGTAGCAACACGAATGTACCAACACTGTCATGTCAAGTCTTGTCATGAATCATGTTGTCCACATCTCTATTGTAGGCCATACTATTTATCAATGTAATGTAGCATGGAAGTCCAAGAGACCCACTTTTCATATGAAGGGTCATGTAAAGTTGAAAGGTCATGGAAGTCAAACAATCCTAAGGGAAGTCAAACAACCACAAGGGTTAGTTTCACCCTTGGCTATAAATACCCCGTCATTTGTACATGTAAAGGACTTTTCACCTCAGCTCCTCCCACATAGCCTTAAGAGTCTGTAATATTTTCTTTGAGGAGTAAGTAGTGGCTCCAACACCCCGCCCACGGAGTTAGTGATGTATGGTGTAAGGATGTGTCTTGGAACTTTTGCTTAATTTAGAAGCCTGCTAACAGGCCAACATATTTTAACACATGCGTTGTAATTGTTGTAAGACTAATCTTGAAAACTTGTAATGCATGTTGCTTTAACCTATGTTTAACACTTGAACTCATTCAGTTGTTGTATTACATAATATTAATGAAAATGTGTTGTATGAATTGTTAACATTGTCTTTCTCGTGTTGGTTACCTCCATAGACATCAAACAGACTTTTCATGTAAACTTTCTATAATGACCGCAACACTCACGCAAACTCCTCCATTGTGTGTTGTACGTGTTATCTTTCCTTATGTGTTGTGATTGTTGCATCTGCGTGGACTGCTCCTCTAGAAGCTGTGCATGTCCTGTTGTGTTCTGTGTTCCTAGTGGAGTTGGGACTTCTTCCCATCTGACTTGGGACTCACTCTCACCCTTTCCCTCTTTGGTGAAAGAATCATTGATGCAAGTAACACTAGAAATCACCAGGCATGCGAACCTCACTACTCGAAGATAAAGAAGACCACTCTCTTGTGCTGACAAGCAAGAGCTGAGGCAAACATTTAAGATAATGGCAACTGGCCCATCGTACCGGATGGGACTCCTACGCCAAATGGTGTGAGGTCTAGTTGGGACTTCATACTATGGAGATCCCCTCATGTTGGTGGGTCTACCACCATCAAAATGTTGGCTCTAGAATGAGGGCCATATGACAAGCTGAGCCCATACATCTGGGTTGAATCTCTTACCCAATGAATCATACACAATTCATGCCCCTGGGGTGTTTCTCTCATTTCTCCATTAACCATATATCAATACCCAATGAGCTTATCGATCACTTTTCCTTGTTAAAATTTGATGGTGAGGAAAGTTCGTAACCGAGCACATTTATGATTTTCTTCATTTCTGCAAATCTCATGAAATCGATAGTGATAATATTGTTTGCATACTTTTCTTCCTCACCCTTGAAGGTCATGCTAATCAGTGGTGTCATACACTGCCACCTGCCTCTATCCATTCCATTCTCACCTTCCTCAAGGAGCTCCATCAATCCTTTGATGAGTATGACCACCAAGATGTATATGAAAGAACCTCTTGTTTAAGAATGAAGTCTGACGAATCAGTTCAAAACTTTGCTACCCTCTTCCTTCACCTATGTCATGAAATTCCTGAACGATTTTTGGACCTTGACTTCATGAGCCAAGAGCTGAAATTCTTGGTTCATATCTCTCGAATGGTGAACCTCTTGATTTCCCTTCTTCCTCTACTCTTGGAGATCATGAGACACCTCATGTATCGAAGAGGGTGCCCCCTCGCAGCAACCACAAATATAAGAAATCGGCACAGCAGGTACCCCCTCACAGCAGTTACAAAGATGAGAAATTTGTGCAACATGTTCCCAACCCATCTTCTCGGTTGTCTCCCTATGGCCTATGGAAAAAAGTCATCCCTCCATTCCGCAAGAGGACATCACTGTTCATAACCCAAGTCTTGAGTCTAATCTGCATCTCTTCCATCCTCCACCATCTACAATCCATGACTCCTTACGCCATGACTCGCTTGGGCAATCTGCTGCTAGCTCAAGTTGTAGTCATGTGTGAGGCAGTATCATCATACAAATGTAGGAGCAGGATGGTGAAGACATAATCAATTCCTCTCAAAAAATTGAGCTACCATTCTTGATCGATTCTCGATCCATGAATCATGGTGAAACATCATGCACAATCAATTATTTTGATCAACCTCCAGTCTTGGGTTGTCATCACTCCCACGGTTCCATATGTTGTGATGAACTCTCAAGCACATTATATGATCTACTGCCATCTCATGTACACTCTAACTCAGATCTGGAATGCGCATCGGTCAAAGCAGACATCCATATCGAAGCTTCCTCTGCACCTCACATGTTCGTGTGTCCTATCATTCACAACACATCAACATGTGTCGAAGATATTCCAAGTTTTCTTTCTTCTTCATGCTATGAGCTATCTCCTCGATAGAAACAAGGAAATGAGGTTGTCTGCAATGAAAATAGTCTCAATGCACAAGACTTTTCCCACCCATCATCATCTTGTGTGTTGCATGAAGAAAACTCGTCAAGTCACCTTGCTGAAACTTTTGATGAAGCCTATGATAGAGATGGTTTTCATTCTAAGAGAAGTTTTGAAATCAGTAAAAAAAAAAACCATCCTCAAGCCATGCATGATCTGGTTCACATCTCAAAATGCAATTTTTCAAAATTCTAGAAAATTTCGGGACCTACCAGGGAGTCGAGGCACTTCAATGTCCATTGATGGTTATGTTAGGTCCTCATGACTCTAGTAAGCCCACCAAACCAAATCAGATGTCATTTCTCATGCACAATCCATCTATCTGCATGGTTGCACTCGACGTGGATCCTTGTGTAAAGCATATTTACTATTCTGGGTGTGATATTTCAAAATTTCATATTTTCATGAATGAGAGAATCCATGAGTCTGTTACAACATGTCTCTCTTCATGCACCTCTCTTACATCCAATTCGGGTTGGGAGTGTTCATCCCTCATTCAATCATGTGATAATGTAGTTGATAATCTCAAGGACTACCTTTATCCAGATTCATAGTTATCATATGTTCTCTCTCATAATTAGCTCCTTGGACTTTTTGAAAATTTGGACATCAAATCTTCCCATTCATCACACCAGCAATCTCCTTGTGTGACGATGATTGCACAACCTATCACGTGAATCAAGTTACTCTCATTTCACCACATCCCAACTATTTTCACACATTTACAATGTTGGCATCCTTTCTACATTTTTGTGATGACCATGATGCCTGCGCACTTTTTCACTAGTTGCAGGTGGTTGTTCTATCATGTCTAGCGGACAACGAACTTGGTTCCCTAATTTAGAGCATTTGCATTATTATTCAAATTTTTTATTTGTTCATGTCAAACTTGGAATCTGATATCTCTTTTTTCTTCTACCTTGGGTGGTTGTCATGCATTTTATCATTTTCCAAACATTACATCCAATGATAGTCACTTCTCACACTATGATATTCCTCGTGTAACATATTTATTCTTAGACTTTAGTCAAGCAAGTGAGGCACTTTGGCCTGTGTTGATGGCTATGGCAGGCCCTCACTGTCTTGACATGACCGATGAGAATGACCAGATCTATCTATCCATATCAGATTCCCTTCATGATCTCCTCTCTCGAATTAGGAATCCATATTCTCAAATATCAAGAATCTTTCAAAACATCCATCGTGAATGTTATCATCCAATCGTTGAATGGCTGGAACAATCCTACTTGGCAAGTCGTTTTGCATGTAAAAGCTTCGGTCCTTCCTCGCACTTGCTAATAAAATTGGTGCAGAACAACACACACTCGAAAGAGCGTTACAAGAAAAAGTGTCTACACAAAACAACTTATCCCACTAAGGTGTGGTAGCTACCTTAGAAACAAACAAAGTAAAGCTACTTTCGTTTTTCCTTTATGAAATATAGATGAGAGAAGAACAAAGAAGACCAACCTCTATCTTGCGCTTATCTCCTAGTTCGATTCCTCTCTCTCTTGATAGTCTTTCGCTACTTGCTCCCTTGTACGGCTAGCTTCACAGAGTACCTGTAGGATCACAATAGCATAACACTATACAAGAACATGGATCTATAATCATAAACAATCTAGGATCAGATGTAAATTGACGATACAAATGCATAAAACATAAATGACACAAGAGTATGGAGGAAAACTTGAATAGCTTTTATTGATAATCAAGAAAGAGCCAAGGGAGTTACAACCAGTTGTTCTGACCCAGCATCATCCTCTCAGCAAGAAAGCCCTTCTTCACCTTATACAAAGCTTAGATCACCCAACACTATGATGTTGTCTCAAGAAACCAACAGCAATTCCTTACAAGATGCAAAATTCCAGCCTCTAGATCTCTGGGATGAGGGATCCATATATAGATATCTGTAAGGGAGATGAGTCAGCTTGTGATTTGATTAGTGTCTTCCCTCTGATAGTTCTTACTTCCACTTGGATATTGATGATCTCTTACTCATCCTTGGTCGAATTCAGAGAGGCAAGTGTCATAGGAGAAGTTTCTGGAAGATTCCATGCCTCTCCACCTCGCGGATTGACACTGCCATTTGTCACTTCTCACCCATCGCACCCCATAGAAGGGTTTTTTGAAATGCAACGCACCCACAGAGTGTACTTAGGTGAGATGCAACGCACTTTGCCTATGGAGCAGCTGAAATGATCCTGTTTTGACCAGTTTTGAGCAGTTTTTCATGGAGAACTTCTGAGAGAAGCTGTAATCAATTGATCTTGTTCCTTTAGGGGTTAGAACAACACTTTTAGGGACTTAGGAGCCCTTGGTTTATGGACATTTCATGCTTGGGGTTGCAGTGCCCAAAAATGTCTATAACAGTTGCCCCCTAAAGCATGAGGTCGTTAATCTTTTGATGTCGGGTGAAATGCTTTATTATGAGGATCCGAAGTTCTTTCAAGCTGGTAGGAGACCTGTAATAAGATATAATACAATACATTATCTTCATAATATTTTCATGATCTAGATGAGGCGGGCATTCCCATGCTCAGCTTTATAAATTCATTTTCATGTACATAGGATAGACAATCGTCTGAGTGTAGACTGATGATTCTGGTAGAGCCATCATCCCTTTGATTGGATGATTATCTATGCAGCAAAGATGTACATTTGATGTCTTTATTTCCCTGAATATATATCGTAGCCCGGATGGATGAAACTAGATCCGGGGTCTTCAATCTCGTTCGATCTTCACTTGAAGTACAAGTCTATCCATGTGAGAGATTTTCTGGAGTCGAACATGGAAAGACAACGCCTGATTACCAGCCAATGATGTAAGTTGTTAACAGGCGTGAGAGGAATCACCGATAATGATAATGACCCTCAAGGTACTGCAGTACAATTCATGTGGTGTGAATAAAGAACTTGGCGTCGAACACCACACAAAATCTTTCGGTCGAAGGCCATTGATGTAAACCTATCGCCGAAAGTGAGAAACTTGCCATTGAGGCATGCAAGCTTCAAAGTACTGAACGGAGTGTTCCTAGATCAACTTCTTGGATAATGAGCTGATGTCGACAAGAAGCGATCTGTCACAAGAGGGCCTTAATGAATCCCACATCAATGACACAGAACGGAGCAAATGATTTTAATGGAGGTGAAAACGATCTGATGACATAAGGTTCAGGGTGGCAGTCATGAAAGAATGGAGTGTAAATGTATTGTAACGAGTGAGACACAGGTGAATTCTCTGAATGAATTCTCTTGAACATATCGCCGACACTGACGTGATGAATTGGTAGCATTAACCCCAAATGTGGATGGTGTGATGGGACTATGGTGATGTGATCGGTGAGTGAAACAACCCAACCCGACTTGGATGCAGAGTGAAAGTGTCATGTTCAAGAGTGACTTGCTACCAACAAGTTTCTTCAAGTTTTCTTCCCAATTTTTCCCCAGTCATTGCTGACCAGTACCTATTTATTTTTGTCAAGCTTGAGGAGGATAACATATGCTTGTTCTATAATTTTCCCTTCGGGCAAACGCATCGCTATGTTTTAATGAGCCTAGCTATAGTGAAACTCGTTCTTGTCTGCTATGGAAAAGTTTGTCGATATTAAGTTTTAACGAGTTTAACGACAAAGATAACTCGGTCCTTTTCAATTTTAGAGAGTCTGAAAAGAAACGTAAAGGAAACTCCAAAATTCTTTTTTCGTCATCTAATCCCTTAAGTCCGAAAAAGTATAAAACAATACAGAAGGGATGAATTTTCGATACTTTTAACGAGCCGAACAAAAACAAGCGCTCGATCTTTTTGTGTAATAATCTGTCAAGTCCAAAAGGATTAAAATCTAAAGGAGGGATAGCACTTCCGGTCCCTTTAACGAGCTGGAGAGGCCAATGGCTCGGCAATCTTTTCATATTTTACGAGTCAGTTGAAAAGAGCTTAAAGGAGACTCGTCTTTTGAGGAACGAGTGATAAAATTGGGTAGCAGTTGATTCCAGGTACGGTTTGGAATTTTCCAATCACGGAAATGTTACAAGGATGGCTAGTGGGATCACTCTTCGCAGCTGTTCCTCAAAAGGGGTAAACAATTAAATGGAGGTGAATGATCGGCCAATACAGAGTGGAGGTGATGATGAGAACACGACCAAGGCTTTAAAGGCTGAAGTACTACATTCAAGATGGTTATTTACCGGGAAATAGTTCATTTTTTAATGAGCTTAAACATGGGGAGAAACATTTGCTCATGACTTATGTTTATTTTTTAACGAGCTTGAACTATGTGCTAAAACTGCTCGATTAATCCAGTCGTATAATAAGAATGTCTCATATATGAAAACGACAATTTTTAGAGTTTTGCCCCACATCCTTTCTTTATGCAAGTTAGGAAACGACCAATCCAAAAAACAAATAAATGATCACTCTTTGCTTGCACGCCAAAAGGTTTGCATGCCCCCAGGTATAAAACAGAGTTTCAAGGTCACCTTTTAAATCTCCAACAAAACATTTGTTTTATCAGGAAAGGTCTACCTCTTTCAGGTTACCAAAGATTGTTTTATTCACACCGCAAACAAAACATTTCTTCGGCGATGTCTACCGAAATAGACAAAGGTGAGACAATGCACTCACATAACTTTGACAAGGGAATCTTATTCCAATCTAACCCCCTTTTCCAATCACAAATGGGAGTACAGACTAGTCATATAACTATCGCGGAATCCTACCCTATACCCGAAGTTTTCCTGCCGAAGTAGACCAGGGTGCATGCCCCCTGGGTTTCAATCATGTCCCTTGAATCACTCACGCTCATCAGGTGGACGGACTGGAGATTGATGAGACATTCCTTGTGTGAAAAGACCATTCAGGGATGGTATATGACTATTTGCTATGCGTGATCCGGGAAATGAAAGCTGGTCTATGAGCTTGACCACTCTTCCTTTGTGCGGAAAGCACATTACTCTAAAGAGTGATGATACAATGGCTCCCATGCAATAAATATAGTCTCGTCCAAGGAGTAGATTATAATCCAGGGGTCCTTGGACTACCATTACATTTATGTGAACGGTTTTCCCTCTCAATGTTATGGGCACATTGGGAAGGATCCCTAACGGTCGACTGGTTCCTTTGTCAAATCCTGTTAGATTTCTCATCTCAGGAAAAAGCGATGTCGAACCAAGCACTTTCCAAGCAGTCAAGGAAAGGATACTCACAGAAGCCCCTTCATCTATGATGGTACCAGCCATAACCATTCTATATATTTGAGCAATGATTTAGAATGGTACACTAGCCAGTAAACGGGGTCTGCCTAGTTGATTCTAGTCAAAGGAGACAACTAGGTTGCTTGGAGGTGGGACCGAATAAACGGTCGGGTACGAATTTGATGAACTTCCTTCCTGCGGTAAAGGAATGGGTAAATTTCCCCCATGTTCATCGGAGTCTGTGCTTACGAAAAGAATTTGGACGGTGTCATCCTTACTCTCTTCTATTACTGTATCATCTGAAGATGGAACCTCTGAAGGCAAGACCGGGTCAACTGCTACCTTGACCTTTTGATTTTCATCTGGTATGGTTTTAGATGGTTTGTCTTCAATGATAGATGCTTCGGCCGACCACCTGGGTGGGTCAGCCGGATTTTCAACTAGTGACGGACTCGGCAAGAGTTTTTTATATCCAGGAGGAAGTCGTAACGGTGAAACTGGACGATCGTCCAAAACTCTTTTAGCCTCGTCTAAGAAGGGACAACGGTGGACGGCATGATCGCCTTCGCACAGTTTACAAGGAAATCTATATTTTCCTTTTTGTCCTGGAGCTTCACTTTCACTAGTCGACGGTGTGTTTTCAACATGATCATCAGAGGTTGACGACACCGGGTTGTGCAAACAAGGAGACCAGTCCCTTAAGATCCGAGGGATGCAGGGACAATCTCTATGACAGTGGTCTCCTTTGCAAATGACACATGGCAATTTAGGCTTGGTCGGTGCAGTGTGTGGATTTTCGCTAGACGACGCTTGGTTGCCCCCTTTTTCTTTTGGCTCCTTCTTCTTCTTCTCTTTCTTCTTCTTTTCCTTCTTCTTCTCAGATACTTGATTTTTGGCTTTACCAACCCCATCAAGCGAAGAGGAAGGATGAGAGGAAGAATTGGAGGAAGTAGAAGGTTGGTGGGTAACTATGGATTCCTCTAGTTGCTGACTTGATTGTTCACGAATTGCGGTGTTCTGAACGATAGAGGTTGAGAAGAGCCATATGGGCAAGCCGATTGTCAATCCTGGAAGCGAAAATGTGGCCATATGGTGTGCACCAACATCTCCCCAAGAGGAGAAGGGACTAGGATTTCCTCCAAGGGGAATTCCTTGGTTGGTGGATTCCATTTTCTCAACCTAAGATCAACGTAGGAAAGGGTGATGATTATTCCATTTAAAATAAATTTTAGATGCTTTGACACAACTTGTTTTTTCAATTTTAAAGAGTCGAGAAAAAACAAAAGATGACTCTATTCGCCTTCGATTTTTAATGAGCCTGAAGTGACAAGCGCTTAGATGGACCGTTTCCGTTAAGGAGTTTGAAAAGGAACGAAAGGGACTGCTCTGGAAATATAGGTAGAGGGATTACCAAACCAATCGCAAAACTGCAGAATACCTTTTACGGTATGGCAGTCAATCTTCCTGAATGCTGTGTTCAGTGCATTGCGATTGATAGGGCGGCAGACACGGCTTCCTATGGATAAAGGATTAAGCCTATTATGGTCTCCCAAAATATACTCAATAGTACGTGGAAGCACAAGTTCGTACCGGCACTTATCGTCTCAAAGTGGAGGAATCACCCAACCATCAGTGAGAACAACAGTTGCTAGGTTTTACGACGCCGGAATACGTCTCTAGCCTAGACTTCTAGATGTTGTGCGTTAGGTTCCAAAGAGTTGTTAGATTCATTAAATTTATTTTATAGTTGATCTTGCTTAATAAATTTTCCTTTTAGGTTCACCGCGATATGTAGATGTAAAATTCCTAAAATGCAATCTAAGATGATAAACAGTCTTTTATCTTCTTTGTGCGATGAAAATCATAGCTACTAAGGAAAGAGAGACAATATTCTTTCACAAAGAGCAAAGAGCACACACTAAATGCACTGTCCTAAATCAAACCAATCAAATAGTCTAAATGCAAATGCACATGCATGTATTTGTTTTCAGCTTTCTTAGTATGTGAATGGTAAAAAGAAAGCTAATGCACAAATCTGAATTACTTTTCAAGCGACAATTACTAACAAGTTCCTTTTCAAAATAAAAAAATGGAGACAATCACAACCCTTTACGATTTGGAAATGAATACTTGCTTTCGACACTAGAAAAACTACAAATTCAGACCAAATACAATAGCAACAGGGTAATAGACTATCAAAATCAACCAAACTCTCTCCTATGATTGAAAACGACACTTGCGACACTTTCAAATCAAGGAACGACAGTACAATTACGTTACTTTTTGAAAAGGAGAACTGAAAATGACTCAAAAAATACACAAAAACATTTACAGTTCTTTTGCACAATGGAGGCGGAATATCAGCAAGGGAAGGGGTTTCAAATAGAGATATACTGATTACAAACAGCAAAACTCATGAATAGAACTAAAAAGAATGATCACAAAAACCAAAACTGAGGAACAACGCCTAGTCTAATCAGCGCACCTATAACACAGGGAACTTGAAATCCAGCGCACCTACTACACTCGGGAAGTGCATTGAATTTCAGATTCACAAAACAGAGCCTACGCTGGGCCAGAGACGAGACTTTGCTTGGGTTCCAGGTCACAGTTTGCAGTTCCGTTCAGGGGTTTTGGCCGAGCAAATAGTAATCAGTAAACCAACAATCAGGGGTAGATCTAAGGAGGTTCCAAGAGCTACCACGAGGTCAATTAGAGAGTTTTTGAATCAGTTGTTTAATTCATAAACAAATCCCGGAGATTGACTAAAGCGACATTTATCTACTTTGCATTTGCATAGCAAATGCAGTTCGAAAGCTACCTGGCTCGACTTCAGGCTCCCTCTGTAAGTTTATAAAATAAACAACAAATAAGATAAACAAACAACCTAGTCGCTCCCCAGCAGAGTTGCCATTTTGTTACAGGGAAAAGTGTCTACACATAACTGCTTATCCCACTAAGGTGTGGTAGCTACCTTAGAAACAAACAAAGTAAAGCTACTTTCATTTTTCCTTTATGAAATATAGATGAGAGAAGAACAAAGAAGACCAACCTCTGTCTTGCGCTTATCTCCTAGTTCGATTCCTCTCTCTCTTGATAGTCTTTCGTTACTTGCTCCCTTGTACGCCCAGCTTCATAGAGTACCTGTAGGATCACAGTAGCATAACACTATACAAGAACATGGATCTATAATCATAAACAATCTAGGATCAGATGTAAATCGACCATACAAATGCATAAAACATAAATGACACAAGAGTATGGAGGAAAACTTGAATAGCTTTTATTGATAATCAAGAAAGAGCCAAGGGAGTTACAACCAGTTGTTCTGACCCAACATCATCCTCTCAGCAAGAAAGCCCTTCTTCACCTCATACAAAGCTTAGATCACCCAACACTATGATGTTGTCTCAAGAAACCAACAACAATTCCTTACAAGATGCAAAATTCCAGCCTCTGGATCTCTGGGATGAGGGATCCATATATAGATATCTGTAAGGGAGATGAGTCAGCTTGTGATTTGATTAGTGTCTTCCCTCTGATAGTTCTTGCTTCCACTTGGAGATTGATGATCTCTTACTCATCCTTGGTCGAATTCAGAGAGGCAAGTGTCACAAGAGAAGTTTCTGGAAGATTCCATGCCTCTCCACCTCACGGATTAACACTTCCATTTGTCACTTCTCGCCCATCGCACCCCATAGAAGGGATTTTTGAAATGCAACGCACCTACAGAGTGTACTTAGGTAAGATGCAATGCACTTTGCCTATGGAGCAGCTGAAATGATCTTGTTTTAACCAGTTTTGAGTAGTTTTTCATGGAGAACTTCTGGGAGAGGCTCTAATCAGTTGATCTTGTTCCTTTAGGGGTTAAAACAACACTTTTAGGGACTTATGGGCCCTTGGTTTATGGACATCTCATGCTTGTGGTTGCAGTGCCCAAAAATGTTTATAACAAAGAGGCCTCCGAGGCTTGTCGAAAAACAGTAGTCATGGAAGAGGTAAACATGTGTGTTGGGTGGTTGTGACACATTATTCTACCCATAGGTGAGACCTTCTCTCTCTTGTGCAAGTTTGTCAAGTTTTTGGATTTTCTATTGCACACTATTTTTTATCGGTTTTAATCACTTGTATCTTCATGATTGCAAGTCAGGTACACCTATGGTGGCTTCACTGGAAATTTAGTTTCACGTAACCCTAACCATTTAGCTTAGGAGTAGGAGTAGTTTTTACTTTCTCACTTGTCCTTTCTTTCTGGTTTAAATGTTTGCTTGCTTGCTGACTTGGTTTAGTTTGTTTGCTTATTTGCTTTGCTTGCTTTTGTTGTGTTTTCATTGCTTAATATTTTTGTTTCATTTTTTTGTTTAATCCATACCTTGCTATTTTTTTCTAGAAATAAGTACTTCCATCTACTAATTTCTAGCTTTTGAATGAGTATGTGGCTAAAATCCAAGAGGCTTGTGACACTACAGCACTTGGCCAGTCTTGCATTCATCTTCTTTATCCTTGGTTGTAACCTTCGATCGATGAAGTATTGATAGAAAATACGAGCCATTTACAAGGGGAACTTTGGTCCCACCATGAACCTGTGTCCACACTGGGAAACCCTATGCCTATACTCAACCTTCTACTCTGTGTGTTCAAGATCATCCAACTAGTAGAAACAGAGAAGGGGAAATATGAATAAGAAAACCTATGTCAGAGGTCTTACATGCTTCTCTGAAGGAACAACCTCTTATGCCCTCAATAAGTTTGGATCCCTATTCTTCCCCAAAAATAAATAAGTTCCAATGCACAGTCCTATTAAAAAAATACAAAGGCAAAAGAAGAGAAAGGCTTCCTACGTAGAGAGGTGAAGCATGCAACTCCACCGGGTACTGACCAGGCTCACTGGCAATGGAGAAATGCGTGTGTTCCTACATGACTCCATTGGGGTACTATACAGGCCTACTTGTAGTGGAGCAACAATAGAGATGACAACTTATACTCTGAAAATTCTCAACTCGCGAGTCAAATTACCCTTCCCAATTACGAAACATTGTGATCAAGTTGAACTTTTGTTGTGTTTGACTGAGTTGGAAAAAGATGAACCATGTTTCTCCATGGGGTAAGTGGGGAAGCCAAAGTAACCCACACAACAATTCAATACTCCCTAAAATACCAAGGCCCTATGTTGTCAATGAACCAAAACAAAGAAGCTGGAGTTCTACCAGTGTGTTGCCAAGTGTTGTAGCAGCCATAACCACCCTCCCAAATTTTGGATCACATGAAAATTTTGAAGCCTACTTTGGATCCCACGATCAATCATCCTTGGTTTTTTTTTGGTAAGATAATGATTTCAAGCTCCCCTCATTGATCCTAAAGTGTTGTCTGAGTTCTCATCTTTTTGTAGAATATATCATTTTCGGACGTAGCGATTGTTGTCTGTCATGCAAAAGGAATGATATCTTGCTTCAAGGGAATGGTGTGCATATGAGTGGTTGTCATCACATAGACATGTTTCACACTCACCTCATGCACTGACATCATGAAGGTTGTTTCATCAAGCAAAGTATGTATTATGTATTCTGGATGTTCTACGCGTCCATGTGCGATCACATTCAAGTCCTATAAATGTTTGCATATGTTTCATTGATCTCACACTTAGCAATTTTCCCAAGAAACCTAGCCTCATCCAACTTCCTGAAACTATGCGCTTTGTTTTTGCAACCATCAAGCTTCCTCCCTTAGCTACTGAAACCTTGTAGTGTGCAGAGAAACCAACCTCCCTTTCCTACTAAAACTTTGCAATGCACAGAGGCCCCAGCCAACACTTCTCTCTGGAAATGCGTAGAGCAGTCCAACAACACTGCATTCAGAAATTACACAGAGGTGTCCTCCCGAGACCCCTATCCCACAACAATGCTTTGAGCCTCAAAACTATGCAGGTTTTTCCAAGTTGTCTTATTGGCCTTTCATGCATAAATTACATAGATAGACCTCCCAGGGACTCATCATGGAAGTAGCCAATGTCCACTAAAATTGCATAGGCCTACCTCTCAATGGCAACATGAAAATGTGACATGATGAAATATCTTCTGAGTTGAGGTGAAGGACCAAGGAACCGAGTAATGGAAAAAATTACAACCGCATGCAAACTCCATCAGATGCATGATCATCTTGATGGTAAGTATGGTAAATACAGAACATCTTTCGAAGTACACCTCTTAGTTGAGTTTGCGGGAATACTTTTCATTATCATATCATTTTGTCCTCAGTAACATGCATGTGTGCAAACGTGAAAATTCATTTTGCATGTTTCTTATACATGTCGTGCTTCATTTTCACTTGTTCGACCAACTGTCTTCTTCTGCATGCTGATTTCTATGTCATGCTTGCAACCATGTTCTGGTCATGCACAAGGTATTCACTTCATGTGTACATGTTGTGTTCGCTATGAAATCATCCATTGCACTCACACACAAAGTCGTATTCACTATCGCGCAAGTGTAATAACGGTCATCCAGCGATCAATCACAAGCATCGCGCTTTTCGACGCACACTAGTAAGTCATGTTGATCACGTATGTTTGGATGGTTTGAGTCGTCTCATCATCAATTCATGTAAGTGACTGTTTGCAAGATCATGTATGCACATTTTCACTCACTCACACACTTAGTCATTTTTCTGAAGTTCTGATGACAGGATCTTCCTCTGATAGTCAGACCATCACCCCACTATTGACTCGATCGACTATCATCCACAACAGTGAAGAAGCACCAAGCAAGCCATTTAAAGCTATGCTACCCACAAGTTGATCAATCAACCCTCCTGCTGGTCAACCTGAGAGTTTGACTTGACAGTCACCCCAGAATTGACTCCCCTCAAAAATTGCATGGAGACTGTAGACCATACTCGCTCTACTGACTAAGAAAATTGTGCAGACAGGCCGAAAGAAACCTAGTGCCTGTCCCTGTCTTCCACCTAAAATTGCGCATTTTTCCCAGCCAACCCACCAGTCAGCAAGATGGTTTCTCACCCGGAAAGCTGCATAGATCTCATGAGAAATCCCTCTACTTCCTAGCAATCCACTCGACTCAAAACCTGCACACACATCATTAGTAGGCCTACCTCCCAGCATCAACACAATGTTTCCTGCCAGCAGTTCCTAGCAGCCCGTTGCCAATTCCCTCCAAAAATTGTGCAGTTTTTGTTGTCAAGCTCCCGACAGCGTGCTGCAAGTTCCCTCCTGGAATTTTGCAGTTTTTGCTGGCAAGCTTTTGTTGCTCGCTCCTTCCAAAAATTGCACAAATTTTGTCTACACAGCCTTCACACAGCCTGGACTTCTCCTCTCAAAAATTGTGCAGATTTGTCCTCCAACCGAGCCAAATCCTGTGGACTATTGTTGTTGATCTAGATTTCCCGTCACCATCTCCCAGTGACTTCTGCGTCATTTTCACCAGCAGTAGCCAGAGCCTCCATTGTTATAGACATTTTTGTGCCTTACAGCATGAAGCATGAAATGTCCATAATCTAAGGGATCCAAAGTCCCTAAACATGTTGTTCCTACCCCTAGAGGAACAAGGTCAGCAAACCACAGCACTGAATAAAAGTTCTCCACCTGAAAACACTCAAAAACAAGGCAATTTTGGATCATGTCAACTGCTCCACTGAGCATTTGCGCTGAATGTCAACTGCTCCACTATCTACCTGCGTTGAATGTCAACTGCAAAGAAGGCTACCTGCGCTGGGCGAGTTTGGACATGTGGCACAGTCATTCCTCAAGGTGTCAATGCCCAGGAAGCTTCCAAAATGACACTTGGATCAGGGAATTCGACTAGTGATGAGTAAGAGGTTCTAGATCTCCAAGTGGAAGCAAGAACCTCCAAGTGGACTCAAGAACTGAAGAATAACTGAAGTGAGAGAGGACACTAGTCAGCTTCATGCCAGCCTCAAGCTGACTCATCCTTTCTCCAAAACTCCTATATATAGATCTCTCTCATGAGGTCTAGGGAGGCTGGAATCTTGTGAATGTAAAGAATTGCTGTTGGTTTGAGTTTAGAACTATTGAGTGATTTGCTTTGAAGGAGGTGAAGAGGAGATTTCTTTCTGCTGGGAAGGTGATGCTGGATTGGGCCTTTTATGGTTGTATCACTTCCTGAACCTTACTTCTTCCATTAATAAAGCATTTGAGGTTCTTCTATATGCATGTGTTTCAATGGTGTTTTGTTATACTTGTGTATTTGATTTATTCTAATCCTTGAATCAATTATGAATGTATGCTTCTTGTAGTTTCCCTCTCTTGCCATTTTGCAGGATCTTGGTGTAGCTGGGCCAGTGAAAGAGCAAGGAGCTGGGAGCAAGCAGCAAGGAGAGAAGATTGGATCAACCATTAGCGAAAGACATCGGTTAGTGGATCTCTTTCTCCCCTCCTTTACATCTCATAAAGAAGTAATCTCAGATAGCTTTGCTTTGATTGTTGCTAAGGAACTATCACCCTTAGAGTGGGATAGGGTCATTCCGTATTGGATACTTTTCCCAACAACAAATTGGCGACTCCACTGGGGATCGTATCTTGTTGGTTGTTTGTGTTTTTGCTATTCATTTCCTAAACACAGGGAGTACCGAATCGAACTGCATTTGGATCTTTCAAATGCAAAGTAGAGGGCAGCTACTCTAGCTTAGTTTCTGGGCATGTTTATGATTTGAAGAGCTGATTCACAAGGACTCTGAACAGCTCTTAGTGATAGCTTTTCATCCTCCTTTTTCATCCTTTAGTGTGTACTTGATTGGTAGCTTTGATTTGGCCAAAAACTGTTGATTTTTGAGCAATCTGTAACCCGGAAACCAAGAGAAACGAGAGTTTCTCTCTTCATTGCAGGCACTGTGAAGGCAGTCTGCATTTCATCGCAGGTCCCGAAGGGGCTACCTGTGCTGAATGTCAAACTGACAGTGTTCTACCTGCGCTGAACCAGTTTTGCCTTGTGCAACTGGGGTTCTCTGCTTTCTGTTGCCCTGTTTTCATCCCTGTTTTTGCAGCCTGTTATCAGTCAATGTACCTATCTGAAACCACCTTTCTTTGCCACTATTCTGCCTCGGTTGTATAAAGAAACTGTATTTGTTCTTTGTGTATTTCTTACATCATTTGCAGTTTCCCATAATGAAAGTGAACTAGTCTTGCTGTGGCCTCTTAGATCTAGACCTGTGATAAGTGTCGTTCTGATCTTAAGAGTTAGTTTCTTTGCTGTTCATAGCTGATTGAGATTTTGCTTTCATCATATGGTTTGAATTTATGTATTTCTAGTGTTGAAACAAGTAAATCTTAAGGTGTCTTTTGATTTTGGACAAAAGCTTGTTTGCTTTCACTTGAAATTGATTTCGAAGTTATACAACAGCTTTCTTTTTGTAATACACCAACATTAAGAAAGAGAAAAGAAATACCTGCATTGTGCATGTGCATTTTGACAGCTTGCATAGTGATTTAGGAAAAAGTGCATTAGTGTGTGCTCTATGATCTGTGTGAAAAGATGATGTCTTTCTTTTCCCTCAGTAGTTAAGATTTTCAAAGTTGAAAGATTGAAAAGCTTGCTTATCATCTTAGACTGCATTTAGGAGTTGTACCATACATCTCGTGGTGATCCATAAAGGCAAACTGCTAAACAAGATCAACTTAAAATAAATTGAATTTACATAACAACGCTTTGAAACATAATGCAAACACATAGAGGTCTAAGCTAGAGACGTGTTCCGGCATCGTTAAACGTGATATCTTAGCGTTGAGTGGTTGGGTGATTCCTCCACGGTGAAGCGATAAGTATCAATACGGACTTGTGCTCCCACGTACCGTCGCGTATATATTGGGAGACCCCTATAGGAACAAAGCCTTTATCCATAGGAATCCGTGTCGGCCGCCCTACTGATCGCAATGCAGTGAACACAGCATTCACGAAGATCGACCGCCCGTACCGTAAAACGTATTCTGTGGTTTTGCGAAAAGTTTGGCACACCCTCTGCCTAGAACTCCAGAGTAGTTTCTTTTGGCCTTTTCAAACTCTATAACTAAAAAATTCCACCCAAGCATTTGTCACTTCGGGCTCGTTAAAACATCGAAGGAGACTAGAGTCATCTTTAGCTTTTTCTCGACTCTTAAAAAGTGAAAAAGCAAGTTGTGTCTAAAGCGTCGTTATAAAATTTATTTTAAAGCGGAACATAATCACCTCCTATTCCTGCGTTGATCTGTAGGTTGAGAACATGGAACGCACCAACCAAGGAATTCCCCATGATGGAAATCCTTAGTCCTTTCTCCTCTTGGGGAGAAGTTGGTGCGCCCCACATGGCCACATTGTCGCTTCCAGGACTGACAATTGGCCTACCAATCTGGCTATTCTCAACCAATGTAGTTCAGAACACCATGGTTCCTGAACAGTCGAATCAATAGTTAGATCAGTCTAGAGCTGCCCACCAGCCTTCTACTTCCTATAACTCTTCCTCCAATCCTTCATCTTCGCAAGGTAGAGCCGACAAAAGCCAAGCTCCCATGGAGAAGAAGGAGAAGAAGAAGAGAGAGAAGAAGAAGAAGGAGCCTAAGGCGACTGGGGGCAAGCAAAATACATCTGACAAAAATCCACACACAGCACCGACCGGGCCTAAATCGCCATGTTTCATATGTAGAGGAGACCACTTCCATAGAGATTGTCCCTGTATTCCCCGGATACTAAGGGACTGGTCCCGTCGTTTGCACAGTTCGGGAACTTCAACCTCTGATAGCCATGTTGAATGCTTACCGTCGACCAGCGAAAGTGAAGGTTCAAGACAAAGAGGGGGAGCAATATCCCCCTGCAGACTGTGTGAAGGCGATCACGCCATCCACCGTTGTCCCTTCTTAGACGAAGTGAAGAGAGTTTTGGAAGATCGTCCGGTTTCACCGTTGAGACTTCCTCCTGGAAACAAAAAACTCGTGCCAAGTCCTTCATTGGTTGAGAATACAGCTGGCCCGCTCAAGTGGTCAGCTGAAGCGTCAGTCATTGAAAATGAACTTACTGAATCCAGACCGGACGAAAGTCCAAGGTCAAAACGGCAGCTGACCCGATTCTCCCTTCAGAAGTTTCATCTTCTAATGACACCGTCACTGAAGATTCATCTTCAAATGACACCCTCACTGAAGAGAATAAGGATGACACCATCCAGATTCTTTTCATCAACACAGACTCTGACGAGCATCAGGGCAATGCACCCATTCCTTTATCGCAGGAAGGAACATCGTCAGGGTCATATCCGGCCGTGTATTCGGTCCCACCACCAAGCAACCTGGTTGTGTCCTTTGATTGGAACCAACTAGGCAGACCCCGGTTGCTAGCCAGTATACCATTTAGAATCATAGTCCAAATATAAAGAATGGTAATGGCTGGCACTATCATTGATGAAGGGGCATCTGTGAGTATCCTTTCCTCTGTTGCTTGGAAAGCACTGGGTTCCTCGGCGCTTTTGCCTGAGATAAGAAATCTCTCGGGTTTCGATAAAGGAACCAGTCGACCATTAGGGATCCTCCCCAATGTGCCCATTACATTGAAAGGGAAGGTCGTTCAAATGAACGTGATGATCGTTCAAGGACCCTTGGATTATAACCTACTCCTTGGATGAGACTATATATATTGCATGGGAGCAATAGTCTCCTCACTCTTTAGAGTAATGTGTTTTCCACACGAAGGAAGAATGGTCAAGCTCGTAGACCAACTTTCATTTCCGGGATCACACATCGCAAATAGTCACATACCAACCCTGAATGGTCTACTCAATCAAGAAATGTCTCCACCCCTAGTCCTTCTTCCCGATGAGTGCGAGTGATTCAGAAAGATGGGGCTGGAACCCAGGGGGCATGCATCCTAGTCTGCGTTGGGCAGAGAAAACTTTGGGTATAAGGTAGAATTTCCGCGAGAGAATATAACTAGTCCGTACCCCGTCCGTGGATGGAAGAGGGGTTGTTCTAGAATAGGATTCTTTTGTCAAAGTTACGTGTTTGGCACCAGTCATTCACCCTTGTCTATTTCGGTAGACATTGCCGAGGAAGTGTTTTGTTTGAAAGATTAACGAAACCATCTTTGGGTAACCAGAAAGAGGTAAGCCTCCCTCAGTAACACAAATGTTTTGTCTTTGAGTAGTGTTCTTCTCTTGTCGCAAGTAGTTGCTCTCTTGTCGCAAGTAGCTGTTCTCTTGCGATCTTGCGAAAAATCTATTAAAAGTTGGGCTGATGAGAAGACAAGTATCGTATAGACCCGTTAAAATTAACGAGAAGACAAGTATCGTTAAAATTATACTAGCAAGACGACAAGTAGCTGTGAACACCCAAATAAAAGCAGAGGTGAGAAGGAGGAGGGGCAGCCTTGAAATCTTATTTTATACCTGGGGGCATGCAACCTTTTGGAGTGCAAGCAAGGGGCGACTATTTATTTTTTAAATTTTTAGGTCCTCCCTTTAAACCTGTAGGTCTAACCCTTTAAACTCGTAGGATTAGCCGTTTCCGAACTTGCATAAAGAAAGGATATGGAGTAAAGCTTAGTGAGATGAAACTCCTTAAAAAATAGAGATCTCACGTGAGACTTTTCTTATCGTATGACTGGTAAATCGAGCAGTTTTAGCATAAAGTTCATGCTCGTTAAAAAATAAACGCAAGATCCGAGCAGTTTTAACGCGGTCTTCATGCTCGTTAAAAAATAAATAAAAGCAGTGAGCAATGTTTCCTCCAGAGTTTAAGCTCATTTTTAAATAAAAAATGAACCTATCCCGGTAAATAACCACTGTGATCGTAAATTTATCAGCCATAAAAGCCTTGGTCGTGTTTGCACCTGCCACCTCCACTTTTCATTTAGCCGATCGTTCACCTCCATATGATTGTTTACCCATTTTGAGGAACAGTTGCGAAGAGTGATTTCACCTAGCCATCCTTGTGACACTGCCGTGATTGGAAAATTCCAACCTGTACCTGGAATCAGTTGCTATCCCTGTTTATCACTCGTTCCTCAAAAGACGAGTCTTCTTTAAGCTCTTTTCATCTGACTCGTAAAATATGAAAAGATTGCCGAGTTTTTGCCTTCCAGCTCGTTAAAGGAACCGAAAGAGCTATCCCTCCTCTAGATTTTAATCTTTTTGGACCTGAGGGATTATTGCACAAAAAGGTCGAGCGCTTGTTTTATTCGGCTCGTTAAAGTTATTGAAAACTCATCCCTTCTGTATTGTTTTATACTTTTTCAGACTTAAGGGATTAAGATGACGAAAAAGGAACTTTGGAGTTGACTTTATGTACCTTTTCAGACTCTCTAAAAATGAAAAGGACCGAGTTGTCTTTGTCGCTAGACTCGTTAAAATGATTAAATAGCGACAAACTTGTCTTTAGACGAGAACGAGTTTCCCTATCGCTAGGCTCGTTAAAACATAGCGATGGGCTTGCCCGTAGGGCAGGTTATAGAACAAGCATATGTTATCCTCCTCAAGCTTGACAAAAATAAAGAGGTACTGGTCAGAAATGACTGGGGAAAAATTGGGAGAACCTCAAAGCTTTAATGGTAGAAAGTCGCTCTTGAACATGACACTTTTCCTCCGTACCACATCGGGTTGGGTTGTTTCATTCACCGGTCTCATCGCCATGGTCTCGCCAAACCATCCACATTTGGGGTAATGCTACCGATCCATCGCATCAGTGTCGTTATATGTTCAAGAGATGTTGTTCAGAAAGAGTCAACCGTGTCCCATCCACTACCATACATCATCTTTCATCCTTTCATGACCGCCACCCTGAATCATATTTCACAAATTGTTTTCACCTCCATTAAAATCATTAGCTCCGTTCCGTGTCACTGATGTGGGATTCATTAAGGCCCTCCTTTGACAGATCGCTCCTTGTCGACATTAGCTCATTATCCAAGGAGTTAGTCTAGGAACAACCCCTTCAGTACTTTGAAGCTTGCATGCCTCAATGGCAAGTTTCTCACTTCTGGCGACAGGTATACATCAATGACCTTCGACCAGAAGATTTTGCGTGGTGTTCGACGCCAAGTCCTTTATTCACACCACATGAATTGTACTGCAGTACCTTGAGGGTCATTATCATTATCGGTGATTCCTCTCGCGCTTGTTAACGGTTTACATCATTGACCGGTAATCAAGCGATGTCTTTCCACGTTCGACTTCAGCGCAATTCTCACATGGATCGACTTGTACTTAGAGTGAAGATCGAACTAGTTTGAAGACCACGGATCTAGTTTCATCCATCCAGGCTGTGATATATATTCAGGAAATATAAAGACATTTGACATGTGCATCATTGCAGCAGATGATCATCCTACTCAAAGGATGATAATTTTCACCAAAATTATCAGTCTACCATCAGACGATCGTCTGTTCTATGTACCAAAATGAATTTATAAAGTTGAGCATGGGAATGCCCGCCTCAGCTAGATCTTGAAAGCAGCATGAAAAATAATGTATTGTATTGTATCTTATTACAGGTCACCTCTCAGTGATTGAATGAACTTCGGATCCTCCTGATAAAGCATTTCACCCGATAAACGACCTCATACTTTAGGGGGCAAATGTTATAGACATTTTTGTGCCTTACAGCATGAAGCATGAAATGTTCATAATCTAAGGGATCCAAAGTCCCTAAACATGTTGTTCCTACCCCTAGAGGAACAAGGTCAGCAAACCACAACACTGAATAAAAGTTCTCCACCTGAAAACACTCAAAAACAAGGCAATTTTAGATCATGTCAACTGCTCCACTAAGCATCTGCGCTGAATGTCAACTGCTCCACTGTCTACCTGCGTTGAATGTCAACTGCAAAGAAGGCTACATGCGCTGGGCGAGTTTGGACATGTGGCACAGTCATTCCTCAAGGTGTCAATGCCCAGGAAGCTTCCAAAATGACACTTGGATCAGGGAATTCGACTGGTGATGAGTAAGAGGTTCTAGATCTCCAAGTGGAAGCAAGAACCTCCAAGTGGACTCAAGAACTGAAGAATAACTGAAGTGAGAGAGGACACTAGTCAGCTTCATGCCAGCCTCAAGCTGACTCATCCTTTCTCCAAAACTCCTATATATAGATCTCTCTCATGAGGTCTAGGGAGGCTGGAATCTTGTGAATGTAAAGAATTGCTGTTGGTTTGAGTTTAGAACTATTGGGTGATTTGCTTTGAAGGAGGTGAAGAGGAGATTTCTTTCTGCTGGGAAGGTGATGCTGGATTGGGCCTTTTATGGTTGTATCACTTCCTGAACCTTACTTCTTCCATTAATAAAGCATTTGAGGTTCTTCTATATGCATGTGTTTCAATGGTGTGTTGTTATACTTGTGTATTTGATTTATTCTAATCCTTGAATCAATTATGAATGTATGCTTCTTGTAGTTTCCCTCTCTTGCCATTTTGCAGGATCTTGGTGTAGCTGGGCCAGTGAAAGAGCAAGGAGCTGGGAGCAAGCAGCAAGGAGAGAAGATTGGATCAACCATTAGCGAAAGACATCGGTTAGTGGATCTCTTTCTCCCCTCCTTTACATCTCATAAAGAAGTAATCTCAGATAGCTTTGCTTTGATTGTTGCTAAGGAACTATCACCCTTAGAGTGGGATAGGGTCATTCCGTATTGGATACTTTTCCCAACAACATCCATCCCAACTCAAAGCTTTCCAACACAGTTTTGTAGCCTTGTCCTATCTCTTGGTCACCTTCATCTGAAACAATCAAGCATCATGGTAGACTAGGAGGTTTATGGATTTGATCTCGTCTCGTCATGAGTCACTACAGATACAGGTACACAAACAAAATTGGTGCGACGATAGATGGGATGAACAAAGGGAGTACATGCAAAATGACATGTTCACCAATGGACGAACAAATGATGGATGCAAAGAGATGTGCTCGTGAATGGATGATCATTCAAGGATGCGTTCACATATGGAAAGACGAGCGAACATGCGAAGATGTGTTCGCAGACAGATGGACGGAAGAACATGCACTTTTTGTGAATGAACAAACCTGTCAATAATGCCAACATACAAGCAAGTATCAACATGCAAATGAAACATCAATCGAACCCAACAACCATCGAAGACCCCTCGCACTTTCTCATGTGGAGGTGAAGCTGTGACACGCCATGAGGACCACCATCACCCAACAACACTATAGCTCAACGTGCACACCAGCAACAACACGAATGTACCAACAATGTCATGTTGAGTCTTTTCATGATTCTTGTCATCCACATATCTACATTAGGCCATACAGCCAATAAATGTAATGTAACGTGGAAGTGCAAGATACCCACTTTTCATATGAAGAGTCATTTAAAGTTGAAAGGTCATGGAAGTCAAATAGTCATGAGGGAAGTCAAATAGCGACAAGGGTCAGTTTCATCCTTGGACATCCATGATTTGTACATGCAAAGGAGTTTTCACATCAGGTCCTCCCACATAGCCTTTGAGAGTCTGTAATCTTTTCTTTGAGGAGTAATTACTGGCTCCAACACCCCACCCATGGGGTTAGTAATGTATGGTGTAATGATTTGTCTTGGAAATTCCACTTAATTCAGAAGCCTGCTAATAGGCCAACATTTTTTTACACATGTGTTGTAATTGTTGTAAGACTAATATTGAACACTTGTAATGCATGTGTCTTTGACCTATGTTTTACACTTGAAATCATTCAATTGTTGTAATACATATATATTAATGAAAATGTGTTTTATGAGTTGCTAATGTTGTCCTGCCCATGTTGGTTACCTCCCAACATCAAACATACCTTTCACGTAAACTTGTTATAACGATCATCGTACTCATGCAGACTCTTGAGCTGTGTGTTGTATGTGTTATCCTTGTGTGTTGTGACTGCCACATTTGCGTGGACTGCTCCTGTGGAAGTTGTGTGCGTCCTGTTGTGTTGTGTGTTCCTAGGAGAGTTGGGACTTCCTCCCATCCAACTTGGGACTCACTCTCACCCTCTCCCTCTGCAGTGAAAGAATCATTGACACAAGTAACACTAGAAAGCACCAAGCATGTGAACCTCACTACACGGAGACAAAGCAAACCACTCTCCTTTGCTAACAAGCAAGCGCTGAGGCAAACATTTAAGGTAATGGAAATTGAGCCATCATATTGGATGGGACTCCTACACCAAATGATGTGATGTCTAATTGGGACTTCATACCGGGGAGATCCCCTAATGTTGGCAGGTCCAACACCTTCAACACACAACTATTGAGGATCGAAACACTTTTCTCCTGGAATTTGATTTTTTATGTATAGGTTATGATTACAAATTAGACTCCCATAAATTAAAGTTATTCCCTCTTACACTTAAAAGGGATAAGAAAATATCTTGGAATATTATATTTTGTTCCTTCAGCACAACATATAGAGATCCAAGGATAATGATTTGGATAAGGACATTTTGAAGGCAATTCTTATTTATAGAATGAAGGATGACTTTTTGGATATGTTAAACCTCATGGGAAAGGGATACATATCAAAAGGAATCATATGATGACACAGTTTCACTTTGTTTAGGGAGCTCAATATGGTCAACAAGAAACAAAACTTTGGCATGAGATGCTTCTACTAGAACCTATAAATTAGATTCTGGTGGGGTAAGGAGTGAAGAGGTTGTTAATCTATTTGAAAAACCTAAAATCAAGAATATCAGTTCTTTATCTTCTCATATAGATATGTTACAAGGGAAATAAAATATTTTTTAGGCTATGATTTTTTTTTTTATATTCCATCCTAATTGTAGAATGAAGCACCCCCTTAGAGAGTGCCCACTTAAAAATGTGGAAGTCTATAACACCTGTGAGCAAGAGAATTATATTGGAAACTTCCATTGTTTTTAGGATTAAAAGTAGTCTTAAGGAATCAATTGAGGAGGCTAAGTCAATATGATTCATCAAATCCAAGAAACCATGGTAATATTTACCACTATGTATGGCTCAAAATCCATCATCTTCTTTCAATATCTCGCATAATATCCTCAGAAAATGCAATATTCTATAATCCCTTAGCATTTTCCTATTCCTCCTCCAGTTCAATACCTAAATCCTTGGCCCCAGTGGCCTTTTCCTCCAAATGAACCATTTCCATGGCCTCAAGGATGGTGTCACACCTGTTTTTGAGGATAATTATTTGTGCAGCTACACATGTAGTAACAACAACTACAACTTTCTTTCAATATACCAATGAGTAACCATCGTCTACAACCTCAGTTACATGTGCAAACTAACCCAAATATAAATCATAATGTAGCACAACAAGTTGAAGCACCCATTTTCTCCATTTACTGTATCTCCCTCATTGGATGCAATGAAGTGTGCTTGTCGTTCGGGAGGATAGTAAATTTGAGAGTTTCCCCTATCATTGCAGAAAACAAAGAAGATAACTCACTTAGGGAATAAAATATTATCCAAATATCATTAGACATAAAATAGATTGAAACCTCTATAATATCGATTGACACTATTACTATTGGGGCCATTGTAACAACCAATGCTTCTATTACTACTGAAACTCTTACAACTGTTTTTCCACATTGGAGAAATAACTAGTTTAAAAACATTAGTTGATATGGGCATTACAATAGATGTAATAACCAGGGAAACCTTTCAGCTATTCTAATTCACCAATTTGAGACCAATTCCTACTATACTGGAGTTGGTTGATAGATCTAAAATTTATCCTATGGGAAGTCTAGACTATGTAGTCACTTTAGTAGAATCTTGTGAATATCAAATTGATTTCCTATTGTTACATATTAAGGCACACCTAAGAGGAAACCCCCTGATCTTGGGTAGACCATGGTTAGCCATTATAGATGCATTCATTAATTGCAGATCATGTTTCATGATGATATCTAATAGAAATACTACAAATAACCTTTCCCTGTAACCTCTAGACAAACCATGTGTTGACTATGAAAACCCTCTGCGGTCCACATTTGACCCAGAAGGGGAAGCTACACAACCACTCCTGATCATTGGTAAGACTTTTTCCTTTAAAAATGAAACGTAGAATTACACTCTCAATAGTTTTATTAGTAACCTCTCTATTCTTACTTAGCTAGTATCCCAACTTTTAAACTCTATAATGAATGAACCCAGTTTAGATGATGCCACTAAAGATGTTATTACAAAAAAAATACAAACTGATCCAAAATTTAAGAGTGCTCCAATTGAAATTTATCCCAAAAATATTTCAAATATTAACCGTGACTTATCTCTTGCACAAGTATAAAAGATGATTTAGTTGTTGAGAAAGCATAAATAAGTTTTTTCATCGGATTATATGGATATGAAAGGAATTAACCCTAGTTTATGCACTCATCATATTTATCTAAAGGATAGATTCCATCATTTCCAACAACTACAACGATGCATGAACTCATCTCTGAAAGTTATTTCTATTGAAGAACTTCAAAAATTATTAAATGAAAATTTCATCTATCTAGTCTCTGATAGTGAGCGGGTGTCCCTACTTGTTGGTGTGCCTTTAAGAATGAAAAAATTAATATATGTTGACTATAGGGAGCTCAATAATGGCACTTAGAAGAACCACTTCCCATTGACTTTTATCAATCAGGTCCTTTATATCCTATCTAGTAAGAAATTGTTTTCATTTCTCAAAGGGTTTAATGGTTACAATCAAATCCAAATTACCCCTAAAGACCAATATAAAACTACCTTCACATGCCCTTGGGGTAAACTTCCATATCGAGTCCTTCCTTTTGGGATATTTATTGCACCATATACCTTCCAATGAGCTATGTTAGGAATATTCTTAGACCTAGTTAATGATCATTCAGATATTTTCATGGATGAATTTACACCATATGGAAATGAATTTGATGAAGAATTAACTAATATTGAGAAGGTGTTGGAATGACGTGAGAAAACTAACCTTTCTTTGACCATTGAAAAATGTTACATGATTATGAATGGAGGAATTTTTATTGGAACTATCTTTCTTCAACATGTATATAGGTTGATCTAACTAAGATTGAAGTAATATTGAGAGTTCAAACTTTTAAACACGAAATGCAGTATACATTTCTCTAGGGCATGTAGGCTAGTATAGGAATTTTATAGAAAAATTCTCTAAAATTGCATCCCCATTGTTCTCTTTACTTTCAAAGGATGAAAAATGTATATGGGCTGCTAAACGTAAAAAAAAAAATTGCAGGTATAAAAAGGTGTGTAATAGAATATCCTATTTTATGTAGACCTAATAGAATCTTACCATTACATATTTCTACATATGCCTCTGACACTAAGTTTGGGGCTATGCTAGGACAACAAGAAGAATGTAAACCTTATGTTAAATAAGGTTTACAAGAATGTTACCCCTACTGAATCGAATTATATGGTAATTCAGAAGGAATTTCTTGTTGTTGTATATGATATAAATAAGTTTTGACATTATATTACAGGATATTAGGATTTTTGCATATCTACCACTCTACCATTCCATTATTAATGAATAAACTAGTTGCCAATGGTAGGGTAACTAGGTGTTTACTCTTATTGCAAGAATTTGGTATCACTATCGCGGACAAACCTAGAAAGGATAATTTCATTGCCGACTTCCTTTCTAGACTTCCCAATAGTAGTGATAGTCTACCTATTAAGGATTATTTTCTAGATAATTATCCTTTTTTAGTTTCTACTTACTCACCATCATATGAAAACATTCATAACTATCTCGTTGTAAGAATACTCCAACACCACCTTTCTCCTAGATAAAAAAAGTAAAATCATTCAAAAAAGTGCTTGATAGATTTGGGTAGATGGCCATCTCTTTCACACTAGGTTGGATGATCAAATCAGGTTGTGTGTGAGGGAAGATGAATTCCACGCCATTTTGAGGGCTTGTCATGATGATCCTTATGGCAGACACTTTTTTAATAAGAGAAAATGCCATAAATTGCAAGTGGGTGCGCTATTTTTGGCTTACCATATTCCATGATGCAATGAAGTATGTGCAAGATTTTGAAATTTTCAAAAGGATGGGCTAATCCATCTGATCATATGAGATGTCATTGGCAACTTACTTGGTTATAGATCCTTTTGAGCCATGGGATTTTTACTTTTTAAAGCCTATATGTAACACCATCCTCTTACATTTACCCAATCTAACCGGTCCACGAGGGTAAACATGTGATGAAGAGTTACTATGATATGATTAAACTCCCCACGTACATTAAAGGAAGTGGAACCAACATGAAAAGACAAATTTTAACTTCCTTAGAAGCTATAGAACATTTAGGGGCTAACCAACCCCTTCATGTGTCCAAAACTTGAGAGAACTTTCTTTTTCACTAACCTAGAGCCTCATCTACCCCCATGACAAGGCATCCATGTGAATGAGACCCTCCAGTTTCTCCCACAGCAAGGAATTCATGCGACTATGAATTTGTTTAGGTAGTTTTGTGCTAGAGACCCTGGATTCTGTGCCATATTTCTAGGGCGAGGACTCTGGCCACTCCCTAGAACTTCATGAAACCTCTAGAAATTACAAATAACGTCGAAACAAGGATACTAATTCAAACACTTGAATAAGGAATTGATCTAAAACCTATTAGCCATGATAGGAATTTCATCAAAATATCACAAACATGTAATCCATAGGTGACAACAACAGATCTGAGAATATGGGTCTTGTTAGCTCTGCTACAGTTTTCAATATTTTTTGGATGAAATCAGGTCAGGCAATGTTGGTTTGGGTTGCAAAGGGTTTGCAGCAGTTTGTTTTATCTCTCCCTTTCATTTTCCTTACACTCTTTTAACTCCTTACTCCTCTGTTTCCTCCTTCCCCTTTAACCCTTTTAACCCGTTTAAACCCATATAAAACCCCCGATAATTCTACCTCACACAATAAACTTGCCTCTTCCATTATCACTCCGTTTGCACCCTTATGGCTCCCCATTCCTCCGTTTTACATAAAACCCTGCCTAAACCCCTTATTTTCCTGTCTCCCGGGAATTTTGTGTTATAACCTTTTAAAAGCCTTGATAACCCTTTGTAAACCATTTTAACTATTCTTTTTGTTTTACCCTTGTGCTAAAGTTTTAACCCTTCATAACCCTGCGCATTTAATAAAAATCATAACCGGCCCTGCCCCTCGCCTGTCACATCAAACAACCAAAACGCATGTTAGTTCTGCACCATTCGATCTTACCTCACCAGGATCCAACAATAGACACTTTCCCCGCTTCGTGAACCTGTGCGTGTGATAACTCGCGGGGAAAGTGGTTTCGCGCCTATCAAATCAGACACGTGGCACTCGCTGACTCGTATCGCACCCTCCCTATACGTTTACTGCCATTGCCCATAAGTGGTGCAGGTAAACTGCTTCCTGCCACTGTACCCGGCTCCCCGCCCGTTAACCTGTGTTCATCTCCACCTCCCGTCAGTCGTCGGATCATTCCTGCCGCGATCGAACAGCCATCACTCACCCATCCTCGTTTACACCCGATAGCCCTCTCAGATCTAATCTCCACCATCCAATTTGCCAGATCCGATGGCCTATAATCCATCTCACCTCTGTGCTTTCCCATCGCCTCCCATCATTAGATCTAGGCCGTCCATTTTCCCCATCCAACGGCCAGCATTCTTCCTCGGCTCTTCGTCCATTTTGATGTATTTTGCTGTGTTTTTGGCCTGTTTTATGCGCGCGAAGAAGCAAGAGACGATCCAGCGACCTGAGCATTAAACCCTCAGCTACTGCATTCAACACAGTGTACCTCTGAAGGACAAGAGGGACCACCTTGAGCAGATAAATGACTGCAACAGTTATTGAAATGCATGCAAATCATACTTCATCCGTTTAGGAAGGACAACAAAGTACCAGTAAATGTCATTCTGTCCATTAAAGCATTTAGATTTGTAGCAAAGGACCCATATCTAACTATAAATGTGGTTGGTAGTCAATTAATACACCTCCACGCATAGCCTAGCAGAGCAATTTTGTAAAAAAATTCTATATACACTGAAAAACAAAAGGTAATGAGGTTGATGAGTGTTATTATGTTGTAAGCTTCAACTTCTGGAGACTGTAACTACTATGTAACTTGCAGCTTTTGGTCTTCATTTCTAGCTAATACAAGCTTCTTTTGTTGTTAATTGCTCACTTTCCACTTCTTCTTCTTCTTGTTCCAGGTTGTGCCCGTTTTGCAGTTTTTCATGTGTTGTTAATGTTTAGCATTAGAGGGTTTGTCATCCCACCTCTGTGTTAGGATTTAGCATGTATCATTGAATTTGTTTGTAGATTTCTGTTATTTTAATACTAGATAGTTGTCATCCTGTTTTTGTATTAGAAGACAGATTTATATATCTTTTAACTGGTTGCAGCTGGCCATCACAAGGTCCTGTGCATCTACTGGTGTGATCAGTCTTCTCCATCATCACATTTTCCTTAAATTGTGAGTAATTGGTGGTCTAAAGCCCTGTAGTCTGGGGGTGTTCACCCATGTCTAGGGTCAATCATAGTAGAAATGGTTATCTGGCTTGAATATGAAACATTTCTTTCATTCATCCACCATTTATACAACATTTTTGTTGAGTTTGTAATGTTCTCGAGCATCTCCGATATACAACCTAGGAGAGTTTCTTGGGGTGATAACATTAATTGGCGCAGTTGTCGGGGAGAGGAGAATTGAAGCTCAGCTTCCTTGGGAGAATGACACAGCTTCAAGCTTTGATGATAGACAAGGTTTGAACATAGATTTTGGTTGTAATCATCTATCTGGCGACTCCATAAGAGGAAGACCATCCTTTGGTGACTCCACATTGAAGTTCTGGCTCAGCTGGTGAGACACACTCGAAGAAATCCTCAGAAATCTTCAGCTGAATCATTGCCTAACCCTGAGAGGACTGACAAATTGAAGAAAGCTTCACAGAAAGGGGCATCAGGATCAGGTAAGCCTAAGAAATTTTATTCATCTTTGAAAGATAAATTCATTGCTAAAGATTTACAGTCTGAAGATTTAGAGCACAACACTGTTAATAAACAAAAACTTTCAGAGATTAGTTCAACCCCTTGTGCAGTTAGTTCCCCTTTGAATCTCAGTCCAAAGAAAGCTTCCCATTCAGTCCAAAATATCCTTTTTTCTCTGCCATCCATCACTTTACTCCCTACCATTCAATCTGCTATTATTCTCCCCAATATTCCAATCATGGCAGGACAGCAAGCACCTACGAGAATAGAAAGAATTGTAGCTACCAGATATGGACCATTGGTGTTGCCTGTGCCTTTAAATCCTATGCCTATGGGAGAATATCAAAAATATATGCCTAAATTCACTGGAACAGAGGAAGTGATAGCAAAAGAACACCTTGAAGATTTTTACAGTTATGCTGATAATTTAGATATAAGTGAAAATGATGTGTGGATGAGAGTTTTTGTCCAGAGCCTTGATGGAGAGGCTAGGAAGTGGTTTAGAGAATTATGCCAGAGATCTATAACAGATATTGAAGCATTAGGTGATGCATTTTTGAAGCAATGGGGAGATAAAAAGGACTTTCTGTATTATCACACAGAGTTTGGTAATCTGAAGAGGGAAAATGGGGAATCAATACCTGATTTTAATAAAAGATCCAATTGAATGTATAGTAAAATACCAGCTGAGGTAAAACCTACTCCTACCTCTGCCAAACTCACTTATGCCAATGATTTTGACTCTAATTTCTACCTGTTATTGAGAGAAAGGAGGTGTGCTACTCTAGCAGACATGCAGGATGCAGCTCTAGAAGTAGAGTCCAATATTATGGTAGTAGAAAAGCTCAAAAGTCAAGCCGATAGAAGGAGGCAAAGAAATCAAGCTTCTACTTCTTCTACATCATCTTCAGAGCCTAAATTGGACAAAATGACTAAGATGATAGAGTCATTGGTTGCTGAAATTTCTAGGTTGAAGGTTGGGCAGAATTAAGGGAAAACAAGGTAGCAGAACACATTTGCTCAAAGAAATCCTATGCCATTTAGAAGAGCAAATGAACAGTTACAAATTTTGCAGAGGGGTGAAGATTCAAAAGAGGATCAAAAATTAAAGGCTCGCTTAAAAAATGTAGTCATGGAGGAGGAACAATTTGAAGAAGATGGGGATGAGATTCACTGTATGGAAGATAAAGGCAGCGCTGCATTTTTTACATTGGATGAGTATGAACAATCATTGTTGCAGGAGCAAAACAATCAAGAATGGGATAGAGGAGCTGTTCTACAATCTGGTGAACAACAGCAGAGATATAACATGAGATCAAATGCAAAGAATGTCAAAGAAAATCTTGCACAAAGAGCTGCTTCCCAAACAGAACCACAAAATATTAAGAAGTGAGGACCAACAGTTGATCCAGTCATCCTCAAAGCTCCGGTTCAAGAGGTAAAAAGTTATGATAAGTCATCTTCTTCTTTCAGCTTTGAATCTGAAGTTCAGAAATTGAAATTATCTATGTCTCTGGTAGAGCTGGTGAAGAGTGAAGTATTTAGAAAGCCTATCCTTGAAGCCCTTGAGCTAGAAACCAAACAAACCTCCACTGACTCTGTTAATTTGCAAGATGACAAGCTTTCCATTGTGCTCATCCCCATGATTGAACCTGCTGATAATAATTCTCCATCTTTTTATGTCTCCATGACCATTCATGACAAAATCCTCCACAATTTCCTGCTAGACACAGGCGCCAACCACAATTTGATGCCTAAAGCTATCATGGAAGAGTTAGGCCTTGATATCACTAAACCCTATCATGATTTGTTTTCTTTTGATTCAAGGAAGGTGAAATGCCTTGGATTGATTAAGGATCTAGCCATTACCTTAACTCAGCTACCCATGAAGAGTATGATGATGGATATTGTGGTAGCAGATGTCCCTCCTAAATTTGGCATGCTACTGTCCATAGGATGGATTAAGAGACTAGGTGGGACATTACAAAATGATTTAGCTTATGCCACTATCCCAGACTTTGGGGGAGAAAGCAGGAGGTTATATAGAGAAGCACAGTTGGCTACATCATCAGTGATGAGAAGGATCCTACAAGTCATCCTATATATGCAGTGGACATTGATTTTGGAGCATGCATTCTCCAAATGGAAGAATCTCAGAAGGCCAAAATGTAGCTCACGAAACCAACAATTCAAGCCGAGCAAGAGAAAGGAGGTCAGGTTTGGGAAAAAAATTTGATGGAGCATGTTCTAGGGAAGTTGCAGGAGCAGGGGTGGTGCTAGTATCTCCACAACAAGAAAGCATTCAGTTGTCTTTTAAGCTGGTTTTTCAAGTGACAAACAATATAGCAGAATATGAATCACTGCTATTGGGCCTTAATGCAGCAAAATATAGAGGAATCAAGAATCTGAATGTATTTGGAGATGTTGATCTGATAATTCAGCAAATAAATAGAACTTTTCAAGAAAAACACCCAAGGTTGAAAGCATATAGAGATGAGGTATGGAGAATCAAGGATTCTTTTGATTTTTTCTATATTTCATATATTCCTAGAGGTCAAAATCATCTTGTTGATTCACTTGTTGTTTCTGCTAGTCTATTCATACCTCCTATGCCTCCCAGATTAGTTTATGAAGTCCAAATCAAGTACAGACCATCCTTGCCTGACAATGTCCTGCATTGGAAAGTTTTTAATGATGATGATGAGATAAATAGGTTCCTTCAAATCATTGATGAATTTTCAGAAATGAAAATTGACCAAGAAAATGATGTCTTGTTAAAAAACCCCCAATCCCAGCTTAGAAATAAAATTGGTAAAGACAACATAGTCCAGCTTCCTAGTAACCATATTCCAAAGGGGCTAATTCCTCTTGAAAGATTGTTTGACCAGAATGATGTGCCTTATAAGGCTGCCCATAAAGAAGACCAATCTACAATCTATAAGCATGATATAGGAAGTCCAGGTCAGCCTAGGTATGTGAATTTGTCCACTCATTTGTCTATTGATCAAAGTGTTGAATACTACAATTTAATGAGGCAATTTGCTGATGTGTTTGCCTGGGAGTATAGTGATCTGAAAAATTATGACAAGAACATAATTCAGCATAAAATCCCTCTGGAGAAAGACACCATTCATTTCAGGTAGAAGCTGAGACCAATAAATCCTATGCTTCTTCCTCTAATTGAAAAGGAAATTAAAAAATTGTTGGCTGCCAAGATCATAGTACCTTTCAGATACTCCAAATGGGTAGCCAACTTAGTGGCAGTAAGGAAGAAGAGTGGAGAAATCAAACTGTGTGTTGATTTCTGAAATTTAAACAAATGCTCCAAGAAAGATAACTATCCTCTTCCAAAGATGGAACATTTGTTGCAAAAGTTCTCAGGAGCCAAAGTGATGTCATTTTTGGATGGATTTTTAGGATTTAATTAGATTGTTGTGCATCAAGATGATCAAGGGAAGACTGCGTTTACCACTCCTTGGGGCACTTTTATGTATGCCAAAATGCCATTTGGATTGATGAATGCTGGAGTTAACTTTTAGAGAGCTATGGATATAGAATTTGTGGGAGAGAAGGATAAATTTGTCCTCATCTACCTTGATGATATAACAATTTATTCTAGCAGCCATCAAAATCATTTGCAGCATTTAAAAAAAGTGTTCTTGAAGTGCAGGAGGTTTGGAATATTAGTCAATCCCAAAAAATATCAATTTGCTTTAAATGAAGGCAAGCTATTGGGACATGTTGTGTCTGCTGCAGGTGTTCAAATTGACCCAGAAAGATTCAAAGTTGTTAGAGTCGTTCTGGTCAGCCCTCCGTCAGAGATCAACACTCTTTGTGCATTTCAATTTTAGGTGTCCCTCTCCATTCACTCAGCTGCATTTCGCTAGGGACGTGCTATGATCTGACAGAGAAAGTCATGCTAGTCATTTTCCCTCATCTCTTGCTCCTACTAGCTCAGGTCTTTGTCCATAACCATCAAAGCCCATGACAGTCCAGGTCTGGTCCTATTTGAGGACAAAGTCATTTTTTATTGTTTGGGTCTAGGAATTCATCAGTTTGGTCTCTGAAAACATGTCCAGAACAAGCCATGAAGGTCAGAGGGAGGTTCTACACAGCTATGGTTCAAAAAGCTTCATCATCACCTGAAGAGACACCGACTCTTCTTCAAAACTCTGTTTTGAAGAAAAGCCAAACAAGGTCAACTATGACAAAATTTTCCAAAAAATCACCAGTTGACTTTTTCAGATGTAGTCATGGTTTCCATGGCCAAATTCCCAGTCACACAATCCCCGCAAATAAATGCCGAAAATCCCATCATGAGAGCCAATTTTTTAAAGGAAAAATGAAAATCAGGGTGTTTTAAAGTCAATGAAAAAGTGCAAAACACAAACATTAGAAAGTGGGTTTTCAAGGAAGAAAAAATCAAACCAATTTCTCGCAATCCTATATATATATATATATATATATATATATATATATATATATATATATATATATATATATATATATGTTGTGGCCCAAAACAAAACCATTTGTGCTTTGGCAAGCTTGGAGAGAAATTACAAAGGTGAGAGAGCAAAATCATGAGGGTTTGAGTGAAGGAGCGCTGGTTTCCAAAGAGTGTGGCGCATACACCAGGGCACGCGGCGCACATAGAGGGCACGACGCACTGGTAGCCAGCCCACAGTTCAAAATCAACAAGGGTGCAGCGCACTCAGGGCGCGCAGCGCACTGGGCTTGGCGCACGACGCACATAGCCAGGGAGCTCAAAACACTTGCAAATTTGTTTTATATCCCGGTTGAAGGCTAGCAAGCAAGAGGTAGGCTCGAACGAAACCTCTTCTCTGTCAATTTGGTCAATGGTTTGGTGTTTCTAAGATGTTGAATGATATCCAAAGCACATTGGCCATCCATGAAAATAATCATCAAAGCAAAAATGATAAACGAGGTTGCAAATTTGTGAAGACGCCACCAAGGTTTTTCTCCCCTCCCCTTGTCCCCTCACTCCTCATCATTTTCACCTCCATTCCACCTTGTCTCCTAAGGAAACCCCCTAGAAATATCCACTAAGACCCTACCCCTAGTGTTCCAAGCAAACTAGTGTCATTTGACAGTGTGCGGTGCACACACAAGGTGGCGCGGTGCACTCAGGGCGCACGGTGCAGTGAGAAAAGCGCGCGGCGCACAGACCTGTGAGCCTAGAAAAAAACACCGAATCGCCTAAATTTTTATAAATGGATCTCAAAATTGCAAAGGTGTCCCTAGATACCTTCACCATTGATCCTTAACTCAAAGAAAAATAGGATTTTGGTGACCATGAAATCAAAGGCAAAAGTTTTATTAAGTAAACCCAAAAATGACACAAAGAAGGGCAAAACGCTAGGGTTTTGCTACAGTAACATGATTGCTAAAGCATGCTCCTACCCTACCCCTATCAAACTAATCCCCCTGTAGCATTTTCCCTTAATAACCACCCTAACCCCACTGTGACCATATTCATTTGGTTCCCTTGGTTCCTATGGCTAAACACCCAAACCCTACCTCAACAAAATCCAAACCCTGTCCCATCAAAACTATACCCAAAATACTCCTAAATCCCTGATAACTTTATCCTCTTAAATCCCTATTCCCCTTTCACCATTCTCCTCCTAACACTCCCTATTTTATTTTCCCCTTGGTGATAGATTCTCAGGGAAACCACCAGTTTCATTGGATTCAGAGGGCAGCAAAAATAAAAATCAGAGTACAAGCAGCAGTAATGGCATCAGAAAATTCATCAGAGTATGAGGAAGGGACCCACAGTGACACATCTTCGGGAGAGAGGACCCATAGGAGACATCACCGAAGTGGTAGACATCTTAGAGATGAGCCAAGCGCCCTCACTGAGCTGCAGGCATGCCCACTTGCCATGTCTTGTTTTCAGCACTTGGCATGTTATGAATTTTTTCAAAGGGTGGCAAATGTCAGAGTCCATCATGAGTTGGCCCACCTTTTTGCACTTCATCTACAGGGACATCAATCTGTCCTGGCTAGGGTCACTTTCACCTTGACACCCGAGGCCATATCAACAGCAACAGGAATACCGAATGTTGGGGAACAGTGGCATAAGAAAAGGAAGGTGGAGAGGCATCTTTATGAGCCTTACATCAAGAACAGTTGTTTGAGCCAGCTCACCAGAGTTTTTCCATTTAGATTTTTGAGGGATGAGTATTCCCCACTCATGAGATTGATCATGAAGTATTTCAGTTGCGAGGGGAGGTTTTCACGCCTTTATGCATATCACATCAGGTTTCTCATGCACTTCACCTGGGTGTGGATGATGAGCCTCCCATTTTTTATTTGCAACAACATTGAGAAGATGAAAAACTTCATGCAGCGCAAGACCCCTCAACAACAGCTAAATAGTGTCTATCATTTTTCTCTCATCCAGATTTTGGTGTACCATCAGTTGGGATTGCAGGGTATTGCTTGGGAGGACTTCATCTCCCGTGATTTCTTCAGCGCTCCACCGGTGATATCAGAGGCAGAGCATGAGGTGGGGGTCCTTCACATCAGTTTGAGCATGAGGTGGGGAGTCCTTCACATCAGTTTGAGAGCCATGAGACTGCCACCATGCCAGTATACATCACATACCAGAAGGGCAGTAGATCGTTGTTTGCAGCAGCAAAGCAAGTGTTATCTCCACCCCGGGTGGAAGGGGCCTCGCTTTCACCATCAGCATCACAGAAGCAGGTTAAGGGAAGGGAGCCAGTGCAGGAGGAAGGGCCATCAGGTGAGCATGAAACCGAGTTTGCTCTCCTCCAGGATGATGAAACATATGCAGAACCAACCAATGAGGAGATTATAGAGATCATCAGGGAGCAGAAATCAGAGATTGAAGATTTGACCATTGATTTAGAAAGGGCCAAGTGGAACCTGAACTACCTAGAGCGGAGAAACAAACAGCTTGAGGACCAATAGACAATCATGGAGTTGTAGAACATCTGCGAGCAGCGCCAAGCTGCTCAAAGAAGAAGGGTTCCGCTCACATATTTGGAGCAAGCAATCAATGAAGACCGGGAGTCCAACATTGAGAGGGTCAACATGCATTTGGAGAGGCTATTGGAAAAAGCTGATCATAACCTTGCTATATTGAGACACATGACTTTCCGTCCGCACATGCCCGGATAAGGAGTTTAAAAGCAAAACCGAGGAAAGCAACAAGAAGGGTAAAACGGGCAAAAGAGAAAGATAGGCTTATAATCTTGGCTAACACTTCCTTGGCTCAGCATGGCACCCCATAGAGATCCTCCAGCCCAAATTTCAAAAAATTTGGGCAAATTTTGGTCACAGGCAAATTTTTTGGGCACAAAACAGGGAATTCCTCCCTGTGCGTCGCGCCACTGGCACAACGCTAAAATTATAGGGATCTAATCAAAGAACGGCTTGCATATTTGGATTCAGCATTGAAAATTACGTCTACTGGTGTCCAGGTAAGAAATTTTGACACGTTTTGGGTCTCCTAAAGGTCAAAAAACACCCAAAAATGGCCTCTCTGCCACTTTTTTGACACACAGAAAGCAGTCTTGGGAGAATGAAGATTTGGAGGGGCAAATGAGCACCAAATTGGGAAATTCTAGTGGGGTTAGAAATTAGACAGGACAGGATTTCCAACAAACCCACTTTGGCACATTTTGTACACCTGCACATGCCCCAAAACAGGCTCCAAAGTGGCGTGACGCACAGAGAATTTGGCGCGGCGCACAGGGGAAAAAACTGCCAATTTGCTCCCATTTCGCGAAATTTCGGGTCGCGACTTCTCCAAGTGGGCCCGGCCATCTACACTTCAGTTTTTTTGGCACCAAAGGCAGCATTGAAAGAGTTTTCTCTCCAGATGGGCATCTATCCAAGTGGCAAAAGAATGCAAAGGGTCACCCCAGCCAAATGTCATGCTTGAGAGCACTGCACATGTAGCTGATGGTTGGCTCTCCATCTCCTTTTCATAATGATTTGAGTAACTTACCAACCCCTGGGCATTCTATCTCTTCCTCACACATTCTATATATTGTATGCGAGTTATTTGCAAAGTGTTGGCTGGCTTGTAACTTCTGGGAGACTGTGGGAAAGAAACTTTGTTTCTTCACTATGTATTTTTGACGGAGAATTAATGAAAGGCAGCGGCTCTGCTTCATGATATTATTTTGGTTGTGAGTGTAGAAAATGTGTTCTTATGTTCCATATGTATCTTGTTATGTTTTATAATTTCATTCACGTTTCATTTTAGTGAAATTTTCTAAGTGAGATTAGGTAGAATTCAATTTATATTGCTCTGCCTGTGGGAAAATTTCATGTGCAGTGTCATTCTTCTGTTGAAAAGGATTCATGCGACTATGCCCTTTTCACTTTCTTCAGCAATCTTTCCATTCTGCATTACCTTAAACCAAAATTTCTGCTCTTTCTGCCTACCTTGCCTCATGGAATAATCTGTGCCTTCATTTTCAATTCTCTGTTCTTTACTGAGCGCCAGTCCCATATACATCCCAGAAGCTCGGTCACTTCATAAAATCTTTTCCAAAATCCCTATCCACTTACTAGCCTAAGGTAAACAGTGTATTGTAAGTCACCTCAAAACGTTTTCGATCATATATTCACTGAGCGTGACTCGAAGAGAGCACTCTCCTGCTCTGGTAGGGCTAGCTACCAGACTGAGCGTGGTTTGTGGTTACCCTAATTTTTTCCTTCCTTCAACCTAAGGTAGATTTAGGAGCTAACATAGTGGTGACTCCACTAGGGAACAATTGAAAATCAAATCCCCTTGTTTCATGAGAATTCTAGGCTTCTGGATGATGAGCTTAGGATTGGAAAGGCTGAGTAAGTTGGTTGTCCCGTAATTTCTCTCAATAGCACGCTGGCTTCGAGACGATATACCAGAGCAAATCCAGACCCAGACCCTCCTCATATTTACGAAAATCCAAATTTGATCCCAAGACTCCTTCGTCAAGAAAGCACCATAACTCCCGTGTTCAAATCCCATTCATGTCCCGACATTTTTGAGTATCTTGAAAAGCTTGAGTTTGACAAATGATTTGAGATATCACTGTTTGAATCTAAATCCGAAAGGGCTGTTGATTACACCGTCCCCGATCCGCAATTTATTGTAGACCTTGAGACAGAAAGAGATAATAGATTAATTAATAATTACATTGCAACACAGCCCCAAACTCCAATTGCAATCCCCTTGCAAACTGTGCGCACTCCTCCAACACCTCCAAGGCCAAATCCACCGAGAATGATGGCTGCCCGTTTCGCACCCCTTGTTCTGCCCCAAGTCCTAGATGACATGCCAAATGATTACCAAATTAAAATCCCATTTTTTGATGGCACTCCTAACAGTATTACAGCTCAGCAACATGTAGATAAAATGGCAGACTTCTATGAACTTCGTGAGATCGATGCGGAGAACGTGGCAATGAGGCTCTTTGTACAAACATTTGTAGGTGATGTGAGGAAATGGTTCAGAGGTTTGACGGTTGTGGGTATCACTACCTTGGTAGAACTACAAAGACAGTTTTTGAACCGGTGGGAAGTGAAAAAGAATCCCCTTCAAATTCTGGTCGAGTATGAACAAATCAAGCGGAATGCCGTTGAGTCAGTCCAAGATTATTGTGTTAGATTTAATGCAGTCTACAACGAAATTCCAGACCATCTAAAGCCACCTGTCGGACTAGCAATGATGAAGTTTTCGAATGGTTTTGATGCTGGCATGGCGTACCAATTAAGAGAAAGAGAAACGACTACAATGGAAGGCATGCAGAAAATTGCTATCAGCGTTGAGGCAAATATACTGTCCAAAAGAGCAAGAGCGAAAGCAGAGAAGAAAACCACTGTGAAAGAAGAATATTCTTCAATGGATCAGCTGCCCAAAAAGGTAGAACAGATGCTTGAGAGAGTAAAACTTGACAAGCCAGAACCACAAGTTAGGAATCCTAACTTTCATGGCCAACAGCAGCCACAATATAGGATAAGACAAAGAGATCAGCAAACTCAAGAGCAAACAGCACAACAGCCGGTAAAAACATCTTTGCAGCAAAATTTTGTGCATGGACCAGAGTCAGATGAGGATGGGAATGTAATAGGCGAGGAAAACCATCTCTTTACTCCAGATGAGCTGCCTACTTACATCACCGAAGAAGAAGAATGTGCAGTAAATTCAGCTACACACCAAGACACTAATTTTATTCTAGCTAACGAAACCGTGTTGGAAGAGGAATTGGAAGAATATCAAATGGGGTATATGAATGCTTTGTCCACACAGCAGTAGCGATATTCCCTTAGAAATAGAGATGTACCGGCCAAACCAATTCAGAAAAAGAAGGAGGGTGAAACGACAAAGAATGATCCATCAGCTACACAAAGAAAGGGAAAGGAGGCGGTCGGTCCTGAGAGCAGCAAAACAAAATTAGCAGAACAATCACAGCAACCAGCCACATCAAAAGAAAAGGAAAGGAAAGAGATCCCAGTCAAAGACGTAGAAAAAAATCCCGCTTTCAGCCTAGAGAATGAGATTTCTAATCTAAAAGTATCCATCCCTTTGACTGAAATCATGAAGAACAGTAGTTATAGAGGACAGATCTCTAAAATGTTGAACTTGGACCCAATGTCCGACATGGTAAACGTAGAAGATGATTAGCCTGAAATGATTTTTTGACTAGCAACGAATGGTGAGTCTCCTGATAGCGATGTGCCACCCTTCTATATCAGTTTACGATTGCATGACTTTGTGATACACAATGCTATGTTCGATTCTGGAGCTTCTCACGATCTCATGCCCAAGGCTATCATGGATAAGCTTGGTCTAGACATCACTCGCCAATATCATGATCTCTATTCATTCGATTCCAGTACAGTAAGACGTATAGGACATATCAAAGACTTAGTTGTGAGTTTGGATCAGCTTCCTATGAAAAATGTTCTAATGGATGTAGTGGTAGCAGATATTCCTCCAAGGTTTGGCATGCTTCTTTCTAGGTCTTGGGTAGCGAAATTGAAGGGGACACTACAGTTGGATTTCTCCTATGCAATGATCCCGGTGTTTGGACAGATGAGGAAGTTATACCGCAAAAAAAATATGAAATATATGATCACAAGCAAGGAGAAACCGATAAATCATTCTATTAACTATGTACATACAGATTTAGAGTCTTTTGTTTTGTTTTCAGATAGTTTGAATGAGATAGATAGTCAAATAGTATAAGAAAACGACATTCCAGAGATAACATAAAATTTCAGAGAAATCTTGAAGAAGGAAGGACAAGAAAAGTAGCAAAAGATTGGGCAATTAGTTGAAAACAATGGACAACAAGGAAACAATGGACAGAAAACAGATTTTCAGCACTTGCAAGAAGACGAAGAAGGCTTGTGGACCATGGATTTTGATGGAGCAGTAGGGAATGATGGCGCTGGTATTGGTATTTGGGTACGCAGTCCTTTCTCCACCCCAAACAAAGTGCCTAGCAGTGTGAGAGTTTGCTCTTACAAGCTAGCCTTTGAATGTTCAAATAATGAAGCTGAATATGAAGCTCTGATTGCTGGCCTAAAGATTCTTAGAAAGCTGAATGCAAAGAGGATTTCAGTATATGGCGACTCTGAGTTGGTGATAAAACAGGTCAAAGGTGAGTATCAAGCAAAACATCCTAGGATGCGGGCCTATAGTAATGCAGTTTTGGACATCTTGAAGCTATTTTTTGAATACACCTTGACATGTGTGCCACGAATACAAAATAGTATTGTTGATGCTCTTGCCAAGGCAGCGAGCAGCTTGAAGATCCCCATGAACTCCAACAATAAATTTGAAATCCATGTCAAGCACCGTCCAACCATTCCAGACAATCAGCGACATTGGCAAGTGTTCCAAGATGATGAGGAGGTTAAGGATTTTCTGCTCAATAAAGGCAAGTTCAAAGAAACCTTGATTGATGTGGAAAACGATGAGAACAAAGGGAATGGTACAGAAGAAGTGCAGATCAATCAAATGGACGTATTGCAGCTGAAGAATAACATCATTCCTAAAGGCTTGATACCCCTAGAGGAACTTTTTGATCAGGATGATGTAGCCCGCAAGCCAACATTGCAGCCGACAGAGAAGGGTGTAGAAGAAGTCAACATCGGCACAGCTGCCAATCCAAAGTTGGTGAAATTGTCCAAAACATTACCGCCAAAGATCAAGGACAAATATATCAGTTTGATGGCTTCATTTGCAGATGTATTTGCTTGGGATTATTCTGATTTAAAGACTTATGTTACAAATATCATTCAGCACAGAATACCCATCAAGCCCAATCAAAAACCATTTGGACAAAAGCTGAGAAGGATAAATCCAAAGTTGCTGCCATCCATCGAAAATGAGGTAAATAGGTTGTACAAGTCAGGTATCATTGTGCCTATCAGATTTTCATATTGGATACCTAACTTAGTGCCTGTACGCAAGAAAACCATTGAGATCTGCCTATGCATTGATTTCAGACATCTAAACAAGGTCTCATTGAAGGAAAACTATCCGCTGCCCAAGATGGACCATATACTTCAGCGAGTAGTGGGGGCATCTCATATGTCACTGCTTAATGGTTATTCCGAATATAACGAAATTTCTATCCATGAAGATGATAGAGATAAGACAACATTCACCACTCCATGGGGAACCTTTCACTATGCCAAAATGCCACGGTTTAAAGAATGCAAGTGCTACATTTCAACGGGAAATGGACTTGGCGTTTGCAAATGAGAAGGATGTGTTTTTGGTGGTGTACTTGGATGACTTGACGGTGTTTTCAAAATATGATGAAGAGCACATGCATCACCTAAAAATCGTCTTTCAAAAGTGCAGGAAATATGGCCTATCGTTGAATCCAAAGAAGAGCTTGTTCGCCATGGAGGAAGGAAAATTACTTGGGCACATCATTTCAAAGGATGGCATTCGTATAGACCCAGCACGTGTGCAAGGAATTCAACAAATTGATCTGCCTAGGAACAAAAAGGAAATACATTCATTCAATGGTAAGATGAATTTTCTGCGTTGCTTTGTACCTAATCTTGCAGAAGACTTGAAAGAAATGACCAACATGCTTAAGAAGGACAGCTAGGTGAAATGGATAGAGGAGGCTGTAAAATCTTTCAACTTGGTCAAGTTGGCCCTTTCTTCAGCTCCAGTTCTAGTTAGCCCGGACTACACTCAAGATTTTATATTGTTTTCATTTGCTTCTGAGCACACTATGGCAGCGGTATTATTGCAGAAGAGGGATGATCATGAAAGACCCATTGCATTCTTCAGCAGGGCTATAAGGGATGCAGCTTTGAAGTACAACATCATTGAGAAGCAAGCCCTGGCATTGGTGAAGGCATTGAAGGATTTCCGGGTATATATCCTACATTCTCACATTCTGGCCTATGTTTCTAATACTGCTGTAAAAGATGTTTTAGTGCAGACCGATCCAGAAGGGAGAAGAGGCAAATGGATCACAGCCTTGCTAGAATACGATGTGGAGATAAAGCCTACAAAACTGGTCAAAGGGCAGGGGTTGGCGAAGCTAATGGTTTAATCAAACTTGCATGCATTGGACATAAATCTGATCGCTGCCATGTCCGAGGAGAATGAGGAAGGAACATCAATTCAGGTATTCGAAATGTTTGCTTTGTCCCCATGGTATTCTGATATAATATATGTGCTGAAAAATCTATCACCACCGCTGGCATGACTAGAAACAAAGCGAGAACACTCAAATTGAAGGCTGCAAAGTTTTTTATTTTGAATTCCGTACTGTATTGGAAAGATCCTGGTGGCATTTTGCTAAATTGTTTGGTGGAAGAGGAGGCAAAGAGAGTCATGGAGGATTTTCACGGAGGAGAGTGTGGAGGTCATCTCTTTTGGAAGTCAACAACAAACAAAATTTTGAGAGCAGGGTACTACTTGCCTACTTTGTTTGCTGATGTGCACAATATGGTCAAGCCGTCATAAATGTCAAATTTTCGAAGGAAAATAGAAATTACAGCCTTTGCCACTTAAGCCTATTGAAGTGAGCGCTCCCTTCCAGCAGTGGGGGTTGGATTTCATTGGGGAAATTCATCCCGTCTCTTCCGGACAGCATAGGTGGATCCTTACAGCGACGGACTATTTCACAAAATGGATTGAGGCAGCCCCTACCAGACAAGCGACGGACACGTTAATCATCTCATTTCTCGAAAATAACATCTTGTCTCGCTTTGGTTGTCCAAACAAAGTAATCACTGATAATGCAACAGCTTTCAAATCGAAAAGGATGGTAGAATTTTGTCACAAATATCACATAATTTTGGGTCATTCAACTACCTGTCATCCGCAAGGCAATGGATTGGCGAAATATTCGAATAAATCTTTGGTCAACATCATCAAGAAGTTGCTGGAAATAAATAAGAAGAGCTGGAACAAGAGGTTGGTCCATGCACTTTGGGCAGATCGAATCAGTCGGAAAAAGTCTATTGGTATGTCACCGTTTGAGCTTGTTTATGGAGTGGACACAATATTTCCCACTTCTCTTGCTGCCCCGGTGGTCAGACTTCTTCAGGAGGCTGGCGGCGAGGAAGATCCCATGCAGAGAAGGCTGAATCAAATGATCCACTTGCAACGAACAAGAGAAGAAGTTTTCAAAAACACATCCAAGTTACAGGAGAAGATAAAGAAAATCTATGACAGAAAAGCAAAAGCGGATAAATTTCAATTGGATGATGTGGTGCTGAAGTGGGATGCAAGGAATGAAGAGAAAGGCAAGCATAGAAAGTTTGAAAATCTGTGGAAAGGTCCTTTCAAGATCGCAACATATAGGGGGCAGAATGCCTTTCTTCTGCAGGAGATGAACGAGGAAGACTGTCCTGGAGGGCCGATAAATGGTCGGCTGCTCAAGCGGTATCATTGTTGATCTATTAACGCTACTTCCACTATCATTGTAAATACCACTTTTATTTCAGTTTGGTTTCACTATGTAAAGTCAGTTTTTGAGTTATTCCAATTGTCAAGTTTGAGTCAATTTATGGGTTATTCCAGTTGTATAAATAAGTCAGAGTCTCGTGCTATTTATCAAAATGATGACTCCATAGCCCAATGGACAAAAGGCACTGTCTAGCTCCTCCAGAGATCTACTATTCTTGGCACGTCCAAGGAGCTACCATCTCCCATTGGAGCCAATGTTAGAGTCGGTCTGGTTAGCCCTCCGTCAGAGATCAACACTCTTTGTGCATTTCAATTTTAGGTGTCCTGATCCATTCACTCAACTACATTTCGCTAGGGATGTGCTATGATCTAACGAAGAAAGTCATGCTAGTCATTTTCCCTCATCTCTGGCTCCTGTTGGCTCAGGTCTTTGTCCATAACCATCAAAGCCCATGACAGTCCAGGTTTGGTCCTATATCAGGACAAAGTCATTTTTTATTGTTTGGGTCTAGGAATTCATCAGTTTGGTCTCTGAAAACATGTCCAGAACAAGCCATGCAGGTCAGAGGGAGGCCCTACATAGCTATGGTTCAGAAAGCTTCATCATCACCTGAAGAGACACCAACTCTTCTTCAAAACTCTGTTTTGAAGAAAAGTCAAACAAGGTCAACTATGACAAAATTTTCCAAAAAATCACCAGTTGAATTTTTCAGATGCAGTCATGGTTTCCATGGCCAAATGCCCAGTCACACAGTCCCCGCAAAGAAATGCCGAAAATCCCATCATGAGAGCCAAAATTTCAAAGAAAAAATGAAAATCAGGGTGTTTTAAAGTCAATGAAAAAGTGCAAAACACAAACATTAGAAAGTGGGTTTTCAAGGAAGAAAAAATCAAACCAATTTATCTTAAGCCTATATATACATGTTGTGGCCCAAAACAAAACCATTTGTGCTTTGGCAAGCTTGGAGAGAAATTACAAAGGTGAGAGAGAAAAATCATGAGGGTTTGAGTGAAGGAGACCTGGTTTCCAAAGAGCGCGGCACATACACCAGGGCGCGCGGCGCACACAGAGGGCGTGATGCACTGGTAGCCAGCCCACAGTGCAAAATCAACAAGGACACGACACACTCAGGGCGCGCAGCGCACTCAGGGCGTGTAGCGCACTGGGCTTGGTGCACGACGCACATAGCCAGGGAGCTCAAAACACTTGCAAATTTGTTTTATATCCTGGTTGAAGGCTAGCAAGCAAGAGGTAGGCTCGAATGAAACCTCTTCTCTGTCAATTTGGTCAATGGTTTGGTGTTTCTAAGATGTTGAATGATATCCAAAGCACATTGGCCATCCATGAAAATAATCATCAAATCAGAAATGATAAACGGGGTTGCAAATTTTTGAAGACGCCACCAAGGTTTTGCTCCCCTCCCCTTGTCCCCTCACTCCTCATCATTTTCACCTCCATTCCACATTGTCTCCTAAGGAAACCCCCTAAAAATCTCCACTAAGACCCTAACCCCAGTGTTCCAAGAAAATTAGTGTCATTTGACAGTGCGCGGCGCACACACAAGGTGGCGCAACGCAATCAGCGCGTGCGGCGCACTCGGCAAAGTGCACGTCGCACAGACCTGTGAGCCTAGAAAAAAAACACCGAATCACCTAAATTTTTATAAATGGCTCTCAAAATTGCAAAGGTGTCCCTAGATACCTTCACCATTGATCCTTAACTCAAAGAAAAATATGATTTTGGTGACCATGAAATCAAAGGCAAAATTTTTATTAAGTAAACCCAAAAAGGACACAAAGAAGGGAAAAACGCTAGGGTTTTGCTACAGTAATATGATTGCTAAAGCATGCTCCTACCTTAGCATTTTCCCTTAATAACCACCCTAACCCCACTGTGACCATATTCATTTGGTTCCCTTGGTTCCTATGGCTAAACACCCAAACCCTACCTCAACAAAATCCAAACCCTGTCCCATCAAAACTATACCCAAAAGACTCCTAAATCCCTGATAACTTTCTCCTCTTAAATCCTTATTCCCCTTTCATCATTCCCCTCCTAACACTCCCTGTTTTATTTTCCCCTTGGTGACAGATTCTCAGGGCAACCACCAGTTTCATTAGATTTAGAGGGCAACAAAAATAAAACTCAGAGTACAAGCAGCAGTAATGGCATCAGAAAATTCATCAGAGTATGAGGAAGGGACACACAGTGACACATCTTTGGGAGAGAGGACCCATAGGAGACATCACCAGAGTGACAGACATCTTAGAGATGAGCCAAGCACCCTCACTGAGCTGCAGGCATGCCCACTTGCCATGTCTTGTTTTCAGCACTTGGCATGTTATGAATTTTGTCAAAGGGTGGCAAATGTCAGAGTCCAACATGAGTTGGCCGCCTTTTTGCACTTCATCTACAGGGACGTCAATCTGTCCTGGCTGGGGTCACTTTCACCTTGACACCCGAGACCATATCAGCGGCAACAGGAATACCGAATGTTGGGGAATAGTGGCATAAGAAAAGGAAGGTGGAGAGGCATCTTCATGAGCCTTACATCAAGAACAACTCTTTGAGCCAACTCACCAGAGTTTTTCCATTTATATTTTTGAGGGATGAGTATGCCCCACTCATGAGATTGATCATGAAGTATTTCAGTCGCGAGGGGAGGTTTTCACGCTTTTATGCATATCACATCAGGTTGCTCATGCACTTCACTAGGGTGCGGATGATGAGCCTCCCATTTTTTATTTGCAACAACATTGAGAAGATGAAAAAATTCATGCAGAGCAAGAGCCCTCGACAGCAGCTAAATAGTGTCTATCATTTTTCTCTCATCCGGATTTTGGTGGACCATCAGTTGGGATTGCAGGGTATTACTTGGGAGGACTTCATCTCCTGTGATTTCTTCAGCGCTCCACCAGTGATATCCGAGGTAGACCATGAGGTGGGGGGTCCTTCACATCAATTTGAGCATGAGGTGGGGAGTCCTTCACGTCAGTTTGAGAGCCATGAGATTGCCACCATGCCAGTATACATCACATACCAAAAGGGCAGTAGACCGTTGTTTGCAGTAGCAAAGTGAGTGTTATCTCCACCCAGGGTGTAAGGGGCCTCGCTTTCGCCATCAGCATCATAGGAGCAGGGTAAGGGCAAGGTGCCAGTGTAGGAGGAAGGGCCATAAGGTGAGCAAGAAACCAAGTTTGTTCTCCTCCAAGATGATGAGACAGATGCAGAACCAACCAATGAGGAGCTTCTAGAGATCATCAGGGAGCAGCAATCAGAGATTGAAGACTTGACCATTGATTTCTGAAGGGCCAAGTGGAACATGAACTACTTGGAGCAGAGAAACAAATAGCTTGAGGACCAATAGACGATCATGGAGCTTCAGAACATCCGCAAGCAGCGCCAAGCTGCTCAAAGAAGAAGGGATCCGCTCACATCTTTGGAACAAGCAATCAATGAAGATCGAGAGTCCAACCTTGAAAGGGTCAACATGCATTTGGAGAGGCTACTGGAAAAATCTGATTGGATCCTTGCTATATTGAGACACATGACTTTCCGTTACAAGGTGCGGAACATGAGTGCACAGGCCCGGATAAGGAGTTTAAAAGCAAAACTGAGGAAAGCAACAAGAAGGGTAAAACGGGAAAAAGAGCAAGATAGGCTTAGAATCTTGGTTGATGCTTCCTTGGCTCAACATGGCACCCCATAGAGATCCTCCAGCCCAAATTTCAAAAAATTTGGGCAAATTTTGGTCACAGGCAAATTTTTTGGGCACAAAACAGGAAATTCCTCCCTGTGCGTCGTGCCACTCGCGCGACGCTAAAAATCTAGAGCTCTAATCGAGGAACGGCTTGCATATTTGGATTCGGAATCGAAAATTATGTCTACTATTGTCCGGGCAAGAAATTTTTACAAGTTTTGGGTCTCCTAAAGGTCAAAAAAAACCCAAAAATGGCCTCTCTGCCACTTTTTTGACACACGGAAAGAAATCTTGGGAGAATGAATCTTTGGAGGGGAAAATGAGCACCAAATTGGGAAATGCTAGTGGGGTTAGAAAGTAGATAGAATAGGATTTCCAACAAGCCCACTTGGGCACATTTTAGACACCTAAAAGTGCCCCAAAACAGGCTCGAAATTGGCGTAATGCACAGAGAATTTGGCGTGATGCACAGGGGAAAAAACTGCCAATTTGCTCCTGTTTCGTGAAATGTCAGGTTGTGACTTCTCCAAGTGGACCCAGTCATCTACACTTTGGTTTTTTTGGCACCAAAGGTGGAATTTAAAGAGTTTTCTCTCCAGATGGGCATCTATCCAAGTGGTAAAAGAATGCAAAGGGTCACCCCAGCCAAATGTCATGCTTGAGTGCGTTGCACCTGTAGCTGATGGTTGGCTCTCCATCTCCTTTTTGTAATGATTTGAGTAACTTACCAACCCCTGGGCATTATATCTCTTCCTCACACATTCTATATATTGTATGCGAGTTATTTGCAAAGGGTTGGCTGGCTTGTAACTTTTGGGAGACTGTGGGAAAGAAACTTTGTTTCTTCACTGTGTATTTTTGATAGAGAATTAATGAAAGGCAACGGCTCTGTTTCATGAGATTCTTGTGGTTGTGAGTGTAGCAAATGTGTTCTTATGTTCCATATGTATCTTGTTATGTTTTATAATTTCATTCACGTCATTTCAGTGAAATTTTCTAAGTGAGATTAGGTAGAATTCAATTTATATTACTCTGCCTGTGGGAAAATTTCATGTGCAGTGTCATTCTTCTGTTGAAAAGGATTCATGCGACTATGCCCTTTTAACTTTCTTCAGCAATCTTTCCATTCTGTGTTACCTTAAACCAAAATTGCTACTATTTCCGCCTACCTTGCCTCACGAAATAATTTGTGCCTTCATTTTCAATTCTCTGTTCTTTACTGAGCGCTAGTCCCATATACATCCCAGAAGCTCGGTCACTTCATAAAATATTTTCCAAAATCCCTATCCTCTTACTAGCCTAAGGTAAACAGTGTAGTCACCTCAGACCATTTTCGATCATATATTCACTGAGCGTGACTAGGAGAGAGCCCTCTCCTGCTCTGGTAGGGCTAGCTACCAGACTGAGCGTGGTTTGTGGTTACCCTAATTTTTTCCTTCCTTCAGCCTAAGGCAGATTTAGGAGCTAACAAAAGCAATTCAGACTTTGTCTATCCCTAGATCAAAGAAGGATATTCAATCCTTTCTAGGCAAAATTAATTTTGTGAGGAGGTTTATTCCAAACTTTGCAGAACTGGTAAAGCATGTTACCTCCATGTTGGAGAAAGGTGCGGAAATGAAATGGACTGATGCAGCAAGAAGATCATTTGAGTCCATCAAAAAAGCTATGATTGAGGCTCCCACACTAAGCAGCTCTGATTACAGCAAGGAGTTCCATATATTTTCCTTTGCCTCTAGAGACACCATCGCAGTTGTTTTATTGCAGGCAGATGAAGAAGGTTCATAACATCCAGTGGATTTTTTTAGCAAGAATTTGAGGGATGCTGAACTAAGGTATGATATTATAGAAAAACAGGCATATTCTCTTATTAAATCTTTAAATGCCTTTAGAGTTTATATTTTGCATTCAAAAATAATTGCATATGTGCCCTCTTCTGCTATTAAAGATATCTTGACACAACCTGATGTTGATGGAAGAAGGGCATAATGGATTGCAAAAATGATAGAATTTAATATAGAGCTGAAGCCCACCAAGCTGGTAAGAGGTTAGGGGCTTGCCAAATTATTGGCTGAAGAAAATTGCAGGTCTTTATATATTGATTTCCTGAGCACAAATGCAGAAAATGGTCAGACAAATGAAGAGGAAACTGCGGAACCAGACTGAAAGTAGTCAGTGGCCAAGAATCTAGTTTCATGTAATTGGTATGCTGGAATAATTAATTTTTTGCTGAAGCTAGAGATCCCTTCAGGATTTACTCAAAGTCAGGCTAGAACTTTAAAACTTAGAGCAACAAAGTATTGCTTTATGGAAGATCTGCTCTACTGGAGGGATCCATCTGGAATATTTTTGAGGTGTCTGGACAAAGAACAATCAAAAGAAGTTATGCAATAGTTTCATAACGGCATGTATGGAGGGCACCATTATTGGAATACCATAACCCATAAAATTCTCAGAACTGGGTACTATTGGCCCACTTTATTTTCTGATGTGTTTTGTTTTGTTAAATCTTGTGATAGGTGCCAAAGATTTGAAGGAAAACAACAGTTGAAATCCCTGCCCCTAAAGCCAATTCAGGAAAAAGGACCTTTTCAGCAGTGGGCATTGGATTTCAGCGGTGAAATCAATCCACATCCAATGGCCAGCACAGGTGGATATTAGTAGCCACTGATTATTTCAGTAAGTTGATTGAAGCAATTCCTACAAGGAAAGCTTATCACAATGTGGTCATGAAGTTTTTGATAGATAATATCTTCAGCAGATTTGGTTGTCCACATAAATTGATTACAGATAACGCAAAAGCCTTCAGGGAAAAAGAGTTAGTGGAAATGTGTGACTCAATGGGTATCAAACTTGATCATTCCACCTTATACTATCCATAGGGAAATGCTCTAGAAGAATCCTCTAATAAAAGTTTGATCAGGATAATTAAAAAGATGTTAGAGGACAATAAAAAGAATTGGGATTCAAAGCTCAAGTATGTACTGTGGGCTGACAGAGTGACCATTAAAAAATCCATAGGCAATTCTCCATTCAAGCTGGTATATGGCACTGATGATGTATTCCCTATTCAGTTAACTCTCCCTGTGGCAAAATTCCTTCAAAAAGAGCAGGATGAGGAAGAAGACATGGCAAAGAGGATCACTGGTCTAGTAGAAATACATCAGATTAGAGAAAGGCTTGTTGAAAATACTGCAACACATCAAAGAAAGGTCAAGGAAGCCTTTGACAAAAAGGCAAAAACAGATAATTTTTAGATTGGTGACTTGGTCTTGAAATGGGATGCACTAAAGGAGAAGAAAGGCAATCATGGGAAATTTGATGCTTTCTAGATAGGACCTTTCATCATTTCACAGGCTCAAGGGAACAAGACCTTCATACTGAAAAGTATGGGAGGAGAGACAGTCTTTGATGGCCCAGTTAATGGGCGGCTTTTGAAAGTTTATGTAGTTTAAGGTCTTTGGCCTTAAAAGTTGTAAATATTGTGTTTTTATTAGATTTTTGTAGGCAAAATAGACTCCATGCCCAATGGAACACTAGGAATTTTGATTAATTTGCTTTCAGCTGGAAAGGCAATGATCTGCAGGTTCTTAAGACCTCACAGGGAGGATCTCATCCCCAGAAGGAGCCAGTGTTAGCTCTGCTATAGTTTGCAATATTTGTTGGATGAAATCAGGTCAGGCAATGCTGGTTTGGGTTGCAAAGGGTTTGCAACAGTTTGTTTTATCTCTCCCTTTCATTTGCCTTATGCTCTGTTAACTCCTTACTCCTTTGTTTCCTCCTTCCCCTTTAACCTTGTTAACCCGTTTAAACCCATATAAAACCCCCGATAATGTTACCTCACACCATAAACTTGCCTTTTCCCTTATCACTCCGTTTGCACCCTTATGGCTCCCCATTCCTCCATTTTACATAAAACCTTACCTAAACCCCTTATTTTCCCGACTCCCGGGCATTTTGTGTCATAACCTTTTAAAAGCCCTGATAACCCTTTGTAAACCATATTAACTATTCTTTTTGTTTTACCTTGGCGTTAAAGTTTTAGCCCTTCATAACCTTACACATTTAATAAAAATCATAACCGGGCCCGCCCCTTGCCTGTCACATCAAACAAACAAAACGCATGTTAATGCCGCGCCATCCGATCTTACCTCGCCAGGATCCAATGATAGACGCTTTCCCCGCTCCATGAACCTACACGTGCAATAACTCACAAGGAAAGTAGTTTCGTGCCTGTCAAATTAGACACGTGGCACTCACTGACTCATATTGCACCCTCCCTGGATGTTTACCACCATTGCCCATAAGCGGTGTGGGGAAATCGCTTCCCTCCACCATACCTGGCTCCTCGCCCATTAACCTGTGTTCATGTTCGCCTCCCATCAACTGTTGGATCATTCCCAGCGCAATCCAACAGCCATCGTTCGCCCATCCTTTTTTATGCCCGATAGCCCTCTTAGATCTAATCTCCACCGTCCGATTTGCCAGATTTGATATCCTATAATCCATCTTGCCTCTGTGCCTTCCCATCGCCTCCCACCATCAAATCTAGGCTGTCAATTTTCCCCATCCAACGGTCAGCATTCTTCCTCGACTCTTTGTCCATTTTGATGTATTTTGTTGTGTTTTTTGCCTGTTTTGTGAGCGCGAAGAAGCAAGAGACAATCCAGTGACCTGAGCATTAAATGCTCAACTACTTCATTCAACACAATGTACCTCCGAAGGACAAGAGGGACCAACTTGAGCAGATAAATGACTGCAACAGTTATTGAAATGCATGCAAATCATACTTCATCCATTTAGGAAGGACAACAAAGTACTAGTAAATGTCATTCTATCCATTAAAACATTCAGATTTGTAGCAAAGGACCCATATCTAACTGTAAATGTGGTTGGTATTCAATTAAGACACCTCCACACATAGCCTAGCAGAGCAATTTTGTAAACAAATTCTATATATACTGAAAAATAAGAGGTAATGAGGTTGATGAGTGTTATTCTGTTGTAAGCTTCAACTTATGGAGACTGTAACTACTATGTAACCTGCAGCTTCTGATCTTCATTTCCGACTAATACAAGCTTCTTTTGTTGTTAATTTCTCACTTTCCACTTCTTCTTCTTCTTGTTCCAGGTTGTGCCTGTTTTGCAGTTTTTCATGTGTTGTTAATGTTTAGCATTAGAGGGGCTATCATCCCACCTCTGTGTTAGGATTTAGCATGTATCATTGAATTTGTTTGCAGGTTTCTGTTATTTTAATACCAGAGAGCTATCATCCTGTCTATGTATTAGAAAACAAATTTACAGACCTTTTAACTAGTTGCAGTTGGCCATCACAGGGTCCTATGCATCTGCGGGTGTGATCAGTCTTCTCCATCATCACATCTTCATTAAGCTGTGAGTAATTGGTGGTCTAAAGCCTTGTAGTCTGGGGGTATTCACCCATGTCTAGGGTCAATCATAGTAGAAGTGGTTATCTGGCTTGAATATGCAGCATTTATTTCATTCATCCACCATTTATCCAACATTTTTGTTGAGTTTGTAATGTTCTCGAGCATCTTTGATGTACAGCCTAGGAGAGTTTCTTGGGGTGATAACAGGTCTCATACTTATATTAGAATCATCAAAGAGGACTCGTATCTCCTCACAATAGTTGTATTGTTATATATTAGGTCATTCATTCACTAACATTTCATATGTTAATTGAAACATGATGAGATCCATACATCATAACTGTCACAAAAAATACTTATAATGGGCAAATAACTAGATATATATCAATGATGGAACAACCATTAAAGACACATAATATCAATAACATTTATTGATAAAAATACAAAGGAAAGGAGATTTTATTAACATAGTCAAATCCAGTCAAGTGATGGACTTCCATGTACCAGCTCACCATATTTTGGGCTAAACCAAATCTCTCTTTCAACCAATCACCCCCGCACCATATTCCAAACATGAATGTGGGATCTCATGAAACAAATCAAACAAAACCAAACTAGGGCATCTAGAGGCCAAACCACCTCAACCCTCAACCAATAATTCAACCTAATGGCTGAACATCACTAACTGTCACCAGATTGATCTCTACCCAAGTTGTCCAGGGCTCCAGTGAATTTGTTCCAACCAAGGTGTCTAGGACTCGTAACTCAACCCACAACTACTGTCAAGCTCTAGAGAATTTATCCAACCAGGGCTTCCATGACTAGTAACTCTCCCCACCAAGGGATATGGAGAGTTTTTCTAACCAAGGCTTCCAGGACTAGTAACGGACCCCAAGTTGTTACAGGTTTTCCAAATCGTTGTCCGACCAAGCCTCAAGGAACTAATAGCTCAACCCATAACTATAAGGAACATGAGAACCAACCAAAAAAAAAGCAAAGAAACCCATGACAACATGGATATCTAGCAAAATTGACAGGCTAGGAAAAACCATTTTCAATCTCGAAAATCCTCCATGCTAATGATAGATCATAACCAAGAAACCACATGCATGCCACAACTAGCAAGGAATGCAACTCGATACCTACAAGAAAAATTAGTTGTATCTACTCATCTCGATGCCCTCTTGTGCTTTATTTCTCCTCTTTTTCCTTCTTTATCCAAATCCCAAGTATCCCACACTCCTCCAAGAGTTCTCTAAGAAAAATATAAGTATTCCACACTCATCCAAAAGTTCTCTAAGATTCCAAGAGCATGAGAGGGAGAGAGAATAGAACGAGAGATCAAAAATTGAACTAAAAAAAAGCTAACACTGACAAAAGTTATGAACTGGTCCTCAGAAGCCTTTTTATTAATGAGGGCTCTATTTTTTTCATTTTCCATTATTTTTCCTTCATTTTCCTCCTCACATTCAACATGTGACCATTCACCTCCCTTCCCGTTATTTTGATAAATAAAATGCCAATAAATGTCCCATCCCCTTCCAAAGCCTCTGCCATTTCCTTTGCTAATTTCCATAGCCATTAATTAATCACAATTGATCCACATCACTATGTTTTTTCCCAAAATTTAGTTTGGAATATGTGTCCTATGACCTTGGTTATTATTTTTCCTTTATTAACTTTATTACATTTATTTTTGACCAGGGATGTTATAGAACCCTCCTTGTTGGAGGAATACCATCCTCATTGTTCAATGACACCTACAACCAACAAGATGCCTAAAAATAAAAACACACTACCCATGGAGCTTTATAAATTAGTTCGTTGTAGTATTTACAATGATCATCCTATTGGGAAGAAAATCAACATGAGAAACATAACAACATGAAAACCATAATGATGACACCCATACCAATTATTCAAGCTTCATAACACATATCATGGTGGTATTTACATCCATATACATTTATACATATATCAAAGCATCATAATAAATTTTCTCAACCGGAAAATAGAGAATGATACATAGCTTGCATCTTATCAACCATCTCCGATGTAGCTTCATCGGGTCAAAAGTGATTCCACTCCACTTTAACCTACCTGATTGCTCATTTATGGAGCAAGAGTATCTTTCTCTGCAAAATTCACTGAGGTAACGAATGAAATTTTCCTTTCGGATCCACCTGCAATACAGACTAGTCAATCACATGATCGACAACTTTAAAATACTTCTTAAGTAATGACACATGGAAAGTATCATGGAATTTCATTCTTGGAGGAAGTGCAAGTCGATAGGCTACTCATCCAATTATTTCAAGAACCTTGAAAGGTCCACAATACCAAGGTGCCAACTTGGCACATCATCCAATCCTTAAGGAGCTCTTCTTGGGCTTGATGTTCAAGTACACATATTCCCAAACCTTAAACTCCTTAAAAAACTTGTTTTGATAGGCATAATTCTTTTGACTACCCTACGTTATCTTCTGATTATTCTTGATTACCTTCATCTCATGTTCCATCTATGCCAACATTTATGGTCCTATCAACACCCTGTTCACTACATCATTCCAACTGATGGGAGTATTACAAATCCACCCATACAATGCCTCAAATGGACTCATCCTCAAATATTCTTGATACCCATTGTTGTGAGTGAATTCAACCAGTGGAATGTACTCTTCCCACCTCTACTGTTGATGCATCACATATATCCTCAACATGTCCTCCAATATCCTATTGACCCCTACATATGTTCATCTATCTATGGATGATAAGTTGTACTGAAGGACAACTATGTACACAAACTAGAAAATAACTCTTTCTAGTATCTATAGGTGAACTTGGCATCCCTGTATGACACAACCTTCTTCGGAACACCATGCCACGTAACTACATCTCTAATGAAGAATTGTGCCACATAATTAGCTGAATATGTAGAGTTAACTAGAATGAAGTGCACTACTTTCTCCAACCTATTAAGTACAACCATAATAGAATCATGTTGTCTATGTTTCCTCGACAAACCTGTGAAGAATTCCATGGAAATGACCTCCCATTTCAACTCTGGAATTAGAATCAATTGTGGTATACCACTTGGATTTTTACATTCTACTTCTACCTGTTGACAATCCAAGCACCTAAGCACAAATGCTGCCACTTCATTCTTCAAGTTCGACCAAAGTAGAACTTATCTACCACTATTAATGTCTTATGATATCCTGAGTGACCTAAATATGGATTAGCATCAAATTCCCTTAAGACAAGCTTCTTGATCTACTTGTTGTTCGAGACATATATCATGTCCCTAAATCTAACCATTACATCTGTTGTGAGACAATATTCCACATCTTGATCACCTATACCTTGTTGTAACCTATGCATAAGCTCCCTATACCTGTCATCCCACTAGCCTGCCTGCAAGATATGATCATGTAATATTGTCCCATAGGAGCTCATAGCTCCTATATGATTCACCTTTATCATCCTGCTAAGAGCATATGAAACCTTGTTCTCTTTACCTTTAATGTTCCTAATCTTGAAATCAAGCTCATTGGTCATATCCAGCCATCTAGCTTGTCTGGATTTCCTGCCAAGAAGATAGTTCCTCCACATCTTCAATGCATGAATGATCGTTGCCAACTCAAGATCATGTGTAGAATAATTCTACTCATGCTCATCCAGTTTCTTTATTCATAGCACAGTACCTTTCCTTCATGCATCATGAATCTGCCAATTCCTCTCTTGTAATAATTTTTGCATACCACAAACTCTTTGTCCGGATCTGTAATCTTTAGAACTAGAACATTTTTCAACAACTGCTTCAACTTCGTAAACTGGTTGCACATTCCTCTGCCCGTTCAAGTTTCTTACCTTTCCTTTGCTATGGCATCATAGGATAAGAAATTTGTGACAATTTCCTAATGAACCTAGTGTAATACGCTATTAACCCCATTAATGATCTTACCTCATCCACGTTCTTAGGAGATGACCACTCCATGATAGCCCTTATATTTTCTAGATCCACTGTTATGCCTTCCTTGGAAACCACATGCCCCAAGTAGTGTACCTATGTCTAAAATAAATTTCGTTTGCTGAGCTTGACATACAATTGGTGCTCTCTTAGCAATCTCAATACTGCTGCTAAGTGTTCGACATGGTCTTCCTCATTTTTAGAATATACCAATGTATCATTAATGAAAAAAATAAAAACTTGTCAAGATAAGGATGCGACACACTATTCATCAAGCACATAAAAGTAGCTGGATCATTAGTTAGACCAAAAGGAACTACAACAAACTCATAATGCCCATACCTAGTCCAAAAAGCAGTCTTTTAGATACCCTTTTCTTTAATGTGTACCTAATGATATTTGAATCTCAATTCAATGTTTGAGAACACTCCTTCTCCCTTCAATCGATCAAACAAGTCATTAATACTCGGCAACAAATAACTATTCTTGACGGTCACCTTGTTCAACTTCTAGTAATCAATGCATAACCCTAGAGTACCATCCTTCTTCTTCACAAACAACATTGTTGCACCCCAAGGAGATACACTTTCCCTAATGTATCCCTTTTCAAGAATTTCCTTCAACTGCAACATCAAATCCACCAACTTTTGTGTTCTCATCGTCTATGGTCCTTGATGTTAGTGCTACCCCTTGTACCAACTAAATAAAAGATTCCACTTCCCTGTGAGGTGGAAACTTTTAAATATATTCTGAAAACACATCGTGAAATTGCTTTAAAATCGGATACCTTCTCAAGACATCCACATCCTCAACTTCCTTAACTTTTTCACTAGAAATATGCACTACGAATAAAACACATCCTTTCCTATGGCTACACTTTTCCTCCATGGTTGTCACATTTCTAATTGATTCTTCCTTTTTCTTACCCTACAAGACTCTTTGTTCCCAATTTTCATCAAAACACTCAATAGCCTTGTCATAACAATCCACCTTGGTCCTATGAAAATACAACCAATCGATACCCAATGCCATATTGTATGATCCCAATGGAAGTACATTCAAATGTGTTTAGGTAGGCATATCATTCAACTCAAATGCATAAGTTCATACCCAATGATGAACTTTCTTCTTTGTACATATATCCAATAGCACTAACCAAGATTGTGCATGCACTTCTTTATTCAAACCACACTTATCCACTAGGTTGGCATTAACTTAACTATAATTATATCAAGTGTCAATCAAAATAAAATAAAAATTGATCACAAACCTTAACATCCATCTAAATAATAGATGTTTAGTGATCTTCCTGCCTGTTATCGAGTGCTGCATAGATCTGAGGAATACTTTTTCCAAATCCCCCATTGTTTGTGCCTCATGAGCACTACAGATATATAGTTTACGACCCTAATTCTACGCATAATCTCTTATGTGATGCTCTCCTTCACAAGTCCAACACTACAAGGGCTTCTTACCATCACCCTTTTTCTGCTCCTCATACCAAAATCCATGTCCTCTATCAAATGCATTGAACTTCTTAGGTTGCGATGCATTCTCTTTGTTACTTATGTCCTTAGGTCGTGTTTGCTTCTTATCCCATTTTCCTTTATTCTTATCATTACCCTTCCAATCCTTCTTAGTCTCATATTTGCACTTTGATTACTCATCCTTTAGCTTTTGAATGACCTCCTCCAATGATATAGAGTCATCAAACTCAAACTTCTCCTTGAATGCTATTGGCAACCCACTAACAAATCTCTAAATATTGTCTTTCTCCTCCTTGAGGTAAGGCACATATCCCAATAACTCAAAAAAAATACTAATGTACTCCTCATTGATCATAGATCCCATTTTTAGCTCATAGAATTCCTTTTCCCTATCGTCATAGTATCTATTTGATAGATATTTCTTCATGAATAGTCTCTCAAACTCACTCCAAGTCAACTCTTCTTCATGAATACATATGACATTCTTTACATCATCCCACTAGATATACAGTCTAACTTTAAGATTGAATGAACCTTAAGACTAAATGTAATTATTATGGCCTTCATGTTTGGTAAGTAATCATGCAACCTGAAAAACATATTCATCCCAAGCAACCATACTTCGGAATCTTGTGACTTCTTCATTTCTCCATAAAATGTAGGTGTCTTTGATTTCTTGAAATCATCCAAAAAATATCCCTGTCAGTCCTCTTGTAAGGATGATAGTGATGATGACCATTATACATGTCTGAACCAGAACTAGAGTAAATCACATGTCCATTTCCTCGTCTATCAGATGCATCCAATAATATGTCATCTCTGACCGTGTCATCTCTATCCAACTTCTGCCCACCATGTAACCTACTACCATGTGCTCCATTAGTATTATCCTCCTTTCCATCAATGATTCTAAGCAACCCCTACCTCTGCAAGTCTAATAAGCTATGAAGAATAACCACATTGACTTATGCGTGTTTCTCTTGTTCCCTAGCAATTCTCTCTTGTGATTGAATGATTCAGTCATTATCTTCTTTGAAACTCATTATTTTTTCCTTCAAACTTGCCAAAGTATCTGCTACATGAGGGGAGTACTCATGGCCATGTTTCTCATCATATCTATAGCGAGAATCTCATGAGTTGTATTCAACCGTCTTGCTAGTCATCTTTTTTCTTCTCTTCATGCAAGGTATATCAGGTCAGCTAACCCAAATCATAAAAAAAACAACATACCTCAGTTTAGTTCAGGGGAGGAGGATACTATTGTATAATTCAACTTCCCATGTATAGTTAAGGAAGTGGAACCAACATGACAAGACCAATCTAACCTTGCTTATAAGCTACAGAACCTTCAAGAGACAACCAACCTCCTCAGGTGGCCAATCCTTGAGGGAACTTGTATTTTCACTGGCCTAGAGCCTCAACCACTCCCATGACAAGGCATTCATATGATTATGACTCTCCAGTTTCTCCCATAGAAAGGAATCCATGCGGCAGTGGCCATTTTCAGGCAGTTTCTTGCTAGCGACCCTAGATTTTGTGCCACTTTCATGACCATGACTCTAGCCATTTCCCATAACTTCATGAAACTTCCAGAAACTATAAATAGTATAAAAAAAAGATACTAAGGAAAACACTTCAACAAGGACTTGATATGACCCCTAATGTTCCTAATAGATATTTTTCAAACATATCACAAACATGTAATCTACAGGTCACAACAACAGATCTTAGAATAGGGGTCTCAGACTTATATGAGAATCGTCAAAGAGGACTGATATCTCCTGACAATAGCTGCATTGTTATATATTAGTTCATTCATTTACTAATCTTTCATATGCCAATTGAAACATGATGAGAGCCATACATCATAATTGTTACGAAACATACTTATAACCATCAAATAACTATATATATATATATATATATATATATATATATATATATATATATATATATATATATATATATATCAATCAATGAGGAAACAACCATTAAAGTCACTTAATATTAAGCACATTTACTCATGAAAATACCAAGGAAAAGGAGCTCTTAAAAACATATGCAAATACAATCAAGTAAGGGACTTGCATGTACCATCCAACCATAGATTAGGCTGAACCAAATCTCTCTTTCAGTTAATCACCCACCGCCATATTAAAAGCATGAACATGGGATCTCATGAAACGAATCAAACAAAACTAAACCAAGGCTTCTAGAGGAAAAACCACCTCAAACCTCAACCAATGCTTCCACCTCATAGCCAGACATCACTAATCATCACCAGATTGGTCTCTACCCAGCCTATCTAGGGCTCTAGATAATTTTTTCCAACCAAGGCTTCGAGGACTAGTAACTCAACCGAGAGTTGTTGTTGGGATCTAAATTGCTTTTCCAACCAGGGATACTAGGACTAGTAACTCAACCCACGAAGGGCTCCAGATAATTATTCCAGCCAAGGCTTCTAGGACTAGTAACTCAACCAAAGATGTTATAGGGCTTCGAGAGTCTTTTTCCAATAAAGACTCCGGGAACTAATAACACAACCCACAAACATAAGGAACATGAGAACCAACTAGAAAACAAAAGGAAAGAAACCCACAACACCATGGCTATACAAGAAATGGAAAGAATAGGAAAAACCACTTTCAATCCAAGAAGTCCTCCATGCCAATGAAAAATCATAACCAAGAAACCACATGCATGTGTCATGCATGCTAAAACTAGCAAGGAAATCATACATGCAACTCAGTATCTACAAGCAAAACATGTTGTATTTGTTGATCCCAACTCCCTCTTGCACTTTCTTACTTTTATTTTTCCTTATTGCTCCAAATCCCAAGTATGAAAAAGTCCTCCAAAATTGGTCCAAGTAAAATCTAAGTGTCCAAGAGTATGAGACAGGGAGAGAGAATAGAACGAGAGCTCCAAAACTAAGTTGACAAAATGCTAACACTAACAAAAACTATGAATTTTGATCCTCATAAACCTTTTTATTAATAAGGAATTTATTTTTTTCATTTTCCTACTCACATGCAACCTGTGACCTTTCACCTCCCTTTTCTCCTATTTTCCATTATTTTCATAAATAAAATGCCAATAAATGTTTCATGCATTTCCAAAGCCTTTGCCATTTCCTTTACTAATTTACATAGCCATTAATTAATTACAAGTGATCCACATCGTTATGTTTTTTCCTAACATTCATCTTCGAATTTGTGTCCCATGACTTGGTTATTATTTTTCCTTTATTAACTTTACTACATGGATTTTTTACCATGGTTGTTACACTATAAATCCCCCATCTCATTAGGCATCTAATTTAGTTTGTATAGATTATTTCACTATGTCTCTTGAAGCTAACGCGCTCACTAAAGCTACCAAGTAGGTCGTTTCACTCTTTCCTTTTTAAGACATCTTTATTTGTTATGGAGTGCTATAGCAAATAGTTACAAATGGATTGTTGCAATTTACTTCTCAGTTGATCAAAAAAATCATCAAAATATATAAGATTCATCATAAGATCACTTCACTTTAACACCCAGAAGTTAATGGACAAGTGGAGAGTACCAACGAAGTGATTGAGGTGATTCTTGCAAAGAGCAATGTCAATCACTACCAAGATTGTGATGAGAGACTTCCAAACGCAGTATGGACCTACATAACCACATGGTGGAATACCACGACCTTCTCTCCATTTGACATTGCATACTGTAAGAGTATTATTTTTCCATTGTGTTTGAGATTAAGGCACTCAAGACTTGTTTTTGAGGTGAATTTGGATTTGACTACAACACAAAGACATTGGTTGGACCAACTAATTGAATTAGGAGAAATGTGCTTGGCTTCCATACAATACATTGATATTATCTAACAACAACATGTCAAGTCAAATGATAGGTTCATTAAGAAGAAGTTGTTTCAAAAAGGTCACTGAGATATACTATATGATTCCAAGATCAAAGATTTTAAGGGAAAGCTATATGCTAGGTGGTTATGTCCTTATGAATTGGACACAACTTTCGAAAATGGGACTATTAAGTTGAAAACTATCGACACACCACAGACATATTTTTCTTCCAATGGACACAATCTTCTAAGGATTCATTTATTCAAATTGTCTTAGATTTTGAACATGAGATTGTTGTGGCAAGGGATAATCTTCCTACACCGCTAACCACTTAATTTATTTTTCATATATATAGATATAGATATATATAATGGGTGAAAACCCCTTTGGGACGAGGTTAGATAGGTGTCAATTGAAAACTAGCTTGGTGTTCGATATATCATATCTCTTTCATTTCAATATACTTTAATAGTAACATCTTCACATTTTCAAGTGTTGCTACATTTTCTTATAATATAGTTATTGATACTGATGACCAAACGTTTCTATTGATATTGATGTTGAATAGTAGATGTTGTGTTTGATATTGATACTAAATATTAGGAACTACTACTCATGCTTCCATTAGCAACCATTTGTTGTTACATATTCTATTACATTCTTTTGCTGCTACAATGGATATTGCTAATATTGAACAAGTACCACTACTACTTCCACTTCAACCACAAAAGGGGACCCACCAAACACCTACCACAAGCTCCAATACTGTGTGATCCCTATTGGGTCAATGTTTTCCTAACCAACCATTACATCATCACATCTTGTAAGCACCTGATAAGTATACATCCCTCATTGCTTGCATTATTATGTTTGGTGTGACATGACCCACTCTCCCATGGTGGCCGAGGATAACCTTGATCACATTTGGGGGGGGGGGGGCAGGGATTTCACATTCTGTTTTCATACCATAGACCATCAACACCATGTATCACCATTACACAAACCATACATTATTTTCCACATTTCTCCATCATTACTCTAATTTTATTTTTCAAAATTTTTGTTTGTATATTCTGGACCACTTGCTAATGATGACACCACGTACCAATTAAACACTATGTTGCAAGTAATAATGCCTCTATCAACAATTTGAATCTATGGGGGGGAGTTGTTGTGTGTCATGAGCCCAACTCAACTGATGCACTGAAATACTATCCAAGAGCCCATAAAATTTTCCAAAATGTAGTATGATTGGAGTGTTTCAATAAGATGAAGAGATTTATGGGAAAATTTCCCTAGAATTTTCAAAAAACATGAAAAAGTAGGGCTCAAGTATAAGTTGATTTCAAGTAGTATTTACATAGAGGTAATTGATAGAGTAATATCCTTTCCCTAAATCAGGATGCACTAGTTCAACATGAAAAAATTGATCCCAATAGTAAAGGCTACTTTTCTATAGGAAGGGGAACATATTAGGAACAAAGGAAGAGGGGTGGATAGAACCTCATTCCCACACCCATGGGAGGACATGGAATACTTCAATTAGAAGCACATTACCTATGAATTCCAGTTTGCACTGATATATAATTATAATTTTTAGTTTTTGGTTCTAGATCCTAACTCACTAATCTGTAGACAGAATTCTATTGGAAGCCAGCTAGCCTTTGAAAGGTCACTCTGTTGATCATTGGACTGAGTAGATAAAAGCTTTCATTAGTCTATTTCTGTTATAGATTAAACATGGCCAATCTGTTGCGATCATTCTCATCCATAGACAGAAAAGTCATTACTGAAGTCTCGTCACGATCGACTGAGTCCGAGTCTGTTGAAAATGAAAATCATGAATTAGTGGAAGACCCTGAACATTGGACTCCTCCTGCTTTAAATTCTACTGATATTTATAAGCTACCCATGACTTTCCTGTTCAAGAAGAAAAACTTTCTGAAAGAGGTAGAAATTACGATAAAGATATCTGGACCTTCTGTGCAAATCCTTGCTTTGAATTTATTCTCTGATGATGAAATTAAGAAATTTCAGCAGTATGTTAAAGATGGAAAATATTTCTATCTTCATTTTAGGGGGATAAGAATTGGATTAGCTCCACTGTTTCGTCATGGAATTAATACTCCCTGTATTGCTGAACTGTTTGATACCCGTCATCAAAATTATGAGCATGCTAGGATTGGTACTATCCAAGGAAACCTTGCTACTGGTTGTCAATATGGAACCATTTATCCTGACTATGCTATTAGTCTGAACGATGTCCATCTGAAAGATTGTTGGAAATTATTGTCTGGTGTCCAAGGGTTAACCATGGCAGAAGAAAGTGAATACCTTTCTATAATAGGACAAGCTTCTTTCCAATTGACAAATACTGCACATCCTAAACTTAAACAGCCTGTTTTAAAGGATTGTGTTACTGTTGGTTTGTCTAATGCTCAAGTTGAAGGTGTTCTGTATGATCCTACTGAGTTACCTGGAAACTGGTATTTCCAATATAAGTCAATAGTTGATACTAAGCAACCTCAATCCAAATTGAAAAGAGTAACTATTGATAATGGACATGTCAAGTTGATTCCTCCAAGACCAGTAATACCTAGACCTGTCTCTAAGCCAAAAAGATATGTGTTTCCTATGATTCCAAATGAAGTTCCTTCAAGTAGTCAAGCTCCTGCTACTATTCCAGAAGAAGAAAGTTTAGGTGAACCGTCTCTCTCACCTAATGAGTTGTATATACCTGAGTATAAACCATTTCTACCCACTGTAAATAAAATGCATCGTATGCGTACTTCTTTTGCTCCTGTTGAAGAATGGCAATATGCCAATCATAGATTTGTTAAAGGTGGCAAGTGGCCTCCTCGAACAAAGTTCTGTACTACTTCATCCTCTTCTCGACAGCCACCTACCAGAGCAGATTGTGCTCCTTTGATTGAACACAATTCCCAAAATACAAATGATTTAGATCAAACTTATCAAATTGGGAATTATTTAACTACCTGGTGTGCACATGCTGAAGATGTTTTAGATGATTTGGGTTCTCAAAGTGATTTGATTTTAGCCAATCTTAAACTTCTTCATGATGAACAATCAGCTGAACAGCAGCGAAGAGAAGAAAAAGAGAAAAGAAGACGACAGAAAAAGAAACGAGAAGAACAGCCTCCAAAGTTTGTGAAAACAATGGAAATTCCTCCTAAATGGGAAACCAGTGATTCCCAAGAAGAAGTAGCTGATTTTGCTGAATCCAGTCATAGCCAATTAAGTACTAAAACTACTATTCCAAAATTTTCAAGTCTCTATAAGAGTAAAAGTGAATTGGCTACATTAGAAAATGCTGCTACTCTATTTCCATCGTTTATTATGCCATCCCTGCAGAAAGCAAATCTGCATAAAGAACCGAAATATCCAAGAGTTGAAGAAGATCTCTTTCATACTAATTCCTCTGGATATGTTCTAGATTTAGATAAGTCTTCTAATCCAGCAGAATCTATCCGTATTTGGATAGGTGCTTTATATCAAATGCAAGTTGTGTCAAAATTGGATAATTTTTCCATTTTCTTGCTGGCGGAGAAAAGAATGGCTGGAATTGTTTGGGATTGGTGGATGGGCGCTTCTCAAGAAGAAAGAAACAATGTGGCAGCTTTAGGCTTAGCTACATTAGAAGTTTTATTGTTAACTCAATTTGTTCCCGAACCACAAGATGAGAAAAAGACAATCATCACAGATCTGACCCGCATGCAGTTAACCGATCTGAAAGATTTAGATCAGTTTGGATCTGAATACATGGGTAAGATATATAAAGCTAATCTTGTCAATGATCATACCCAGAAGATTGCCTTTCTTTCTAAGTTACCGGGAAATATAGGAGACATGATAATGAAAGATCTAGAGGTTCAAGGCAAAAAGATAGATCAAATCTATTGGATAGATCTTTTATTTAGATGCCAAGAGAAAGTTAAATACTTGTGTTGGCAGAAACAGGTTCATGATATCTCTCCTAATTTGAATGTGTGTCGTTCTGTATTACCCTGGACTCCTTTCAGAAAAAGGAAATCAAAAAGGTATGGTAAATACAGACCTAAGAGAGTTGTCAATCCTAAACGACCATTCAGAAAATATAGATATGTGAAAAAGAGGAAACAGCAGAAGAAAGATAATGCTTGCTTTATATGTAAGCAAGAAGGACATTTTGCACGCAAATGTCCCAAGAGTTCCTCTAACAAATTAAAAGCCTGTTTTGAAATAAATGAATTTGCAGATGACTGGTCAGTCGTTGATTCTGATGATGAAGTTTCAGATGTATATATTTTGACTGATGCTTCCTGTTCTGATAATGAGTCTCTGCCTGATGTCAGTAATAAGATGAATCTTGCTTATCAAGATTCTGATCTTGAGTCTGAAGTTTATGAAGATGATCACTATAGTGATGAAAGTGATTCTGTTGTTTTTGAAGAAGATGATACAGAAGAGTTTTCTGATACTCTATCTGACGAAACTAATACAACTGTTGATACAAAGAATTCTTTGCCTAATCTACTTTCTGTCAAACCTCAGCACATCCAGAATTCTTTATGTCCATATCCTAAAATAGTTGCATCTTCTCCCTCATCACCTTCTCTCACTCGTTCTGCTGAAGAACAAGCTTTTCTGAAAAAGCTAGTACGAACTAGTGATTTGTTGTATATTCCTGTTGAAGTTCAAGTTCGTGGTGAATGGATTTCTGTTGATGCTTTTATTGATACTGGTGGCTCCAATAATCTAGCAAGACCTTCTTTGTTTAAGGGATTATGGAAGCCTTTACAGCATATCCTTCGGTCAGAAACCATTGGTGGATCTGTTAATCTGACTCATTATGTTGATAATGTTTCAATGAAACTTGGGGGGGTTATTATTAAGATCTCAGCTATACAACATTTTGATAACTCAGCAAGTTTATTTCTGGGAATGCCTTTCATCAATTCTGTATTGCCTGTTACAATTAGCAATGATAAAATTATTTGTAACATCAAGAAGAAAGCAGTCTCAGTTCCCAGGTTAAATATGGCTAATTCTGAAGCCAGAAGAGATCCGAGTCAGAAAAAGGTAGGATTAAAGAAGCAACCCAAAGAGAAGAAAGAATCTCATGATTGGGAAGAAGTGCTAAAGATTTATGAAGCTAAAGCTCAACCTACCCAAAAGGCCAATAGGGATCCTAATTGGTCTCCTGAACAGATTCAGATATATGAGGATTTGTTAAAATGTTGTTCAAATAATCCTCAAGCATTTTGGATAACTCAGAGCCCAAAACAAGAAATTATAACTCTGCATGATAATGGAGTAACTGGAAAGCTCATACCTTGTACTCCAGATGAAGAAAAAGAAATGCGAAAACAGATTCAAGAACTGTTAGATCTTAATCTGATTGAAGTAAGTGAATCTCATTATTCTTGTTCTGCATTTCTAGTTCGAAATCATTCTGAGATTGTTCGTGGTAAAGATAGGATGGTCATCAATTATAAGCCGCTAAATGCTATAACTAAAAGCTTTAATTATCCTATGCCTCGACAAGAAACAATCATGCGGAAAATTCATGGCAGTAAGATATTCAGCAAATTTGATATGAAATCCGGTTATTATCAAATTCAAATTGCAGAAGAAGATCGTCCAAAAACTGCATTTACATGTCCTGCCGGGTTCTTTCAATGGAAAGTTGTTCCATTTGGTCTTAAAAATGCTCCTGCATTCTTTCAGCGTCGAATGGATCATATTTTTGGTTCATATGATTTTATAGTTGTATATATTGATGATATACTTGTATTTAGTCCAGATCTTGATTCTCATTTGAAGCATCTCCGTATATTTCTTGAAGAAGCCAAAAATCATGGGTTAGTATTATCTGAAAAGAAAATGGTCTTATTTCAAGATCATATTGATTTTCTGGGCATCACAGTCAGCAAAGGTAAAATTCAGATGCAGCCTCATGTTTTACAGAAATTATCTGAATTTCCTGATCAATTGAAAGATAAGCCTATGATTCAGCGATTTTTGGGAATTCTGAATTATGTTCATAAATATATTCCCAATCTTTCTGAGAAAACTGCTCCAATTCGAGAATTTATTAATGGTGGTTGGTCTGATGAAGCTACTCAAGCGGTTCAGCTATTGAAACAAGAATGCCAGACATTACCTACTTTGAAACCACCTGGTAATGGTTTTCTAATTTTACAGACCGATGCTTCCGACAATTTTTGGGCAGCAACTCTTTTTGAAAAGAGGGAAGAAGGAGAAAATATTGAAGAAGTTCTTTGTGCTTATGCTTCAGGTGAATTCTCACAACATCAAAAAGGTTATTTTCCTGCAGAAAAAGAAACCCTTGCGATATTCAATGGAATTCAAAAATTTGAAATTTATTTGGCACCTTCCAAGTTCTTAATCAGGACTGATTCTATGAATTTCAAGTATTTCTTGAATGCTAAGATATCTCAGCAATTGGCTCGTGGAAGATTATTAGCCTGGCAGATGTGGTTTCAGATGTATGAATTTGATGTTGAATGGATTCCTGGTAATTCTAACTACTTACCAGATGCTTTAACTCGAGAGATGAATAAGGTACATGTACATAGTGAAAGCCTTTTCACCATAGCAGGTAAAAGTCCAGTTGATGATTCTTTTGAAACTTTTGTACAGCGTTTTAAGATTTTAGAATATTTGTTATCTGATGTCACTGATCAAATCAAGAAGATAATTGGTTTCAGACTACGAAGAAATCAGTGGATCCAGAAATGCCAAGCTTGGCAACACAAAAATGTTGGTATATTTCTCAATCTGAATGAAGAACTGGTAAAGGTTTATCCTCTACCCAATTTACAGGTCAAGCTCTATTTTTTACAGATGGATGACACTTGGCTCAGTCATTATACTCCAGAGATGATTAAAGTCTTGAAAACTCTTAATTATTATCAGATTATTGGTGCAATTGAGTTTTCTATCTCTGTGTACATTTCTTCCAAAATGTTAGAACTGGAGGAGGTAAATATGAATGGTTTAGTTGAACGTTTCCTGAAATCCCTCAAGATTCCAGATTTGTTTGAAGAAATTGAAGCAGCATATCTCCAGCAAAATACAGAAGCTTTTGTAAATACTGACTCTTTTCCTCAATATGAGTTCTTTCAACCTTTTGCTGATTGGGAGATGAGAAATGGCAGGTGTCAGAAGAAAATTCAAGTCAGAGCTTCTCAATGTGTATTGAGAACCTTGCAGTATTTAAGAACATTTACAGAACCTTGGGATTATCAGAATATGGAATTCCGTAATGCAATTGAACCGAATCCTTTTGCACAGCTTTACGGAAAGGATAGTATTGTGAAATCTACATTAGCAGAAGATCCAGATCAGATTAAAAAGATTTCATTATGGCTTCAAGATTTTCATTCTTTGAAACTACCGGAGAAACTATCACTGATAAAGACCCTAGAACTTCTGCAAGGGAAACCAAGCGTATTTCGATTAATAGTTAACCAGAAGGCAGTCATTACTATTAATGTATACTCTTGTTCATGGTCTGAAGATGCGGTTTGTTTAATCAATTTACTCCTATCTAATCGTGTCTGTTCTTCAATGGTTTTTGAAATAGGATGGCAAGAACAAGGAAATCTTAGTCATCAATGTAAATTATGGGTTCAATCCAGCATTGAACAGTCTGTAAGTATGTTTCAGATTTTTAAGTGGGAATTATTAGATGGGGTTGAACTGGCTGTACAGTCTTTGCCAGATTTTAGAAATAGCAAGAAGGATAATTTCCTTGGAATTGAAATAGACCCCTTTGCCTATGTAAATCGATGGAATAAAGATGATTATCTCTTTCCATCAAAAAGTTTAAAAAAGTCTGCAGATTCGATCAGATTTATCTATGACACAGGTCAGAGTTCACATGCCCCTCAAAAAGAAGATTCCTCAATTACAATCCATGATCCAAAAGGAAAAGCTAAAGTGGACAGCGAAAAAGAAACGGTGTATGTGGATGTATATCAAGATGCTCAGGAACAACATGACCCCACTTGGGAAAAAGAATATCTATCGTGGCTTACATCTTCCTGGAAAGATCCTCAAGACACTTTATCTCATCTGACGTACCATTGGGATCGAGTAAAGACTCCATCCGATTCCGAAATGGGATATGATAGTGACAGAAGTCCGAAAGGCTCTTGGTAAAGATAAGAAAGAATCTTTTGTCAGCAATGTGACACTGTTGGTCACATGTTGTGACTCGAATCTTTGTACAAAAGAAAAAGTTGAGTAGACACCGTCAGTGGAATAAGATACTGACAGGACCCTCAATTATTTCTACTTTTATGTCATGTCTTAGGTCAGCTAGATTCGATTTTTAGGCTATTTGAGAGAGAACTCTCTTTGTAAATGATCATCGTGAGTTGTGAGTGCATAGTGAGTTTGTGAGTGTGTGTGTGTAATCAGAGCTCATATCTCTGAGTTTCTATGGTGTGTAATTTTACTTTGAATTAATATTGAAGCCTGCTGGGCCGCCAGTCTGAGGACTGTTCTCTTCCAAGATCATCGCTTGTGTGAGATAGTAAGGCGCGTTGAGAAGCGACAGGGAGTTCGCGTAAAGTCCGTGCAAATCTCTGGTAGATGTGAGGAAAGAATTTGTAGAAGGCGTTCGCTTTCAATACTTCCAAGTAAGTTCCTAGACTACCAAAATATGGATGGTCTAGGAACTTACTTGGAAGTATTGAAAGCGAACGCCTTCTGCAAATTCTTTCCTCACATCTAGTGCCTAGAGATTTGCACGGACTTACGCGAACTCCTGTCGCTTCTCCAACGCGCCTTACTATCTCACACAAGCAATGATCTTGGAAGAGAACAGTCCTCAGACTGGCAGCCCAGCAGGCTTCAATATTAATTCAAAGTAAATTTACACACCATAGAAACTCAGAGATATGAGCTCTGGATTACACACACACACTCACAAACTCACTATGCACTCACAACTCACGATGATCATTTACAAAGAGAGTTCTCTCTCAAATAGCCTAAAAATCGAATCTAGCTGACCTAAGACATGACATAAAAGTAGAAATAATTGAGGGTCCTGTCAGTATCTTATTCCACTGACGGTGTCTACTCAACTTTTTCTTTTGTACAAAGATTCGAGTCACAACATGTGACCAACAGTGTCACATTGCTGACAAAAGATTCTTTCTTATCTTTACCAAGAGCCTTTCGGACTTCTGTCACTATCATATCCCATTTCGGAATCGGATGGAGTCTTTACTCGATCCCAATGGTACGTCAGATGAGATAAAGTGTCTTGAGGATCTTTCCAGGAAGATGTAAGCCACGATAGATATTCTTTTTCCCAAGTGGGGTCATGTTGTTCCTGAGCATCTTGATATACATCCACATACACCGTTTCTTTTTCGCTGTCCACTTTAGCTTTTCCTTTTGGATCATGGATTGTAATTGAGGAATCTTCTTTTTGAGGGGCATGTGAACTCTGACCTGTGTCATAGATAAATCTGATCGAATCTGCAGACTTTTTTAAACTTTTTTATGGAAAGAGATAATCATCTTTATTCCATCGATTTACATAGGCAAAGGGGTCTATTTCAATTCCAAGGAAATTATCCTTCTTGCTATTTCTAAAATCTGGCAAAGACTGTACAGCCAGTTCAACCCCATCTAATAATTCCCACTTAAAAATCTGAAACATACTTACAGACTGTTCAATGCTGGATTGAACCCATAATTTACATTGATGACTAAGATTTCCTTGTTCTTGCCATCCTATTTCAAAAACCATTGAAGAACAGACACGATTAGATAGGAGTAGATTGATTAAACAAACCGCGTCTTCAGACCATGAACAAGAGTATACATTAATAGTAATGACTGCCTTTTGGTTAACTATTAATCAAAATACGCTTGGTTTCCCTTGCAGAAGTTCTAGGGTCTTTATCATTGATAGTTTCTCCGGTAGTTTCAAAGAATGAAAATCTTGAAGCCATAATGAAATCTTTTTAATCTGATCTGGATCTTCTGCTAATGTAGATTTCACAATACTATCCTTTCCGTAAAGCTGTGCAAAAGGATTCGGTTCAATTGCATTACGGAATTCCATATTCTGATAATCCCAAGGTTCTGTAAATGTTCGTAAATACTGCAAGGTTCTCAATACACATTGAGAAGCTCTGACTTGGATTTTCTTCTGACACCTACCATTTCTCATCTCCCAATCAGCAAAAGGTTGAAAGAACTCATATTGAGGAAAAGAGTCAGTATTTACAAAAGCTTTTGTATTTTGCTGGAGATATGCTGCTTCAATTTCTTCAAACAAATCTGGAATCTTGAGGGATTTCAGGAAACGTTCAACTAAACCATTCATATTTACCTCCTCCAGTTCTAACATTTTGGAAGAAATGTACACAGAGATAGAAAACTCAATTGCACCAATAATCTGATAATAATTAAGAGTTTTCAAGACTTTAATCATCTCTGGAGTATAATGACTGAGCCAAGTGTCATCCATCTGTAAAAAATAGAGCTTGACCTGTAAATTGGGTAGAGGATAAACCTTTACCAGTTCTTCATTCAGATTGAGAAAGATACCAACATTTTTGTGTTGCCAAGCTTGGCATCTTTGGATCCACTGATTTCTTCGTAGTCTGAGACCAATTATCTTCTTGATTTGATCAGTGACATCAGATAACAAATATTCTAAAATCTTAAAACGCTGTACAAAAGTTTCAAAAGAATCATCAACTGGACTTTTTCCTGCTATGGTGAAAAGGCTTTCACTATGTACATGTACCTTATTCATCTCTCGAGTTAAAGCATCTGGTAAGTAGTTAGAATTACCAGGAATCCATTCAACATCAAATTCATACATCTGAAACCACATCTGCCAGGCTAATAATCTTCCACGAGCCAATTGCTGAGATATCTTAGCATTCAAGAAATACTTGAAATTCATAGAATCAGTCCTGATTAAGAACTTGGAAGGTGCCAAATAAATTTCAAATTTTTGAATTCCATTGAATATCGCAAGGGTTTCTTTTTCCGCAGGAAAATAACCTTTTTGATGTTGTGAGAATTCACCTGAAGCATAAGCACAAAGAACTTCTTCAATATTTTCTCCTTCTTCCCTCTTTTCAAAAAGAGTTGCTGCCCAAAAATTGTCGGAAGCATCGGTCTGTAAAATTAGAAAACCATTACCAGGTGGTTTCAAAGTAGGTAATGTCTGGCATTCTTGTTTCAAGAGCTGAACCGCTTGAGTAGCTTCATCAGACCAACCACCATTAATAAATTCTCGAATGGGAGCAGTTTTCTCAGAAAGATTCGGAATATACTTATGAACATAATTGAGAATTCCCAAAAATCTCTGAATCATCGGCTTATCTTTCAACTGATCAGGAAATTCAGATAATTTCTGTAAAACATGAGGCTGCATCTGAATTTTACCTTTGCTGACTGTGATGCCCAGAAAATCAATATGATCTTGAAATAAGACCATTTTCTTTTCAGATAATACTAACCCATGATTTTTGGCTTCGTCAAGAAATATACGGAGATGCTTCAAATGAGAAGGAAGATCAGGACTAAATACAAGTATATCATCAATATATACAACAATGAAATCGTATGAACCAAAAATATGATCCATCCGACGCTGAAAGAATGCAGGAGCATTTTTAAGACCAAATGGAACAACTTTCCATTGAAAGAAACCAGCAGGACATGTAAATGCAGTTTTGGGACGATCTTCTTCTGCAATTTGAATTTGATAATATCCTGATTTCATATCAAATTTGCTGAATATCTTACTGCCATGAATCTTTTGCATGATTGTTTCTTGTCGAGGCATAGGATAATTAAAGCTTTTAGTTATAGCATTGAGCGGCTTATAATTGATGACCATCCTATCTTTACCACGAACAATCTCAGAATGATTACGAACTAGAAATGCAGAACAAGAATAATGAGATTCACTGACTTCTATCAGATTAAGATCTAGCAGTTCTTGAATCTGTTTTCGCATTTCTTTTTCTTCATCTGGAGTACATGGAATCAATTTGCCAGTTACTCCATTATCATGCAGAGTTATAATGTCTTGTTTTGGGCTTTGAGTTGTCCAAAAAGCTTGAGGATTATTTGAGCAACATGTTAACAACTCCTCATATATCAGAATCTGTTCAGGAGACCAATTAGGATCCCTATTGGCCTTTTGGGTAGGTTGAGCTTTAGCTTCATAAATCTTTAGCACTTCTTCCCAATCATGAGATTCTTTCTTCTCTTTGGGTTGCTTCTTTAATCCTACCTTTTTCTGACTCGGATCTCTTCTGGCTTCAGAATTAGCCATATTTAACCTGGGGACTGAGACTGCTTTCTTCTTGATGTTACAAATAATTTTATCATTGCTAATTGTAACAGGCAATACAGAATTGATGAAAGGCATTCCCAGAAATAAACTTGCTGAGTTATCAAAATGCTGTATAGCTGAGATCTTAATAATAACCCCCCCAAGTTTCATTGAAACATTATCAACATAATGAGTCAGATTAACAGATCCACCAATGGTTTCTGACCGAAGGATATGCTGTAAAGGCTTCCATAATCCCTTAAACAAAGAAGGTCTTGCTAGATTATTGTAGCCACCAGTATCAATAAAAGCATCAACAGAAATCCATTCACCACGAACTTGAACTTCAACAGGAATATACAACAAATCACTAGTTCGTACTAGCTTTTTCAGAAAAGCTTGTTCTTCAGCAGAACGAGTGAGAGAAGGTGATGAGGGAGAAGATGCAACTATTTTAGGATATGGACATAAAGAATTCTGGATGTGCTGAGGTTTGACAGAAAGTAGATTAGGCAAAGAATTCTTTGTATCAATAGTTGTATTAGTTTCGTCAGACAGAGTATCAGAAAACTCTTCTGTATCATCTTCTTCAAAAACAACAGAATCACTTTCATCACTATAGTGATCATCTTCATAAACTTCGGACTCAAGATCAGAATCTTGATAAGCAAGATTCATCTTATTACTGACATCAGGCAGAGACTCATTATCAGAACAGGAAGCATCAGTCAAAATATATACATCTGAAACTTCATCATCAGAATCAACGACTGACCAGTCATCTGCAAATTCATTTATTTCAAAACAGGCTTTTAATTTGTTAGAGGAACTCTTGGGACATTTGCGTGCAAAATGTCCTTCTTGCTTACATATAAAGCAAGCATTATCTTTCTTCTGCTGTTTCCTCTTTTTCACATATCTATATTTTCTGAATGGTCGTTTAGGATTGACAACTCTCTTAGGTCTGTATTTACCATACCTTTTTGATTTCCTTTTTCTGAAAGGAGTCCAGGGTAATACAGAACGACACACATTCAAATTAGGAGAGATATCATGAACCTGTTTCTGCCAACACAAGTATTTAACTTTCTCTTGGCATCTAAATAAAAGATCTATCTTTTTGCCTTGAACCTCTAGATCTTTCATTATCATGTCTCCTATATTTCCCGGTAACTTAGAAAGAAAAGCAATCTTCTGGGTATGATCATTGACAAGATTAGCTTTATATATCTTACCCATGTATTCAGATCCAAACTGATCTAAATCTTTCAGATCGATTAACTACATGCGGGTCAGATCTGTGATGATTGTCTTTTTCTCATCTTGTGGTTCGGGAACAAATTGAGTTAACAATAAAACTTCTAATGTAGCTAAGCCTAAAGCTGCCACATTGTTTCTTTCTTCTTGAGAAGCGCCCATCCACCAATCCCAAACAATTCCAGCCATTCTTTTCTCCGCCAGCAAGAAAATGGAAAAATTATCCAATTTTGACACAACTTGCATTTGATATAAAGCACCTATCCAAATACGGATAGATTCTGCTGGATTAGAAGACTTATCTAAATCTAGAACATATCCAGAGGAATTAGTATGAAAGAGATCTTCTTCAACTCTTGGATATTTCGGTTCTTTATGCAGATTTGCTTTCTGCAGGGATGGCATAATAAACGATGGAAATAGAGTAGCAGCATTTTCTAATGTAGCCAATTCACTTTTACTCTTATAGAGACTTGAAAATTTTGGAATAGTAGTTTTAGTACTTAATTGGCTATGACTGGATTCAGCAAAATCAGCTACTTCTTCTTGGGAATCATTGGTTTCCCATTTAGGAGGAATTTCCATTGTTTTCACAAACTTTGGAGGCTGTTCTTCTCGTTTCTTTTTCTGTCGTCTTCTTTTCTCTTTTTCTTCTCTTCGCTGCTGTTCAGCTGATTGTTCATCATGAAGAAGTTTAAGATTGGCTAAAATCAAATCACTTTGAGAACCCAAATCATCTAAAACATCTTCAGCATGTGCACACCAGGTAGTTAAATAATTCCCAATTTGATAAGTTTGATCTAAATCATTTGTATTTTGGGAATTGTGTTCAATCAAAGGAGCACAATCTGCTCTGGTAGGTGGCTGTCGAGAAGAGAATGAAGTAGTACAGAACTTTGTTCGAGGAGGCCACTTGCCACCTTTAACAAATCTATGATTGGCATATTGCCATTCTTCAACAGGAGCAAAAGAAGTACGCATACGATGCATTTTATTTACAGTGGGTAGAAATGGTTTATACTCAGGTATATACAACTCATTAGGTGAGAGAGACGGTTCACCTAAACTTTCTTCTTCTGGAATAGTAGCAGGAGCTTGACTACTTGAAGGAACTTCATTTGGAATCATAGGAAACACATATCTCTTTGGCTTAGAGACAGGTCTAGGTATTACTGGTCTTGGAGGAATCAACTTGACATGTCCATTATCAATAGTTACTCTTTTTAATTTGGATTGAGGTTGCTTAGTATCAACTATTGACTTATATTGGAAATACCAGTTTCCAGGTAACTCAGTAGGATCATACAGAACACCTTCAACTTGAGCATTAGACAAACCAACAGTAACACAATCCTTTAAAACAGGCTGTTTAAGTTTAGGATGTGCAGTATTTGTCATTTGGAAAGAAGCTTGTCCTATTATAGAAAGGTATTCACTTTCTTCGGCCATAGTTAACCCTTGGACACCAGACAATAATTTCCAACGATCTTTCAGATGGACATCGTTCAGACTAATAGCATAGTCAGGATAAATGGTTCCATATTGACAACCAATAGCAAGGTTTCCTTGGATAGTACCAATCCTAGCATGCTCATAATTTTGATGACGGGTATCAAACAGTTCAGCAATACAGGGAGTATTAATTCCATGACGAAACAGTGGAGCTAATCCAATTCTTATCCCCCCAAAATGAAGATAGAAATATTTTCCATCTTTAACATACTGCCGAAATTTCTTAATTTCATCATCAGAGAATAAATTCAAAGCAAGGATTTGCACAGAAGGTCCAGATATCTTTATCGTAATTTCTACCTCTTTCAGAAAGTTTTTCTTCTTGAACAGGAAAGTCATGGGTAGCTTATAAATATCAGTAGAATTTAAAGCAGGAGGAGTCCAATGTTCAGGGTCTTCCACTAATTCATGATTTTCATTCTCATCCATAGACAGAAAAGTCATTACTGAAGTCTCGTCACGATCGACTGAGTCCGAGTCTAAACCTTTACCAGTTCTTCATTCAGATTGAGAAATATACCAACATTTTTGTGTTGCCAAGCTTGGCATTTCTGGATCCACTGATTTCTTCGTAGTCTGAGACCAATTATCTTCTTGATTTGATCAGTGACATCAGATAACAAATATTCTAAAATCTTAAAACGCTGTACAAAAGTTTCAAAAGAATCATCAACTGGACTTTTACCTGCTATGGTGAAAAGGCTTTCACTATGTACATGTACCTTATTCATCTCTCGAGTTAAAGCATCTGGTAAGTAGTTAGAATTACCAGGAATCCATTCAACATCAAATTCATACATCTGAAACCACATCTGCCAGGCTTGTTGAGGGAAATTGATTAACATGTCATAATTTTTCATGGAGTCACTAAAACACCTGGGAAAATCCATTCAATAGGCTAAGTGTCCTGATACTTTTTTGATCAGCCATGGTTTAATAAATATCATCATCAACAATGCAATGGTGTGATAAGATAGAATTTGGGCAGGGTTATTGGTTTTTGTTAGAGGTTCAATTCGAAAGGAAGTAGAAAATGAATATGAAAAATAGAGTGAGGATACCAAGATGGAGGAAGCAGGGCCACATAGAGAAAGTGACATTGGGAACTTCCCTACTCACACATCTATCTAGGACTCTTGTGCTAATACACCAATGGAAGTTTACCTTGTTGATACATTAGCTATGGATTCTCATGTTCATAAAGGTGTTCATACTGACACACCAGTTATCATAACTAGTTGATAGTCTGATAGTTTTTAATTTGAACAAGTTGAAAGCTTAAGTAAATAAAATTATGAATTAAGGAAACAACTTGCAATTTTAAAAGAGAAATTTCATACTAAGAAATCCTCAAATTTAAAAACCCTAGTGGAGGTTTCTGAAATGATGGATGCATCTTCTTCCCCCTCTGATACTAAAAATATTGAAAAATTGTTTTGAAAAATTTTCTTGGAAATTTTTAATGAGGTTTGGTACAAACGAGTGGAGGTATCAAATCCACAGTTTTTCATAGTGGTAGTGAAAATAAAGTTTGAATAGAATAATATTGAGTTATAGGCTACTACAAAAGAATCTGTTGAATATGTTGTTGTCACACAAGAACCAATACCTAAATCAGAGCATCCTATGGAGAATCAACACACTGATACAAAACATGTTGACAATGTTGTTGTCACACAAGAACTAGGAGTTGAGGCAGAGAATCTTGAGGGAAATGATAATTTTGCTACGTAAAAACCTTTTGAAAATGGTATGACACATAGGAACCAATAGTTGAGGTAGTATAGTTGGAGGATGAAGAGAATATTAGAACCTAGGAGGGTTTACACAAATCTATCAAAGGCACTACTATAAGATTAAATGTGATAGTGCAGCACAAAATTGAAAGGGGTTATCATTTAGAAACAATATTCTTATTTTCAAAGTTGAGAAATTGGATATAGTAGTAGTAACATTACAAGAAGGGGTCGTCCTATTGAGCAAGCATAGGAGGATCATTCATAATCTCAAGGAGGATTGGGCCAAATAATTAATGATTTACATAATTAGATGGGATAAGGTGGAGGAAAGGGAGAAAGAAAAGAGAAAGAAAAAGTCCAACGATTATAGGAGGACAAAGAGAAAATGTACAACCTTGTACATGAAATATTGAGTTATAAAAATCCCTCTCCTTATTACCCCTTATTTCTTCAAGAGAAAACTTTTATTTCTATTATTAACAATTGTTAAACAAGAGAGGCCATACAAGATAATCATCAATATGTCTTTTCTTGAATTATTCAAGTAGAGTAACTTTGCATAACAAAACTTTTTGTGCAAGCTATATCTACATGAGTTTTTCTATTATAAAGAAAATACCTTATATTTATCACCTTATGTGGGAGATATCCAACTAAGGGAATTTGCCTCATTTGAGCACAATTAGAGAAGTTGGAAGCTAGACCATGAAGCTATTACAACAAGCCAAAAGAATAGAAAGATGTGGATCTTAGAAGAACTAGGTTCTGTTGTAGTTATGGTGAGGACATATAATAAGTTTCTACAATCTCCAGACTAAAATTCTAAGGTAACTAGGGTCCATAGAAAAATTGTTGACATGTTTTCTAGGAACATTGAGTAATTGAGACCAAGTGCATTAGATGGTAGTAAGCTAATATGGGAAGTATGTGACTAGAAGAAGAAGGATGCATATTAATGTTGCTTCCAAAATTTATATATTACCTTTCAAGGATACATGTGTTTTTTAATTGTATTATACGATGTGGTCATAATTGGCTTGGTTTGAAATTTAGATTTCCTCTAATTTGACTTCCAACAATGAAGTACCATAATTATTTTCTGTTGAAACTAGAAGAGGTAGAGACTTGCTGGTTGGGCTTTATTTCTTTTGAATGATATATGGATATTACATATGCTACAACACAAGCCTACAATTTTACTAAGTTTCATTCGCAGTATGTTTTGAAGCCTGACTGAGGGGTCTACATGAGGAAATGCAATGGATTTAGTTAGGGGGAGATGTTGGTGCTTGGAATTGGAATCCTTTTGAAAATCATTTCCTTATCTTTTCAAACACTTTAACCTTGCAACTACATCCTTTTACCATATTAATTACCATATTTTACCAATCTATGTTATCCTTTCATGACACCTTAACTTGGGCAATTTTTCTTTTATATTGTTGAGATATTAATTATTTTGGGTGACTTTACTAATAAGATGATAAGAAGGATGATTTAGGATATCTTGGACTATTAGGATGGTGGTACTCTCTTTATCCTATGTGACGCTTCTCAAATATTTTTCAATGTTATCACACAAGAGCAAGATTTATTCTTGTCACGATGCTACTACCCTATTTCATGTTGATGGATGATCTATTTCCTTGATGCCATTTTCAGTAGTCAATATTGTTGGAAAATGTAACTAGATTCGGTCTTCATAATTGTCATTTGTCTCATCTCATGAATTAATTATTATGTATTGATCAAAAGAAGAAAAATGTAAAAGGAAAATTGTTTATAAAGCATAGTTTTCATGCTTATGTCATTTAGATAGGTCAACCATCTATTGTATGCTTCTAGGCCTTTGTCTTGAGTCATGGTCATTGTCATTTTGTAAAAGGCCCATTTGGCCACTTATATCAAGAAATTTTTTTTTTTTATAGAAGTGTTTAGGAATGTTTTGAAGAATTAGTCAGCGAACAAGTGGATGTTAGCCTAGAGTGGGCTTGAATAGCCACATGGAAGGCAATTTATAGAGAGACTTCTACCTCCATTTTGGATACACAATCAATGCAATTCTATTAATATATGTCTATAATTTGAAGAGGAATCTAAAGACCATTAGGAGGCTATAAGAGCCTTGCAAAAGAGATGTTTTTGATGTCTTTTGAGGTCCAAATTTGTAAAATTCCAAAGGTGCACATGTCTGAAGTTGTAGAAATTTCACCGCATATATGAAGTTGCAGAAGTGAAGGAGACGTGTATGGCTGGTTTACTGAATTATATCTCAGTGAGAGATATAGGCCTTGTTGGGTCTTAGAAGTATCCTTTGAAGTTGATAGGAAGAGAATCTCTTATTGGTTTTCCCCTGTGGAGGAGTCTTTCCCTGAAATGGATCCTATATCTTGTGTTCATGTGATCTATATTGTTTTGACATTTATTTGATGATGAAGAACATGAAAATAATAAAGTTAAGAAGAATATAAATCAAAAGTAAATGTTAATGAAGGAAAATGATATGTTAATAATGTTTTCATAATCACTTTTCCAACATGGTATTAGAGCTAAGGTCTGAATCATTGGTAGCTAGAAAATCACAAGAAGGTGAAGTTTGAGCCTGCTATAGTTGGATCCAACTATTCTTGGTTATTTTAATACATTCAAATGTGAAGACAAAGATTTTGTACATCAATCTACAATATTCAAGGAAGACAAAGAAACTTAAATAAAAGCCTTATCGTAGAATGTAGACTTGGCATTGAAACACCTAAACTCTGTTTAAAGTCTTATCTATTCTTGGTATCTAAAACTATGAATTGAAGCTACAAGGATGACATTTGAATATAATTAAAAGTGGATTGGAGAAATAAATATCATTATGGAAAAGAAACAATTCTATACACTGAAGGATGAAGAGCTGAAGACACCTAGGGAACTGAAGGCCCTTCACTTCATCCTTTCAAAGCACTGAGAAGCATAAATTAATTCAAATTCGTGTGATGGAAATATGAACCCTAACAAGTATGTGAATAAATAAGACCCAAGACCTAACAATGTTTAAAATAAGTGAAAAAGTTACCTTAAAGGAGATAATCCTACATGCCTTATATTACTAAAGGAAGAGGACCACATCAACATCACTATGATGAAAAAGAGAGGTCGAGACCTCTGTGACTATGAACAAAACTGTAAATAAAGGGTCACAAGATGTATTACCTTAAGAAATTTGTAAGGCATATCAAGAGGCATGGCTTAGGAATTTTCATAGTAGAAAACATCTTGTGGTTGCATTATGAATAGGTTCCTTGATATAGTCCTTCTAGTCAACATAAGAAATTCCTAGTAAAGATATCAAGGTTGACTTACATGGAAGACGTTTTGGTATTATTTTAAAATTAATTGTGTTGGAAAATGATGAGTAGTAGATCTACTTCAAAGGTTTAAATAAGTCCTATAGTTTGACAAAATTATGCCATCTCCAATAAGAAATAGGTACTACACATATTATCATTGATTTGAGAAGAATGGATTTCTGAAGCTAATAGAAACATAGAGGAAACTTTCGTGGAAGTCCTGGAGCTGGTAGAAGTGTAGAAGCCGAGAAGAGAATCTTGAGTTAGCACTACCATTGGAAGAATCATGACATAAATAGAAGTTGTAGTACCTTTGAAGTCAAACCTTAAATTTGGCATCTTGTAAGGTTTTTGTAGTAGCTTCTTATCTTACAAGACTAAGGTATGTGAGGGTTTTGGGGATATGTTTTTTTTCTAGGGTTGTTAGTCTCCATCTCCTTAAAGGGTTGTTGGTAACTAGGATTTTTTAAAACCCTAGTTGGTATTTGGAAACCCTAGTCATAAGAAAAACTCTAACCCTATTCTATTCCCTTATAGAGTCCATAGCTTTTGGTCTCTAGGATTTGTAGAGAGTCTAGGATGAAGTGGAAAAACTAGTAAGGGTAGTATTAAACTTTGATATTCAAACCATGGGATTGATACTTCTAAAAATAATATCAAAATATTTGGACATGAAATATCTAAGAATTCATGGACATGGACATGAAATCTATAAATATTTGGACCAAAAACTCATGATGTGATTAACCCGAAAGAATTTATCAATATCCCTAGATTGTCAAAATCATGATCATACTCTTGTATTTACATATTTTTCTTGATGGTACTTGTAAGTGAATGTTATAGGTACATAATGAAGGAAGCAAATTGAGAAAATATATATTGATCTTATGCCATGATGAGCATGATCAATGGTAAATTGGTAACCATGTTGGATCCTTGGTCACTCTGATAAAAGTGGACACATATGGAGATGGACCATGAGGATGTTGATGCTTTATTTTATAATATTGGCATGGTGAGAGGGAGCCCTTAAATGTTTGTAGAAGAAGCAACTAAAGATATGTTTTAATATTTTGTAGTAGGTCTCACCTATATAAAAAGGTGTGATCATTTTGTTTTAAAAATTTCTTTCTCATCTTTGGATTTTTCCATAGAATCATAAATATTTGTATATTGTAAAATCAACCCTTGTAGTATTATATATTGTTATTTGTTCACTTAGGTAAAACCCTAAATTTTAAGGTTTGACAATAAGATCTAGGGTTTTGAGACAAAACCTAGTAGAGGTTGATACAAGATATTACAGCATGAAAATGAAACCCTAGGTTTAAATTCTTCCGCTATGCTTGAAACCGTAACATGTTTTAGTTATTGGATATATAATATTTAATATTAAAGTTTTGATAAACTTAGATGCTCTCACTATGATGACATGCTAACCCTAGATTGATAAAGTTGACATCATACTCTTGTACATATATATTTGTGCTAGGTTGTAATTGTTGATGATATTTATAGATACATAGCTTTCAAGAGGTTGTAAGGTTGTATTCTTGCCTCATACTTGATGATGAATTTATGATGATGTTGATAACAATGGTAAGAAGGAGCTATAAGAACCCTGATGACATTGAAGTTTACATTGATGATTAAAAAATGACCATGTTTCTGTATGAAGACATAGAATGATGTTCCTAAAGATAAAAGTCCTTCGATGATATGATGATGTAAAAGAAAGATCCTCAGTAGCTGGAAGAAGAAATTTTTTAATGATGGGATAATATCCCTAAGTTGAGAGGGAGCTTGGATGAACGAAAGTGTATTTCCTCCATAGCTGAGAAGGAGGACATGATTCTTGGATTCATGTGTCATGAATAATCGATGTACATGTAGTAAAGGCCATAAGAAAAGAATGAGATTGGAGAATGGATAAAGCACTACCAATGGTTATTCTTGTTTGATGAGTCATGAACAAAACTCAATTGTTTTGAGAAGTGTTGAGGCTAAGTTTGGTGTTACTTGAGAAAATTGGGAAAGGAATATTCTGTCAATATTTGTTTCATATTATGATAACCTAAACAACATAAAAAATGGCTGAGGACCCCATATTTTATGCTAGCATTGATAATAAGTAGCAATATTGGTTGGGGTCTTAGAGCTATTGTGTGTTTGGAAAAATGAACAAGTAGCTGATGTGTTGATCTCTCCCTGAGAAATTTGAATATTTGATAAGCATTCTTGGATTTATGGATATCTCTGATACAGAGATATGAGTACCTTAGGATGTGTGCTAGTATGATGTTACTTGGGAGGACATCTTGGCCTAGATAGTATCGATATCGCAGTTATAATTTGACCTTGATGATGTCTAGATCCCTGTGTGGGAGGGTATCCTCGCATTGATGATATGGAGCTCCATTTTAGTGTTGATATATTGACCTTGATGATACCTAGATCCCTGTGAGGGTTGGTGTCTTGGCATGGAGGCCTAGATGGTATCTATATGTAGTTATAGTGATACTAGGATTGTAGCCTAATCGTACCTATGGTGGAGAGTTTCCTTGATGAAACCTTAGTTCCTGTTGGACTAATACCTTTGTAGATTTTTACCTTCATGGTATCTAGCATTATATATGTTGTTGTACACTTCTTGGAACACATCAAATTGAGGTCATCCTTTTACTGGCTAAACAATTATGAATACCTCCCTAGTTAATAGGGAGTGTTGGAAAATGTAACTAGTTTTGGTCTTCATAATTGTCATTTGTCTAATTCCATGGTGTAATTCTTATGTATTTATCAAAACAAGAAAAATGTAAAAGATTTTTTTTTATAAAGCATGGTTTTCATGCTTATGTCATTTAGTCAATAGGTCAAACATCCATTGTATGCCTCTAGGTCTTTGTCTTGAGTCACGGTCATTGTAATTATGTAAAAGACCCATTTTGGCACTTATATCAAGAAAATGTTTTTTTTTTATAAAAGTGTCGAGGTAATCTCCCAAGAACAAGTTAGCTAACGAGTGGAAGTTGGCCTAGAATGGGGTTAAAGAGCCACTTGCAAGGCTATTTATAGAGATACTTCGACCTCCATTTTGGATACACAATCAATGCACTTCTCTTAATATATGTCTGTGGTTCGAAGAGGAATGTGAAGACAATTAGGAAGGTAGAAAAGCCTTACAAAAGAGATATTTTTGAAGTATTTTGAGATCTAAAGTTGGAAAAGTATGAAGATTCACATTTCTAAAGTTGAATAAATCGAGACATGTATGGTTGGTTGGATCACTTGTACCTTGGTGAGAGCTAGAGGTCTTAATGGGTCTTGGAAGTCTCCTTGAAATTTAATAAGAAGAGAAGTTCTTGTGGGTTTTCCCCTGTTGGAGGGGTTTTTCCATGGCATGGAGCCTATATCTTGTGTTCATGTGATTTCTATTGTTTTGAGATAAATTTGATGATGAAGAACATAAACATAATCAAGTTAAGAAGAATCTAAATCAGAATTAAATGTTAAAGAAAGAAAATGATAAGTTAATAATGTTGGCGTAATCAATTTTCCAGCAAATATGGGTGTTGCTAATAAACTAGGTAGATAAAGACCATTGTGCTAGCAAGGATCACACTACTTTTGACAATTAAACCAACTCAGCTATGACAATTATGATCCCCCATTTTGGTCTCTCGCTAAAATGAGATATTATTATAGGATTAATTTTAGTTTCAGTAAACTGTTGTAATTTTTTTAAACAAAGACTCTTAGTTTGGATAGCCTGTGAATCAAGATATTCTCATGGATAATTTTGGCTTCAAGATTAGATAAGATGAAAATTTATAAAGACAAAAAAGCTTTGCCTTATGCAAGGGTGGCACCATCATCTCTTAGAACTTTTCGTCTTATAATTTTCTAGAATTAACACAATCCCCTACGGCTTCATGGCTTATTTTTGGTTAGTTGTACAAGCTTGCAATTTTTAAATCGCTAGCTTCGAGCAAAGGAGGAATTGCCCTCCTCCTTAGCAAGGATTGTTATCTTGTAGATGTAGTGTAGCAGTTTGAATTTAATTTACTTGGAGGTCATGCTCAGTGTTATTGTAATCTCATTTATCATTGTTACAAACTCTTTCTAATATATTGAAATTATTGTTAATTAAACTAGATTGCAAAATATTTGATATAGATTTCTCATGTGACTATTGGATTGAACATTATTAATATGGTGTTGCTATAGATCAAGAATCGCTATTACTTTAGGAAATATTGTTGGAACAGAATGGCATATTGATTATTGTGATATATGTTACATCTTGTTACATAGTCAATGAAGGGCTTGATTTTTATCGACTTGTTGGTTATGTGGTTGTGATTAAATGGGTTGTGCAATATTTTTCCAAGAGTATTATTTCCTTGCCTTGCAAGAGTAGTCTAGAGCAAATGTTTGAAATTTTATTCGACAAATGTGTGACCCCAGCTTTTAGGTTAGCATTGATAATAAGTATCAATATTGGTTGGGGTCCTAGAGCTACTGTATGATTGGATAAATGAACAAGTAGCTGATGTGTGGATCTCTCCTTGAGAAGTTTGAATATTTGATAAACATTCTTGGATTGATGGATATCTCTATGACGAAAAGATGAGTACCTTAGGATGTGTGTTGGTATGATGGTACTTGGGAGGACATCTTGGCCTAGTTGGTATTGATATATCTTATAGTTTGACCTTAATGATGTCTAGATCCCTATGTGGGAGGATATCCTTGTATTGATGATACAGAGCTCCATTTTAGTGTTGATATATTGACCTTGTTGATACCTAGATCCCTGCGAGGGTTGCAATCTTGGCATGGAGGCCAAGATGGTATCTATATCTAGTTGGATTGATAATAGGATTGTAGCCTGATCATACCTATAGTTTCAAGTTTCCTTGATGGCGCCTTAGTCGCTATTGGACTGATACCTTGGTAGTTTTTTTCCTTGATGGTATCTAACATTGTATATGTTGTTTTACTCTTCTTCTAACACTTCAAATTGAGGTCATACTTGTAGCGGTTGAAAAATTATGAATGCCTCCATAATTAAGAGGAAGTGTTGGAAAATGTAACTAGTTTTGGTCTTCCTAATTGTGATGTGTCTCATGTCATGATGTAATTCTTATGTATTTATCAAAACAAGAAAAATGTAAAAGAATTTTTTTTTTATAAAGCAAGGTTTTCATGCTTATTTAATTTAGTAAATAGGTCAAGCATTCATTATATACTTCTAGGTATTTGTCTTGGGTCATGTTCATTGTAATTATGTAAAAGACCCATTTGGGCGCTGATATCAAGAAATTTGTTTTTTTTATAGAAATTTCTAGGTAAGCTCCCAAGAAAAAGTCAGCCAACCAATGGAAGTAAGCCTATAATTGAGTTGTAGAGCCACTTGGAAGACTATTTATAGAGAGACTTTGACCTCCATTTTGGATACACAATCATTGCACTTCTCTTTATATATGTCAGCAGTTTGAAGAGGAATGAGAAGACCATTATGAGGCTAGAAAAGCCTATATCTTGTATTCATCTGATATCTATTGTTTTGACATTTATATGATGATGAAGAACATAAATAATATCAAGTTAAGAAGAATATAAATCACAAGTAAATGTTAAATAAGAAAAATGATAAGTTAATAATATTGTCCTAATCATTTTTCCTACAAATATGGGTGTTATTACTAAGATAAGTATATAAAGACCATTGTGCTAGCAAGTATCACACCACTTTGATGATTCAACAAACTCAGCTATGACAATTAGGATTCCCCATTTTCATCTTTCGCTAAAATGAGATGTTATTATTAATTTTATTTTTGAGTAAATTGTTGTAATTTTTTAAATTAAGACCCTTAGTTTGGATAGCCTCAGAATCAAGATATTTCCATGGGTAATTTTGGCTTCAAGATTAGACAGGATGAAAATTTATATAGACAAAAACCCTCTCCCTCGTGGAAGGTGGCACCATAATCTCTTAGAACTATCCATCTTGTAATTTTCTAGAATTAATGCAATCCTCTATGGGTTCATGGTTTATTTTTGGTTTGTTGTGCTAGCTTACAAGTTTTGAATTGACAGCTCCCTGCTATGGAGGAAGGGCCCTCCTCTTTAGCAGGGATTCTTATGTTATAGAGGTAGTGTAGGAGTTGTGCTTTAATTTACTTGGAGCTCATGTTCAGTGTTGTTGTAATCTCATTTATCATTGTTAGAAACTCTTATTGATATATTTCAATTATTGTTAATTAAACTAGATTGCAAAATATTTAATATAGATTTCTCATGTGACTACTGGATTATTCCTTATTAATCTGGTGCTGCTACAGACCAAGAATCGCTATTGTTTTATGAAACACTGCTGGAACAGAATGTCATATTGATTGTTGTGTTATATGTTACATTGTGTTACATAGTCAATGAAGGGCTTGATTTTGATTGGCTTGTTGGTTTTGTGGTTGTGTGGTTGTGATTAAATGGGTTGTGAAATAATTTTCTAAGAGTATTATTTCCTTTCCTTGCAAGAGTGGTCTAGAACAAATGTTTGAAATTTTATTTTACGAGTGTGTGGCCCCAGGTTTTAGGTTAGCATTGATAATAAGTACCATTATTGTTTGGTGTCGTGGAGCTACTGTATGTTTGGATAAATGAACAAGTAGCTGATGTGTTGATCTCTCCTTGAGAAGTTTTAATATTTGATAATAATTCTTGGATTGATGGATATCTATAAGAATGAGAGATGAGTACCTTAGGATGTGTGTCAGTATGATGGTACTTGGGAGGACATCTTGGCCTGGTTGGTATTGATATCTCAGTTATAGTTTGACCATAATGATGTCTAGATCCTTATGTGGGAGGGTATCCTAGTATTGATGATACGAAGCTCCATTTTAGTGTTGATATATTAACCTTGATGATACCTAGATCCCTGCAAGGGTTGCAATCTTGGCATGGAGGTCAAGATGGTATCTATATCGAGTTGGATTGATAATATGATTGTTGCCTAATCATACCTATAGTTTCAAGTTTCCTTGATGACACCTTAGTCCCTATTAGACTAATACCTTGGTAGTTTTTGGCCTTGATGGTATCTAACATTGTATATGTTGTTATACTCTTCTTGGAACACTTCAAATTGAGGGCATACTTGTACTTCCTGAAAAATATGAATACCTCCCTAATTAACAGGGAGTGTTGGAAAATGTAACTAGTTTGAGTCTTCCTAATTAGAATTTGTGTCATGTCATGATGTAATTCTTATGTATTTACCAAAATAAGAAAAATTTAAAATATTTTTTTTATAAAGTATGGTTTTCATGCTTATGTCATTTGGTCAATAGGTCAAGCATCCATTGTATGCTTCTAGGTCTTTGTCTTGAATCATGGTCATTGTAATTATGTAAAAGACCCATTTGGGCACTTATATCAAGAAAATATTCTTTTTTATAGAAGTGTCTAGGTAAGCTCCCAAGAACAAGTCAGCCAACTAGTGGAAGTCAGCCTATAATGGGGTTCAAGAGCCTACTTATAGAGATACTTCGACCTCAATCTTGGATACAAAATCAATGCACTTCTCTTAATATATGTTTTTGGTTTGAAGAGGAATGTGAAGACCATTAGGAGGTTAGAAGAGCCTTGCAAAAGAGATGTTTTTGAAGTATTTTGAGATCTAAAGTTGCAGAAGTATAAAGGTGCACATGTATGAAGTTGTAGAAGTGAAGGAGACATGTATGGATGGTGAGATCACTTGCACCTTTGTGAGAGCTAGAGGTCTTATTGGGTCTTGGAAGTCTCCTTGAAAGTTGATAAGAAGAGAAATTCTTGTGGGTTTTCCCTGTTGGAGGGGTTTTTCCATGGCATGGAGCCTATATCTTATGTTCATGTGATTTATATTGCCTTGAGATTTATTTGATGATGAAGAACATAAAAATAATCAACTTAAAAAGAATCTAAATCACATTTAAATGTTAAAGAAGGAAAATGATAAGTTAATAATGTTTTCCTAATCAATTTTCCAACAAATATGGGTGTTTCGAATAAGATAGGTAGATAAAGACCATTGTGCTAGCAAGGATCACACCACTTTTGATGATTCAACCAACTCAGCTATGAGAATTATGATTCCCCATTTTAGTCTCTCACTAAAATAAGATATTATTATAGAATTAATTTTGTTTCTAGTAAACTATTGTAATTTTTTAAACAAAGACTCTTAGTTTGGATAGTGTGAGAATCAATATATTCTAATGGATAATTTTTTCTTCAAGATTAGACTCGATGAAAGTTTATAAAGACAAAAACCCTCTACCTCATGCAAGGGTGGCACCATCATCTCTTAGAAAGGTGCATCTTGTAATTTCTAGACTTAATGCAATCCCCCATGGATTCATGGTTTATTTTTGGTTTATTGTACTAGCTTGCAAGTTTTAAATCGTCGACTCTCTGCTAAGGAGGAAGGGCCCTCCTCTTTACAGGGATTGTTATGTTGCAGATTTAGTGTAGCAGTTACACTTTAATTTACTTGGAGGTCATGTTTAGTGTTGTTGTAATCTGATTTATCATTGTTACAAACTTTTGCTCATATATTGCAATTATTGTTAATTAAACTAGCTAGCAAAATATTTGATATATGTTTCTCATGTGACTACTGGATTAATCCTTATTAATCTAGTGCTGCTACGAAACATGAATCACTATTGTTTTAAGGAATACTACTAGAATAGAATGTCATATCGATTATTGTGATATATGTTACATTGTGTTACATAGTCAATGAATGGATTGATTTTGATTGGCTTGTTGTTTGTGTGGTTGTGATTAAATGGTTTGTGCAATATTTTTCCAAGAGTACTATTTCATATCTTTGCAAGAGTGATCTAGAACAATTGTGTGAAATTTTATTCTACAAGTGTGATTTCATTTCTAGTATTTTGTGTTCATTTCTTATTTTTATGAGGGTTTTACAATGATGCCTTTGTTTTGCAAGAGTGAAGAGTTATAGTGACATGTGGCTTGACTGAGTGCCATGATCTTATAGAATAATATAGAGATAATTAGGATTGATCAATGTTAGTTATTAGTTATTGCTTGCATATATTGTGTGCAATAACCTTGAAAAAAAACCTACACTAGCTCAAACTTTATGTGTGTGTAATTATTATTATTTATTAAAGGAAAATTAATTCTCCCAACGCATACTAAAAAGCATATTTAACTAATTAACATTAATCTAGTTAGTATGCAAATATATATGTATGTATGTATATGTGTGTGTATGTGCGTTGGACCATGAGACAATCTTTGACACAATGTGACCATGGTTGATTTTCATATTGAGACAATGTTTATCAAAATGTGACGTTCGACCATGGTTGACAAAGGTTGATGATGGTTGACCATGATTTACCATGGATGGCCATGGTTGACCATGACTAACCATGATTAAGCATTGTTGATTTTCATATTGACCATGATTGACCATGGTTGACGACGGTTGAACGACACAATTTGACTATGGTGATTGACCAATTATGACCATGGTTATTGACCATGGATGAAAAGATATATTACAATAATATTAAAAATAATAAAAATTTAATAAATTTGTATAAATATATGATTTTTTGATATATTAACTATTGTATAAAAAAAAATCAAATTAAAAAAAATCCATATAAATTAATTTAAATATCTTAAGATATTTATAATCCCATATAAAAATGGTGTTCCAACAAGACAAGAAGAACAGAGACATAGCTGATAGGGAGAGATGAATATGGATTGCTACCTCAAACATACTTTTCCCACATGCTTCGCAACAAAGGTCTTTTCCTAGGTCTTCGACTTGTAATTGAAAGACCTACATTTAATCTATGTTTACCTTTTTAGATCTCAATATTGGCTGGAATTATATTATCCATAGCTACTTTCTACAAAATTCTAATAGACTATTCGTTTATTGAATTGAGGCTTCTGTGGTCCATAATAGTTGTAAGCAGAGCTTCAACGAAAATCACATGAGGAAAGACCTTTGTCGACGCGTTTCGAACCAACCAGTGTGGTTCATCATGAGGACAAGTTGAAGAAACAGATCCAGCTTAGCATGTTAAATAGTCTGAGTAGAGACTCCAACGGCTAAATCGACCAATGGCTAATTTTGACCTATGGACCCAGGTCAAATTACTATTCATTAATTTAATATTATTATTATTATTAATATTAAAACATAAAATATTTTTAATGGTTAGTTTTAAAAATTAATTAATTTATTAATAATTATATATGTAAATATATATATATATATATATATATATATATATATATATATATAAACATATTAAAGTTATGATATTAGGTTGTTAATAAATAAAATACTTATAGTGGTTAGTTTAAGGAGATAATTAACTTATTTATTTAAATTATTTAGTAATTATTGTTAATATAAAACATAAATATATATAATACTATGTTATTAAGGACCAGAAAAATTATAGATGGTTAAAGTTATATATATATATATATATATATATATATATATATATATATATATATATTAAAATCATAAAGTTAAGGTTAAAAATATAAATAAATAAAATAATTTAAATGGTTAGTTAGAAAAGGTAATTTATTTAATTTAATCAAATTATTTATTATTATATATTAATAATATAAGTAATTTTTAGTTTAATTAAATTATTTATTAATATAATATTAGTAATATAGTCTTGATATTATTAATATTAGTAGTCAAAATATTATTATTAATTTAATATTATTGTTATTCTTAATGTTGTTAATAATAATAATAATAATAATAATAATAATAATAATAATAATAAGTTAAATTAGGTAAAATATATAGATAAATAAAATACTTTTAATGGTTAGTTATAAAAACTTTAATTTAATATATATATATATATATATATATATATATATATATAAAAGTTATAATATTTAGTTATCAAGATAAAAGTAAGGTGAAAGATAAAAGATAGTTAAAAAAAATAAAAAAATTAAAATAAAATAAAATAAAATTAATTAATTAATTAATTACTTAATTACTTAATAAATTAATTAATTACTTAAAAATAAAAATAAAAATAAAAATGAAGATAAAAATGATGATGATGATGATGATGATGATGATAATAATAATAATAATAATAATAATAATAATAATAATAATAATAAGGTATATAAATAAATAAAATAAAATAAAACAGAGAGAACGACAAAAAATAAAAAGGGGAGGGACAGAAAAAAGACCAATAGAAACCACAGAGCAAAACGAATCAATCCCAGGAGGAAGGAAGGCTCCAGGGGGAACATAGAAAGCTAACAAAAAGGGGGGAAAGGGAAAGACTAAGACGACAGGGCAGGGATCCAACAGCTACTGATTTTCCAGCCGTCATCTCTATTGAGATTGTTAGGCCTTCTTTCAATCTCAATAGCTTCCCTGAATTTACAATGAGGGAATTGAGCAATCTTAGCAACAACCTTGGCCTCCTTAATACAAACCTGATGCTTGGTCTTTTCCACATGCTCTGCTAACGCTGAAGACTTGGTTCTCCCATGTCTTAGGTCAGCTGCATGTTTGCTTATCCTCTGATGGATGGAGCATCCTGTTTCCCCGATATAGGGGGTTCCACACGAACAAGGGATCAAGTAGACACCCTTCATGTCCATCGGGTCAACATGATCTTTCACCGATCGAAGGGATTTAAGAATGGTGTTGAGGAGCCTAAAGGTAGAAAGGATATCATACCTCTTAAGGATCCGAGCAATTTTATCTGTGGTTCCTTGAACATAGGGAAGATGGACCCCTAGTCGGTGCTCCTTCGGTTCTTTATTAATAATCACATTTTTATAGGCTTTAAGGAAAGCCTTCTGACCTAGGCGCCTACTGTAGCCATTCTCCACAAAGACATTAAGGAGATGGGATCTCTCCTTATCAAAACTCTTATTATTAGAAATCTTCAGGGCACGAGTAACAAGGGTGTTAAGAACACCCATCTTTTAAGAAGGGAAATGATGGGAATCGGCATGAAGATACTACCTTACAAAGACTATTCGTTATTGGAGAGCTTGACTACCCTTTTAAACAAATTTCCAAACTCTATACATTTCTACACAACATTTACCATAATAATTGAAGTAAATCCACATTCTTAAATCATATTATATGATTTTTATCATTAATTTATTAAGTTACATCCATTACATAGCAATAGTAAAGTGCTTAAAAAAACCCTTTTAACATTTTTTTAGACCATTATTAAACCACTTATTCAGGGTATACAATAAAGTAAGCTTATGAATATCAAAACAATTAGCAAACTGAATCTATGGTAGTTTCATAACTCCTACCAAGTTGCAAAACAACGATGAAAAACTAAACCATTTTAATTCAATATATATATATATATACACGCTTTTCGCGGAAATCTGATTTACTTAACGATGTCATGATGAGTACGAGTCGTCGTACGTTTTTGTCGTCTTTAGGTGAAATTCCTTCTCATCCTCCATGCAGAAGACAAAAACTACAGTGCCGCAACGCTTCTTTTCGTTCTTTCTTGTACTATTGTTTTGTCTCATGTTATCAACTATGTACGAACCATACAAACTCTTTGGTATCTTGATATGCATCTTCGAGTTGGATGCACAACATTGTAGCTACGTGCAGCAACTCAAATGAGCGTGTTGTCATAGGGTTCTCTCGGTATTAGGTGAAGGGTTTGAATCCATAGTCAAATTGACGGAGTCTGGAACCGTCCAATGATGCCAATGCAGAATGTGTTAAAAAGGAACAGCGGAATGTGTAAAAGAGGAGCAAAGGATATTTGAAGCATTTGAACACTGGTTTTGAAGCCCTCCAAATGGTGAAGATATGATGTATTAAAAACACAAGAATAGTTATGACCCTCCAAGAGGTGAAGATGTGATGTATATGGATATTTATTTGTTTATTTTAAATAGGTTTTAATATTTTCAAATAGTGATTCAATAACACATACTATATCCATGAAAAAGAAATGATCCTTCAACAAATTACACGCTAAAATAAGTTTTCAATGGCTAAATACGAGTATAAATCTAGGGTTCTACTCATACAAGTATAAACATTTAAAAAAATAATAACCTAATTAATATTTAGTTAATTTGAAATCTTTCATTTAAAAGAAATTTTCACCTACAAAATTTAACCATGAGTGCTGAATGTAATAGTCACAGACTGCATGTCTCTTATCTAAATCACTACCAGTTATATGAAGTGCCAACAATAATCTGTATATACTACCATCCATGGTCGGAAAGAAGAATACAAATTTGCAGGTGTCAAAAAAGTACAGCAGTTAAAGCTTGGATTCTACACATTTATAGCGGTGTGATCTATATTAGTTACAGAAAACAACCCACTGGCAAATGCTCTACTGACGTCGAAAAAAGCTTGCATGGAAGACCATGTCATACCACTATAGTGAACCATACGTCACTTCCATACACAGCCCCGACGTCGAAAAAAGTTGGAATAGAAGACCATGGCATACCATGTATAGTGAACCAGACGTCACTTGTATACACTCAGTCAAGTATATGGTAGATAATTGTTTCCATTCGAACTGATCAAAAGTAATTCAAATAGCATCTTTTTGACTGGGATATACCTGAATTCGACAGAAAATTGCAGTTACACCTTGCATTGATTCATGGATTTTTTTTATTTTTTTGGGGGTTTTATATGGTTTCATTGATTCTCGACAATCCGTACATGGTATTTAGCCATATAGGTCTTCCAAACGCACTTGTATCTTCATACCCACACCAAAACTTAAAAACATGATATATGATTAATCATATGATATTTGTATGGAATATATTAGAATCTTATCTATCACCAATATCGGTATGGTATATTTTTGAGGTTTGGAATTTTTTTTTTTTAAAATGAATATTTGATGTTACTTTTGTGTCTTATTTTCTTCATATCTTGATTATGCATTTTTATATAATAGGAAGTAATTAAAAAAATATTCAAAAAAATATTTATAATTTAATTAACATTTTCTATAATTTATATTATCAAAACAAAGTATCACTATTCTTGCATAATATGTATTGATAGTTAGAACCTATAAATATATAATCAATTTGAATTTGAGCTTAGTAATTTGAAAAATTCTAGGAAATCACATAGTAAAATCCTTCAAAATTAATGAACCAGCAAAAAATTGCCCCAATAAACCTAGTATCTAGTAAAACTCAACTATAAAACTTTTGTAAACCCACCAACACTCATTAAAACCATGAAATATTAATAGAGTAGGACATAACATTGAGTAAAATCACTAAATATTATTAATAGAGTAGGGATGAACCACCAAAATGGAGCAAACCCAATGTTGTAAGGAAAATAAAGTGAAATGAATTAAATCCTTCAAAGTTCATTTATCAGAGCATAGCACACCAACAATGTTAAGAAAAACAAATTCGAAGCCTCTAATGAATTACAAGAAGACATTTAAGTAAGAAATTGCTTCATAGTACTAGATAATAACTTGCCAATCTGAATTCCATTGGTCTAAATAATACCTAGTTCAAGTTAAGGACGATAGAATGGATTTGTAAATTCTATCTTGAGCTCGCTTGTTGAAGTTTTTATTAACTCTTGAATATTCTTACTCAAGGATAAAGAGCCCATACACAAGAGGAGTTGTGACATAGAAAGATAAAAATATATTAAGAATATCATGACAAAAGCCAAAAGGGATGGCTGACTATCTAGGCTCGATATTGAAAGGATCCGTAGGCATCGTAATTGGGATTTCAGGAAATCAGACGCCGAATCAAAGAAGAGCCCAAATTGAGAGCTGAAATCAATAAGGGAAGGTCAACCATTTGGATCCTAATTTCGAGAAAAGCTCAGCACATGGGAACCTAGATTTTGGAGGGTCATTCATTTCATAACTTTGGAGCATCAAATTTTTGTAACTCCTTACAAACCAAAAAACCTTTGAAAGTGCCAAGGGTTGTGTAGCAAGGGAAATGCAAAGGAAATCATTGCAAGACCGAGGACCCCAATGACTTTTTATCTCTCCTCCAGAGGACACCTGGTAACAAATAATTGGCTCTGAGAAGATGACGAGGTAGATGGCATTAGCTTGATGTGGTCATACAATGGACACATGTCAGTCAGTTTAGGCAATTTTGAGGGCCTAATGGGGAAAATTTGCGTGAAAATTGTCACCAGTCACGAGGTGCCACGTGGAAATGATGACATCAATGTGACATCATTTCAGAGGTCGGTTTTTCAGAAGCTAGAGTTTCATTAACTCCTAACAAATTGTTTCATAAAGTTTCGATCCAATAAAGGTCTCTCATGTTGAGTGGATTTTTTTCACAAGGACTCCAAATAACCCATAGTGGAGATATGGTCCAACACCCAGGTTCTATGGAGAATTTCGGAGGTCGGAGCTTTAGAATCCCTCTGTAATTTCATTTGAGAAAATCTACGATGGGAGGTGCTTCCGATGTTGAATAGTGTTTGGTTATGGAAGCCTAAAGGACCAAGGAGAGAGAGAAAATGTACTATGATATAGGCCCTCGATAGGATCTTAAAGACCTTTTTACTTGAGTACCAAGCCTCTGATCATAGCACATGGTCCCATGGAGGAGAAATAGGATGAGGGATTAATCAACAAGGAGCTAAGGGCCAATTGGGACATCGTAATATTGTAACATCCTTTTTAATAAAAGTTAGGATACAAATGGCTTTGAAATATCCAACACAATATTGTATGAAAGCATCTAGTCACATCTCATGGTCCTATGGTCAATAAACGATAAATGGGTTAGTTTCAAAAGGGAGTGAAGTTATCGAAACTCTATGAATTCGTAAGAATTTTCTAAAGAGAGTTACAATGGATGAAGGCTATAATATTGTACCACTCAAGTATTATACTGGTTTTCCCAAGCATCGGTCCCATGGAGGTAAAATAAGAAAAGTACTAAGAGAAAAGGGGATAAAAGCATCAAAATTTCATGATTTTGTAACATTATTTTAATAAGTTTTACGGTACCTTAAGGCCCAATACTGTAGCACAGAAAGTATGGAATATGGATGAGTCGGTAGCTAAGTTATAGAGCACCTCTAATGCCACTGTACAAGACCACGTCCAGCTCCAAAAAGGGGAAGTTTCAAAGTTGTTAAAAGGAGAAAGAGACAAGAAAAATGGTTGGTAACTGTGGAGGAATACCATGGTAGAGGTGTGGCTTGATCAGAGGTAATCAGAGGAATTGGAATGACATATATTTTTTTGTGTCGATGTGGACACCTCGCTTTTTTATCCTTTTTTTAGTTTTTGTTTTCAGCAAAAGAAACCAATTTTTTTATGCAATCATTAGGACATCTAGGACAATGGCATGCTGAGACAGTTGATAGTTCAAAAGCATGGAGCTTTTTTGGATATTTTGTAATTGTTGTTAAAGCTCTCTCCCCTTATAAAAGGGAAGAGGAAACTCTTTAGAAGGGTTTTGAAATCTTGTCCTGGGCGGGGAGCTAGTTATCGTCAGGTTGGAAAGACGCCTAGCCCGTAAGCAGGGGCTATCCCCTGTTCACTTCGATGACCTATACTTAATTAGGATTTGTCACGCGCGATATGCCGACGACTTACCACTGGGAATCGTGGGTACCATAGAGCTCATAAGAGGAATCCATAAACGTATCACCCACTTCCTACAATCCGGCCCGAACCTTGAGGTAGGCGGTCTGAATGTTGTCTTTTTAGTGATTCTAAATTTTGTTTTCAAGGATAGGTTCCAAGTTTTAGTTCAATTGCTTGTTTCTGATGTGGTAATTGTTATACGAATGTCAACACTTTAATCAGATGATATGGACTCCATTTTTGAATATTAATGAAAAAGATATGGTGATTCTAAGCATAGCAAGGTGTAGTATGTGTTCTTCCTCTGTATGTCATTGCATATGTGTTTCTCTTCATCATAAATTGTGTAATTTGTAGCTACTAGATTCACTCATAAATCTTGGAATGACTTATGTTATAATATAGTAGACAATACCTATGGGATTGCAGATTTACTATGTTATGTTGTAGCAGAATTTACCTATGAAATATTGAGGTGGAAACCTTAAAACGTGCTCCATAATTTATGCACTTCATTTCCTTATTCTTTCATGATTTTGTTGGAATTTACTACTTAGGATTCTAAGTCTATCCATCCCTTTGTGCTTAATTCGTTACTTTCCTCCTTCCCATCTTTACTGCAATGAAAATTTGACTTGAATTTACTGTGTGTAGGCCACCAGACTTGGACATTTATTCTTAGGAGGATCTATATTGCTTATGTGTATGTCTGAATCTACCTCCGCAAAAGGTAATTGAACAACTTTAAAATCATTTTGCATTTATCTATTAAGCAACAATGAATTTGTTGGAAATAATACTGAGAGGGGGGGTGAATCAGTATTATCAAATCAAATATTTCCTTTTTCAATTCCAGATCATATACGCTACTTCAGTTAGTGAAAACCGCGTATATACGCAACTACGCAGAAGGAAACCCGCGTATACCATGCAAAATTATAATTTACTTAATCTTACAGATGTTGATTATTAATCTGTATATCAGAATCAAATAAACAGTAACCAGAAACAGTAAAATAGAGCAGAAGACAATCACACACAATAACACAAGATATAAGGTGGAGACCCAATGTGGGTGAAAACCACCTGGTGCAATTCGTCTCTATCTTCCTTTTAATTAGAAACTTCTTCTTACAATGATTATGTACTAGTGTAGTCCTTTACCAGTACGCAGGCTGCAACCTGCAGAGAGCTACAACCCTCTCTTGTTCTCTAGCTTCTCCTGGAAGGGAGCTACAACCCCCTTAGCTCTTGCACTAGTCAAGATACTAGTACGTAGATGCTAGCCTATAGAAGGCTACAACCTTCTCTTTCTTCCAGGGACCACGTTTCATAAATTTTCATACTGGATCCATGAATATCAATCAATCATTTAGAATTTCTGCATCAAACGATCTCCTTTTACCAATTATAACTGAATCAAGTAGATACTTCTTTGACAGTTGTACCCAAAGCACAGTAACAGTAACCACACACCAAATTCTGAACCCAGAACACTGCAACAATAAACAGAAGCAGCTAGAACCCAACTCAAGAGATTTACGCTACTTCAATAACCTGAAATCTGCGTGCATACGCTTCTGTGTTTTGACCAACCCGCATATACGTTGTTTTTATTTACTGATCCTACGTGTATACAAGCCTTCTCTTCTCTGAACCTACGTACAGATCTATAAAGGATAATCCACTCTTTCAAATATTCAGACTAATTAACCCAGATTATCAGATTTATAGATTAAGCATGCGCCACATATAACAGATCAAAATCATATAAAGATACTATTATTCAAGCCTTAAGATTATGACCCATCAATAGAACTTATCCTTCCCTTTGCACTAAGGTTCTTCCTTCATTCAGATTCAGATCTGCACCATAACCCCAATCACCAATATTTCAAATCTAGAACTTATTAGATATTTAATTAATTCAGATGATACTTTGCCAAATGATCTCCTTCCTCTTTTATAGTCTTAGGCCTTGCACAATACCACGGTCCAAAACCATAATAAAACAATACCATGGACCCCAAAACTTGATATCAACACTTCTGACGAGATACCATGGCCCAAAACCATGGGTTCAAATACCAAGGATTAAATACCACGGACCAAAAGTAAGTTCTCCAACATATACGTTCTTTTCTTTGCGTGAAAGTGCGTGTATACGCATACATGCCTTTGTAACGTATAACCCGCGTGTATATGCGTCTGTGTCTAGGTGAACCTGCATATATGTCTTTTCCTTCATTCTGAAAGCCTGAACTGAGATTTGTCACCAAAGATAGTTGCCATCAAGGACAACACCTGTGCCATAGCTCCAAACCCATGCCATAATGCCAACAATCTCCCCCTTTGGACTTGATAGCAACCCCAAGATCCTCAAAGTCATTCTCCCCCTTTGTCATCAAGGGCAAAGGGTTGTGCTCCCCCTGAGTACATGCTGAAGTCTCTACTCTATTGTGCTGACCATACTCCCCCTGGCTATAGGCAAGATCTGCAAAAAGATGTTCTTCAAGAAGAACCATGACTTATACATCATAAAAGACCTTCCTATCATCAAAAGACTCAATACATACATCCATCACCCAATCAAGTGGGGATCATCCACCCAACCAAGTGGGGATACATTAGAAATTTACATATGACAACCAAGTACATTACATCTTCATCCCAGGCATAGTGGGGAAACCAAAATAGGTCGCTACATGACCTTGACACCATAAAAGTGATACATGACATAGAGACGAAATATCTAGAGCAAGACTTATGAAAATCACCAATAACTGATATCAGCAGCATCTGTCAATCACCATTCAGGTCAGCAACCATGTTTTTCTTTTGTTCTCCCTCTGCATTTGTTCCGCCTGAAACCAACAATAGTTTTGAACTTGAACCAAAAGCTTCTAAGATAATGCCAACAATGCATCATTAGAAGTTTATCTGCTCCCCCTGAACCTATGCCAGATGGTCTCTGTCAGACCCATATCATACTATCTTCAACCAGAGCCTGTCCCTACTGATATCCATCAGGCCTCCATATACGCGACTGTCTCTGCATAAACCGGCGTATGTACGCGGATCCTCCTCAGGCAACTTACGTACACCCATTTTTCTCTGAAACAGACAAGTTTTAACAGGAAGATGATGCATCAACTACTCCCAGCTTCTATCTGAGGTATTCAAAAGTTTCCCTCGGTAGTGGTTTGGTGAGAATATCAGCAACTTGTTCCTTAGAGGGAACATACTCCAATTTGACCTTTTGTTCCAACACTTGTTCCCGGAGAAAGTGATACTTGATCGGTATGTGCTTAGTCTTTGAATGCATAACAGGATTCTTTGAAATGCTAATTGCACTTGTATTATCACATAAGATGGAGATAGGTGGTGTACAAGTGATTTGAAAATCCTGTAAAGTTTGCATCATCCAAAGGAGTTGAGTGCAGCAAGATGCAGCAGCCACATATTCAACTTCAGCTGTAGATAAAGCAATTGAACTTTGTTTCTTGTTGAACCAAGGTACTAATCTGGAACCCATGAAGAATGCACCACCACTAGTGCTTTTCCTGTCATCCACGCTTCCAACCCAATTTGCATTTGTATAAGCATGAAGTGTGAGATCTGTATCTCTAGGATACCATAAGCCATAGTTTTGAGTTCCTTGAAGGTACTTGAAGATTCTCTTAACTGCCTGAAGATGAGTTTCCTTTGGATTTGCTTGAAATCTTCCAACTATTCCCACTGCATGCATGATGTCTGGTCGGGTACCTGTTAAATAAAGCAGACTTCCAATCATGGATCTATAGGTTGGTTGATGCACCGCTGCCGATTCATCATTTGCACTGAGGCTGCATCCTGTAACCATAGGAGTACATACTGGTTTCGAATCTTCCATGCCATATTTCTTCAAGATCTGCTTGAGGTACTTGGTTTGAGATAAAAAGATACCGCCTTCATTTTGTTAGATTTGTAATCCAAGAAAATATGTCAGTTCTCCAAGCAAGGACATTTCGAATTCTTTCTGCATCATCAAGGCAAAGCTTTGACTCATAGCTTCTTCATTGCTGCCAAAGATGATATCATCAACATACACAACAAGAATTAGCAATTTGTTATTTTCAATTTTTATATAAAGATTTCTATCTGCTGATCCTTTTAAGAAACCTTGTTGATGAAGATATTTGTCCATACGATAATACCAAGCCCTTGGAGCTTGTTTAAGACCATAGAGAGCCTTCTTTAGTCTACATACAAGATTTGGATCATTCCCAAGAATGAAACCATCTGGTTGCTCAATGTACACTTCTTCTTCTAAGTCTCCATTCAGAAAGGCTGATTTCACGTCCATTTGAAATACTTTGAACTTCTGAAAGCTAGAGAGAGCAAGGAACATTCTGATGGCCTCAAGTCTAGCAATGGGAGCAAAAGTTTCTTCAAAGTCTATTCCTTCTTGTTGAGCATACCCTTTACAAACAAGTCTGGCCTTGTTTCTAATCACTTCCCCATTTTCATTCAACTTGTTTTTGAAGATCCATTTTGTCCCTATGACATTCTTATCTTTTGGTCTAGGAACCAACTCCCAAGTGTTATTATTTTCGATCTGCTCAAGTTCTTCATCCATTGCCTTAACCTAGCATTCATATTTGCATGCCTCTTTTACATTTTGTGGTTTAGTGGAGGAGAGTAATGCCAAATAGCTTGAGGCTTCTACAATTGTTCTTCTTGTTTGTATACCTGCCTCTTTCTGCCCCAAAATTTGAGATTCTGGATGATTCTTCTGAACGTACCTGGATGGAGTCTTATCTTCTATCCTTATCTATTCTTCTGGTGCCTCTTGAGCTTCTTCTTCATCATAAGTCTGATTAGATGTTGAAGGATAGTCCTCATCATCTTCAAAATTTTCGGAATTCACTTGCCTAGGAATGTTTCCTTCTTCATCAAACACTAAATCAATGTTTTCAACAATTCTTCCAAGTATTTTGTTGTAACACTTATATGCTTTGTTGTGGGGAGAATAACCAAGGAGAATGCCTTCATCTGCTCTAGGTTCAAACTTGCCAAGATTTTCATCATTATTTTTAATATAGCATTTGCTTCCAAAAATTTTGAAATATTTTACCAAAGGAGTCTCACCATACCAGAGCTCATGAGGAGTTTGAGTGATGTTCACTCGGACATTTGTCTTGTTGAGAATAACAACTGCAGCAAATGCGGCTTCACCCCAGAAGGTTGCGGGAGTTCCAGACCCATCAAGCATTGCACGAGCCATTTGTTGAACCGTTTTGTTCATCCTTTCTACTACTTCATTTTGCTAAGGAGTCCTAGCTATAGAGAATTCCCTTCTTATTTCATGTTCTTCACAAAAATCAAAAAATTCATTCGAGGTAATTCTCCTCCTCGATCAGACCTGAGGCATTTGATTCTGTGATCTGATTCGTTCTCCACCAAGGCTTTGAATGACTTGAACTTTTCAAAGGCTTCGTCTTTGTGCTTCATAAGTCCTATCCAACACATCCTGGAATAGTCATCAATGAATAATATAAAGTATTCTTTTCCTCGAGGTGACCTTTTCCTAGTTGGACCACATACATCAGTATGGACAAGTTCAAGTGGCCTGCTGGCTGATCCTTCCTTCTCAGGGAAGTTATTTCTGGTTTTCTTACCAAACTGACATGATTTGCATATTGTATTGTCTGGGATTCTGATGTCTGGAAGACCACAAACTGCTTGGTATTTGCATGCTTTCCTTATATGTGAGAAACTGAGATGCCCCAATCTTCTGTGCCATAGCCAGTGTTCATCATTCTTGCTCAGATAGCATTGATGTTGTCCTTCTTTGAATATGTATAAATTATTTGGAGTCCTTATGCCTTTGATCACTGTTTTTCCTATATCAAGATCACGAACGCTACATCCATCTGATCGAAATATTACCTCAGTTACTTGATCACACATCTAGCTGACACTTAATAGATTATGCTTTAAGCCATCAACATACATGACATTTCCAGCTTTGACCCTTTCTTTCAACTAAACAGAACCTTTACCTTTTATGAGAGCAGGGGTGTCATTCCAAATGAAACCTTCTTCTCCTTCTCTGAGGCACTATATGACTGAATTTTTTCTTTATCACCTGTCATATGTTTCGAACATCCACTGTCAATGTACCATTGATTTTCCTGCCCTTCCGCATATAAGGCTATACCACATCTTTCTGGTTGGGGTTCTTTTATTCTCCATGATTTGGCACTTGAGGCTTGTTCCTTCTGAGTTGTCTGGCGAAACCTACTCCTGCATTCAGAATCTTCATGACCGCAATTGTTACAAATAGAATATTCTATTTCATTTTCAAGAGCTAAGAAGTTGTTGTAGGTCCTTTTCATGATCCCAGTCATACTCCTCTGTTTATGAGCTTCTCTAGTCATGATTTTCTTATAGGCAACACATTGAGCTACTTTGTGACCAAAGTTATGACAAGAAAAACATTGGCCATTGAAGAAACTCCTGTGATTACCAAATCTACCAGCCAAATGATTGTAGTTCCTATTGACATCCATTCTTGAGGCAAATTGAGAAGGTTTTACCTGTGGCTGGTTGTAGCTTCTGTTTGTCCTTAAAGTAGATTGTCCCCGATTTACCTACTGATTTCCATTGGGTCTTTGTTCACTTCTACTTGCAGCATCAAGATAACTCTTGGAGGTAGATGGTTTCTGTGCTTGAGTTGTTTCTTCATTATATCCCATACCTGTCTTGATTAGTGGAGAGCGCTGCACTTTGATAATCTCATCTAACGTGTCAGATCCTTTAACAAATCTAAGATTAAGAGCTTTTGTTTTCTCAATCTCTTTTCTCAGTCCCACAATTTCACATTCTAATTTTTCATGATGTTTTTCCTTTTTAGCAAGTTGGAGTTGTAGAGTATCTATGATCACATTCTTCTCTTCTAAACAAATTTTGAGTCTAGAAATCTCTTCATAAAGACTTTCTTAATCTATAGCATCCACAAAATCATCATCTTCAAAAGCCATTAAAAGTTTATATTTATTACCTTGTTCATCTTCGTCACTATTTGAAAGTCCATCACTATCTTCATGAGTGTAATAGCTTTTCTTATCTACATTTTGTTTCTTGTTCCATCTAACAGGTTCCTTACCCTTGTCAATCTTATCCTTATGAGGACATTTGGCAGCATAGTGATCGACTCTTCCACAAGCAAAGCATTTGAAAGGTAACTTACCTCTGAATCTTCCAGTACCCTGTTGAAGGTTCTTGACAAAATTTGACTCTTCATCTTCTTCTGAAGTATGTCCTAACTCATAGTAATCTCCTTTGCCTGATTCCTTGAATGCAGCTTCTCTATTGTCTGATGGTCCTCCTTTCCTCATTTCGTAAGTGGTTAGAATTCCGTGCAGCTGTGACATGGTAAGGTTCCGTATATTCTCCTTTTCTTCTATTGGAGAAACTTTTGATTCAAACTTAGGGGACAAAGATCTTAGAACTTTTTCAACCACAACAGCCTCTTTTATTTCTTCACCCAAATTTTTCATACAATTAACAATCTCATCTACGTGAAGGAAATAGTTAGCAACACTTTCATCATTGTGCATTCGGAGATTTTCATACTGAATTCTGAGGGTTTGAAGTTTTGCTCATTTTACCTGTTCATCTCCTTCATAGCTCAGAACAATCTTGTCCCATATTTCTTTTGCGGATTTATACTGCATAACCTTGACAAATTCTGATTGAGATAGACATCCTAATAGAGTATTGACAGCCTTTGCATTTGTTTCATATTGCTTCTTACCAGCCGGATCTCTAGGAGTTGTGGATGGAAAATTATACCCTGTATCTATGATATCCCAAACTTCTGTACCAAGAGATTGTAGATAGGCTGTGACTCTTACCTTCCAATAGACGAAGTTGGTCCCATCAAAAATTGGTGGCCTGATAGATGCTTCTCTCTTGTAGTTGCTCATGATGATGGATCTTCCTTCAAGTGATCAAGCTTCTTTAGAAGGACCTGCTCTGATATCAATTGTTGGAAATAATACTGAGAGGGGGGGTGAATCAGTATTATCAAATCAAATATTCCCTTTTTCAATTCCAAATAATATATGCTACTTCAGTTAGTGAAAACTGTGTATATACGCAACTACGTAGAAGGAAACCCGCGTATACCATGCAAACTTATAATTTACTTAATCTTACAGATGTTGATTATTAATTTGTATATCAGAATCAAATAAACAGTAACCAGAAATAGTAAAACAGAGGATAAGACAACCACACACAATAACACAAGATATAAGGTGGAAACCCAATGTGGGTGAAAACCACCTGCTGCAATTCGTCTCTATCTTCCTTTTAATTAGAAATTTCTTTTTACATTGATTCTATATTGGTGCAGTCCTTTACCAGTACGCAGGCTGAAGCCTACAGAGAGATACAACCCTCTCTCATTCTCCAGCTTCTCCTGGAAGGGAGCTACAACCCCCTTAGCTCTTGCACTAGTCAAGATACTAGTACGTAGGTGCTGGCCTACAGAAGGCTACAACCTTCTCTTTCTTCCAGGGACCACGTTTCATAAATTTTCAGACTGGATCCATGAACATCAATCAATCATTTAGAATTTCTACATCAAACAATCTCCTTTTACATATTAGAACTGAATCAAGTAGATACTTCTCTGACATCTATACCCAAAGCATAGTAACAGTAACCACACACCAAATTCTAAACCCAGAACACTGTAACAATAAACAGAAGCAGCTAGAACCCAACTCAAGAGATGTACGCTACTTCAATAACCTGAAACCTGCGTGCATACACTTCTGTGTTTTGACCAACCTGCATATACACTGTTTTTATTTACTGATCCAGCATGTATACGCGCCTTCACTTCACTGAACCTACATACAGATCTATAAAGGATAATCCACTCTTTCAAATATTTAGACACTAATTAACCCAGATTATCAGATTTATAGATTAAGCATGTGCCACATATAACAGATCAAAATCATATAAAGATACTATTATTCAAGCCTTAAGATTATGACCCATCAATAGAACTTATCCTTCTCTTTGCGCTAAGGTTCTTCCTTCATTTAGATCCAGATCTGCACCATAACCCCAATCACCAATATTTCAAATCTAGCACTTATTAGATATTCAATTAATTCAGATGATACTTTGCCAAATGATCTCTTTCCTCTTTTATAGTCTTAGGCCTTGCACAATACCACGGTCCAAAACCATAATAAAACAATACCATGGACCCCAAAACTTGAGATCAACACTTCTGACAAGATGCCATGCTCCAAAACCATAGGTTCAAATACCAAGGACTAAATACCATGGACCAAAAGCAAGTTCTCCAACATATACGTGATTTTATTTGCGTGAAAGTGTGTGTATACGCATACGTGCCTTTGTAACGTATAACCCATGTGTATACGCGTCTGCGTCTAGGTGAACCTGCGTATATGTCTTTTCCTTCATTCTGAAAGCCTGAACTGAGATCTGTCACCAGAGAGAGTTGCCATCAAGGACAACACCTGTGCCATAATGCCAACAGAATTATCTTCAAGAGACACTAACATGTCCTAGGCACTGACCTCTCCTCAACCTGAGGGCTACCTCTAGGATCCACAACATCTTTTGGTGCTATTGTTGGGGACGAATCATAATATTTTCCCTAGGTATGACATTTTCTACATTCCTTCTTTTGGGTGAGTAGAGGAAGTGTGGATTGAATATATATCACCTTGGTGACTCCATTGTTTATATATTTATTTGACAATCCTAGCTTTGAAAAGGCCTCATACTCACTCTGATATTTCCTAGCAGAAAATTCCTCCCATATTCGACCCTGAAAAGATCATATCCAAGAGGATTTGGAAGGAGAGGACCCCTGTTACTCTAGATCCACCAATATCTTTTCCTGAAGTGTCAACTTCCATCTCTCAAAAGGATGAGATAAACTACCCTGAGTCTTCTTACAAAGCCTTGGAATATTTTGAAAAATGGTGCCAATTATTTAGTTCATTTTCCTCTAAAGTCAATTTTGAAGAATCCTCTGTTATTTTAGCTCCTCTCATATTCCCTACCTTCCCAGAAACTAAAGAAGTCAAATATATTCTCATAAATAGTTCCACTGAGAGCATTGATAACACCTTTTCTTTGCTCCATACATCCATAATCCATACAACACCTCAACTAGGCCCTGTGTTAAATCATCTACCACCTCCATTTCAAACATGGTTGTCCCTCGTTTCATACGTAATCAATATTCTCCACCTAACTTTCCTCAATCCCTGAATGCTATGTGAGAGGATTACCCTAAAAATATGCCAAGGTTCATTGGAAAGGATGATATTTCAACCCAAAAACATATAGATACTTTCTCCCCATTTGTTGAGAATCTGAATGTAGAACATCTCGATGTAGTATTGAGACTCTTTGTTCAGTCTTTAGATGGATGTGTCACGAAATGGTTCAAGACTCTACCAAATTTTTCAATTAATACATGAGAGGAGATGGAGAATGATTTCATGTAGAAATGAGTAGAGAAAAAGGACTATGGCTATATTCTTACAAAATTTAATGCAATAAATAAAAATCACAATGAATATGTTTCAAAATTTATAAGGAGGTTCAATAAGTTATATAACATTATTCCTACAGAAATTAAACCTCCAAAGGATACTGCCAAAGTGGTTTCTTCGAAAGCATTTGAACCAGAGTTTGGGTTTATCTTGAGAGAAAGAAAGTGTCGTACTCTGGACAAAATACAAACAGATGCCCTGGAAGTTGAAGGAAATTTTGTGTCTACTAGAAAGTGGAAGAGGGAAAATTGAATATGGTGACAAGAGGAGACGAAAGGAAGAATCTAGTTCTACTGCACATGTAATGGAAAATTAAGAACATAAGCTAGATGAGATGAGAAATTTAATAAGGAATTTATCTAACAAACTGGTAAAAATGGAATTGGAGAAAAAAAATCCCCCTCGACAAAGTCAATCAGCTCCTTACAAAAAATTTAATCCTCAATATAGGATGCCATGTTGCATCTATTGGAAATGGAGAGAAAGGATCAATAGGATCACATTCAACCTGCTCTATACCTAGAAAATGATCCTGAAGAGAATATTAAATAAAACATAGAAGTTCAATAAAATCAATTCTCTTCTCTCTCAAAGGGAGAAAATGAAACAGAATCCCATGAAGAAGAAGGGGATGATTTGGATGCCCCACTAGATGATGATTAGATAGATAGTTATTGTAAATAATTTGTTGACTTCATGCAAGGTCAATTGCAAAGGAAATACAATCTTAGGTTATCTATGAAAAGGTCAAGGGGGGAATATTAGAATGAATAAACTCTTCATCCAAGTTCCCCTAAGACAGTAGATAAAGGTAAGAAACCGCTCAACCTTGTCCCACCAACTGAGAAGGAATACTCCCATCACTTTTCAAATGATTATGGAGCCTCCAAAATAGAGAAATGTCCCCCACCTTTGAGTCTAGTAAAAATTGATAAGAATTTGTCTTCCCTCAATCTCCAAAAGGAGTTAGAGAAAGTCAAGATAATTGTCCATTTGATTGAATTATTGAAATAACCCCAGTATAAAGCTCAAGTGACTCATCTTATGAGTTCACCCATCACTACCCCTCTGCAAGATAGCCTTAACCTTCAAGAAGAGAGGCCTATGGTTGTGTTTACACCCCATGTGGAAGAACAAGACTCTTCCACTACTCCATTCTATGTCACCTTATTAATTCATGACTCACTACTACATAATTGTATGCTTGACTCAAGAGAATCTCACAACTTAATGTGATTATCTGTGATGGAACAGTTGGGACTCTAGATAACAAAGCCATATCAAGATTTATACTCCTCTGATTCCAAAAGAGTAAAGTGCTTGGGTATGATCAAGGATTTGGGGGTCAATTTGGAACAAATACTAGTAAAGAGCATAGTCATGGACATTGTAGTTGTTGACATCCCTGTAAGATTTGGTATGCTTTTGTCTAGGTCATGGGGAAGTAAACTTGGGGGTTCCATTAAACTGGATTTAACTTATTCTACCATTCCCGTATTTGGTGGAGAAGAGCACCGATTATATAGGGAATCCATATTTGTGAAGACAGTTACAAAGGTAGATTGTTCCAACAATGCTAATGTGTATGGTAAGGAGAAAGATTTTTCTTCTCTATTGTTAGACGAATATGATCAAATCATGGGAAAGACCCAGGTGGAATCTACAACTCAGCAGAGTAAATAATCATTGGAGCATGAAAAGGTGTGGAAATTATATTTTGATGGTGCTTATTCTAGAGAATGAAATGGGGAAGGTGTGTTAGCCGTTTCTCCAGAAGGTAGCTTGATCCCTCTCTCTTTCAAGCTAGAGTTCGAGGCCACAAAAAATGTTGTTGAATATGAAGCCTTTCTTTTAGGCCTGCAAGCTGCTAGAAATATTAACATTGTGTGCTTAAATGTGTTTCGAGATTCAAAGTTGGTGGTAAAGAAAATAAAAAAATAGTATCAAACTAAGCATCCAAGATTGAATGCCTATAAGAACGAAGTATGGGATTTGGTTGAAAACTTTTTCTTAGCCTTTAATATTTAGTTCTTACCCTAAGAACGAAATCAATTGGAAAATTCCTTCATCATCACTGCTAGAAAGTTTAAGCCTCCCTAGAATCCCTTGCTCAGATATGAAGTCGAGGTCAAGTATAGGCCATCGGTACGAGACAATGTCAAATAGAGGCGGGTGTCTAAAGATGAAGGATAGATCAAGTGCTTCATGGAGCTCATTGGAGAATTCTTGACCATGATGATTGATCAGGAGGACGAGGAGATGACATGTGAACATCAGGTTGGTTGGTAATAAACCATTGTTGGTCACAAGATATTACAGCTAAAGGGGAATACCATCCCCGAAGGAATGGTTCAATTGGAAACCCTGTTTAACTCAAATAATGTGTCTCCTAAGCCAACTAAGAAAGAGAGTGAGGAATATGTGGAAGATTGTAATATTGGTACTGATGAAGATCTGATAATAATAAAATTAGCTAAAGGAGTCCATAGGGAATCCAAACAAAGGTACATGGATCTTTTCAAGGAGTTCATGGACGTGTTTTCCTGGTCATATGCTGATTTGAAGAATTTTGATCCTCATGTCATAAAACACAAAATTCCTTTAAAAACTAGGGTGAATCCATATAAGAAGAATTTTAGGTAGATTAATCCTCTATTGCTCCCATCAATTGAAAAGGAGGTGGAGAAATTGTTACAGGCTAAGCTAATTGTGCCTTTATGGTACTTCAATTGGGTAGAAAATTTGGTTCTTATCACGAATAAGAATGGAGAAATAAGGTTGTGCATATATTTCATAAATTTGAATAAGGCCTCGCTAAAAGATAACTATCCTCTTCCTAAAATGAATTATATTCTGCAAAAAATGGTTCCATGATGGATGGTTTCTATGGATATAACAAAGTCATTGTATACCCTGAGGATCATAAAAAATTTACTTTTACTACACCATGGGGAATATTTATGTATGCCAAAATTCCTTTTGTCCTCATAAATGATGGACATGCTTTCCATAAAGTGATGGATATACCATTTGTTGGAGAGTGGGATAAATTTGTAGTAATATACATGGATGACTATTATACAATATATACAATTGTGGATAAAATTAGCTCCCTTAGGTTTGATGGCTAACCTAGAACAATAGAGAGACAATGAATACAACGATTTCCTTAAAGTAAATAGATGATGATATCAAGCCTACCTGGAGTTTGTCATGGGATTTGCTCCTTTAAATCGAATGCTCCAATTCCAGCTCTGATTGCCAAAATTAGAATTTTCACAGTCAGATGACACAAGCCAAGAAACTACGAGATCTATGCAATATCATCTACATACTTTATTCAATAGATTAACATGGTATTGAAATATATGAAATAACAACATCACATATAGGAAAATAGAGAATTATTTGCATTAATATAAATGGAAGGAGTTTACAACCACAAATAGGTGTTGATCTTGTAAAAGAGCTCCTCCAAGGCTGACTTGTCCTTCCCTTGTCACAATTTACACCTCCAAACACCCTAAATTTATCAAATGAAATCTCTCACCACAAAAACATAAGGGTAAAATCCAACCTCTTGCACATGGAACGTTGTAAATGTATTGAGGAGTGGGGTAAGTTGGGAGTTCTTATCCAATTACCAATCTAAGATTTTAGGTCCACCTTTGATGGGAGGACGAGATTAAATGATAAGGGATGGAAACTCCAAAGCAGAGTCGGATAGGATCTGAATGATGTATATGAAGTAAATGGTTGTAATATATTATGGAATATTCCAGAATAGGAGGCTTCTAGAATTTCTTTCCTTTTCCTAAATTTCTAGAACCATCCCACGTTCAAATGGGAGCAACTTGTAGGTGATCAACGTAGGCCATAATGGAGAAACATGGTTGTTAACAGTTTCTAGTAGGAGGCCAGGGAGTGTTGGTCCTAAAACTGGCTTAGATGATGCAGTTTAGGGTAGAAACTCTAGGAAATGAAAGGTACATGTATAGCGATTTGTGAAATGATGATGACACGAGGGAATATGATGTTAATTGATCCCATTAGGAGGCCTATTTATCGAATGTGACTAAATGTCCTGTAAAAAAGTACCCCCTAAAGTGAAAATTCAGAAATGTTGATTGATGACTAAAGTGCTTTACCTCATGACAATTTGGGATCAAGAACAACTGACGAGCTTCATCTTATACAATACAATTACATCATGACACCTTTGTTGCTGAAGGAGGAATACCCATACTCAGCACATAGGCTAACATAACATGTATAATGATCAAAGTACATGCCCATAGATGATAACTGGTGGACTCATGACTAGATGATTGTTTGCACGATCATGGTCATCATACACTGTGATCTCTATATAATCCTGAAATCGCAACCCATATTTATGAAACTAGATCTAGGGCCTTCTATCTCATTCACACAACCATCCATTATATGATTCTAACCATGTGAATCAATGAGATGAGGTCGAACATGGTAAACAACATCATATTACCATCCAATAACGTAATACGTTAACAAATGTGCGAGAAATCATCGATGATGTTAATGGCTCTCAAGGTACTAGAGTACTATCTATATGGTGTGAATAAATGAGTTGATGTTGAAAACCACACAGAGTCTTTTAGTCAAAGGCCATTGATGTAAACCTATCATGGAGGGCAACGAAAATTTCCATTGATGTATGCAATAACCAAGGTACGAAGGGGTATTTCTAAGTCAACTTCATTGATAATGTGTTGATGTCAATAAGAAGCGACCCTTCGCAGGAGGGCCTTGATGTATTTCCCAACAATGACATGAAATGGGTATCACGATTGAGACATAATGATGCTAAAACGAAACTAGATCAGGAAAGGAAAACATGGAATCAAGACTTAAGAGTATTGTAATGAATATCAACTGAATGACTTTTCTTGAACACAGTGGCGACACTGATTGGAGTTGTGAGAATTGACCCAAAACTGAAATGGAGGCTCTAGAAATAGTATGATAACCAAAAGACAAGAATATTACCCAACCCAATAGTGACAGAGATGAAGTGGAAGAGTTTCATGTTCAAGAGTGAATCACTGTCATTAGAAAATGGAATACATTATTTTCCCAGTTTCCCCAACCATACTTGTCAGTACCTCTTTATTTCTTAACAAGCTTGAGGAGGATAACATATGCTTGATCTATAAGTTCATACTTTGGATGAATCCCTCCTAGTATGAGTAATGAATTGTAAGAAGGAGTGGTTCGACCTTGTCATGTTTGACAAGTCCATCGTTGTTTGATGCTTTAACGAGTCTAGCAAAGGTAAAACTCAACATATTTTTCATGTTTAGAGAGTTTGAAAAAGAGATGAAAAAGAAAACTCCATATGTCCCTTTTCATAGATAGTCTCTCAATTCTAAAAAGGTAGAAAACACTACTCAAGATAACCTCTAAGCCATATTCGAATAAGGTATTCCTTTTTCATAAATAGTCTATCTTAGTCTGGAAAATGGTTAAACTTATATTGAGTAGACGTATTTTCATTTACTTTAATGAGTTCGAAAAGACAAGTGCTCGACAATATTTTCATATTTTGGGAGTCAAAAAAGAGCTGAAAGAGGACTCCAAGGGGCTACTTTTTCGTAGGTTTACATAGCCTGAAAAAGAAATAATAGTATACTGTTTGGTTGAAATTACTTGTCTAAAGCATGATAAAAACCTATTAACAATGGTCGACATGCTCAAAACAGTACAAAAGGATTAAAAAAACTTGTTTAATAGTAAAAATGAAGCATGTTTAGAGAAAATTGTTAAATATGAATAAAATAATGCAAGAAATGACCATAAATACTCAAAATGACTATTCATTTTCACCATTTTACATTTATCTCTATTAGTGAGAGTTTTGGGCCCTTTTTACCCTCGATCTTTTGTAGCTGATTGCGACCAATCTGGTGGACCATTCTGAGTATCGTCGCTTTCCAAGTAGGACCTAAAATGCTTCCCTTTCTCTTAATGGTTCAATTTTGTGATTTCATGTAATTTTTTTGAGGTTTTGAGGGCCCTCGGGTTCAAAGAATATGCCTTGGGACCAACACACCCCCTAGTATTGAAATTTATGTTACACCGAGGAAGATTAACACTACATGGAGAGGTGCAACACTCTTTCTTGTACTACTAGGGTCGTTGGGCATAAAATTCCAACTTGTTTATCATTTTTTCCCTCAAGTTTTTTCAAGTTTATCTAATGAAAAGGAGCCTAATGAATCTCTTTTTAATGTTTCAAGTGTTCATTAGCACAAAATGGAATTAATCTAGAGAGAAAGAGAACATGAGAAACAACATTTAAATGCAGCAATGATCCTACTACCATCCAGGCACTAAAAATATATGGATTGCTCAAATTATTTTGGCTTCCCTGTATGAGGCAAAAAATGTAGTTGTTAAAATACCTTCCTCATTCATGGTATTTTCAAGCACAAGCATTCAGTTCTGCGAAACATCTACTTGAGATAAAGGTAGAGGATATCTACTTTCTGACTAGTTTATCCAAAAGTGGCTCCCCCATCTCTCTCCTATGGAGGAGAAGTGGTGGGGAGACAGTGAAAGATTATATCACCACTTATTGTAGACCTTGAGCACTTCCAAACAAGGATGGAAATATCAACATAAAATATGTGACCTAGTTACCTTTGAGAACGATCCTATTCATTATCATGATATTTCCAGCTAGCTCAACACTGCATGTGGTAGGTAAATCGTACATGTAGTATGGGGTGGAGTGACTGGAGCCAACAACCTTCAACTGGAGTGAGGGAATTTTTGGTCAATATGAAGGAACAACCGACTAAAGAAAGAGAGGGGAAGTTAAAGAACTTTCACTATGGTTCAATCTCAATCTCTTTTTCTCTAGACGAGTGTCATTACTTCAGCCTCAGCAAATCATACTTGAGCCTATTGATCTAAGGGTATCATGGATAAAGAGGTGGATAAATCATATGGCTCGACATGCAAGTCCTTCAATGATCAACTTCTCATTAGCATTCTTTGGCTGGTTTCTTAGATATTTCATGATGATTAACGACTATCCTTATGCAGGGATGGATTTACATGATGATCCCGAGCTTGTGTTTTCTGTGGCTGAGAAATGGGATGCTACAGGTAAAATTCAACCATTTTAAGTTTTTGGAAGTTTTACAATTTGTTTGTGTTTTTAATGCTTCCCGAGAATAAAGTATTGATGTTTCATGCGGATGTGGGATCAGCTTTACCAGTAGGTGCTTCATATCTCCATTTTGCAGAGAGACAACCACATGAGAAGGCAATAGAACTAGTATAGGTCCTTTCAGTAGGACGAGATGCGTTACGACATCTTGAGGTAGTTGAGATCCTATCAAAGGTGGAGCACCACATGGAGGGGTTGACACATTGGATTCATGAGATAGGTGTTGACCATATTATGATGCGACTTCAACTATACACTATGAGAGTGCCTAGCCGTTTTTGTTAATTGTTGCACAAGATAGCTCATGCAGTGTCATTTTATGATGAGAAACATTGATTTTATCTAAAACATAATTAGCTAGGGCATATGCTAATGTTTTTATATTTATATAGATATGTTCATATCATATGAAATCGAAATATATTTCCAGAAGACGTACTCTCAAAACCATGTGAAGGATGGCAACATTTCTGACCAAATAAACATTATCAAGTTGTAGTACCACAAGCTGTGAGTCAAGCCTGATGACTATATGATGGATACCATGTAAAATAGCATCATATAGTAACTCCACCACTACGTTGTACTCAGTGATTTTTTTAGTAGAGTGACCAATGAAAATCCCTTGCATACTCACTATCTTGTCATTTGGAGCAAAGATAGCCCATGTTGCAGAAGATAGGTTCTCAATACTATGACTAGCACCATCAGCATAACTAGTATATATTTCAAGAGAATTCGACATATGAAAACCAAACGTAAAAGAAATCAACAAAAACCTAAGGAAACTCTCAAAAGATACATTACAAACACACTCAACACACCTATAGATAGTATGTACACAATGTACTAGGCATGGGATCAAACATAGTAGTTTTTGAGGTACAACCCATTCCGAGGTTGCGCTAGTGGAACTCCATCAAAATATACTAACTCATAGGACCCTTTTGCAATGACTCACTTGAAAATGTATGGACCCAACCACATGGGTTGGAACTTCCTTGGACCTAACTTATCAACCTCCTGGTCATATAAGAGAACCAAGACTCCTTCTGATAAAATACGAGGCTTGACATTTTTATCATATGGTGCCTTGACGTGTCTTTTATGAGATTTTATGGCTAAAGTAGCATCTCATCGAGTTTCATCCAAACAAGTCAAATGGAAAACACGTTCCTTCTCTACAAAAGTGGTAGGAAGAAGTTTGACTGCTAATTTTAATGATGGAATTTCACATTCGATGGGGAGGATAGTTTCCAGACCATAGGCCAACTGAAAGGGTGTGAATCCGGTAGCAGTGTTAACTGAGGTTCGGTATGCCCATAAGGGAGTGTAAATGAGCAAGTGTTAGTTTGATTTACGGACCCCTACCATATGTTGAGGCATACTCTTAAGGACTTTATTAATAGCCTCAACATGTCTGTTAGCCTGAGGATAGTAGGGAGTGGAACTTTCATGTGAAAATCCCAACTTAGCAGTTAGTTCAGTCATCATATGATTCTAGAAATGCTTCTCGTGATCCATAACTATTTCTTGCGGAACACCAAACCTAGCAATAATGTTATTAAAGGAAAATTATGTAGTTGTTTCACCCGTATTTTTAAATATAGGCGTTGCCTCATCCCACCTAGTAAAGTAGTCAACAACGACAATGATATTACCATTCCCCGCAATCGAGTGAGGGTTGCATGTCATAAATTCGATAGCCATTTCGCAAAGGAACCAGTAGCTACAATGGGATGCAATGAAGAAGGTCGTGCACATACTTTACAATGATAGATATGGCACACATGACACTTCTAGATGGTGAGGTTGCAGATGCAAAAGATAATAGACCAAAAGTGACAAGCACATAATATCCTCATCATGGTATCGTAACTAGATAAATATGTGTTGCATGCCCTTGAATGACATTCATTAAGGACTTTATTGGCCTCCTCAAGGGTGAGCCAACTCCATAATATTGTATCAATTCCATGACAATAAAGGGTGTACCGATAATAACATAATTTTAGGATTGGCATCAAATACGTCATCGCTCAGAGTGAGAGTTATTAGGTTGGAAAGTCTCGGTCCATAGATAGATCATAAAATAACCATAACACAAGTTAGATGACGATATTAGGAACAATGAATCGTCATGGATAGAATCCTCAAATGTAGATTCAGAAACAGGGGAAGGAAGATCACACATTAGCTCAAGGAAAACTAAGCATTTCTTTGACTTGGATTTGATGATTTCTAGGTTGAACTCTTGGAGAATAATGATCCACTTAGAGTAATTGCACCCCAGAAATTAACGTCACAATATATATGTCATAGGGTTTCAATTCGAAATGACCATAGTTTTCCTAAGCAATATGTAATGGAAAAACCTTTAAACAACTTAAAGGACTGCCAAAGCCAACGTTTTTACGTGAGTATACCTAATTTCAATCCCTATATCATCTTCTTTGACCAATACCATTTCTATAGTAGAAATGGAAGCAACGAGATATAGGAAATAATCGTGCTGATAATCAAGGGGTACATAAGATATACCCGAACAAACACATCTTTCAAGGAAACAAATTCTTTTTGAGTAGCGTCATCCCAATGGAAGGGAACATGAATCCTTTGGTCAGCTTAGCGTAATTAGGAACGAACCTCGATCGGAAGTTAGTTTTTTCTTGGAATCTTTGTAACTAAACAAGAGAAGAAGGTGCAAGAAATGTAGCGATTGCTTGCACTTTCAGGGGATCAATACAAATTCCTTGTTTTGAAATGACAAAACCGAAGAGTCGACCAAAAACAAGAAAGAACATACATTTGTGCAGGTTAATTTGAATGTTATAATGTTTAAAATGGAGGAAAATAGTGCTTAAATGCATCAGGTGATCAACCTGATGTTTGGAATGAATAGGGAGATCATCTAAATAGGGTTGCACGATATGTTTAATGTCATGAAAAGAACAATCCATACCACATTGAAACGTGTCCCCTATGTTCTTCAAGACGAATCGGAGCTTTTGATAAGAAAAATTACCCCAGGGACAAATAAATGCAGTCTTAGGTTGGTCCACTCGGAGAATTTTGATTTGATTATAGTGTGAGAATCCATCCATGATCGAATAAATCTCGCAACCAGCGCAGTCATCAACAAGTTGGTCAATAAACAAGGTTCAATAGTTGTCCTTAGGACAAGTATGATTCACGTCCTAGTAATTGACACATACTCATATTGTGCCTTGTTTCTTCATGACAGGGGCAATGTTTGATAACCAGCCAGTTAAAGGAATGAGGCATATGAAACCAGCCTGTAAATGATTTTCAACTTCAGCTTCAATCCTAACAACCTTCTTGGAATGGACCGGATGGAGGGGCTGCTGGACATTTTTGGCATGACGATATGTTTTAATCTTATGCATAGCTATGTTTTGGTCGATAACTGGAATTTCTTCATAAGCCCAGGAAAAGACATCCCAAAACTCACAGAAAAGGGTTCTATAAATCTCGATCTTAGATGGAGAACAAGATGCTCCAATTTTTATATTTTCGACAATTCTTGGTTTAACTGAGATATCTAGAGGTATGGTCTCTTTGATATTCGAAAGGCTATTTTTGGAGACAACCTCGTGAATAGAGACAAAACTTGTAAAAGTCTCGACAAAATTAGGTAAATATACATCACTAATATTATCCTCAATGTGATATGGTAAGGAGGAACAATGATGATGTTCATCTGAGAGCCAGTGATCTGGCATCATGATTTCCATTATGATATCATAAGTGGGGAATACTCGAGAAAAAGGATCAGAACGCATGCCATAATTCAATGATATATCTACCCAATTAATTGAAGAAAAGGTATATGCCACACAAGTCAAATAGATGGCTTCGTAATCTAGCTCAATGCATCTAAGAGACATTTGGTCACCAAAACTTTGGATGTTAGTTCGTCTATGACAATCCAAGGATTATCCATGATAGTAGAAGATGATATCATATTGATATAAGAAATCAAAGGTGAGTTGTCGAGAAGGACAAGAGGAGGGAGTGAAAAGGTTCCCGTAGGCAAATAATCCTTCGATAATCGAACTTTGACATGCTGGTAGGAGTGTAGAGTTTCCCCTACAAGATGGAAACTTTCAATAACATGAGAATGAGAGGTGAAAAAGGTGAGTTTATCTATGGCTAAAATCCCACATTATGAGGAAATTTGATCATACGAAAGTAAGTAAAAATGAAGACAACCATGGCATAAACCCACATATGTACCAATATAATATTATAATCAAGAGGTTCATCAATAACTTTAACTTTTATGGAAACGGTTTTGCCCCTGAGTTATACTTGAAGGGAATTTAAAATCCCACAAGGTTTATACATTCTTCCATCGAAGGCTTTCAACATGGTGGTCGATTAACTCAGTTGAGGAAAACCAATTAACTTCCAGCAAGACATGAAAATAATGTAGGTCGAGGCTCCCTTGTCTACAATAGAGTGATGAATGTTCTTACCATAGAAATTGACTTGGATTATAAAATATAACTGAGATGGAATTCTAGGGGTATATTTCTCATGAGAGAAAACCACTAGGTTGGAATCCAATGGATCCACACATCCAATAGTTGATAACAAGGCCTTATTTTAGGCGGGGCAGTTCTGCAATACTTCAAGAGTTGACATTACTGATGGAGACTTAGTCAAGTCTTCAACTATGTTATAATTTTTGGCATCTCTTGAATGAGGATTGAAATCATACATATGAATAATGCCCTTCAAAGTCTTGATAGTCAATTTCGCATGAATCAGAGGTGGAGCAGGATCAGATGAAGGTGATGCCAAACTGGTAGGTTAATTAGTAGCCTAATTGATTACTATATTCGCATTACTAGAGTCCTTTTTCTGAGAGGCCACCATAACATCGGATTTCAGCTTCGAGAGGAAAGCTAAAAACTATACTAGAGGAAGAAGGGTCTCTGAAAACCATATCTATATTGATTGAGAAATGGTTTGGTCAATACATGTGTAAAGTGATCCTCATTGTAAATCAAGCATGGGTATTGAGCCTTTCGTTTCTCGTCGAAGAACTAATTTGTTTGTTTATCCTTCGGTGAGGGATCTTTCTTTTTATTACCTTTGCCTTTCTTCTTTCTTCCATGTTGTTATTTGAACTTTCCTTTATCAGATGAGACAACATTTGTCTTGGAAGTAGAAGCCGTAGTTGGATGGGATTGAGGGTTTTATGTAGGTGCAATAAGAGAAATTCTAGATGGTTTACTCGCCGACTGCCAATTGGCAGAACCAATCATGCCATCAATAGCATGAGATTCTTTACCATGTGGAAGAGGAACAATATTTGAAGGTCTTGGAGAATTTGGTATCTTATCATATAGCATGCTCGATTGGATATAAACAAGGTCCAAATATTGTACACGAGCAATAACCTTTTCTTCGGTCACGAATCCACCTTTAGCCACATCTTCCGTTATAGGGGCTAACAAAGATTTGAAAAATCATTCCGCTAACAATTGATCGGGAACATAAGTCTTTACCAACTGACAACGATGTCTCCAATCATGAATGTGATTTGAGATGTGAGTGGAATATGATTGTTTGAAGTTTGTCAAGAGTTCCTTTCTAGTTTCGCATCTAATAGGTAGCTGGAAATGTATGAGGAATGTCGTGGTTAAAGTAATGAAATCATGAAATGAAGCTCTAGGTAATTCAATATACCCTTTAGTTATAGTACTAATAATTGTTCTTTGGTAAATGAAAAGTTGAATAGAATCATCATTAAGGAGTTTGAAGAACACCATAGATGATACATCATAACGTGTGTCGATGGGTCTTCTCCTAGATTCCCATTGAATTTTGGGATATAAGAAGGAAATTTAGTGGGAATAACTAGCCACCATGGTGACTGAACGATGGGGTCATTAATGAGCCAAGCTAAGTCCGGAAATTCAAGAGTAACCACAAAAGTAAACTATCTGTTAAATTCTGAAGCAGAATGACCTAGATATGAAGGAATAGCTTGAGCAACTGGCACATGAATCCATACATAAGGAGGGTTTTGATAATAAGGAATCTGGGTACCAGAAAAGGGAGGATTCTAATAACTAATATACAAATGACCTTGTTGTCCAACCCCAAGATGACGATAAAACTACTGGAATTGTTGGGTTTGGGTTTGTTGGCCTTGAAAAGGCACTTGAGAAATTCCTTAATATGGTCCATATTGTTTCCCGATAGGGGTTTGTATTTCCACATGGTAAGGTGGGTTTGATTGGGACTATGCCATGCTATGAATAATCTAACCTATTGAAACTTGAGGAGTACCCTATCCAAGCAGTTGAGAATGTAAGGTACCTAATACAGGTTAGGTAAGAGGAACCTAGGAAGTGCTAGATACCAAGGGGAAAGGTTGTGATGGAATGACAATTTGTAAAGGTTGGATCACATGTATTTGAGCTTTTTGGGGTGTTGATGGATGGATAGGAATCTGAGATGAAGATGGTGCAAATTGAGGATTCAACAATCGATCCCAAAATGAACCAGGTTGAATGGGCAAGGTAGGTTTCCAAACACTGGCATCCATTCTAGGATAAGGAGGAATATCATAAGGCTAATTAGCGATTTGAGGTATACCAACAACAGTTTTCCCCCTGCTAAATGAAGAGGGGATGATGGAGGAAACTACGATCTAGATGGAGGGTACCCAACATAAGAAGAGTCAGGTTGTTGAAGGTAGCCTTTCCCACTGACATAACGACCACCCTATTGCTCGACCATACCTGTAGATGGAGGAAGAGGAGAAGAATGAAAGTAACTCATGAGAGAAGTACCAAATGTTATTGTCGAATTAGATAACATGGGTGTCAGGCGGAAAGAGTCGATTGTGCGGACACAACCAACCTCCCTAGGAGCCTAAGACTCTCTAGTAACAAACAAGACAAACAAGAGCAATCCTTCTCTAAACATGCATTTACTATATAAGAAATCAAGTGTTTAGATCCTACCTATAATCCAACGCTATTGTAGCAGTCCAGCTCCGCTGATCCGGATGAGCTCCTCCTTCACTTTGAAACCTGCATACACTAACAATCAAACGATTAAATAGCACTCGATAATCTCATAGAATAAAACATATTTAACACATAGACCAAGGAGTACATGAAACAACTCATAAATAACAAGTTATTGAGAAGAATGGACTCATTTGCATTAATAGGTAACAAAAGGAACAAATACAACCTGAGCCTTGGTGTTGTGCAAGTCCCTCCCAGGGTCCATCAAGAGTTCTCCTTTACTTTGACAAAGCTCACCCACTTCCAAATAGAACAAGCAAAGATGGCAATCTCTCCTCACAAGCTTCTAAATGGGAGTCCTAATTCCTGCAGCATTTACCCTTAGAAATGTATAGCTTCCAACCTTCCCTCCTTCTGGCCCAATGCCTGTATTTATAGTGCTCAAGAGGAAGTTAATCAGGTCCACCATCAATGGGATAATCCCCTCTTTGGATGGGATAGCTCCCTCATTAATGGGATAAGTTCCTCTTTGGTAGGAGTGCATGAACCATCTGGAGGCGCTCAATACACGTCAAACAACCTTCTAGAATGCTCTAGAAATGACCACAAGTGACTTTTTAAAGATGAAACTTGCGCATTTTAACCTTTATAGGGGGACGCACCTGCCCCTTTACATACAGAGCGTCCAAAGACGCAGCTTTTGTGAACATTGGATGCGTCCCCGCAGGTAAGGTTGAGAGAACCTGCGTCCCCAGAGATAAATACATTTATAAAAGACTTTCTCTCTTTTTGGAGTTTGACATGGAGAGCAGAGGCATAAGACTTGCCTAAGAGGATAGCATGACTGTTGATTGAGCCATACTAACTGTAAATAGTCATGGTGACATTTTTTAGTGTAACAGATTGCCCCCTAAAGTGCGAAGTCTGTAATAGATTAGGGTTTTGTATTATCTAGGAAGGGTGAAGCGCTTTATCATTTCAAGGATTATCTCATGGAGAGCCTGGTCAGAACCTGCAATTTTCAACACAAAATACATGTATAAGATTATATCATCACTGAGGTAGGCATTCCCATACTCAGATTAAAACTTTAACTAACAGACTAACTACTCTGATACAGGAATGATTTTGCAGTACATCATAATCATAGACTTTTGTAGACACAGTATGGGCGCAGCCATCTGTTTATGATGAGTCTACTTAGATAATGAATACAAAACTCCTCGCAGCCTGGATGGTGGAAACTAGATCCAGGGTCTTCATTTCTACTTCCCGAATTGGTACGATTCTAGCCATGCGAATAAATGAGTTGATGTCGAACATGGTAGAAACCACTTGATTACCAGTCGATGATGTAAACTGTTAACAAGCGTGAGAGAGACCACCAGTAATGTCAATGGTTCTCAAAGTACCCAGTACAATCCATGAGATGTGAATACATGAGTTGATGTCGAACATTTCACGGAATCCTTCGATCGAAAGTCAATGATGTAAACTGACGTCAAAGGCGAGAAACCTGCCATTGATGCATGCAGACTTCAAGGTACTGACGATTTCTAAGTCATCTCTCTAGATAATGTGCTGATGTCGATAGAAAGCGACCCGTTGCAGGCAAGCCCGCAACACGAAATCATTGTTCAAGTTGAAGAAATGTTGCTGTAAGGACTGACTCAGGGATGGTCAAATGGATGACAAGTATTTTGCAGATGAAAGTTTTGCTTGCAGACCTCTTGAACACATAACGACACGACAGATGGCTTGGTGATGAATAACTCAAAGTTAATCCCTGGAACCCGGTTAAAGACTTTCAAAGTGGTTTGATCAACTGTGAGGTAAAGGATTTCCCAACCCAGGTGAATGAAAAGTGTCGTGTTCAAGAGTGGTAATAAAGTTTCTTCTGAGACAAAAGATAACAAACAGGTTCATTCTTCTCTCTTTTCCCCCACCATTTCTGGCAAGTACCTCTTTATTTTTAACAAGCTTGAGGAGGATAACATATGCTTGATTATAAGCTCATCCTTCGGATGAGTCCAACCTAGTTTTGATTCGAACCCTAGGAAGGAGTGGTTCGTTCTCGTTTGTAATTGAACAGGTCCTTTACTGTGAAATGTTTAACGAGTCCAGTATAGGAGAAACTCGGCGTTTTTCAATTTTAGAGAGTCTGAAAAACTTAAGAAGACTCCAAGTTGAACTTTTTCGTAGATTTGTGTCCCTCAAGCCCGAAAAAGTATAAAATAATACCTGGGGGAACCGCTTGATCTTGCGACCAAGGAGTACTTTCATAATTAGTGCCACTGACCTGAAAAGTAAAAAGCGATCAAGGACACGTCGTTTTATTTCCGTATCGAGTTTGAAACGACAAAAACCCGGCAATCTTTTCCTGATTTTACGGTCAAAAAAGAGCTATAAGGGGACCGTCTTTTAATTCCGTTTTAACGAGTGTAAAAGAAACGCTCGGCAATCTTTTCATTTTTTAGGAGTCAGAAAAGGGCTTAAAAGATGACTCTGATATTTTGGTTTGTGAAAAACGACAACTTTCTCTCTAAATCCCTTTGTCCTACACAAAAACGACACATTACTCATACCTGTTTAAGATAGGTAAAAATACATCGAAAAACATCCTTCCATGGTGAAAAATGAACAAATTCATCCAAAAAACCTATAAAAAGACTTTTTACCATGTCATTTTTACCATTTTACTGTTGAGGTTGAAAAAAGGGCTTTTGGCAAGAAACTTCCCGTGGTCGTTGCGGAAAATCCGACCGTCAGAATCGAACGCCGTCTCTTCCAGGTATTTTACAACATCCTACTCTTCAATTTCATCCGATTAAAATTGTATTTTAGGTTTTAGTTTTGATTTTTGGGGGGTTTTGGGTTTCAAAGCGCGCTCTGCGGTGGACGCAGGTGCCCTTCGGGTGACCTGCGTCCCCCGACTTTTTCCTGTACAGGAAAAAGGTCGGGGGACGCAGCCCACCTTCAGGCCAGCTGCGTCCCGACGCCCTGTGTTCTAAACGCGGGGTGCGTCCTCCGCAAAACGCGGAATTTGAAACCCCAAACTCCAAAATCAACCATTAAAAATTTCCCAAATTAATTCTAATCTCTGTTTCTTGGTGTGTAGGGCACTCACCATGTTGGATTGGAGAGAAAGAGAGCACGAGGACGTTGATTTAGCCGCAATTGAACATCAACCTTCCATTGATGCCCTAAAAGCATGCGGGTTATATAAATACTGGGCCATACCTGGCATGAGGGCTCAGGTAAGATTCTTAGAATGGCTGGTTGAGAGATGGAACGTTCAAGAACAATGCTTTTACATCGGAGGGCACCAGCTCGAGATAGAGCCCTCTGATATATACTTTCTCACTGGCTTGCCGAATAGAGGTGAGCAACTCAATCTAGCCGGGACTAGGCCGGGTGGCCAATCCCTTGCTAGTCTCCGAGCAGATTGGTGCACACCCAATGCACACCATGCGAAAGGCGTGGAAATCAAACACATCTCTCTGCGTGAACTCAAAGTTATAGCTTTCACGGTTACCAGAATTTGCGGCGCAGCCGCTTTACATATTGCTTCCGGGTCCCAAATGCGGATGGCGATTGACTGTTACCAAGGCACCATTTTCAACTGGTGTGATGCTGTGTCGGCTAATATGAAGAGCCAACTGACTAGGGCAAAGAACGGACGACTGAAGACCTTTGGATATGGGCCTCTAGTCGTGAGCTTTGCCTTAGAGAGAGTTCCGATGCTGATCCCTCAGCAACTCACTGTTGATATCTTGGGTCCTCGGGAGCCAAAGCTGATACGATGGGTTACGGTGATGGCCCGGCATCCTGACGAGGGCGCGGCGGTTGTTCGATTCTCTGATAGTTATTTTCACTGGTTAGAGGACCAGGTTTTTTCGATCCAGGACTTTCCGTATGCCGGAGTAGATTTTCGAGGTGATCCGGACATGGTTCTTCCACAGGGAGAACAATGGGATGACAGAGGTACTTTATTTTTCACAAGTTTTCAAATTATGTATTTTTTTTGTTTTTTATATATATCGTCTCAAAACTGACAGTAAAAATTTTAAAATGCAGATGTTGGTCCACAGCGCCCAGCCAACCTCCGGCCTTTTGAGAGGAGACATCCAGTTGCACCGGTACCGGCCCCACAGGACGCGGCTGCAGAGTCACTAGCTGAGTTGGAGCAGGATCTAGAGCGTCTGACGGCGGATATGCCTGAGACTACCATAGATGATATTCCTATCAGACTTCAGCGCTATGTAGTCGCAGTCCCTGGACCGTTTAGGAGGTTTTTGTGTAAGGTAGCCCGTGCAGTGGTGTCGTATAGGGAGCACCACCAGTGATTGACTAGTCACTTTTGTAGACACATATGACATTTTTGGCTTTTTGTACTTATCATTTTTCCGATCATAAGGTGTTTTTCAACCTATGATCGAAGACGATGTATATTTTTTGACACACTCCTATCTATATATATATCACTATTACCGGCTTATCTTGTTTAACATATGTGATGAAATGTTTTTAAATTTACTTGCATGATTATCGTAAATGTCTGTCCAACATTCGAGAAGCAATTGCATCTGCTAATGTATTTAAAGACCTTGGAATATGCTGATATTCAATGTAATCAAATTCACGTTCCAAGAGACGCACTCTCAAAAACAACCTTAATAACACAGGATTTCTAATGGCATATACTCTATTAAGCTGTAATACAACAAGTTCAGAATCTAACCTCACTATCAAACGTCGAATTCCAAATGAAATAGATTCGGATAATAATTCAACCACTGCACTGTATTCTGCAATGTTGTTCGTTGTTTGACCGAGGCTTACCCCATGCATAGAAACTAACTCGTCAGAGGGCGAATAGATAACCCAAGCTGCGGAAGAGATATTCCGTGTACTACGACAAGCACCATCAGCAAATCCAATGTATGTTTGGAGAGGCGTCGAGTAAAACCAAGATAAGCCAGAATAACGACGAAAAACACACTCTCTAAGCTAAGCACACTGACTAACTAACAAACATACTAGCTAGAAAGAAAACCTAACCTAACTAAAAATTCTCCATACCCACCATTTAAGCATAATACCTCTTTAGGTAAAGTCCATTTCTGGGTTTACCCAAAGAGTCCCCATCAAAATCAACCAGCTCATAAGCCCCTTTTGCTAGCTTTCGCTTTACAATGTAGGGTCCATGCCACATAGGAACGAATTTTCCAGCACCTAGCTTATCGTTAGCTTGATCATATAATAGCACTAGGTCTCCCTCCGAAAAACTTCGAGGGGTCACATTTCTATCATACTGAGCTTTCATTCGCTTCGCGTGAGTCTCGATTGCCAATGTAGCGTCACGTCGAGTCTCATCTAATTTAGCTAAGTACAATAAACGTTTCTCCTCTTCGGAAGTAGCTGGAAGTAATTCGACAGCCATTTGAAGTGATGGGATTTCGCATTCAATGGGTAACACAGCTTCCAAGCCATAAACTAGCTGGAAAGGAGTGAACCCTGTTGAATTTTTCACTGAGGTTCGGTATGCCCATAGCGCTGAAAATAACATGTTGTGCCAATTCGACCGATGAATACCAATGGTTCGTCGGATCATGATAATCAGAACTTTGTTGATAGACTCAACCAAACCGTTGGCTTGCGGATAATAAGGAGTAGAGCTATCGTGGCGCAAACCAAGCTGGCTTGTAAGCTCAGTCATCATGATGTTTCGAAAATGGCTCCCATGGTCAGTAATGATTGCTTGTGGGACACCAAACCTAGTTATAATATGATTGAATACGAAAACTGCAGCTGTTTTGCCGCTTGCGTCGAATGTAGGCATCGCCTCGGCCCATTTAGTAAAATAATCAACCGCGAGGATGATATACGCATGCCCCCCAGCCGAGTGAGGGTTACAAGTAATAAAGTCGATACCCCATTTGGCGAATGGACCAACGGCAATTATAGGGTGGAGAGGAGCAGGTGGTGCGCGCATCTTGCGATCAAACACTTGACAGTTGTGGCACTTCCGGACTGCAATGATACAATCTTTAAACATAGACGGCCAGAAATAGCCAGCGCGCAACACCTTCTGAGCTGTGGCATACCCAGACATATGACCGCCACATGCTCCAGAGTGACAATCATTCAAAACCTTCTCAGCCTCTTCATGAGTTAAACAACGTCGAAAAACTAAGTCTGCCCCCCGGCGATAAAGTGTATCTCCAATAATTTTGTATTGCTGGGATTGAAACCGAATTTTTCGACGTTCCGCTTTGGAAGCTTCAGGCCGAAAGGTTTGGGTTTGGAGATAGATGATTATATCTCCGTACCACGGATCTACAGTACTGATAAGAAACAAAGATTCGTCCGCAATGGACTCCTCTGCCACAGTCTCTGTGTCAGCACACGGGAAATCACACATCAATTCCGCAAAAACTAAGGATTTCTTAGACTTGGACTTCTCGAACTCCAAGTCGAACTCTTGCAGGATAACGATCCATTTAGAGTACTTGCCCCCTAGCAGTTGTTTTGTCAAAATATAAATCATAGGGTTGCAATCCGAAATAACTGTAGTTTTACGGAGAAGAATGTAGTGACGAAAACGCTGGACAGCTTGAACGGCTGCCAGGGCCAATTTCTCCACATGCGAATATTTTAACTCAGTGGGATTTAAGGTCCTACTAAGATAATATATCACATGTTCCGCTCCGAATTCATCTTCTTGAACTAACACCATTCCAATGGTGGAATGCGAAGCTGCGAGGTATAAGAAGTAGTCCTGGTTGTAGTTGGGAGGATGCAACAACGGTGCATGGGTCAACGCGTGTTTTAGTGCATCAAAAGATTGTTGGGCAATCTCGTCCCAAAAGAATTGTGCGTTCTGTTTCAACAACCGTGTAAAACCTTTAGTGACCTCGGCGTAGTTTGGGATGAATCGGCGTAAAAAGTTCGCTTTCCCTTGCAAACTTTGGAGTTGGCGCAAACTCGAAGGAGGAGGCAATTTGATGATAGCTTCGACCTTCGAGGGATCGACGCGAATGCCGGCTTTTGAAACAACAAATCCCAGCAATCGACCTGTTTCTATACAGAAAACACACTTGTGGGGATTCAACCGAATTCGATAATGCCTACACCTCATAAAGATTGCTCGTAGGTGGACAAGGTGATCAGCTCGATGTAAAGAATGAGCAGGCAAATCATCGAGGTACGGTTGCACAATGTGCTTGATGTCATGAAATGCGTAAGACATCGCCCGTTGAAAAGTGGCCCCGACATTCTTAAGCCCAAAAGGTAATTTGCAATAAGCAAATGTCCCCCATGGACAAATGAATGCCGTTTTTGGTTGGTCGGCAGGTAGAATATTGATTTGATTATAGCCCGAAAAACCATCCATAAAGGAAAACATTTCACTTCCGGCACAATCATCAATAATTTGATCGATATAAGGCGTAGGATAGTTGTCTTTTGGACAAGCTCGATTTATATCCCTATAGTCGATACAGATTCTTATTGTTCCTTGTTTCTTGTTGACCGGAACAATATTCGATACCCAATCCGTTAACGGGATCGGATAAATGAAACCTGCTTTCAACAGCTTTTCGACTTCTGCTTTAATCGCAGCCGCTTTTCGAGGGTGAATCTGACGCAACCGTTGCCGGACGGGTTTAGCATCCGGGTAGGTCTTTATTTCATGAACAACAATGGCAGGATCGATTCCTGGCATTTCCTCGTAAGACCAGGCAAACACATCGCGGAATTCTTGGAATAGGGCCTTGTAAGTTTGGATTTCATCTTCTGTACATGCGGCACCTATATGAATGTTTTCCTCAATTCCGGGCTTCACTGAAATATCAATGGGAATAGTACGAGAAATATTCCCTAAATTCAACTCTGAATCAGAATGTTTCGTTGGATCCTGAGCGTCTTTGACATATTCAGCGGTAAAGATAGATGAAAAATCATTTTCAAAAGCATCATCCTTAGGTAAAAACGAAGATCTGTGATGGAGATCTTCCCATGGTAGATCGTCTACACTTAGGATTTCGCGAAGTTGCTCGTCAGATGACACGACTTCGGGAAATGCTATCCGTTCTAAGGTTGAGGTGAAAAGTGATTCTTCACTGACCACATTCATTTGGTCGATTTCGGTTGAACGCGAGTCGGTAAAAGACATGACAGCTTCATAAGCAATTTCATATGGACTCAAAGGCATAGCATCACCGAATGAGTCTATCTCAGATTCAGATGGGACAATCCAAGGATCATCATAAATAATGTTTTCTGATGTAATCATATGAATTGTTGCAAATGAAGGATCTAAGCTGAGTGGAGGGAGAGGAAAAGTTCCCAGTAAACCGGAATCTTTAACTAAACCTACGCCAACGTCCCTATAAGGGATTGTCGTCTTACCGACATGCTGGATACTCTCTGAAGAGGCTGGGTCGGATGAAAAGTATGTCAGCTGATCAATAGTCACGATCTTACCGTTATGTGGAAACTTAATTACTCTGAAGACCGATGAAACGACCGCTGTCATAGCATATGACCAACTTCGACCCAAAAGAAGGTTGTAGTCTAGAGGGGCATCAACCACCTCCACATCCAGACTAACGGTTTTACCTTCTACCCCTATAGGCAATTCCTGTAGAATACCAAACGGACGGAACCCACGGCCATCAAAGGCCTTAAGGATGGTGGGGGATTGGTTCAACGAAGGAGAACCAAGAGATCTCCAACATTGAATCGACATAATACACGTAGAGCTCCCTCATCAATCACAGTCCGATGAATAGGCCTGTTTTTTACTATCACTGGAATTTGGAAAGCCATTTGATGGGGGAGACGTGGTGTACTATTTTCTAGATCAAAGATTATCAGGTTCGGGTCCTGAACATCAACAGCTCCGATAGCCGACAAAAGTAATTTTCGTTGTGCTGGGCATGATTGCAGCACTTCTAACGCCGACATTGCTGAGGGTGAAACAGCTAAGTCCTCAACAATGTTGTAATTCTGGGCTGCTCTCGCATGTGGATTGAAAGCAGACCTTCGAAGTACACCCTTGGCGGGCGGTTTAATTACTAAGTCCGGGTTAGGTTTTTCGATCTGTAGTGGATCGGAACCAGGAGCTGAGGTTGATGGGTTAGAATGAGAAGATTCTGCTTCCTTACCATCAACAGGAGCCTTACTACCATAATCTTGCGATCGAGTCGCAATCCTCACATGAGACATCATCAAAATGGGTTCTTCACTGGCATTCGAGGAAGAACCTATCATCTTATTCTCCTGCTCCGGAAATGGATTTTTTAACACAGCAGGAGTGGGAGAACCTTTGACTATTTTCACAACCTCGGCCCGATGAGGGCAATCTCTCGTAAAATGATCCTCTTCACAAATAAGACAAGGATATCGAGGTTTGCGTTTTTCGTCATTGGTTTCCGACTTTTCCGTTTTCTCCTTCGGAGCCTTGTCTGCTTTAGCCTTCTTCTTTCCTTTCTTCTTTCCACCGTTTTTTGATTTGGCCGTAGATGTCTCTACAGCGTGAATATCGGCGGTAAGTTCAGGAGAAGACTCTCCTGTCGGGGAATCAGGCAAAGTGATAATAGGAGTAGTTGAAGCCTTGGAAGACTTCTTCTTGCTCTTTGTATTCACGATACCAATCATACCATCAGCGGCATGAGATCCCGAAGGAGCAGCAGCAATTTGATTCGATTTTGGAAGATCCGGAATCTTCTCGTGTAACGTACCCGACTGAGTATAAACTAAGTCAAGGTATTGCGCCTGAGCAATGACTTGCTCCTCAGTAACTACTCCGGCCTTAGCTACATCTTCAGTAATCTTCGGTAATAATGATTTAACAAACCATTCAGCTAAGATTTGGTCCGGGATAAAAACTTTCACTAGCCTTCTTCGACGTCTCCACTCATGAATGTGATCAGAAATATACGTGGACGTCGATTGTTTTAGTGAAGTTAATAACTCCGTGCCGTTATCGTATCTGACCGGCAACTGAAAGTGAGTTAAGAACGAGGTAGCTAACTGGCTAAAATTGTAAAAAGAGGCCCGTGGTAACTCAATGTACCACTTGGCCGCGAGACCAATGAGTGTACGCTGGAAAAGACGTAAGCGGATCGAATCATCCGAGATAGAATTTGAAGCACACCAGAGGTGGTAAGTCATCACGTGATTGGACGGATCCTCTCCAGACTTACCTTCGAACTTGGGTATATCACTGGGCAACTTATTTGGCATTGGCGGCCAGAACTGAAGATATTGAATTGGATCGTTCGTTAGGCGCGTCAAGTCTGGTAAATCCAAAGTTGCGATAAACGGTAACTGCCGGTTAGGATCTCTAAAACTCTGGGTCACAATACCAGCCCCAGGAGGAGGATATCCAGGATAACTAGGAACAGGAGTCGCATTTGGGATATTATATCCTCCTGGAAAACCAGGATTAACCGGACCGTACTGGGGTTGTTGAGGTTGTTGATAAGTGTACCCAGGATACGGTTGATACTGGTAAACCGGCTGTTGGACAGCTTGCCCATGTTGGTACTGTCCCTGGTACGGAGGTTGAACAAATTGAGGTTGAGTAGTGACAACCGTACTTATACCAGGCTGACCTACAGGCATCTGGACCGTGGTTTGAATCGTAGATCCAGACAACGGTAAAGATGTCTGAGGAGTGGTCACAGGGACAGTAGAAACTGGAGCCGTCGATACTCCAGAAGTAAGTATGGTAGATGTGGCGGTAGTTGCAGCAGCCGTTTGAGATGGAGTACTAGGTGCGATTGGCGGCTGAGTAACTACCGAAGTTACAGAAGTTTGAACATTTGACTGGACAGGTTGCGGTTGCTGGGGTGGACCAGAAACTACGGGTTGTCCAGCTTGAGGTACCGACTGTATACTTGGCTGCAACACCTGTTGACCCTGTGATGGATCCCACACTAACATTCCAGGGTATTGACCCGTAACAGGTTGAGGATACTGAGATCCATAACCGGATTGAGGATAGGATTGATAATTGTAAGGTGCAGTTCCTATACTTGGAACATATGACTGACCTTGAGGCGGTTGATAACCTTGACTCGAGTATTGACCTTGAGGTTGATAACCTTGAGGTAAATACTGATACTGGGGTTGACCTTGACCTTGAGGTTGGTACCCTTGAGGTTGATACCCTTGGGGTTGATACCCTTGAGGTTGCCATCCTTGAGGTTGCCATCCTTGAGGTTGATATTGATACTGAGGTTGACCCTGGGGTACATATTGAGGCTGGGGTTGACCTTGAGGCATGTATTGCACCATAGGTGCATATTGACCTTGAGGTTGCCCCCCAGACACGATTTGTGTACCTTGAGGTTGCCCCCCAGGCGTTAACTGAGGCTGCCCCCCAGGCGGTAATTGGCCACCTTGAGGTTGGGAAACGGGAACTGAACCTGACATCATGTAAATGTCTCCTACACCCAATGGTATATTACCACTGTTTCCAGCTAATAACCCATGATCAACGGGTTGAGGAGATGCCCCCGCAAAGGTACCAGAAAGTGATTGATACCCGGTGGGAACAGAAGGACCGCCGTGTAAGAAAGATTTAGGACTTTGAGTAAACACGGACGACTGACCAGACATATTTACAGGAGTATAAATACCTCCAGGTGGAAAAGGAGTACGAGGTGTAGAAAAACCTACCCCTGAGTTGTCTAAATAATTGGTTAACGAAAGGTACCAAGTAGTACTTCTAGGAGGACTGTAAAAGATGGATTCACGCTCCCTTAGATCAATAGTAAGTTGACCTTCAAGGTTAGAGACACCTATTTCTTCCTCTGGAGCAAGTTCTTCTATAGCAATCAAACCAGTAGGAAGATTTTCGGTGATAATTCTTTCTATTCTCGGTGAATCTGGAACACTAGAAGTCGGAGTAACAGGTTCAGATATTTCAGGTTCTTCGCCTGTATCACTAGTAGATGAAAAACTACCAACAAGCTCAGAAACTGTAACAGCTTCGGGATTATAACCTGTCTCTAAACTTTGGTAATCTGGATGGACTACCAAGGAAGATTCTCCTTCTTCAGGTGAACCTACTCTACTGCCACTAGGAGGAGTTACAAGGACCTTCAACCCTTCGTACTGACCCGGAATGTCTTCAGGAGATCCACCCCGCGATCTACGGAGTTTTCTTAACAAATCTGTTCCGGTAACAATCTCAGGAGACTTGCCCCGAAGTCTACGGGACTGTCTCGGTAATTCCGCCACAGCTAAAAACTTTTAACTACTACACACGAAAACAAAATAAAATTTCAAATCAAACCACCTAAAGTCTCTAAAGAACCAAACAAATTTGAATCACACGCCTAAAGAATCTAGGGCGTCAAACCAAGCACAAACAGTAGCCTTCCAGACCGAAAGCGCTAGTTGGTGATGAAACCCAACATCGCTGGATTCAGTACAGAAGTGGCGGGTGGAACAGTTACCCCGGCAACCTGCTTAATGAATAGAATGGACCAAGTTCCTCCACTTTAACCGTCTCGAGTGAAGTGAACCCCCCAGAAAATCCAAGTGAGTCTAGCCGACGTCTGCTCCAGGTACAGTGGGATCTTCCCTCCACCGTCACCTCGGTAGAATCCTAAAGATAATGGTCACTAAGGTTACCAACCGCAACAAATGCACCTGGGGGAACAGTCTAAACTCCGACAGCACGCAAGGGCAGAGTATCAAGCTCAATCCCCTTGCCAGCTCCTTGAAAATAATCCAAGGTTTACCGACAAGTGACCCCTGGCTCCTCGACAATGGTTAATCCGAGGTTTACCGTTTGTAATACGTGCGTGTCTGGCATCGTTCCCAACGAGGGGGGATTGATCCCCTCACTGGTTCGGACACGAGCTCGTGCTTCTCCTTTAAGAGGAGCTTTCCCAGAGTACAAATGAGACAATTGGATTTATTCTATCACAAGATAAGCTACTTGTTTGGTTTTGTTGTCTTGGAGAGTTAATTACTCACCTACTCCAAGACACTAGCCTGATCTAAATTGGTGTTTCAGAGCCCTAGTAAATAAAAATTACTACGTCGATTTTACTTTAAGCGTTAATTTTATGGTTTTTCTTAAAGACAAAAGGTAGCAGAAGTGAAACCAATGGTGTGTAGACTCGACTCAAACCACTACAAAGATGCACCTAAGATGATTTACGCTACTTTTCCTTTTTTCAATGAAATTCTTAACTAAGAGAGTTGAGAGAATGCAAATTTTAGAGAAAACAACTTTCTTAATAAAGACAATCAAAGAAACAATTCTCTTTATCTTTTCAAGCATACAAACATGACCACTCTTTACGTGCACGAAAAACTCTTTTTCTTTCAAAACTTTTCAAAGCTACTTGAAACAAAACTTTTCAAAGGAGATGTTTTTGTATTTTCTCTTTTTAATAAAGCATATAAATCTATTTTAACGAAAATCAATCTTAAAAGCTATAAAAACTATGAAAACTTGACTCACAAGCAAATCAAAAAGGAAATTACTCTAAGCAAACCTAACAAGGCAAAAGCTCACAAAGATGATTCTAGGTTGTTTTACTTAACCAAAATCAAATCAAGGACCAGCTAATGCAGAATCAAAAGACTAGTCAAAACAAAACTCAAATCTTTTTGTTCTTTTTGTAAAATGGAATTCAAGACTTAATCAACAAGCACTTCGAAATTTGCCAAAGAGACAACTCAATGGTAAGTTGCTCACACAGGTAGACTTTATGACAGGTCTGACTTCTAAGAATGTTGACAAAACCAGAGAGATCTAAGGCTTGACAACTTCTACCGCCAAAGTCACTACAAGACCTACTCAAAAATCAAACCCTAGGGCTTAAACTTCTATGAAATCCACTAAAACACTCAATGCTATCGAAACCAGTTCAGGTGAAGATCTTTGACAAGAGACTAATGAATCTGGGCAGTAAAAACTAAGAAAAAGCAAAATCTAAGAGAAAAAATGCAAAAAATGGAATTTTCTCAAATTTTAGCAGGGGACGCAGGCAACCCGTTAGAACAGGTGCGGGCCCGCTCTGTGTACACAGTGACAGTGCGTCCAGGGACGCACTGTGCAATGCTCAGAGGGTGCGTCCTACTGGAAAATTCAAGAAAAACTAAAAGGAATCTAACTCTAAGCTAACCCACCCAAAAACAAAGTCACAGAGCCAAAAACCAGAAAAATAAACCAATTTTCTCAGAGCAAAGTTCATACAAAGGAAAATACTTTCACATTAATGGAGTCCCCAGTGGAGTCGCCAATTTGTCAGGCGGAAAGAGTCGATTGTGCGGACACAACCAACCTCCCTAGGAGCCTAAGACTCTCTAGTGACAAACAAGACAAACAAGAGCAATCCTTCTCTAAACATGCATTTACTATATAAGAAATCAAGTGTTTAGATCCTACCTATAATCCAACGCTGTTGTAGCAGTCCAGCTCCGCTGATCCGGATGAGCTCCTCCTTCACTTTGAAACCTGCATACACTAACAATCAAACGATTAAATAGCACTTGATAATCTCATAGAATAAAACATATTTAACACATAGACCAAGGAGTACATGAAACAACTCATAAATAACAAGTTATTGAGAAGAATGGACTCATTTGCATTAATAGGTAACAAAAGGAACAAATACAACCTGAGCCTTGGTGTTGTGCAAGTCCCTCCCAGGGTCCATCAAGAGTTCTCCTTTACTTTGACAAAGCTCACCCACTTCCAAATAGAACAAGCAAAGATGGCAATCTCTCCTCACAAGCTTCTAAATGGGAGTCCTAATTCCTGCAGCATTTACCCTTAGAAATGTATAGCTTCCAACCTTCCCTCCTTCTGGCCCAATCCCTGTATTTATAGTGCTCAAGAGGAAGTTAATCAGGTCCACCATCAATGGGATAATCCCCTCTTTGGATGGGATAGCTCCCTCTTTAATGGGATAAGTTCCTCTTTGGTAGGAGTGCATGAACCATCTGGAGGCGCTCAATACACGTCGAACAACCTTCTAGAATGCTCTAGAAATGACCACAAGTGACTTTTTAAAGATGAAACTTGCGCATTTTAACCTTTACAGGGGGACGCACCTGCCCCTTTACATACAGAGCGTCCAAAGACGCAGCTTTTGTGAACATTGGGTGCGTCCCCGCAGGTAAGGTTGAGAGAACCTGCGTCCCCAGAGATAAATACATTTATAAAAGACTTTCTCTCTTTTTGGAGTTTGACATGGAGAGCAGAGGCATAAGACTTGCCTAAGAGGATAGCATGACTGTTGATTGAGCCATACTAACTGTAAATAGTCATGGTGACATTTTTTAGTGTAACAATGGGAGAGGTGCAAGGACTAGAAGATGCACCAGAAAATATACCAGATAAAGACTAATAAACAAGTGGGATGGACGATGCACCATATAGATGATTTTCTGGTGATGTCATAAACATAGAAGAGGAAGCAACATTCGATGTCTCAACCATAGGGGCAGATATGGGCTGAGAGGTCGAATCAATTACAGTCAAGGTTAACAATCTCAATTAATATTTCCATAATGGATCTGTGGGTAAGTACGAAGAATTGGGTAAAGGAGTTTTTGTTGAAGTCTAAAGAGAAGGAAAAGGATAAATCTGATAAAAATTGAGTCCTTCCCAATGAATACGAGTATAAGGATGAGACTCTTGTTGTGGGATACATTCAATACTCGTAAGTTTGTGTGGAAGAGGTTCGCCATTGGGTCCAAGAAATATAGGTTTTTTCTGAGATAAAGGAAGAGAGTAGGAAAGTCCTTAAGAAATAGGTGAATATGGTTGAGGCTCCTCAGGTTCAACAACCTTAGGAAATGAAGTTTTAGGGAATTCTATTTCGATTGTGTCAATCTCACCATCAAGAGTAGATGTAATCTTGAACTCAGAACTCTCAGGGATAGATGACTCTTGCAGATCAATATCACGAGGAGGGCGAGAAGTAGCTCCTAAAGTTTCTGATTTTGTAGTTTTCATCTTCTTATGCTTCTGACGATGGCCAAGAGTAGCCTCTGGTAGAAGATGAGCATTATTTTTCATTCTACGTGAACGATGGTGTGGGGGGTTTTTTCTTCCATGTTAGATAACAAATTTTATTAACAAAAAAAGAAATAAATCAAAAAGAGGGTAATCTAGGAATAAAGGATTACCAAGCAACCATGAATTGCAATATACACCTTGGCGAACCAAGGGATTAACATATGATAGCCAATCTCCCTGAATGTTGTGTTCAGTGTATAACAGTATATAAGGCGGCAGACTCAGTTACCTATGGTTGGATAGAAACCTATAGGGGGGTGCCAAATATACTCGACGGTACATGGGAGTGCAATCCATAGTACTTTTGTTTAATACATAACCATTATATTAGAGATTTCCCATATACTTTACACATGTGGAGTGGTGTCCAATATACCCGAATGTAGGTGGAGAATGATCCTATATACTCACATACATGGAATAGGATTTCACCCTCGGGATGCAATGCTAGAAAATAATGACAACTTCTATAATTAATGATGTCGGAACACATCTCTAGCCTAGAACTCTAAATACTTGTGTTAATGTTACAAATGATCCTTAGGTTGATTCAATAAATTGTATTGTTTATCTTTGATTAAGTTTCAGTTTCGGGCTCACCACGAATGTCACCTGAATATCCTGAAATGAAAAACTAGCATGAGAAAATGGAAATATTTTCCCTACAATGAAAATCTTTCTAAGGAAGGCAAGAAACAATCAACATGCAACAAAGAAGATGTGAGATGCAATTTTTGTTTTCAATGCAATTGTTCCTACATAAATGCACATACAAAACCCTAAATGGAAATGCAAAATTTTTCTTTTTAACACACTTAATTTTTGAAATGAAGAAAGCTAAGATGCAAATCTTTAATGACTGATTCAAATGCACTTTTCAGAATGAGGACTGAAACAACAATTCATCCAAGTGACCAATGACCAAACAAAATAAGTTTTCAAGTGACCAAATGATAAGAATAAAGATAAATAAAAACCAATTCTTACCAAAGGCAATCAAACACAAACGAAAACCAAATGGATGCTTTAGAGAGACCACAAGACATTCAAGACTCACGGAAGATCATCTGGAGTTAGGTTGATCAAGGAGAGACTCATAAACAAGGGAAAATTTTGTGCAAAAACAGGGGCCAAAGCTGGTGTAGAAGAGGCACCAGTGCTTTGCAACGTAGGTACAAAGTGGGCCCACATGAGTTGCAATGCTTTGTCAAAGGCATTGGGGGAGCGTTAGGAATAAAGGATTACGACACAATAATTACAAAATAGACTCAATCAAATGTCTTTTTAGGTTTGTTTTTGGCTGGGTAAAGCATCAAAGGTCTATCAAGGAGGTAATCAAACACAAAGGCCAAAGGAACCACCAAGGGAATACATCGATCCTAGTATGGTAACCAATTTGTTATACAGGGTTTACAATTGTGGACAAAAGTATCTCCCCTAGGTTTGGTGGCTAGCCTAGAACAACAGAGAGACAAGGAATACAATGCTTTACTTAAAGTAAATAGATGACGAAATGAATCCTACCTAGAATTCTCCGCAAGCTTCGCTCCTTATTTAGCTCGAATGATCCAATTCCAACTCTGATTGCCAAAAATAGAACTTGCACAATTAGATGACACAAGCCAAGAAACTACAAGATCTAAAGTATCATCTACATACTTTATTCAATAGATCAACATGGTATTGAAATATATGAAATAACAACATCACGTATAGGAAAACAAAGAATTCTTTGCATTAATATAAATGGAAGGAGGTTACAACAATAAATAAGTGATGATCTTGTAGAAGAGATCCTCCAAGGATGACTTGTCCTTTCCTTGTCACAGTGTGCACCTCCAATCACCCTAAATGCGTGAAATGGAACCTCTCACCAGAGCAACATAAGGGTAAAATCACTCTTCAAAATCCAACCTCTTGCATATGGAAGGCTGTAAATATAGAGAGTGGGGTAAGTTAGGAGTTCTTATCCATTTACCAATATAAGGTTTTAGATCCATATTTGATGGGAGGATGTGATCAAAGGATAAGGGATCAAAACTCCAAAGTAGGGTAGGATAGGATCTGAATAATTTATATGAGGTAAATGGTTGTAACAAATTTTGGAAGCTTTTGGAATAGGAGGCTTCCAAAATTTCTCTCGCTTTCCTGAATTTTTAGAACCAACGCAAGTGAAAAGGGGAGCAACCTATAGGTGATCAATGTAGGCCACAGTGGAGAAAGCTAGCTGTAAACGTTGTCCAGTGGGAGGCCAAGGAGTGTTGGTCCTATAACTAGGTCAGATGATGTAGAGTCAGGACAGAAACTATGGGAAATGAAAGGTACATGTTTAGTGCTTTGTGTTGGAAATAATACTGAGAGGGGGGGTGAATCAGTATTAGCAAGTCAATAATATTTCATTTCCATAATCAAATTCATATCTGCTACTTCAGTTAATGGAACTTGCGTGTATACACAACTATATTTAAGGAAACTAGCATATATCTTGCAAACTTATGATTCAGTAAATATATCATATGTTGATCTTTACTTAGTGCATCAGAACCATATAAATAGTAACCAGGTGCAGTAAAACAAAACAAACAATCACACACACATGAACACAAGATATAAGGTGGAAACCCAATGTGGGTGAAAACCACCTGCTGTAACCATCTCTATCGTCTTTTAATAAGCAACTTCTTTTTAAAATTTTCATATTGGTGTAGTCTTATACCAGTATGCAGGCTTCTACCTGCAGAAAGCTACAACCTTCTCTCATTCTCCAGCTTCTCCTGGAAGGGAGATACAACCCCCCAGCTCTTCTACTAGCTGATATGTTTACTAGTAGGTAGGTGTCAGCCTACAGAAGGCTACAACCTTCTCTTTTCTTCCAGGGACCACATTTCATAAATTTTCAGACTGCATCCATAAATAACATCATTAAAACATCAAATACATCTACAACAATCAATCTCCTTTGCACTAACCACAACTGAATCAATCAATCAATTTTCAGAATGCTGTAACCAGAAAACAGTAACCAAAACCCAAAACACTGTAACAGCAACCTGAAGTAGCTAAAGAATATTTTATGAGGTATACACTACTTCAATGTGTCAAACCTCTGTGCATATGCACTTTTCTCAAGGTGAACTTGTGTACAGATCTGCAAATCAATTTTAAGATGTATACGTTGTTTTGATATTCAAAACCAACGTGTATACGCGCTTTTGCTAAGATGAACCTGCGTATGGATTTATAAATGATGATTTAATCTTTACAACAATTCCAGACTTTAGTTATACCTAGATCATCATATTTATAGTCTACAACATGCGCCAATTATTCAAATAAAAGATCAAAACACACAAAGATACTTCACTTCAAGATTTAAGATCTTGACCCATCATTAGATCTTATCCTTCCTCAAGTGCTAAGGTTCATCCTTGATTCAGGTCTAGCTATGCACCATAACCCAATAACCTATATTCCAGATCTTGCTCTTCATTAGATATTCAATACATGAGTGCCTTTGCCTACTAATCTTCTCCTCCTTTTACAGTCTTAGGCCTTACTCAATACCATGGACCAAAACCACTTAGAACCAATACCTTGGACCCAATACGTGGGGTCAACACTTCAGACAAGATACCTTGGACCAATACCATGGATCAAAATACCATGGACCAAATACCATGGATCAAAACTAAGTTTTCCAACATGTACGTGCCTTTCCTTCCGTGAAAGTGCATGTGTATGCCATACACACCTTTTGGTCTGCAAACCTATGTGTACATGCAACTTGGTCAATGAGGAACTTGCATATACTTCTCTTTCTTCATTTTCAAAGTCTGAACTGTGATCTTTCATCTAAGTGAGTTGCCATCAAGGACAACACCTGTGTCATAGTGCCAAATCTGTGTCATAATGCCAACAATCTCCCCCTTTGGACTTGATGGCAACCCCAAGTCACTCTCCCCCTTTGTCATCAAGGGCAAAAGGGTTATGCTCCCCCTGAGTACATGCTGAATGCTCTGATATGCTGAAGAGTGTTGATTGAGCTCCATGCTCCCCCTAAAAATAAGCAAGGTCTGCAAAAAGATGTTCTAAAAGAAGAACATGACTCTATACATCATAAATGACCTTCCTATCACCAATGACTCATACATACATCCATCTCCCAACCAAGTGGGGATATACCAAGTTTGACTCATCCACCCAACCAAGTGGGGATATACCAAATGTTTATACATGTCAAAACAAGAACATTACATCATCCATCCCATGCATAGTGGGGAACCAAAATAGGTCGTTTCATGACCTTGAAATTAAAATATATACATGACATAGAGACCAAATATCTAAAACAAGACCATGATAGTTATCAACAACTATCATCAGCAGCATCTGTCAATCACCATCCAGACCAACAACCATGATCTCCCCCTGAACATGTTCCACCTACATCAAAACAATTGTGAATTTGTACCAAGAGCTTCTAAGATAATGCCAACAATGCATTATTAGAAGTATATGCTCCCCCTATGCCATATGATCACTATCAGACCCATATCAGACTCCTTTCATCCTGAGTCTGGCCCACTGTTTTCTTCAAACCAACATATATGCGACAGTATCCATAAAAACCGACGTATGTACACAGATGTGCTTCATGGAACTCGTGTATAACCATTTTTCTCTGAAACATATAAGTTTTAACGGTAAGATTATGCATTAACTATTCCCAGCTTCTATCTGAGATATTCAAATGTCTCTCTGGGTAATGGTTTGGTGAATATATAAGCAACCTGTTCTTTGGAGGGAATGTACTCAAATTTGACCTCTTTTTTAAGAAGTTGTTCACTTAGAAAATGATATTTGATGGGTATGTGCTTGGTCTTGGAAAGCATGACTGGATTCTTTGAAATATTGATTGCACTTGTATTATCACATAGAATGGAGATGGGTGGAGTACATGTGATCTGAATGTCTGGCAATGTTTGCATCATCCAAAGGAGTTGTGTGCAGCAAGATGCGGCAACCACATATTCCGCTTCAGCTGTAGATAATGCAATTAAACTTTGCTTCTTGCTGAACCAAGATACTAACCTAGAACCCATATGGAATGCACCACCACTACTTCTTTTTATGTCATCAATGCTTCCTGCCCAATCTACAGCTGCATATGCATGAAGTGTAAGATTTGTATCTCTAGGATACCATAAACCAAAATTCTGTGTTCCTTGAAGATATTTGAAAATCATTTTGACTGCCTGAAGGTGTGATTCCTTTGGATTGGCTTGGAATATTCCAACTATTCCCACTGCACGCATGATGTCTGGTCAGGTACCCGTTAGATAAAGCAGACTGCCAGTCATGGATCTGTAAGTTGGTTGATGTATTGTTGCTAATTCATCATTTGAGCTGAGACTGCATCCTGTTACCATAGGGGTACATACTGGTTTAGAATCTTCCATGCCATCTTTTTTCAAGATCTTCTTGAGATACTTGGTTTTTGACAAAAAAATACCATCTTTCTTTTGTTGAACTTGTAGACAAAGAAAATATGTGAGCTCACCAATTAGGGACATTTCAAATTCTTGCTGCATTCCCAAAGCAAATTTTTGACTCATGGCTTCTTCATTGCTACCAAAAATGATATCATCAACATACACAACAAGTATTAGCAATTTATTATTGTCAATCTTTGTATATAGATTGCTATTAGCTAATCCTTTTGAAAACCTTGTTGATGGAGGTATTTTTCAAGACGGTAATACCAGGCTCTTGGAGCTTGTTTTAGACAATAGAGAGCCTTTCTGAGTCTGCATACAAGATTTGGATAATTTCCAAGGATGAATCCATCTGGTTGCTCGATATATACTTCTTCTTCTATGCCCCCATTAAGAAAGGCAGATTTTACATCCATTTGGTATACTTTGAATTTCTAAAAACTAGAAAGAGCAAGGAACATTCTTATGGCTTCAAGTCTAGCAACAAGTGCAAAATTTTCTTTAAAAATATACCTTCTTGTTGAGCATATCCTTTACAAACAAGTCTGCCCTTGTTTCTAATAACTTCACCATTTTCATTCAACTTGTTTTTGAATATCCATTTGGTTCCTATGATATTCTTATCATGAGATCTAGGAACTAATTCCCAAGTATTATTCTTTTCAATTTGCTCAAGTTCTTCACTCATGGCCTTGACCCAACTTTCATATTTGCATGCTTCATTTAAATTTTCAGGTTCAATGGAAGAACGCAATGCTAGATAGCTTGAAGCTTCTAAAATAATTCTTCTTGTTTGCACACCTGCCTCTTTCTGTCCCAAAATTTGAGTCTCTGGATGATTTTTCTGAACATACCTAGATGGTGTCTTTTCTTCTTCCATTATATGTTCTTTTGGTGCTTCATTAGTTTCTTCTTCAGAATTAGTTTGATTTGGTGTGGAAGGATAATCCTCATCTTCTCCACAATATTTTGTCTTTACCTGCTTTGGTTTTTTTCATGCTTCATCAAACATAACATCAATATTTTCAATAATTTTCCCAAGTCTTTTATTATAACACTTATATCCTTTACTTAGAGAAGAGTAACCAAGGAGAATGTCTTCATCTACTCTGGGTTCAAACTTGCCAAGTTTTTCATCAATCCTTTTGATGTAACATTTGCTTCCAAAAACTTTGAAGTATTTTACAGTGGGAGTCTTACCATACCAAAGTTCATGTGGAGTTTGAGTGTTGTTTACCCAAACATTTTCTTTGTTGAGAATAGTGATGGCAGCGAATGTAGCTTCACCCCAGAATGTTGTAGGAGTACCAGACTCATCTAGCATAGCACGAGCCATTTTTTGAATAGTTATGTCCATCCTTTCTACCAATCCATTTTGTTGAGGAGTCCTTGTAATGGACAATTGCCTTTTTATTACATGTTCTTCATAAAAGTCAAAGAATTCATCCGAGGTAAACTCCCATCCTCGATCAGATCTGAGACATTTGATTTTGCTATCTGATTCATTTTCAACCAGGGCTTTAAAGGCTTTGAATTTTTCAAATGCTTCATCTTTATGCTTTAGAAGCCCTATCCAACACATTCTGGAAAAATCATCAATGAACAATATAAAGTATTCCTCTCCATGAGGTGATTTTTTCCTTGATGGACCACATAAATCAGTATGAACAAGTTCAAGAGGCTTACTAGCTGATCCTTCCTTTCAGGGAATTGCGACCTGGTTTTCTTACCAAATTGACATGATTTTCATATCATATTTTCTGGAATGCTGATATCAAGAAGATCACGAAAAACCTGGAATTTGCTTGCTTTTCTTATTTGAGAGAAGCTTAGATGTCCCAATCTTCTGTGCCATAGCCAGTGTTCATAATTTTTGCTCAGGTAGCACTGTTGTTGTCCTCCCTTGAGTATATATAAGTTGTTTGGAGTTCTTATAATTTTGATCATGGTTTCTCCTGTATCAAGCTCACGAACAACACATCCATTTGATCGAAATACTACTTCATTTCCTTGATCACACATTTGACTGACACTCAACAAGTTATTCTTTAGACCGTCAACATACATAACATTTCCAGCTTTAATTTTTCCTTTTAAAAGAACTGAACCTTTACCTTTTTTGACAGTAGGAGTGTCATTTCCAAATGAGACCTTCTTTTTTGTTTCTAAGGAATTATATGACTGAAGTTTTTCTTTATCACCTGTCATGTGTTTCGAGCATCCATTGTCGATGTACCACTGATTTTCTTTTCCTTATACATATAGGGCTACACCACATCTTTCTGTTTGTGGTTCTTTCTTTCTCCATATTTTGGGATTTAATGCAATTTTCTCCTTCTGAGATGTTTGTCGAAATTTACTCCCACATTTAGATTCTTCGTGAACAAAGTTGTTGTTGATAGGGCATTCTATTTCATTTTCAAGAAGAGAAAAGTTATTGTAGGTCCATTGCATGATTCCCATCACATTCCTTTGATTTCATGCTTCTCTAGTCATGATGGTCTTGCAAGCAACACATTGAGCAACTTTGTGTCCAAAGTTATGACATGAAAAACATTGGCCATTAAAGAAGTTCCTGCGATTATCGAATCTACTGACCTGGTGATTGTAGTTGCTATTGATATTCATTCTTGAAGCAGATTGAGTATGATTTACCTGAAGTTTGTAGCTTTTGTTCATCCTTGAAGTAACTTGAGCTTGATTTACCTGATGATCTACTTTATGCCTTTTCTGTCAATTGTCAAATTGTTCACTACTCCTTGCTGCATCAAGATAGCTTTTAGTGGAGGTTGACAGCTTTTGTGGTCGGGATGCTTCTTCAGTATATCCAAGACCTGTGTTTATCAGAAGATAACGCTGCACTTTGATAATTTCATTTAAGTTTTCTGATCCTTTAGTAAATCTAAGATTGAAAGCTTTTGCTTTCTCAATATCCTTTCTTAGACCCACAATTTCACATTCTAGTTTTTCATTGTGTTTTTCTCTTTCAACAGGTTGGAATGTCATAGTATCTATAATCATATTCTTTTCTTCTAAATAGATTTTGAGTTTAGATATTTCTTCATAAAGGTCATCTTCATCTAAAGCATCCAAGAAATCATCATCTTCAAAAGCCATTAGAAGTCTATAGTCATCACTATTTTCATCTTCATCACTATTTGATAAACCCTCACTATCTTCATGAGTATAGTAGCTCTTCTTACTTACACTTTGTTTTCTATTCCATTTTGCTGATTCCTTACCTTTATTGATCTTATATTTATGAGGACATTTGGTAGCATAATGACTAACTCTTCCACAAGAAAAACATTTGAAAGGTAGTTTACCTTTGAATCTCCCGGAACCTCGTTGAAGATTCTTGACAAAGTTTGCTTCTTCTTCTCCTTTTGAAATATGTCCTGATTCATTGAATTCTTCTCTTCCTGAAGCTTTGAATGTGGCTTCTCTCATATCTGATGGACCTCCTTTTCTCATTTTGAAAGCAATTAATATTTCGTGAAGCTGTGTCATAGTAATAGTCTGAAGATCCTACTTTTCTTCTATGGCAGTTACTTTTGATTCAAACTTAGTAGACAAGGATCTTAAAACATTTTTAACTAAAGTAACTTCTTTTATCTCCTCACCCAAGATCTTCATGCAATTAACAATCTCATCTATACGTAAGAAGTAACTAGCGATACTTTCATCATTTTGAATTTTGAGAGTTTCATATTGAATTCCGAGAGATTGCAGTTTTTCACGTTTTACTTGATTGTCTCCTTCATAGCTTAGAACAAAATTGTCCCATATTTCTTTGGCGGTTTTGAGCTGCATAAATTTGACAAATTCTGATTGTGACAGACTCCCCAATAATGTATTGATATCCTTAGCATTGGTTTCATATTGCTTTTTACCTGTCGTATCTGTAGGAATTGCTAATGGAAATGTATATCCTCCTTCCACGATTTCCCAGACATATATTCCAAGATATTGAAGAAAAGCTGTAGTTCTTACCATCCAATAAATGAAGTTTCTCCCATCAAAGGTTGGTGGTCTAATGGATCCCTCCCTTTTATAGTTACTCATGATGATACATCTTCCTTCAAGCGATCAAGCTTCTTCTGAAGGACCTGCTCTGATACCAATTGTTGGAAACAATACTTGGGGGGGGGAGGGTTGAATTAGTATTAGCAAATCAATAATATTTCATTTCCATAATTAGATTCATATATGCTACTTCAGTTAATGGAACTTGCGTGTATATGCAACTATATTTAAGGCAACTAGCGTATATCTTGCAAACTTATGATTCAGTAAATTTATCATATGTTGATATTTACTTAGTGCATCAAAACCATATAAAGAGTAACCAAGTGCAGTAAAATAGAACAAAAAATCACACACACGTGAACACAAGATATAAGGTGGAAACCCAATGTCGGTGAAAACCACCTGCTGCAATCATCTCTATCTTCTTTTAATAAGAAACTTCTTCTTACAATTTTTGCACTGGTGTAGTCTTATACCAGTACGCAGGCTTCTACCCGCAGAAGGCTACAACCTTCTCTCATTCTCCAGCTTCTCCTGGAAGGGAGCTACAACCCCCTAGCTCTTATACTAGCTGATATGTTTACTAGTAGGTAGGTGCTGGCCTACAGAGGGCTACAACCTTCCCTTTTCTTCCAGGGACCACGTTTCATAAATTTTCAGACTAGATCCATCAATAACATCATTCAAACATCAATTACATTTGCAGCAATCAATCTCCTTTGCACCAACCACAATTGAATCAATCAGTCACTTTTAAGAATGCTGTAACCAGAATACAATAACCAGAAAATAGTAACCAGAATCCAAAACACTGTAACAACAACTAGAAGTATCTAAAGCATATTTTGTGAGGTATACGCTACTTCAATTTGTCGAACCTACGTGGATATGCACTTTTCTCAAGGAGAACCTACGTACAGATCTGCAAATCAATTTTAATATATATACACTATTTTGATATGCAGAACCAGCATGTATACGCGCTTTTGCTAAGGTGAACCTACGTACGGATCTATAAATGATGATTTAATCTTTACAACAATTCCAAACTTCAGGTATACCCAGATCATCATATTTATAGTCTACAAAATGCGCCAGTTATTCAGATATAATATCAAAACACACAAAGATACTTCACTTCAAGCTTTAAGATCTTGACCCATCATTAGATCTTATCCTTCCTCAAGCACTAAGGTTCATCCTTGATTCAGGTCTAGGTGTGCATCATAACCCAATAACCTGTATTCTAGATCTTGCTCTTCATTAGATATTCAATACGTGAGTGCCTTTGCCTACTGATCTTCTCCTCATTTTATAGTCTTAGGCCTTACTCAATACCATGGACCAAAACCACTTAGAACCAATACCTTGGACCAATCACCTGGGGTCAACACTTTAGACGGGATACGTTGGACCAATACCATGGACCAAATACCATGGATAAAAACTAAGTTTTCCAACATGTACGTGCCTTTCCTTCCTTGAAAGTGCGTGTGTATGCCATACGCACCATTTGGTCATCGAACCTGCGTGTACACGCAAATTGGTCAATGATGAACCTGTGTATACTTCTCTTTCTTCATTCTGAGAGTTTGAACTATGATCTATCATCTGAGTGAGTTGCCATCAAGGACAACACCTGTGTGATAATGCCAAATCTATGTCATAATTCCAACACTTTGTGCAAGGATGATGACAAGGGGCAAAAGGATCTTGATTGATCCCATTAGGAGGCATATTTATCAGATGTGAAAAAATGGCCTATAACAATGACATAATTTCTCTCTTTGAGTCATATGAAGGGAACCTCAAGTATTTATAGCTCACATTTGCAAAATGTAGAAGGTATGGTCTATCCTTAAATCCTAAGAAATCATAGTTTGCTTTAAGTGAAGGGTTCTTTTGGGCCATATTGTACCAAAAGGAGTCAATATTGACCCCAAAATGGCGGAGGTTATTAATAATATGCCTTTACAAAGAAATAGGAAGGACATTCAAGTTTTCTTGGGAACAATAAATTTCCTCAGAAGATTCATACCAAACTATGTTGAAATTGTCAAATAAATAACAAACATATTTAAGGAGGAAAAGGAAATCAAGTGGACCACAGAAGCACCAGAATATTTCTCTAGAATTAAAAAACCTTTTGAAAAATCCCTAGTATTAGCTAGCCCATACTAGCAAAGGCCATTCGACGTTTTCGGTTTTTCCTCTCCTAACACTGTGGTAACTATTCTATTGCATAAAAATAATGAAGGACATCAACATCTGATTGAATTTTTCAACCAGGTGTTGCAAGATGCAAGGCTAAGGTATAATATCTTAGAGAAACAATATTATGCCTTGGTCGAAGTTCTAAAAGCCTTCCGAATTTATGTCTTGCAATCAAATATAATAGCTTATGTTCCTACCACTACTGTGAAATACATTATCGTGCATGGAGATAGTGAAGGCAAGAGAGGCAAGTGGATTGCCAAGATTCAAGAATATGACATGGACATTAAACCAACTAAACTAATCAAGGGGTAGGGATTAATGAGATAATTGTTTGAAGCTAAATTTTAGGCCTTGTGCATAAACCTATTAGTAAATATGGAAGAAGGAAGTAAAGGAGAAGAGGAGAAGAATAATATTGAGACCTCAATACAAAAAATCCAAATGAAGTACCTTGTCTCAGAGTGGTATAAGTATCTAGTCCATTATTTACATCTTCTAAAATGCCCATTGACTTTTGACAAAGTTAAATAGAGGGCCTTGAGGTTGCAAGCCCATAAGTTTTCCATTTCAAATGGCTAGCTGTATTGGAACGATCCGCTAGGGATTTTGCTTTTGTGCCTGGTAGACGAAGAGATTCATAAGGTGATTGATAAATTCCATGACTATGTTTGTTGAGGACATTACAGATGGAGAGCCACAACCCATAAGATCCTCAAACAAGGTTTCTATTGGCCCAATTTGTTTGGTAAGGTTCAAGCTTATGTCAGATCTTGTGGAAAATGTCATATTTTTGCTAAGAAGGAGAAGTTAATACCCCTCCCCTTAATTCTTGTTTTTGTGGAGGAACCCTTTAGGAAATGGGGGCTAGACTTCATAGGAGAAATACATCCACCATCCATCGGTCAACAAAAGTGGATACTTACAGCCACTAATTATTGGATGAAATGGTTGGAGGAAATTATATCAATAAATGCAACTGATGCAGTGGTTATTAAGTTTATGGAGGATAATATCCTTACCAGATTTGGTTGTCCAAGGAATATTATCACAGATTACGCTCAAGTTTTTAAATCTTCCAAGTTTCTAAGTTTTTTCCAAAATTACAACATCATCATGGGACACTCCACCATCTACTATCCATAGGGAAATGGGTTGGCTAAGTCTTCAAATATGACTTCTGTAAGGATTCTCAAAAGTACCGTATCAAAAAATAAAAAAATTTGGGACTCACAACTAAATTTTTCTTTATGGACCTATTGTAGCAGCTACAACCACCCTCCAAAATTTTGCCTTAGCCTATTTTGGAGCCTCCCTACCAACCTTACATAGCACTTTTCCTTGCTTCGTCAAGTACTCAAGCTTCAAGTGTTTTCCTCGCAAAAAGGCAGCCTCTTGATCACAGTTGATCCATTCCCCTCACAGGCTCCTCACCCAGACTTGGTCCAGCTATGGGATGAGAAGCTTCCCCTTGAAAATTCCACATTTCTAGAGGGAAACCAGCCTTCCCTCCAAGAATTGCACAATCCTCTCTGACAACCTTCTAGGCTCCAGGATTGCGCAATCCTGCCAGCCAAACTTCCCAGCAGGATTTGCACAAACTTTCCCAGCAGCGGGCCGTTCAACCCAGGATTTGCAAAAATCTGGGCAGCAGTCAGCTGCTCTGCCCAGAAATTGCACAAATATCCTAGGAAGCTAGCCCATCTCCTAGCCAAAAATGCGCATTTTTCTCTAGCAATCGAGCAGTTTCTTGCAAGTGCAGCTGAGTTGACCGATTCCCTCTGGGACTGAGCAAAACAGACTTGCATGCATGGGCTGCTTCTCCCAAGGCAACATGCAAAGGCATCCCTTGTTTCAGGGATCTATGTTTAGCAGTTGGAGGTTACATGCAAGGAGAAATATGAAACCTCCCACCAAGTGTCGCTTCCCCTAGATTCGTGGCATGCACGTCACAACTTCAATGTTATCAAAACTCATCAATCAGACATTGTAGAGCTCATTCCTCACATCAACCTTGCGTCTCTAACATCCCACATCAGATATAGGAGCATTCGGCACATTCAGCTGAGTTGTTTTGGGGTAAGCCCGCTTCCCATGCCTTGTGTTGCATTTCTTTCACTTTTTGTGTTTTCACTTATAGGAGTATTGTTTGCTTGATTTCTTTGAAAAGTTGTTGTCGTTTACATATATACTAGCTTTTCCTAACTATGTTTCATTTTTCATTACTATCCCACTACTGTCGCATACATGAAACTTTTTTTCACTGATGTTCGCCTAACTGGCCAACTGCCTCACCCACATGCATGTTGATCTGTTTGCTGAATATTTCATTCATGTTTTCATGCACTATCAATCACTTTTGCTATCACTTAGTGTCACCATGCATTCACTGACTTACTTGCTTTCAGTCATCTGTTGGCGAGTCGGGCCAACCTTGCCCCGGGCTCTATTAGTGTCGGTATCTTCATCCCTCTGTCAGAGATCAAATTCTCTTGTTGCACTGCATATCAGGCGTCTCGCTCAGTCAGCTACATTCCATTAGGAGCATGGATCATCTAACAGTAGTGGCTTTTTGTACATTTTCCCTCATGTCCTTTACCTACTGGCCCATTTCCATTCATCAAGATCATCTGCAGTCACATTTTGTCTTTAAATTTGAAAGAGTCATTTCTAGGGTTTCAGTTTCGTTAAGTCTAGGGTTTCATCAAAAAGGTCTTCAAAATGTCCAATAATGGTCAGCAGGCGCATGAGGAGGTTGAATAAAGTTCCAGTACCAATAAATTCATAATCTCATGCTCAGAAATGTATTTTTTTAAAACAGAGTATTTTAGGTTTTTATTATAAATTGATGTAATTTCAGTTCTCTCATATGTAAAAAACTTCAATGGAAACCTTGGTCACCTTGCCAAGCTTTATCAACTCCATCCACTGCAAGGAAAACAAAAAATCAAGTCATTCAGTTCATCAAAGGCACAAATAAAGTAAATTGCCCAAAAAATAGAGTTGAAAAAGTAAGTTATAATGCAAACATTATAAAAGTGGGTTTTATGAATGAAAAATCAAAATCTCTTGTATATAAATCATTTTTCATGATTCAAAAAGCTTATTTTCATTCAAAGAAGAAAGATTGAGCAAGTGAAGGTCGTGTGGGAGAAAGGAAGCAAAATCACAACAAAGAGTTTTAGTTTCGGGGGTGCGGCGCATTGGGTGAGCGACGCGGAACACAGAGAATGAATGGCACATTGGGCCACCTTCCACAGTGTAAAAACTATATGAGCGTGGCACATATAGGAGGCGTGGCACATTGGGTTTGTGGCACGACGCAGAGAGCTGCAAGCCATTTTCACCACAAATTCATCCAAATTCTCAATTTGCTTGGTTTCCTCCGGTCCAAAGTAAGTCAACAACTCTTTAAATTCCAATGAAAGTGTGTCTTAAGATGTTTATGATGATTTGGTAAAAAAAAAAAAATCAAACCCTACTTCCTTGCAATTTTTGCTCAAAACATGATTTCTTAGGGTTTGTAAATTTGTTTTTGTTGCCATCACTCCCTCACTGTTTATTCCCTCACTTCTTTTCCAGTTTCATTAACTCACTTTACTATCCCCCCATATCCCTAAATTCATTCATCCCTATTCCCAATTCCCATTATCCCAAACCCTAGCTACAAAATTCCCAAACCCTAATTGCTATCCAAAAATCCTAAAAACTGTCCCTAAAACCCTTCAATTCCCCAAATTCCAGTCAGCAACATTCCAAAAATCCTTCTTACCCTCTCTCTTCATAGTCCTTCATATATTTTCATACAAATGGCAGCAAAAGATCAAAGACACCTAAAATCTCTTCATACTCATCTAAGACAATACAAACATTTGGAAAACCATAATGGAGCTAAGAAACATACGAGAAAACTGGCAAGCTGCCAAAAAGAGGAAAGTCAAGTTGACAACACTTGAGCAAGAAATCAATGTTGATCGTGAGTCTTGGTTGGAGAGGACTAATATCCACTTGGAGAGGATGCTGGAGAAGGCCATCAATGAGAAAAATATGTTCAGAAACATGGCATATAACTATTTGTCAAGGAATATGATGTGCCAAGCTAGAATCAGGAACTTGAAGGCCAAGTTGAAGAAGATATCAAGGACGCAAAAAGCGCAAGATAAACTTCAGATCTTGGCTGAGGCTTCCTTGGCCTAGCATAGCACCTAATGGAGGACACTCAGCCCAAATTTCAAAAAATTTGGGACACTTTTTGCATTTTTTGAATTTTTGGGCCAAAACACAGGTTTTTCTGCCCAATGCGTCGCGCCACCTGGCGCTCGCTTTTGATGGGGGACTCCTTTTGATGAAAACATAGCATTTTTGGATTTGTATTGGAAAAATATGCATGCCTACCAATGGCCAAGAAATTTTGACAAGTTTTGAGCCCCCAAAAAGGTCAAAAACACCCAAAAAATGACCTTACTGCCCCTATTTTGACACACAGGAAGCAGTGTTGGGAGAACTCAGTTTTGGAGGAGAAAATAGAGGCCAAATTCCAAAATTCCACTTTATATGGAAATTAGACAGGTAGAACTTTCCAACAAGCACATGTGGAGAAAATTTGGACATCGGGAAGGCCTCCAAAAGTGGCTGCAAATAGGTGCTACACATAGAGAAATCAGCGCGGCGCATAGGGAAATTTTGCTCAGTTTGACCAAGTATACTCTGTTTTTCGCCTAATTCCTTGACAGTTTGACTTTTCTCTTTATTAATGTCAAACTTATGATGTAATTTAATTTAAATTGATGGATCTTGATGTAATTATGTCAAATTTTCACTCATGGAGGTAGATTCATCCATAAAAAGTTAGTCTGCAACTAAATGAATCAGTTCCCTAGTTTTTAGAGGCATGTTGTTCCACTGCCTAATTTGTAGTTCTCAATCTAGAATTAGTTGGAACAGCTCCTAAACTCATGAGCTCGACCCCTGGAGGCTAGGATGAGTTGTTGTTTGCCTATATCTTATGTTTCTTTTCATTAGCATGGTTGGACTTTTGAGAAAGCTAGGAGCTTCATTGTATACTCATTTCAGCAGTTTGGCTAAGGAATAGACGAGTGGTTTGTAGCACTTTATGGGATTCATGTGGCATATTGCTTTGGTATTGTGTCTTCCTCTGTAATTTTAAGTCTACATGTGTTTTATGTATGCCATATCTCTCTTTATTTCATCTTAACTAAAACAAACAAGGATAAAGGTAGAATACATTGAAAGTGCAGTGCTCTACCTAGGGTTTGTATAGTTATCTATGTTTTCAGCTATTTGAAAAGGATCCCTGAGTTCTTCATGCCCTTTTCAACTCCTTATCTATGTAAAACCTCTCCATATCACTCAATTTGAAGTACCAAATCACTTGCCTACCTTGCCCCATAGAGATCTCTGCAAAACTAAGCCTCATTCCCCAGGCCCAAATCTGCCTTTCACATTTGAGCCAACAAAACATCATCAAATTCAATCAGACACCTCTATACAGATACCTAGCCTAAAATCAGTCATTACATCAGTCATCTCAAGTTTTCATTGGCCATGTTTTCTGAGATTGACAAGGAGAGAGCCCTCTCCTGACCTGGTAGGGCTGGCTACCAGGTTAAGCGTGGCTTGATGTTGCCCTAGATCCTACCTTTCTTAGCCTGAGGTAGATTTAGGCCCTAACATAGTGGTGACCATACTGGGGAAAAAATCTTATTTGTTTCTTAGTTTTATTGCTTTATAAACTATAGACGAATCCTGAAGTTATGTCAGGAAGCCTTCGAACTGCACATTGCTTTTCGAGTGCATAAGTAGATAAAAGAAACTTCAGTCAATCTCCGGTCTAGTCTTATAAGCTGAACATATGACTTGAAAATTTCCCCAGTACATGAATCAAGTTAGATTTGATTGTTGATTGTGGATAGCAATTAGACACATATTAAGGCTGAAATCATTCTCCTGGAAACTCCAATGTCGAAGAATCCCAAGCTTAAGAATTTTTATGGCAACTCCACTCTTCAAGAACTAGTAGGCTGAAAAATTTCTTGGTGAATTCATTGTTATCAAAAAGGTTTCGCTGGATCAAAGGTATGCTCCCATGAGCTGAGATCACATTCCAGGTTTCCCAAATCAAATTTCCTAAGGTATATTGGCAAAGGAATTTGCCTACGTTTAAAGATGATGATAGGAAGGATGTTGCTTTACATCTGGTTAGATTTCACATACATATTCGCAAGTTGAAGGTTGATTTTCCTAAAGATTGTTTGATGAAGATATTCATGGCCACTCTGGAAGGTGAAGCTCGATCTTGGTATGAAATTTTACCACCTGCTTGTATTTACTGTTTGAAGGATTTTCATACCATGTTCTTTGAGAGGTATAAAGAATCTTATCCATCCTTAACCTTAGTTTAGGACTGTTGTAAACATGTTTATAGTTTTATTGAAAATTTTGAAAAAGTTTATGAAGATGATGACTTCATGGACGATGAGATCATGGAGGCTCTATATGAAAATCCATTTTAGCAACATAAAGAGAACTTAGAGGATACTCATCAAGATGCTCAGGAAACTTTGCAGCAGGATCAAGATCTTAGTACGATGGAAAATAATGAAAGAGAAGGTTTTATTTCAGATCCATCCATAGAAGAAGACAACATGTAGGAAAGTCAAGTTTCAATCTCATAATGTGATAAAGTCAAGTCAGCTATTTCAGATCTAGATTCAGATCGTGATGATGCAGACTATTTTGTTTTGAATCCCATGAAGGAGAGCTCTACTATTGAGATCATCTGGAATGAAGAAAACAGAGTTATTGATCCAAGTGTTCTCATTTCATTAGAACAAAGTTTTCATGAGGAGGTAATCCAGTCATTTTATGAAAAACAAGATGAGATCTTTGTTCAAGTAAGTGAGAAATCTTCTTTCGATAACTCAGTGGTTAGTGATAATTTGATTGCTATGTCATATGAAGATGATCGACAATGTTTTCAAATTTCAGAAGATCAGGGAATTAAGGACTGTCATTCAGGTTTTTCATGTTTTGAAATGTTATTTCAAGAAGACAATAATCACTTGAGAAAAACAAAGCAAAAAGTATTATCTCCTCTGTCTGAAGATAAAATATATCTACTCCTGAAAGGTCAGGTTCCAGCCCAAGCTAATGCAGGTCTGCAGTGTGCACATGGTCAAGAAGGTGTTGGTGAAACTTCTTCTTCTTTTGAAAATGATGACAGTCTTGAAATTAGATTTATAGATCAACAAACAGATAATATTTTCTTTCATGAAGATGATAAGGCTGTCATGTTTGATAATCTTGAAGATTTTTTTCTTTTTAAGAATGACCTAGACCATGAAATCGAGGAATGTGAATCTCAGAGACACAGTATGCCAGAATTCAAGTCAGTTACTATCAATCAGCAACCAACTGTTCTTTCAGATCAGAATGAATGGAGTACTTGTATTTTTGCTGTTAGATCTCAAGACAAGATAGTGCTTCAGGATTTTCAAGATCCTTTCGGCATTCTTTTACAAGCATTAGAGAAGATGAATGTTTCCTGGTTTGTTAGCATAAGCCTTGGTTTCAGTTGTTATTGTGAGTTGCCTACATGTACATCATTCTACCTGCTTGGGGGAAGTGAGAGAAGAAGTTAAGTGAGTAGCAGTATGTTGGATTGGTTACATTGGAAGGCCCACTTCACATGGTTCTACATATTTTATCATTAGGGAGGTGGTTGTCATCATGATTTGAAGCCCTCAAATCTTGATGGTCTGCTGCCATTAAAAAGCTTTGTAAGTACTTATTTCAGTTTAGTAAGTCTTGAGTCATTTTTTGTTTTAGTCAATTTCAAGATAGTTGCAAAGTTAGTATGTACTGTCGTCATTCAGTCAGTTTGGGGCCCGAGGTGAAGGCTATAAAACTGAGGTTTGATTTCAGTTTTGGTTTGGTTTGTTTGAGTCAAGTCTTTTGGTCAATTTCAGTCTTGAAATTGATTCATTTTTGAGTCAAAATTTTGGTTTGTTAAAGTTATTGACTCCATAGCCCAATGGACGAAGGCACTGCCTACTTTCCCAGAGATCTATAGTTCTTGGCACCTCTAAGGAGCTACCGTCCCCATTGGAGCCAATGTTAGTGTCAGTATCTTCATCTCTCCGTCAAAGATCAAATTCTCTTGTTGCATTACATATTAGGTGTCTCGCTCAGTCAGATGCATTCCATTAGGAGCATGGATCATCTGACAGTAGTGGCTTTTTTTACATTTTCCCTCATGTCCTTTACCTACTGGCCCATTTCCATTCATCAAGATCATCTGCAGTCACCTTTTGTCTTTAAATTTGCAAGAGTCATTTCTAGGGTTTCAGTTTCATTAGGTCTAGGGTTTCATCAAAAAGGTCTTCAAAATGTCCAATAATGGTCAGCAGGCACATGAGGAGGTTGAATAAAGTTCCAGTACCAATAAATTCATAATCTCATGCTCAGAAATGTATTTTTCCTCAAAACCCTGTTTTGAGGAAAAACAAAGTATTTTAGGTTTTTATTATAAATTGATGTAATTTCAGTTCTCTCATATGTAAAAAACTTCAGTGGCAACCCTGGTCACCTTGCCAAGCTTTAGCAACTCCATCCCCTACAAGGCAAACAAAAAATCAAGTCATTCAGTTCATCAAAGGCACAAATAAAGTAAACTGCCCAAAAAACAGAGTTGAAAAAGTAAGTTATAATGCAAACATTATAAAAGTGGGTTTTATGAATGAAAAATCAAAATCTCTTGTATATAAATCATTTTTCATGATTCAAAAAGTTTATTTGCATTCAAAGAAGAAAGATTGAGCAAGTGAAGGTCATGTGGGAGAAAGGAAGCAAAATCGCAGCAAAGAGTTTCAGTTTTGGGGGCGCGGCGCATTGGGTGAGCAGCGCAACACACAAAGAACGTACGACGCATTGGGCCACCTTCCACAGTGTAAAAAATATACTGGCACTGCGCATATACAATTCACACACATAAGCATTATGAAAAAATACAAACATATGGGAAAAAGGTGCAGACACTTTATTAGATAGAAGAAGGAATTACAAGTTTCAAATCCATTCCTCCATCTTGGATCCCATCCACATCACATCAAAAGCATGACAAACTTGTAGCATCACAATACTTGCTTCAAAGCCAAATATCATAGCAGCATTATCTCCTTATAATTCAACATAATCCAACCCCTTATCACTTATATGAGTGGTCAATTTATAGGAAGATGAAGGAGGTTTTGTCATTAATGGTGGCATTGAATGGTCTTCCATACTTAGAATTAGTTCCATGGAGGAAGGGATGAGAGGATAAGATGCACCTTAACTCATTCCTCATCCATTTTTGAGCTCATAGGAGTTGATAAGTGAGGGAAAATTCTAGATGACTCCAAAAGATAAGAATATTCCCCAAACCCTATGTGAATTTCACTCATTCTCGCCGAGTGCAAGTGAAAGGAAGCCTAATTTCTCTGTAGATCACCCTAGCAGTGGACTTAACTGCTTTGTAGCACACCTTTATAAGGGCTTACCTGCACTGGTCCCTCTAGAGGCCATTTCTAGATGTCTTCAAGTCATGAAACTATCTGGGAAGGACACATTCAAAGGGGTGAGTTGTTTAGGGAATGAAGCAACTGAAATTAGGGTTCTATGAGCCCTAAAAGACTGATCTGTACGTTGGGATTTGATGTGCCCAAATGGATTTGTAACACCCCCATACTGCTTCGGGTGAGACCGTAGTCCACGCTCCACGAATTGATGTTGAAAGGGCCAGTAGTGTATGGATTTGTTTGGCGCAACTAACTTTGAACCTAGGTCAAGACCCACTAAGCCAAAAATTACTCTAAATGATATATGTATTTTTTTTTTATACATGCATGTGTAGCTATTTTATTTATATGTATGTATGAATATTACTGAAATGTGTTGTTGGTTTAACCATCACTTTGGATTGCTAGCTAACTTTCCTTCCATGTTGTGATGTATCTTTGATCGTGTGTTCCATTCTTAACTCTGTACTATCACAGGTTTCCAAGGGGCACACTCACCTCAACCTTCGTGTGTTAGAACCGCTCATGCACCTTCCTTGACTTGCCGCATATGTCACACCCTTGCTACCAACAGGGACAGCTTACTTGCCTTTGTGTGAAATCATGATCAAGGTGATACCGTACAACCCACTATTAGGACTCCTACACCAAATAGTTTGAGGTCTAATTGGGACTTCTTACCGAGGAGATTCCCTGACATGTTGGTGGGTCCAACACCATCAGCGGGTGTAAATTTTTCTTATTGCTTGCAAGGTTGGAGAGCACCTGCATTCATTAGAGAGAGATACATGGAGAAAATATTTTTTTCCATTTCATTTTTTCATTTTTTTCTTAGGCCTACTAGCTACCTCAATGAGGTTTTCAACTAGTAGGTCTACGTGGGTGCCAAAAACAAGGTTTTCACCTAGGATCTTTTCCTTTTCTTCTTTTTTCTTTCAAACCTACAAACCACCTGAAGGAGGTTTTCAATTAGTGAGCCAATCTTAGGCACCTCGACATAGGTTTTCACCTGATATTTTATTCTTTTCCTCTTATTTTTTGTTTTTCCATTTTTTTATTTCTTTTTTTGTCCTACTCGAAAAAAACAAAATCTCTTTCAAGTATAGGAATACTTCCAACGGATACATGTGCATATTAAGATGACAAATAAAATGGTGTGTAGGCTCGAAAGATATTCTTTGACATGTACCTGAAAATAAGAGACAAATTGCTTTGACTGAAATGGGATCAAGAATTGTTGAAGAAGAATGTGTTGCTACAACTTAGTGATTTTCTGGAACAAAATTTCAATATAGTTGTGATTCCCTTGGTTCGTTTGCACATTTGGATCACTTTCTGTGTCCTCTTCTACCATGACATTCAAATCTTCTTCTCTTTACTGATTAGTATTTTTAACACATAAAAAATATGATGATAAGCATAACATAAATTCTTCATTCTCAAGCTCTAATGGTTGCTCTCAATTAAATGTGGTCCATGATTCCTTGATCTTATATGACTCTTCTTCTTCTAGATGTTGTTCTTCAATGGCGTCACGAGAATCTCTTTTTTTCAATATAATTCTTGATCTAAGGTGAATACCATTCACATCAAGTGGATTTGTTTGGAATTATCATGCCTCAACATTGTAAGTGGATTGAGTTACTTTATTTTTTGGATTTGGAAATGGTCGTACAATTACTTGAGTAGGAGTGAATATTTGAGATGGATGTGGTTGGGGTTGTAGTTGTGGTGGAGGTGGATGGTAGGGAGAACATGGAGTTGGGTATGCAGGATATTGAGGAAAATATTGAGGATATTTTGGATTTCTCCCATAAGGTCCTTGCTAACCTTGTTACCAAGATTATTTTTTGGGTTGAGATGGATACCCATAACTTTGAAATTGTGAACTATGTTCCTGCATCATACCAGGTTGAATAGGCTACCATGGTCCTCTTAGAGCTACATAACATAGTTTCTTTGGTGATTTACTTGATCCATCATCTTCTTGGCAAAATTCCTTCAACCTTGGTAATGATGGGAAATAGTTAATATTTGTAATTCTGCGTGGATAACACAAATATCAACACTTGATTTTTGCTCATTTTGCATTCTTAACATTTCTAAGTGTTCACTTAGATTTCTAAGAATTTTTGTTTTAAGGTTATCAAGGAAATTTCCAAGTTCATCTTGACTTACCAATCTTGAGGTTGATTTACTTACTCTTCCCCTTCCTCTCGATATGCACTTGCATATTTCACAAATTTATTCAAATGATAATTGGTATACGTAACCTCTACTCACGCGATCAATGAGATCAATCCACTCATCCCTAATTTTTTGAAGTAAGAGAGATTTTAGTATGTCAGATCCTAAATGATGTAATTTTTCTCACTTAACATTATACGTAAATATGTTTATTAGATCCTCAATGCCCTCATATTCTCTTTTATTCATTCTAAATATTTGTTCTTTAAGATAATGATCTCTATATTTTTCTATAAATATTTGTTTCATATCATTCCATGATCTTATTAAATTAGTCCCTAAACTAATGAAACATTTAAGAGCTCTATCCTTCAGTGTTGCCAAAAACAATCTCAATTTTTGAGTGTTTAGTAAGTAACCATAAGATCTACAAAGGATTTCAAATTCAAACAGAAAGGTTTCTGGATCCTCTGAACTCATGCCATGGAAGTTGGGAAGGAAAAATGGGGGTATCTTCTTCATATGGACATTGATATCAATATATTGAATGGGAAATCCAAGAGGATCTTCTTCATTGTCATCATCTCCATCCATTTCTTCTACCTTCTCTACTACCTCTTCTTCTTCTACCTACAAAAGTGGATGGTGATGTGGTTCTTACTACACCACGTGATCAAATGGTGGGGTTGGTGTTGGAGAAGTATTTTAAAAAAAATGAATAAGAATGCTAATGCAATGAAATTTTCTATTTTTTAAATTAAATATTCCTAATGTAAATATTTTTTTGTTTTTGCAGTAAAATAAATGAATAAACTAGGGAAGAAAACAATGCATACTTTCACACCTCTGTCGAGATGATGCCAAAAAGTGATGAGCCTTAGTATTGCAACATGAATGTTGCAACTCTGAAGGCTACCAAATTAAATTATCAACCCAGACTTCGTACAGACTTAAGAGGTGTCGACACTATATCTACGACATGAAATTTTTCCTTCTTTCATCTATCCAATGTAATGAATTGAATGTCATAAAATCAAATCCTAAAATAATTGTAGAAATGAAAATGCTACTCAATTTGCAATAAATGGAAATGATGGTTTCCCTAGTTGCAGGAATGTAAAGGTTATGTTAATTGCAGGAATGAAAATTACTTGTTTGTTTACAGATTGTAAACCTTGTGCTACTTACAACAATGTGAATCATTCGTCCAATTGCAGAATGTGAAAAGTTGCCTTGAAAAGAAACTAATCCTATGCAAGAACAACAATTTGTAATTAAGATCCTAAGAGCATGAATTAAAATAAATAGGCCTAATCCACTTTGCACTGGAAAATCACACTATTAATCATTGTGTTCAAAGGTAACTGGCTAGAGTAACAAATTTAATATGCATTTTAGAAGATAATCATCATTACCATTCAATTTAGAAATTTGTCACCTAAACTTAACTATAGAGTTGTGTTTGCAGTGAGAAAAAGGCAAGTTCAAAATGGTATTTGGTCCTCCTCAATATTTCATTTAGAGGATAGAGATCATTATTCAAGCCTATGGGAAAGAAACTAAGCTTTTAGAGTGAATCTGGTCAAGTTAAAGGAGTGCTACAGTACTGTTGGAGGGTTGCTACAAGACTACTAAGCCTTGCGATAACTTGTTGAATGACCACGTAAATATAATGGAAATGAGATGGGATTTTCTTTTTTTATGAATTAGGATTTCCTAGGAATCCATTCCAAGAGGAATCACTCAAAAATACCACCGTTAACATGTGCCAAAAAATAGTATAAAATTAGTATTGTAAAAACTAGAAATTCAAGAATTAGTGAGCTAGTTAACCTACCAAATTCCTAACATAATCAAGTGAAAATGATATATTAACTTGAATTATTTTATGACTTAATGTAAGTGGAATCAACTCAAATTAATCTCATTAACACGTTCTAAAAAATAGCGTAAAATTACTACTATTTTTTCTACAAGAGACTTCTACAAATTCTAGATTTGTGAACTAGGAAACCAATCCAGGTAGCTCAATGATGAATATGAATTTTCAAAGTTTTTATAAGAATGAATCATGCTTCTGAATCTGTAAATAACCTAAAAAAGAACTCATTTCAATCATTTAACCAATATCACCTACAACAAAAGAAACATGAATAGTAAATGCAGAAATAATAGATGCAACTGAAAAAGGCATTCAAAGGAAATAAAGAAAATGTACAGCAGGGCTCTCAGGCTCCTAGAATGGCCAAGCCCAAGGATACTCAGAGTCCTATGAAGGAAAAAAAGCTTTAGAATCTAAAAATGGCACCAAACTTCATTATTTGAATCAATCCAAGTGCATCTCCGCTAGAAATGAAATTGGAGCTGCTAAATAACAAGTTTTCTCCATAAGAAAACTAATAAATACATGCCCCTAGAGGAAAATTAGAATTAGTACTTATAAAAAGTGATGAGGAAGCATTTTCCTTGAAAGGAGGTAGATTACCCCTCCAAAATCCCTCAAAAAGTGGATTTGGTTCCCAACAGTAGGAATCTTCATTAAATGACAATGAACACATTCCTGAATTTTCTCAATCAATTGAACTCCAAAATTTGTCAATAATTTCATGATATTTTTTTCATTTATTATCCAATATTGTTCCATCCTATAGTAGGGAGAAAGTTCCTATATTATCTCATTTATAATTTACTCAATATTCTCTCAATATTCTACAAAAAGAAATAATATTAGGCACGTAATATGCAATTATCTCTATACCTTCCTAAGAGAATATTAAAGTGAAAAAACATTATTAAATGTAGAAGAAGATATTTAATTACGCCTTTATGTGCCTCAAAAAGGTTATATGGGCCTTAATTTGTGTCTAATTTATAAGCCCGTCAGACATTTTGGAGGATTATTGTATGTTGTGTGGATATCAGTGTTGTCAAATTGATGGGAATACTTCAGGAGAGGATTATGATTATTCCATAGATACTTTCACTCAATAAAGTAGTGAAAATTTTATATTCTTGCTTTCAATCAAAATTGGATGTCTTCGCATTAGCCTTGATAGATATAGTGACTAGAATCCACAAGTTGATCTACAAGCCCAAGATCATGCACATAGAATTGGACTCTTCCTGGAATAGACTTTAGGCACATCTAGAGGTTGGAAAGATATATTTTGTATTATGAAACCAGCTCAAGAAAAGATAGAAAAGATAGATCAACCCCTTAGAATTCAGCCTCTTCGAGGGGGCAACCTCCTTTACATTACATAAATGAACAATTCTTCCATGATTCAAACAAAACCTCCTTTCTATATATAGGAGTCTAAGGAGTCACAATATAATCCAGCCGACCTAACAATAATAATATAAATCCACAAAAATAACAATAGAGGGATTCTATGGGCACATTAATAACAATATGGGGGCAATGGGGGCACAACAATATAAATAAGGGGTATAACTACAATAGTAATGGGGTAATCACTAGTATTATAGGGACCCAACATGCCCCTCGCCTTCAAAAAAGTGTTGTCCTCAACGCTTGAGTAGTTCTGGATACTTCTACATAAAATTCTCATCCTCCCATGTGGAATCTTCAGTGGATAAGTTCTTCCACTTGATAAGGTACTCTGAAATTGATCGATTTCGTAGCTGTCGAGTTCTTGTTTCTATAACTGCTTCCGGTTCCAATATAATTTTTCCTTCCTCGTCAAGTTCTGGCAATATTGTTTGAACTGGGAGCTTGTCGCCTATAACCTTCTTTAAGCATGAAACATGGAAAACTGGGTGCAATCGAGAAGTTGCAGGAAGCTCCAATTTGTATGCCATAGTACCAATCTTTTGCAACACCTTGTACGGACCATAATACTTTGGTGATAATTAATTATCTTTCTTAGCTTGCTTGAGGGACATTTTCTTATATGGTTGTAGCCATAGGAATACCCAATCACCTACATCAAAACTTCTTTCACTGCGATGTTGATCTGCCTGTTGTTTCATTCTATTCTGTGCCAACACGAGGTTATCCTTTAAGAGTTGGAGGACTTGTTGTTGATGTTCGATGTGATGTTCCACTGCCTGAACCTTAGAATTTTCTCTTAAATATGATGTGATGGATGGTGGTTGATACCCATAAAGTGCCATAAATGGGGTCATTTTTTTTGCTGTATGAAAGGAAGTGTTATACCACCATTCAGCCAAAGGCAACCATTTGACCCATTGTGTCTGTTTATCAGATACAAAGCAACGAAGATATCCTTCCAAACATTTGTTTACTATCTCAGTTTGCCCATTAGATTGAGGATGATAAGATGAGCTATGAGCTAACTGAGTACCAAGACAAGAAAATAATTATGTCCAAAAATTTCTAGTGAAAATGGGATCTCTGTCACTTACAATAATCTTTGGGTTTCCATGTAGCTTTTGAATTGTTTCCATAAATGCAGTAGAAACTGTACTGGCTTTAAATGGATGTGATAATGCACAAAAGTGTGCATACTTGGTAAGTCTGTCAACTACCACCATGATGACACTCTTTCCCTCAGACTTGGGTAAACCTGTGATAAAATCCATTGATACCTCCTCCCAACGTTGGCTTGGAATGGATAAAGGTTGTAATAGACCCGGTGTCTTAATTGTTTCAACTTTATTTTGTTGGCAAACCAAACATTCTACCACAAACTTTTGAATATCTGATTTAAGGCCATCGCAAAAAAATTCCTTCTTAACCCTGTGGTAAGTTTTTAAAAATCCTGAGTGCCCTCCTAAGGAAGAAGTGTGCAATTCCATAAGAATCTTTTGTTTTAGCTGGGAATTCTTACAGAGGTATAAGCGATCTTTGTACCATAACAAATAATTTTTCCAGCTAAATGTATCAGACGTACTGGAATCTTGTTGTAGCTTTCGAATAAGTGCCCACACTTCTTCGTCATTCTTCCATTCCTCCCTTGCTTCATTTATCCAATCTGGTTGGATGATAGAAATAGCGCACAACAATGCTTCCACATCCTCATCCTTTCTTGAGAGTGCATCTGCCACCACATTTTGCTTCCCTTTTTTGTAGATGATTTCAAAGTCATAACCCAACATCTTTGTGACCCACTTTTTTGCTCTTCAGAGGATAATCTTTGTTCTAAAAAGTATTTAAGGCTATCATGATCCGTTTTTACCTTGAAGTGTCTTCCCATTAGGTAGGGTCGCCATTTCTTAAGTGCATGGAGTATTGCCAAAATTTCCTTCTCATAAATAGCTTTGCTTAAAAACTTTCCCTTGATTGGACGACTTTCAAAAGCAATGGGTCTTTCATCTTGCATTAGAACAGCACCAATTCCATTTCCTGAAGCATCACATTCCACAATAAAGGTTTTTGTGAAGTCCGGTGTAGCTAAGACTGGTGCTTGGCACATTGCCTCTTTAAGATGTTCAAAGGCCTTTGTTGTTTCTGGAGTCCATGAAAATGCATCTTTCTTCAATAATGTTGTTAGAGGTGCTGCTATTCTCCCATAATTCTTAACAAACTTGTGATAATACCCTGTCAACCCAAGAAATCTGCGCAGATGCTTTATGGATGTGGGGATTTTCCATTCCTTAATGGCTTTAATTTTTCTAGGGTCTACCTTAACTCCTTCATGAGATACAATATGACCCAAATATTCCACCTCCTGGACTCCAAAGAAACATTTGGATCTTTTTGCATATAATTGTTTCTCCTCCAATAGTTGTAGCACCCTGTCAACATGTTCAACATGATCCTTCCAAGACTTGTTGTAGATAAGTATATCATCAAAAAATACTAACACAAATTTTCTAAGGAATGGTTTGAAAATTGAATTCATCAAACCTTGAAATGTTGAAGGTGCATTGGTAAGGCCAAAAGGCATGACCAAAAATTCATAATGACCCTCATGAGTTCTAAATGCTGTTTTTGGAATGTCTTCAATCTTCATTCTGATTTGATGATATCCTGAATGAAGATCCAACTTGGTGAAGTAAATTGATCCATGCAATTCATCCAGTAATTCATCAATGACAGGAATGGGGAACTTATCTTTAATAGTGAGCTTGTTGAGCTCCCTATAATCTGGACACATGCGCCATGATCCATCCTTCTTGTGCACCAATACTACTGGAGGAGAGAAAGAACTTTGACTCGGTTGAATTATACCAGCCTCTAGCATTTCTGCAACCATACGTTCAATTTCACTTTTTTGGACATAGGGATATCTGTACGGCCTGATGTTTGGAGGAACACTTCCTGGAATCAGATGAATAGCATGATCATGATCACGCATAGGTGGGAGACCTTTGGGAGTCTCAAATACCTTGGAATGATTGTCCAGGACTTTTTGGAGATCTGGAGAAATAGATGATTCTAATGTGGAAACATCTAGCGAACATAATTGTGCAATTACACCCTTTGCTCCTTTTTTAGAAGCTTTGTCATACCATTAGAGCTGATTATCTTTCCTGGTTTCCCTGCAATACCCCTTAATTCAACTTCCTTTCCTTCCGTAGAAAATTTGATGAAAATTTCTTGAAAATTAAAAGCTATTGTACCCAAGGATTGTAGCCATTGGACTCCTAGTACAACATCAGCACCTCCCATTGGAATGGAAAGCATTGGGCTAGTCAATACATATTCTCCCATGGATAGCTTGATATTATGGCACTTTCCAGAGAAATTTATTGTTCCTCCATTTGCAATCATCACTTGACACTCTGGTGTTGGATATAGGAAGCAATTCAATTCTTTTGCTACCCTACAATGAATAAAATTGTGGGTGCTTCCTGAATCAATCAACACTATTACCTTTTTCTTCTTGATTTGTCCTTCTATCTTGATGGTTTGAGGAGTGGTAATTCCCACCAATGCATTACAAGATATGGTCGGATTTATTTTTCTTCATCTAGGCTTTGTTCCTGGAGTATATCCTCTTCTTTTGACCTTTCTTGCTCCTTTTCTTCTTCCTCTTCACAATCTATGTAGAATAATTTCTTCTCAGCACACTTATGACCTTTAGTGTATTTGCTATCACAACTGTAACAAAGCCCTTTTGCTCTTTTTTCTTCCAATTGTTGTGGTGTCAACCTTATAGGTTGTGGAAGACTAGGGGCAACAACACTTCCGTCTTTATAGTTGTGAGTGGTATGCTTCCTGATTGCCATAATTTTGCTTTCCATTTTTCTTGCTAACCTGAATGCCTTCTCTAATGAATCAGGTTCCCAAAGGTGAACATCATGTTGGATATTATCCTTTAAAGACCCTATGAACACATCAATCCTATGCTCCTCTGGAATATCTTTTACCCTTATGTTCAATTTTTGGAACTCCTCAATGTGCTCCATTATTGAACCCTTTTGTTTGAGACTTATCAATTGGCTAAAAAAAGTGTTGCTTTTTGTATCCTCATAATGTGCTATCAATTCTTCCATAAAAATTGCCCAAGTGATAAATTGTTTACGAGAGCAAAGCCATTGATACCATACAAACTGATTTGATTCCAAATATAAAGTTGCCATACGTACCTTTTGTGTGTTTTGCACATTATTGAGATCGAATAACTGCTCCATCTGTAATATCCATGTGGCGGGATCCTTGCCATCAAACTTCCTCATATCGATTTTTGGAATATGGTGGGTCTTCTATCCAACATTAGAGTCTATGGAATCATGATTAACATTTCCTTTGTTCACATCATGAGTTTCCTTTACAACCTTTTCACAATTAGTAAGTATTTCTTGTAGAAAATTTGTCAAATCTGTCTTCAAATCTGCCATGTCTGTCTTCAAATCTGTCTTGAAATCATCCATCTTAGCTTCCATGCCCTTTATCTTAGATTCCACGCCATTTATCTTAGATTCCACGCCATTTATCTTAGCTTCTATTAGCTTTTGTGAGTGTGACATTTGTTGCACTTGTTCTTGTAATTTTGATATATCATGTAGCATTTCTTCCTCTTCTTCATGAGTCATGCTAGAGCTTTCAGGTTCCTTACTAGGTGTTTGCATTTTCTTTCCTCAGGGCATTAGTTACCGATAATAATGCGTTACTATGCCCTTTGAATTCCTTCAAACCAAGCTTATGCAAAAAATTTAAAAAAACTACACACCTTTTTTCACTTTGTAGAAGCCTGATATTGAATCTGATGTATCTCTGTAATTTTGGATCATCCAGTTCTGAAATTTTTACCTGTAGTAGCCTTTTGAGTCCTCTTTCCAATGCCACAAGTCTGACCCAAATTGGTTTCTCCAAGGAAGCGTTATACGAAATCTCCCAAAGTGACTTGCTTATAGACTAGTTCAGTAGGGCAAACTTGTACGATGTGCCACGAGTCATTGTTTCGACCTATGGATCTGAAAAATGCATACAAGAAACTACAGTCCATCCTATTTCTGTACCTTCTTACGAAATTTCAATCCGATCCTCAAAGAGAAAGTCATGACGATTTTCCCCAGGTCACCTGTTTTGAATGTAATTCAGGAGTCCGCAAAAAGACCAGCTTCCTCAGATCATATCTCCGAAAATATCGCGCGAAAATCTCTGAAATTTGGATCCAAGGTTCAGCACGGTTTCTTCTCAAATGGGTTTTTTTTGCGACTTCTGAAACGTCACAGAAAAAAAATTTATAGTGAAAATGCCACGATGACCTGTTTGGAGCAGCGAAACCCTAGAATCCAAAGCTCTGATACCAAATGTTATGAAACCAGCTCAAGAAAAGATAGAAAAGATAGATCAACGCCTTAGAATTCGGCCTCTTCGAGGGGGAAACCTCCTTTAAATTACATAAATGAACAATTCTTCCATGATTCAAATGACAAAACCTCCTTTCTATATATAGGAGTCTAAGGAGTCATAATATAATCCAGCCGACCTAACAATAATAATATAAAGCCACAAAAATAACAATAGAGGGATTCTATGGGCACATTAATAACAATATGGGGGCAATGGAGGCACAATAATATAAGTAAGGGGTATAACTACAATAGTAATGGGGTGATCACTAGTATTATAGGGACCCAACATTTTGACACGGCGAAGAACCAATACCATGGACCAAACAATGGTATCGATTTAAACCATAGACGTCAAACCATTGTAAAGGTTGGACAGGAGGAAACAACAACAAATTATTAATACATGGTCAAATAAATTGAGCAAGAAGATAATTAGTGTCAATAGTGAAGGACATATTCAACAAGCAATGTCTTTTGGAGATCAAATGGATAATTGAGAGCTTATTTTTTCTTAAAGATACATCATAAGTAGCTCAGTGTAGATCAAAATGTAGAAGAAAGAGCTCTAAGGTGTTGAAACCAGTTAATATAAATGATCCGAAGAAAAGTGAAGGTTACTAAAGAGAATTTGACTGAATCAACAACAAATAAAATACAAATCAGAGATTTGAAAGGGGATTGAAGTCTCCTACAAATGGTTGGCTACAAAACATTGAAATGGGATTGACATTTCTAGTAGGTCGGTTCCTGCAAATTTGAAAAGGGTTTGATTTCTCCTTTAGTATGGTATTTGTAATGATTGTAACACTAGGTTGGTTCCTACATCCATTAACAAATACAAAGTTATTTTGTGGTTTTCTCTTGGATGGATTTCCATGTAAAACTCTGATTATTGTGTTTTATGTTCAAGCTTGATGGTATTTGAATTCTTAAGATTGTTCATTAAAGTTTTGTAACTAGATTAATAATAAATTGATTGAGAATTTATGTGTTAAATAAGGAAAAAATTGAAGAATAATGATTAACCTACACCCTCCCCTAGTATTCAACATAAATAATCCTGGTGGTGAAGTATTACTTTCAAATTTTTGTCAGAACACAAAAATTGATTTTAATAAACACAATGCATCACAATTATTTGTATCTATATTGTTTGAAGGCTCACAATCCTCACAATATGACACTTCATATCAATGCAATCAATTCTATATGCAATTCCCGTGTTTACTCCACACCAACTCACTACCTAGAACTATGCAATTTTATACTCTACACCATATCATTACCTAGAAATCCATGGCCTCACCACCTCGAAAGAAAAAGGAAGAAGGGTCAAGGAAATAATAATCCACATTTTTGGATATATGTGACTGCTAAAAATACTAAAAAAATGATCTTATTTAAGTATGAGTATCGATGGTCAACCCACGTTTGTATCCCATAATCAAACAACTAAAATCTACCCTTTTCATTTTTCCTGAATTTTTCACTCAATATTAGGTAGATATTCAAAAGATTTTGCTTATAGTCCACATGATAAATCATTGTTTTTATTTCATATATTTTAGATGAGGCTAATTTTTTCCTTGGTATGATTGATTTGGGATAACTTGCATGGGCCACGATACAAAATTTTCATTCTCAATCCTATATTCCATTCCAAGTGTTTTTTGTAATCTCTTCAAGAATAATAGGAATATATTGTTTCTTGGGCTTAAGATTGCTTCTCATTCTAGACTTCATGCAAAATCCTAACAATGTTTTTAATCTCTAGAGGACCCTACAATTAGAAAGGTTAGAATTAGAAAGTAAAGGTGAATATCATATCAATTCCTTAGAGAAATATATTTCTCGTACTTCGATATGGTAATACCATGCTTTACTTTCTCTTTAACAATGCATTGTCCTTGCCCATGGTGAAATTTTTGCATGCCACTGAAGTGCAATAGTTTGTTTCCATCTCTACTTCACAAAAATCTTAAATTCATATTCAAGTGAAAAACCTTAATGACAAAACATTAAAATTCCTAGTGAGATTGGAGACACTTATACAAAGAACTAGTTTACAGGATGTTACAAAGAATACGGTTCTAATTCTACAAATCTTAGGAATCTAGTAGCGAAAATGTAGAAAAAAGAGAGACTTCATCAAGAAATTACATATATTCATAAGAAAATGAAGAGAAATATTGAATTTTATAAGAAATTCAAAGAAGGTATTAGAGATTTAGATGATAATATATATGGATCATGTGAAAAAGAATTGGCTCACATATATTATGAATATCTCATAGAACTTCACCCTAATATATAATAACAAACTATATAAAAATAAAGTATGTCCTTGTTCAACACAATTTCCAAATATGAAAACTTATAATATTTCTATTGACATACATATATAAAGTTATAAAGCTTATGAGATAACTCCTTATCTAGATTTAGAAGAATCATTTCTTGTTGCAAAACCAATGATATCCCTTAATATTTTTGGAAACCATGTCAAATTAAGGTCAAAACAACAAGAAAATCCTTAATAAATAGAATGGAAAAAGGCTCCCCTTTACAAATGAGCAAGAGATTACACCATATGTGTTATCAATATTATCACACTAGATACAAAGAATGAAAACTCATTTACTTTCTTTTCTTGTGGCCAAGAAAAGAAGTAATGTGTAGCCACTCTGGACTCAACTAAAATTTTACTATATTATTGGGTTCGAAAAACATGTGGGCCAAGACAACTAATTCTATAATTGTTATTTTCTTTCATTTCTCCTAATAACCAAGGTGGGTTGTTTCCAATAGAAAAATTATACCAACACCAATAGAAAAATTATACCAACACACATAACATGACCCTATTGTTGTGTACCATAAAGAAAGTATGTTGTAGTTAACAAACAATGTATCCACTAGAATCCATTTGATTAAACCTTAAAAATTGGATAGCGACTTCTTATCAAAAGAATTATGCAAAGAATACATAAGTAGATGAAGAGAGAAATTGGTGGATGAACCATGTAAATTGAGGTGCATAATGGATATTGTGGGTTAATAATGGATAATATTTAATTTTAGTGATGAAATCTATTCTATTAAATACCTCTAAGCTTGAAATATGTTTTGTGAATTTTCTTCAAGCCCAATATATTAATGCTCTTTGAGTTTACAAATAACAAAGTGCTTAAATGAATTGTATTGACATGTGATCCAAATTGGATCATTACATTATTTTTCATCTATCTCGATTCTTTCAGAGTGGAAACAAATGGCAGAATCAACACACAAGACCATTTTTACTAACAGGTCCCGGTTTGGTAGACTGGGGTTTGAAACTTTTCGAAGGAAATTTAAGGCATAAAATGGTGTTTTTTTGGGGGTAAATATTTTCCACTTTATTGTAGCATATTTTATTCCTATTCTTCACATAGATACCTTTCCAACAATGCAATAATTTCCTTCATCATACTCTCCATGAAAAAATATACCACTTGAAAATTGACCTTCCTGTTTTCACCACCATAATTCGAGAGTATGCCAAGTCAACCCATACTACTCATAATAAATGGTCTAGGCATGTGATAATGATGCATATAAGAGTCAACATTTTAAATCTAGTTAAGAGTTTAAAGAGTCAAACTTAACCACTAGTAGGTTATTGGGTCATGTTATAACCAAGCCACTAGGTGGAAAAGGGGTTTTTTTATTTTCAAGTGCATTTTGTTCCATAGATGATCAGAGTGGCCAATAGGGATAGGGATAGATCACTTAGAGAGGATTTGTGCACTGCAGCATCCCATGGAACACATGCCTTACTTCTTTTTACTTGCATACATTTTCTATGTAGAGAAAGAGAGTTGAGCAACCTCACCTTCCAACTATGATTAATTGTGAACATCTAGTTATTCGGCTAGTTAGGTTGGTATTAGTAGCTTAGTTTCTATTAATATTGTTTATAAAAAATAAATTTCTTCATTAACCATACCCAAATGAGAGGCATGAGAGGCCGTAATGTTATTAATTGATAACGTGTAATGGAAGGAAATACGTAATTGTGTTTCATATCGTTATTAAAGTGATTTTGGTGCCTAGATCAAGTGTAATAATCCAAGTAGTCATACAATTATGTGCAGCCAATTTAGCTTTACATGCAATTCATAGACATGTAATTGTTACAAATATTTGTTCAAATTCTCTATAGGAAAATCATAATCCAACTAAAGCTAAGGCCAATGGAAATCATAATAGAAAATGTCCAAGGACATTATGCCTCATCCAAGAAAAATGAAATAAGCAAAGTAAGGAAATGATGGTATAAACAATAAGAAATTGGCCTAGTTCAATATAGAATTATTGATGTAGTGAGAAATCAATCCAACTATGTATATAGTCTCCTATGTAAGTGGGATTCATTCCAACTGAGTATATAATCTCCCAAAAAAGTGGGAAACAATATAGAAAATTGGAGAAACATCCTATAGAGTTGCATGTAAGAGTTTTGTATTAATCACAATGTATAAGTATGTAGGGCCTAGTGTTGGCTAAAATATCTATGAAAACTGGGTAGATAAAAACCTACATGAGATTACAAATCAAAACTCTTATCTCATTAGAAAAATGTGTATTGGAGAAGGCCAACACTAACATCCCCACTTAAGCAAAACATAGGCAATAAATATGAAGAAATATTGGGTCTTGGCAACACAAACTGATAAGGTACTATTGTAGCAGCTACAACCACCCTCCAAAATTTTTCCTTAGCTTCATTTTGGATCCTCCCCAGCAGCCATCCTTAGTAGCATGTCTTTCACTATCAAGCACATCATCTCCAGCTATTTCATAGAGTCTGTTCAACCTATGCATGCAAGTTTGTTCCACCCCCTTCACAGGCTGCTTTCCAAACTTAGTGTCAGTGGTTGGTTGAGCAGCTCCCTCCAGGAATTATGTAATTATGGAGGGTAACCAACCTTTCCTCCAGAAATTCCGCAAACCCACCTGGGCTCCAGAATTACACAATTCTTCTTGACAATCTTCCTCTCAAAATTGTTCAATTCATCTAAGGACAGTTGCTCAGCCCAGAAATTACGTAATTTTGGGCATAAATCACCTGTCATTCCCAAAAATTGTGCAATCCCTCTGGGATAGCTAACCCAGTAGCTAGAAAAACTTGCACAAATCCAGCCAAGCAGCCTCCTGGGCTCATAAATTGCACAATATAGTTAGATAGGCTTCCTTGAGAAAACTGCGAGGTTTGACCCAGGACAGTTGCTCAGCCCATAAATTGCACAGTCCTGGGAGACAGTCACCTGTTCCTCTCAAAAATTGTGCAATCCCTCTGGGACAACCATCTCTACTCAACCAAAAAACTGCGCAGTTTTTCATCGTTGGCTCACATACCATTGCATGTGCCTTCAGGTTGACCAGTTCCCCCTAGGGCTGAGAAAAATTGATTTGCATCCATGGACTGCTTTTCCTGAGGCAGCATGCAAAGGCATCCCTTGATTCAAGTATCTATTTTTAGTAGCTGGAGGTTACATGCAAGGATCTTTTTAGAAACCTCCCACCAAGTTTCGCTTTTCCTAGATTTGTGGCATGCATGTCACAACCTCGACTTTATCAAAACCCATCAACTAGATGCTGTAGAGTTCATTCCTCACATCAAACTTGCATCTTTGACATCCCACATTGCATCTAGGAGTCATTAGCACATTCGACCCATCTATTTTGGGGTAAGGTCACTTTTCATGTCTTGCACATTGTTTCTATCACTTTTTCAGTTTCACCTTGTGTGACTGTTATCTACTTGATTTCAGTGAGCACTTGTTGTCATTTTGATGTATGATATCTTGTAGAAGCACAATTTTAGTTTTCATTCGCATCTCACTACTATCGCATGCATGACACTATTTTTGCATGGACAGTCGCTATTGCGGTGACTCGCTTCACACACATGCATGCTTTCCCATTTTCTACATCCTGCACCTGCTTTTTGTGTGTATGATCATTCCCTTTTGTTTTCACTCATCTCATCATGCATTCGGACTTCTCATGTTTTTAGTCCCCCATCAACCGTTCTGGGCTTCCTTAGGCCGAATTGTGCCTTACACGGCTAGCACTACACATTTCTGGAACTAAAGGCTCTACCTTCCCTCCAAAAATTGTGCCAGTCTAGCCCAACACTGTTATGAAACTAGCTCAAGAAAAGATAGAAAAGATAGATCAACGCCTTAGAATTTAGCCTCTTCGAGGGGGAAACCTCCTTTACATTACATAAATGAACAATTCTTTGATGATTCGAATGACAAAACCTCCTTTCTATATATAGGAGTCTAAGGAGTCACAATATAACCCAGCTGACCTAACAATAATAATATAAAGCCACAAAAATAACAATAGAGGGATTCTATGGGGCAGAGTAATAACAATATGGGGATAATAGGGGCACAACAATATTAATAAGGGATGCAACTACAATAGTAATGGGGTAATTACTAGTATTATAGGAACCCAACATGCCCCTCTCCTTCAAAAAAAGTGTTGTCCTCAACACTTGAGTAGTTTTGGATGGTTCTGTATAAAATTCTCATCCTCCCATGTGGAATCTTCGGAAAATAAGTTCTTCCACTTGATAAGATACTCTGAAATTGATCGATTTCGTAGCTATCGAGTTCTTGTTTCTGTGATTGCTTCCGGTTCCAATATAATTTTTCCTTCCTCGTCAAGTTCTTGCAATATTGTTTGAACTTGGAGCTTGTCACCTATAACCTTCTTTAAACATGAAACATGGAAAACTGGGTGCAATCGAGAAGCTACAGGAAGCTCCAATTTGTATGCCATAGTACCAATCTTTTGCAACACCTTGTATGGACCATAATACTTTGGTGAAATTTATTATCCTTCTTAGCTTTCTTGAGGGACATTTGCTTATATGGTTGTAGCCGTAGGAATACCCAATCACCTACATCAAAACTTATTTCACTGTGATGTTGAACTACCTGTTGTTTCATTCTATTCTGTGCCAACACGAGGTTATCCTTTAAGAGTTGGAGGACTTGTTGTTGATGTTCGATGTGATGTTCCATTGCTTGAACCTTAGGATTTTCTCTTAAATATGATGTGATGGATGGTGGCTGATATCCATAAAGTGCCATAAATGGGGTCATTTTTGTTACTGTATGGAAGGAAGTGTTATACCACCATTCAGCCAGAGGCAACCATTGACCCATTGTGTCTGTTTATCAGATACAAAGCAATGAAGATATCATTCCAAACATTTGTTTACTATCTCAGATTGCCCATCAGATTAAGGATGATAAGATGAGCTATGAGCTAACTGAGTACCAATACAAGAAAATAATTCTGTCTAAAAATGTCTAGTGAAAATGGGATATTTGTCACTTACAATAATCTTTGGGTTTCCATGTAGCTTTTGAATTGTTTCCATAAATGCAGTAGAAACCGTACTGGCTTTAAATGGATGTGATAACGCACAAAAGTGTGCATAATTGGTAATTCTGTCAACTACCACCATGATGGCACTCTTTCCCTCAGACTTGGGTAAAGCTATGATAAAATCCATTGAAACCTCCTCCCAACGTTGGCTTGGAATGGATAGAGGTTGTAATAGACCCGATGTCTTAATTGTTTCAACTTTATTTTGTTGGCAAACCAAACATTCCGCCACAAATTTTTGAATATCCGTTTTAAGGCCATCCCAAAAAAATTCCTTCTTAACCCTGTGGTAAGTTTTTAAAAATCCTAAGTGCCCTCCTAAGGGAGAAGTGTGCAATTCCATAAGAATCTTTTGTTTTAGTTGGGAATTTTAGAGAGGTATAAGCGATCTTTGTACCATAAAGAATCATTTTGCCAGCTAAATGTATCAAACGTACTGGAATCTTGTTGTAACTTTTGAATAAGTGCCCATACTTCTTCGTCATTATTCCATTCCTCCCTTGCTTCGTTTATCCAATCTGGTTGGATAATAGAAATGGCGCACAACAATGCTTCCACATCCTCATCCTTTCTTGAGAGTGCATCTGCCACCACATTTTGCTTCCCTTTTTTGTAGATGATTTAAAAGTCATAACCCAACATCTTTGTGACCCACTTTTGTTGCTCTTCAGAGGATAATCTTTGTTCTAAAAAGTATTTAAGGCTATCATGATACGTTTTTACCTTGAAGTGTCTTACCATTAGCTAGGGTTGCCATTTCTTAAGTGCATGGAGTATTGCCAACATTTCCTTCTCATAAATAGCTTTATGTAAAAACTTTCCCTTGATTGGACGACTTTCAAAAGCAATGGGTCTTTCATCTTGCATTAAAACAGCACCAATTCCATTTCCTGAAGCATCGCATTCCACAATAAAGGTTTTTGTGAAGTCCGGTGTAGCTAAGACCGGTGCTTGGCACATTGCCTCGTTAAGATGTTCGAAGGCCTTTGTTGCTTTTGGAGTCCATGAAAATGCATCTTTCTTCAATAATGTTGTTAGAGGTGCTACTATTCTCCCATAATTCTTAACAAACTTGCGATAATACCCTGTCAACCCGAGAAATCCTCGCAGATGCTTTATGGATGTGGGGATTTTCCATTCCTTAATGGCTTTAATTTTGCTAGGGTCTACCTTAACTCCTTCATGAGATACAATATGACCCAGATATTCCACCTCTTGCACTCCAAAGAAACATTTGGATCTTTTTGCATATAATAGTTTCTCCTCCAATAGTTGTAGCACCCTGTCAACATGTTCAACATGATCCTTCCAAGACTTGTTGTAGATTAGTATATTATCAAAAAATACTAACACAAATTTTCTAAGGAATGGTTTGAAAATGGAATTCATCAAACCTTGAAATGTTGAAGGTGCATTGGTAAGGCCAAAAGGCATGACCAAAAATTCATAATGACCCTCATGAGTTCTAAATGTTGTTTTCGGAATGTCTTCAGTCTTCATTCTGATTTGATGATATCCTGAACGAAGATCCAACTTGGTGAAGTAAATTGATCCATGAAATTCATCCGGTAGTTCATCAATGACAAGAATGGGAAATTTATCTTTAATAGTGAGCTTGTTGAGCTCCCTATAATCCGGACACATGCACCATGATCCATCCTTCTTGTGCACTAATACTACTGGAGCAGAGAAAGAACTTTGACTCGGTTGAATTATACTAGCCTCTAGCATTTCTGCAACCATACGTTCAATTTCACTCTTTTGGGCATAGGGATATCTGTATGGCCTGATGTTTGGAGGAACACTTCCTAGAATCAAATGAATAGCATGATCATGATCACGAATAGGTGGGAGACCTTTGGGAGTCTCAAATACCTTGGAATGATTGTCCAAGACTTTTTGGAGATCTGGAGAAATAGATGATTGCAATGTCGAAACATCTAGTGAACATAATTGTGAAATTACACCCCTTTGTTCCTTTTTTAGAAGCTTTGTCATACCATTAGAGCTAATTATCTTTCCTGGTTTCCCTGCAATACCCCTTAATTCAACTTCCTTTCCTTCGATGGAAAATTTCATGAAAATTTCTTGAAAATTGAAAGCTATTGTACCCGAGGATTGTAGCCATTGTACTCCTAGTACAACATCAGCACCTCCCATTGGAATGGAAAGCATTGGGCTAGTCAATACATATTCTCCCATCCATAGCTTGATATTAAGGTAATTTCCAGAGCAATTTATTGTTCCTCCATTTGCAACCATCACTTGACACTCTGGTGCTAGGTATAAGAAGCAATTCAATTCTTTTGCTACCTTATAATGAATAAAATTGTGGGTACTTCCTGAATCAATCAACACTAGTACCTTTTTCTTCTTGATTTGTCCTTCTATCTTGATGGTTTGAGGAGTGGTAATTCCTGCGAATGCATTACAAGATATGGTTGTATTCATTTCTTCTTTATCTAGGCTTTGTTCCTAGAGTATATCCTCTTCTTTTGACCTTTCTTGCTCCTTTTCTTCTTCCTCTTCACAATATATGTAGAATAATTTCTTCTCAGCACACTTATGACCTTTAATGTATTTGCTATCACAACTATAACAAAGCCCTTTTGCTCTTTTTTCTTCCAATTGTTGTGGTGTCAACCTTATAGGTTTTGGAAGACTAGGAGCAACCACGCTTCCATCTTTATAGTTGAGAGTGGTATGATTCTTGGTTGCCATAATTTTGCTTCCCATTTTTCTTGCTAACCTGAATGCCTTTTTTAATGAATCAGGTTCCCAAAGGCGAACATCATGTTGGATATTATACTTTAAAGACCCTATGAACACATCAATCCTATGCTTCTCTGGAATATCTTTTAACCTTATGTTCAATTTTTGTAACTCCTCAACGTGCTCCGTTATTGAACCCTTCTGTTTGAGACTTATCAATTGGCTAAAAAAAGTGTTGCTTTTTGTATCCTCATAATGTGCTATCAATTCTTCCGTAAAAATTTCCCAAGTGATAAATTGTTTACGAGAGAAAAGCCATTGATACCATACAAACTGATTTGGTTCCAAATATAAAGTTGCCATACGTACCTTTTGTGTGTTTTACACATTATTGAGATCGAAAAATTGCTCCATTTGTAATATCCATGTTGCGGGATCCTTGCCATCAAATTTCCCCATATTGATTTTTGGAATATGGTGGGTTTTCGATCCCACATTAGAGTCTAAGAAATCATGATTAAAATTTCTTTTGCTCGCATCATGAGTTCCTTTTACTACCTTTTCACCATTGGTAAGTATTTCCTGTAGAAAATTTGTCAAATCTGTCTTCAAATCTGCCATGCCTGTCTTCAAATTTGTGTTCAAATCTATCTTCAAGTTGTCCATCTTAGCTTCCATGCCATTTATCTTAGCTTCTGTTAGCTTTTGTGACAGTGACATTTGTTGCACTTGTTCTTGTAATTTTGATATATCATGTAGCATTTCTTCCTCTTCTTCACGAGTCATGCTAGAGCTTTCAGGTTTCTTACTAGGTGTTTGCATTTTCTTTCCTCAGGGCATCAGTTACCGATAATAATTCTCTACTATGCCATTTGAATTCCTTCAGCATAAATTTTCAAACAAAGCTTAAGCAAAAATTTAAGAAAATCTACACACCTTTTTTCACTTTGTGGGAGCTCGATATTGCCTTTGATGTATCTTTGTATTTTCCGATCATCTAGTTATAAATTTGTGATCAGCAGTAGCCCTCTATGTCCTCTTTCCAATGCCACAAGTCTGACCCAAATTGGATTCTCCAAGGAAGAGTTATGTGAAATCTCCCACAGTGACTTGATTATAGACTAGTTCAAAAGAGCGAACTTGTACGACGTGCCACGAGTCACTGTTTCGACCTTTGGATCTGAAAAATGCACACAAGAAACTACAGTCTGTCCTCTTTCTGTAACTTCTTACAAAATCTCAATCTGATCCCCAGAGAGAAAGTTATGAATATTTTCCCCAGGTCACCTGTTTGGAATGTAATTCAGGAGTCTGCAAAAAGACCAACTTCCTCAGATCATATCTCCGCAAATATAACGCGAAAAACTCTGAAATTCGGACCCAAGGTTTAGCACGATTTCTTATCAAATGGGTTTTTTTGCAACTTCTGAAACATAGCAGAAAAAATTTATAGTGAAAATGCCACGATGATCTGTTTGGAGCAGCGAAACCCTAGAATCCAAAGCTCTGATACCAAATGTTATGAAACCAGCTCAAGAAAAGATAGAAAATATAGATCAATGCCTTATAATTCAGCCTCTTCGAGGGGGAAACCTCCTTTAGTTTACATAAATGAACAATTCTTCCATGATTCAAATGACAAAGCCTCCTTTCTATATATAGGAGTCTAAGGAGTCACAATATAACCTAGTCGACCTAACAATAATAATATAAAGCCACAAAAATAACAATAGAGGGATTCTATGGGGCACAGTAATAACAATATGGGGATAATAGGGGCACAATAATATTAATAAGGGATGCAACTACAATAGTAATGGGGTAATTACTAGTATTATAGGGACCCAACAAACACTGACCTCTAGGCTTGCATTACACAATTCTTGGAGGCAATGTCCTACTGGCCATAGAAACTGCGCAATGCAGTTTGTTGGTTGCATGTCACTGCTAACTGAAATTCCACATTGTGTAGTTTCAGTCCTTAGCAGGCCAAGCTGGACTGTGCATTGTGTAGTTACAATAGTCAGTTAGCCTCTCGATAGCCTAGGTTGTGCCTTGCACAGTTTTGACAGTCAGTCACCCAGCCTCCCAGTGAAAATTGCGCAATCTTCACACACAGTCACACAGGTATGTTGTATGTCTGTCATCTAGCTTGTTTTGGTTTTCGACTGACATATTGCTTCCCATGAGTGTTATTATGTCTCCAGGTGTGACAGGTGTTTTTCTACCTCTCAGCAGCATAGGTACAATGGCTTCCAGGAGAGCAGAGTCAAAGACACCGTTCAGAGCACACTTGGGGATGCAGTCGATCAACTATCTATGAACTTTCCTATCTATGAAGACATCAAGTTGTTCATGGACAAGGATATCAAGATCACATGGCAATAGTGTTAGAGCGAGTAGCACCATCAGTAGCAACAAAAGGAAACACACCTACACACGACGAATGCAAGAGGAAGGTTGTTGACAACATAGAGGTGGTGCAAAGATGCAAGTTCAAAGAAAATACGCTCATGATGAAAGCAGCTTTGAAGATTGAGGCCATGAGGTGATGGTGCGACACGAAGATCACATGAAGGTAGAGAGAGAAATAGAGAAGGAGTTTCATGTGCTGAAGGAGCAACTAAAGGAACAACATGAGTTGCACAGACGAGAGAATGAGTTGTCATAGGAACAGTTACAGCACGGGGTGCAACATGCACAAACAGATGAAATCGCTCCCACACAAGTTATAGATCCACCCCAACAGTTGGCATAGAGGAGACAAGGGGATAAGTGTTGTTGATTGCGTGCAAGGGAATTCAGCAACATGCATGTCATTGTGCACACGCATGCGATCCCACCCATTTGGCACACTCACTGAGGAGAAGATAAGAACAAATTTCGACTAGAGCTGAACATGTACTTTGACAAGTTGATGTGCATGGTCACTAGCACACACTTGCAGACTAGCACAAAAAATATGCATCAATATGTTGCTGGTCCAGCTACACTCAAGACAGTGATGTGCATATTATCAAACGAGTTGGACAGAAAAGCCATATCAGTGTACCTGGATGGAATGGAGGCAAGAGTTCTCTTTCAACAAGATGTCACCATTGAGCGCACGGACACGATCATGGATGACCAAGTTTGACATCAGTTTGCCACCATTGACCATCACAAGGATGTGAAAGAGTTGGTCTCACCACAACGGTCTGAGTGTTAGTGATGTCTTGCATGGCTTGCTCAAGCCATCTTGTCTCACATGGGTACATGTGCATTTTAATGTAACGTCTTGTCAAGTGGAATTTGAAGTGTCAATAGTTGGATGTAACAATCATATAGTAGATGAAGAGTCATGAGCGTAGATGAACTGTCACAAAGGGCAATTTCAAGGGCCACCCCACCCTTCGCTATAAATATTCCCTCATAACTCAATATAGAGGCTTTTGGTTAGCTAATCTTCCAATAGGAGTATCTTAGAGAAAGCTTGGATCGTATTGTAATGAGCCTTGGCTTCTCCACTGTGCAGAGCTAGTACATCTCTTTGGAGGAGTAGGTGGTATTGACTATAACATTCCACTGTCGAAACTAGTGGTTGGTCATGGTTGTATTATATGACTGGAACTTATACTTCTTAATATAATAAAGTGTTACACAATATTTTGTCACACCTCCTATACTTCCCTGTGACATACCCTGAAGTGCCTGAAACATTATCATTATACAGTATACTCATCAATGTATATAGCTCATATCCCTCCTTCAACTTTTCCTCGAAAATATATAGAGCTTTCCCTAAATAAATAGCTCATGAAACCCTAAAATGAGAATCATCACCCTTATGAAGCTCAAAACCACGATGATCGCCTATTGCACCTTGTTAAGCCAATGATGGCATCACTCTGTTCTCTCTCATACTCATGATGGTCTCAGAAAGGATGTTTTCCTGAAGAGGATGAGAAGCTCCATGATCTAGAAGCTTCCAGAGCGGTGAGCTAGAGGTGGTTTCACATAGAAGAGGTATAATCCTCCTAATTTGACCTCTTTGTGTCATCGTTATGAGCTACCTCCTTAAGATGTGGGCCTCATCCTATCTTTCGAGGAGGTCCAACTCCCTCTCCCTTCCTATAAATTTTCCCTCTACCTTTCCCAAATGGTTGATCAATGTCCATTTGCACTCTTATGATGAGCTTATGCTAAGGGCCATCCATTAGACTTAGAGAAGGAGTGTTGGAGAGTTTCTTGGCTTGGACTTGGATTACCACTCAAGGAGAGCCTTTCAACATCAAGGCTATGGTTGTAAGTTTCCCCTTTATTCTTTAAATAATAATACAATTGTTGGTTCATCTTCCCAATATATATCTTCATGTATGTATTCGTTTGGCATTCCTTGATCAGCTAAATAGATTATTTTTGGATTTTTTATTGGTTTTGGTATGCTTTTTTGTCTATTGGTTGTTTGTGTAGGTACATAAGCACTGAAAGAAGCAGGAACAAGACCTTGACACAAGCAGTTCGAGGATTTCACCAAATGGAATTGGATTAGCATCAGAGCAAGCTAGGCCTCCTCTCTTGTTCTATTTTTCAATCATAATCTAAGAATATGTCTAGTTGATTGCCCACTCAAGTTGCTAGACCCACTCACTGGGCTAGAGGGATCATCTCTCTACACAGAGAGGATTAACCTTGGCAATAAAATGGAGAATCCACTTGGGAGCCTATAACATTTTCCTTCATCTGCTTCACCATGTCTTTTGACGCATTTGGTCAACCATTGATTTGTAGACTTCATTTCTTGCTTGAAGTCAGTGACATTAACTGGTATATGTCTAAAGATTGTTAGCTTGAGCTATTTTTGAAAATTTTAGATTTCTTTTCCCTTGTCCTCAACCATCACATATATGAGCATGATAGTCGCGATTATATCACAGGTTTTTTAGTTACAGTAGGGATGATCGCTACTTTATTGCTAATAGGTGTGATGATTGTTGAAAACATAGAAATTTAGGGTTTTCTCTGTGATTTTCAATTTCAATTGTCTTCTCCTTGTGATTCACCAGTGTGTTTTTTCATTGGCTATCTCATTGTCTTCTTGAAACTTCCTTTTGACTTGGCTTGAGTGTTTTTTAAGTTTGATTAGCCTTTTAGGGTTCTAGGTCTTCTAGGTCAAACTTAGTACACTTTCCAATCTTATGATCACAGATTGTTTGCCTACGTTCAAAAGTCTTTGTGTGTTGAGACGTGCTTGCATATTACTTTTGGTTCTTGTGACTTAAGCTGTTTTCATTAGAAGATATAGTGAAAGTTTCTTAAGCTTCATTGGATGAATGATAGATTACAATTCAGTCATCTCATTGGATCAAAAGGAAGTGTTTGCTTTGAAGTTGTTTATGTTCCAAACTAAAAGTGAAAGTGAAATTCTTTTCTTAGTTTTTGGAACATTTTGCATTGCATTCAAAACATTGATGTGAAAGTGATTTTCATACTTCTTGGTTTGCCTAGATTCTCTTTGCCTTTGCACTAGATTACGTTTGTTGCATCTTGAAAAGAGAAAAGAAAAATGATGATTGTATCTTAGAGATTTTGCTTTCAAGTTTGGCATTGCATTTTCTTATCATATGAAGGATTAGATTTGATATTTTTCATTTTGCATTCGAAGATGGTTAGAGATGCATGTTTCATTTGGTTTGATGCATGATTGTAGTGATTTTCTTCCCTACATAGCTAGCCTTGATCGAATTGAAAGATTTCATTTCATCATCTAGTTTGCATTTTAGGAAGAAAAAACATCATTAAGGCCTTGAAATTGAGACATAATTACAACATTAACTTTAAAATCTATCAATTAACCTAAGGAGAATTTGAAACATTAGTGATCATATCTAGTGGTCTAGGTTAGAGAGGTGTTCTAGCATCTTCAAAACTGAGCACATGTCGTTGGCTTCAGCATTAGACAACTCTAACACAAACTTGTGCTCCCCATACCATCACGTATATAAAGGGAGACCCCTCTAGGTTGCAATCCTTTATCCATAGGAAGCCGAGTTTGCTACCTATAAATGTGACACACCGAACACAAAATTCAGGGAGATTTCCTTCACGTACATTAATTCCTTGGTCAATTCATTGGCTGAGGTGTATATTATAGTTCATGGTTACTTGGTACTCCTTTACCTAGATTCACCAGAGAAGTCATTTGATATTTTCTGACTCTTTAAATTTGAAGAGATCATCAAGCAACTTGTCCTTTCACTTTCACAAAACTATTGAAAGCGACTAGAGTCACCTTTTTCACCCTTTTCTTGACTCTTAAAAGATGAAAAAGGCATTGGTTTTGTTTCTAAAAATATAAATGCCCATGTTAAACATGACATCCCAAGTAGTTTCTTCTTAGACCAAATTGAGTAATTCCCTCTTAATTTCAAGATTGTTAAAGCCTTAATCAATTTGTTTCCTTTCCCTTTTGATCTTGAGGGGAAGCCATCATGGCTAAACAATTGAGTCCATATCATATTTCCCCTTTGTTGTCTGACATTAAAGGTTCCTCTGAAGGAGTTCATCCAGAACTTCCTTAGTCACTTGAGGATCAAGGTGTTGAACATGGAATTGTTCTCAGCATCCAACCTTTGTCTTCGCGCCCGCCTCCATCAAATTCTCGGTCACCACAAGAATCTGATTCAGATTACTATGATAATCCCATTCAGACACCCGAGAGTCCATAGACTCCAAAAATTCCGCCAAGACTGGTTGTTTATCCACTGAACCCATTGTTTGAGCATGTTGTGATATCTCCACAGTGTTCGCACAATCCATACAATCGACCTAGTATTCCTTTGGATTTATCTCCTTCGACATCTCCGGTTCCTCGTCACCAGTATTTTCCATCCATGGAGTTAGAAGGCGAGATCCCAATCTCCTCTTCGGGTCATTTAGAAGTTTCTGCTACACACACTCCTCACGTAGATGATGAGCAGGGATACGAGTTCCCTCCAGAAGGTTTCCACTTTATGGTAAGAGTCTCTTCTCTCTCTTATCATGAGTTTAGTGAGCCCATATTGCCGCATGGTTATACCTCTCTAGCTCAGTTGGTTTTGGGTACTCCTAGTGCCTCGTCATTGTATCAAAACCCCATCTGGTCTTCTAGTGCTATGCCTAGATCAGGTTCGTTCATTCAGAACACGACCTCTCGACCAATTGTACAAATTGCAGTCACATTATTTCCGGTTCAACCTACCATTCTATCTCAACCTCTCTCGTCGTTTCATCTGACTCTTCCAGTTCAATTGACACTCTCAGGTAAGATCTCAGTAGGTTCTTCTCCCCCTCTAACGAGTGGACAAACTATGCCACCGCCCGGGGGGCAAGATCCTAATATCCCCATGATGTATGGCAAAACTAGTGTGAGTGGATTACAAACTCACATGGTTGGAATGAATCAACCTTGTTATGGTGCTATCCCTAACCCTGTTGGTCCATCCGGTTCAGGTAACGTCAAATACCAACAACCATATATGGCGCAGGTCCCATTCCAATCGGCTTATGTCCCATATGGTTCACAAGCTATGGTAAATCTGCCTTACATTCCTCAAGCTGGGCCTTATGTTCAGCCTGGCCAATCCACTATACCTAGTGGATATGGCCAGATACAATTTTAGAACTATCAATACCCTTAGGGTATCGCGCGAGGGACTATCCAGATACCCTTGCAGCAACAAGGACAACCTTCACAGCAGTAAGGGCAACCTTCGCAGTAGCCAGGGCAATCTTTGCAGCATCAAGGGCAACTGCTACAACCGAAAGGGAAACCTTTGCAATAGTCACAACAACCTTTGTAGTCGCAAACACATTTTGTTCAGCAATCCTCCCAACCTTTGTCCTCACAAGGCCAACCTTTGTAGCCACAAGGCCAACCTTTACAGCAACAAAGCCAACCTTTACAACAACAAGGTCATCCCTGGCAGCATCAAGCCTTATATGCATATCAGCAAGGTGAAGGTCAGCCCCTACGTCAGCATGTTCAAAATCCTTACGTCCAGGGTCAGCAGATTCAGCAGCCTTATAACCTGTACATTGCGTACAATGTTCATCAGCAGCCTATGGGCGGGTAGTTTCAAACCTACCCAGGAGAGAATCCTCCTTATGGGCAAGGTAACCCTCAGTGGGGACAAAATCAGATTCTGTATGGACAAAATCGCCACTATGGGGGAAAATCCTTACCAACAAGGATGGACTCCAAAGTTTGGGTCTCCTCAAAGGCCTATATGTCATTTAATACGCAATTTCCTTTATTGGCTACATTGGAGTTGCCTGATGTTTCTAGGCTCACAAATGATCCCATTCTTCATTTTCCATATTAGCCTCTAGTTCCATCGAAGATTCCAAGCGATTACCCCAAGTTTGAGGGAAAAGCAAAAGAGGATCCACAAGCCCATGTGATGACATACCACCTCTAGTGCTCCTCCAATTCGTACGTCGATGATTCTATCCGTCTTCAACTTTTCTAAAGAACTCTCACAGGTGTTATTGCCAAGTGGTACATCAAATTGCCTCGAGGTACCTACGGTGACCTCAACTCTCTCGCTAAGGCTATTCTTAATCGTTTCCAACTATTAGTTTGTTATGAAACTGGCACCCATTTTCTTATGTCACTAAATCAAGACACTGTGACCCACATCTATGATCATATCCATGAGTGGAGACGTCAGTGTCACCTCATCAAGTTTGAAATTGCTGATGAGTGTTGATAGAATGGTTCACAAAATCATTTGTCAGCAATATTGCTAAAGACATAGCCATGGGTGGATGTGTTACTGAAGAGAAAGCTATTGCCCATGCTCAGTATTTAGACCTAGTCTATTCAGAATATGGCACATTGTATGAGATGTTACCTGATTGATCCAGGTGGATATTGGTGGCCACCTGCCAAGTCCACCTGGACCCCCACCATTGTCTTTCTCAGCATTTTCAGTTTCCTTAATTGTAGCACAACTTACTATTTTTAGCAGTTTTTCGGGTCCTGAACTTCCGGAGCCGTTTTGAGGCCCTAAACGACGTTTTTTGGGGAATCCGGGGGCAACACGAGTCCATGGAATGGACTGTGTTGCCCGTTCCAACAATGATAGTGCTCGGATAGATCTTTCTAATGAGCTATTGTACGCGTCAAACGGAGATCATATGCCAAAGTTACAACCCCGGGAAGTTGATGTACCAACTTACCCCCAAACGGGGCCCACAGTTTGGCGTTTCATCTCCTAGGGTTAGGTTTTGGAATGTTAAGGGTTTTTCCATTGTTTCTCAACAATAAATAGGCCTTCGAGCCTCATTGTAACACAGTTCAGAGGCATGTAGCCATCACATCTCTTCTCAGAGATAAGCTACCATCGCCCTAGCTAGTTGATTTCCATTTCTGTTTGTAAGCATATTTCAGTATTTTCCATTAATGAAATGAAGTATTATTTCCGCTGCATCTTTGTGTATATGGTTATCTCTGTAATTTGTTGCGTTCCTGTTTAAATCCGGATCAGTGGTATCAGAGCGGTCTGCTTTTTCTCTGTTTTTCTTTGCATGTCCCCAACAAGGTCGGGATATAAGGAGTTAGGGCTTGAACTGGTTGAACCTTTGCAAGACCAGCCTCGCAAATCCCGACAGCCTCCCATGGCAGACGAGAAGAAAGACGAGGGGGCAGGAGATCCCATCAAAATCTTGCTCGAAGAAGCGCTCGAGCGACAACGGAACGCGATGATGGACAGCTTTGCGCAGATCCTTCAGCGGCTACCCAGAAGCGGCGCATCGGCTTCCAGCAGCTCCTCTGGAAACGCCACACCCTTTAAGGTACAAGTTAATTTTGAAATCCCCATATTCGAGGGTCAGATAGACGCCGATGCCGTAGATAAATGGTTAAATCTGCTAGAGGGTTATTTTTCTATTCATGAATTTTCGAGTCGGGAAAAGATTGTTTTTGCTCTTCTCAAAGCAGCCCCCCACGTCAAGGACTGGTGGGAAACCTACTGCGAGCAGAAGGATGAAAGTACTGGCTCACTATTTTCAGCCGCACCCACCTGGGATTCGTTCCGGGATGCCATCAAGGAGCAGTACTACCCTGTCGGAAGCTATGAGGATGAATACATAAAGTGGACCACGCTGCGGCAGGGAAGGGACCAAGATGTGCCGGAGTTCACCAATCTTTTCCATACCCTTCGCACAAAGTTGGGTATCAAGGATTTGGAGCAACATTTGATACTCAAATACCGTGGCTGCCTGCACAAGTACATCCAGGAAGAAATACAGTTCCTAAACATCCCCTCGCTCGGCGCAGCATACCGGTATGCCGTCAAGGTCGAGCAGAAGTTTAAACAAAAGAAGCGAGACTTTGGATCTGCGAATCCAAAGCAGGGGAAAGGTGCCCCTAAACCACAGAACAAAGGACAAAGCCAGGACAGCCCAAGACAACCAGCCGAAGCTGCAAGCAAAGAGCAACGCCGCGAAGCCGAGAAAGGACACTGGAAAATGGTGCGAGTTCCATAAGAGCTCCACTCACAACACAAGTGAGTGTCGGGCCAAGCAGTCACTGGTGGCTGAGCTAAAGGTTTCAGAATCAGATGCATGTTCCGACTCTGAGTCAAAACCCGATAAGGGGTATGAAAAAGGGAAGCAGATCATTGATGCGGATCCCAGCGCCACTGTTGCTACCGCAAAGATCCAGAAAAATGAACCCGAAGATCCAGAGGAGGAGGAGCGTCTCTTCCACTCCCAGATTTGGGTAAAGGGCTCCCCGATACAGTTCATTGTTGATAGCGGGAGTCAAAAGAACCTCATTTCAGAGGTCGTGAAGCGGTTGGGCTTACCGACCACAGCACATCCACAACCATACACCATTGGGTGGCTTCACCAAGGGCGAGATCTTCGCGTGAGCCAGCAGTGTCGCCTTCCATACAACATCAAGCCCTTCACGGATGAGGTATTGTGTGACATTGCTCCCCTTGAAGTTTGTGATGTATTACTAGGACAACCATACTTGTGGAAGCGACATGCTGTGTATGAATCAAGGCCCCGTGCTGTTATTATTACATTGGGAAATAAGTTGTTCAGGATACCAGAGGTAGCACCACCTGCCGCCATCTCTTTGATTACTGCAAAACAATGCAGTAAGATCATTTCCAAAACCAGGAAATTCGTTTTCCTGATGATACGCCCTCAAGGGAAGAAGAAGACAGTGGCCGCGGCCTCCAAACGGAGTCCCTCTGCACGGCAGCTATAGATGGACAAGATTGTGGAGGAGTACGAAGACATCTTCACCTCCCCGGCAGGGGTTCCTCTACACTGTCAAGTCAAGCACTCCATCGATCTGACCCCAGGTGCGCCGCTACCCAATGGACCAATTTATCGGCGCTCCGTTCTGGAGAACAATGAAATCAAGAGGCAGATTCAGGAGCTCCTGCAGAAAGGTCACATCCGTCTGAGTTCTTCGCCCTGTGGGAGCCCGATAGTGTTGGTACAAAAGAAGGATGGGACGTGGAGACTCTGTATTGACTATTGGGTGCTGAACAAGGTCACTGTCCGTAATAGGTACCCGATCCCGCGGATTGATGACCTCCTAGACCAACTAAAGGGGGCAAAATATTTTAGCAAGATCGATCTGAAGTCAGGATATCACCAGGTACCAATTGAACCCTCAGATGTGTGGAAGACTGCCTTCAAATCCAAGGAGGGCCTCTTCGAATGGTTGGTCATGCCTTTCGGATTGACGAATGCTCCTGCAACCTTTATGAGGCTAATGGATGACATCTTGCGGCCATTCACCAACTCCTTTGTAGTAGTATACTTGGATGACATTCTGATCTTCAGCCAGAGTTGGGAAGAGCACCTCCAACACATCCGACAGGTTCTCCAAACACTGCGGCAACACAAGCTATGTGCCAATTTGGAGAAATGCACTTTTGGCATGACTGAGGTTCAGTATCTGGGATACATCATTGATGAACAGGGGGTGCATGTCGATCCAGCCAAGGTCCAAGTCATTCGGGATTGGCCCTCTCCAACCACTCTAACAGAGCTCCGCAGCTTTCTAGGTCTTGCCAACTTCTACCGCAGGTTTGTGTTGGGATTTTCTCATATTTCTTGGCCCCTGAGTCAAGTCACCAAGGGCGGGGCGAAAGCAAAATTCTTTTGGTCTGAATCTCAACAGAAGGCATTCAGGGAGTTGAAGGATCGCCTCTGCACAGCACCAGTGCTCGCGTTACCAGATTTACAACAACCATTTGAGGTCGAGACAGATGCCTCTGACTATGCTATTGGGGCAGTCCTTACTCAACATGGACATCCAGTGGCATATCACAGTGAAACACTTTCAGACACAGTCCGGAAGTACCCCACTTATGATAAAGAGATGTATTCCATTGTACAGGCCTGCCGACAATGGAAGCATTACATTTTGGGGAAGGAAATGGTGATCCACACAGACCACCGACCTCTGCAGTTCATACAGACCCAAGGGAAATTGCAGAATGATCACCATCAGAAGTGGTCTACATACCTGCAACAGTTTCACTTGAATATCAAGTATAAAAAGGGCAGCACCAATAATGTTGCAGATTGCCTCAGTCGACCACCGATCATGGCGCTAACCACCGTGCTCAACTCTTGCGGGCACGAGACTTCTGATTGGCCACTTCTCTACAAAAGCGACCCAGAATTCGGCCACACATACCAGACACTCTTGGAGGGTCGGCAGGTTGCAGATTTTCACCTCCAAGATGCCCTATTATGCCACCTCGGTCACCTTTGTGTTCCTTCAAGCGAGCGTGCCAAGATGATTTGGGAAGCACACTACAGTCGGGCTGCTGGGCATTTCGGAGTCGAGAAAACAGTGGCAGTATTGCAAAACTATTTCTATTGGCCGAATCTTCGACAGGATGTTGGGAAGTACATCCGATCATGTACTGCCTGTGCCATTGCCAAACCGACCATTAAGAAGCAAGGCCTCTATACCCCGTTGCCTACCTCTAGTCAACCTTGGGAATCCATCTCCATGGATTACATGTCAGGCCTTCCTTCCACTAAGCATGGAAATGACTGTGTTTTTGTGGTCGTCGACAGGTTCTCAAAGATGGCCATTATGATGGCCTGCAAGAAGAATATCACAACAGAAGCCACTGCTAAACTCTTCTTTGAACGAGTGTGGGTGCACTTTGGGATCCCACAGTCTATCATCTCAGATCGGGACAGTCGGTTTCTCAGCACCTTTTGGTCCAGTCTCTGGTCAATGCTGGACACCAAACTCACGAAGTCCACAGCCTTCCATCCTCAAACTGATGGCCAGACAGAGGTTGTCAATAGGATGATTGTGCACATTCTGCGCATGTATAACTCAAAGCATCCACGCACATGGGACGAGAGCCTCCCCTACGTTCAGCACAACTACAACCGAGCTCTTCACAGCTCCACTGGCCATAGCCCTTTTCAGGTGGGTTTGGGATTCCAGCCACTATGCCCCATTGATGTCGCCATGCCACTTGCAGCTACTCACATGAATTCAGCTCATGTCCAGTCTGAAACAGATAAGGCCACCAGCTTCATTGAGCGCATCCAACATATTCGCCAGCAGGTCCATGACATTCTTGAGAAATCAAATGCCAAGTACAAGCAGCGACATGATCAACATCGGGTGCCACACAAGTTTCAGGTGGGCGACAAAGTCTGGTTGCATTTGCAAAAGGAACGCCTTACTGGAGCCTATCGGAAATTGAGACCACTCCGATATGGTCCTTACACCATTACTAAGGCTATGGGAGACAATGCATTTGAGCTTAGCATTCCCCCATTCCTTGGCCTGCACCCAGTATTCAATGTGGACCGCCTTCGGCCATCCTTTCCACCATTGCTAGACACATCCGACATTGCAGAACAGCTCAAACCCACAGAATTAAATCCAGATTGCATGGAACAAGGTGCAACTGATCGGATCATGGACACACAGATCAAGAACACTCGCCAACAGAATATCCAACTGTATCGAGTTGTCAAAGCGGGCCAACTCCTTCAGCAGGGCAAGTGGCTCACCAGGGAACATGTTCAGCAGAAGTTTCCTCATCTCATGGAGGAGCTCAACGCAATGGGGACCATTGCTTCCTAAGGGGGGAGGAATGATCCAGGTGGATATTGGTGGCCACCTGCCAAGTCCACCTGGACCCCCACCATTGTCTTTCTCAGCATTTTCAGTTTCCTTAATTGTAGCACAACTTACTATTTTTAGCAGTTTTTCGAGTCCTGAACTTCCGGAGCCGTTTTGAGGCCCTAAACGACGTTTTTTGGGGAATCCGGGGGCAACACGAGTCCATGGAATGGACTGGTGTTGCCTGTTCCAACAATGATAGTGCTCGGATAGATCTTTCTAATGAGCTATTGTACGCGTCAAACGGAGATCATATGCCAAAGTTACGACCCCGGCAAGTTGATGTACCAACTTACCCCCAAACGGGGCCCACAGTTTGGCGTTTCATCTCCTAGGGTTAGGTTTTCGAATGTTAAGGGTTTTTCCATTGTTTCTCAACAATAAATAGGCCTTCGAGCCTCATTGTAACACAGTTCAGAGGCATGTAGCCATCACATCTCTTCTCAGAGATAAGCTACCATCGCCCTAGCTAGTTGATTTCCATTTCTGTTTGTAAGCATATTTCAGTATTTTCCATTAATGAAATGAAGTATTATTTCCGCTGCATCTTTGTGTATATGGTTATCTCTGTAATTTGTTGTGTTCCTGTTTAAATCCGGATCACTGATGCTCCGAGACCATCGTCAGATCTGATAGCATCGAAGTCTCTAGATACACCACCTATTGATGGTGTGATTGATTTCATGTCTCAGACTCTTGTGAAAGATTCTTCGAAGAAGAAAATGGTCTTGAACACTAGTTTCAATAATCCTTCTAAGAATTCATCCAGTCCTGGTAAAACCTCTAAGGTACATGCTGCCTAGTCTACCACAATAGACAAATCCTCCGAAGGTAAAAAGAAAGACAAAGGTAAGGCCAAAGCTGATGCCCCAAAACAGGACCCTCATAAATCTTTTGTTGATGATTCTTCTCGAAGAAAGCTGAAGTATCCTTGCCTCATTTTTGAGGAGGATCATTACACTAAAGATTGTCCCCGACGATCTAAATTTAGTCTCTTGCTAAAAGGGACTCTGGCTATCTTAAAAGAACCTTTTCCGTCATATAAGACCTGACAAATTGTATATCATCATCATTCTTCTGCTTACTTAGGTTCCCAAGTGCTAATGATGCAAGGTTCGTCACCTATCTCGATCGCTACTCGAACCAAGGGCTATCAAGCTACATATAAATAGACTACGAAGAAACAATCCCATGATGCTCCTTCTACTGCTAATCCATCTAGTCCACTCCATATCGAGCACCCTTATGGTGAGTCCATCATCTAGCCACCCCATAAAGGTGTTCTTCAAAAGTCATCTTACAATTTGAATGCTAGAGTTGCACAACATTACAATATTGTTGAGGACTTAGCTCAGGTACATTCGGCAATGTCAGCATTGGAGGTTCTTCAATCCTGTCCAACGCAGTGGAAATCACTGTTGTCTGCTAAAGGTGTTATCGATCCTTCTCACTCGAGTCTGATTAATTTCAATCTAGAGAATCATGTACCTCGTCTGCCTCACCAGATCGCTTTTCTGATCCAGGCCCTTATCAAAGGAAAGACGATTCATCAAACGGTTATTGATGAAGGTGCTTCGACCTGCATCATGTTAGTTTCATGTTGGAAAGTCATTGGATCTCCTCCTCTTAACCAATATATGAACACCTTGGAATCCTTTGACGGCAAAGGTTCATGACCTTACGGTATTCTTATGAACTTACTGATTACGTTGGAAGGCAAGACTGTTCAATTAGAAGTAGAAGTTGTAGATGCCAATCTCAACTACAACCTTCTTCTCGGGCGAAGCTAGAATCACGCCATGTTTTTTGTAGTGTCTTCTTTGTTCTTCATATTTTGTTTTCTTCATGAAGGAAAACTCATCATGATTGATCAACTTTCTTTCTTTTCTTCTGGTTAGTCCAATGGTAATGTTCCTTATGTGGGCAATATTGAGATTCCTTATGAGAGCGTGGGCGCCTATATTTTCAAAGACTCTGATTTAATGGGTACCTTTACTCTCCCACCTCCACATGTTCATTCAATCAATATGATCTCAGATTCCATGGATCCTTGGATTATCCCTTCCGAAGATCAAATTGAGACTTTTGGCGTTGCTATGCCTTTAAGTCCATTGGAGATAAATTATCAAGAAATTGTTTTAGCTTCAGTGGCCGCTTCAGAAAGTTATGTTGTCTTCAATGTAAACCTAGACACTTATGTGCCATCCACTTGGCTTGGTTCTTGGGATTCTCTAAATCCCTTGAACGAGACATTCCCCACTGACGAGAGTATCATGCAGGTCATGCCCCTGGAGGAAGTTCCATGGAACGATCTGCATCATCATTCTTCCTTTCTCCCTCGCCTTGATGAGATTCCTTCTTGACCTGAAGCGTCTATATCTCATCCTTTTATGCCTCTCTTTCAAATGCTATTTGGGTACATGAAATCTTATCAGAGGGTAATATGGGAAACATCATAGTTACAATCACTATTGTTATTTCCGTTAAACTGGGAATTGTCGAGAACATCCATATTGGGGTTTCTTGTTCTCTATATGAGATCAAGATCTATACTCATCTTTTTAAATAAGTCTGAGACTTCGCTTGGTCATACGAGGAGATTCCTAGTATTGATCCGGCCGCAGTGGTGCATCAGATCCCGACCTATCCTAGTGCTAAACCTATTTGACAATGGATTCTCCCTATGTGCCCTCGAAAGGCTGATGTTATCAAAGCAGAGGTAGAGAAGCGTTTGAAAGAAGGTTGCATTTATCTTATTCCATTGACGAATTGGGTATCCAATATCGTCCTTATTGCCAAAAAGCAGGGAACAATACATGTTTGTGTTGATACCATGATATCATTCTCGCATGTCCGAAATTCAATTATCTTAGTCCCTTTATCGACCAGATTATCAACGAATGCACAGGGAGCAATATTTTTTCTTTCATGGATGGCTTTTTTTGCTATAACCAAATTAACATTTCACCTGCCAATTAGCATAAAACAACCTTTATCTATCCTTGGGGTACCTTTGCTTACAAAAAGCTTCCTTTTGGTCTGAAGAATGCTGGTGCCACTTTTTAGGGAGCAATGTCCTATGCATTCCATGACATTCAACATATTGTTCAGCCGTACCTTGACGATTTTCCTACTCATTCATCTAAACATCGTGACAACCCGAATCTCTTAAAAGCTATATTTTTACAATGTCAAAATTATAATATCTATCTCAATCCACACAAATGTGTGTTTTGTGTCGATTCTAACCAACTCTTAGGTTTTTTCATGTCTCATGAAGGGATCAGGATTGATCCTTTGAAAGTTGAGGCCATAGTCAATCTACCCCCTCCTTCATCACTGCTGCAATTGCAGAGCTTACAAGGAAAAGCTAATTTTCTCCGTCAATTTATCCCGAACTACACCGAACTTGCCAAAGGTTATACTCACTTATTTAAGAAGGGGATCCATTTTATTTTGGATGAAGTTTCTCAAGAACCATTCGATGCTTTAAATAAATCCATTATTAGTGCTCCTTTACTCCATCCCCTCGATTATTGTCATGATTATTTCATGTATTTGGATGCAACTGATAACACTATTGCTATGGTGTTAGTTCAGGACGATAATGATCGCAACAAGCATGTGGCTTATTATTTGATTCAGGGTCTTCTTGATACTGAGTCTCGTTATGCTCATGTCAAGAAGCTTTCTTTGGCGGCGGTTCATGTCATCCAAAGGTTTCACCAACTTATCCTTTTAAGGAAAACCACTGTAATTTCTGATTGCAACCCCATGACTTATATACTGACTCATCAGTTACTGGGGGGGAATACTCCAAATGGATTGTCATCCTACAAGAGTTTGATTTGGAATTCACTACTGCCAAATCAAATAAATCGCTCATCTTTGCCGAGTTAATCTGTGCTCTTCTATCTTCCAACACCCCAACCGATTTTACTGAGAATATACCTGATGAAACTCTGTTTCTGATCAACACTCTTGACCCCTGGTATGGAGACACTATTGTTTATCTCCAAACCCATACCCTCTGATCTAAGTTGTCTTGCTCGAACCGACATCATATCTGACATTAGTCCCAACCCTATCGAATCCTCGATGATACCTTGTATCGGGTAAGTGGTGGACTCTATCTTCCACAGATGTCCCACCCTTCAAGAAGCTGAGTGGGTCCTAAATGATTGCAACTCTGGTGCCTGTGGTGGTCATATCTATGGATATGCCACTACTCAAAATATCCTTCATGCCGGTTATTTCTGGCCATCTATCTTCAAAGATTGCATTTTAGCTGTCCAAAAATTCCACGAATGCAAGATTTTCAACCGCAAACAATGTGCACCTTCTTCACCCCTACACCTAGTCATTACCGTTGGCCGATTTTCCAAATGGGGCATTGATTTCATGACATGTAACCCTCGCTCGGCTAGGGGGCATGGTTATATCATCGTCGTCATCGACTATTTTATGAAATGGACCAAGGCGATGCCTACATACAACGCCGACGGTATTACTTCCGGACAATTCCTTTTTAACCATGTTATAGCATGTTTCGATGTCCCTCAAGCTATTGTGACTAACCATGGATCACATTTTTGTCAGCACATGATTGCAAAGTTAATTTCTCAATTGGGCCTTCGATATGATAGCTTGACTCCATATTATCCATAGGCCAATGGCCAAGTTGAAGCAATCAATAAGGTTTTGATTACTATGCTTCATTCTACCATTGGGAAGCATAGAAAATATTGGCATTTAATGCTTTTCTCAGCTCTTTGGGCTTACCAAACCTCTCCTAGAACTGCCACTAGATTCACTCCATTCCAACTGGTGTATGGTTTAGAGGTAACTCCTCTAATCGAATGCGAAATCCCTTCGCTTAAGCTAGCTATCGAACTTCTTTAGGATACCTCACCTAAAGAGGAGCGGCTACTATATCTCAAGAGACTCGATGAGACTCATCGCATCACTGCGATGATTATCGAAGCTCAAAAGAAATGAGTCAAAGCTCATTTTGACCAAATCGTTTCTCCTCGCACTTTTGTTGAAGGCAACTTGGTCCTTCTTTATGATCAAGCCAACGATAAGTTGGGGGCAAGAAAGTTCAAACCTATGTGGCATGGGCCCTACATTGTCAAGCGTGTCTTACCAAAAGGTGCATATGAGCTATGTGATTATGAGGGAAATGCATTGCCTCAGCCCCGTAATGGGTTGTATCTCAAAACATATTATGTGTGAAATTCATATGATAACTTTTATACATTTGTATGCTAATTCATTAGTGTGCATTTTGATTTTGGGTTTGTTTGTTTGCTTTGCAAACATATGTTTTTCTGCTCACCCTATTTTCCACTTGGATTGCAAATGTCATCGAGTCATTACATTGGTTTTGCTGATGGTGCTTGTCGTAACAAACAGAACCTCTCTTCCACAGCATGGGTACTCTATGACCCTAATGGCAAGTTGATCAACTTAAAAGTTATCTGCCTTGGCCAAACAACTAATAATATCACTGAGTATAGTGTAGTTATTGAACTCTTGTCAGAAGAAGTTTCTCTTGGCATTAGGGATTTAGTTGTTAAGTTGGATTTGCAGCTCGTCATGTTACAATTGAACAATCATTATTCAGTAAGAAATCCACAAATATTGAGTATGTATCTACGTGTTAGATTGCTGGAAAGAAATTTTGATTACATTACATATCAACATATTCCACGTAATTTAAATGCATTAACTAATGCATTAGAAAATTTTGTTCTTGATAGACATTTACGTCATTTGTAAAACTGAATCATGTTACGAACACATAAGTAGAAATAAAACATATATATATCATGCCTGCCAGAGTGTTTACATCAAACTGTCAAAACATAGAGTATTCTGAGACACTTGAATTTCAAAGCCTACAAAATGTGTAAAAGACTAGAAGATCTATCAAACTGTGCATTGTTCATGGTAGCATGCAGCTTCTTTGATCACTCAGCCTAACAGCTGACGCAGTATTGCAGAGACTTTGACTATATGTCTCTGCTAGTGTAGTGGAACATCGTCAATGGTGGCATAATCTGGAACCCCTCGGGTGATTACCTCCAGGTTGCGCTCCATCTCGGCCAAGGGGTCAGCCCCTTCTTCGTAGTTTGCAGCCACAATCGGATGGGAAGCTCGACGTGCTATTGGTGACATGCCTGGCAATCTTTCTGGTCCCACATGTGCACATTTTTCATAAATTGAGTCTTAGATTACATTCTCATAAAAATTATAAAAACTTGAAAAAATCCAAAAAACAAGTTTTTACCTACATCGGTCCACTACTTGCCTGGTGGCAGAGGTAGATCAAGATCCTCTCTGAAATATATTCTGGCATAAACATATTCATCCACCATAAGTAATTGGCGTTCAATCCATGTAGAGAACTGTGGAGGGTAGTTCATATGTTGGCTTGTGCCTCCCCAAGGCATGAGTTCGCTCCATCTCATGTGCCTCGGATCTCGTGGGTTAGGATGTGGTACTTCTACCCACTAGTACGAGAAGAGTGGTATTCGCTCCCAAAAGAAGGTCACTAGTATGGAACCAAACCCGAACTGCTTTAGGTGTCCGTGCTTGCCCTTGGTCAGTTGGCACTTCATGTTCACCAAAAGACCTCCACACCAGTTGAAAATGGTGGGAGTCAAACAAGCAATAGCATACTGGAACTAAGACTTGGAAGCCTTGTGAAGAGCTTGTGTGCTAGGTACATGCGCCATAGTGAACAATATTGTTCTCAGAATGAGGTTATTGGTGATAGTTACAATTTTCACCTTACCTCCATTTGTTATCTTGACACCAGGACAGTATCTATGGACAAGACTCCTGGTACTTTCACCTCCTTGGCAGGATCCAAAGAGTCAAATAGCTTCCCCTTGATGGGGCTATCCCGTGATGAAGTAAATGCCCATTTCTTCTAGTTCCAACTCCTGCTTTTTGATGATGAATATGTCATGATCTACATCCTAAAGGCTGATCATATAAGGCAATAACTCCATCTTCGCCCTCAACCCTATGGTCCGAAATAATTTCAGTAGGCCACAATCCCTCAAAGCATTTATACATGCTAGAACTTGAGATGCTTGGTGATCCTTAGCCTCATGGCCTCTTTCTTTCCATTCTACAACCATATTTCTCCTGCGAACAACATGTAAACACCTTTTAGTTCTTTTTGCAAGGATAAAATCAACATTTTTTGCTTTTAAAATGAGTTTTTAATTTTCAAAAGTTGCTCTCAGTGCCATTGCGCCTGTTTTTCAAAATAGTGTGATGGCATCGCATGATCCTTTTGGGATCAGGGGCGACCATCATGGGTCCGATGACCATACTCGCGATGGTCATTGGCGACCTAAATTTTGAAAATACTCCTTTTTAACTTAAAATCCATAGTTAAAATTTCATAAAAAGTTAACGAAATGAAAGAGTAGAGATGAGGCTCTTACCTGTCATAGACGGTTCGCAAAATGGTGTCTCGATTCTCCTGCATCAGCTACTAGAAAATCAAGGAAATTAGGGCACAAAATCACTTTCAGAGCTCAATTTGGTAAAATGGTAAAAAAATGAAATTACTTTTGTCTATTTATAAGTTTTGAAAGTCATTTTGTCAAAAAAAATTGTAATATTTTAATATTTTCTCGATATCAGTGATGGGTATGTTCCAAGTGCAGTTACAAGTGCCTTTGATGTGGATAGTGATCAATATTGACCGATTCTCGAAGTTTTATTTTATCTCTTTTTCGGACTCCGTAAATAAACAAAAAAGGAGCGCCCCTAGAGTCATCTTTCAGCTCTTTTCTGACTCTCGAAAATTGAAAAGACTATCGAGTACTTTTCATTTCAAACTTGTTAAAGTAAATGAATCAACATCACCTCAGTATATGTTTACCCCTTGTTCATGTTGAGACTAACTATTTACAAAAAAGGTACACCTTGGTCAACATGTTCAAGAGGTTCCCTCGGATATTGTTTTCTACCTTTTCGAGCTCAAGGGACAACTTACAAAAAGGGACATGATGGATTTTTCTTCTTCTTTTCTTTTTCAAACTTTCTAAACATGAAAAATATGTCAAGTTATTCTTCCGTTGAACTCATTAAAATTTTACAACGAAAGGCTCATCACCATGACAGGACAGATCTTCTCCTTCCAAGGACTCGTAAAACTTACTAGGATGGATTCATTCAAAGAATGAACTTACATAACAAGCATATGCTATCCCCTTCAAGCTTGTGATAGAAATAATTGGGGAAAATGAAGATGAGACATCCTTTGTATAGGCAGCATGTCGCTCTTGAACATGACACTCTTTTGCTCTCATGTCGGGTTTGGGATATCCTCACTTAGTCACTTGTCCTCCCGGGTTTGGGTGGTCCATATTGCCTCTCATTTGACTATTCCACATTGTAATCATGACCTTTAGTCCCGTGTTGAGTCAGATGCTGCCACACTCCAAAGTTTTGTCGCCAATATGTTCAAGAGTAGTCCAATCTATAGATATTTACCTATACATTGTTTGAGTCATTGGTACAATCCTAAATATCATTCCAATTTATTCCTTGTTTCATGTTGATGATGGGGGATTCATCATTTCCATCCTTCAGCGGGTCACTTCTTGTCGACTTCAGCTCACTATCCAGGAAGCTAATTTAGGAACTCCCTTTCAGTAACTTAGAGATGGCATGCCTTAATGGTCAGTTCTTCGCATCCGACATCAGGTCTTCATCATTGGCCTTCGATTGGGTGATTCCATGAGTGTTCAACCTCAACTTCATTATCACATTCATGGATTGTATTTTTGTACCTTGAGGGCCACTGTCATTATTGGTGGTTTCTCTTGTATCTTTTAATGATCCACATCATAGGCCAGTAAACAAGTGGTCTTCTAGCATGTTCGACTTCAACACATTTATTCGCATGATGGGATTCATACATTGATCAGGTCAAGATGGAGTGTAAGACCCTGAGTCTTGTTTGTTATGGCTCCTTGTTATGGCTTAGGTTGAGTGGAGTTTCATGTTATTCATGATTGTACACATGTTTATACTATACGGATGGCTATCACCATACAATGAGACTTAATACTTATGTTGATCCTTGTTATTTGGATGGTTGCGCCCATATCATGGATCTCTTTATATAGTCTTCATCATCCAGATGGCTTCGTCCATGTCGTGGATTCATGTCTTAATCTCAAATATTTATATGTATATGCATCCTTGATTTGCAGGTCTCCTGACAATGTGTGTCCTCGTCCTTGCCAAATCTCGTAAAGCATTTCAGCCATCACTCCTCATTCTACCTTGATGCTTTAGGGGGCATTTGTTACACAATATTTTTTCATGCCTCCTGCACATCCCTATGACATACCCTAAAGGCCCCGAAACATGATCATTATACAGTATACTCATCAACGTATACAACTTAGATCCCTCCTTTAACTTTGCCTAGAAAATATCTAGAGCTTTCCCTGAAGAAATAGCTCATGAAACCCTAAAATGAGAATCATCACCCTTATGAAGCTCAAATCCGCGATGATCACCTATTTCACCTTGTTAATCCAGTGATGGCATCACTATTTTCTCTCTCATTCTCGCGATGGTCTCAAAAAGGAAGTTTTCCCAAACAGGATGAGAAGCTTTGTGATCTATAATCTTTCAGAGCGGCGAGATGAAGGTGGTTTCGCATAGATGAGGTTGAATCCTCCTAATTTGACCTCTTGGTCTCATCCCTATGAGCTACCTCCTTCATATGTGGGCCTAATCCTATCTTTGGAGGAGGTCCAACTCCCTCTCCCTGCTTATAAATTTCCCCTCTACCTCACCCAAATGGTTGATCAATGTCCATTTTCACCCTTATATTGAACTTATGCTAGGGGCCATCCATTAGACTTGATAAGGAGTGTTTGAGAGTTTCTTGGCTTGGATTTGGATTACCACTCAAGGAGAGCCTTTCAACATCAAGGCTATGGTTGTAAGATTCCCCTTTATTCTTTAAATAATAATACAACTTTTGGTTCATCTTCCCAATATCTATGTTCATGTATGTATTCGTTTGGCATTCCTTGATGAACTAAATAGATTATTATTTGATTTGATATTGCTTTTGGTATGCTTTTTTGTCTCTTGGTTGTTTTTTTAGGTACATAAGCATTGAAAGAAGAAGGAACAAGACCTTGACACAAGCAGTTTGAGGATTTCAACAAAGGGAATTAGATTATCATCAGAGCAAGGTAGGCCTCATCTCTTGTTCTATTTTTCAATCATAATTTAGGAAGATGTCTAGTTGATTGTCCTCTCAAGTTTCTAGACCCACTAATTAGGCTAGAAGGATTGTCTTTGTCCACAGAGAGGATTAACCTTGACAACACAAAGCCAACACATTTCATGCATATGTTGTATTGTATTTCAGCTATCTGTATACTCTAAATGATATATGTATCTATTTTATTATGCATGCATGTATAGTTATTTTTTATACATGTATGTATGAATCTTACATAAATTTCTTGTTGGTTTAACCATCACTTTGGATTGCCAGCTAACTTGCCTTCCATGTTGTGGTGTATCTTTTCTTGTGTGTTCCCTTCTTAACTCCGTGTTATCAAAGGTTTCCAAGGGGCGCACTCACCTCACCCTCTGTGTGTTAGAACCACTCATGCACCTTCCTTGACTTGCCTTAGTTGCCACACCCTTTCTACCAACAATGACATCTTACTTTCCTCTGTGCGAAACTACGATCAAGGCGATAATGACCCACTGTTGGGACTCCTACACCAAATGGTCAGAGGTCTAATTAGGACTTCTTACCAGGGCGATCCCCTGACATGTTGGCGGGTCCAACACCATCAACATTTATGGTGCTAGAAGGAGGTCCAGATGACAAGTTGTGCCCTCTCATCCTGTTTTGAGCCTTTGCGCATCTATCATGGATTATGTTACTCTCACCCCTCCACGATGTTTCTCGCATGACAAACATCTTAACATCACGTGGGAGTTTTTTTAATCTCTTATCCAAATTCAAGTTTGATGGTGAAGGTGAAGTGTTCTGACTTGTGTTCTTACATGATTCCTTGCCATACTTGATGAGGAAGATGGATGTTCTAATGAACAGGCCAGTCTGCTGCTTGCACATTCACTTTGCTAACCCCCATGACGGTGGTGCTGCAGCCTACTTACCAACAACGTGCACTCACTTGATCAATTTTGTTATTTCATTGAAAATACTTTCCATCATTTTGATCCAAAACATCTTGACCGAAAATTGTTACAACAATGCAAGGCCCCACATGAATCGCCTATGGATTTTTAACAGTGCATCCATGTTTTGCAGTTTGAAGCTCTGAAAAGCTAGATGAAATTTCCATATATGTGGGATAGATTTGGGTACTGCCTTAACAAATCAGTCCATCCCAAGAAGAAGTTTGAGTCAAAGCCTCACTCAGCATACTTTAGTGATGGAGTTGCACAATCACAGATGGTCACGATCACTAACACAAGTGACTGTCTGCAATGCCCTCATCAAACAACTCCACCACTATAGAGTGATGCAGGAGATCAGGCACACACACTTTTTCAACTTTCACATCCTCCCAACATCACTTCACTTAATTTTTGCACAGATTTGGTTGTGATTCCATTGAGTTCTCACACGCTTTTTGTACCTCAACCTCTGTCTTCATACTTAGATGATCCTCCAAATGATACTATCTTGTGTTCCTCCATTGCAGACTCTACACTTGTTGTGAATGGTGATCAAGCCATTGACGAAGTTGGTGTTGCACAACCAACATGCGTTGTCATTCATGAAGAGTATGACTCGGAGCTTGAGCATCCACACTTGGTGAAGTGTGACTCCCTTCTGTCCGAGCCTCCTGTGTTCTTTCTTGACATCTTTGGTAAACCTACCATCCATGATTTCTCATGTGTATCTCTGTTTATGGATGCACCCATTATTGATCAGTCACAAGACACAGGGGATGTCAGTCCATCATCCGACAATGGAGACGATAAACTATTCATTGAAAATCCACTTAATTTTTCATCTATCTTTTCCATAAACACAAAGGGTGAATTTGTTTTCTTCTCATCTGCCCCTTTGTTTGATTCATTAGATCATGAGGATGTCGATGAAATCACTGATTTTACATATCGTAGTTGTCATGATCTATTTACTCCCATATATAATCATGATGATGATTCTATCGCAATTGATTTTTTGAAGCCTCATGTTTATGATGATCTATCTGTCAACAAAGTCGAAGCCCCCAAAACTGTCAAGGCACTTCAGCCTGAGCTAATGGTTATGTCAGGCCCTCGCTATCTTGAGGTTGGTTTCACTTCCGATCAGGAAATTGTTGAAGCATCAAAGGCTCCTCATCACTCATCTATATGCATTGAAGATCAATCTGACACACAGATCATACTTCCTCCACTCGAACTGCACAATCCCATCGCTCATGCATTGGAGGAATCTTACGTTGCAAGCACATGTGCATGACGGAAGTTGTCTTTGTTTTTTTCATTTGCTTGCTTGTCACATTCAAGAGTATGCATATGCTTCACAGTTGCACGTAGTGTTGCATAACACCATGACAAGTCCACAGACTGCATGTCATGCACTTGTACTCACTTATGTTCTCTGGACACATTTAAACATGGAGTGTGTTTGTCTTCATTTCTATATCTTTCTTATTTGCTGGTTTGCACAACTGGGTTGCTCGTGGACCATGCCTTCACCAACATGGTGTTGGAATTATGACACAGATTTGGCACTATGACATAGGTGTTGTCCTTGATGGCAACTCACTCAAATGACAGATCATAGTTCAGGATCATAGAATGAAGGAAAAAGAGGTATACGCAGGTTCCCCTTGACCAAACTGCGTATACACGCGGGTTCGTAGACCAAAAGGTGCGTATGCATATACACACACTTTCATGCAAGGAAAAGAGCGTACATGTTGGAAAACTTGGTTTTGATCTGTGGTATTTCATCCTTGGTATTTTGACCCATGGTATTGGTCCAAAGTATCTTGTTCAAAGTGTTGACCCCAGGTATTTGGTCCAAGGTATTGATTCTAAGTGGTTTTGGACCATGGTATTGAGTAAGGCCTAAGACTATAAAATGAGGAGGAGATCATTAGGCAAGGGTACTCAAGAATTGAATATCTAATAAAGAGCAAGATCTAGAATACTGGTCATTGGGTTATGATGCATAGCTGGATGTGAATCAAGGAGGAACCTGAGTGCTTGAAGAAGGATAAGTTCTTTTGATGGGTCAAGATCTTAAGGCTTGAAGAGAAGTATCTTTATGTGGTTTTTATCTTTTATAATTGGCGCATGTCGTAATCTGTAAATCTGATGATCTTATTATAATTGATCTATGAATAGTTGTAAAGGTTAAATCGTCTTTTACATATCTGCACGTAGTTTCAATATAGCAAAGGCACATATACACGCTGGTTCGGCGTTTCAAAAAAAGTGTATACGCAGGTTTGCCTTCAGATAACAGTGTATGAACGTAGGTTTGACATATTGAAGTAGCGTATGTCTCATAAAATATTTTTTAGCTACTTCTTTTTACTGTTGTAGTGTTCTGGGTTCTGGATTGGGTTCGAGTTACTATCACTGTATTCTAGTTACAGCATTCAAAAAAGTGATTGTTTAATTCAATTTTGGTTGGTACAAAGGAGATTGGTTGATGCAGATAAATTTTATGTTTGATTAATGTTATTGATGGATCCAATCTAAAACTTTATGAAACGTGGTCCCTGGAAGAAAAGAGAAGGCTGTAGCCTTCTGTAGGTTAGCAACTACGTACTAGTAAACACATCAGCTAGTACAACAGCTAAGGGGGTTGTAGCTCCCTTCCAAGAAAATCTGGAGAATGAGAGAAGGTTGTAGTCTTCTGCCAGTAGAAGCCTGCGTACTGGTATAAGGCTGCACCAGTACAAAATTTGTAAAATGAAGTTTCTTATGAAAGAAAGATAGAGACGATTGTAGCAGGTGGTTTTCACCCACATTGGGTTCCACCTTATATCTTGTGTTCATGTGTGTGATTGCTTGTTCTATTTACTACACCTGATTACTATTTATATGGTTCTGATACGCAGATTAAAGATCAACTAACTAAATTATAAGTTTGTAAGGTATACATTGGTTGCTCTAAACACAGTTTCATATACACGCGAGTTTCATTAACAAAAGTAGAATATATAAATTTGTTTATGGAAATGAAATATTGTTAAATTGCTAATACTGATTCACCCCCGCCCTCTCAGTATTATTTCCAACAATTGGTATCAGAGCAGGTCCTTCAGAAAAATCTTGATCACTTGAAGGAAGATCTATCATCATGGGCAGCTATGAAAGAGAGGGATCCATTAGACCACCAATCATTGATGGGAGAAACTTCGTCTATTGGAAGGTAAGAACCAAAACCTATCTTCAATCTCTTGGAACAGATGTTTGGGAAATTGTGGAAGGAGGATATACATTTCCATCAGCAATTCCTATAGATACGGTAGGTAAAAAGTAGTATGAAACAAATGCCAAGGCTGTCAATACACTACTGGGGAGTCTGTCACAATTAGAATTTGTCAAGGTTATGCATCTCAAAACCGCCAAACAAATATGGGACAAGATCATTCTAAACTATGAAGGAGACAATCAAGTAAAACATGCAAAACTACAATCTCTCAAAATTCAATATGAAAATCTCAAAATGCACAATGATGAAAGTATAGCTCATTACTTCCTATGTATAGATGAGATTGTTAATCGCATGAAAAACTTGGCTGAAGAGATAAAAGAAGTTACTTTAGTTGAAAAGGTTTTAAGATCCTTGTCTTCTAAGTTTGAATCAAAAGTTTATGTCATAGAAGAAAAGCAAGATCTTCGGAATATGACTATGAATTCTAACTGCTGTTGAAATGAGAAAAAGAGGTCCATCAGATATGAGAGCAGAAGCATTCAAGGCTTGAGGAAGAGAAGAGCTCAATGAATTGGGACACATTTCAGAAGGAGAGGAAGAAGCAAACTTTGTCAAAAACCTTCAAGGAGGTTCTGGAAGATTCAGAAGTAAACTACCTTTCAAATGCTTTGCTTGTGGAAGAGTTAGTCATTATGCAGCCAAATGTCCTCATAAAGATAAGATTGATAAAGGTAAGGAACTAGCAAAATGGAATAGAAAACAGAATGTAAGTAAGAAGAGTTACTATACACATGAAGATAGTGATGGTTTATCAAATAGTGATGAAGATGAATATGGTAATGATTATAGAATTTTGATGGCTTTTGAAGATGATGATTTCTTAGATGCTTTAGATGAAGATGGTCTATATGAAGAAATTTCTAAAATTAAAATCTGTTTAGAAGAAAAGAGTATGATTATAGATACTCTGACATTCCAACTTGCTGAAAAGGAAAAACACAATGAAAAGTTAGAATGTGAAATTTGTTGGCATTATGAGACAAGTGTTGTCCTTGATGGCAAATCACACTGATGACAAATCATAGTGCAGAAGGATAGCAGCAAGGAATTGATGATCAGACTACAAGTATGAAGAGAAAATATATATACACAGCTTCACTGTATACCAAGTAGGGTATACACGCAGGTTCACTATATACCAAGTCGCGTATACGCAGGTTCGCTATATACCAAGTAGGGTATACACGTAGTTTCAATATATACCAAGTCGCGTAAACGCAGGTTCGCTATATAGCAAGTAGGGTATACACGCAGTTTCATGCACGAAAAGCGCTTACATGTCGGAAAGCTTACTTTTGGTCTGTGGTAGTTAGTCCTCGGTATTTGAACCTATGGTTTTGGACCATGGTATCTCGACAAGTGTGTTGATCCAAGTATTGGGCTCTTGGTATTGATTTATTATGGTTTTGGACCATGGTATTGAGCAAGGCCTAAGACTATAAAAGGAGAAGAAGATCATTAGGCAAGTGCAATTGGAAAAGTCTTGAATATCTTATGAAGGATGAAATCCAGTATGCAGGTTATTGGTTGATGATGCATTGCTTGATCTGAACTAAGGAGGGATCTCACCGGTTGATGGAGAACAAGATCTAAGGAGAGATCGGGATCAAATGGTTTGAAATGAACTATCTCTATATGGTTGATTATGTTTATTCTAGATCTGTATACTGATGCATGTAATGATCTGAACTGGGTATAACTTAAGTTTGAAATCGCTGCAAGTCATGATTGAATATTTATAGATCTGTACGTGGGTTGGCTTTGGTGTAAGCGCGTATGTACGCAGGTTGAGTTCATTGTAGTAGCGTATACCTTTTGAGCTATGATATTTGAAGTTACAGGTGGTTCTGGTTGTTGAAGGGTTCTGATGACAGTTTAAAGGTGTCAGTATTCTGCATATCTTGTTTGGATGATTGTGTTTAGCTTCAGTATTGATGGATGAGAACTAATATTGGATCAGGATCATAATGACTCATATTTATGAGATCCGATGGACTAGATCTGGGTGCTAACACATATATTATCCTTGTATATTTCATGATCTGGTTATGTCTGAAGTCAGGAAGTGCAGCAAAGTTATGAATAAGTAATTAATGACATATACGCTGGTCCATCTTGATGAAGTTGCGTATACATGCAGGTTCGGCACTTCCAAGTAGCGTATGCACTCTTATGCATGATTTTGATGGTACAGTTGGATCTTATTGTTATTGCAGAGTTCTGCTCTGTGTTCTGGCGACTGTGTTGTTGACAGGGTTTTAGTGTTTCAATGATTCAGAGATTGATGATGCTAGTATTGATTGTTTTGTGCTTCAATGATATTTATGGGTCCAGTATGAAAATTTGATGAAACGTGGCCTTCGGATTGTAGTGTTGTGCTTCAGGAGTATCCAGTCTGAAAATGTATGAAACATGGTACCTGGAGGAGAGAAGATTGTAGGTTGGCGCCTATGTACTAGTATCTTAGCTAGTACAAGAGCAAAGGGGGTTGGAGCTCCCTTCCAGGAGAGTCTGGAGAATGAAAGAAGGTTGTAGCCTTCTGCAGGTTATAGCCTGTGTGCTGGTAAAGGACTGCACCAATACATTGTAAAATAAGTTTCTTAATAAAGGAAGATAGAAACGAATTGCAGCAGGTGGTTTTCACCCACATTGGGTTTCCACCTTATATCATGGTGTTCATGTGTGCTTCTTGTGTGTGATTATCTGTTCTGTTTTTACTACACCTTCTTACTGTTCATATGGTTAATGAAGTTCTGATGCACTAACTAAAGATCAACATTTAATGGATTAACTGAATCATAAGTATTTTGGATATACGCTAGTTTCTTTAGACACAGCTGCGTATACACGCGGGTTCCCTTGGATGAAGTAGCGTATATGTATCTAAGTATGGAAATGAAAAAGTTTTATTGATCTGATAATACTGATTCACCCCCCCCCCCCTCTCAGTATTATTTCCAACAATTGGTATCAGAGCAAGTCCTTTGGTAGAAGCTTGATCGCTTGAAGGAGATCCGTGGAACTATGGGAAAGAAGCTTAAGAAGAAAGCACCTAAGAAGAAGAAGACATCTCAGAAGAACTATGACAGTGGGAGAATCGACTAGGGACTAGGTATAAGAAGCTCTTCAGATTCAGAATCAGATTCAGAATCATTTCAGAATGAAGATGAACTATCAGGTATGAATTTACTATCCTCTAATGTTCCAGCTATCTATCCATTTGGAAAAGATGAAAGTGATAGCGAAACAACTAAATTTGCTCTGATGGGTGAATAAGAAAGATATCAAATAGAGGCATAATTTAACAGGTTGACAAACAAAATTAGTGAACAAGAAAGACTTCTGAACATAAAGAGTGGTGCCCTCAAAGAAGCTGTTACTAGACTAAAGGCTCAACGAGAGTTATTCAAGGACAAATATCAAAAGTTGCAGGGTGAAGTAACATCTCTAAGAGATGAAGTCAATGAAAGAAGCACAACCATCAAGAAACTCAAAGATAGATCCATTTACTATGAAAGTCTTGAAGCCACGATTTGCTCGCTAAAGGAAGATCTTGAAGAATCAAAGAAGCAGAATAAAGATCTACTCCAAGATATTGAAAAACAGGAAAACGAAGTTATCAGCTTAAAATCTCAACTGGAATGTGCCTTCAGAATTCGTCAAATGCAGCAGGATGTGAATGAAGAACAAGAAAAGGAGATTCTCAAACTAAAGCAACAAATGGAAGAGGAAAGAAATGTTGAAGAATACATGAAGAAACAATGTCTGGAAAAGGAAGAACAACTTCAAGTTGAGGTAACTATCTTGAAAGGTAAATTAGAAGAAAAGGATAAACTATTACGATTTCAAGATAGTACTAAAGCCTTGGACGATATTCTTAGTAGTCAAAGGTCTCCTGCTATCAAGACTGGTCTTTGTTTTCATGAATCTGTTGAAGGTGAATCTAGTTCACAAGGTGAGGCAAGGAACTCTAAATAGAAAACCAAAATGATTAACAAGGATATGAGAGATCAACCTCATCAACAATCAAGGAAAGAGATTCTTCAAAGAAAATATCTTACTCCTAATTATGGTCGGCCATTTACTCAGATGAATAATATTGAATGTTATGAATGTCATAATCTTGGACATGTTGCAGCTAGATGCAGAAGAAGGATGGTTCAAGATCATCACACAGAAACATCATCACATTCCAGGTACTTCAATGGATATTGTTTTTCTTGCAATATGTTTGGTCACAAAGCTACTGATTGCTACAGGAGGAATATGAAACATGTAAGATGTTATGAATGTAACAAGCTTGGACATATAGCAAAGGAATGCAAGAACAAAGGACGGACATCACACCAAAAGGAGAAAACATCATCACACTTGAAGATATGGAAGAAGAAGGAAGTACAGTCAGACAGATGTGGCACAGCACAATGTACTCAGATACAGCACAGCACAGACATAACAAACTCAGAAGGAGCTGAAAGTATAAAACTTCAGTATCCTGAATCTCATACACAAATTCCATAAAGGGAAGTCGCGTATATACGTGAGTTAGACACTGCAAAGTCGCGTATATGTCAGTCTGAGGAAAAGCAGTGGGGACATGCTCAGAAAAAGGATCTGATATGATTCAGTCCATTATTTGCTCTATTGGTTAATAGTTACAGTCTGCTGAGGATGTGTGGAAATGTTTTGATACTTGTAAGATGTCTAGAAGTGTTTTGATCCTAACTAGATGATGATGATGTCTTGATGCTTATTACTGATATACGCATGATCAGATCTAACAGTAAACAGATGGCTCAGGTTGAGGGGGAGCATATGCCTTTAATAATGCATTGTTGGCATTATGGTTAATAGTCCTTGGTGATGATGCTTATATGGCTAAATGATATATCTTGCTATAATATGGTTATGAGTTGTTCAAATATACCCAATTGGTGATACTTGGTTCATGCAGATCTGGATGGCTATGGTGTTTCTCACATATGATAAATTGTGAATGAGACTATATATGAGGGATGAATTGATTATACCCTGTCATAGGACATTTACAGGTTGTTGATCTGAAATTGGATGTACGCGAGTTTAATAAGGAGTATCCGCATATATACGCAATTTTCTGTGGATACAGTCGCGTATATGTTGGTTTGAATAAAAATCAGTGGGCAAAACTCAGAATGAGAAGATTCTGATATGGGTCTGACAGAGACCATTTGGCACAGGTTCAGGGGGAGCAGATAATCTTCCAATGATGCATTGTTGGCATTATCTTAGAATCTTTTGGTTCTAGTTCACAGTTGTTGTTGGTTTCAGGTGAAACAAAGGCAGAGGGAGAACAAAAGGATCTCTTGGTTGCTGATCTGAATGGTGATTGACAGATGCTGGCGATATCAGTTATTGGTGATTTTCATAAAGTCTTGCTCTAGATATTTCGGTCATATATCTCTTTTGTGATATCTCTTTCATGGTGTCAAGGTCATGTAACGGCCTATATTGGTTTCCCCACTATGCCTGGGATGAAGATGTAATGTTCTTGCTTTATCATGTGTAAACTTTTGATGTATCCCCACTTGGTTGGGTGGATGAGTCAATTCTAGCATATCCCCACATGGTTGGGAAATGGATGTATGTATTGAGTCTTTTGGTGATAGGAAGGTCTCTTATGATGTATAAGTCATGGTTCTTCTTGAAGAACATCTTTTTGCAGATCTTGCCTTCAGTCAGGAAGAGCATGAACAACACACTTCAGCAGTACAAAGACTTGGCATGTACTCAGGGGGAGCATGGGCAGATTGGTACACTTTGGCATATACAAAGGGGGAGCACATTTGGAGATTTCAGTAGGTACTCAGGGGGAGTATGGACAACAAAATGTTTATCAAGGAAAGAGAATATTTTGGCCCACCCTTTGCCCTTGATGTCAAAGGGGGAGAGTGATTTGGTGTTGTTGCCATCAAGTCCAAAGGGGGAGATTGTTGGCATTATGAGACATGTTAGCTTTGCCATCAAGTCCAAAGGGGGAGATTGTTGGCATTATGAGACAAGTGTTGTCCTTGATGGCAAATCACACTGATGACAAATCATAGTGCAGAAGGATAGCAGCAAGGAATTGATGATCAGACTACAAGTATGAAGAGAAAATATATATACGCAGGTTCACTGTATACCAAGTAGGGTATACACGCAGGTTCACTATATACCAAGTCGCGTATACGCAGGTTCGCTATTTACCAAGTAGGGTATACACGCAGGTTCACTATATACCAAGTCGCGTATACGCAGGTTCGCTATATACCAAGTAGGGTATACACGCAGTTTCATGCACGAAAAGCGCGTACATGTCGAAAAGCTTACTTTTGGTCCGTGGTAGTTAGTCCTCGATATTTGAACCTATGGTTTTGGACCATGATATCTCGACAAGTGTGTTGATCCCAAGTATTGGGCTCTTGGTATTGATTTATTATGGTTTTGGACCATGGTATTGAGCAAGGCCTAAGACTATAAAAGGAGAAGAAGATCATTAGGCAAGTGCAATTGGAAAAGTCTTGAATATCTGATGAAGGATGAAATCCAGTATGCAGGTTATTGGTTGATGATGCATTGCTTGATCTGAACTAAGGAGGGATCTCACCGGTTGATGGAGAACAAGATCTAAGGAGAGATTGGGATCAAATGGTTTGAAATGAACTATCTCTATATGATTGATTATGTTTATTCTAGATCTGTATACTGACGCATGTAATGATCTGAACTGGGTATAACTTAAGTTTGAAATCGCTGCAAGCCATGATCGAATATTTATAGATCTGTACGCGGGTTGGCTTTGGTGTAAGCGCGTATGTATGTAGGTTGAGTTCATTGTAGTAGCGTATACCTTTTGAGCTATGATATTTGAAGTTACAGGTGGTTCTGGTTGTTGAAGGGTTCTGATGATAGTTTAAAGGTGTCAGTATTCTGCATATCTTGTTTGGATGATTGTGTTTAGATTCAGTATTGATGTATGAGAACTAATATTGGATCAGGATCATAATGACTCATATTTATGAGATCCGATGGACTAGATCTGGGTGCTAACACATATATTATCCTTGTATATTTCATGATCTGGTTATGTCTGAAGTCAGGAAGTGCAGCAAAGTTATGAATAAGTAATTAATGACATATACGCTGGTTCATCTTGATGAAGTTGCGTATACACGCAGGTTCGGCACTTCCAAGTAGCGTATGCACTCTTATGCATGATTTTGATGGTACAGTTGGATCTTATTGTTATTGCAGAGTTCTGCTCTGTGTTTTGGCGACTGTGTTGTTGACAGGGTTTTAGTGTTTCAATGATTCAAAGATTGATGATGCTAGTATTGATTGTTTTGTGCTTCAATGATATTTATGGGTCCAGTATGAAAATTTGACGAAACGTGGCCTTCAGATTGTAGTTTTGTGCTTCAGGAGTATCCAGTCTGAAAATGTATGAAACATGGTACCTAGAGGAGAGAAGATTGTAGGTCGGCGCCTATGTACTAGTATCTTAGCTAGTACAAGAGCAAAGGGGGTTGGAGCTCCCTTCCAGGAGAGTCTGGAGAATGAAAGAAGGTTGTAGCCTTCTGCAGGTTATAGCCCGCGTGCTGGTAAAGGACTGCACCAGTACATTGTAAAAGAATTTTCTTAATAAAGGAAGATAGAAATGAATTGCAGTAGGTGGTTTTCACCCACATTGGGTTTCCACCTTATATCATGGTGTTCATGTGTGCTTCTTGTGTGTGATGATCTGTTCTGTTTTTACTGCACCTTCTTACTGTTCATATGGTTAATGAAGTTCTGATGCACTAACTAAAGATCAACATTTAATGGATTAACTGAATTATAAGTATTTTGGATATACGCTAGTTGCTTTAGACACGGCTGCGTATACACGCGGGTTCCCTTGGATGAAGTAGCGCATATGTATCTAAGTATGGAAATGAAAAAGTTTTATTGATCTGATAATACTGATTCACCCCCCCCCCCCCCCCCTCTCAGTATTATTTCCAACAAAATTGTGGGTCTAAGAAAAGATATTAAGAAAACAAAATATCTCAATCTTAGATTTGCGAAAGGATCAGAAACTTTAGATGAAATTATCAAAGTACAGCATTCTCCTCTAATAAAGACAGGTCTTGGATATACTAAAGAAGGATCTCAAGCACAAAAGCCATCAACCTCCAAAAGATATCTTGATGCAGCAAGGAGAAGTGAACAAGTTGACAATCGTCAGCAAGGGCATAAAGCAGATCACCAGGTAAATCGGGTTCAATCTACTTCAAGGATGAACAGAAGATATAACCAACCACAGGTAAATTAGTCTCAATTTGCTTCAAGAATGAATGTCAATGGAAACAACAATCATCAAATCAGTAGATTCGATAAGCGCAAGAATTACTTTAATGGCTAATGTTTTTCATGTCATAACTTTGGACACAAAGCTGCTCAAGGTGTTGCTTACAAGACCATCATGACTAGAGAAGCACAAAATCAAAGGAATGTAACTAGGATCATGAAAAGGACCTACAATAACTTTTCTTCTTTTGAAAATGAAATAGAATGCTCTATATGTAACAACTTCGGTCATGAAGATTCTAAATGTAGGAGTAAATTTCGACAAACATCTCACAAGGAGCAAGCTTCATTGGGTCCCAATCATGGAGAAAGAAAGAATAGCAAACAGAAAGATGTGGTATAGCCTTGTATGCAGAAGGACAAGAAAATCAGTGGTACATCGACAATGGATGCTCGAAACACATGACAAGTGATAAAGAAAAACTTCAGTCATATAATGCCTTAGAAAAGGAAAAGAAGGTCTCATTTGGTAATGACACTCCTGCAGTCATAGAAGGTAAAGGCTCCATTCTCTTAAAAGAAAAATTTAAAGCTAGGAATGTTATGTATGTAGATGGTCCAAAGTATAATCTATTGAGTGTCAGCCAAATGCGTGATCAAGGAAATGAGGTAGTATTTCGATCAAATGGATGTTTTGTTCGTGAGCTTGATACAGGAGAAACATTGATCAAAGGTGTAAGAACTCCAAACAACCTATACATACTCAAGGGGGGCAACAACAGTGCTACCTAAGAAAAAACGATGAACATTGGTTATGGCACAGAATATTGGGGCATCTAAGTTTCTCTCAAATAAGAAAAGCATGCAGATACCAGGTTGTTCATGATCTTCCTGATATCAGCATTCCAGAGAATACAATATGCAAATCATGTCAATTTGGTAAGCAAACTAGAGCACATTTCCCTGAGAAGGAAGGATTAGCTAGTAAGCCTCTTGAACTTTTTCACATTGATTTATGTGGTCCATCTAGGAAAAAGTCACCTCGTGGAGAAGAATACTTTATATTGTTCATTGACGACTTTTCTAGAATGTGTTGGATAGGACTTCTAAAGCATAAAGATGAAGCTTTCAAAAAGTTCAAAGCCTTCAAAGCCTTGGTTGAAAATGAATCAAATCGCAAAATCAAATGCCTTAGGTCTGATCGAGGAGGGGAATTTACCTCAGATGAATTCTTTGACTTCTGTGAAGAACATGGAATAAGAATGGAATTCTCTACCGCAAGAACTCCTCAGCAAAATGGAGTGGTAGAAAGGATGAACAAAACTGTTCAACAAATGGCTCGTGCTATGCTAGATGAGTCTGGAACTCCTGCAACCTTCTAGGGTGAAGCTGCATTTGCTGTCGTCACTATTCTCAACAAAACAAACATCTGGGTAAACAGCACTCAAACTCCACATGAACTTTGGTATGGTAATACTCCTACTGTAAAATACTTCAAAGTTTTTGGAAGCAAATGTTACATCAAAAGGACTGATGAAAAACTTGGCAAGTTTGAACCTAGAGCAGATGAAGGCATTCTCCTTGGTTACTCTTCCCGAAGTAAAGGATATAAGTGTTATAATAAAATACTTGGGAAAATTATTGAAAGTATTGATGTTGTGGTTGATGAAGCAGGAAAAAATCCAAAGCAGGTAAAAACCGAAGATTATGAAGAAGATGAGGACTATCCTTCGACATCAAATCAGACTAATTCTGAAGAAGAAACCAGTGAGGCACCAGAAGAATAGATAAGGGTAGAAGAAAAGACTCCATCCAGGTATGTTCAGAAGAATCATCCAGAGACTCAAATTTTCGGGCAGAAATAGGCAGGTGTGTAGACAAGAAGAACTATTACAGAAGCTTCAAGCTATCTAGCATTGCTTTCCTCCGTCAAACCGCAAAATGTAAATGAAGCATGCAAAGATGAATGTTGTGTCAAGGCCATGAATGAAGAAATTGAGCAGATTGAAAAGAAAAATACTTGGGAATTGGTTCCTAGACCTAATGATAAGAATGTCATAGGAACCAAATGGATATTCAAAAACAAGCTGAATGAAAATGGAGAAGTTATTAGAAAAAAAGCCAGACTTGTTTGTAAAGGGTATGCTTAACAAGAAGGTATAGACTTTGAAGAAACTTTTGCACTTGTTGCTAGACTTGAAGCCATAAGAATGTTCCTTGCTCTTTCTAGCTTTCAGAAGTTCAAAGTATATCAAATGGATGTGAAATCTGCCTTTATTAATGGAGACCTAGAAGAAGAAGTATATATTGAGCAACCAGATGGATTCATCCTTGGAAATGATCCGAAACTTGTATGCAGACTCAAAAAGGCTCTCTATGGTCTAACACAAGCTCCAAGGGCCTTGTATTATCCTCTTGACAAATACCTTCATCAACAAGGTTTTTCAAAAGGATCAGCTGATAGCAATCTATAAATAAAAATTGACAATGATAAATTGCTAATACTTGTTGTGCATGTTGATGATATCATTTTTGGTAGCAATGAAGAAGCCATGAGTCAAAACTTTGCTTTGGTAATGTAGAAAGAATTTGAAATGTCCCTGCTTGGTGATCTCACATATTTTCTTGGTTTAAAATTTCAACAAAATAAAGATGGTATTTTTCTATCACAAACCAAGTACCTCAAGCAGATCTTGAAGAAATATGGCATGGAAGATTCTAAACCAGTATGTACCCCTATGGTAATAGGATGCAGCCTCAGCGTAAATGATGAATCAGCAGTAGTACATCAAACCAACCTACAAATCCATGACTGGTAGCCTTCTCCATCTAACAGGTACTCGACCAGACATCATGCATGTAGTGGGAATAGTTGGAAAATTCCAAGCTAATCCAAAGGAAACACACCTTCAGGCAGTCAAAAGGATTTTCAAATATATTTAAGGAACATAATACTTTGATTTATGGTATCCTAGAGATACAAATCTTACACTTCATGCATATACAGATGTAGATTGGGCAGGAAGTGTGGATGACAGAAAAATCACTAGTGGTGGTCCATTCTATATGGGTTCCAGATTAGTGTCTTGGTTCAGCAAGAAACAAAGTTCAATTGCATTATCTACAGCTAAAGAAGAATATGTGGTTGTAGCATCTTGCTGCACACAACTCCTTTGGATGATGCAAACATTGCAAGACATTCAAACCTCATGTACTCCACCCATCCCTATTCTATGTGATAATACAAGTGCAATCAGTATTTCAAAGAATCCAGTCATGCATTCCAAGACCAAGCACATACCTATCAAATATCATTTTCTCCGGGAACAAGTGCTTGAAAAAAAGGTTAACTTGGAGTATGTTCCCTTCAAGGAACAAGTTGCTGATATATTCACCAAACCACTGCCCAGAGAGACATTTGAATACCTCAGACAAAAGCTAGGAGTAGTTGATGCATCATCTTGCTATCGACACTTATCTGTTTTAGAGAACAGTGGTTGTACACGAGTTTCATGAAGCGTATCCACATACATACGTCAACTGCTATGGATACAACCGCGTATATGTTGATTTGAAGAATATCAGTGGGCCAGACTCCTGATGAAAAGAGTCTGATATGGGTCTAACAGTGATCATCTGGCACAGGTTCAGGGGGAGCATATACTTCTAATAATGCATTGTTGGCATTATCTTAGAAGATCTCGGTACAATTTCACAGTTGTTTTTTATTCAAGTGGAATAGGTGCAGAGGGAGATCATGGTTGCTGGTCTGGATGGTGATTGACAAATGCTACTAATGATAGTTGCTTATTACAATCATAGTCTTGTTTTAGATATTTTGTCTATGTATATCTTTTATTATCAAGGTCATGTAATGACCTATTTTGTTTCCCCACTGTGCCTGGGATGGATGATGTAATGTTCTTGTTTTATCATGTATAAACTTTTGGTGTATCCCCACTTGGTTGGGTGGATGAGTCAATCTTAGCATATCCCCACTTGTGGGGGAGATGGATGTATGTATGAGTCTTTAGTGAAAGGAAGGTCATTTATGATGTATAGAGTCATGTTCTTCTTGTAGAACATATTTTTTCAGACCTTGCTTACAGTTAGGGGGAGCATGAACAACACACTTCAGCATATCAGAGAATTCAGCATGTACTCAGGGGGAGCATAACCCTTTGCCCTTGATGAGAAACGGGGAGAATGACATGGGGTTGCCATCAAGTCCAAAGGGGGGGATTGTTGGCATTATGACACAGGTTTGGCGCTATGACACAGGTGTTGTCGTTGATGGAAACTCACTCAGATGATAGATCATAGTTCAGGATCACAGAATGAAGGAAAGAGAGGTATACGCAAGTTCCCCTTGACCAAACCACATATACACACAGGTTCGCAGACCGAAAAGCGTGTATGCGTATACACGCACTTTCAGGCAAGGAAAAGCGCGTACATGTTGGAAAAATTGGTTTTGATCCATGGTATTTGGTCCTTGGTATTTTGACCCATGGTATTGGTCCAAGGTATCTTGTCCGAAGTGTTGACCCAAGGTATTTGGTCCAAGGTATTGATTCTAAGTGGTTTTGGACCATGGTATTGAGTAAGGCCTAAGACTATAAAAGGAGGAGGAGATAATTAGGCAAGGGTACTCAAGAATTGAATATCTAATGATGAGCAAAATCTGTAATACTGGTCATTGTGTATGGAGCATAGCTGGATCTGAATCAAGGAGGAACCTAAGCGCTTGAAGAAGGATAAGTTCTTTTGATGGGTCAAGATATTAAGGCTTGAAGAGAAGTATCTTTGTGTGGTTTTGATCTTTTATAATTGGCGCATGTCGTAATCTGTAAATCTGATGATCTGGGTATAACTAATGTCTGAATAGTTGTAAAGGTTAAATCATCTTTTACAGATTTGTACGCAAGTTCAGTATAGCAAAGGCACGTATACACGCTAGTTCGCCATTTCAAAAAAAGCGTATATGCAGGCCTGCCTTTAGATAACAGCATATGAATGCAGGTTCGACACATTGAAGTAGCGTACATCTCATAAAATATGTTTTAGCTACTTCTATTTGTTGTTGCAGTTTTTTGGGTTTTGGATTGGGTTCAGGTTACTGTCACTGTATTCTGGTTATAGCATTTAGAAAAGTGATTGTTTGATTCAATTTTTGTTGGTACAAAGTAGATTGGTTGATGCAGATATATTTGATGTTTGATTAATGTTATTGATGGATCCAGTCTAAAAATTTATGAAACGTGGTCCATGGAAGAAAAGATAAGGTTGTAGCCTTCTGTAGGTTAGCACCTACGTACTAGTAAACACATCAGCTAGTACAAGAGCTAAGGGGGTTGTAGCTCCCTTCCAGGAAAAGTTGGAGAATGAGAGAAGGTTGTAGCCTTCTACTAGTAGAAGCCTGCGTACTGGTATAAGGTTGCACCAGTACAAAATTTGTAAAAAGAAGTTTCTTATTAGAGAAAGATAGAGACGATTGCAATAGGTGCTTTTCACCCACATTAGGTTTCCACCCTGTATCTTATGTTCATGTGTGTGATTTCCTGTTCTGCTTACTTCACCTGATTACTAGTTATATGGTTCTGATACACAGATTAAAGATAAACTAACTAAATTATAAGTTTTTAAGGTATACGAAGGTTTCTCTAAACATAGTTGCATATACACGCAAGTTTCATTAACAGAAGTAGTGTATATAACTCTGTTTATGGAAATGAAATATTGTTAAATTTCTAATACTGATCCCCCCCCTCTCAGTATTAGTTCCAACACATGGGTTAAAAATGCGTTGATGGCAGCATTGGAAGTATCACTTCACGTGATGAGGCCCATGCACCGTTAGCTTAGGAGTAGGAGTAGTGTTTGCTTTTGGTTGTTTGCTTGCATGCTTGTTTGCTTACTTACTTCACATGTTTTGTTTGTCTACTTGCTTGTTTTCTTACTTGCTTTGCTTTTGCATTTATTTTGGCTTCTACTTTGTTTTATTTTTTTTTTGCTTTTTTTTTCACTCGTAGGTTAGATTTGCATGAAACCATGTGTGACTCTTGAAACAAGCTGGGTAAAGTACAAGAGACCTTGTGCAGCTATCACTACTTGGTTATTTGTCATCTTGCCTCTATATGAAGAACTTGTTATCTTCAGTCCATGATACGCCAATGGAAAATACATATTTTTTGAAGTGAACCTTGGTGAAAACAAAACACTTGCATGCTAACCATTGTCACCTAATCTAGTTGGTTACATTTGGGTTAACCCTTGTCAACTCAGTTAAGTAAAGTAAGGTGAGGGGAAAAACCTTAACAAGCACGTCAGAGGTATAGAGAAACTACTTCTCTGAAGGAACAACCTCATTTGCTCTCAATAATTCGAGATCCCTCTTCCACCTCTAAAATGAAAAATTGTTATGCACGGTTATGAAAATGAAAAATGACAAAAATGAAAAAGTGAAAATTTTCGAAAAAAAATTGAAAAATGGATAAGGTGAAAGAAGAGAAAGGCTTCCAGTGTAGAGAGGTGATGCAAGTAACTTCGCAAGGGTACTGACTAAGCTTGCTGGCAGCGGAGCGATGCGTGTGTTTCTGGGTGACTCTGCCGGGGTACTATCTAGGCCTGCTGGCAGTAGAGCAATACCAGAGATGAAACTAAAACTATGATGACTATACTCCTTGTGCACCAATATACCCCTCATCCCTAATCGAAACAAATATGTCAGCTTGGCTTGGAATGTGTGTCGACCGACCAAGGGCTTCACAGATGCTGCATCTTACAATCAAGCAAGTGTGGAAATTGAGACGACCAGAAAACTGAACAATACTTCTGGAGGTGTTAGACTTTATTTTCATGAACAAGGTCCATTCAGAGATCTATAGTTCTACCAGTGTGTCGCCAAGTTTTATAGCGAATACAACCACCCTCTAAAATTTTTCCTTAGATTCATTTTGGAACCTCCCCACTGACCATCCTCAGCATCATGTCTTGCACTGCCAAGCATCTCAACGTTAGTTGTTTGATAAATTCTTATCAACATGTGCATGCAATTTTGTTCCACACCCTTCACAAGAAGCTTTCCAGACTTAGAGTCAGTTGCTGGTTGAGTAGCTCCCTTTGGGAATTTCGCAATTCTGGAGGGGAACTAGTCTTCCCTCCAGAAATTGCACAAACCCAGCTGGACACCAAGCTAGGGTCCATAATTGTGCAATTTTTTCTGACAGTCTTCCTCTCAAAATTGCACAATTCATCCCAAGGCAACAGCTCAACCCAGAAATTGCGCAATCCTAGGCAGCAATCACCTGCTTCTCCTAGAAATTGTGCAATACCTCTGGGATAGCCAGCCCAAAAACTAGCAAAAATTACGCAAATCCAGTCAGCCAACCTACTAGGCTCAAAAATTGCGCAATACAATTAGACAAGCTTCCTTGTGAAAATTGCGAGGTCTAACCCAGGACAGCTGCTCAGCCTAGAAATTGTGCAATCAATCTGGGACAACCATCTCTACTTAGCCCAGAAACTGCGTAGATTTTCATCCCAGGCTCGTAGACCGATGCATGTGCCTTTAGGTTGACCGGTTCCACCCGGGGCTGAGAAAAAATGATTTGCATGCATGGAATTATTTTCCCAAGAAAACATGCAAAGGCATCCCTTGATTTAGGGATTTATTTTTAGTAGCTAGAGGTTACATGCAAGGATCTTTTCAGAAACCTCCCACCAAGTGTCATTTTTCCTAGATTTGTGACATGCACGTCACAACCTCGATTTTATCAAAACTCATCAACCGAACTTTGTAGAGCTTAGTCCTCACATCGACCTTACATCTCTGACGTCCCACATTACATCTAGGAGTCTTTGGCACATTCAGCCCAACTGTTTCGGGGTAAGCCCGCTTTTCATGTCTTTCGCGATATTTTGCCACTTTTTTTGTTTCGCCTTGTGTGAGTGTTTTCTACTTGATTTCAGTGAGCACTTTTTGTTTTTTTAGTGTATGATAGCTTGTAGAAGCACCGTTTCAGTTTTCATTCACATCTCACTACTATCGCATGCATGACACTATTTTTGCACATACGATCATCGTTGCAGCAACTCGCTTCACACACATGCATGCTTTCCCGTTTTCTGAATCTTGCACTTGTTATTTTTCATGTATTATCATTCACTCTTGTTTTCACTCATCTCGTCATGCATTCAAACTTCTCATGTTTTCAGTCGCCTTTCAGCTGGTCTGGGCTGCCTCGGCCAAACCGTGCCTTGCCCGGCTAGCACTGCACATTTATTTAAGAGAATGCTCTGCCTTACCTTCAGAAATTGCGTGATTCTGTCCTAGCACTAACCTCCGGGTTTGTATTGCGCAATTCTTGGAGGCAGTGTCCTGCTAGCCCCAGAAATTGCGTAATGCAGTTTGCTAGTTACATCTTAGTACTGACTGAAATTGCACATTGCGTAGTTTTAGTCCTCAGCAGGCCAGGTTGGACTCTGCATTGCATAGTTCCAACATTCATTCAACCTCTTGATAGCATAGCCTGTGCCTTGCATAGTTTTGACAGTGAGTCTCCCAGCCTGCCAGCACTGCAAATTGCACAATCTTCACAGACAGTCACACAGGTATGTTGCATGTGAGTCCTATATTTTTTTTTGGTTTTCGACTAATAGATTTCTTGTCATGAGTGTTGCTATGTCTCCAGGTATCACAAGTGTTCATCTTCCTCTTAGCGGCACAGGTACAATGGCTTCCAGGAGAATAGAGTCGAAGACATCATTCAAAGCACACTTGGGGATGCAGTCGATCAAGTGTCGATAAACTTTCCTATCTATGAAGACATCAAGTTGTTCATGGACAAGGATATCACAACGAGCAACACCATCAACAGCAACAAAAGGCAACACACCTCCACATGATGAATGCAAGAGGAAGGTTGTTGACAACATAGAGGTGGAGAAAAGCTGCAATTTCAAAGGAGATATACTCATGACAAAAAAAGATTTGGAGATTGAGGCTATGAGGTGATGGCGTGACATGAATATCGCGCGAAGGAAGACAGAGAAACAGAGAAGGAGTTTCATGTGTTGAAGTAGCAACTCAAGGAACAACAGGAGTTGCACATACGAGAGAATGGGTTGCAACAGGAACAGGTAGAACATGCGGCACAACATGCACAGATGGATGAAAATGCGCCCACACAAGCTATAGATCCATCCCAACAGCTGGCACGGATCAGACAAGGTGAGTAGTGTTGTTTATCGCATGCAAGGGAATTCAACAACATGCATGTCATTGTGTGCATGCATGTGATCCAACCCATTTGGCACACTCACCAAGGTGAAGTCTAATTGGGACTTCTTACCGAGGAGATCCCTTGACATGTTCGCAGGTCCAACACCGTTAACAGGTACCCAAATACAAACTCTCGTAAGTGGATAGAAGGAGAAAAACCAATAGGAAAAAAAACACCTCTTGAAAAGAGAGTGAGATGAAAATGTTGAGATAAACTTGGAGGTAAAATTATAGATCCCACAAGGATCCACTGAAAATAAATAACATAATTTGACTCTAATCAAGAAGTATTGAAAAAAAGGATATCATAGCCAAGAAACCGCAATGAACTTGGTTGACCTCCAAAGTAGAATATTTTGCAGAGGCATAAGAAAGGAAAACAATGACAACTTCCTCATATGATATTCATAGAAATTATAACTAGTAAAGAACCATGACAAAGGCTTCAAATATAAGCAACACCATCAACCAACAAATGAACAATGAGGCTTGTAAGTATGGTAAAATTAGCTCAAACATGGTAAAACAACATTCATGAAGGTGTATGAACACCATCACCATCACCATTGACCAAAGATAGTCAATAATGACAACAATATCTTTAATCATCTAGCTTCCCCATAAAGCTCAACTAAGGGAGAAGACACAATCAAAAACTTTTGTAATCATCAAACTTCCCCCTTGAAACACAACTAAGGGAGTAGCTATAATAAAAAAACAAACAATAGGAATGTTGTATGACAGCACAACAGATGGGACATAATAGTACAAAGTCCAAAAACATTTGTTCAAATCATTTAGTAACCATCCATCAATCCAACCATAATATATCTTGATGGTTGGAATTGGTCGATGGTTGAGCTTTTCACATCATGTCTACAACAATATGAATGATTTAGTACCACATTTTTTATTCCTAAGTAAACTCATCTATGGTTAAGGCTCTGACTTTTGTTTTGTAGGCTAAAATTTAGGTGCAACAAAAGGAGGAAAACATTGTAAATTAGCAAATTTGTCTTGTACCACAACATTTTTATCCATATCAACAATATACACAACATAATTAGTAGGAAATTTCTCTTTTGGAAATGTAATCTAAACTCCACCTACAACAAAAGACACCCTTTGGGATTCAATAGGGTTGGATGCAAGTGTTGAATTAGAAGTAGAAGTATATCTAAAACATGTTTTTTATGTCTACACTTTGAGTGCAATACAAATAGAAATTTCTTGTCCCATTTTACCTTGTCTTCCTCTGGTATATCCCATTTTTTTCAATAGTCTTGATCCAATACTGCTAGTATTTTTCTCAAATCTAGGTGAAATAAAATCAGGTGATGAATCATGATCATCAATATCAAGCTTCTAAAAATCAACATTGTGAAGGTTGGAAGAAGTTGAGTATGGAAGCTCAATAGAAATAGGCTCCAACTCAACTTTTTGTAGACGGATGACTTCTAGTTCAATTTTTTTCTTATACTCATGCATGTCCTAAATAATCTCACTTTTCTAGGTTGACCACAACAAGAAGACACCATGTTCTTCTTTAAAGTTTGATTTTTTAAAACAATGTATTGTTATCTTCTTAAAGAGGGAAATTTTCTTCACAACACCTTTCCATGGAGGCTATTAAATAAGCAACCCCAATTATTCATTAATCATTTTTCTCCTCCAACTTAAAATTTTTCTTCTTCAAGAAATAATTTGATGAGTCATATACGGGGTCAACTTCCTCCAAATCATTAAGAAGGTCAATCTTGATCAGAAATTCATTTTCATGATTCGAGAAATACTTTCCCATTGTTTAATTAATATTATCAACCATTGTAGTTTCTAATCGATTCTTAAGAATCACATTTTCTACTTGAAATATATAAACAATAGATTGCAAGTAATGGACCACATCACAAATTTGCTCAAATTCCTTCTTCTCACAAAATTACTACAATATTTTGGCCATTTTTTATAACAACACAATATCAAATGAACTCAAAAAGGAGTAACCATCTTTCAACTCACAACAAATATAATATGTGGTAGTGTACCCAAGAAGAGAATTGAATGGCCCTCCCATCGTCATGAATGGATTAGAAATAGCCTAAAATATTTTTGGATGAAGAGGTTGTGATCTATGATAAGTGCGTGTCAAAATCCATGATCCTTTTAAGAAACAACTTCTTCCACAATACTTAAAAACTTTGCTCCTTCACTCAAATAAACTTAACAAAATAGGGCAACCTCCAAAAAAAATCTACTACATGGTGAGGATTATGACATTACAGGAGCTCATACACCTAATGATTACCAAAATGGAATCTATGGTTTTCACCAAAATTCCTATAGGTCCAAATCTACTCCTTGAGAGATGTTGTACCACAATGATTTGAAGTAATTCACATCTAAGCAATGGCTAGATTTTGTTCCTGCACCTATTATTCATGTCAAGAGACTGACTCACCCTTCATAGAAACTAGTGACCATAACTACAGAATATTCATGTTATAAAGACACCAAAAACAAAGTCTTTTCTTTAATCCACCATCGTATTTGAAAACACCAAATTTTATAGCCTACAACCTTAGATTTGTTATATCTATGCTCTATATTAATGGACCAATCAATTTTAAAATCCAAAACCAAATCCACATAGCCATTATGGAGAAAAATGCCACAGATCAAGGGTTTTTTAACTCGATAATGGCTACAACAACGACAACTCTGACCAGCCAACAAGCTACAAATATTTTCCAATATTTGCAACAGAAGTTGTGTGAGAGAATAAACCATCACTCATGAACATATATGGTGCTTAAAAAATGAAAATATCTCACTGGACGAGCAAAAAATCTAGTCTATCATGTCACATCCCCAATTTCCTCATAGAATTACTGTAAAAAATAAATAGATTGAAATCTCATATACTGATAATTTTATTTTTTTTAGCAGTACCCTAAAACCATGGTTATCATTCACCATTTTAGTTAACTCCTTTAAACCATACTTTAAATTGCTTTTCATTACAAATACAAACAACGATATACCTCACCTTTAGTTTACATATCATCTACGCTATTTAGTCCTAAGACATTCTTCCTTCACATGGATATACTTATATATGATATTACTTTGTGTTTTCAACATTAACGCACTTGAATTTATTCACATGTCTAACTTATAAAAAATGTTTCTATATTAATCATATCCGACTATGCAACTAAGTCGATACCTTACAACATTTGGAATTTAAATTCTTATGAAAATTTTCCAACACATAGTCACCTTTCGAGTGAGAAAATGACTTATCCTCTTACTGGAACATTACATAATATATAATTGAATTATATATGGATTGTTGCAGATTTTTTCTTGTTACATGCGGTCTAATTATCACAAAACACATTTAAATATATATGCCACGAGTTTGAAACGTTTACACATATATTCCATTTGTGGGATTGGTAGATCAATAACTAATATCATGGCCAGTCTAGCTGTCAACAAATTATGGTTTTTAATTTGGAGAAGGAATATTGAAATAGAAGATTTGCATCCTTTGAGTATCTGGTATGAATCATTAGATCTAACAATAAACATTATTTCTTGATTATGGACGTTCTAGATTCCACGGTGAGGGGATTAGGGTAACTACCCTACCCAACCATATTGTCTTTGTCTCATTTATGTTTTCTTTGATGGTGGGATGGAGCTCCACTCCATGGCCTCAACTCCTCTGTAACAGTCATTCCAACTCAGAAAATGTTTGTCATTCCATTGTTAAATTCTTTAGGAGTTTCTCATAAGGGTTTTACATCAAGGTTATGACACATGTTTTCTACAATTGAGTACTCCCGCACTAGGATTTGGTTTCTCGTAATTACTTCTCACTATTGTTTAATTTCTTGCTTCTTTATTTAATGTGTCCTTTGTGAGAATTTTTAATCATTTGTTATGCACTAATATATTATTCAAATCCTACTAGAGGAAGGAGGGTTGCATGCTTCAATCTTTTCCATTGTTGCTCCAACCAATTATAAAGAAACGAATATTTAAGGGCTTCTAATGAAGGCACAAGGTCGTTGGGGCTCAGAATCTCGGTCGCTGGCTCAGAACTACCTAAGAAACTCCACAGTCACTAGCATGTGTTGCTGCGGTACCGACTAGAAGGCCTGAGTCCCATGCATGGCTTGTCATGGGAATGGTTGAAGGTTCAAATCAATAAAATGATAAGTTGTCTCGGGGGTTAAGCATGTGGAAAGTTTGATTTCCTCTTAAAGGATCTGTAGCTCCTAAAGAAGGTCAAATTGGTTTTTTTTGTCAGTTCCATTTCCTTAAATATACTTGGGGAGTTCAATCATACCATAGTAATTTTTTGTCACATATTTACCTCGGTGCACCAGTCAGCTTGGGTAAATGTGGGAGGAGGGTGTTACATAAAAAATGATTAAGCCTAGATGAGCAATATGTGAATATTGAAGGTGTAGCACTTCATGCATCGATGTGTAAATTAGGATTGAACACAACTAAATGGAAAGCAATTAATCGTTCATGCACATAATATAAATGCAATAGAATATGTAATATTTTGTATTCTAAAGGAGATTCACATGATAGAGGTAATCTTAATGGATTTAGATCTTACTTTTTTTTGTTACATTAATAAAAAGTTTTCCACTAACTATCTAGTTATGCACACAAACATGCCCAAAATTCTTTATATTATAGAGAAAAACTTAGTTTTAATTCTTTGTAAATTTAATACCTTACTATGTTAATCCATACATTTCACAAATAATCATTTCAGAATTTGGTCTCCTTTAGCCATTATCCATATGTTTCACTCATTCTTAGCTTCATATTTTGTCTTTAGCCATTTCTTGTACTTAACTTCAAATTTGGTCTCCCTTAAGCATTCGTAAGAAACAAATGCATTGTACCTAGGGAACTTAAGGACCATTCAATGATTACTATTTCAAGGAAGGAAAATATCGTAACATACTCTAGCATAGCTATGCAGAGACACATATGTAGCTTCTATGCATCTATAGAGACACATATGTAGCTTCTATGCATCTAGTTACACAAAGGATGTATGTTACCCATAACTAGATGCATGAAATGTTCTTTATTTACAAAAGCACAGTAAGAGAGACACATATGTAGCTTCTATTATAAAACAATAGAGAAATTATGACCCAAGAGGAGCATATTGTACCTTTAATTCTTGAACATTATAACTTGGAATTTGAGACCTCAAAATTCAAAAAGGTTGTTAATTATTGCCTCACCTCAAGTGTGCCAAAGATATTCCATAGCCAATGCAAAGATCACCTTCTTTTGAACTAGCTAAGCATTATGAATTGAGTTCCTCGATGGAGATCCATTGATACTCTAAGTAAAAAAATCCCAAATATACTCACTCATTTTCACTAGTTACACAAAAAAAAGGTGCTTTAATCAATCTCTTCCAAGTGTTTGAAGCAATTAACAGTTGAGAAAGTAAACATTAAGCCAAAAAATGATTGATCAGAATTTGGTCTCCTTTAGCCATTATCCATATGTTTCACTCATTCTTAGCTTCATATTTGGTCTTTAGCCATTTCTTGTACTTAACTTCAAATTTGGTCTCCCTCAAGCATTCGTAAGAAACAAATGCATTGTACCTAGGGAACTTAAGGACCATTCAATGATTACTATTTCAAGGAAGGAAAATATCGTAACATACTCTAGCATAGCTATGCAGAGACACATATGTAGCTTCTATGCATCTAGTTACACAAAGGACCATTCAATGATTACTATTTCAAGGAAGGAAAATATCGTAACATACTATAGCATAGCTATGCAGAGACACATATGTAGCTTCATAGCATATTCTAGCATACATTTCATGCATCTAGTTACACAAAAAAAAGGTGCTTTAATCAATCTCTTCCAAGTGTTTGAACCTATTAATAGTTGAGAAAGTAAACATTAAGCCAAAAAATGATCGATCCAACAAAATAAATTATTGAACACTATAGTTGTAGTTCAAGTGAAGAAGCCAACAACCTCCTTTTGCAAATTGAAAGTCATTAAGCAACAAAACTATATTGAATAATATTTTTTTCTTTGAATGAGAAAGAAATGTAATAGATATAGTCCACATATAAATAAATAAATTTGATGTTCCAAGGGGTATGAAAATGATGACTCAAATGACACAAATTTAAACAAAGATAATATATCTTTAGTTTTAAAAAATACTTTGAAAAAAAACATTGATATTTTTGTAATAAAAAAACAATAAAAGATAATATAGTTTTAGTTTTAAAAAATACTTTGAAAAAAAATATTAATATTTTTGTAATAAAGAATCAATATTTTTGTAAATATTGAAATATTTTATATTAATAGTTATCATGTCCATGTAATATATAAGAATTTTGGCGAAGCACCACCTAAATTAGCATGGTATGAATTCCCATGGTGGTGATTGAAAAGAAATATAACATATTAATATGAAATTTAATTTAATGCACAAGACTCTTGAATCCTATAATTTAACTAAACAATTTAGTGCATCAGCCATTAAAAAAAAAATGTTGGAGATGAGGGCTTAACCGAAGAAGTCGTCAAATACTGCTACAAATTCACTCAGAAAACTATGCCCACCATTAGAATATGAATGTGTTTTGTTATTTCTACATTAAAGGGCGATGTAAATATAGACGAGGGTGCATGTTAAATGTGTAGGTAAATAAAGAACCATAGGTCCAATGAAAGAAATTTAAACAACGCTAATGCTGAGTTTTTCTTTTTTACAAGGACTGTTTGGAAGGAATGAACACTCAAGTCCTCTTGTAGTGGAAATTCAACAAATATTGAGGGTTAATGGAAACGATACATAGGTACCACCTCAAGTCTAACTTAATAGCATTATCTGGGTTCCAACTCAGTGATGGAATCGTCGGCGTTGGAAGGCGGAGCGACCACGGGACTGTGAGATGACAGACAAGAAGATGTAGTCGCGGCTGAATGCGACAACTGGCCAGAACCGGTAGAATTGGCGCTGTGGGAAGCAAAGGACCCTACAAAAGCAGGCTTTGTCGGATTCGGCAGGGTCACAGAATGAGATGAAAGCATCAAATTCACTGTGGACATATGTGGACGAAGTGAGGCGTCGGCTTGCGTACACAAAAGACCTACATGAATGCATCTGCACGCTTGTTCGTCATCGCATCTTTCAATTATCGATGGATCAATCATCTGCACAATATCTTTCCGTTTGTATAATCTCCACGCCTACATAACCACAACGGATTGTCATTTCAATATTGAATATACACATGATAGAGAGTCTATCCAACATATCGGTCTCTCTTCAACTGTATGGTGAAGTGAATAGATATAAGAAATTCATATAAAAATGGATAAGTAATCAAATCCGCAAATTCATACTTCGCTAAACGGTTTATAGGTGAACTAAATAAGGCAGGAATTCATATAAAAATGGATCAGTAATAAAATTCCCAAATTCATACTTCCCTAAACGCTTTATAGATGAACAAAATAACATGGCGTGGATAACATAGATATGCTTTGCTGGAAATGCAATGAGAACAGTTGGTTGGCTCGGTTGGAAATGCAATGAGAACTATATCCAGGTATCTCACCCACTCTACAAGCATCTGCATTTCAGGTGCCAAGTTGTAATCCACGCTCTTTCTTCCTGTGATAAGTTGTAAAGAACAACGCCAAAGCTATAGACATCAACCTTTACAGACAATTTCCCTTGCATAGCATATTCTGGTGCCATATACCCGCTGCATATCCAAATTAAGGTGTCAATAATTTTATAGCGTGGAAAAAATTAAGAATTTAGTAATGATAAAATTAATGCTTTCTGCAAAAGAAACTTAATGCAGGATCCTAGAATTGTCATAAATTGAAAGTTTTTTAGGAAGCAAACTTAAATCCTGGATCCTAGAATTTATACCCAATAAAGTAAATTCCCAAAATCAAGATCTTTCAAAAGCAAAAGTTATAATACTGCCACTCCTCTTGAAATCGGAAGAGATGAGCATAGAGTAAAACATAGACAGAGTGCTGATTGTTTTCGGATCTTACTATGTTCCAGCAACTCTTGTGGTGAGTTGACTTTCATCTTCAGGGAAAAGTCTTGCGAGGCCAAAATCTGCTATCTTCGCATTTAGTCCCTCGTCCAGCAAAATATTGCTCGCTTTAATATCCCGATGAATAATCCGCAGTTGAGAATCCTCGTGCAGATAGAGAAGCCCACGAGCCACTCCCACTATGATGTTGTAGCGCTTCTGCCAATCAAGCTGGTTGCGTTTGTTTGGATCTGTATCAATTCATGGAAGATCCACTAACTAAATATGTACAAACAATGATGGTTTTTTATCGACACACATATTAAAAATGGAAGTCATGACTCACCGAATAGGATTTTATCGAGGCTTTTATTCGGTAAGTACTCATAAACAAGCAACCTTTCTGATCCCTCTGCGCAACAGCCTAATAGGTTTACCAGATTTCGATGTTGAATTTTTGCCACAAGTTTAACTTCATTCAGAAATTCTTTTTTACCTTGCATAGATCTTACGGACAACTTCTTGACAGCTATTTCTTTCCCATCTTCAGTCGTTCCCTGAGAGACAGACAAAATATGGGCGTTAAGATTTTGTCTTTACTGTGCAATGAATGCAGCCAGCTGATACCTTATAAAGTAGTAGCATCTTTCTTAACCCATGTTACCTTATATACAGCCCCAAATCCACCTTCTCCGAGCTTGTTATTGTCATGAAAGTTTTCCGTAGCAACTAGCAATGCTTCCATGGTAAACACAATCTGCCGGTCCTCACTGATTTGTGTGTCTTCCTTGACTGGCGCATGACCTATACGAGGAACACACACATCTTCATCAAACAATATAGAGGCAAAAATTGTATTCTGTCTAACTTTGGTCTTGCAATGATTTGATAAGTCTGTTTAATAATAGAAGTGAATCGTGTTCGCGAAATAAAATGTTGTCAATACTCTAACAGAGAAAACTGTCAGCGCCGCAACGACTAGGGTGATCTATTAGACTCTCGGTGTGTGGGACTTTGAATGCAAGCACCTACTCATCTAGTAACTGTGCATTGACTGTAGGAACTAGCTCCTACTCATCTAATTCCGGGTTTAATCATATGCACCGATAACATTGCGTTAGAGGTTCATATGATCAGATCCCGCCCCCTCACCAACTAGCCAAAACAATTTTATCGAATACCTTCAGATCTCGCGAAAACAATTATATAGAATACCTTCGTGTCGATTTCTAAATATGGCAGATTTCAGTCTCCTCCGAGTTGCAAAAAGGCATAAGAAAACCATCACTAGCGAACCACAAAAAACGCCTAAAATCAGCGGCATTTTGTTTGAAGACTTTCCTGAGTGGTTGATCCGTGTACTTGATGATGTGATCTGCTTCAGTGGTGCATTAGCCTCCGTATTAGCTGGTGCTTTCGCAGGGGGAGGTGGAAGCCCAGCCGAATTAAAGAAGGGATATGTTTCATAACGAACCATGCAGCTTCCAATCAGACCCCTAGCCCCTCGCCTTCCCGTATAAACTGTGAAAATATAATTGATTGTATTTGAGAGACATGTTGTGCAGTCGTCACTCGATATATCTCTCCAGCACTGGACCAGACCATAAATCTTTTGAAACAAGGAGTCTGTGGTTTTCCGGAAGCATAAAAGTTAGAGCTAGATGCTGCCTGAGCTGATAAATTGGTGAATAGGTTCCCCAGAGCCGTCATAAAGGCATCAGGGCTGGAAACATTATTTACATTGTAAAGATACCATCCATCGACAGTATCCAGTTGTCCGATGAAACTGTGGTTTTCATAACGCAAGAAACAGTCGCCAAGCCAAATTAAACCACCGCTGGCATTACCACAGAATTTCCTAAGGGAAGCGCTTGCTTGTAGGGAACAATTGTAGCATTGTTCGACTGTTGTGTCTCCCGTGCATTGGAGGAGGCCATATACTTGGTCGGGACTTTGGCCATACATAGAAGTGTTAAACCCAGTTTGCGAGGGGTGTTGAACAAGATTATCTAAGACTGCATTCAGATTGCTCTCAAACTTACTGCCTGTTGTGGAGGTAACGTTGGCGCGGCAAGTGTACTGCTGCGCGTGACAAATATGTGCATGAAGAGTAATGATGATCAAGACAACTATAATTATGTAGAATAGCTTCATACTTGCCCCATCTGGACAGTACTGAAGCAAGCAAGACACTCTTCTATTGAATTCCTTAGGATTGTCACACACGGTGGACGTGCTAATACTAATGCTCCCCAAAATTCTAACCTATTCTGCACAGTTGTCCCATGCGTAGTGGAAGGACGTGCCAATACATATAATGCTCCCCAAAATTCGAATCTATTCCGCAGAGATATCCTATGCGTAATCAATTGTCAATGGGCTCATAGACCGTGTTTAAAAATTTCGGTCTAGATTCCAAGATTCTAAGCGCATTGCCTACCCAGGGTATGCTTCCGGTCCAGAATCAATGAAACCATGTGAAAAGACCCAACAGGTACAATGACTCGATGAAAAACGTCAAAGTCAGATTTATTATTAACTATTCAATATAGCCGAAAAATCTCTCATAAATTTGATAGGGATCACAGAAGCCTGAATTCTATAATAGATGAAAGTGATTTGGTCATTTTCAGTAAATGAGATGTTTTGAAAATTCCAATCTGACTCTATGAAAAACGTCAGCCATGAAGTCAGATTTATTATTAACCATTCAATATAGCCCAAAAATCTCTCATAAATTTGATATGGATCACAGAAGCCTGAATTCTATAATAGATGAAAGTGATTTGGTTATTTTCAGTAAATGAGATGTTTTGAAAATTCCAATCCGAATTCATTTATAAACTATAACCTAAAATCATAAAAATAATTTCTCTTCATTTTCATTATTATTATTAAATAATTTAAACTGAGTTCAATTTTAATACTAAATAGAAAATTAATTTAATTCATATAAAATTACAAATTGCTGCAATAAAAATGAGAATGGGTCTAAGATAGATTTTCTTTAAAATAATTTTTAATCCATAATTAACTCTTATATTTAATATTTTTTATATTACTATTAAATAATTTAACTTCTAATTTCAATATTAATAGGAAAATTAACTTATTTCATCATAAAATTGTAACTTGTTTTAATAACAACAAAAAACAATTCTATAATATTACATCCAACGTTATTGTTATTATTATTAAATTGATTTCAATTTTAATATTAAATAAAAAAATTATTTATTCACTACAAGATTACATATTGCTATAACAAAAATCAAAATCTTATAAAATAATGTCCAAAATAAACACCTTTTATAACAATTTCTACTCCACACTTAACTTTTTTATAAATTAATTCATATAGCTAGCCTTTTTTAATAAATTAAAATCTGAAACTTAATAAAAATAAATTTTGCTTACTTCAGTTGCGTTAGAAATAATAAATAAAATTTCTTATAATCCTTATAAAATATTTTAACAATAAATATAATTCATATTTATTAATTAATTAAGAAAACATATAATTTATATTTATCATTTATTTAAAATATAAATAAAATTTTTAAATTACATAATTATAATTTGTATAGTCTCATTTTGTTTTATTTTTTTATTAATTTTATTTAAAATTAAAAAATAAATGAAATGTGTGTTTAACCTATATCATCACCAAAATCAAAATATCTGAATTATTTTTTTAATAAAAAAAATCCTATTTATACATTATTAAGAGTTATAATTTAACCAATAGAAAAGTTACAGTTTTTAAAACTATCCAAACCAAAACTTCAAATAATTAAACAACAACGTAACCCTCTGCCCGTCCAGCTTTCCTTGTCCCTTCCCTTTGCCTTCGGCAACATCATCATCGCCGGCCGCCTGCACTGAAAACTTGAAAAGTAATGCAAATTTTGTTTTTATATCATTTGGCCGAATACGATGGATTTGGATGTGTATTCACCTTATCTCTAACTTGTGACTTGACTCACTCGAAGACTTTGAATAAGTAGTAGTCTATCTGTTATATGGCTTTAAGTAGTATTTTGGGTTAAATATGTCTTTAAAATTGGATAGGGATTTATTAAAATTACAATTTTGTAAATTTTAAATGTTTCAAGTTGCTGAATTTATATATATTAACCAAAAAAATTAAATAACACATTTTAAGATTTCACTGAATTCAAATAAAAAGCTCCCAAATTAAACAACCCCTTTTGAATAATCAATTAATACAGTCCATGTCGAAGTCCGGGAACTGTGGTTCCAAAACGAATAGTAAATTAATCCCTTTCTCATGAAAACGTCACACGTTACAGTCAATAACTACTGAATTCATTATTATTATGCCGCGATTATGTATATATTTTCTCCATTCGGTGGACAACATTGAATAATCAATACAGCCCAAGCGGAAGACTTAGAAGTGGTGATTGAAATAAACAATGAAGTATTCAATCTTAGGGAAGGTTCCATACACGTTTCTGTTCGTCCGACTTTGGGCAAGAGATGGTGCCACCTCTCGAATTATAGATAACTAAATTTCCTTAGTGTGGGGACACCTCACGTCTATCGTACTGACCTAATTACACTGGCTAAATGTGACTATTACGTCTATTGTTTTGGGTTTTTAATTAGATATGTCGGTGATTTTTTAAGTTGGAATTTAATGATATGTATTTTTTTAAGAGATAATGTGATTTTTAATTATTTAAAATATGTTTTTGATATGTATTTATTATTTTGAAAATTTTTATGGTGTAAATTATATAATTTAAATTGAGGATTTGTTGTAGCTCTTATAGTCACTCTCCAAAATTTTGTCTATACTTTGATTTTGGATCTTTCTCTTATGTTTACACGAGCTCATCTTTGACTATCGTCAAGTATTCATGGTTTGAGCTTGACTTATTCTATTCATTTGTGCTTGTGTTTGCTTGATTTCATACTTATCTGATCTTCTTGAGTCACAAGCTAACCTTCCAACTTGACCTTGCAGCAGTCCTGGGCTTTACTCCATAAATGTGCAATCTTGGAAAGCAAGCCAACCTTGATGATGAAAACTGTGCAATCTAGAATAGCAGCTTAGGCTTGAGCTTGAGAATTGCGCAGTCATGGATGGTCACCCAGCACTAAGCTCAGAAAAGGTGCAATCCATCCCTTGTGCTCATAAACTGCATGAAGCACTAAGTTAGGAAGTTGCATAGTACTCCAGAATTGTGCAATCTTCCTTGGCAGTGTGAATGGAAAGTTTCCTGAAAAAGCAAAAAAAAAAATGAAAAAGAAATACCTAAAAAAAGGGGATTCACCGTTAGTTTCCTGAAGGTGACACAATCCTTATTTTTAAAAATTTCTTCAAAGTATTGCCTTTTCTTGGATTTTAGGAATGCCCGTCATAAATCCTAATCTGTACAAATCTGTTTAATTGACACCTCCAGAGCTCATTTGTACATTCGATCTTGGAGCTCTAGCATTCAAAGGGAGATCAAGGAGCCTTCCGTGGAGTTTGCATCGGTTTTCTGAGTGAGTTTTTCTTTAGTCGTCTTTGCATTTTATCTGTCAATTTTTGTATTTCGCTTCTGTGAGTGTAGTTTTTCTTGTTTCCCTTCATGGTTGCTAGAATTTTATCTTGTATTAGCTTGTAGAAGTTTTGATTTAGTTTATTGTTCGCCTTTCATAAGTGTCGCATCAATTTTCTTGTTCGTGCACACCAGTGATCGTCGTTTCGGCAACTTACGTTGCATATTTGTTTTTCCTTCCATTTGTTGAGTTTATGCACATAATTCAGATTGATCTATCCATACTTAGTCATATCCATACTTGAACTTACATTATCACCTAGATATGCTTGTTTCCTTCACCATCACCAAGCAAATCTGCACTTCACTTGGCCATGCATTTCCTTGCCCATCTAGGCATTACGCAAGTCCAAGGCTCAAGTTGAGAGCTTGGCCTCTGATAATGCGCAATGTGCAATACAAGATGGCTCAACTGCACATTTCACACTCACAAGGCTCAGCCCTACCACCTTGGCCACTGAGAATACACAATGCACAGTCTCTCCCTATCACTACCTAGGATGAACTGTGCATTGCGAAGTCTCAAGCCTCAGGTTGCATCACTTGATGCTAAGACTGCATAATGCACAGTTCCCTTAGCTAGCCTCCCTCCCTTGCTCTTGAAAATTGTGCAATATCTCTCATCAATGCACTGGTTTACTGCCTAATATTTCTTTTAAAGTGGACTTGCAAAAGCTAATTTATTCGTGCCACGAGTGCCTTTTACTTTTTACAAGTACCACAATTGTTGAGAAATTATCTCTAGTAGTCACTATTATCATGGCACCCAAGAGAGTTACCTCAAAAGACACCACAGAAAGCAATATCGGGGAAGCAGTTGAGAGTATGCTAGTAAATTTTGTAGTATATTTAGCCATTCAACTATATGTTGAGAAGGAATCGGATCTTACATGGAAGAAAGTAAACAAATTTTTTTTAACAAATAGCTTCAAAGAAGATCTAAATGACTGGCACGTATACATAAATGTCTAGAAATTAGGGTTACAAAGCATTGCATGTAGATATCCAACCTTCCCATGTGTAGATATTATCAACTAGATTGTTTAACATATTGATGTGAAGACCATGACTTTGAGTAGTGCCTGCAGAAGAAATATTGCTACTTTCCTGGTAGCATATTACCATCGTATGTACCATTTTCCCAAGCCAGAAACACTCATGGATTCATACTTCTATACCACCAACAACTATATGGGAATGAAAGATGTTTTTAAATGTTGAGTGAAAGAGAAATAAAAATTTTGATAGATACCCACCAATACTTATAACACAGAGTCTCTCATGAGGGCCTATCAATTTTTGGTCATCTTTGGCTGCAAAATCTATGGTCAGTGGAGCATAGAGACCTTTCTTGAAGGGTGGCAAATCTTATTGAACCAAGTTGTGAAGGAGGGGAAGCCGTTCAACTGGTCAGACTTGTTGGCTCGAAAATTAAGTATCCATGTAGGTAACACGATGAACCCTCCCAAGGGAGGCCAAGCGAGATTTTATATGTCTGCATAATTACTGGATGCAATCTGTGCACATAATGCATTCCCTGGCATGAACTGGACTTGGACACCTCGAGACCCTGTCGTACACATTCATTGCAAACTGCTCTCGTATTGCAACCATCGAGGAGTAATGGAGAAGCTAACTAACCAATTCCTCATTCTTCTATACAAGATGATCTTTGAGGAGGAACCATCATGCATGTCATGTGGGAAAGTTGAAGCAGTATTAGAGATCGCATATTGGTTTGCCTCACGGGATGACACCTTAGTTAAAATGTTTGGATGTCATAAGTAATCACATATTTTACCAAGGTATGCAACTGACAAGCTTCCCATGCAAGAAGTTTCATATCATCTCTCCACAGTGTTCTCAACAAATTTACATAGGAAGAAGAAAGCACATTGGCCAACTCTTCGTATGCAAATTGGATTGTACAAGATAAATAACCCGAAGGTCACGGATGCTAAAGGAAAGGCTATCGATAAGTTTTCATATAGTACTCGAGACTTTAATATGTATGATCCCCATGGTTTTTGTAAAGACCATTGTGCGAGAAATCACTTTCAGTGTCCTAACGAGAGATTTCACTAGCAGGAGGATCCATGGCAGAATTGCTTTAATGCCTTCAAGTCCCACGAGTTGGTCAGTTTTGCAAGAACTTCACAGGTGACTCCACAGAAGGAAGCTACTCCAGAAGTAGTGCCAGCATAAGGGAGTGACCCCGCGTCGGATAAGGGAAAGTGAAAGTTTGCTTATAGTCGAGGGGGAGAACGAATCCACAAGATGAAAGCGGATCTAGCTATTATGAAAGAAACTTTAGCAACATAGGCAAAGAGGAAACGGAGGATGCATAGAGAAGAATGGAGGAAGAGGGAAGAACATAGGAGACTGGAGGAAGAAAAGCATAAGAAAGAATAAGAAGAGAAGCAAAAGTAGGAATAAGAAGAAAGGCAAAGCGTAATAGCTGAAGAAACAACGTGGAAATAAGTTGAAGAGAAAGAACAAAACCAACAACCAATAGAGGATGAGAGCAAACATATGCAGGACTAGGAGCTTGCTCAACGGGTTTAAGAATTGATAGATATCATAGACATAGAGGATGTACCGGAGATGCAAAATCAAGATGTCGACCTGATGCCTAGCACACAACAAGTCATCATTCAGTCTCCACCACCTCCAACAGCAGAGTCAACTCCAGACAAGGAAGGTGAAGTTATTCCTTTATGGACACATATAATCTATCATGTGATGAACTCTAGAAGAAGATTATACAAGCCTGTAAGAAGCATTTTCAAGATGATCTTGCATCTCCTGCTTTTATGACAGAAAGGGTGATTGTGGTCGGCATTAGGAAGAATCCTAGTACCATTATCATAGCCAAATTGGCCTTCGCAGGTGCACAAATTCGAACACTGAGTAATTGATGGCTGAGAACAAGCAATTTGAAAATAACTTGCAGGTTGTCAGGCAAGAGGTTGAACAACTTCATGCAAAAACTTAAAACATAGTTTCCACACACGTCCATCTGGAGGAAATGAAGGCATCGATACTTGGTTAAGTATTGACACTTGGAGAGACCATGCAGAATGTCTATAAGCATCTTGTTACCGTGCATAAGGCAGTTGTCCACGTGCATGGCTTACATTAGCAGTGTAAATATTTTGTCAAAGCTCTAAGAAATGTGCAAGTTGCAGTCGATGTCGCGCATGAATGGTCAATGTGATACAAAGGGGCACCGCTTGACTTGGGAAATCAAATGAAGCAATGGGTAGAGATGGAAAAAAAGAGGTGTCGATGTTGATCCATAACAATGAGTAGCTTGCCTCATTCATTGGTTACATTCAAGCCTCGTGTGCACAATTATACAACAGTCTAGATTTCTTGGTGAAGTCCCACAGGATCCCATTAGTTGGCACACTCACTGAGTCCAAACCTACAAACCAAGTTGGGAAGGAGATAAAAGAATACTTGGAGAAACTTAGACAAATTTCCACCAAGGAAGATTTGGAGGTGAATAGACAGAATATGCAGAACTACATCGGTGGCCTTGTCCAAGTAATGACAATGTTGCTCATGCTTCATAAGGAAGTTGAAATTGGTTCCAAATCATTGTACCCAGATGCCATGGAGGCTATAGTCTGCTTCCAGCCCAACACCATCACACATTTTGGGGATGTCATCGTATAGTACCAATCTTGGCACCGATACGTGACCAAGAGACAACAATTGGAAGTTGTTGAGCTTGAGTTTTCCCAAACTCAAGCATGATAGTGTTTTGACTGGTTAGGTTGTCTAGTTGGATCTACCATATTTTGTCTTATATGGGTACGAGTGTAAATTGTAATATTATTTGTAATTAATTTGTAAGTGGAATTCCAAGTGTCAATATTAGAATGTGAAGTGTCATGATGTAATGTAATGAGTTATTTTGTAAAGAAGTTGAAGAGTCATGAGGGTAATCCAAAAATCATAAAGGGGAGTTGAAGAGTCACTCCCTCTTATTATACATATAACCTCATAACTCATGTAAAGGGATTTTGGGAGCTAAGATTTTGGATAGGATTAGGCTTAGAATCAAAGCCTTGGGAGTTTGTGAGAGTCTTGGCCTCTCTGTAGCATAGAGGAAGTATATTTACTTGGAGGAGCAGGCGATGTTGACTTCACATTCCACTATTAGGGCTAGTGGTTCATCAATGGTGTATGTATGATTGGAACTTTCACTTAACAAAAACTCAAAGCCGACACGTTTTCATGCATATGTTGTAAATATAGTAGGACTACTCTTGTTATGTTTGCAATGTATGTTATTCAACTTATGATTATGCTTATGAACTATTTCATTTGCATTAGTACAAATCTTGTTGAATGTGTGTCATTGTATTAATTCATCAATGTTAACTTGTGAACTATTTCGCATATTATCTTATGATGTCATTATGCTCGTTTGTTCCTTCCAATATTCGTACCATTACAAGATTTTAAGGGGCTCACTTATTTTCCCTTCTGCGTGGCAAAACCTTCACGCATCACACTTGTCTCTCCATAGGGTCACACACTTTTTCTCACCAGAGTCACTATACATCACTCTATGCATAATTGCAGCCAAGGAATATCATTAAACCCATTGCATCGGTAACTAGGCAATATTCCGGATGGGACTCCTACACCAAACAGCGTGAGGTCTAATTGGGACTTAATATCAAGGAGATCCCATGAATATTGGCCAGTCTAGCACCATCAACATTTCTGGCACTAGAAGGAGGGCTAGATGACAAGATGAGCCCATGAAGTTTGTTTGAACTTTCCACACTCATTAATGGCTTCTCCCCAAATCAGAACCCCAACATGTTTTTCTAGAACCGCAAATCTGGAAGTTCCGACAAGAATCATTGATGACTTGTCAAATCTTAAATTCAATGGTGAGGGTGAAAAAACCTTCTTTGATCATATCACTTGTTTTCTTGAATTTCACACAAAACATAATATTCACTACAAGGATGCTTCCTGTAGGTTGTTCATTCTCATGTTCAAAGGGAACATAAAGGAATGGTGTTACACACTGCCAATCACTTCCATTCACTCTTTCGATCATCTTGCCACATAAATTTACGAGCCTTTCATAGGTATGATTAAAAATCTGTGTTTAAGAAAATTATGTGATTGTGAAAAGCACTTGATGAATCTCTTGATGATTTTCACGATCGTTTCATTCATTTTTGTTTTGAATTTTCTAAAGATGATTTTGATTTGCCTATAGTGAAAGAGAAATTCGAATTTATTGTTGACATTTCAATGAATCTAGATGAATATGAATTTTTCAAAAGCCTACCAACATACCTTGGTATTAGAGCTTCTAAATCTACGATGGATGAGGTTGTTGTACCAAGTGGCTCTTTGTTTCCTTTTAATCAAACAACTCTAGTTTAGAAGGTTGAGGTGGGAGAAATTGAGAATTCATCTGCTGATTTACCACCATCTTATTCCACCACATATACTTGGAATTCTATCACAAGTTCGGACTGCAAACCTAGTGTTTGCGATGAAGTGTAATCTCTTTATCCTCCAACCTTTGGTTCCTTTGGTCCTCCGGATTGTGAGTTGTTGTGTTCACCCGTTTCGAATATTTCTCTTGATTTTCATGAGGATCAAGTTTTGGATGGAGTTGGTGTTGAGCAACAAACTTGTGATATTATTTACAATGACTATGTGTGGGAGTCCACATCTGAACAAGAAATTGTAAAGAAGGATGTTTATTTTCCTTCCGAACCTCTCCCTCATTATCCCCACATTTTCTGCAATTTTGTCATTCCTGTTGAATCTCGGGAAGAATTACCTTTTTATGATATTATTACTTCCTATCACTCTCAGAACTCGTGGGATGTCCAGTTTTTAGCCAAATGTAGAGAGGAAAAATATTCTCTTCTTGATCTTCCCAATCCACCATCTCATCATTCTAAAGAAATAGAGGCTGAAATTTCTTGTTTTCAATCTTCCCCTCTTTATGATTTGTCATATCATGAGGATGCCTCTATTTATGATCTTAAACTTTCTAATCATGGTTGTCATGATATTTTCACCCATTCATCTGGTCACAACTCTGACTTTTCCATTGTTGATTTTTCTAAGTCATCGGTCTTTGATGATTTATTTTCTGATGATTTTGAACTTTCCCAAGTTGTCGAGGCACTTCATCCCTAGCTGATGGTTATGTCAAGTTCTCGTAGCCTTAAGGCTAGTTCCAATTTCGATAAGAATAATGACGTATCTTTCAAGGCTCCTCATCACTCTGCCGCACAAATTGAAAATCATTATGTTTCACAATTTTTGCATCCTCCATCTTGTTGTCTAGGTAAATCCTCTTTTTGGACAGAGACAGTCCCTCTAGCCAATGAGTGGGTCTAGCGATCGAAGTGACAATCTACTAGACACTTTCCTAAGTTTCAATTGAAAAGAGAGATGAAGATGATGGCCTACCTTGTTCTGATGCTATTTCGATCTCCTTTATTGAAGACCTTGAATCACTTGTGTCACGGGCTCGTTCCTGCTGCTCTTAGTGTTTATGCACCTGCACAAGAGATCAAGACACAACAAGGCATGCAAATACAAATAGAATATTCAAAAGAAACCTACTTAACTAATCAAGGAATGTTAAGCTAAATGATACATGAACATACACATTTAGGGAAAATGAACCAGGAGTTGTATATTAATAGAAAATAAAGGGAAGCATATAACCAAGCCTTGATGTTGATATTCTCTCCTTGAATGAATATATTCCAAGTCCAAGCTAAGCTCTCCAAGCACTCCTCCAAGCCAAATGAGTAACATATAGGCACAATCTTAGCATAAAGGTGCAAATAGACATAGACCAACCATTTGGAAATGGGAGAGGATGAATAAATAGGTTGGGAAAGGGAGTTAGGACCTCTCCAAAGATAGGATTAGGCCCTTATCTCAAGGAGGTAACTCATAGGGATAAGACCAAGAGGCCAAGTTGGGAGAATTCAACCTCATCTATGCCAAACAACCTCCATCTTGTCGCTCTGGAAGCTTCTAGGTCACGAAGCTTCTCATCCTCTTTGGGAAAATTGCCTTTTTGGGATTTTTGCGAGTATACAAGTGAATAGAGTGATGCCATCGTGGGTCAAGTGTAGTGAAAGAGGAGATCATCATTGTTTTTAGTCTCATAAGCGTGGAGATCATCTTTTGCCTACTTTCCTCCTCCTCTTGCCTGTTTTTCTTGTATAGATCCAAGAAAATTTCTTTTTCATGTGCATACTCTTGCTCGCTATTTTGATTATTTTCTTTTTCCTTGCTCATATTTTTAAGTTTCTCTTGCAGTTCTATTTCTTTATTTTTTTCCTTGAGAGCATTTTCTCTCTCCCGTGCTTTTAGTTGAAATCTTAAAATTTTTAGCTTAGTTTCCCATACACAATGAGGAGAGCCTATTACAGTGTTTTCCCAACTTTCCCTTATTAGCTTACCGAAATCTTCCTTGTTGTCCCACATTTTGTTGTATTTGAAAGTTATCGGTCCTTGATTCTCCAGCCTATCCAAGATCAACACAACAGGCTTATGGTCGGAAGCTGAAGTGTGCACTATTTTTCTTTTCACTGTGGAAAAGGTTGTTGCTATATTTTCTTGAATCATGATTCTATCTAGTCTTTCCTTTATGTTGTGTGCACCCGTTCTTTTATTGCTCCAGGTAAATTTTCCATTACTTGGAGGTATATCAAGTAGTTTGTGCTCTTCTATGAGTTCTTCCAGCGCTGCTCTTGAGGGATCGCTGAAATAGTTGCCTCCCAGCTTCTCATCTATATTTCTAATCAAATTTAGGTCCCCTCTTATAATTAATTTGCCTCTTTGCCCTTCTTGAACTTCTTCTTTCACTGATTTCCAACATTGAGCTTTATCTCTATAGTGGTTTGGAGAGTATATATTTATGAAGCTAAACTCTTCGTTTGTACTCTTATTTTTTAGATCTGTTCTTACCCAATAATTATTGAGTTTTTGTTTGGCAAGTTCCCATTTCCATTTGTTCCACAATGTACATATACCGCCTGAGGCTCCATTAGAGTCTATGGTTGTTCCTTCAAAAAAAATTTGTGTTTTGATCATTTTTTGAACTTCTTGATTGCTGACTTTGGTCTCTTGGATCATAAGAATGTCTGGTTGTTCTTGTTTTATTATGTCTCAGACTGCATTGATTTTAAAAGCGGATCCTAGACCCCTGCTATTCCAAGAGACCGTAATCATTATTTACTAAATTTGTGGTGAGTCCCTCCCTTTTCTTTTTGTTGATTTTTTTCTCTACTTCCCTTTTGTTTGCCAAGGAAGGAGTCCATTAGCTATTGAGTGCCTATGGCCATTTCTTTTGCTACTACCTCATCTCTTATTTCTTTGTTGGACTTCCTTCCTACTTTTTTAGGTTGATTCCATGCTTAGTGTTTTCTTTTGCTTTGTTTTTTGTTTGTATTCGGTCAACTGTGGGTGGAGGGGAGGATGGGCTCTGGGTGGGGGATGAGATAATGGCTAATGCATTAGCTTGGGAAGGAGAACAAGGGGATGGCAAGTCTTCTCTTAGGAGTTAGAATGGGTTTGAGGAAGGGTTTGCTGGAAGGGACATATTAATTGGAGGAATAGCTTCTGTTGCATTGGTTTCATGGGGTTGAGAGGAGTTCGGTGCGACCTATTTATTATGGGGTTTCTTTCTTTTTACTTGTTCCCAAGTATCTTCTTGAGCTTCAACATTCTCAGGATTCTCTACTTCTTTTAGTTTACTACATCTATTTGTGACATGACCGTATTCGTGACATACCTTGCATTTGAATGGGATTTGTTCGTATTCCAGCTGCTAGATGTGTGTCCATTGGTCCACCTTGATTTTTATAGCTTCCAGTAGCCCTTTTCCTAGATTTACTTCCATGCAAATTCTAGCACAGGCATGCATATTGTCTTTTGGTTCACATCTGTCTATGTACTTGCCTACCGCATTTCCGATTGCTTTCATTGACTCATCGCCTCAGCATTGAAGGGGAAGATGAGGCAACCTAACCCAAATCGAAACAACGCTTGGGATATCCATCTCTGGATCAAAATCTGGTGACCATCTATTCAGATATAAGCCTCTTGAGTCCATAAAATAGGGTCCATTTCTGAATATTAAGTTCCTATCTTCCTTAGTTTCAAATAAGAATGTAAAATATCCCCTTCCACAGAAACGTATAGCTATTTTTCCTTGTATATTTGCACTCCAGTTTCTCTCTACCCATTTTTGGATTGCTCTGGGAGAAGGCCACAACCCTGTAAATTGTCCCACCAAACCATGTTCAGCTAAAGAGATAGTAGCTTTTCTGGGGAGTGTTGGAGGTAATGAGATCTCTGGTACGTCTGCTAACTTCTTCACAAATTTACTATTGGATGGCTTAGCTTTTGGAGCTCCATTTTCTGCTATTAGAGATGCAAATGCTGCTTCTTGATCATCAATCCCTTGATGGGAGGAAGAGTCTCCCCCCACTAAAAGGGGCATGGTGTGGAAGATCTCAACAACAGGAGGCTGCCAAGTAAAGAGAAGAGAGAGGAAAGTTGCGCACGTAGAGGGTATGCATCAGTTCAGAGGGGCTTGAGGGAGCTCAGCAGAAGTGGGCTGCCAAGCAGAGGTGTTGCAGGAAGTAGCGAAGGCTGCTAGGTGAGTCTTGCTGCATGCACAAAAAAATTAAAAAAAAAAAAAAAAATATTAAAAATAATAAAAACATTTTAAAAGAATTAAAGGAAAATCATTATTTTTTTTAAATAAAAAATAAAAAAATTGTGGCCCTATGAGCCCATGGGTGGGGAAAGATCGATTCCAAGAATCGACCTTGTCGCACCCAGCCCTATGAAACTACATGCCCTAGGAGGGGTTTGGCCTATTCCCGGAATCATGCAGGAACTGCAGACCCATGAGACCTAAGAGGGGCTTGGTCATTCCTTGCCCCATCCATGTCCCATGGGCTACGACCCTGGGCGAGGCTTGGATGATTCTGGGAATCAACCTTACCCCACCTAAAGTCTGTGGGGGCCACGAGCCTGGGCAGGGCAAGGTTGATTCGCGGAATCAGCCAAGCCCCGATCAAGGCCCGATGGGCGTCAATTTTTTTATTTTTATTTTTATTTTTAATTTCTCTTTTATATATATTAATTTTTAATTGGTTTTAGTGTTTTTTTTTAATGTTAATTTTTTTAAATGCTTTTATTTGTTTTTTTTGTAATTTAGTTCATTTTTAATGTTTTCTATTTTCAATTTTTTTTTTTGTTATGTTTATAATTTTTATTTTTAAGGATTTTATTTCTATTTTTATATTATTTTTTTAAATTGTATGTTTTATTATTTTTTTCAATTTTGTTTTTGTTATTTTTACTTAAAATTTTATTTGAATAATTTTTTTGGGAAAACAAAAACTTAAAATGACATCATCTTTGGATATAAAATTCATAAAATTTGTTATTTCTTCAACTTTTTTTATTCAATTTTTTCATAATAATTTTTTATTTAACATGTCATTTTTAACGAAAAGGCCCTCAAATAGATTTTTTTTTTAATTATATTTATATGCAAAATATGTATTTTTTGTCAAGTTTTTATAATTATTATTTTTTAGTGACAATTATTTTGTGTATTGAATTATTAATTAATGATATATAAAAAATCCTAGCATCAAAATATTAACGTTATTATTTTTTTTAAACTTTGCAAAAAATTGAAAATTTCATTATAAAAAAATATTGCAAAGAAAAACAATAAACACATTTTTTCAAAACCCTTAAAAAATAAACATCTTAGCAAGAAAAACAAGAAAATGAATAAGACAACTTGAAAAATGATTACATAATCAACATTTAAAAAAAATATGCATACTTAGAACATAAGAAAATTTAAAAGTTTCAAAATTATGTCCTAAAAAAATGTTGATGCTTTTCAAAATTCACATGAAAATTATTAACATTTAAAAAAATTATCCACACTTAATACATTAGAAAATTTTACGTGTCAAAAATAATCCTTTTAAAAAAAGGGGTTGATGCTACATCAACGATTTTCAAAACCAACATGAAAATCACTAACATTTAAAAAATGTGTTCATACTTGATACATAAGAAATTTAAAGTGTCAAAAATATGGTCCAAAAAAAAAGTGTACTCTAAATTAATACTTTTCAAAATCGGATGATTTTTTGCTACCTCAAAAAAGTGAGAACTTGGTACAATTCTCGTTTAATAGTTTACTTTGTTCCAAGAATTTTGTAGGAAAAATAATATTGTTGTTTTAGAAATAACAAGGAAATTAAAAATTGAATAAATTATATAAGCTACATTTCTTTTCTTTCTTAGAAACACATTAAGAAAAAGAAATTTGAGATACATGACATATAATTATTAATAATATAATTTTCATATAAAAAGGTGGTAAGTATAAATCATGTAAGTGCAACCCCACGGGGTTAGGCGAGTTGGTAATCACAATGCGATGAAGTTCGTTAGAAAGGCGGGCTCCGTAATGAAGGTCACGAATTCAATTCCCTCGGACTAACCCGAAGCTGTGGAGAGAGGCGGGCGCAGTTTCCCAGGGATTATAGCGGTAGCGATTAGAATCAACCCCGTGTAACGCGAGTTGCAAGGCTGCTCCAGTTTCCGATTCCTCTGTAAGTAAAAAAAATAAAAAATCATGTAAGTGCATCTAAAATGTGGAAAGAATAAGCTACACTTTATCAAGAAATCAAGCAGGTTATATAAATGAATATTAATCCATTAATTATTATAAGCATATGAAGACATCAAACAATAAAAAAAAACAAAACAAAAAAAAGATAGCTTAACTTAATTAATTATTATAAGGTATATGCATTTTATCAAGTCATCGAGCAAGTTACATAACTAAATATGTTCAAAGTAATAAAGAAAAATATTTGCATTCCCTGTACTCACAATGAAGAATTTTTATTTACATTCCTTGCTTACAGATAGTAGATTCATTTAGATTTCTTCTATATAATTGGATTGACTCTAAATTATATTAATTTAATTTAATTTTTTGTGTTGTAAGTTATAAGGATTATTGAACTTATTTTGATTATAAATTTTGAAAATATTTATGAATTTTGTAGAAATTTTGAATAATTTAACACATATTCAACAGAGATTATCCTGATCATGTACTATTTCGGAATACATACACAATACATAAGCTCCTCTACGTTGATCATCAATATAGCAACATCAATAACAATAAAACATCAAGAGCATTCACACATTGACACAATATTAACCCGGGGAAAGCATCTCGCTAAAAACCCCACATTATCTGTATATTAATGATTGAGAACATGTAACATTACAAAGTACAATGCCTATCACAAGCAATCCAGTACCAGCTCCACCTGTTACACACAATACAACTTAGATCTGATCTCCAAATCTATTCCACTACTTGCCTGCCTCTCCAGCTCAATACCTGCTCAAGAATTGATGCGAATGGTTTACCAAACTCGTATTTCACCTGCAAAGAATCACTCACACTGTGTTGGACGTGAGCACAGGCTACAATTCTTGATATTGGCCAATTCATTGGCATACTCAATCCCTCTGATTGTGAAAATCATCATGCACAACTATAGTCACAACTGATAGCAATCTGATCCTCTAACACATGTCCCTGCTGAACTGAACATGCACTGACATGCAACTGAGTTAACTGATGTATTCTATAGTTGCATTATGAGTTAATAACTTGTGAATTAATTAATAACTAATTCACCCAACTCATCTCTAGTCTATTTGCCAGTTAGACTAAATACAACTAGTTTAACAAAGCTAAATTGAACACAACTCCATCAACTGCACCTCCAGTCCACTAAACTCAACTCACTTGAGTTCTAACTGAAGTCCTGCATGCAAATATTAGTCATCCCATAGGTAACCACGTATTTCCCTCTGGGATCTGCATGTACCACATCCATAGCTCATCCTGAAGTGCTCCAAGAGAATAATATCAAGTTTATAGTACAAATATTATTATGAGACAATAATATTTGACTTTTCTATTTTTGACAGCCAGTCTAAAAATAGACTTTGATCACTCATACTGTGATCACTTACACTGTGGTCACCCACACTGTGATCACTCATACTGTGGTCACCCACACTGTGATCACTCATACTGTGGTCAAAAATAGAACTTGCGCCATAATTTGCCTGCGGGCCCACTTAGTGAAGGCGACTCTTTTCACTAAGCTCCATCATCTTGTTGCAATCTCAACAAATTTTATATTTCTGATTATGGAATATAATTAAGCTCACTATTGTCTATTAAATTTTGAAATATTTCCAAAATATACCATTCAAATAAAAATACCTCATCGTAATATACACATATATTGACTTTAAATACAAATACCTCATCCCAATATACACAAATATACTAACACCAAAAAAAGTTTCGCTAGCAAATGGTCACGGTTCTCATTTCCCATTCATTAATCGTGGATAGTGATGATGTTAATAAAAGGGTAGGTGGCAACATGATATCATGCACAAAATGGATGCATGTCTGGCCTCAATTCATATCATGCCTTGTATCTCCACTATAATATATGTGCTCGTCACATACTCACAACCCACTTCCCTACGCCACTGATTCAAAGGTTGTAGTGTTGGAAGTAATGCTTCCATGTCATGTGTAGTTGTAATTATGCACTACGAGGAGTTAATATAGAAATTGTTGATTCTTGAGTTATGAGTTGGAGTCATGTCGTGTTCAAGCCATAATTTGTCAAAGTCAGTGATCTAAGTCTTATATATGTAATTCCTTTATGTGATCAATAAAATCATACTCTGTTTTGGTGTTGTATCACTCTCTATCTTTCTTCTAGTTTTCAATCATAGTATCAGAGCAGGTACTGGCATGATTCCCTTACAGGAAGGCTAAGAAGATAGGGAACCTTAAGTGTCATTGCTTCTGTACATAAATTAGTATAGGAGTGTGCCAATTTATGATGTGGTAGAAAAAATAGCTATGTTTTGTGTTCCTTTTGTGTAGATATATAGCTCTATTTTATTTTATTTATTTTTATAAGTGGTGTTGCAATTAGATTGTCCACTATATATGAAAAGAAGAACTTTCAGTTGCTTGTTATAGAATTGGCCAGGACGTGTCCCTATAGAAGATATGTGAATTCGAGGATATTTTGCAGATCAGGAACTTGTATGTAGAGTACTGAGCAGTCCTGCTGAGTGTTCGTTGAGCCAAAGGATGGTGTGAAAGTCGTGGAAGTGACCACTGCTCAAGATATTTCTGCATTATTCATCGAAGCGAGAGATTTCACTCGTAGTGACTTGTTGAAATCTCAGCGCGAAATTTCAACATGTTGTGATGGACAGTGATAGTTGTCATTGATTACACATTCGGATCTGATAGAATCAAGGTTTCCACACTCCAACTCTTTCTCGAAATTTGTAATGTTGTCGAGCATGGGATGTGAAATCGCTTAAATATAAACCATTTCAACGTATTGAGGTAAGATCTGGGCTAGATATATTGAGAAGAGTATGCTCATTTTCCATCTGTTATAATGGGAAACCAGTGAATCAGACATTGAACTTTGCCCCATCATCCTATTTTTTGCGTTTCGAGGATTTCGGTGGACCTTTTTTGGTAAAATTTGAGCTAGAATCATTGTTATTAAGTTCTGGTCTATGTTTGTTTTTTCAATGATTATCTTTAGTGCATTTTAACATTTGGTCTAGATGTTGGAATGAACACCATTAAATATATTAGACTTAATTTGAGCCAGAGTTTTGTATTGATTGGAAAGAATGGGAGTATATTGATGGGGTTTAGTTTCTACTGGGGATACAAGAGACCATACTATTCGACGGTAGCCATGTCTCTACGTTTCATTTTTTTTTCTATAATACTTCATTTTACACGCATGTGGTTCCGACGGTTAGTATTGTTATGCCGATTAATTTCCCAAATCACAAGAGGGATGACGGAAAAAGGAAGTAACAGAGTCGATCCATAAAGAATTTATCTATGACACTTCTGCTGCACAGGAAACACTTCTTGGGGTTGACTATTTCTAGAGGTTTTCTCCATTGATTCCAATGTACTATGCATTGGGTTCAAGAGCATAATATTATTTTTAAGATTGGTTTCGTTTTCATAACTCTTGTCAAGTTGAAAATTGGCGGTGAAGATCTTGGGAGGCCATTGAGTTTAGAAATATTAATGGTGATATATATAGTGTTGATTTTGTGATATAGTATTGTGTGTCCCAAGTTTGTGGTGTGAGTTGAAGTAGTTGTATACTATTCAAGAATCAAATTATGCAGAACCACAAAGAAAATGTCAACTATTCAACAATTTAATGTGACCTGTTGTGCTCCAGGAGAATTATTCATAGGTAGTTCTTAATAAGGTCAAGTTGGTATGACCTGTCATGCTCTCGGAGCATCAGTACATGTTATTTATACAAGTTCAAGTTGTATAATTGTTTTTTGAAGACATTCTGTATCCAAAATGCTATCCTAGATAACTAATGAAGGTTGCGGAGGGCCATGGATTTAACAGATGGTGGCAGTTCCATAGGATGGTTCAATATCGAAATTGACCCATTTCGCTTCGGGAGGTTGAGAAGCGTAAATTATACAAAGCACATCAATGATGGTTTGAAGTGGTTATGTATTAAATGGATTAAGTGAGAAGATCGAAAGTGTGGTGAAGAAAAGAGCAGAAACTGTGAGATTCTAGAGTGGATATGAATGCTAGTGATGACCATATCAGATAAATATGGCGAATATTTATTTATTGTTATAATGTGTGTTTTCTATATTTTCTACATGTAAGCGTTAAGGCATCAGAGGAAAGTTTAGCCTAAAAGTGCCCATGAAAATTTCACGTAATTTCCATGTCATAATATATAAACCAATCAAAATCCTTTAAATTTAAAATGAGGTACATGTAAATATTTTGGAGGGAAAATAAGAAAAACCACCTTTTTAATTGTATGTTTGGTTTATCTCCTTATATTTTTACTCAAATTTCAAGTGTACACACTCATTGGATGCAGAATTCAATTCTGCATCCAACGAGTACCCATCATGCATGCTTTTGAGAAGACCCACATTGATAAAAAAAAATGAAGATACATTTAAAAAACGTTTTAAATATGCTTTTTTAATGTATATTTAAGTTATATCAATGTAGGTCATCTCAAAAGTATCCATGATGTGTACTCATTGCATGTGAAATTTAATTATGCATTCAACGAGTGTGTACACCAATTTGAGTAAGCCTATAAGGAGATAAGCCAAAAATACAATTAAAGAAAATAGTTTTCTTCTTTCCCTCCAAAATTCACCTCTTATTTTATTATTTTAACTATTATTTGATTATTTTTTCTTAAGAGACCACTTTTATGCTGAAATTTCCTCTAATTGGAGGGCGTTGGAAGTAATGCTTTCATGTCATGTATAGTTGTCATTATGAGTTACGAGGAGTCAATCTACAAACCGTTGATTCCTATGTTATGAGTTGGAGTTGTGTCATGTTTGAATAATAATTTGTTGAAGTTAGTGATCTAAGTCTTATATATGTAATTTCTTTATGTGATCAGCAAAATCATAGTGTGTTTTGGTGTTGTATTTCTCTCTGGCTCTCTTCTAGTTTTCAATCATGTAGGAGTTAGCTACGATAACCCATTTATAGTTCTTGTTGTCATGCATGATCGTCTCTGCTATGGTCCAACTTTCCTCTATGCTCTCCGCCAAATTGACACTGAGAGGGTGGTACCAAGGCTCTCTCTTAGTTGGACCCTGCTCACAAGTCCATTTAATTGCTTCCTCTTAGCTGGAAACCTTTTGAAGCGCCATGACCCCATGTTACTTACCTCGAGTGAAGATTATTATTGTGGAGATGGAAAATAATGCAAATAAGAACAAACATGATCCTCCTAGTAGGCAAGCAAAGGCAATGGTACACATACAAGAGGGATAAACCAAGTTTAGTTTCAACAAGTATAAATGGTCACAAATGGATCTCTACCATAAAAATTCTTATAATGAGAAACATTGAATTCATAAAATGAAAGATGAAATCAATACTCTTAGAACTTAGATTGAATTATAAGTTAGCAAGCTTTTCAGACTTCAAATTTATCAGCAACATCAATCAAATCCTCTCTCCCATTTTTAAATTTGAATGTAACACCTCAAGTTGTTGTTCTACAGGGCTGTGTAAACAACCCTCCAAGCTAAACTACTTAAAACCTACATGATTTTGGAATTTTTCATGCTTAATAATATACAAGCGTGTGCCAAAACTATGATGTTATTAACTATTCTATTTGATAAAATATGAGCTTTTGGTTCTAATAAGAAATACCTTGGAGTAAATTGTTTGATGTAATTTCGTGTGTTGCAGATTTAGATTAATATAATTTTCCTGGTTAAAAATCAAATTTAGATTAATATAATTTTCCCATTATGATTTAAAAAATTAATTAATCTAAGATAAAATTAGATATCTGTGTCATGAAAGTCAGGTTTATTTTTAATTAGTTAAAGTCGGCAGTGGTGCAGATACATCCCATGTTATACATTCATACTTTATTTAAAAAATGAATCTTAAATTAGTAAAAAAAAAGTGATATCTGTTTGTCAAAGGATTGATAAATGGAAGTCGAAGGATAGATAGATCGCCTCTGACTTCTAACTGGATGTAAGCTGTAACAGGCCTTTATATATATATATATATATATATATATATATATATATACACGGTAATTATTGGCTACGTTTGCATAATTCGATACGATAAGAAAATTTTGATTAAATGGTTGAAAGATGTGGTCGACTATTTTAATTTATTAGTCCCTGCCATCTGGCAATGGCCAGGGACTATAGGAATCGAATTGTCGTTTTTAGCATTAAATTGAGCTTCTTATCATCCCGAATAAGTAGCTATTATGACAAATAACCAAACTTTTTGAACAACAATCCATTCGATCGTCTTATTTAGCCTCTTCCCGAGGCGGGGAGGCTAAAACATACGGTTATATCATATTTGCGCTTCACATTTAGAAATCATTTAGAAATTTAAAAATCTAGCGTGCAAGTAATGCTAGCATTAAATCAAAAAATCAAATGTCTATCATGTATATTTCTTTAGTATATACTGAGAACAAGCATCTCGCTGTCTCTGCAAGCATCTCGCTGTCTCTGCATGTACAGGTGCCATGGCTTCGTCGACAACTGCTATGGCTTCGACAACTGCTATGGCTTTTTCCAAGTGTCCTAATCCATTGAAGTTATGACCTTTAGAAAACTGGATAAATTCATTCTAAAAACCTCGGCGAAGCATGCAATTGCAGGATTGGGGGCAACAGAGGAGTGGTAGAAATGGAGAGAGCGCTGGTTCCTATACCACGTTTTGGAGAATGAAGTTGTGCGGCTCCTTTCATCTGCACCTGCACCACAGAAGATAAGGTATAAAAGTTATCAGTGTCATTGAATTTTACCAGGTTCATAGAATTAACTTTTCCGCATAGAAAATATGGGATGATGACATTTATTTCTAGGATTATCCTCCCTTCTGTATTCTATTTACAATAATGGCTTCACCCACAACAATATTTACTCTGTAAGTCTGCAGTCTTAGGGTACAGTTCTACTTTTAAGTGCAAACAATAATCCTCTGTTACTTAACCAGATAAATTGTATTTCCTCACATGCCTAATAAGTCCACCTATTAAACTTAAAACAATATTCCTATATTCATGATTTAAAAGGATAACGAATTTCCCATAATCTGATTTTCACTCAATAACTTAATAATCAATTAATAAATTCAACTATTCAGAATATCATATTCTCTATATCTTTTGTAGTGCAAGAAGTTTCTACAATTTATTCCTCTGTAGTATTCTAATGGAAGAGTTCAACTACTAAAGTCTAGATAAGCCAAACTGTAGTGACATAACAGATCGATTATAGTTCATATCTCCAGCCGTAAGTATATTCATCCAAAGCACTAGATTATGACCTTAACATACACAATTCCCATACGAACAAACCGTTATTGCTATGACGACTTCTCTTTCTTATTAATCTCAGGCCAACATACGAGGCATTATCGCATCAAACTCTAGTTTATTGTAATAATGGAATTCTATACTTCCTCACTCTATATTTTTCCTTCTTATATCCAGATACAAACATTTCGGTAATAATATTATTCTGACATATGATGCTCGTCACGTATTTCCTTAATCTCAATTAACTGTATCCCTTCCATGAAATGCATTATCCTAATGAATTTTGCTTTCAACCACATATTATTTTGCACATATTAAAAAAAAGAATATTAGGAGAAAACTGTACCTTTTGCACCTTTCTCTTCCAATTGGATTTGGAATTGCACCTTCTTGTTTTCATCTGTAATCGCTCGTCAATGTTAAGGTGGCCTTCAGCAACTGTGTGTAGGGCTTCAGCATACACTCATCTCTTCTACCCCATTGAAGCTCTGCCCATCGAAGCTCAGCAGACTTCACGGAAGTGCACCAGACCTTTGGGGAGCACGAACACGTCTCCCTTCTCAAGCGTTTTGCTGAACAATTTATTGGTAGTGGTGATAAAGCCGACTGAGAGAGCACCCTCCATGACAACCAAGATTTCTGTGGCCCGCGAATGAGTGTGAGGGGGATTAAGGCAGAGAGGAGCAGTGAAATCAATCTGAGCCATGGAGATTCCCAAGGTGTTTAAGCCTGGTATCTGCATTACATTCGCTGGAGTGACGTTGGATCCCATCATGTTACCTGTATCCCCTGCAATATCTAGGCCCCTGAACATGAAGTCATCTGCAGTAACCATGCTTGCATCCGTACACAGTAACCGTTCACATTAACTGCAATTACAGTCAAATAAACACACACACACACACACACACACACACACACACACACACACACATATGATCAGATTCACATCGCATGAAACAAATCGAAACCCTCCATCATGAGCTTGAGCTCATCCAAGCACCAACTTGATTCGGCATGAAAGAAAATAGAGTCAACTTTAAACAGACAACATTCACTAATCTCAACAACTGAAACTGTGCTATCAGAGCAAGAGTCCAGTTAAACAGACTCACTTGGATGTATATCAAGAATATTACCGTCACCTGACTGTTCTTGACTATTCAGATCATGCACGAAGGACGAACTGGAAGGACTCAATTCAGCAGCTGTAAGCGATTCCCTCTGAACTGAGCTATTCGACCGCAATAACAAGTAATTGCGGTTACTCTGGCCTAGTGGTAAATGCATGCACTGCTACTGACACGTGAAATGCATGCAAAAGGCAATATTTGTGTGTTGGAGCAGTCGAATCTTGACGCGCGCTTGCCTCGATGCCCGTAACGCTTTGGTATCATAGCTTTAAAAAAAATGACGTATGGTCTTCCCTCTTAGCTTAAAAAATAAGACCTTTAATAATCTTTTGATCAACCTGTATCAAACTTTTGAATAAATGTTTCAAACACTTCAAACTTAAAACCTCCAGCGGCGGCTACAAGTACGACTCTTTTAAAGACTTTTCAAACCTCTACGCTGGCTCTCAACGGTTGCGCTCTGTCACTACTTACGATGGTGTGGAAGCGGCTGTAGATGCTACTCACACCGGCTAGGGCTGCGGCCTTCTGCTTCTTATTTGGACGACTCCTAGGTCAGCGACAGTGGCAACGGTTGGGGTTTCTCATAGTGGCACTAACTACCCCGTTCTTCTAGCTCTGGCATGTTGGGATTCTGCACAACTGACAGGTTTAAAAACGCTAAGCGAACTCTCCTTACGCTGTTTTTGGGCCAAGTGAGCTCGGTTACTGTGACTTCTTCCTCGGACCAAACATCAACCAGCTTCAATAAAATAAAAAATACGTTGTAGCGATATAGGCTCTTAGCAGTCTTTATCAACGAACAAGGGAATTACGTCACTCTTACAGGTGTCTGGCGGCTATGCCTGATGGATAGCGGCTCCCTGGAAGTTAATAAAAAATCATTCTTGCAGATAGCGACAAATAAGATGAGAGATGATGCGACTGTCTTTAAAATGGTGCTTGATTTAACTCTTCAAATTTTCTCGGCTGAACTGTTAAGAATTTTACGAGGGGGAAGGGGAGAAGCTCCCTCAACAAATTAGAGTTGCCGCAAGCAAATTGCAACGGGACATAAACTTAAAAAACACAGAAAATGACTCAGGGTAAAACAAAGTGGTTGCGGTAAAACTAGAGGTGAAAGTTTAAAGCCATATTGCAACAAACCAAATTTGAGTTTATGATATCAAAACATAAGAAAATATATTTGCATGATAAATGGAGGTTGCAGTTCCAAGTCAACCAAAAATTCTTATTGTTATTTATCCTTTACCATGGGTTGCCGAGTAACACAGGGTTCCCTACTAACACACATAAACTGAGCAAGCACTCCCAATATTTGTTTTCCCCTCTCTACCTCTCAAAACATAACGAAATACATTCACCACAGGTTGCCCAGTAACACACATAAACAAAATACATTCACCACAGGTTGCCGAGTAACACACATAAACTGAATGCAGACACTTCTCGAACTGTTTCAATGCCGCGGCTACGAATTGAATGGATATATCGACAAATTGAATACTTTATTACTTACCCAAAAGAAGAAGGAAGGCTCGCGCTGTAGCTTTAGGTATGCAGCAGAGAAGGCTACGGGAGAGGCAGCACCATAGACAGAGGCTAAGGCATAGGTTCCAGATCTATATCCATACCCTCCAGTCGCAGATCCTCTACTAGGTGCAGAGCCAGTTCCATATCGATATCGAGACCCTACAGTTGGAGACAGACTTGAAACCATTGAAGCATCTCAAGATCGAGAGCCATCACCTAGCCTAGGATCCCTCTCCGTGCGAAGGCACTTTAGATTCCAACAACGGTACTTTACTTCCCCCGCAAAGGCACAATAGATTCCCGCCGCTAAGACCTGATCTCTTACACCGCCTGCAAAGGTAGATTTTCCACCAGCTACTTTTTCTTCTCCTGCTTCTGTCCTTACCCGGATACATGACCTTTTTGTGGCAGTAAGGTGCTGAACCCGTCCCGAGAACCCAGTACAAAGTAAGTTAGCTATGGGGTATGTTGTCTACTCAAGAAGGCATGAAGCAGCAGTGAGCGGTGTTGTTTCAGTAAGCAGCCTTCGAGTACCTTTGGATAAAACTAGATAGACACTGGCAAACCCGTAGATGAATTTTCTCCGCTTTTCTCTGCTGTCCTCCATAGCCTTCTTTATGTAGGGACTTGCTGCCTTGCAGCTTCCCTTGTTTATATAAATATAATGAGGTAGGGTTTTTCAAAATTAAAGTTTGATGAAAAAATTTGAGAAAATTAAACAGTGAAACCCATATAATGATAACGACAAGGAAATTTATGATAATGTGGTACGTTGAAATTTCAACGAAACACATTTTAATGGTAATTTAATAATATATTACATACATTAAAAAAACTTGTGATAATGTGGTATGATGAAACTTCAATGAAACACATTTTAATTATAATTTAATAAAATATTAGATATATAAAAAATGAAACACATTTTAATAGTAATTTAATAATATATTACATATATTAAAAAAATATTCTTGTGATAAAGTGATATGATGAAATTTCAACGAAACACATTTTAATTATAATTTAATGAAATATGAGATATATAAAAAAATTAGAGTAATTTGATAAAATTTTATTAAAATCAGAAATTTAATAGCGACTTTGGAGGAGCAAGACCGGGTTGGAAAGATGTTGATAGGTTGACATGATCCTAAGTTCTAACCTACACAACATTACATCAATATTAACACATGTTCATCTCTTCGCAATACACCGCATTACGTCAATGGGTTCAGAATATTTGAACATCGCAAAGGTCCATCGTTATCGTTCTTCATTGACCATATACTATTATCATTTTCGTGTCATTGCCCCAAAGAACAAGTGCTATATAGTAGCAAGAACAAGTGCTATATATTAGTTTTTCCCTGCCGTTAAGGGAAAAATAATGAAGTTATGTGGGCACTATTTTTTTAATTGTAGTTCTAATATTTTTTTAATTGTAGTTCCAAAATGTATTTCTCAGGTAAGTTTGAGAAAGTAAAGTTAGATTAATTTATCTTAGAAAACTATAATTTAAAATATAAATAATTTTTTACATATTTTTTCATGAATTGACTAGTTATTTGAAAAAATTTATCTTAATTTAAAAAATAAGAAAATAAAAGAATGTATTATTTATAAATAACTACTTATAATATATGATTTGTTTTGGATGAAAAAAGAATATTAAATAGTCTTTGAAATGTTACATTTTTAAATATAGTTTTGTTTAAAATCTAGTTTAAAAACAACATAAAATAAAATAATAAATTTGAATTCCTAAATTTGTATATTAAATATATTTTATTTTTAACCATCATAATAATAATATCAGTTAAACATACATATTAAAAATATATATAATAAGATATTGGAAATAGAAATGTCCTATGGATAGTTTAAAAAAAAATATAACTATATTTAATTAACTATGATAAGGATTCGATTTTGTATCTTAATTTAAAAAATTAAATAATGTATTATTTATAAATAGCTACTTGTAGTATACAATTTGTTTTGGATGACGAAAGAATATTAAATAATCATTGAAATGTTATATTTTTAAAAATATTTTTGTTTAAAATTTAGTTTAAAAATGAGTTAGTTTAATTGGTCGAGCCCCGTTGCTAAGTACCTTTCCTATTGGGATGTCAAATCTCCTAATTGCCTTTGGGGTTAGGCTCAAGATATTAAGTCATCTTTGATGAATAATAATATGAGTTTAAAAAGAATAGATAAAATAACTATATAATTTTAGTTAGGTTAACTTGTCACGAAGAATTGAAATGTTTTCATTTTAAAAGTTTCATTCATTTCTAGCAAGCTGATCAAGTTGGTGCACTTCCATTAATTATTTTAATTATTTATTTTTTTAAATGTTATAATGTTTATGATGTCTATAAGATTTGCCTAAAAAAATTGTGAGATATTTTTTCATTTACATTATTTTATTTTTAAACATATATTTTTGATGATGATGATGATGATGGTTAAGGTCCATTGACCTAAAGAAACAAATTATTTAGTTTGATTTAAGATTTTATTCCTATGCTCAAAAAACTTGGAGAGAAGCCACCTAGCTCACTGTAATTTTGACAACGTAAAAGGCTAGGAAGGTCAGTATTGCAACAAAGATTTTGAAACTGAGATCTAATGTGGTTGTACGTAGGGCACTCTAAGAGGAAGTGATTTTCATTCTAGATGTTCGTATTCTCATAGAGATAGTAGAACCTTTCCATCCATGGACCAGTTTCACTATGGAGCTCATGAGAGTTCATTCTAATCTTAGCTATATTAATTTTCTTCTTTGAACTAGTTAAAACAGAAAGATACTTTTAATCTTCTAGAATCAGATTGATAAAATTTAAAAATAATTTAATAATATTATTTTATTTAAATATTATATATAGAATACATATTTTATCAATTATTTTCAAAAAAAATATTTTTATCTAATAAATATTTAAAATAAATAAATAAAAATATTACTATAAATATTTAAAGTGTTACTCTCAAAAAATCATGATAAATATTGTCCATATTTAGTAAAAAAACAATGCCTACATCCCTAGCTACCTGATCTCATAGAGATCTTTCACGAAAGAGCTGGCATGCTATATGTTGTTGTTACCGTGTTTAAATTGGATGGCATTCTATATGTTGTGGTTACCGTGTTTAAATTGGCCTGGCATTGCACATAAAACATCTCGCATTTGATTTTTTTTTCCAAGATTATAAAAATAAATAAAATAATGCATTATAACATTTCTATTTTTAATATTTTTATTTATATACTTTAAAATATATTTTTAATATTTTTATTTATATACTTTAAAATATAATTTTACAAAGGTTTAGTTTAATATTTGGATTTTTAAAAGATGGTGGTGAAAATGAGAAGGAGATAAGCACCTTAGTTATCGTCTTTCCTTAGCTAATGGGAGTAGACCCGGCCCTTTAGGGGGATTCTAAGGAGATATTGACCTGATTTCACGTGATAGCAAACTACAGTTATGTCAAGTACTTCTATGGAGTATGGAGTGCTGGGGCTCTCTCTATTCTTTCCCTAGTTACCGAAATGATGACTTATACTTTAAAATATAATTTTACAAAGGTTTAGTTTAATATTTGGATTTTTAAAAGATATTTTTAGATTATTAGAAATAAATAAAATAATTGATTATGCAATTTATTTGTATATTATTTTTATATAAATTTGAAATTTCTTTTATTTTTTGTTTTAATTTTTTTTTTTCAATTTTCATCAAAATATAATAATATTTCCTTCTGTATCTTTGGATTATGAAAGTTAAATAAATTAATTGATTATTTAATTTGACTAGTAGCTCACGATAACCATATAATTATATTATAACAAATTTATTATGGCTATACACTAATATATTTATAGTCATATGAGATATTTGAGGTCCCGAATAATTATCATCTCTGTTGCAGAGGTGTAAAGAGAAAACACACGGTACATCCAGGAAAACACAAGGTATAGTCATTATTTAATTGATATTTATTTCACTGTACATTTCTCATGTCATAGATGTATAAAATGAAATCATTACATAATAAGATGAATGAGATTATAACCAATTAACAGTAATTAATATATATATATATATATATATATATATATATATATATATATATATATATATATAATAATGTTTTATTCTATAATGTTAACTTTAATATGGGTTATTTTTTAGTCAAAAGTAAAACTAGTTTATAGTAAAAAATTTACCTGATGTGTTATCACTTGCTTTGCAGGATAATAAGATTTTGTGAAGCATTATTGGACTTTGGTATTTCCTTGCATTGGTGTAGGCTTTCCATTGTCCAACAACTATTGAAATTCAAGGGCATTATATAGACATCAATGGGAATTATACATACTTCAATAAAACAATTTAATGCATGGAAATTATACAGACTTCAATGGAATAATTTCTTGCTAGACTCTTCTGATGCGAAAATACACTATTCTACATAATTGTTGTAATCATCACTCTTCATGCAGAGATATGTAATACACATTCACTACCACTAACTATTTATAACCATGACTTTCAGTATACAAAAGGGAGTATATCTGAGAGCCACTTGAATACAATGTTTTCAAGACACATCCAAAACAAGATTTAACATTGCTGAATGCACCCGAAGTCTGGACCAAATATGTATCCTCCTCCAATGCAACAAAGACATAACAATTGAAAAATGCTACAACTGTTCATAATAAGTAATTGTTAAACTCAGAAAGCACAGTCACTACCACTAACTATTTATAACTGCGACTTTAAGTATACAAAAGGGAGTATATTTGGGAGCCACTTGAATACAATGTTTGATAGTTTTGCTCAAGGCACATCCCAAACAAGATTTAGCATTATTGAATGTGGCCGAAGTCTGGACCAAATATGTATCCTCCTCCAATGCAACAAAGACATAACAATTGAACAATGCTACAACTGTTTATAATAAGTATTTGTTGAACTCAGAAATATAGACAAGAATCAAAACTAATTAGAAATTTATGGATTTCTCTCCCTTCTCACTATTAAATAAATCTTATAATAAACTAAAAGAATAAAAAATAATTGGGAGTAATAATGTTAAGAAATATTTAAGATTAAAAGCTTTATTGAAATGTTTAGAACTAATAGCTAATTAGAAGTATATGACAACTAATTGTTAGAATAACTTAGTTAGGAGGAGAGATTACATTTTAACACTCCCTCTCAATCTGAACTTTACATTCATCAACAATGGAAATGCCTAAATGTTGTCTCCGAAATTCAAAAACAATTCTTCCTAATGGTTGGTGAAGATATCTACTAGCATTGATCTCTACATCCACAAATTGAAGAGATATACCACAATGGTTGAAAAGCTCAAGAATGAGGTGATAACGAGTGTTAATGTGCTTGCTTTTTTGCTAAAATACATGGTTATTTGACTATGTAATCATTAAAATTTGGTAAAAAAAATAGAAGTTGGCTACTCCTCATGTGAAAAATACTTCAAGTACCTTCTTATGATTTTGTAGTACGTGCCACATATTCTACTTCTCGAGAAGATATTGAGATAATAGCATGATTCTTGGAGGCCCACAAGATCAAATTTGCACCCAAATGAAAATTATATCATGAAGTACGTTTTCTAATATAAATTCCACCAAAAAAATCCTTATTTGTGGATTTTGTAAGTGTGTTGTCATGGAAACTTGTGTAGTAAAATCCATCATCAATTGTACTTGCAATAGGCCTTGAGTTTTTTTTCTAACTTTTTGGTGAGAGTCGTTTGGAGACTCCATAAATCTATAGATGTAACTAATTGGATACATAACATCATCTCTAGTTGTAGTGAGTTAGATGAGACTTTCTACGAGCCTCTTATACAATGTTGAATTAACTTCCAATGCATCACCCTACTTGCTCAATCTTGTTCTTGTTACAATTGGTCACGTATCTATTGGTTTGCTTTTTTTCATTTTGATTCTCTTTAAGGTATTGATAGCATAATTTTTTTGGCATCTGAAAATCCTATGATCATATTGTTTGATTTAAATTCCAAAAAGGTACTAGGTGACAAGTCACCTCGAATTCTCTTTTCGTAGCACCTTTGAAGTCATCTAACATCAATTTCAAATACATATCATGTTATCAACATAAATACAAATTATAATGATTTTATATGATCTAATTTTGGTACATAGAATAGGTTCAATAGTACTCCCACTCAACCTGTTGATAAGTAAATATGAATCAATCTGTTTGTACAAAGATCTTGGAGCTTGCTTTAAGCCATACGAGGATTTCTTCAACTCGTACACTTTCTACCCTTGGAACTTTACTTCAAAACCTAGTGGTTGATTGACATATACCTCCTTTGATAAATTTAAATTCAAGAAGATTGACATCAAATTCAAGGATGTGATGGCTAACAAGGCTCTAAGAGTATTTGAGCTTGTTAATGAAGCAACATTTTCTATTCAAGTAAACATGGTATTCCATACAGGATGAAAACCTTGAATAACCACTCAGACAATCAGATCAAAGATCACAACAACATTATTTTCACATGGTTAAAACCATGTGAAAGAAAAATATTCCACAACCTCAACCACCACGATCATTTGAGGCAATATTATTAATGAACAAAAAAAAATTACATAAGGAAGTTGTCACAATCAATCATTAGCCATGATCTATCATTTCGTTTAAATAAAAATCATGACCATTCAAATGTGTAGCCATGAATCAATAATCATTTGTATGAAGGAGAATATGAGTCATTGGCATACTCTAGGTCTACAACATATTGTGACTAATGGATTACAATGAAACTAATGCATATTAAAGAAACACACTATAAACACACCTTTACCTAATAGATATATTAGAACATGTTGAACTTAACTAACTCTTAAATGTTTAAATATCCTAACATCCCCCATTAGGAACATCTTGGGATAAGATTGAATAATTTACAGAGGTGACACAATAGGAGAAGGAAGGAGACATCAAAGCCTATCTCCATTTAATGACAAATTCTTAAACTCCTAACATATCTCGAATTTTAGAAAAATTTTCTTCTATAAGATACTTTGTCAAAATTTTCACAACTTTATCATTTCTAGGGAAAAAGTGAATTTCAATAACTCCATCGTATATGAGATTTCTGATAAAATGCATTTGTAACTCAATGTCTATGTTGTGTTGATGCTAAACTAGATCTTTGGTGAGCTTGATGGCACTCTAATTGTCAGACCAGAGGGTCATCAAATGTTGCTTCCAAAATCCAAACTTTGAAAGGGTATGTTAAAGCCATGGGACTTATTGAATTGTGTTAAGCCTTGACCGATACTTTGCTTCTACTAAAGAAAGATCAATAGGCATTTACTTTTTATAAACTTAATTGACAGGTCTTGAACCACAATTGAAAACAAAACCTGCAATATATTTCTGATCATTAAGATCACCATCCGAATCTAAATTACTGCAACGAACCATAAAAGGACTCACTCGTGAATTGTAATGTATCCAAAATTGAAATATAACCCAAATATATTGAATTATCCTTCTTTATACTTTCCAATGAATTTCATTTAGTATTATCATATACCATACAATAACACCAACAACAAAGGAAATATCAATATGGGTATGAGTCAAATATAAGAGGTTTCCAACTAATTGATGATATAAAGTGGTAGCAACTTCAGGCCTAATGTAAGTTCCAGTATGTTTGAATCTAGACTAAAAGGGAAAATGAGTTAGTTTAAAATAATCCATGTGAAAGTGATGAAGAAGGTTACATGCACACTTATATCAGGAAACATAAATTCCTTCCTTGGTTTGTCACACTTGGACGCCAAGGAAATAATGAAAAAAACCTAAGTTTGTCATTTCAACTTCTTCTTAAGGCTTGATTTCAAATGGGCTAAATTTTTAGGGTCACTACTAGTGATGATAAGGTCATTAACATAAACAGAAAGGATTATGATGTCAATTCCTACCTTTTTGGTGTAGATTTTGGGTTTGGAATGATAACTAGAGAAGCTAGTGTCAAGAAGAAAGCTATCCATAATTGTGTACCAATCTTGAGGAGTTTTTTTAAGACCATAGAGAGAGTAGGCTTAAGACAAAAAACAAGGCTAGATTCACTTTGAACATAGCCGGTAGGTTCTTCCATGTATATTTTTTCTTGTAGATATCCATGCAAGAAGGTGGATTTAACATCCACCTGATGGACCTCCCATCTATGTAAGGAAACAAGGGTTGGAACAAGGGGGATGTAATTCATTTTTAATGAAGGAAAAGGTTTCACTATAGTCAATTCCTTCAAATTGAGAGAATCCTTCAGAAACTAACTAGGCTTATGTCTTTCAACACTTTCATTTGATGCATATTTAGTTTCGTATACTTGTTTACATATGACAAGTTTTCTTCCTTTTGGAAGAGGTATAAGTTCCCAATTATCATTCTCTATCAAGGAACGATATTTTTCATTCATTGTTGTTTCCCAATCTTGACGGTTTGAAGCATTTTGCAAATGTTTCGTTGATTCAGATTTTGGGGGGAGGCCCATAAGATATAAAAGAATTGAAATGGATCTTGGGGGGGGGAGGCCCCCATGATCTGAAAAATTGAAGTGCTAGAAAAAAAAGAGAGGAAAAAACAAAAAAAAACCACAAGGAAACTTTTTATTAAAATATAGAATAACTGTAAAAGCTACATTGAGGTGGACAATCCATCCTTTTACAAAATGTGATTTATTACCTATAGTTTTTTTTACTTACAATACTACAGGTAAATTCCATGGGTGGGTAAATACCATGGGTGAATGAATACCATGGGTATATGCCACTTATATTACCATGGGTGGATTCCACTTACAATACCATGGGTAGATTCCATGGGTGGATGAATACCATGGATGTATAAATACCATGGGTGAATGAATAACATGGGTAGATGCCACTTTCCATTCAGACCATTCCTCGCTCCTTAAGAAGTAATGGTCCCCATTGCATGAAGTTCCATATTAAGAAGTTTGTGTTGAATATGAAGAGCCACTAAAGAGAATGGTTTTGTGTGGTTAACCCATAATCTTGATGAACGAAGATCCGAAGATAGAAATACCGTGTAATGCTTATGACCAACTGTGATATAGATAGTGTGCAACCTAACAAATGGACTTCGATGAAGTGTGGGTTTGTGGATGACCCATATCCATGAAAAAAGAAGATCCGAGGATACAAATACCTTGTAATTGTTGTGACCAACTGTGATAATAACAGTGTGTGACCTAGAAAATGAACTTCGATGACAAGGATTTTCTGCGGTTGACCCATAACTATGATGCTGACCGTTGATGAAGTAGCAGGTGCCTACATAGATTAGGGTGGGAGGGCGCGTCTCAAAAGAACCCAACCTAGATGCTGCTATGTTGAAATTGATGAATGTGAAGCAGGTTCCTACTAAAACAGGGTGGGAGGGCACGTCTCCAAATGAAACACACTCTGAATGCTGCTCGAGATATAAAAACTAATTTAAAATGGGCATAACTAAGTCAATATAACTCAAAATATTTATTATAACCTGTTTTTGGAAATAGAATGATCTGAATGGGAAAATTAGTTTTGTTGTACTAAATTCATCTTCAAAATATGTAAAAGTGCTTAAGAATTCGTGAGGTTAATTGCAAGTTTTAACATGAGTTTTTGAGTGTTTTTATGTAAATATCATGTACAAATTAACATAAACAAATTACTAAACATCAACATATAGACATGAACATCACCAAAACAATATCACAACAACACATGGTGAAGGAGTTCACCCTACCTAGGCTACGTCTCCTTGGTCCAACTTCCAATGGCTTGGCCCTCTCTATTATGCTCAAAAGTGTGAATACATTAGTTTACAATGCTAAGATAGCTCTGACACCTATTCCAATGGCTCCATAATGCCCAAAAATTCTTGTCTAGCCTCTTTTTGCTCCCGATTTGGTCAAAAATTGAAGAAGTTATGGCTTTCCCAAGTATTTATACTAATCACACCTCAACATCACCAAAATTCAGCACCATCCTACAAATTCACCTCCAATTCCACTAAATGAGCATCGATTTCCCCTAATCCTGAGGGAAATTATCGGATGGATTAAATACCCTGTAAGGCCTTAATCTCGAAAATTTTGGGCCACATGGGGGGCCACGTGCCAGGGGCTCAAGTCAACGGCCGGCCCCCACTTCGCTCCACCACATTCATGTTGAATGTATGCGCCAAAGGGTTGTCCCTCATGGCTGGCCCATTTTCCAGATGGTGTGAAATGTGAAGTTTAAATATATTTCAAACACTATATATAATAAGAACTAATGAATGGCATGTTGGCAATGGCTTGGAATATGAACTCAGAGGTCGTGGGTTCGTCCCACGCCCGCTACTGCTTAGACCTTAACATGATTTTTTGTGGTCCTCGGGCTGCCACATGGCGGTCCCTGGCTGGGCCACATCGAAACCTGTGGTTGGCCACCAACCAACCCATGAAATTCATCCAAAACTCCACCTAAGTACTTGCCACATGTCAACACGCAATTTGTCGAAGGTCAAATCAATCATAGGCATGGTCATCCTGCCATGTAGGCATGCCCAGTCATAGACATGTCAACAGTACGGACTGTTGACTGGGCTGCTTGCATTTTTTTTTAAATTCGCGAGTTTAGGAAAATGAATAGAATATGTTTCTATGAGCATACAGGGGTTGTTTCATGCAAAATGAGTTGTCATAGATTCAAGATGACGAGCAATACATGGTAATTCAAGTTTCACACCGATTCGACAACTTTGAATTTTGAGCACCTGATCATTCCTCCCCACTAGAAGCTTTTGGACCCAAAAATATAACTTTCAGTTGTTCAACATGTGAGGGTACAATTCCCTCGCCTGTCCAATCTCAGTCCATTTGGCTTTGGAATTCTTTGTTCCTTTGAGCCCCACACAAAGGTAATCCACATTCTCTCATTTTGAAGAGATTTTTCTTCTATCAAGAATGGTGTCTTGATGTAGTTCATCAAGGTATTCAAGAGATAAATCTTCAATGGACGAAAATTGAGCATTCTCTCATTGATCTTCAATAAAAGGAGGCTCATACAACCTTAAATTTTCCACATTAACAACAACATAAATTTACATGTATGAAGGAAAATCCAACCTGAAGGCATCGTCAACAATCTTTTCTAGAATTCTAAATATAACTAGTTTCAAATTTTTACCTTCTCCTTGGAGCCTCTATTTGTCAATTTGAAGCCAAACTTCATCACCAACTTGGAACTTGTGATCTACCCAATGCTTGTCGTGCCTTTCTTTGTTCTTGCCTTGGCTCTTTTCCAGTTGTTCTTGAACTCTTTGGTGTACCAATTGGATTTGTTCAATGAACCTTCTTGATTTGTCTTTGTCACTATGAAAATCAATAGAAACATCCTTTCCGAAAATTAAATCCAAAGGAGACTTAGGCAAGTATCCCAAACATGCCTCAAATGGCGATGTTTCAGTTGAAGAGTGCTTGGAATGGTTGTAAGCATGTTGAATGTAGTGAAAATGTTCATCCAACAACTTAGGATGCTTGTTGCAATACCCATGAAGAAGATGTATCACGGTCTTGTTCACCATCTCTGTTTGACCATCTGTTTGTGGATGAAATGTTGTACTCTTTTTCAATTTGGTGGTCATGAATCGCCACAAGCATGACCAAAAATTCCCAACAAAGCGAGAATATTGATCACTAACAATGGATATGTGAAATCCAAAATGCACCCATACATTCTGAAAGAATAACTGAGCAGTTTGTTCAGCTGTAATTTTATTTTTACATGGCATCAAAATACACATTTTTCTGAACTTATCCACAACTACATACAAATAATCACCTCTTTTTGAAAATGGAAGACCTCCTAGAAATCCATAGAATCACTCTCCCATGGTCGTGAAGGTAACGGAAGTGGTGTGTACAATCGTAAGTTCCTATCGCTACACTTACTGACTGCACATAATGAACATCCTTTAATAAAACTTGACACACTTTCAAGCCTAGGAGGCCAATAAAAATACCTCTGTAGATGTGCCACACTCTTACTTATACCAAAATGCCTAGTAATAAGAGAGGAATGTGCCTCTCTTATGATGTTGAATATTTCTCCCCATGGAATACACATATTATCAAGATGGTACAACCAGTTATCATGCAAATTATAATCCAATTCTTCTACTTGGTTATATTGACTCAAGCTTGCATAAACATCTTGAAATTCATTGTCTAATGTATACTACTCAATATACTTTTCATGCAAAAGAAAATTATGCTTGAGTAAAGTAGCTACAGTAATAATAGACCTAGAAAGCATATCAACAACTTTATTGTAGATACCTTTCTTATACCTTATCACCGAGTGGAATTGTTGAAGAAAACTCATCCATCGGAAGTGCCTTGATTGGTGCAACTTAGATTGAGATTGAAAGTATTGCAATGGTTGATGATCAATGTGAATGATTGTTTCCTTACCCATCAAGTAGTGTTTCCACTTTTTCACACTTTGAATCAATGCATACAATTCCTTGTCATTTGTAAGATAATTAATCACATGACCATTGAAAGTTTCTGAATGAAAATAGATAGGCTTACCATGTTGCATGAGGACTGCACCCATGGCGGAGTCACTAGCATCAGTATGGATCTCAAATGACTGTCTCGACTCTGGAAGTGCAAGTACTAGGGATGAATTGATCTTTTCCTTCAATTCATCAAAGGCCTTTTGTTGTTTTCCTCTCCACTGAAAAACCTTTTTCACGTTAGTCAATGCATGCAAAGGAGCTTCTATAGAAGAAAAATTAGCAATGAATTTCCTCCAATATTGGGTTGCTCCCAAAAAACTTCTTACCTCAGCAACTGTCTTGGGCCTTGGCCAATTCAAAATGAAGTCAACCTTGGAGGGATCTATTTTTAGCTTACCTCCTCCAACAATATTACCCAAGTAAACTAAAGAAGTTTTTCCAAACTCACACTTTGACATCTTTAAATAGAACTGTTATTTCCTTAAGACATCAAGTACTTTTCTCACATGCATGACATGTTCATCATGAGATTTATTGAAAATTAAGATGCCATCTAAGTAGACTATAACAAACTCATCAATAAATGGCCTCAACACAACATTTATCATATGCATGAAGGTAGCAGGAGCATTACATAAACCAAAAGGCATAACTAGCCATTCAAACAAACCTTGTTTTTTCTTGAATGATGTCTTCCAAATGTCTCCTTCAACAATTCTAATTTTATGTTAGCCACTCTATAATTCCAACTTATTAAAATAATTTGAATATTTCAATTGATCAAGTAAATAATCTATTCTAAGCAGTGGGTACCGGTTCTTTACCATAATCTTGTTCAATGCACATAAGTCCATACACATGCGCCATGTTCCATCCTTCTTTGGCACCAAAAAAATAGGTGATCCACATGGCGAAGAAAGTGGCCTGACGATCCCTTTATCCAACAACTATTGAATTTTATTTTTAATTTTTGCACTTTCCATCACTGACATCGTGTACATGCCAATGTTAGGAAGAGGACAATCTTACTGCAATTGTATTTCATGTTGGATTCCTCTCTTGGGAGGAAATCCTTTTGGTTCCTGAAACATCTCATTATATTGGTTAACAACATCAACCAGTTCAGATTTCAATCTTGATTCACAACCTTGAAAAGCTTCATTATCAATATTACTCTTGGGTTTTATCATTAGAAGCACAAAATTCTTGCTAGAATTCACTAGTCTTTTCATGTGCCCCACATTTACAAGTGAAAGATTTAGTTTCTTGCTATGGGATCTTACAATGTATTCTACTCCATCTTCGAACAAATGGTATTTGTTTTCATGTTTATGGAAGATTGATTTTCTGTCATAGAGATATAAACTACCAAAAACTATACCACATATGTCTAATGGCACAATATCAAGTTGCACTTCATCTATGAAATTTGTAGTAATGGATAATTTTAGTCTACACTTTCTAGTTACTTGTCACACACCCATCCTAATGGATATGACTTATGATGTGGAATGGTTTCAAAGTTTAAACTTTTGACAATGTTTTTAGAGATGAGATTGGCTTGAGAGTCACTATCAAAAAGAGTATAAATTTTGCTATGTTTTGAGAAATGCTTATGTGAAAAAATTATATCCTCTTCTTTTCATTTGGAGTTTCATTGTGTAAATTTGAAGTACTAGTGCTAGCAATGGAGTCCTTACCATTTATACCCATGGATATGACTTTAGTTTCGTCACCTAAAATGGATCCCAAATCCTATTGAGTGGTTGCAGTTGCCTTTTGTTTTCCCTTGTTGTTGAATTTATTTTGTTTCATCTCAGGATGAAGCTTCCAACAATGAGATTGATCGTGACCCTCTTTGGAAAAATGCTTGCATGTTATTTTCTCTACTTCTTTATTAATGCATTCAATTTTCTTTCCTTTCCCTTGAAACCCTTTTCTTTTCCTTTACCCTTAAATGGATTTCTACTACCCTCTTCTGGAGTATTTTTCCCTCTTGCCTCAAGATGAGTGGCTTGCACACAAACCTCATCTATATTATTGCGATTAAGCATAAGGATAGTATGTGTAAGTTAACTGTGTAAACCCCCTATATACTTTAGCAACATGTCTTGCGATTGCAAATCTACACCTAACATTAGAGACCTTCTAAATTCTTGGGTGTAATCTTCCACATTTTGACCCTTAAGTTGTCTAAAGGTTTTCCAATTCATGACGACTTTCTACATATATTCTAGAAGGTAAAAATGTCTTTTAATTGCAGAAATGAAATTAGACCAAGAAATTGATATCTTGCCATGTTTTTTTTAATTTCTTATTGAGTCTTGGCCTCCCACCATATTAGTGCTCCACTCTGTACCCTCAAGGAAGCTATCTGGATATTTATGTCATCATCTTAAAGGGTTTGAATTCTGAAATAGACTTCCAACTGATGAACCCAATTGTCAAGCTTCTCTGCATTCACTTCACCATTATACATGGGAAGTTCAAATTTAACATCAAGTTTTAATAGGGGTGTTTTACTAATTCCTTTTGACGTATGTCGATGAGTATGAGTAAGGGTTATATAAGTGGAAGAGGGTGAAGGTTCCTGTGAAGATGAAGATTAAGATGATGGTGGAGATGGTGGAGGTTTACCTCCATTTCCATTAGCTCCTCCTCCTAAAGAATCTTCTCCTTTTGGAGGCTTGGATATTTCACCCTGTAGTCTTGTATTCCTCTCTTCATACAAGAATTTTACTATCTATGTCATGTCAAAGAAATCCTTCCTAAAAATCTTCTCATCCTATATCATATTTGAAGGCCCCCCTTCATGTGACATGCTCACTGAAGCTTCTATTGCAATTCGAGTTAGAACTAGTGGTGGAGATTATGGAAATCTTGCACTCCTTCTCCTTGACCCAACTTCAGGACCTTCAACCAAATTTCCTTCTCCTCTCTTAAGATTCAACCTTATAAGCATCACATTCACTTGTAAATAATTAAATCCTACTTGCACGAAGAAACCAAGTGCTCCGATGCCAAACCTGATCTAAATGGGAAAATTAGTTTTGTTGTGCTAAATTCCTCTTCAGAATATGCAAAAGTGCTTAAGGATTCATGAGGTTAATTGCAAATTTTAACATGATTTTTTGAGTGTTTTTATGTAAATTTCATGTATAAATTAACATAAACAAATGACTGAATAATAGCATATAACAGACATGAACATGACCAAAACAGTATCACAACAACACATAATGAAGGAGTTCGCCCCACCTGGGCTACACCTTCTTGGTCCAGCTTCGAATGGCTTGACCCTCTCTATTATGCTAAAAAGTGTGAATACATCAGTTTACAATGTTGAGATAGATCTGAAACCTATTCCAATGGCTTCAGAGTGCCCAAAAATGCCTCTATAGCCTCTTTCTACCCCTGATTTGGTAAAAAATTGAAGAAGTTATGGCTTCTCCAAGTCTTTTTGATAATTGCACCTCAATTTCCCTAAATCCAACACAATCCTACAAATTTGCCCCCAATTCCACTAACTGAATGATGATTTCGCCTACTTTCAAGCGAAATTGTCAGACAGATTAGATTCCCCATAAGGCCTTAATCTCGAAAATTCTGGGCCACATGGGGGGTGACATGCTCGAGGCTAAGGCCAACGGCCCGCACTCGCCAACCGGGCCCCCACTCCGCTCCGTCGTGGTCGTGTGTAATGTATGCGCCCAAGGGTTGGCCCCCGTGGATGGCCCCTTGTCTAGATGGCATGAAATGTGAATTTTAAATATATGTCGAACACTACATATAATAAGAACTACTGTCTGACGTGTTGGTAATGGCTTGAACTTTGAACTTGGAGGTCATGGGCTTGACCCCCACCTTCTGTTTCTCAGAGCTTAACCCAATTTTTGGTGGCCCTTAGGCTGCCACGTGGCAGCCCCTAGTTGGGCCATGTGGTAGCCTATGGTTGGTCTCCAACCAACCAATGAAATTCATCCAAAACTCAACCTAGGAACCTGCCATGTGTCAACACACAATTCACTGGAGGTCAAATCAGTCATATGCACAGTAAGTGTGCAATATAGGCATGCCCAGTCAGTGCCAAAAGAGCAGTACGAACTGCTGACTGGCTTGCCTGCATATTTTTTTTTTCAAGTTCATCTGTTTAGGAAAACGAACATAACATGTTTCTGGGAGCATACAGAGTCTGCTTTGCGTGAAACAAGTTGTACTAGATTTTGGATGACAAGCACTACGCAGTCGTTCAGGTTCCACACCGATCTGACAAAATTGAATTTTGAGCGAATTTTTGAGCACCTGATCATAGAATGACCATTATGCATATTCCCATGTGATTGAAATCCCTATCTAAACACTCTGGAAACTAATATTCACGTTGAAATTGTCCCATCGTCACAAAAGTTATGAAAAAATAACTAATTTTAAATCAACGATATATCCCTCATCCGAACTCTGATTCAACCAATTTGTTTTTCGAATTTGGGTATTTTTTAGTAAGGAATTTAGATCTATTATTTGTTTTTGTAATTTTTGCACAAAAAATTTTAGATCTGATCTGCAAACTCGCTGTCCAAAAAATCCTTGCAAAAAAATGAAAAGAAATAAAAATAAAAGTTCTTCCCACTTCGCCTAAGAAAGTGCTTTATAGAGGTCGGAGCACGTGCATAAAGTTTGTTGAAGATTGCTGCAAAAATTTGAAACTGAAATATGCGTCAAATCCTCATTCCCATGCAGCCATAACCTAAATTTGATACCACTAATCTGGATCTTGGGGGGAGACCCCCAAGGTCTAAAAAAATTGAAATGAATCTTGGGGGGGGGTGGGGGCCAGGGTGGGGGGGATCTGAATGATTGAAATGCCAGGAAAAAAAGAGAGGAGAAAACACAATAAAAAAACCACAAAGAGACTTTTTATTAAAATAGAGAATAACTGTAAAATCTACATTGTGGTGGATAATCTGTCCTTTTACAAAATGTGACTTGTTACTTATAGTCTTTTTTTAGTTACAATACTACATGTAAATTCCATGGGTGGGTAAATACAATGGGTGAATGAATACCATGGGTAAATGTCAGTTACAATACCATGGGTGGATTCCACTTACAATACCATCGGTGGATGAATACCATGGGTGGATAAATACCATGGGTGAATGAATACCATGGGTAGATGCAACTTTCCATTCGGATCATTCTAGATCATGAGTCTCTAAAGTTTAAGAAAAATTATAGGAGGCTTGCTAGAACTACGAACAAGTATAGCGTTGATCTATAGGATCAGAGACAAGGTCACCAACTACTTTATATGTTGAGAAAGCCAATTTGCAAAGCTATGGTGTTGAGATAGATTCATGTTGGATTTATTTTTATGGAGGAATATGAGTAGGCGAAGGTGTATTTTCATTCTTAGTGTTACCATTAAAACAAAACCAAAATGTGAAGAGAAGGTGGCACAAATTCTAGAGATGACTCATAGTCACAAGAGGACACACCCCCCAATTAGGCTCATGGGACAAGATATTTTCATTAAAAATAACTTATCTTCTAATGACTATTTCATTGGAGTGAAGTTGAAGAAGTATATAACCTTTTATGTTATCAATATACAATAAAATTACACTTCTCACTTTTAAGCTGTAATATTTTTTCTTTTTTCATTAGGAATGTGAACCCATTCTACACAAAAAATGATACAAAAGTAGGTTACAATTTTCTTAGTGTTATTTTATGCTTCTTTTATTGTTATATTTCTTAAAACCTTTGTGGGAATTTAATTTTTATGTAATCTGCACATTTGATTGCTTCTACCCAATAATGATGACTTAATCCCTTAGATTGAATCATACAATTGGCTATTTTTTTTAATGTACGATCCTTTCATTTGATAATAATATTTTGTTGTTGTGTATATAGAATAGTATATTTCATTTGAATTCCTCGTGTAATAGAGTAAGTTCTAAATTTATTGTTGACATATTCACCCTCATTATCTATTCTTAACCATTGCAGTTAATGTCTAGATTATTTTTATACAAGGGCCTTTTAGGCGAAGAACAAGTCAAAAAATTCTCTCTTAAGTTTTAAGAAATAAATCCAAGTGTGTTTCGATAAGTCATTAATGAAAGTTTATAAGTACTTGAATCTAAAAAAGGAGAATAAAGTAGGCCACATAATTCATCGTGAACAAGATGTAAAGGGGTTAAGGCATGCCATGAGGCATATTCATCAAAACCATCCCAATGATGTTTACTGAGAACATAAGTCATTAATGAAAGTATATAAGTACTTGAATCTAAAAAAGGAGAATAAAGTAGGCCACATAATTCACCATGAACAAGATGCAAAGGGGTTAAGGCATGCCATGAGGCATATTCATCAAAACCATCCCAATGATGTTTACTGAGAAAACAACCATCGCAAACACCATATTTGCAAGAAATGAGAGGAATATCAATCACCATATTTTGATTACATAGTTTATGTAGTGAGCGATGGTTTATATGACCAAATATCTCATGCTAAAGTTTTCTCAAGTTATTACTATGAGCAATAAAAATTGTGGGAAAATTTGATGTCCAATGTTTTCGAACTGGTACAAACATGTAGCATCATCAACTATTTTAGTAGAAATGAGATTCTCAAGATATTTTAAATCCTTAACTACAACTTGGTGAAGTGAAAAATCTACTATTTTATCTTCACCTAAATGGGTTATCTTATATACTGATAAAAGGTTGCAAGGAAGACTTCGAACACATAATGCATTATTGAAATTACCATTATCTACTTAAACTATTCTAGACCCTATAAAACTAAGAGATCTATAATCACAAACAAATATTTATTTTGTGTTATGTTCATTACGAGAAAAAAATTTGGTTTATGCATAGCTACATGAAAAATATCTAGACTCAATAAGCCATTCTTATGAAGAAGTAGAGGTTGTGTTGAAGGAGAAACTAGAAGCAGAAAGTGCATGCCCATAAGAAGAAGCGTTAGCAAAAAAAATCAAGGTTGATATTTTTCTTCTTCACTATTGCTTCTATATATTTTTAGACATTTGGACTCTAGATGACTTTCATCCTCACAACAATTGTAACATCTACCAATATTCTTATGCTTTAATTTTGGTCATTTGTCACAATTAGGAGTTGAGACTCGTTAAGAGGGTTTGGAACCATTATTTTTATTGTTGTTGTGAGAATGGTGCTTCTTTGGATTCTTGGTTTTATATTTCTATTTGGCTATTAGGACCTTGTTAAATGTACCTATAGTGCTAATTGATCCAATATGGAAGGTCTTGTCTCTAGAATTTCCTGTAGATTCACAAGCTCATGCAATTTACTAAAGCATAGGACAAGAATCTACTTCTACTTTCAACTAGTGGAAGCCAATAGATCGATGAAAACAATATGAGAAAGAAGAAGACAAATCAATGGAACATAACACAATAAGTTTTCTGGGGGAAAGCTACAACTCAAAACCCACCTATATGTATTATATTAAATCAGAAATATGAGTGAAGATACAAATCTTGTTCTCAAAGGAACAATTACGCACAAGTATCCTCAACTCTCTATCTCACAAGCCCATTATTAGCCAACACTTAGCCAATTTCGAGTGCCTTCCAAGCCCCTATTTCCTTGCACAATTCCTAGGATGAATAGCCCGTATTTAAAGGGAATTCATGCTTCCAAAATTGCGCAATCCAAACACAGGCCCTTATCTGATTGCATGCATGATATTTACAACTTAGTAAATCATACAACTGATAGTACACTGCCCATACACTCTAGTCTCAACTAGTCTTTCTCTGAATGACACTAGTCTTCACTTAATTGGAGTTACACTTTTGGATGCACCAGTGCACCAACTGACTATTAGTCCTCTATTAGTTCCACAAAAAGCTAGAACTAATTTAACTGACCATAACTCAGTAAACAGAGTTATCTGATTAAAACTCAATTTAAACTCATAGCGGACCCCTAAAATTTAGGGAGAACATATACATGACTACAGAAAGACTTCCAACTCAAAATTCTTAAGATAATTAGGTCAATTAAACTTAATTAACTATTTAGAAGTTGTTATGAGAATAAAATTATATTTTAATTCTCAGTTTAATTCAAGGACAAATTAAATTGGAATTTCTTGTCACCATTTCTCAGCACTCCCTCTCAATAAGAAAAGGATTATTTGTTATTCTGATCCTATCTCTGCGAAACTCAAATTTATATCTTGACAATGCCTTTGTCAAAATTTCAACATCTTGTTCCTTCGTGGAAATGTACTCTAACAACATGATCCACCTCAATACACAATCTCTGAGATGATGATATTAGATATCAATGTGCTTTGGACCTATCATGAAAAATTGGATTTTCAGAGAGTTTGATACAACTCTGATTATCACAGTAAATCATTATCAGATCCATCTATTGACCAAATTGACCAACCAAGAGCTTCCTCATCTAGATGGCCTCACATGTTGCCTGACTTGTGGCCATGTACTCTGCATCTACCAAAATGAGTGCCACTGATCTCTGTTTCCTGTTGTACCAAGAAACTGGTGCTAACCCAATACTGAAGATCCCTCCTAATGTGCTCTTCCTATTAGATGGACTCCCCTCCCAATCTGCATTGGTGAAGCCTTGAAGCTTCGTTCCCTATGTTCATTTGTACCATAATCCGTACTGAGTAGTGCCCTAGAGGTATCTCAATACATGCTTTGACGCCTTCCAATACAGCTTGGTAGGCCTAACCATCACTTGACTAAGCTAGTTAACTGCATAGCATAAATCCAGTGGTGTGTTAACCAAGTACATTAGTGAACCCTCAAGCTGCTTGTAAAAAGTAGCTTCCACTCCCTCTCTTAAAGTAACATCATCCTTCTTCTAGTTACCAACTAGAGGAGTCTCCATAGGCTTGCAGCTCTCCATGTAGAACCTCCTGAGTACCTCATTGGCATACTTGCCTTGAGACAAAACAACTCCCCATCACCCTTCCATACTTCCATGCCTAGAAAGTAATGCATGAGCCCAAGGCCGATCATCTCAAACTCTCTTGCAAGGTCCTCCTTGCAAGATTTTATTAGTTGATCATCACTTGTCAGTATGAGATCATCAACATAAAGTACAATTATCAATAGTTTACCTTCCACCAAGGTGTGGTAGAGGTTTGCATCCAATTCAATCTTCATGATGCCCAACTCGGTGAAGTAGTTGTCTATCCTGGTGTACCAAGCATGAGGTGCTTGCTTCAGCCCATACAACGCTCTCTTGAGTCGACATACATGCGACTCACAATTGAAGGTTTCAAAACCTTCAGGTTGCTCTATGCACACCTCTTCCTTAATCATACCATTAAGGAAGGTTGTCTTCACATCGATCTAATGTATCTTCCAACCCATATGTGTTGATAGTGCCAATATAGATCTGATTGATGAGTACCTTGCAATAGGAGCAAAGGTCTCATCATAGTCAATCCCTTCTACCTGTGAAAATACACGAGCCACAAATATAGCCTTATGCTTCTTCACACTACCATCTGCAACTTGCTTGACCTTGTAAAGCGAACGGGAGCTCATCATGAATTTATCCTCTGGTCTCGGGACCACATCTCAAACACTGTTACAAACTATGGAGTCATACTCCTCCACCATGGCATCAACCCAAACTTTCTATTGCACTACTTCCTCAAAGGAATATGGCTCTATCACAACACATCTACTCATAAGAGCCATGTATGCAGTGTACCTATAAGGTGACCTCCTCTGTCTGCGCTATGATGTGGGTGCTACCAAATTCTCTCTAGCATTGACATCAATCTATCTCCCTCTCTGGTGCACTTTCTCCCATCTCTGGAAGACTCTTCTTGAGTTGATGTCTCCACTCTCAGATCCTCTACATGTGGCTTCTCCACATCAATAGAAGGCTCCTCATCCTTAGGAGCTAAAATTTCCTCGACCACATGTAGTTGATGCTCCCTCCCAAGGGAAACTCGCATGGCCTTCTCCTCATCGAATCTGACATCCCTGCAAATCACTATCATCTTGCTAGTTAGCTAGTACACCCGCTAGTTATGAGGCATATCAGTGTACCCCACAAATATCGCCAACTCTATTGTCAGCGTAACCTTCTTCCATGCATATTTGGTCACATGGAAATATACCGATGACCCAAAAATCTTGAAGTGACCAACATCTGGCCACTTACCAAAATAAGCCTCCTTTGGTGTCTTCATCCTAAGTATCTGATGTGGGCTACGGTTCTGAACATAAACCATTGTGTTGCATGTCTTAGCCCACAAGTGTAGTGGGAGACCCTGATCATGCAACATCACCCTCTCTGCCCTAATATTCTTTTGTTATTCATCTCGGCCACCCCATTTTGCTAAGGGTTATGGGGTGCCATCAATTCCCATTTAATCCCTTCTGCTGCACAGAAGTTCTTAAACTTGTTTGAGACATACTCACCAGTGTTATAACTCCATAGATCTTTAACCTTCTTGCCCAACTCTTTCTCCACCAATTCTTTAAACTCACAAAACTTTGTGAAGGTTTCATCCTTTTTCTATATAAAAAGTATCCAACATTTTCGAGAAAATTCATCAATGGATATAACATAATACCTATGTTTGGTCATGGACATTGTCAAGAACGTTCCACACACATGTGAATGGACTTGCTCTAGAATAGCCTTTGCTCGACTGTCTTTGTCATGAATGGAAGACTCGGTGTATTTACCCAAAGTACACCCCTTTCATGTATCAACTTGCTTTAGCGTACCTTTGGGAAAACAATGGAGATCTTCAAATCCCCATGATGCAAGTGACCCAATCGCCTATGCAACAACCGATCAATGTCTCGGCTTTGCACCATATTTTCCTTTGTTCTAAAAACAACACAATCCTCTACGTCCAACTTATAGAGATTCTTCACCTGAATCCCTATCTTCTTTACTTTACCCGTGGCTATGTGTCAAAGGAACACCTTTCCTTTTGAGAAGATCACATCATAGCCTCGATCCTCAAGCAAGGAAATGGATACCAAGTTATTTTTCAGTTCAAGCACATACATAACATTCTTCAAGGTGAGTGGAGCCCCATGATCCCTATGAGAAGTAACCATGCCCAATCTAGTAGCACTATACCTCCCGTCATCACCCATCTTGATATGCATCTGGAGATATTTCTCCTCTAGGTCACTCAATAAATCCTTGTCACTAGTCATGTGGAACAAAGCTCCATTTTCTAAGTACCATACACTTCCCATCATTGATGATACCATGCATGCAATGAGGGAAAATTCCAATTCAAATTGAGAGGCCAAAGCCTCACCCACCACTCCTCCTAATGAGTTCTTCTTGGACTTCTTGAGTGGAAAATTTGTAGCAAAATGGCCTAGCTTATGATATTGAGAGCACTTAACTTTCGTCATGTCTTTATTCTTACCTCCATGGCAAGAATCAGTTTTGGAATGGGAAGCTTTCCCTTTCCCCTTCTTCGCCTTATTCGTTAAGGAACAATTCTCTTTGTCATCAGTCTTTGATGAAGAGACATCTGTAGTGTTCCTCCTTATCTCCTCCTACATCAAATCTGACCATAGTCATTCCCAATCTGGCAACTTCTCCCGACCATTGACATAGTCCTGATAACTATGCCAACTCTTTGGGAGTCCCAGAAGAGCGAGACTCATCATATCATATTTGGAAAGGATGATTCCAACACTTCCAAGTTCATCATGACATTGAGTGAACTTGGTCAAGTATTTCGGAATAGTCTCGCCTTTCTCCATTTTGATTTTTTTGCAGTTTGTCCTTTAGTGCTAATTTCCTTTGGTCACTCTTTTTTTGATACAATTCCGTCAATTATTTCCACATAACATACATATTTTCCTTTCCATGGAGACTCTAGACAATTTTTTCTCAAACTCCCTCAAGGATTATCCTCCTCGCCTTCGCGACACGCGTCTTCCATTCGACCAGATTCTGTGCATCCGATGTTGCTGGCTTAGGAAAGTCTCGATCAACGAATTCCTTCAAGCCATTATCCTCCAACACAACCTCCATTTTATTCCTCTAGGATATATAATTTGAGTTTCCTTCCAAGGAAAACTCGAGCTGCAAACCGTAGAACGCCATCTGAAATATGTATTGCAAGTTCGAATTTTACCTATATCCCAAAAATCAAAACTTTTAAATCTCCTCTAGTATACGAATTCATCTTCTATACCATGTAGAATTTCCTTTAGATTCACAAGCTCATGAAATTTACTAAAGCATAGGACAAGAATCTCCTTCTATTTTCAACCAACAGAAGCGAATAGACTGATGAAAACAAGATGAACTAGAATAAGAAAACTCAATGGAACATAACAAAATAATTTTTCCTGGGGAAATCCACAGCTCAAAACCCCGCTTACCTGTATTGCATTAAATTAGAAATATGAGTGAATATACAAAGCTTGTTCTGACAAGAGTAATTCTACACAAGTATGCTCAACTCTCTACCTCACAAGCCTGCTATTAGCCAACACTTAGCCAATTTCCACTGCCTACCAAGCCCCTATTTCCTTGCGCAATTCCTGGGATGAATAACTCGTATTTAAAGGGAATTCATTCTTCCAAAACTATGCAATACAAACATAGGTCCTTCTCTGATTTCATGAATGATATTTACAACTTAGTAAATCATACAACTAATAGTATACTATCCCTGCACTCTAGTCTCAACTGGGTCTTTCTCTAAACTGACATGCATGAGTTTCTCATGAGGGAATCTTCAATTAACTGGAGTAACACTTGTGGATTCAGCAGTGCATCGACTAATTGTTAGTCCTCTATTAGTTCCACAAACAATTAGAACTAATTTAACCAACCATAACTCAGTCAATTGAGTTATCTAATTGCAACTTAATTTGAACTCATACTGGGACCCCAAAATTTAGGGATAACATATACATGACTACAGAAAGACTTCCAACTAGAAATTCCTAAGTTAATTAAGTGAACTAAACTTAATTAACTATTTAAAAATTACTATGAGAATAGAATTCGATTTTAGTTCTCAGATTAATTCAAGGAAAAATTAAAATGGAATTTCTTGTTTCCATTTCTCAACATTGTCTTGTTCTCTAATGAGAGAAACAAAAATATTCAAGAGAATAGTTTTCATAAGAAGCCCCAAAATCTTCTCTAATGTCATAAATTATACATATAAAATATAGATACTTGGTTTTGGTTTGTAGATTGGACGGTGTTGGATTGGTTTCAGAGACACTAATACTATGGTTGGACTTGGACTCAGAGGGATAGGGAACTTATGGAGATTCCCTCGGCTAGGAAGCTAGATAGACTTTCCTAGTTATAATGGTGATATATTTATTCAGGTGGTCCCAGTAGGAGCACCACAACGAAACCACTATATCATGTATTATTCTTCTTGTTTTTTAATTTATATAAATATTTAGAAACAAAATTATTTACCTGTTTTAATACGTTGTAAATCAAATTTGTTAATTTGTTATATATGGTATTGTAAAAAAACATTGTTGTGTTGTGAATATGCCATTATTGCTATGAAACTTATGTGATAAATTTTAGTTTTTCTTAGAGGACCCTTCGTTGGGTATTCACACATGGTATCAAAGTTTGGTTCAGAATATGGTCCCTAAAACCCACTTGCGCGCACACACACACACACACACACACATCTTTCAACCTCATGTGCATATAGAAAATTCTCACCTACAAACAATAAAAAAAACATCAAAATTTTTATATTCAGCCCTATATATAATGAAGATGCACCTCCTCTTTGTCCATTTTTTATAAATAATAATTGAATGGGAAGAGAGAGAAGGAAATATAACCACACAAGTTCCTTTAAGAACTCCTTTCTTATAAGAAAATGGGACACATAATTAACAAGGATTGGAATGGATGTAAAAACTATTCTATAAGTAGGATTTCAAAATTAAAGATATTTAGTTTACCATTTAAGACACAACATGCATAAAAATTTAAATTGTTTGCAATATTTAGAATATTATCAGTATACTTTTTTCCTCTTCCATTTTTGAAAAAAAAATGCTTCATATGTTACCTTAAATAAAAAAATAAGTAAAACATAGTGAAAGATAATTATATCATAAAAAAGATATTGCATGGATACACCTTCAAACTAGGCATATATTAACGCTCCAAAATTTTCTCTAGTTAACATCATTAGCAATTGGTTGTTCTATATTACTAGAATAAAATAGGTTAATAATATAGAATCTAAGGGCTTCATCATAAATGACAGTGGGAATTTTGTTTCATTTGAAAAAATAATCTTATTGGATATGGTATTAAGCAAAATTAACTGATACAAGGCAACCTTGGGCTCACTACGTCATAGGCATGTATATCTCGCATAGTATGGTTTGCGTAAAGAAACAACGCTCCTCTTGTCCTACCTAGAAAAACCATCAATTTGAGGATCAATCTATCAATTGGATTTACCTATAAGAAAACCAACTGTAGTTTTTCTTCAATTTTTTGTAACCATCATTATCAACTTTCACCATAAGTGAGATACATGTAATGATACAACACTAGTCCGATATCTATCAAGGTAATAGATCTCCATTGAGAGAGATCAATTTGAATGGAAACACATTAAACATTGTATATTATTATAAAAGAATAGATATAGAGGGAAAGCTATCCTAACAATTACCAAACACGGAGGAAGAGTTTCAAACCATCTTTCCAAAATATAGCATAGATGATGCATTGAGCACAGACAATGTGTTAAAATTGGCAACCTGGGCAAAACTTCATGTGGGTAATCTTATTCATGGCTAATAATATTTTTATTAGATTCCTCTCGTCGAGAGGTGTAAGATTGATATAAAGATCATCCAATTCCGATAAGTATTCATGGAAATATGAATTTATTTTGATTATGGAATTATTATCAAGCCGACCTACAACTCATGTAGGCTCAGAAGCCCAACAGTCGCATCTATTCACCCACTAACGTTGTGTATAAATATAAGAGGACTTTTCCTCATTTTAGACTCACTCATCTCATCACGTCTCTCTCTCTCTCTCTACTGCGAAGATATGAGTCTCTTCTCTACTGCGCTGAAATGGGTCTCTCTCTCTCACACATGTGAAGCCGGAAGCTGTTGAATTTGAAGTTGCAACTGCAGAAGTAAAGATTGACTTGCATGGTCTAGAAGATATCCTCTTTGGAATTGCGTTGTAGGTTCATCTGAACCTCCTTTGAAAGCCACAACTTTTGGTGGTGGAATGAAGTCAATCCGACGAACAGTTTGCAAGATATCAACTGCCCTAGTTTGAAGCCAGAAACTGCTGAAACTGAAGCTGCAAGTGCAGAAGTAAAGATTGACTTGTGTGGCCTAGAAGATCTCCTCATCTGAATTGCACTATAGGTTCATCTGAACCTCCTTTGAAAGCCGCAACTTTTGGTGGTGGAATGAAGTCAATCCGATGAACGGTTTGCAAGATATCGACTGCCCTAGTTTGAAGCCTAAAACTGCTGAAACTGAAGCTGCAACTGCAGAAGTAAAGATTGACTTGCGTGGCCTAGAAGATCTCCTCATCTGAATTGCACTGTAGGTTCATATGAACCTCCTTTGGAAGCCAAAACGTTTGGTGGTGGAATGAAGTCAATCCGACTGTCGGTTTGTGAGATATGGTCTGCCCTAGTTTGATAATGAAGCCGCTAATGCTGATGCTACTGATCTAGGGTTTGCTACTACTGATATGAATCAGATTTATTGTACTATTTCTCTCTGCTGAATTATTGAAGATAAAAGAAGATTTGATCAAAGGGTTTCCCCACACATTGTGGGGTTTGTCCCTGGCTAGCCGCCACATCTTGTGTCTCTTGTCTTGGCTTGTTTTCTGTCGATCGTTTATTTTTCTATCTGCACTTTACTTTATGTACATGTGATTGCTAATCGGTGGAATATAATAAGAAAAAGAAGTAAACTGTTATAAGCATAGAACATACCATAACTTAACATGGTATCAGAGCTGAGGTGAAGACAAAGCCCGAGAAACAGCAAGAGCAATCATTGAAGAGAAGATTGGCAAGGCTATCCTAAAAGAACTATGGGGTCCTCAACACTCTTTCCTGCCGAAGACAAGCTCCGTGAGAACGTTGACTATCACGGATGAAAGAGGCCTATCGATCTAACCCTTGAAGATCAAGGAGTGCTGGACCATGTAAGAGGCAATATTGGTGAGCCTTCATCAAATGCATATGCTGTTGCCTGGAACAAATGGAAAAATGGAGAATTCAAAACAAAGAAGATCATCCGGGACTCTATCGACAAGCGCTTGGTGGCCTACATCTCTGATTAGACACCTCCAAGGAAATCTACGATAGACTGGTGAGTTTATTTAAAGTTAATGATGCAAATCAAGTTTTGTTTCTTAGAAATAAGCTGAGGGAAATCAAGAAGGGTAAAGATGAAAGTATGCAAGCATACTTCTTAAGAATCACTGAGATCAAGAACGATCTCCTATCTATTGGGTAAACTATTACTGATAGAGAAATGGCACTCACAACTCTTGAAGGATTACCATCTGAATGGTATGTGTTTAGGACTACTCTTCTGAACTATAATGTAATTCCTGGTTTTGAGGAATTAATGGCTAGATGCATTCAAGAAGAAACAAGGGAAGAAGTGTAAGAAATGCCCATGCCTAAAGGTCCTCCTCCTACCTTTTCTTTTCATGCAAAGAAAAGAAATAATTCCGGGACTAAATCAAAAGGAAAGGCTGGACCTAAGGCTAGAAGAAAATGATGATGTTACATTTGCAATAAAGCAAGTCACTATGCAAGGGTGTGCATGGATAGAAAGGACTCACTCTAGGACGATGATCAAAATCCCTCTGATGGCAATCAAAGGAATGACAAATTACACAGCAAAGGTAAGAGGAGAGCTGGGAATCAAGGAAGAGGACAAGCATTCAAGAAGGCCAGAAATTCCAGGATGTATTAAATGCACCTGACCTCAAAAAGAACCTAGTGTCCATCTCGGGAACGGAAGACAAAGGCTACAAGGTAACCTTCAGTGATGGCAAGGTATGTATATGGAAAAATAATGTTAAAGATGCCTTTACTCTTGGGTTTAGTGTTGATTCATTATATCAGGTCGATGGAAGTCTGCTAGGTGTCATGTCTTATGACACATCTCTTCAGTCTGAACTTTGGCATTAAAGGTTTTCCCCCTTCATTATAAAGCTATACTCGGTGTAAGACAAATGGTGATAGGGATGCCCGAATTCTGAATAGCGAATGAAGGTGTATGTCTAGGATGTGCTAAAGGAAAGCTCAAAAGGGGACCATTCCCCTCAAGCCAAAGCAAGACCTTTGATATATTACAATTGGTTCACTCAGGCATACCTGAGGTTGGCATTAAGAGGGAGACTTCTACACCACATACTCCTGAGCAGAATGGTGTGATGGGAAGGAAGAACCGCACGATGATGGAAGCTGTCTGGGCCATGCTACATGATCAAAGACTTCTGATGTTTCTATGGGCTAAAACTACAATCACCGTCGTATATGTACAAAATTGATGCCCTCATCAAGCATTGGGTTCCAAGACTCCTGAAGAAAAATTCACCGGTAATTTTTGGAAGCCCTGTATACTTTCATGTGCCGAAAGAGAAAAGAAATAAATTGAAGGCATCTGGAAAGAAGGGAATTTTCGTGGGCTATGGTGAAAATACTAAAGGCTATAGAATCTATGTAGCCGGTCAAAGGGAAGTCATAATTAGTCATGATGTCACCTTTGACGAAGATATGGCTCTCAGCAAGGTGACCAATCTTTTGACTTTGAGGAGCTCTCAAGAAGCCGACACCAGGGAACCAAAAGAAAAGGATGATGAATCAATGCCTGATGGATCTGATTGATCCTCCTCCATATGAGCCTTCCTCTTCTAGGTGTTGGAAATAATACTGAGAGGGGGGGGTGAATCAGTATTATCAGATCTGTAAAACTTTTTCAATGCTCAGAAACATATACGCTACTTCAGTTAAGTAAAACTGCGTGTACACGCTACTGTGTCTAAAGAAACCAGCGTATAATAAAAAAAAACTTATGATTCATCAGTTTATCTTCAGTAAATGCATCAGGACATTATTAACCATGATAGTAAAACAGATGCAGTATAACAGAACAGATCATCACACAAAAACCACACACATGAACACCAAGATATAAGGTGGAAACCCAATGTGGGTGAAAACCACCTACTGCAAGTTGTCTCTATCTTTCTTTAATATGAAACTTCAGTTTACAATCTTTTTGTACTGGTGCAGCCTTATACCAGTACGCAGGCTACAACCTGCAGAAGTCTACAACCTTCTCTCGTTCTCCAAACTTCCTTGGAAGGGAGCTCCAACCCCCTTTGCTCTTGTACTAGCTAAGATACTAGTATGTAGGTGCTGACCTACAATCTTCTTTCTTTCAGGTACCACCTTTCATACATTTTCAGACTGGATATTCCTGAAGCACAACATTACAATCTGAAGACCACAATTCATTCAACTTTCACAACAGATCATTGAAGCACAAAACAACCAATACTAACATCATCAATCTTTGAATCACTGAACCCTGTCAACACCAGTCACAAGAACATAGAGCAGATTACAGAACTCTGCAATAGCAGTCAGATCCAACTGCAACCCCAAAATCAAACTTCAAAAGATATACGCTACTTCAATGACAGAAACCCGCGTATACACGCTCTTTTACCGAAGGCAAACAGCGTACAGATCTAAAAATGAATTCTCTTAACTTGAAGCTGTACCAGACATCAGTTAGACCCAGAACATAACATTGCGTCAGTATGCAGATCTAGAAATACGCATGATCAACCATATCATAATAGTGCATTTCAAACCAATAGACCTCGATCTATCCTTAGATCTAGACTTCCATCAACCGATGTGATCTCTCCTTAGCTTAGATCAAGCAACCCAGAACCTGCATACCAGATCTCTTTCTTTTTCAGATATTCAACCCTTTTCAAGATATCCTTGCCTAATGATCTTCTTCTCCTTATATAGCCTTAGGCCTTGCTCAATACCAAGAGCCAAAACCATAGAAATCCAAAACCATCAACTTCAACACTAGAGATCTACACGTCTGTCGAGGTACTTTGGTCCAAAGACATGGGCACGAGTACTGAGGACTAACTACCATGGACCAAAAGGAAACTTCCCGACATATACGCCCTTTTCTGTTCATGCATCTGCGTGTATACGCGCCTTCGTATATAGATCTCCTGCGTATACGCGACTTAGTATGCATATCACCAGCGTGTATACGCAACTTTGACTTAATTAACCTGCGTATATGAGATTTCTCTTCATTCTTGTAGTCTGAACGGAGATCTGTCATCAAAGAGAGTTGCCATCAAGGACAACACCTGTATCATAGCGCCACACCTGAGCCAAAATGCCAACAATCTCCCCCTTTGGACTTGATGGCAACCTTCAGATCTTAGAATCATTCTCCCCCTTTGTCATCAAGGGCAAAGGGTTGTGCTCCCCCTGAGTACATGCTGATACCTCTGCTTGGCTGTGCTGAAACATGCTCCCCCTGACTGTAGGCTAGATCTGCAAAAGATGTTCTTCAACAAGAACCAAGACTTATACACCATAAGGGACCTTCCTATCACTAAAAGACTCAATACATACATCCATACTCCCTACCAAGAGGGGACACATCAGAAACAATCAATTATATTACATCATTCATCCCAGGCATAGTGGGGAAACCAACATAGGCCGTTACATGACCTTGACGCCATAAAAGAGATATCACAAAAGAGAGACATGACATAGAGACAACAGATCTAGACCAAGACTTATGAAAGTCACCAGTAGCATCTGATAAACATCTTTTAGATCAGCAACCAGGATTTCTTTTTGAGCTCCTTCTCCTGAAACCAACAACCAAAACATCTAAATGCCAACAATGCTTAATGAGACTTTTAAGCTGCTCCCCCTGAACCTGTGCCTGCTGCACCCCCTGAAACTGAGTCTGATGAATTCTGACATACCCATCTCAGACCTTTTCAAACCGGAGTTTGCCCTTGCTGTTCAGAACTCCATATACGCGATTTCTCCTGCATAAACCAGCGTATGTACGCGGATATACTTTCTGCAACAGGCGTACAACATACACGCGACTTACCCCGCACCAATAGGCGTATATACGCGGATATCCTTTACGTAACCTGCGTATACCAACTTTTCTGTAGAACAAACATGCTTCAACAGCAGGATGAAGCATCAACTACTCCCAGCTTTTGTCTGAGATATTCAAAAGTTTCCCTGGGCAATGGTTTTGTGAGAATATCAGCAACTTGTTCCTTAGAAGGAACATACTCCAACTTGACCTTCTGCTCAAGCACTTGCTCCCGAAGAAAATGGTACTTGATTGGTATGTGCTTGGTCTTTGAGTGCATGACTGGATTCTTTGAAATGCTGATTGCACTTGTATTGTCACATAAGATAGATACTGGTGGAGTGCAAGTGATTTGAAAGTCCTCCAAGGTCTGCATCATCCAAAGAAGTTGTGTGCAACAAGATGCCGCAGCCACATATTCTGCTTCAGCGGTAGATAAGGCAATCGAACTCTGTTTCTTGCTGAACCATGATACTAATCTGGAACCCATGAAGAAGGCACCACCACTTGTGCTTTTCCTATCATCCACACTTCCAGCCCAATCTGCATCTGTGTAAGCATGAAGAGTGAGATCTGTATTTCTAGGATACCATAAGCCATAGTTTTGGGTCCCTTGAAGATACTTGAAGATTCTTTTGACTGCCTGAAGATGAGTTTCCTTTGGGTTGGCTTGAAATCTTCCAACAATTCCTACTGCATGTGTAATATCTGGTCGGGTACCTGTCAAATAAAGCAAACTCCCAATCATGGATCTATAAGTGGGTTGGTGAACGGCTGCTGATTCATCATTTGCACTGAGGCTGCATCCTGTAACCATGGGTGTACATACTGGCTTTGACTCTTCCATGCCATACTTCTTCAAGATCTGCTTGAGGTATTTGGTTTGAGACAAGAATATACCTCCTTCATTTTGTTGGATTTGCAATCTAAGAAAATATGTCAATTCTCCAAGTAGTGACATTTCGAATTCTTTCTGCATAACCAAGGCAAAGTTTTGACTCATAGTCTCTTCATTGCTGCCAAAGATAATATCATCTACATAAACAACAAGAATTAGCAATTTGTTATTTTCAACTTTTATATAGAGATTGCTATCTGCTGATCCTTTTGAAAAGCCTTGTTGGTGAAGATATTTGTCCAACCGATAGTACCAAGCCCTTGGAGCTTGTTTGAGTCCATAGAGAGCCTTTTTCAATCTGCATACAAGGTTTGGATCATTCCCAAGAATGAAACCATCTGGCTGCTCAATATATACTTCTTCTTCTAAGTCTCCATTCAGGAAGGCTGATTTCACGTCCATTTGAAATACCTTGAAGTTCTGAAAGCTTGAGAGAGCAAGGAACATTCGGATGGCCTCAAGTCTTGCCACAGGAGCAAAGGTCTCTTCAAAATCTATTCCTTCTTGCTGCGCATACCCTTTACAAACAAGTCTGGCCTTGTTTCTAATTACTTCTCCATTTTCATTCAATTTATTCTTGAAGACCCATTTTGTTCCTATTACATTCTTATCTTTTGGTCTAGGAACTAATTCCCAAGTGTTGTTCTTTTCGATCTGCTCAAGTTCTTCATCCATTGCTTTGACCCAACATTCATCTTTGCATGCCTCTTTCACATTTTGTGGTTCAGTGGAGGAGAGTAATGCCAAATAGCTTGAAGCTTCTGCAAGTGTCCTTCTTGTTTGTACTCCTGCTTCTTTCTGCCCCACAATCTGAGATTCTGGATGATTCTTTTGAACATATCTGGATGGAGTCTTCTCTTCTATTATTGTCTGCTCCTCTGGTTCTTCTTGAGGTTCTTCTTCTTCATCATTCTGCCTTTGAGGGTAGCCTTCATCTTCTTCAATGTCTTCATGATGAACTTGCCTAGGAATATATCCCTTCTCATCAACCACTACATCAATGCTGTCAACAATTCTGCCAAGTCTTTTATTGTAGCACTTGTATGCTTTGCTATGTGGAGAATAACCAAGAAGAATGCCCTCATCTGCTCTTGGTTCAAGTTTTCCAAGTTGCTCATCAGTATTCTTAATATAGCATTTGCTCCCAAAGATTTTGAAGTGCTTCACCGAAGGAGTCTCACCACTCCAGAGCTCATGAGGTGTTTGAGTGCTGTTTACTCGGACATTTGTTTTGTTAAGAATAATAACCGCAGCATGTGCAGCTTCACCCCAGAAGGTTGCGGGAGTACCTGATTCATCAAGCATAGCACGAGCCATTTGTTGGATTGTTCTGTTCATTCTTTCCACAACCCCATTTTGCTGAGGAGTTCTAGCTGTAGAAAATTCTCTTCTTATCCCATGTTCTTCACAGAAATCGAAAAATTCATTTGAAGTGAACTCCCCACCCCTGTCAGATCTGAGGCACTTAATTTTGTGTCCTGATTCATTCTCAACCAAGGCTTTGAAAGATTTGAATTTTTCGAATGCTTCATCTTTGTGCTTCATAAGCCCTAACCAAACAAATCTGGAGAAATCGTCAATAAATAATATCAAATATTCTTCTCCTTGAGGTGTCCTTTTCCTAAATGGACCAAAAACATCTGTATGGACTAGCTCAAGAGGCATGCTAGCTGATCCTTCCTTCTCTGGAAAGTTAGTTCTGGTTTGCTTTCCAAACTGACAAGATTTGCATATGGTATTGTTTGGAATTTTGATATCTGGAAGACCACAAACTGCCTGATATTTGCATGCTTTCCTTATTTGTGAAAAGCTTAGATGCCCCAACCTCCGATGCCATAGCCAATGTTCATCATCCTTGCTTAAGTAGCATTGTTGTCTTTCCTCAAAGATATATAGATTATTTGGAGTCCTTCTTCCTTTGAGCACTGTTTTACCTGTATCAAGATCGCGAACACAACATCCATTTGATCTAAATATTACCTCTGTTCCTTGATCGCACATCTGACTTACACTCAGAAGATTATGCTTCAATCCATCAACATATAAAACATTTCCTGCTTTGACCTTCTCTTTCAATGGAGCAACACCTTTTCCTTTTATGGCTGCAGAGATATCGTTTCCAAAAGAAACTTTCTTCCCCTTTTCTAATGCAGTATATGACTCAAGCTTTTCTTTGTCCCCTGTCATATGCTTCGAACATCTGCTGTCAATGTACCATAGACTTTCTTGACCTTCTGCATAAAAGGCTATTCCACATCTTTCTGGTTGCGATTCCTTTATTCTCCATGTTCTGACATTTGAGGTTTGTTCCTTCTGAGTTGTCTTCCGGAACCTGCTCCTGCATTCAGAGTCTTCATGACCAAAGTTATTACAAATAGAGCATTCAACTTCATTTTCAAGAACCGAAAAGTTGTTATAAGTCCTTTTCATGGTTTCAGTCATTCTCCCTTGCTTTTGAGCTTCTCTAGTCATGATTGTTTTGTAGGCAACACATTGAGCTGCTTTGTGACCGAAGTTATGGCAAGAAAAGCATTGGCCATTAAAGAAACTTCTGCGATAATCAGATCTATCATCCAACCGATTGTAGCTTCTATTCATTCTTGGAGCAAATTGGGAAGATTTTACCTGTGGCTGATTGTAGCTTCTGTTTGTCCTTAAGGCAGTTTGTCCCTGAATTTCTTGATGGTCTTTATTTGTTCTTGAGATAAACTGTCCCTGATTCACCTGATGACTTTTATTTGACCTTTGCTCGCTTCTCCTTGCTGCATCAAGATAACTTTTAGAGGTAGAGGCTTGAGATGTTTCTCCATTATATCCAAGACCTGTCTTGATCAGAGGAGACCGCTGCACATTGATAATCTCATCCATGGTTTCAGATCCTTTAACAAACTTAAGATTAATTGCTTTGGTTTTCTCAATCTCCTTTCTAAGACAAACAATCTCACATTCCAATTTTTCAAGATGTTTTTCCTTTTCAGCTAGTTGACATTGTAGAGAATCAATAATAGCATTCTTCTCTTCTAGACAAACTTTGAGATCTTTCATTTCTTCATAAAAGCCTTCTACATCTAGAGCATCCATGTAGTCATCATCTTCAAAAGCCATTAAAAGTTTATATCTATTACCTTGTTCATCTTCATCACTATTTGAAAGACCATCACTATCCTCATGAGTGTAATAGCTTTTCTTCTTTTCATTCTGTTTCTTGTTCCATCTAACAGGTTCCTTTCCCTTGTCATTCTTATCTTTGTGAGGACATTTGGCAGCATAATGACCTACTCTTCCACAAGCAAAACATTTAAAAGGTAACTTACCTCTGAACCTTCCGGAACCCCTTTGAAGATTTCTGACAAAATTTGATTCTTCTTCTTCATCTTCTGGCACATGATTTGCTTCATAATAATCTTCTTTGCCTGAAGCTTTGAAGGCAGCTTCTCTTCTGTCTGATGGACCTCCCTTTCTCATTTCATAAGCGGTTAGAATTCCATGAAGCTGAGACATAGTGAGAATTTGGAGATTTTCCTTTTCTTCTATTGCAGATACTTTAGATTCAAACTTGGGGGACAATGATCTTAGAACCTTTTCAACTACTATAGCCTCTTTTATTTCTTCACCCAAATTTTTCATACAATTAACAATCTCATCTACCTGAAGAAAATAATTAGCCACACTTTCATCATTATACATCTTGAGAGTCTCATACTGAATCCTGAGAGTTTGAAGTTTAGCACGCTTTACCTGTTCATCTCCTTCATAGCTTGTGACCATTTTGTCCCATATCTCTTTTGCGGATTTGAAGTGCATTACCTTCATGAATTCCGTTTGGGATATACTTCCTAATAGAGTACTGACTGCTTTTGCATTTGTTTCATACTTCTTTTTCTCAGCTGCATCTGTAGGAGTAGCTGAAGGAAAGGCGTAGCCTGTTTCTACGATGTCCCAAACTTCTGTACCCAGAGATTGAAGATAGGCAGTAACTCTTACCTTCCAATAATTGAAGTTTGTCCCATCAAAAACCGGTGGCCTGATTGATGCTTCTTTCTCGTAGTTGCTCATGATGAACGATCTACCTTCAAGCGGTCAAGCTTCTCTGAAGGACCTGCTCTGATACCAATTGTTGGAAATAATATTGAGAGGGGGGGGTGAATCAGTATTATCAAATCTGTAAAACTTTTTCAATGCTCAGAAACATATACGCTACTTCAGTTAAGTAAAACTGCGTGTACACGCTACTGTGTCTAAAGAAACCAGCGTATAATAAAAAAAAACTTATGATTCATCAGTTTATCTTCAGTAAATGCATCAGGACATTATTAACCATGATAGTAAAATAGATGCAGTATAACAGAACAGATCATCGCACAAAAACCACACACATGAACACCAAGATATAAGGTGGAAACCCAATGTGGGTGAAAACCACCTGCTGCAAGTTGTCTCTATCTTTCTTTAATATGAAACTTCAGTTTACAATCTTTTTGTACTGGTGCAGCCTTATACCAGTACGCAGGCTACAACCTTCTCTCGTTCTCCAAACTTCCTTGGAAGGGAGCTCCAACCCCCTTTGCTCTTGTACTAGCTAAGATACTAGTACGTAGGTGCTGACCTACAATCTTCTTTCTTTCAGGTACCACCTTTCATACATTTTCAGACTGGATATTCCTGAAGCACAACATTACAATTTGAAGACCACAATTCATTCAACTTTCACAACAGATCATTGAAGCACAAAACAACCAATACTAGCATCATCAATCTTTGAATCACTGAACCCTGTCAACACCAGTCACAAGAACATAGAGCAGATTACAGAACTCTGCAATAGCAGTCAGATCCAACTGCAACCCCAAAATCAAACTTCAAAAGATATACGCTACTTCAATGAGAGAAACCCGCATATACACGCTCTTTTACCGAAGGCAAACAGCGTACAGATCTAAAAATGAATTCTCTTAACTTGCAGCTGTACCAGACATCAGTTAGACCCAGAACATAACATTGCGTCAGTATGCAGATCTAGAAATACGCATGATCAACCATATCATAATAGTGCATTTCAAACCAATAGACCTCGATCTATCCTTAGATCTAGACTTCCATCAGCCGATGTGATCTCTCCTTAGCTTAGATCAAGCAACCCAGAACCTGCATACCAGATCTCTTTCTTTTTCAGATATTCAACCCTTTTCAAGATATCCTTGCCTAATGATCTTCTTCTCCTTATATAGCCTTAGGCCTTGCTCAATACCAAGAGCCAAAACCATAGAAATCCAAAACCATCAACTTCAACACTAGAGATCTACACGTCTGTCGAGGTACTTTGGTCCAAAGACATGGGCACGAGTACCGAGGACTAACTACCATGGACCAAAAGGAAACTTCCCGACATATACGCCCTCATCTATTCATGCATCTGCGTGTATACGCGCCTTCGTATATAGATCTCCTGCGTATACGCGACTTAGTATGCATATCACCAGCGTGTATACGCAACTTTGACTTAATTAACCTGCGTATATGAGATTTCTCTTCATTCTTGTAGTCTGAACAGAGATCTGTCATCAAAGAGAGTTGCCATCAAGGACAACACCTGTATCATAGCACCACACCTGAGCCAAAATGCCAACACTAGGAAGAGGCCTTCATGGCTTAAGGGGTTACTTGATGATGCTGAAGGACATGTTGCACCCCGAGGAACCTTTTGTGAAAGTAAGAAACCCATAGGTATCAAGGATATCTGACCATCATGAGCACGATCATACAAAATGAACCTTCATCATTCTCAGACGTCATCAAGCATTAACTATGGAAGGATGATATGACCATAGAATACGAGTCTATTATGGAGAATGATGTCTGGGAAGTAGTTCCCAGACCCTGGACAAGACAATTGTTACTTCAAAATGGCTTTACAAGATAAAGCATGCAGCAGATGGAAGCACGGAGAAGTATAAGGCTCATTTTGTTGCTCGAGGTTTCTCCCAAAAGGAAGGTATAGACTATGATGAGATATTTGCACCTGTTGCCAGATATACGACCATTCGCTCAATCATAGCCCTTGCCGCTTCACAAGGATGGATCCTACATCAGATGGATGTCAAGACTGCGTTCTTGCATGGCTCGATAAAAGAAGAGGTCTACATGGAGCAACCCAAAGGATTTGAGATTTATGATCGAAAATCTCATGTATGCAGGTTGAAGAAAGCTCTCTATGGGCTAAAGCAAGCATCCCGAGCATGGTATGAGAGGATCGATAGCTACTTGATGAAGCTTGGATTCACTAGGAGTGAAGACGATCCTAACCTTTACTTTAAGGTTGAAGTTGACAAGCCTCTCATACTAGTATTGTATGTGGATGACCTCTTTCTAACAGGTGCAGACCCTCTCATTCACAAATGTAAGAGGGAGATGGCCTCTGAATTTGAAATGAAGGACCAAGGACTTGAAGTGTGGCAGAAGCCAAGGGAAATTTTCCTATCTCAAGGAAAATATGTGGTAAATATATTGGAAAGATTCGGTATGATGGACTGCAAGCTTGTGACTACCTCGAGGATCTTAACTTTTAGAAGTTATATGGTAGTGATGTCGGACCAGACTTGGGAAATGCCTCTGAGTTTCAAAAACTCATTCGCATTGATGTTCTTGGTGAACCTTCGTCCGAACATATGTTTTGAAGTTAGCATTGTGAGCTCATATTTGGTTGAGCCTCACTGGATTGATGCCAGGAATCTTCTGAGATGTCTTCAGGACACAATCTCTCATGGATTAAGATACACTGCCAGAGATGTGAGACTGCTTGGATAGACTGATGTTGATTGGGCCAGCAGTGTGGTGGACCATAAGAGCACTTCCGGGTACTGTTTCATCTTGGGATCTACTTCAATATCCTGGATGAGAAGGAAGCAGAAGTCGGTGGCTTTGAGCACTGCTGAAGCAGGATATGCTGTTGATAGCATAACCTCATGTGAGGCAGTCTGGTTGCGAAAGCTCTTCAGTGAGTTGTTTGGATTTACATTGGATACCACTGTGATTCTCTATAACAACCAGAGGTGGGATTCGATTATTAAGGAATCCCGTATTCGTCGATTGCTCCAGCAGATAGACATCATCTTGGATATGGTAAGCAAGGAGGCTCCGTCGCATTAAGATGATGTATAGGTTGATACACCTTGTCAAAGCCCCGAGGAAAGATCTAATCTGTGTTTTTCCCAAACGACTTGGAGTCGGTAAGAAACCCTTGTACAAGGGTCCTGCATGTTGCATACATTGAGCTCTGGGAGCTCTGAGGGCTTGCGGTTATTACTGGAGCAACATACGACCACAGGGTGACTCACCCTCCCCTAGTGGTGCACACTGGAACAAGATGATTCGCTCTCTTGTGGGACAAGATGATTCACTCTCTTGTGGAACAGGATGATTCGCTCTCCTATGTAGCAGGATGATTAGTTCTCCTGTGAGGCCCGGATTGATGTGTTCTCCATGGTGGCCTGGATTGATGTGTTCTCCATGGAAATTGTAGCAGGATTGATGTGTTCTCCTGTGAGGCCTGGATTGACGTGTTCTCCATGGAAATTGTAGCAGGATTGATGTGTTCTCCTATGAGGACAGGATTGATTAGTTCTCCTGTCGAGGCATCCTACCCATGCAGTCTGGGACTCATGGGAAGTACCTCTCATCTGATCAATGAGCAGGGAAATGAAGTTAGGGACCATAGTAGTACCGATGGACGCATCGTTGTAACTACCGTACTCCCTACGCTAGGATGACCTCCATTGATCTGGGATCAATGATACTGGTCTGGGACCAATGGTAGGAGTTGTACCATACTATGATGCTGACTTTGGGTCGGTTGACACTGGTCTGGGATCAGTGGTACATACTCTTAGACTGACTTTGAGTCAGTGGAGGATGATATTGGTCTGGGACCATTGGAGTTGTACTCACTATGACGTTGACTTTGGGTTGGTTGAGACTGGTCTGGGACCAGTGGTACATACTCTGAGACTGACTTTGAGTCAGTATGATACATCCTCAATCATTTCTTCTTCTTCATAATTCGGACAAAAGCAGAGTAGAACAGAACAATGCAAGAGCAGAGCAGAACAGAACAAAACAATACAGATCAGTGCAGGGCAGAACAAGAAAAATCAGAACAGGAAAAATAGAGCAGAGCAGGGCAAGGGTCAGGCTATACAAGGCAGTGCATTTGATGGATGAATAGTAACGATCGATAGACAGATTGCAGATGAAGTTCTCCATGGTTGAGAGGGAGTGTTAAAATTGGAAACCAGGGAAAAACTTCATGTGGGTCATCTTATTCATGGCTAATAATATTTTTATTAGATTCCTCTCGTCGAGAGGTGTAGGATTGATATAAATATCATCCAATTCCGATAAGTATTCATGGAGATATGAATTTATTTTGATTATGGAATTATTATCAAGCCGACCTACAACTCATGTAGGCTCAGAAGCCCAACAGTCGCATCTATTCACCCACCAACGTTGTGTATAAATATAATAGGACTTTTCCTCATTTTAGACTCACTCATCTCATCACATCTTTCTCTTTCTACTACGAAGATATGAGTCTCTTCTCTACTGCGCTGAAATGGGTCTCTCTCTCTCACACATGTGAAGCCGGAAGCTGTTGAATTTGAAGCTGCAACTGCAGAAGTAAAGATTGACTTGTGTGGTCTAGAAGATCTCCTCTTTGGAACTGCATTGTAGGTTCATCTGAACCTCCTTTGAAAGCCGCAACTTTTGGTGGTGGAATGAAGTCAATCCGACGAACAGTTTGCAAGATATCGACTGCCCTAGTTTGAAGCCGGAAACTGCTGAAACTGAAGCTGCAACTGCAGAAGTAAAGATTGACTTGCGTGGCCTAGAAGATCTCCTCATCTAAACTGTGCTATAGGTTCATCTGAACCTCCTTTGAAAGCCGCAACTTTTGGTGGTGGAATGAAGTCAATCCGACGAACGGTTTGCAAGATATCGACTGCCCTAGTTTGAAGCCTGAAACTGCTGAAACTGAAGCTGCAACTGCAGAAGTAAAGATTGACTTGCGTGGCCTAGAAGATCTCCTCATCTGAACTGCGCTGTAGGTTCATCTGAACCTCCTCTGGAAGCCAAAACTTTTGGTGGTGGATTGAAGTCAATCCGACTGTCGGTTTGTGAGATATGGTCTGCCCTAGTTTGATAATGAAGCCGCTAATGCTGATGCTACTGATCTAGGGTTTGCTACTACTGATATGAATCAGATTTATTGTACTATTTCTCTCTGCTGAATTGTTGAAGATAAAAGAAGATTTGATCAAAGGGTTTCCCCACACATTGTGGGGTTTGTCCCTGGCTAGCCGCCACATCTTGTGTCTCTTGTCTTGGCTTGTTTTCTGTCGATCGTTTAATGTTCTATTTGCACTTTACTTTATGTACATGTGATTGCTAATCGGTGGAATATAATAAGAAAAAGAAGTAAATTGTTATAAGCATAGAACATACCATAACTTAACACAATGTACTATGAACATGTACATATAGAGAATTCATTGTATGCATCGATGGTGGTACCCGTATACCTTTTAGACTTGGTAGGCCTCTTGAAGGAAAAGATGAGGCCATCTCCTTGATTAGGGAAATAGGAGTCCCATCTGGTATGATGGCCCCGTTGCCATTATCTTAAATATTTTCCTTGGCTCTAGCTGTCAGCACGTGAGAGTCTTATGCTGGTATCTTCAAACAACAAGGTACGTGTGCCTAGTGAATGCGTATGTAACTCATGTCTAGGTTCTCTTACTATAAAAAGGGAGAGTGAAGTGAGCCTCTTGATGAAAGCGAGTAGTCCATACCCAAGAAGAAACACAAGCAAGAATAACAAGGGTCTGTCCAACACCCAACATAATAGTCCACAATGGATGCGGCAGTCATTAAAACAAAAGTTCAAGGGAAAACACATACACTGTCCAACAAAATAGTCCACATGGGGGTGACGGTTGTTAAACCCAAGAAAATACAAGGATGGTCTATCTAGTGTCCGACGGAGTAGTCCACACGGGCGAGACAACAATGATAAAGAATACAACACATCTTCAATAATGTAAGTACTAAAATAATCGAAGTAGTTCAATTATCTTAGTACAAGTTAAGAAAACATGCATTACAAACATTTAAAGAATAGTCTTACAAACAGATACAAAACACGTGTGAAAACATGTTGGCCTGAGACAGGCTTCTAAATTAAGAAAAATTCCCAAGACACATCTGTACACCATACATCACTAGCCCTAGTAGTGGGGCATTGGAGCCACTCCTCGCTCCTCAAAGAAAAGCCTACAAACTCTCAAAGCTATGTTGGAGGAGCCAAGGTGAAAAGTCCTTTGATCATACAATGAGGGGGTATATATAGCCAAGGGGGGATAAATACCCCTTGTGACTCTTCGACTTCTCTCATGACTGTTTGAATTCCTATGACTTTTTGACTTGACATGACTATTGAACTTCATATGTGGGCCTCTTTGACTTCCACTTTACATTACATTGCTTACAACAAGTATGGCCCATAGTAGTGATGTCGCTAAGACAACTAATGACACAATTCAACATGACACTGCTAACATGTAATGGCTGACTGTGGTGTCCATGTCAAGCTGTCATGTTGTTGAGTGATGGTATGGTCTCGTTGTAACATGTCTTCACCTCCGGATGGAAAATTGTGCGGCGTCTTTGATGGTTTGGTCTTTGCTTGATGGTGCATGTGTATGTGTCCCTCTCACCTGCTTCTTGATGTGCTTCGTGCATTTGTTCGACTATGAACAAGTCTTCTAGCATATGCTTTTTATCCATCCCATTCATCATCACACCATGTTGATCAATGTACCTATTCTTGCAATCCCTGATGACAAGACAACATCAAATATAGAAATATCCTAGTCTAACATGATGCATTGTTTTTCCGTTTTAGTGTAGGTGACCGAGAGAGGGACATGGCACTGAAATCGCGTAGAGCACATCTCAGGCCGAGATGTGAGGCTCTGGAGCACTATCGGGAAAAATGGTGCACATGTCATTGGGTGGCCGATTTGCACAATCTGGGACTGCAATGATAGCTGTAGGGGAAAAACGGAGCTGGGAGGTAGAATTGCACAGTTTCTAAGAGGAAGACTAGGAAGAGTGTCAGGGAACTGCTGGGCCAATCTGTGCAATTTTCAAGGGGAGCATTCGGTAGGTCATCCAGTTGGGACCTGCATAGTTTCTCTGGGGATGATAGAGTGGGAAGTAGGAGGCATTGGCAGAAAAATCTGTGTAGATTTCCAGAGGAGGACATGATCGGGCTACAAGAGTTGTTGATCAACACAGCACAATTCTGGGAGATAGTCTGGGGCAGGAAACAGGGCTCCCGAACATAAATGCACAATTTCTAGGTTGAATGTAGAGCGACCTATAATAGCGGATGACAGACAAATCTACACAATTGTATGAGGGAGAACAAAGCAGGCCAGCAGGGAAGCCTGCCTGCCATATCTGTGCAATTTCTTGGGATAGTGTAGTGACACGGAGGAGAGGGTTGTCCCACATGTCTGCATAGTTTCTGTAGAAAGTGCAAGGCAATGAGGATGGACAATTTCTACGTAGTTTTGGAGATCAATGCAACCCTCAGTGACAACTCAAGTCATTTTTTCTAGTTGACCAACGAGAGGCTTGATGGGAGATCTTATGAGAAGTGCAAACTGGATCGGGTTCTTGGACAACTTTTTTGTAGTTCTGGGAGACAATCAACTGGATCATTTCTATAATTACATAGTGTAGGCTACCTGAAGGATAGCCTCAAGAATTGTGCAGTTCTGGGAAGCAGTGCAAGGTTACTGAGATCAGGGTCGAGTTGAAGGAGGGTTGTCTGGTCGAAAATTTTTCAATAAAAGTGATTGCGTGTGAAAGAAAGTGTACTTGTGAATTCATGACATTATGATCACACACTTAGCATGGCTTAGCGACAAGACACCTCAAAACAAAACGAAAATCATGTGATCAATGAGACTGACTTAAAGGTTACGAGGGACAAGTGCGACACTTGAGATATGTCTTCTAATGACTGTGAAGACACTTCCTTGATAGTGTATGCAACTTTGTGTGTAAGTGAGACTGATGTTGATAGAGCGAAAACAACTCATGCACATAATGACAAACCTTCAAAATTGCCAAAATAAACTCACAAGCAAACATAGCAATCAACATGCCAAAAGATGACCAGTGGTAAAACAAGCAAAAGGGTATGAAGACTTGACAAGAGCTCATGTGATGAGCCCGATTGTTTGTGACCATCAAGGGGAAAAACCAAGGAAGGCTCTAAAATTTGGATGCAGACCAATTTTTGGAGGGTGTTGCAGCTGCTATAGCACTTGGCGATACACTGGTTGAATACCATCTTCTTTGTTTCTATTAATTTTTAGCATAGGGCCTTGGCCTTTCAGTGAGTATTGATTCATTGTGCAGGTTACTTTGTCTTCCCCACTTACCCCATGGACATACACGGTTAACCTTGTACTAACTCTGTCAAACACAATAAAATTTTCAACTAGATCATAGTGTTTCAAGATCGGGAAGAGTTTGGTTCACAAGCTTAAGATTTGTAGAGTATAAGTTTTCATTTTTCATGTTTATCCGCTGCCAGCAAGCTTAGACAGTACCCCTATAGAGTCACGTAGGAACACAAACATTGCTTCACTGCTGGCGAGCCTGGATAATACCTCGATGGAGTTGCTTGCTTCATCACTCTATGCAGGAAGCCTTTCTCTTCTTTCGCCTTTGCATATATGGTGGCCTGAGTGCAGGCAATATTGACAAATGCGCAAATCCTGCTACAATTTCTTCTAAATCTAACAGAGTTCCTTCTTCTTCCTCCACCGGAGTATCAGTCATCTATTTCTAGATTGACTATTTATAAATTTCCCTTTTTTGGCCACTATCGCTAGTCCATTTCCATTAATCGCCTAACCCTTGTTATCGGGAGAAATTTTCATAACAGAGGCCCTCTTCTCACTATCGGAGATGTAATTCCAAAAGAATCATGTAATACACTATCGGTGGGGTTTAGAATGGCAATAACGCAAATAAGAATAAATTACACTATCAGCGGTTTCAAATTGCCTTAACGCAATTACGGATGGAAATACACTATCAACGCTATTTTCCCCAATGGTATGCGTTAACACGCAAATACACTATCGGCGGGATTTTATTCCATAAGAATGGGATAACACTATCAGTGGGTCACTATCGACGATTCCACGAGAAGTGGAATAATACTATCGCACTCCACTAACAGTCCTTTCCTGATGCGATAACACTGTAGCCTTATCGACGATCACAATCGGGTGTTTCAACGTTCCCTCGCTAGGCTCCTCCTTAAGACTTGTGATGGGATAAGCTTTGCGGACCCGATAGGTTATAAATCCTCCTTTATAGTGTTTTGGATCTGTTGGATGTGGAGCCTGATTATCTTCTATATTCAAAGGTATCGCCACATTGGATCCCATTTCGAAATGGGGGTGGCAACGCCGCCCGTAAAATATTCGCTGTAGGGGGGGTCCAGGGGGGTGGCTATGACCATTGGGAGTCCCCCCGTGGCGTGGGGTTTCGTGGGCAATGCCCTTGAAGCTAAAAACAACTATAAAATTGCCTTGTAAAAGTATAGTAATTTCTAGTCAATCTGGGCCGTTCATTAGGCAGATCATCTGACGGTAGAACTTATGTTTAGTTTAGGGTTTTTTGCCCTAGAAGGCAACCCCTCTCTTTGTATGAGGGCATTGTATTTGAGGTTGTGTAATAGATGTGTATTCTCTGAGCGAGAAACAGAGAGGTGAGACTGTGAGAGAAAACAGAGCCGATAAGGGATATTTCCTATGTGTTCTATGACATGTTGAAAGATGGAGTAGGCGTGGGCTGCATGCAGGTCAGCAAAAGAAAATTGTTCATGCGGCTTCGAAAATTGTTAGTTTTCTGCTACGTGAGGCTGTCAGTGCTGCAATCTACGAGGTTCTTGTCGGGCTCGTAGTTGGAGCAGTTTGATAGAAGTTTTTGAGAAAATCAAATTGAGAGAGGATGGATCAGAATATAAATAAATAAATAAATGAAGTCAAAATTATTGCATGTAAATGGGCATACTACTATAAGACCTGGTAAGGCATGTGTACCCCTCGGTGATCACCGGTAAAGTCTGGGTTAGACCTAGGTGATAGGGGGATGTCGGATTAACAATACCCTGGGTAAAAACTCTGGGGGGGTAAGAGCTAGAGTGAGCGGGATTGTCTCACTTAGCAGGTTTGGCTGGAGTTAGTCAAGGAACCCCAAATCAAGTTTAAGGGGGGAATTCATCCCCTTTTCACTCATGTGTCCGAGCCTATGATGCCATAACGTTGCATCTGTTCCTTTGGAAGTTAAAGCATTAATAGAGTTAGAAATACCATTGCATAAATACAATGTACCAACCTTTTCGCCTTTTGCTATTACCAAGGCTCCTTTGGTGACCTTCCAAGATTTATCTATGAAAGTTGTCACACAACCTTCACCGCCTAACTGCCCTATTGAAATCAGGTTTTTCTTTAGATCTGGAATGAAATGCTGAGTTCTTTGCAAGATGAATGGCACTTTGGCTATCACTATATAGTGTGCCCATATCATGCTCCTTACCCAATTCTCTCATAAAACTTTGTAACCAAATCATTTCTTTACTAGCCTCTGTAGCAGCAACATACTCTGCTTCTGTTGTTGAAAGTGCAACAACACTTTGGATTTTTGAAACCCAACTGACAGCTGTTCCACCAACAGTAAATACATATCCTGTAGTGCTCCTCCTATTATCTCTGTCACCTACCATATTTGCATCAACATATCCCTGTAGGGAAATGTTTGAACCACCAAAGCATAATGCTTGATTTGTGGTACCTTTCAAATATCGGAGTCATGATTTTCGTTACACCAAAACCCGCAGGTGTTAGTAAACAAACACATTGCTAGATTTAAGCACATGCCATGAAACACACAGGGAGAGTTGACCTTCTACACTGCCATTAATGCGGAGCCAACAATCACCCCCCCCAACGCGAGCCCAGTGTGTTTCGAACTCGAGACCTCTGGCTCTGATACCAGTTGTTAAGAAATTTACTGAGAGAAATAAATATAAAATAAATAGCAACAACCATAAACACATAAACACAAATGTTTATTCGGGAAAACCCCAAATCCGGGGAAAAACCCAACCTAATAAGATCTCAATAGCATTGGCCAAAACCCTGGCCAATTCAACCAAGTGAACCTTCACCGCTCACCTCCAGGTCTTGCATTACAATGAAGTCCTTCCAGCCTTTTATAAGCTCCATTACATATAATACCATGGGCAGAATACTATGGGTACACAATACCATGTGCCCCAAAACCATCATTGTTTAACCTGGTCAACTTTGACTCTATCCTGAGTCAAGTTTACCTAACAGGATCTGAATGTCGTAACTTCAAATTTCAGCACTTCAAAAGTTTAGCCCTCTCCACTCAAGCAATGCGATTCGATCGTGCTTGCAGACCCGATATGGGTATCAACCACACTTAATAAGATTTCAAGTCCGGATTCTCAATTCGGACTAAGTTTTTCATGGTTTCTTAGTGTAACCCAGAATTTCACCTGTGGGACCAAACAACGTGTATAAAGGAAACAGGGCACACCGATATGAAGGAAACACACTCAAACAGATTTCAATCAAAGTATTAGTTGGAAAAAATGGCCGAACCAATGTTGTAAATACTGAAAAGAAAACACTGTGTGAAGCAAAAAATACGTATAAACACCAGTTTTTTTAATAGACAAACAAAATTTCAAATGCATAGAAAGGGTTTTGGAGGTCACAACACCTCCAGGATCGACCAATACATAGAGATATTCAATTTTTCCTTCAAAAATATGAGATAAACCCACTCGGTCAAAATCCCTTTATGATAGCATCAAAATTACATATATACTAGTTCGTTTTAACAACCAGATCCTAAAATAGAGGCTTAAATTTATTACAACTATCAGTTCTGCGAGACATTCTCCTCGAGAACCTCCACTATTCTAAATAATCCTATCTGTTCTTCGAGGTATTCTCCTTGAGAACCTCCACTACAGCTTAACTATTTAACATTTATTACATCATGATTTATTCCTAGATTCTATCTCTATGTTTAACTAAAAAAACATGGAAATTGATGGCTAAAAGATCCCACTCCTTTACTTGTAGATTTTTCTGTATTTTTGGAATAAGTTTGAAGTCTTTTCCCTCCAAGTATCATGCTCCTGCATCAGACTCTTGAGGACAAAATTCTTCATGGGCTCCTGTCCATGAGCTCTTCTACAGAACTGCCCAGCTTCTGTAGCATGTTTTCTGTTACCCAAGTAGCTTCAGTAGTTGGCTGATCCTTCCATTTGACCAAATACTGAAAGTACTCTTGTCCTTTGTTTTTCTTGCACACTTTCTTGTCCAAAATCCTTTCTAGTTGTAACTCTTTTGTTGTAGGTAACTGTTTTACCCAGTTAATTTCCTGTGTCTCCTGATCCTTTTCTGTATCATCTGCAGTTTCACCTTCATACTTGTACAGGTCAAAAACATTGAAAATTGGAGATATTCCAACATCAGGGGGTAATTAAATTTCATATGCATTTGCAAAAAATTTCCTTAATACTCTGCATGGTCCAATTTTCTTGAACTTCAATTTGTTATACTCCCTCTTTGGAAATATTTCCTTCCTTAAGTGTGCTAAAACCAAATCTCCAACTTCAAAGTTCACCTCTCTTCTTCTCATGTCTGCTCTGTTTTTGTACTTGATGTTGCTATCCTGCAGCTATTGTTTCACCTGTTCATGTATTGCTTGCATTTCTGAAGCAAAATCTTCACCCTCTACACTTCTCATCTCATCTTTTCCCAAGTTTCTTAACTCAGATAGTTCTCTTGGGTGCATTCCATAAACTATATGGAATGGAATTTGTCCTGTACTACTGTTAGGTGAGTCATTATATGCATATTCAGCTTGTGCCAACACTTGATCCCACTGTTTTGGATTTTCTGCAGTAAGACTCCTTAAAAGATTGCCCAAACTCCTGTTCACAACTTTAGTCTGTCCATCAGTCTGTGATGATAGGTAGAACTGAAACTCAGTTTATTTCCCAACTTCTTCCTTAATGTCCTCTAGAAATGTCCAATAACTTTGGAATCCCTATCTGAGACAATACTTTTAGGCAACCCATTCAATCTTACAATCTCTTTGAAAAACAAATTAGCAATGTGAGTAGCATCACTAGTTTTATAACATGGAATAAAATGTGCCATTTTCGAAAATCTTTCCATTACAACAAAAATTGAATCATTTCCTCTTTGAGTCTTTGGTAAGCTGAAAACAAAATCCATACTTACCATATCCAAAGGCCTGTCAGGAATTGGTAATGGAACATACAAACCTGTGTTTTGGCTTCTTCCTTTTGCATATTGACAGACTTTGCAAGTTTTCACATATTTTTCCACTTCAGATCTCATTTTCGGCTAGAAATAAAATCTGTTCAACTGTTCATAAATCTTCTCTATACCAAAATGTCCTACAAGTCCACCACTATGTTTCTCTTTGATTAAGTTCTCCCTCATAGAATATTTTGGTATGCACAACTGATTTCTCTTAAACAACAGTCCATCTTTTAAGAAATAATCCAACAATTTATTCCTATCCATCAAAATAGGATTCTTACAAGATTCAAATGCCTCTTTAAAATCTGAATCTGTCTCATATAATTCTTTAAGAAAATCAAAACCTAACACTTGAATTTGACTCTCTTGAAGTAATAAATTTCTCCTACTTAAGGCATCTGCAAATTTGTTTGATTGGCCATTTATGTGCTTCAAAAAAAATTTGAAACCTTGAAGATACTCTACCCATTTAGCATGTTCCTGGCTAAGCTTTGGTTGCTGCATAATATACTACAATCCATGGTTATCTGAATAAAGTATGAACTCTTTTGACATTAGATAATGTCTCCACTTCTTCAATGACTGCACAATTGCATAAAACTATTTATCATAAGAAGAATAATTCTTCTTTGAATCATTCAGATTTTCAATAAAATAAGCTATAAGTCTGTCTTCCTGACTTAAAACACCTCCAATAGCTTCTCCTCTGGCATCACATTTCACTTCTTACTAAAATTAGGTAGAACCAAAATAGGTTTTTCAGTGATCTTCTTCTTCAATAGCTGAAAATTCTTTTTTGCTTCAGTATTCCATCTAAATGGTTTTTTATCCTTCTTTATGGTATCAATAATAGGAGCATTGGTCTTACTAAAATTCTTTATGAATTTCCTATAAAAGATAGCAATACCATGGAAACTTCTTACCTCAAAAACACTTTTAGGTGAAGGCCACTCCATGATTTCCTTGATCTTCTCTAGATCCATCTTCAACTCTTCAGTAGAAATGACAAAACCCAAATACACTAACTCCTCTTTCACGAATGGACAGTTCTTCAAATTCAACAATAATTTCTCTTGCTTTAACCTTTGTAAGAAATAATTCAGATGTCTCATGTGCTCCTCCTTAGACCTACTGTAAACTAATATATCGTCTAGATATACTATTACAAATTTACCAATAAACTCTTTAAGAACTTCATTCACAAGTCTCATAAACGTACTTTGTGCATTTGACAACCCAAAGGGCATTACTCTCCACTCATACAATCTGTCATTTGTCTTATAAGCCGTTTTCCATTCATCCCCTTCTCTTATCCTTATTTGATGATACCCACTCTTAAGACCTAGTTTTGTAAAATACTTTGCTCCACTCAAGCAATCCATTAAATCTTCAATTCTAGGTAAAGGAAATTTGTATCTGATTGTGATTTTATTGATGGCTCTTAAATCAGTACACTTTCTCCAGCCTCCATCCCTCTTTTGACTCAACACTATTGGTACTACACAAGGACTCAAACTTTCTCTGATTAGTCCTTTGTCAAGCAGTTCCTGAATGTGCTTTCTAACCTCTTCATTTTCTATAGGAGTCATTATATAAGCTACTCTGTTTGGTATATTTGCTCTAGGAATCAAATCTATATGATGGCTAATTATTCTAATGGGTGGTAACTCATTAGGAAAATCATCAACAATGATATCACAATAGTTGTCCATTGGAGAGGGAGAAGGGAATGGACGGAAGTAGGTGGAAAATTATGACACCACCGATTAGCATGACCTTTAAGGGTGAGGAAGAAAAGCACACAAGAAGACTCTTCATTATCGATTTCATAAGGTTGGAAAAATTGAAGAAAATCAGAAATGTGCATGGATATGGACGTTTCATCCTCACCATCAAATTTAATTGGGAAAAGTAATTGATAAGTTGATTTGGGAGTGAAATTTGATGAAGGGAAAAATTGGAGAAACATCCCGGGAGCACCATTAGTGTATGAGGCATTTTAGATAAGAGATTCAAACCAAATGCAACGAGCTCAGCTTGTCATCTAGCCCTCCTTCTAGCGCCATTTTGTTGATAGTGCTGGACTCGCCAAAAAATGGTATCTCCCCGGTATGAAGTTCCAAATAGACCTCACACCATTTGGTGTAGGAGTCCCATCTGGTATGATGACCCGGTTGTCAGTATCTTAAAGATATGACTTGGCTCTAGTTGTAAAAATGTGAGAGTGTTACGATGGTATCTTCAAACAAAAAGGTATGTGTGCCTGGCGAATGCGTAATGTAACTCGTGTCTAGGTTCCTTACTATAAAAGGGGAGAGTTAAGTGGGTCTCTTGATGAGAGGGAGTAGTCCCAACCCAAGAAGAAACACACACGAGAAGAACAATGGTCTCTCCAACATCCAACAGAATAGTCCACAGCGGATGCCATAGTCGCTAAAACCAAAGTTCAAGGGAAAACACATACACCATCCAACGGAATAGTCAACATGGGGTTGACAGTCATTAAACCCAAGAAAACACAAGGATGGTATGTCTAGTTTCCGGAAGAGTAGTCAACATGAGTGAGACAACATTGATAAACAATACAACACATCTTCAATAATGTAAGCACTAAAATAACCGAAGTATTTAAACTATCTTAGTATAGTTTAATCAAACATGCATTACAAACATTTAACGAATAGTCTTACAAATGGATACAAAACATGCATGAAAATGTGATGGCCTGAGATAGGATTCTGAATTAAGAAAAAGTTCCAAGACACATTTGTACAACATACATCACTAGCCCTAGTAGTGGGACATTGGAGCCACTCCTTGCTCCTCAAAGAACAAACTACAAACTCTCAAGGCTATGTGGGAGGAGCCAAGGTGAAAATTCCTTTGCTTATATAATGAGGGGGTATATATAGCCAAGGGGGGATAACTAACCCTTGTGACTCTTCGACTTCCCTCATGACTGTTCGAAGTCATATTACTTTTCGACATTACATGACTCTTCAAATTCATATGTGGGTGTCTTGGACTTCCACTTTACATTACATTGATTACAACAACTATGGCCCATAATAGTGATGTGGCTGAGATAAGTCATGAGACAACTCAACATGAAACTGCTGACATGTACTCGCTAACTGTGGTGTCAATGTCAAGCTGTCGTGCTACTGAGTGATGGTATGCTCTTAATGCAAAATGTCTTCACCTCCGCATGGAAAAGTGCACAGGGTCTTCGATTGTATTGGTATTTGCTGGATGGTTCATGTGTATTTTTTCTTTCGCTCGCTACTCGATGTGCTTCGTGCCTTCGTTCGACTGCAAGCAAGTCTTCTAGCATGTACCTCTTCTCCATCCCATTCGTCGCCACACCATGTTTCATCAATTTACCTGTTCCTGCAATCAGTCATGATGAGACAATGTCAAATCCACAACAACATGGGCATTTAGTTAACTTACAACATGGGCATTTAGTTTTTGGTCAATGCTCAAACTAATTGAATGTCAACTCATTTCTGAATGCGTTATACCCTATTGTGTGTTGGAAACCATGACAATAATGAGAGGGGGGTGAATCAGTATTGTAGCAATTTTACCAAATTAAAACTTTCTTTTACTTTGTGTTCATCATTAAATACTTCAGTAATAAATTAAATAACCAAAATATGAATGAATGCCAACAATCACAATGGAACACACAAGAATAAGTAATTGTTAGCTCTGCTACATATTGTTGATACTCGAGGAGCAGAAGTAAGCTTGGCCCTTGGTTTTGCTCAAAGGAGGCCTATACTGGTCACTCTCACCCTCTCCTTCACCCCACTTATCCTCCTTTCACCTCCATTTCCCGGGCTCGTTGTTAAAAATCATATAAAAAAAATTTTGCTCTGCCCGAGCACTAAAACCTAAACCCCCATACAACCATGTTCGCATGACCTCGCACCTCCGTAACCCATCATCACCTTTTAGTTGTGGTTGTCAATCGTCGCACCTCAATCCAACGGTTCCCCATCACATCCGACCAAAAAACCAGCTTGATTAATTCCCTACTGTCCGCTCACCCCCCATCACGATCGGACGGCGTCCACTCTCCCCGCAACCACAAAGTGTTGGGGTGTTAACGCGTGATGGAAGGGTTGGTTTCCCTCTCCTCGATGGCCACGCGTCACGCACCGAGTGGGATCACCTTCCATTGTACCTTTACCACCAAACAATAAACGGTGGTGCAGGAAATACCACTTACAACCCATCCTCCGTCCCTGCCCATTAACTCCCGCGCGTCTCCTCTGTCCGCCCAAGATCCAACGGCCCACGTTCATTCCAACCCACTTCTCCTAATAGTCCCCGCCAAGCCATATCCGTCGTCCATCCGCTCAATCCGACGGCTGATGCTCATCCTTCATCCAACCCGCCTGTTCGCCATCTAGTCCATGTCCCTACTCGCTCCGTGCACCTGAAGGATGAAGGTGACCAGTCTACCCCTACTAGGAGCATTTCCTCCTCAACAACTGCATTTAATAGATAGTATGGCCGAGAAGGAAACGTATAGAGCACAAATAGCTAAATGCATTTAACAAGTTATGGGACTTCATCCCATACGACACTCCAGTCACCCGAGAGGACAACAGAGCACCCCAGAAGATCAAATTTATCCACTACATCAAGTAATTGCACTCAGACTCCATCAGGCAGTTAAAGCGGTTGGTGGTCAATTATGACCCCTCCATACTTAGAATGGCCGAGTGCCTTTGTAACAAAACTCTATATATACCCAGAAACAAGATGTAATTAGGGTTAATGGTTGATGTTTTGATGTAAGGTTCAACTTCTGGAGACTGTAACTGCTTTGATACTTGTAACATCTTGTCTTCATTTTAAGCTAACACAAGCTTCTTTTGTTGTTAATTGCTCACTTTTCATTCTCTTTCTGTTCTACACTGTGCCTGATATGCTAAATTTCTGAGCTCTTGATATTTAGCATTAGAGGAGCTGTCATCCTACCTCTGTGTTAAAGTCTTATTTGTATCAGTGAATAAGTTATCCAGGTTTCTTTTCACCTAATGCCAGAGAGCTGTCATCCTGTCTGTGTGTTGGGGAATTAGATTTACAGGCTTCTTTACTGGTTGCAGTGAGCCATCACATGGTCTTATGCATCTGCTGGTGTGGTTAGTATTCTCCATATTCACCCAATCCTTAAATTGTGAGTAATTTGTGGTCTAAACCGTTGTAGTCTAGGGGTGTTCACACATGTCTGGAGTCAAGCAAAGTAAAAGTGGTTATCTGGCTTGAACAAGCATCATCTCTTCCATTCATCCACTTACAACAATAAGTTGAATTTGTAATGTTTTCGAGCATCTCCAAGCTACAACCTAGGAGAGTTTCTTGGGGTGATAACATTAATTGGCACCGTTGTCGGGGAGAGGAGATTGAAGCTCAGCTTCCCTGGGAGAATGACACAGTTCCAGCTTTGATGATAGACAAAGTCTAGACACATTTTTGGTTGTAATCATCTATCTGGCAACTCTACTGGAGAACCAACCTAGTGGCGACTCCACATTACAGTTCTGGCTCAGTTTGTGAGGCATACCCAGAGAAATCCTCAGAAATCACTAGCTGACCCAGTGCCTGAACCTGAGAAGATTGCTAAGCAAAGGAAAACATCACAGAAAGGAGCATCAGGATCAGGTAAGCCCAAAAAATCTTATGTATCTCTGCAAGAAAAGCTTGTGGCTGAACATGTGCATTTTAAAGATATAGAGCCTAGCATTGTTGGTAAAGAAATACCCGCAGAGATTCATAACCTGCTTGTTCATTTAGTTCCCCCTTGGATTCTAGTCCAAAGAAAGCCTTCCATACAGTCCATCATACTCGTTTGTCTCTGTCATCTATTTCGTTATTTCCTACCAGTGAATCTGCTAGTATCCTTCAACCTATCCCAGTCATGGCAGGCCAACAAGCACCCACTAAGATGGAAAGAATCATAGCTGCTAGGTATGGACCTCTGGTCTTGCCTGTTCCTTTGAATGCCATGCTTGCAGGAGAATATCAGAAATATATGCCTAAGTTCACTGGAACAGAGGGAGTAACTACTGAATAACACATTGAGTCTTTTTATAGTTATGCTGATAACCTAGATATTAGTGAGGATGACGTGTGGATAAGAGTGTTTGTCTAGAGCCTTCATGGAAAGGCCAGAAAGTGGTTCAGAGAGTTGACCCCTAGGTCTATAACAGACATTGAAGCCTTAGATGATGCATTTTTGAAGCATTGGGGATATAAGAAAGACTTTCTCTATTACCATACAGAGTTTGGAAACCTAAAGAGGGAGAATGGGGAATCATTACCTGATTTTAACAAAAGATTCAATCGTATGTATAGTAAGATACTAGATGAAGTAAAGCCTACCCCCACCTCTGCCAAACTCACCTATGCCAATGCTTTTGACTCTGATTTCTGCCTACTTTTAAGAGAAAGAAGATGTGCCACTCTAGTTGAAATGCAGGATGAAGCTTTAGAGGTGGAATCTAATATCATGGTTGCAGAAAAGCTCAAAAGTCATGTTGATAAGAGGAAGTAGAGAGGTGAGGTTTCTTCCTCCTCTGCTTCATCTTCAGAGCCTAAATTAGACAAAAGGACCAGAATGATAGAGTCATTGGCTGCTGAGATATCTAAGCTGAAGGTTGAGCAAAGTTAAGGGAAAACAAGGTTCCCAAACACACTTGCTCCAAGAAACCTAAGTCCATTAAGAAGAGCAAATGAACAATTGCAGATCATTCAGAGGAGAAAAGAAGCAAGTTAAGAACAAAGAGTTAAGGCTCCTTTCCAAAACATATTCATGGAAGAGGAACAACTTGAAGAAGAGGATGAAATTCATTGCATGGAAGATAAAGGCAGTGCTACCTTTTTGACATTGGCTACCTATGAAGAATCATTGCTGCAGGACCAAACCAGTCAAAAGTGGGACATAGAGGTTGTTCTGCAGACTGGTGAGTAGCAAAGATATAATCTGAGGTCAAAAGAAAACAATGTCAAGGAGAATCCTGCCCAAAGAGCTGCTGTCCCAATAGAGCAACGGAATATCAGACAGAAGAAGCTATTGGCTAATCCAGTCATCCTCAAAGCACCAGCTCAAGAGGTAAGAGTTCCTGACAAGTCTCCTTCCCCTTTCAGCTTTGAGTCAGAAGTCCAGAAGTTAAAAATATATGTACCTCTGATAGAAATTGTAAAGAGCAAAGTTTTTAGAAAGCCTATCCTTGATGCTATTGAGCTAAAAACCTCACCAGCCTCTACTGACTACGTCAATTTTCAAGATGATAAGCATGCAGTTGTGCTTAGCCCAATGATCGAACCTGCTGATAATAGCTCCCCATCATTCTATGTCTCCTTGACCATTCATGACAAAACCCTCCATAACTGCCTGCTAGACACAGGGGCCAGCCACAATTTGATGCCTAAAGTTGTCATGGAAGAGTTAGGCCTTGATATCACTAGACCATGTCATGACTTATTGTCATTTGATTCAACAAAGGTAAAATGCCTAGGATTGATCAAATACCTAGCCATTACCCTAACTCAGTTTCCCATGAAGAGCATGATTATGGATATTGTGGTAGCAGAAATCCCTCCTAAGTTTGGCATGTTGCTGTCCTGAGGGTGGATTAAGAGACTAGGTGGGACACCAAAGAATGATTTATCTTATGCCACTATCCCAGTCTTTGGAAGGGAAAGCAGGAGATTGTATAGAGAAGCATAGCTGGCCTACATCAGCAATGATGAAAAGAATCCTTCTAATCATCCCATTTATGCTGTGGACACTAATTTGGAGCATGTATCCTCCAAATTGAAGAATCCCAGAAGGCCTCACTCCAGCTCAAGAAACCAATAGTTTAGGCCGAGGGAAAGCAAGGAAGTCAGATTTGGGAAATGTTCTTTGATAGAGCATGTTCTAGGGAGACCACAAGAGTAGGGGTGGTGCTTTTATCTCCAGAACAAGAAAGCACACATCGTTTAAGCTAGCTTTCCAAGTTACCAACAATATAGCAGAATATGAGGCTCTACTATTGGGCCTTAATGCAGCTAACGACAGAGGAATCAGAAACATAATGGTGTTTGGAGATGTTGATCTTATCATTCAGCAAGTAAACAAAACGTTCCAAGCAAAGCACCCAAGGCTGAAAGCATATAGAGATGAGGTATGGAGACTCAAAGATTCTTTTGATAGTTTTTGTATCTCATATATCCTTAGAGTCAGAATTCAGCTCGCTGATTCCCTTGCTGTGTCTACTAGCATGTTTATTCCTCCCATGCCTCCCAGACTAGTTTATGAAGTTCAGATGAAATATAGACCATCCTTGCCTGATAATGTCCAGCATTGGAAAGTTTTTGAAGATGATGATGAAGTGGAAAGGTTTCTACAAGTCATTGATGAATTCTCTAAAATGAAAATTGATCAAGAGAATGAAGCCTTGGAGGAAAGCCCCCAATCCCAACTAAAGAACAAAATTGGCAAAGATAGCATTGTCCAATTGCCTAGCAATCAGATACCTAAAGCTCTAGTTCCCTTAGAAAATCTATTTGACCAGAATGATGTCCCTTATAAGGCTGCCCAAAAATAAGACCAATATGCAGTACATAAGCATAACATAGGGAGTCCAGATCATCCAAGATATATAAATCCGTCCACTCATCTATTTGCTGCCCAAAGTTCTGAGTACTGCAATTTAATGAAGCAATTTGCTGATGTTTTTGCCTAGGAATATAGTAACCTGAAAACATATGACAAAAATATCATCTAGCATAAAATTCCTTTAGAGAAAGACACCATTCCTTTCAAGCAGAAACTAAGACCCATAAATCCTTTGCTCCTCCCTCTGATTGAAAAAGAAATCAAGAAGTTGTTGGTTTCCAAAATCATAGTCCCTCTCAGATATTCAAAATGGGTAGCCAACTTGGTGGTGGTGAGGAAGAAGAGTGGAGAAATTAGGCTCTACGTTGATTTTAGAAACTTGAACAAATGCTCTAAGAAAGACAATTATCCTCTACCCAAGATGGAGCATTTACTGCAGAAAGTCTCAGGAGCCAAAGTGATGTCTTTCTTGGATGGATTTTAAGGGTACAACCAGATTGCTGAACATCCATATGATCAAGAGAAGACTACATTCACTACTCCTTGGGGTAATTTTATGTATTCCAAGATGCCTTTTGGGTTGATGAATGTTGGAGCCACCTTTCAGAGGGCTATGGATATAGCATTTGTGGGAGAAAAAGACAAATTTGTCCTTGTCTACCTTGATGATATAACAGTGTACTCCAGAAGCCATCAAGACCATTTGTAGCATTTGAAGAAAGTGTTCCTGAAGTGCAGAAGGTTAGGGATTTTGGTCAATCCTAAAAAGTCACAGTTTGCTTTAGAAGAGGGCAAACTGTTAGGACATGTTTTTTCTGCTACAAGTGTCAATATTGACCCAGAAAGAATAAGAGAAATACAGGCCTTGTCTGTCCCAAGATCAAAGAAGGATATTCAGTCCTTTCTGGGAAAGATAAATTTTGTAAGGAGGTTTATCCCAAATTTTTCAGAACTTGTGAAACACATTACCTCCATGTTGAAAAAGGGGTCATAAGTCAAGTAGACTGATGCAGCAAGAAGATCCTTTGAATCTATTAAGAAAGCTATTATGGAAGCTCCTACTTTAATCAGCCCAGATTACAACAAGGAGTTCTATATATTTTCATTTGCCTCTGATGACACCCTTGTAGCAGTTTTTATGCAAGTAGATGAAGGAGGCTCAGAGCATCCAGTGGCATTTTTCAGCAAAACTTTAAGGGATGCTGAGCTAAGGTACGATATCATTGAAAAACAGGCATATGCTCTTATCAAATCTTTGAAAGCTTTCAAAATTTACATTCTGCACTCCAAGGTAATTGCATATGTAACCTCTGCTTCAATAAAAGACGTCCTAACGCAACTCGATGATGATGGGAGAAGGGCTAAATGGATTGCAAATCTTATTGAATTTAACATAGAACTGAAGCCTACCAAGCTTGTCAAAGGTCAGGGCCTTGCCAGAGTAATGGATGAATAAAACTGTAGAATGCTGGACATAAATCTCACAAGCATGGTCTCAGAAGATGGACAGGCAACAGAAGAAATAACTGAACCAGGGAAAGATCAATCATTGGTAGAAAATATAGCTTCTTGTGAATGGTACTCTGCAATAGCTCAATTCTTGCTGAAGCTAGAAATTCCTCCAGGCCTTAGTTCAAGCCAAGCTAGAACTATTAAGCTCAGGGCAGCTAGATATTCCATTCATGAAAATCTGCTCTATTGGAGGGACCCCTCTGGAATTCTTTTGACGTGTCTGGACAAAGAACAATCCATGGAAGTGATGCAACAGTTTCATCCCAGCCTATGTGGAGGGCATCATTATTGGAAAACTATAGCCCACAAAATCCTCAGAGCTGGGTACTATTGGCCCACCTTGTTTGATGATGTCTTTTCCTTTGTTAAATCATGTGACAGGTGCCAAAGATTTGAGGGAAGTAGCAATTGAAGTCCTTGCCCTTAAAACCCATGCATGCTTGTGGCCCTTTACAGCAGTGGGGCTTGGATTTCATTGGAGAAATAAACCCACATTCTAGTGGCCAACACAGGTGGATCTTAGTAGCCACAGATTACTTCACTAAATGGATTGAGGCCATCCCTACCAGAAAGGCTGATCATCATGTGGTCATGAGGTCCTTGACAAAGAATATCTTCACTATATTCAATTGGCCACATAAATTAGTGTTGAGTCTTGAAAATGTCATTCATTTCCATTACACTTTCACTATTATGTCCATTATATCACCTCCATTTCACTACTATGTCACTACATTCATCCCACTTCCATTATCATTGGGCCACCTTTATGTTTTTCCAATCTTTATTATTTCTAAGCCTTTTAAGTGAATTTGTGGTTAAACATTAGAAAATAATGTGCATATGCTTATACCTAACAAATGGGTTGAGATTGTTGACATGTGTAGGTTGAAAGGAGGCTTCTAGAAGACTCTTATGTGACACTCTAAGGCCAAATTCGAATTTGAGTGGAAAGAATCATGGGATCATGAGGATATGTGTCACATCTCCTAATTTTATTGTAACTCTAAGAAGACATGTGTCTTATCAGTTCCTATTTTGATTAGGACTCTAGAGGTAGAGGGAGAGATTCATGGATTCTCATTAATGAGATGGTTTCTCATCTTTTTGTATAAATAGGAGATCTCTCTCCTTCATTTGAGAGCTTAACTTATTAGTCTTTTAGCTTGTGAGTTCTTTAGCTTGGAGTTTGTAGTTCTTCCTTGATGGCTTTTGAAAGCTTTGGAGAACTTTGTTGTACTTTCTAATTTTGAAGAATTTGAATAAAGCTTTGATGTTCTCAACATGGAAGGAGATGTGAAGTAGATGTCATGGAGCACATTAGAATGTAAGGTAGAGTAGATTTCATTTTGTAATTTTGCTTTGATTTCATTATGTCATTTGATTGCTTTCAAGTTGATAGATTAGATTTTTCATTCATGCAAGTGTTTTCAACCAGTTGATTGTAGGTTAGTAATGCACATAGCTTTTTAATGACTAATGACATGACGGGATCATCTTGTCCTTCTGCTAATTTATTTTTTTGAGTTCTAATTCCAGCATTGTTATTTCAATCAGTTTTGTTTTGCTCATTTACTTTCCTGCAATTTAGATATCATATTGCTTAACTTGTTCATGATTGCTTCCCATAAGGTAGATTGAGCTGAAGGGTAAAGGATCAGAAGAGTTGAAGTAGTGTGATTAGTTTCCTTTATGCAATTTAAATTCTTGCAATTTAGATATCATATTGCTTAACTTGTTCATGATTGCTTCCCATAAGGTAGATTGAGCTGAAGGGTAAAGGATCAGAAGAGTTGAAGTAGTGTGATTAGTTTCCTTTATGTAATTTAATTTCTTGCAATTTAGATATGATATTGCTTAACTTGTTCATGATTGCTTCCCATAATGTAGATTGAGCTGAAGGGTAAAGGATCAGAAGAGTTGAAGTAGTGTGATGAATTAGTTGCTTTGCTTTCAGTCTTTGAGTTGCTTTAAGTTCAGTTTTTACTTTCTTTTTCATACAACAGCAAGGATATTGGGTTTCATAGTCACTAGCTCATTGATTGGTTGTTGCATTCCATTTTGACTGAAGTAGCTGCATATTTACACTTTTGTTCAAGTACTAATTCCACCAATAACATGTTTTGAGATCTTTTGAAGTGCTAAAGTTTTGGAAGTTACCATTAGGGACTTAGGCCTTAGGCCTTGTCTTGAAATCTCTATCCATACTTGTCATTTAAAAGTATTATTAAGACCTTAGAATAGGATTTCCATTTGCATTAGACACTTTCGGAAACCAACAAAAACAAAACCCCAAAACAAAATAAAATCTATAAAACAACGAAGTAAGAAAAAGGTTAACTAAGCACATATGGTGCACCACACTTCATCAGTTTACGATACCCGGATTGATAATTTATGTAGAGCAATTTAAGACGTTAAATTGACTAGACAATTAGTTACAGACAATGCAGCAGCCTTTAGGGCAAAAGAATTGGTGGACATGTGTGACTCAGTGGGCATTAAACTGGTTCATTCCACCTCATACTACCCTCAAGTGAATGGTTTAGCGGAATCTTCCAACAAGAGTCTAATAAGGATAATTAAAAAGTTGTTGGAAGACAACAAGAAGAATTGGGATTCTAAGCTCAAGTACACATTGTGGGCTGACAGAGTAATCACTAAGAAATCCACAAGGAGTTCTCCATTCAAGTTGGTATATGGAATTAAGGCTATATTCCCAATATAGTTGACCCTCCCTGTGGCAAAGTTCTTGCAGGAAGAGTAGAATGAGGAAGAGGACTTGGAAAAAAGGATCACTGGTTTAGCAAAGATACATCAAATCAGAGAATAGCTGGTTGAAAGGTCTACAGAACATCAGAAGAGAATCAAGGAAACCTTTGACAGGAGGACAAAAAAAAATAATTTTCAGATTAGAGACTTAGTGTCACACGGAATTTGTCAAGGGTGCGGACACGACTGACCTTCCTAGAAGTCTAAGACATTCTAATGACAAACAAGACAAAATGGAGTGATCTTTCTCTAAATACACCTTTTACAACATGAAAACTACAAGTGTTTAGGCTTACCTTATTCCAAAACGCTGTTGTTGAAGTCCGTTCTTGACGATCCGGATGAGCTCCTCCTTCAAGTCAATTCCTGCAACCACAAACAATCAAACAATTACCAAGCACTTGCATTTCATATAATAAAACATATATTCAACATGCAGACCAAGGAACACATGAAATAACTCATTAACACAAGCTATTGAGAAAAATGAACCAGTTTGTATTAATAACGAAACAAAGAAACTCTTACAACCTGGCCTTGGTATTGTGCAAGTTCCTCCCAGGGTCCATCAAGGGTTTTCCTCTACTTTGACAAAGCTCATCCACTTCCAAGTAGAATCAAGTAAAGACAATCTCTCCTCACAAAGGCTCTAATGGAAGACCTAAATCCTGCAGCATTTACCCAAAGAAAATGTATAGCTCCAACCTCCTCTCCTTCTGGCTCAATGCCTTTATTTATAGTGCTGTAAAGAGGTTATTCAGGTCCACTATCAATGGGATCATCCCCCTCTTTGGGTGGGATAGCTCCCTTATTGATGGGATAAGTTCCCCCTTAATAGAGATACATGAACCAACTGGAGGCGCATCCATTTCATCAAACCGACCTCTAGAATGTTCTAGAAGTAACCACAAGTAACTTTTTCAAGATAAAACTCGCGCATTTTGCCTTTTACAGAGGGACGCACCTGTCCCTTAACATACAGAGCGTCCATGGACGCAGATTTTGTGAACATGGTCAGCGTCCCCGCAGGTAAGGCTAGAGAGAACCTGCGACCCCAGAGATAAACATAGTTTTTACAAGACTTTCTCTCTTCTTTGAGTTTGAGATGGATAACAGAGGCATGAGACTTGCCTAAGAGGGTAGCATGACTGTTGATTTGAGCCATACTAACTGTAAGTAGTCAAGGTGACATTTTTTAGTGTAACAGATTGCCCCCTAAAGTGCGAAGCCTGGAATAGAGTAGGGTTTTGTAATTCTAGGAAGGGTGAAGCGCCAATTTGTCACACGGAATTGGTCAAGGGTGCGGACACAGCTGACCTTCCTAGAAGTCTAAGACATTCTAATGACAAACAAGACAAAATGGAGCGATCTTTCTCTAAATATACCTTTTAAAACATGAAAACTACAAGTGTTTAGGCTTACCTTATTCCAAAACGCTGTTGTTGTAGTCCGTCCTTGCCGATCCGGATGAGCTGCTCCTTCACATTAATTCCTGCAACCACAAACAATCAAACAATTACCAAGCACTTGCATCTCATATAATAAAACATATATTCAACATGCAGACCAAGGAACACATGAAATAACTCATTAACACAAGCTATTGAGAAAAATGAACCAGTTTGTATTAATAACGAAACAAAGAAACTCTTACAACCTGGCCTTGGTGTTGTGCAAGTTCCTCCCAGGGTCCATCAAGGGTTTTCCTCTACTTTGACAAAGCTCACCCACTTCCAAGTAGAATCAAGTAAAGACAATCTCTCCTCACAAAGGCTCTAATGGAAGACCTAAATCCTGCAGCATTTACCCAAAGAAAATGTATAGCTCCAACCTCCTCTCCTTCTGGCTCAATGCCTTTATTTATAGTGCTGTAAAGAGGTTATTCAGGTCCACTATCAATGGGATCATCCCCCTCTTTGGGTGGGATAGCTCCCTTATTGATGGGATAAGTTCCCCCTTAATAGAGATACATGAACCAACTGGAGGCGCATCCATTTCATCAAACCGACCTCTAGAATGTTCTAGAAGTAACCACAAGTAACTTTTTCAAGATAAAACTCGCGCATTTTGCCTTTTACAGAGGGACGCACCTGTCCCTTAACATACAGAGCGTCCATGGACGCAGATTTTGTGAACATGGTCAGCGTCCCCGCAGGTAAGGCTAGAGAGAACCTGCGACCCCAGAGATAAACATAGTTTTTACAAGACTTTCTCTCTTCTTTGAGTTTGAGATGGATAACAGAGGCATGAGACTTGCCTAAGAGGGTAGCATGACTGTTGATTTGAGCCATACTAACTGTAAGTAGTCAAGGTGACATTTTTTAGTGTAACAGATTGCCCCCTAAAGTGCGAAGCCTGGAATAGAGTAGGGTTTTGTAATTCTAGGAAGGGTGAAGCGCTTTATCATTTCAAGGATTGTCTTATGGATGGCCTGGTTGGAACCTGCAATTTTCAACACAAAATACATGGATAAGATTATATCATCACTGAGGTAGGCATTCCCATACTCAGATTCAAAACTTTAACTAATGGACTAACTATTCTGATACAGGAATGATCTTGCAGTACATCATTTTTATAGACTTTTGTAGACACAGTATCGACGCAGCCATCTATTTATGATTAGTCTACATAGATAATGAATACAAAACTCCTCGCAGCCTGGATGGTAGAAACTAGATCCAGGGTCTTCACTTCTACTTCCCGAATTGGTACGATTCTAAGCATGTGATTAAATGATTTGATGTCGAACATGTTAGAAACCACTTGATTACCAGTCGATGATGTGAACTGTTAACAAGCGTGAGAGAGACCACCAGTAATGTCAATGGTTCTCAAAGTACCAAGCACAACCCGTGAAATGTGAATAGATGTTCTGATGTCGAACACTTCACGGAATCCTTTGATCGAAATTCAATGATGTAAACTGACGTCAAAGGCGAGAAACCTGCCATTGATGCATGCAGACTTCAAGGTACTGTCGATTCCTAAGTCATCTTTCTAGATAATGTGTTGATGTCGATAGAAAGTGACCCGTTGCAGGCAAGCCCACAACACGAAATCATTGTTCAAGCTGAAGAAATGTTGCTGTAAGGACTGACTCAGGGATGGTCAAATGGATGACAAGTATTTTGCAGATGAAAGTTTTGCTTGCAGACTTCTTGAACACATAACGACACGACAGATGGCTTGGTGACGAATAACTCAAAGTTAATCCCCGGAACCCGGTTAAAGACTTTCAAAGTGGTTTGATCAACTATGAGGTAAAAGATTTCCCAACCCAGGTGAATGAAAAGTGTTGTGTCCAAGAGTGGTAATAAAGTTTCTTCTGAGACAAAAAGTAACAAATAGGCTCATTCTTCTCTCTTTTCCCCCACCATTTCTGGCAAGTACCTCTTTATTTTTAACAAGCTTGAGGAGGATAACATATGCTTGATTATAAGCTCATCCTTCGGATGAGTCCAACCTAGTTTTGATTCGAACCCTAGGAAGGAGTGGTTCGTTCCTTTTTGTAATTGAACAGGTCCTCTACTGTAAAAGTTTAACGAGCCCAGTATAGGAGAAACTCGGCGTTTTTCAATTTTAGAGAGTCTGAAAAAACTAAAGGAGACTCCACGTTGAACTTTTTCGTACATTTGTGTCCCTCAAGCCCGAAAAAGTATAAAATAATACCTGGGGGAACCGCTTGATCTTGCGACCAAGGAGTACTTTCATAATAGTGTCATTGACCTGAAAAGTAAAAAGCGATCAAGGACACGTCGTTTTATTTCCTTATCGAGTTTGAAACGACAAAAAACCGGCAATCTTTTCCTGATTTTGCGGTCAGAAAAAAGCTAAAAGGGGACCGTCTTTTAATTCCGTTTTAACGAGTGTAAAAGAAATGCTCGGCAATCTTTTCATGTTTTAAGAGTCTGAAAAGGGCTTAAAAGAGAACTCCAAGGTTTCACTTTTTCGTAAGTTTTAACGAGTTCGAAAAAGGGATAAAAATGTACTCATGGTTTTCACTTTTTCGTAAGTTTTAACGAGTTCGAAAAAGGGATAAAAATGTACTCATATGGCCGACTTTCAATTTAATTTACGAGTAGGAAAAGATGGAAAGAACTCGGCATTTTCATTTTTTTACGAGAATGAAAGATAGCAAAATAATCTCGGGATTTTCATGAGCTTAACGAGTCTTGAAAATAACTGAAATTGATTCGAGATAGGTTTCATTTTTACAAAAGCTTGAAACAGAGAAAAACTATGCTTCAAAGTAGTTTCATTTTTACACAAGCTTGAAACAGAGAGAAAACTGTGCTTGATGCCCCCTAAGCGTAACTGCTAGAGCGCATGCCCCCCAGCTTCATTTCATTCAAGTACGGTGGATGAAATGAAGGTTCAAGAACGAGATCATTTGAAAGACTCGACCTAAAACTGTAAGAAAATTATGCAAAAAACTGAAATAACTAACCTAAATATCAAACTTAACATCTATGAGGTCTAGTCAAACTCTCGACTCAATTAGAGGAGGATTTGTTTCATTTTTTAACGAGCTTGACACAGGAAAAGAACTATGCTCGGATTCAGTTTCATGTTTATGCAAGCTTGAAACGAAAAACTATGCTTGTTATAAGTTCACATGCCCCCAGCATAATAATGCAAATCAAGGTACATGCCCCCCAAGCTTCATTGCATTCAATGAGGTGGATGGAATGAAGCTTTACTTTCAAGATCTTGGAAAGACTTGTGGGAGTTGTTTCATTTTTTAACGAGCTTGACACAAGACAAGGAACTTTGCTCATAACTACTTTCTATAATCTACCTAACAAAAACTCTACTCTAAAAACCTTGATTCATTTTTGAACGAGCTTGACACAAGACAAGGAACTGTGCTCATAAAATCCTTGATTCATTTTTTAATGAGCTTGACACAAGACAAGGAACTATGCTCCAGAAGTTCTCATGCCCCCAGCATAATGATGCAAAGCGAGGTACATGCCCCCCCAGGCTTCATTGCATTCAACCGGCTGGATGAAATGAAGGTTTACTTTCAATATTTAACTTGAAAAGGGAGTTGTTTCATTTTTAAGGAGGTTGACACAAGAAAAGAACTATCCTCAAACCTGATTCATTTTTTAACGAGGTTGACTCAGTAACAGGAACTGTCCTCTAACCTGATTCATTTTTTAACGAGGTTGACTCAGTAACAGGAACTGTCCTCTCACCTGATTCATTTTTTAACGAGGTTGACTCAGTAACAGGAACTGTCCTCTTACCTGATTCATTTTTTAACGAGGTTGACTCAGTAACAGGAACTGTCCTCTTAAAATCCTACTTTCTAACTATCTATATAACCTATCCTTGTTTCATTTTTTAACGAGGTTAACACAAGACAAGGAACTATCCTCGAACTAACTGATTCATTTTTTAATGAGGTTGACACAGGAAAAGGAACTTTCCTCGGACACACTTACTTTCTACAATCTACCTACTTATCCTAAAACCTACCTGATTCATTTTTTAATGAGGTTGACTCAGTAAAAGAACTATCCTCATACACTGATTCATTTTTTAACGAGGTTGACACAGTAAAAGGAACTTTCCTCACAACATCCAATTTCATTTTTTAACGAGGTTGAGAGAGGAACAAACTATCCTCGTACACACTGATTCATTTTTTAACGAGGTTGACACAGTAAAAGGAACTTTCCTCACACTCCTTGTTTCATTTTTTAACGAGGTTGATACAAGAAAAAACTATCCTCGCAGCATCCTGTTTCATTTTTTAACGAGGTTGGCACAGGAAAAGGAACTATCCTCGCACTTCACTGATCATGGCTTCCAACTGGAAGAAAGACATGTCAATGGACACACCTTGATCATGGCTTCCAAGAGGTCTTCATCCGAAGGAAGAATACTTCTTGGGAAGGAACACATGTCAAGGGACTCAAAAGGGATAAGAACATCGTGTTCAAGTAATCCCATAGAGTTTTCCATGTCAATTACCGGAGCTAAATCAAAGGAAGATGAGCAAACAGTGAGAGGCTCACTTACATCGGTAACTGAAATCATGGGACCGGTTGCCACGTAATTAACCCGTGGCAGGGTAGATACCACTTTAGAATCAGGAACATTTAGGGGTGTCATATTATTGGTAGTTGAAAAAAGACTAGGGAACGAAAGCTGGTCTACAGTCACAATACTGCCATTGTGAGGGAAAGACATCACGCGAAAGAGTGTCGATACGACAGCTTTCATTGCATAAACATAGTCTCGCCCAAGGAGTAAATTGAAATCCAAGGGACCTCGAACTACCATAAGATCAACACAAACAGTTTTACCTTCCAAGGTAATAGAAAACTTAGGAAGGATCCCTAAAGGTTCACTAATTGTTCTGTTAAAAGCTTTCAGATTCTGCGTAATAGGCGCAAGCTGAGGGGAACCCAAAGCTTTCCAAACAGCTGAGGATAAAATACTAACAGAAGCACCTTCATCTACCTGAGTACGATGTATGTCCCTACCACCAGCCTTGACAATGATTTGGAAAGGGATGGAGGAAGGAAGACGAGGTTCTGTCAGTCTATTCCAATCAAAGGAAAAGACCTCAGTACTTGGAGGGGGTTCTGTAGAAACAGGTGAAATGCCCCCCGGCATAGAAGAATCCGATGTAACAAGAAGAACATCAGCAGTATGAAATTTACTCTCGAAAAGGAGAGTGTGATCGACCGAATGTGAAATTGAATCGACCACTTGATCAACTAATGGATCATCAACCTGAGTGACATGAGTTTCACTCTCCAATGGGAGAGTGTGATCGACTGTACTTGAATTTAGATCAATCACTCCGTCAGTTGACGGTAGGTTGGGAGAAAGTTTACGGTAACCAGTTGGAAATTCTTGCTGTGGAACAGTAAGGTTTTCCAACAATGTTGAGGCTTCATCCATGTGAGGGAAAATGTGAGTTTGATGACTCCCTTTGCATAACTTACAAGGAAACCTAACTTTACCCTTTTTCCCAGGAACCTGACTATCACTGGTTGATGGATCAATGGAAAGTTGATGAGATTTTTCTGACCATACTTCCAAGACCTTTGGAATACTAGGACAATTGACAAGGAAGTGGTGACCCTTACAAAGCCTGCAAGGGTATTTGGGTTTACGGTGCATGTCGGAATTTTCCTCAACACAACTAACACTTAAAGCCATGGTTGGTTGGTTGACTTCTTTCTTATCTTGCTTCTTCTTCTTCTTCTTCTTCTTCTTCCCTTTCTTCTTCTTCTTAGCCTCCTGGTTACTAACATCAAGGCTTTTACCAGGCGAAGAGGAAGAAATGGAGGAAGAAAAATTAGGCGAAGAAGGTAAAGGGTCAACAGAAGGTTGGTGATGTTGAGATGGTGAACTCTGTTGAGGTGAAGCATCCGGTTGAGATGGAACAATTGGAGTATTTTGGGCCAACGAAGTTGAAAATAACCATATCGGTAAACCTATTGTAAATCCAGGTAATGACAAAGTAGCCATATAAGGAGGACCAACATTTCCAAAGTAAGGAAAAGTACTAGGATTCTCATTAGGAGGGGTTCCTAGGTTGATAAATTCCGGAACATTTGCCATTATATTCAACTTCAGTGAATTTTATTAACAATTTAAAGCTAAAATTAACAATTAACAATTCACACTTAACAACTAAAATTCACAATTCACACCTATGGTCTCTAAAAGTAAAAACAAACAAATTAACACGCGCTATCAAATCTAGGAGTCAAACCACACACAAACAGTAAGCTCTCCGGACCGAAAACACTAGTTGGTGATGAAGCCCAACCTCGCAGAATTCAGTACAGAAATGGCGGGTGGAACAGTTACCCCGGCAACCTGCTTAATGAATAGACCGGCACAAGTTCCTCCACTTTAACCGTCTCGAAGTGAAGTGAACCCCCCGGAAAATCCAAGTGAGTATAACCGACGTCTGCTCCAGGTACAGTGGGACCTTCCCTCCACCGTCACCTCGGTAGAACCCTAAAGATTATGGTCACTAAGGTCACCAACAGTAACAAATACACCTGGGGGAACAGTCTAAACTCCGACAGCACGCAAGGGCAGAGTAGCAAGCTCAATCCCCTTACCGGCTCCTTGACAACAATCCAAGGTTTACCGATAAGTGACCCCTGGCTCCTCGACAATGGTTAATCCGAGGTTTACCGTTTGTAATACGTACTGTCTGGCGTCGTTCCCAACGAGGGGGGAATGATCCCCTCACTGGTTCGGACACGAGCTCGTGCTTCTCCTTTAAGAGGAGCTTTCCCAGAGTGCAATTGAAACAATTGGATTTATTCTACTCAAGATAAACTATCTGTTTGGTTTTGTAGTCTTGGAGAGTTAAGTACTCACCTACTCCAAGACCCTAGCCTAAGCTATATTGGTGTTTCAGAGCCCTAGAAATGTAAAAATTACTAGATGAATTTTAATTAAGCACTGTGTTATTAAGGCTGTTATTACTCAAAGGGGTAAATGGAGATGAAACCAATGGTGTTATGACCCAACTCAACTGAATGCAATTGAATATGATAATGCAATCCTTTCAATTCGATGAATCCTAACTAGAGTAAGGAGAGAGTTTCCATTCACTTCCAACAATGCAAAAAATTGATCATTAAGAGAAAGTTTAACAAATTCTCTAATGCACTAATTTCATCAAGAAAAACTAATGCAAATCAATTCCAAACCAATTTTTATTTTTATTTTTGTGTAAATTCAAATCAAAGAAAGCTGATCTAAATCTACGATTGATTTTTCAGAATGTAAACTATGCAATTGTAATCTATGCACAATTCACATGAAAAGTATGCAAATGTAATCTATGCACATTTTTCATTCATATTCTGAAACTGAGAACTCTAATTATGCAAATGTGATCTATGCAAGAGAATTCTCAAACACAAGACGATTCTAATGTGATCTAAGAACCAATCAAGTGCAAATTGAGAAAATTGGGTGAGAGTTCCAAAGATCAAAAATAAAAACACTCAAAGGCGATTAACACTCATACACAATTTAGCCCCCCCCGGCGAATGAGGGGGAAATTTTTTTGCAAAAACAGAAGCAAAAAGATGCAAAATTGTGAAAAGACTGAGAGAAACCTCCAAGTAATGACCAAAGGAAATCAAATTAAGAATTTCTCAAAAAAGAGACTCAAAACACCCAATTGATGAAAGCTAAAAGCAGGAATGCTAATGAAACAAGTTCAGGTGAAAATGTTTGACAGGGTACTAAAGGATCTGGGCAGAAAACACTAAGAAAAACCAAAATCTAAAAGCAATTAAAGCAAAAATGGAGTTTTCCTAAATTTTTACAGGAAGACGCAGGCAACCCGTTAGAACAGGCGCGGGCCCGCTCTATGCAAACGGCAACAGCGCGTCCAAAGACGCACTGTGCAGTACACAGAGGGTGCGTCCTTCTGGAAAAGTTGAGAAAAACCAAATCTAACTAAATCTAAAGCTAAGCCACCCAAATACTAATTCTCACAGTCAAAAACCAGAAAATAAAAATGATTTTCTCAGAGCAAAGTTCACACAAAGGAAAAGACTTTCTCATTAATGGATTCCCCAGCGGAGTCGCCAATTTGTCACACGGAATTTGTCAAGGGTGCGGACACGACTGACCTTCCTAGAAGTCTAAGACATTCTAATGACAAACAAGACAAAATGGAGTGATCTTTCTCTAAATACACCTTTTACAACATGAAAACTACAAGTGTTTAGGCTTACCTTATTCCAAAACGCTGTTGTTGTAGTCCGTCCTTGCCGATCCGGATGAGCTCCTCCTTCACATTAATTCCTGCAACCACAAACAATCAAACAATTACCAAGCACTTGCATCTCATATAATAAAACATATATTCAACATGCAGACCAAGGAACACATGAAATAACTCATTAACACAAGCTATTGAGAAAAATGAACCAGTTTGTATTAATAACGAAACAAAGAAACTCTTACAACCTGGCCTTGGTGTTGTGCAAGTTCCTCCCAGGGTCCATCAAGGGTTTTCCTCTACTTTGACAAAGCTCACCCACTTCCAAGTAGAATCAAGTAAAGACAATCTCTCCTCACAAAGGCTCTAATGGAAGACCTAAATCCTGCAGCATTTACCCAAAGAAAATGTATAGCTCCAACCTCCTCTCCTTCTGGCTCAATGCCTTTATTTATAGTGCTGTAAAGAGGTTATTCAGGTCCACTATCAATGGGATCATCCCCCTCTTTGGGTGGGATAGCTCCCTTATTGATGGGATAAGTTCCCCCTTAATAGAGATACATGAACCAACTGGAGGCGCATCCATTTCATCAAACCGACCTCTAGAATGTTCTAGAAGTAACCACAAGTAACTTTTTCAAGATAAAACTCGCGCATTTTGCCTTTTACAGAGGGACGCACCTGTCCCTTAACATACAGAGCGTCCATGGACGCAGATTTTGTGAACATGGTCAGCGTCCCCGCAGGTAAGGCTAGAGAGAACCTGCGACCCCAGAGATAAACATAGTTTTTACAAGACTTTCTCTCTTCTTTGAGTTTGAGATGGATAACAGAGGCATGAGACTTGCCTAAGAGGGTAGCATGACTGTTGATTTGAGCCATACTAACTGTAAGTAGTCAAGGTGACATTTTTTAGTGTAACACTTAGTTCTCAAGTGGGATGCGCTAAAAGAAAAGAAAGGCAACCATAGGAAGTTTGATTCTTTATGGACCAGGCCCTTTATCATTTCTCAGATCCAAGGAAACAATACTTTCAAGCTGCAAACTATGGAAGGGGACACAGTTTTTGATGGCCCAATTAACGGGCATTTTCTGAAAGTTTATGTTATTTAAGGCCTTTAGCCTTAAATTTGTAAATATGTTATTTTATCAGTTTTTAGTGTAGGCTCAGCTAGACTCCATACCCAATGGAACATTAGGAAATATTGCTAATTTGGTTTTCACAGGAAAAGAAATGGTCTGTAGTTCTTGAGACCTCACAGGGAGGATCTCATCCCCAGAAGGAGCCAGTGTTAGCTCTGGTACATATTGCTGATACTCGAGGAGCAAAAGTAAGCTCAGCCCTTGGTTTTTCTCAAAGTAGGCCTATACCGGTCACTCTCACCCTCTCCTTCACCCCACTTATCTTCCTTTCACCTCCATTTCCTGGGCTCATTGTTAAAAATAATATAAAAAACATTTTTCTCTTAAGCTCAAGCGCTAAAACCTAAACCCCCATACAACCATGTTCGCATGACCTCACGCCTCCATAACCCATCGTCGCCTTTTAGTTGTGGCCATCAATCATCGCGCCTGGATCCGACGGTTCCCTGTCACATCCGACAAAAAAACCAGCTCGATTGATTCCCTACCGTCCAATCATCCCCCATCACGATCGGACAACGTCTACTCTCCCTGCAACCATAAAGTGTTGGGGCATTAAATCGCAATGGAAGGGTGGTTTTCCCTCTCCTCTATCGCCATGCGTCATGCGCCGAGTGGGATCGCCATCCATTGTACCTTTACCGCCAAACGATCAATGGTGGTGCGGGCAATACCACTTACCGCCCGTCCTTCATCCTCGCCCGTTAACTCCTGCGCGTCTCCTCCATCCGATAGCCATTGGATCTATCCGCCCAAGATCCAACGACCCATGTTCATTCCACCTCGCTTCTCCCGATAGTCCTTGCCAAGCCATATCTGCTGTCCATCTGCTCAATCGTATGGCTGATCCTCATCCTTCATCTAACCCACCTGTTCACCATGCAGTCCACGTCCCTACCCGCTCCGTGCACCCAAAGGATGAAGGTGACCAATCTACCCTTACCAGGAGCATTTCCTCCTCAACAACCGCATTTAACAGACAATATGGCCGAGAAGGAAAAGGACAGAGCACAAACAACTAAATGCATTTAACAAGTTATGGGACTTCATCCCATACAACACTCCAGCCACCCGAGAGGACAACAGAGCACCCGAGAAGATCAAATTTATCCACTATAGCAAGCAATCGCACTCAGACTCCATCGGGCAGTTAAAGCGGTTGGTGGTCAATTATGACCCCTCCATACTTAGAATGGTCGAGTGCCTTTGTAATAAAACTCTATATATACCCAGAAACAAGATGTAATCAGGATTGATGGTTGATGTTTTGATGTAAGGTTCAACTTTTGGAGAATATAACTAATTTGATACTTGCAGCGTCTCGTCTTCATTTTCAACTAACATAAGCTTCTTTCGCTGTTAATTGTTCATTTTTCATTCTCTTTATGTTCTAAGTTGTGCCTGATACGCTGCATTTCTGAGCTCTTGACATTTAACATTAGAGGAGTTGTCATCCTACCTCTGTGTTAAAGTCTTGTTTGTATCAGTGAATGAGTTATTCAGGTTTCTTTTCACCTAATGCTAGAGCGCTCTCATCTTGTCTGTGTGTTGGGGAATTATATTTTCAGGCTTCTTTACTAGTTGTAGCTAGCCATCACACGGTCTTGTGCATCTGCTAGTGTGGTCAGTATTCTCCATATTCACCCAATCCTTAAATTGTGAGTAATTGGTGGTCTAAAGCCTTGTAGACTGGGGGTGTTCACGCATGTCTAGAGTCAAGAAAAGTAGAAGTGGTTATCTGGCTTGAACAAGCATCATCTCTTCCATTCATCCATTTGCAACAATAAGTTGAATTTGTAATGTTCCTGAGCATCTCTGAGCTACAACCTAGGAGAGTTTCTTGGGGTGATAACAGTAACTTAAAAAATTTCTCTTCAATTGATTCATAGGGAAAGCAACAACTTGTTTTTACAATTTCTCTGGTTGCAACTAGCAGGAAGCTATAACTCCATGATTTATCAATTACAACTGAATGGAGCTACAACCTCAACTATTCTCTAGTACCCACTAGAAGGAGCACCAACCCCTAATCCACAAGATACAACTTTCATTAGACACTCATTATTCAATATTTCATCCATTTTTCAATGATTTACTTCTCTTCCTTAAAAAAAAAGTGAATCCCTCAAACACCAACACCTTCAGCAATCTTTGATTACCTAAAAACACCTTGTTGCACTAGAAGTTTTGTCTCAAAAACTTGTTGATTCTGCTTGATTAGGCCTAGCTTTGTAGATTCTTGTTGTTGTTAAGTTTGGCTTTATTTATTTTTGAAATTGTGTATGGAGCCTTATTTTGGCTTTTTTCTATTCATCTTAGTTTTCTACACATGTTCTCCAAGTTATATAACCTCAACAACCATTCTCTACCAATTAAACTAAGTTTTTTTGCATATTTTTTTGCAGTCTGTCATTTTTAACAGGTTTTAGTTGTGGTTTGTTATTTTTGTCTGTAGTTAACTCTGTTTTAAGTGCTTAATTTTCTACCAAACTTATAGTTTCACCAATTTTTCCTTTTGACACATTTTCTTGCCTCCTTTACCTATTTTTGATGCCATAGAATCGGTTTTCTCGACCATCAGCTATGTTAGGGTCCTATAATAATATGATTCATAATTTTGAATTGGCTATGGTTAGTCTTGTAATATTGAACATACTTTTGCTTTCTGAAAAATGTTTTCTATATTAAAAATTAAAAAATGTAAAGAGGGTATGTCCTAAAAGAATAATCAAAGGGTAAAAAGAAAAGAAAAGATCAAAAAATTGAAAAATATGAACCCCAAACAAAAACAGATCATGAAAGTGTGCAAATTCAACTGCCATTGATTTTACTTTTATGTGCAAAATAATGGTTGTGTGTAGCTTTTCATAAATGCCACAACCCATGATAGTCAAATTGCTTAATCTTGACTAATCTATGCTTTAAATTTCATGTTTATAGATAGAGAAAAAAGATCTAGCCAAATTGTTTAACCTTGGTAGATTAGTAGTTAGGTAGAGAAATAATAATGTGCTCATAAGCTTAATTTGAGCCATTGGAAGTTATAAGATTAGAATTAGATAGTTTGCTTGTCAAAATAAAAGGAAAGAAAGGGTCTGCTAGCTTAAATGCACCCAATAAAATGAAGAAAAAATGTTAGGATATGTAAATGGTAGGTAGAAGAAAGGTTGCATATGTACAAGGTTGTTAAATCATAAGCACATCTATCATGCTTAATTATATGTTTCAGTGTGTAGGAGTAGTTATGAGAGTGAAAATATGTTCACAAGCTTACTTGATTAACTTCCCCTCATTTCATTTGACCCCCACATACTTGCTTACTAATTTCCCCATTATCCCATCATTTCTTATGAAAATACCCTTTTCCCTTCATTTTGACCCTTACTCCTTGGTTTTACACATTTCCCTGGAAAATAACCCTCCAAAGGTCTTCCCCCTACTCACAACCCCTTTTCCCTAGTGTGAAACCTATTTTGCATTGAAAAAATCAACTTCCCCCTTATTAATTTCCCTATTTTACCCCAAAATCCCATAAAAACCCTTTTATCCTAAGTTTTATCCCCCCTGCATTATTTAATTAATTCCCAATTTGTATGTGCCCGACATAAACTTATTAACCCACCAATGCTTAGCGCGATTAAAGAGAACCCCGCCACATTTACCCTTGGTCCCACTCCATAACCCGCTCATTATATTTTTAACCCCCACTTTATTCATTAATTAATTACAGTTAGTTATAACTAATTGCCCAGGCCCCGCAGATCTTCACTCCAATTTCCCTCCATGCAGCTTCATCGTGTGACATCAGTTAGATCTCTCACCCCCAGATTTGACAGCGTGCATCCATATCGCGCTCATTCCCTTTTAGACCTTTACTAGCCCGAGAGCACGTGAGATTCACGGTTTTGCTTGGGCCCTTTTCGCCTATGTGGCAGCTCTAAGTGAAATCACATGCTCTCAAGGAAATACCACTCATGTGCCAGAAGCGATGCAATGGCCCCTTGAACCACCTCCCCACCAAAATCCAAAACCAACCACTGTTCATTTATGAATTTCACGCTAAATTTTAACCATTGTTGGTTAAAAGGCCAAAAAAGCCCATTTTGACTCTTTTTGCTCATTTGCGTTATGAATGCTGCCTAAGCCTTCCTGCGCCACCTTGAGCCTCTGAAACCAAAATTGACTACCGATTACCTCCCGAACAAGCTCCGGACGCCCCATTCAAGCATCCAGTGCACAGCTGAAGCTACTGTACCCTCTACAGTCACCATGGAAACTAGTTTGCAGCATGAACCACCAATTTCTAGGTATTTTGAGAAAAAACCAGAACGACCCTCTCAATTTGAAAACTTTTAGTTAATTTAAAAGATTAATTAATTGCATTTAATTCATTTTCCCTAAATTTAAGAGTATTTCCACCTGAATACCCCAACCCCTCTTTTGAAAAATTGTAAATTACCCTCCCACTGTACCAGAGTTCTCAAAACCACACTGCTACAACCTATACAAGCCTAATTCACACCTTTCCCCCTAGAAATGGCTTCCTAGACCTCTCTGGATGTGATACCTGTGTCAACCCCTCACCTAGACATCGACCATTTGGCACTAGCAGACAGGGATATCCAAATAAAAGACACTGGTACCCCATCCAACCTTCTGAGGCTCCATTGCTGGAGTAAGGACAGATTCCTGAACCATGTTGATGACATCCACCTTTGGGAATCCAATTTACCAAAATATCTATTCCTAGAAGTCCACCGATTCCCTGATATCATACATTTTGTCATGCCTGCTATGTCCCTAGCCAAAGAGCTATTGTTTCTCCAAATCAGCAGCTCTTATTCACCATTACACCAGAGTCCATCAACCAAATGCTTCAGGTCCAACCTAGCCAAAATCAGACCCCTCTATCCATTGGAGACCTATTGGACTTGTGTATCACCCTCGACTTGGTTAAGGTAAGGAAAATCTTCCAGACTTTCATCATTGAAGGTCGCCATACTCCTACAGATACCCCACCCTATGCTGCCACTATTTTTTCAGAAATTAACAGAAATATAATCACCATGTTCTCATGCATCCTAGGAGACACCACATATGAGCATGTGGATGAGGTCATCCTCGCCTTCCTATCCATTTTTACCCTAGGCAAGGCTCTTGCTATCATGTACAATTATGCTCAGTCCATTACAGATAAGATGCATGAAAAATTCACAAGACTGCCCACTGAAAGAGTTTTCAAGTACTCTTGAGTGTTGTTTCACATGTTTTTATATTACCAAGTAAATAAGTTGCTTGTAAGCATCCAGAAGTTGGATACCAAAGGAAAAGAGAGATCAGTTGTCTTCTAGATGCCCTTGATCCAGAAATTCTCCACAAAATTTACATACAAAGGCTTCATAGATTCATTCGTCTACCCAATCATGAACATGGTGACTAGTAACACTCAACCTAGGATCAGCCAAGAAATCAAGAGGGTGCTACAGTTGGCTAAGAACAGCAAGGTGGGAGACTGGTACTTGTACCAGAACCACACTGAAATCAGGGTTTATGGCTGCTAATTAGCCCCTTACAAGTTGCCAAATACCTCCCCATGAGGATATTTACACTTGAGTATTTTAGACAAATCATCAACTCTGATGAGGTCCACTTCTCATCTGCTAGGAAGAAGACCCAGTTTAAGATGAAAAAGCAATTGGGCCCATTCATTTGCAATAACAGGGAGGCTCAACCAGAGGCTAATAAGATACTACAACAAATGAAGTTCATCAACAGCTTCATGTGGCACCTACAGTTGTATAAGTAGAGAGGCCTAGGGACTCATTAGGTTGTTGGATGTTAGTCAAATTTTGGCACTTTTGTTGCAGCTCTTGATCAGCTCATTTCGAGCTTACTTTTGTGGATAGTTTCATGTAATGTGACTATTATTTTGATAATGAAGATGAAATATTTTCTAGGCCTGCACTGAGTTACCTCAGAGGGTTGAAGCTCTTGGTTTAGGGCACAACCCAAGCTGTGCAACACCTCTTGTTTTGTATTTATATGTTTTGTTGTAGTTTATGAATTAGTTGTTGTTAGATAGATTTCTTCCTTAGTTAGAATAGGTTGTTTTTGGTGATTTACATAGTTGTTTCCAATTCAGTTTGCTAAAGTAGGATAAATAGTGATAAGAGAAAGATAAAAAAGGGCCATCAATAGAGCCTTGACCTCCTTTCCTCCCTTTGGGACCATGAACTGTGGTCAAGACCCTCTTGCTACAACCAAAAACACATATTTGCCTTCTCCATGTAATTCTAGTGTTGTAGTTTGATTTAGAGGTTAATGCTTTTCTTCAAATCTATTTTTTCATGCTCATTTCTATTTGTGCAATAAATCTCCATTCATGCTTTACTTTCCATATAGCATTGTTCAACATTTTATTTTCCTAGATTAGAATTTAGGTCAACATGAGATACAATTCTGTTTTTTGGTATAGCTAGTTCTTTGCTTTCTTAGTTTCAGTGTTTGATTTGTAGCTCTCTTGTAGTACATTTCTACTCATAATAAGTCAATAAATCAGCCATCACCATCTCTCTTTGCTACATGTTCCATTGGTCATTCACAGCCCCTCATAAATCTGCCCAAATTTTCTGCACTTTTTTCATAAACTTTCCTCCCTTTTCTTGAACAAATCCAACCACCTCTCTCTTTCCTAATCCTCCTTGATGAACCTTATACACCTTAACACATCCTTCTAGCCCTCAACTACCCTTTCCAACCATTTTCCCACCTTCAGAACCTCTAAAATAGCTCTCGGCATCCTTCTGTAGATCCTCCTGTAGACCCCTTGCAGCCTCCTATAGAAATTCCTGTAGGTGACTTTTTGAGGTCCGATTGTAGGGAAAGCCTCCAGAAGGTTGCCAGAGACCTCCTATGACCCATCCAACCCTTCCTACACCTATGAAAACTCCAAAGTCTCCCTCCATCGCCACCTCATTGCTGCCACATCCACAAACAAATAAATTACATGCATGACAATTTCACATAAAATACATAAAAACCCAAAAAGATGTTTTTTTCTCATTTCCTTCTAGAAATAGCTTGAATAAATGTTTTTTACTTCCTAAGTAGGTAATGGAATTCATTTCATGGTTTTTCATCTCTCTTTCTACAAAAGTAGGGTTAGTTGGTTAATTAGGGTTTGTTAGCTTTACTTTAGATTTCAGCTTTCTTTTCCTTTCTGCAAATAGAGTAGCCTTTGTAGAGTGAGCTTTCCTTTCTTTCATCACACATAAAGCTTCTTCTGGAAATCATAGAAGTTGGCTTGAACTCCTAGTGATCTTGTGCCAGCTAACCAAGCGACAGCCTGCAGTAATAACTAGTACTTGTGCATACATCACCGTCACTTCCAAGTTTGTTACGAACTACCGGGTTGATAAAAGTAAAGTAGGAAGCCCTAGGAGTTGCAACATTATTGCTGCAATACTGGTGCTCACCACTTTTTGGCACCGTTTTCGGGGAAGTGTTAGAGTATTTAGTGATCACTGCTTTTCTTCTATTTTCTACTACAACATTCTGCTAAGTAGTTCATTTCAGCAAAACTAGATTAGTCCTTTCAATTCTGCAATTTCCATTTAAGCAAAAGTAGATTAGTCCTTTCAACACTGTAATTTCCATTTTAGCAAAAGTAGACTAGTCCTTTCAATTCTACAATTTCCATTTTAGCAAAGGTAGATTAGTCATTTCCTTGCTTTCATTTCAATTCTGTAAATTCCTTTCAGCAAGTTCATTTCAGTAGTTGCAATTTGTTTGTTCAATCAATTTCATTTTTGCAGGTACAAGAAGAAAAAAACAAAAATCACCCAAAGAAGATTTCCTTTCATGCCTCGTAAGAACATAGGTAATTCAGGAAAATTCTTACCCAACACCCCCACCACAACACAAAGCCACCCTTTTCTTTTCTTCGGTGGCATTGATCCAGAAGAACCTTTAGGTGAACAGCCAGGGATATTTGAAAACTTAAATGCTAGGGGGAATGGAGAAAGAGTAGAGGGTGCCTTTCCCATCCAAGAGACCAATGGGGACTCTAAAATGAAGATCATAAGCCCTTCAGCCCTACCTCACTTCCATGGATTGACTACAGAAAATCCTGACACCTTCCTGTTTGAGTTTGTTGTTATCTATCGAACCTATGACTATGCAGAAGATGAGCAGAAGTTGAAACTATTTCCTTCTACCCTCAGGGATGCAGCGTTGCGCTAGTTCATGGGGTTACTTGACAACAACATCACAACTTGGGCTCAGATGCAGCAAGTCTTTAATAACAAATATCGAGACTATTGTAGGTCAAAAGATACCAAGGAAGAAATCTTTTGAATGACCATGGGAAGTGATGAATCCTTGGAAGATTATGAAGAAAGGTTCCAACTTAGTTATAAAAGGGCCAGGTGCGCACTTTACCCCGAATCTCTGAAGTTGTTCCTACTCAGAGGAATTCCAAAATACCTTCTAGACACCCTCCATTTACTAGTTGGGGGAGACATCTACCAACTAACTTATGAAGACATAAAGATTGTTTTTAGAAACCATTCTAGGACAGCCATAAAGAGGGGTAGGGGGAGTCAACCCACAGCCAGTACCTTGTCATCCAGTTCATCCCTTAAAGCTGAACTTGGAAACATGCTGGAAGACTTCAAGAGTGAGATGCTGCAGACTCTTGCCATGCAAATGGATACCTTTCATATCAAAAGGAAACAAGAGGAAGCAGAGAGGGCTTTGGCCATTTTTTGTCCTAGGTGCACCAGAAGGCATCCTAGGAACGAATTTCCATTGAACTCTATAGAGGTTTTTTAGTTTTTGAAGAAGATAATCCTTCAGATAAGTGCCCTTCCATACCCGGACTTAAAGCTGTATACCAAGGGGCCAAAGGAGCCACAAAACCACTCTATTTCATGAACCAAAGGAGACCACGTGGACCTAGAACATACCAAAAGGGAATGCAAGGGACATCTCAAGCATACTACAACCCCAATCAAGCCACTTCCATACCTTCTTGGGGTCCCCCTGCTCATCCTTCCTGGTTCACACCTCCTCCTTGGTTATATCCATCTCAATATCATGCCCAACCAGCTGCTCATTCATTTCACTCCTTTGCTCAGCCACAACCTCAGTGGAATGCATCTCATCAGGGATGGAGGCCCCAGTACAACTCTCCTCTTGCTCTTTTGCCTCCACCACCTGCTCAACCGCAACCATTTCCTTCTGCTCCACCAAGGCAACCCCAAATGCCTGCTCAACCAAACTTGAACCCGAACAACAAACAAGCTAAGCAAGTATATAGTGGGGAACCATCATGCTCAACCTATGCTGTGGAGATTCAGGAGATTAACCTACGATCTGGAAAGGTTCTCTCACATAGCCAGCCTCCCCCTTAGGAGTTTGAGGAAGGTAAAGAGGAAAGTGAACTGAAAGCAACTCCACCCTTTCCTGAGAGATTATCCGAAACAACACAACCCACTCCAGAAGAAACTGAACTTATGGGAGAATTGAAACAGTTATGTGTAAAGATATCACTTTTTCAAGCCATAAAGGATGTGCCCATATAAAATAAGATGATCAAAGAGAAGTGCTTTAGGCATCCAAGCAGGCGCAAGAGAGATGCCCCAACCATCAATGTCATAGGACACCTGTCTGACCTAATGTTTGCACAGGTAATCTGTCTGAAATATCTAGACCTTGGAAGTGTAGTAGTTGATTTCCACATCAATGGCACCATGATCCTACATACGTTGATTGATTTGGGAGCTACCATTAATGTGATGACAAAGGACACCATTTTCAAACTCAACCTCTAGGGCTCCTTGAGAAAGACTACGACAGAATTGCAGCTAGCAGACCGCTCCACTATGACCCCTGAGGGGATTGTGGAGGATGTGATGGTCTCCATTGATTCTTGGGAGTACCCTGCCGATTTCCTATTTCTCCAGCAAAAGGCGAAGCTCACTGGGTATCCTCTCATCTTGGGAAGACCCTGGTTGGCTACTGCAGATGCCTACATCAGCTGTCGAGTTGCCAACATGACAATCAAGAACGAGCATATGTCCAAACAACTAATCCTATACCCTCCTACCCAACCCCTGCTAGAACATGATCTACCTCTTTGGTTGTAGGAGGAGGATGAGGATGAAGTCTATTTTGCACCATTATGTGTAGTAGAAACTGCCATGAGGGGGGAATCGTTGGATGAGGATGATATCATTGAAAATTTAATTCAGAATCCACCCCCAGTATTTTTCCATTAGAATATCTAGTGAATGAAACCCAAGACAATCCCTTGAATAATATCTGTGGGGTTGACCTGACCTATCTCGGTGTTAATAATATAGAGTTCAACCTAGAAAGAACCTTGAAAATCAACTCATCCCTATCCACCTCCCAGGAGAAGGAACTGTGTAGCTTATTGAGAAAACATTTAGATGCCTTCACCTGGAGCTATAAGGAGATGAAGGGAGTGCACCCTTTAGTTTGTACTCATCACATTTACATTAAGGAAGATTGCAAACCAGTCAGGCAGCCTCAAAGGAGGATGAATCCAACCCTTAAAGACATTGTCAAGAAATAATTGCAAAAGTTACTGGATGCAGGATTCATCTACCCCATCTCTGACAGTGAATGGGTCTCTCCTTTGGTGCTAGGGCCAAAGAAAAATGGTAAGTGGAGAATTTTTATCGATTATCGAGAATTGAACAAAGCCACTAAAAGGGACCATTTTCCTTTGCCTTTCATAGATCAAGTGTTGGATGGTCTGGCGGGGAAAAAGTGTTTCTTCTTCCTAGATGGGTTCAGTGGATACAATCAGATCCAAATCAGCCCGAAAGACCAAGATAAGACCACTTTCACTTGTCCTTGGGGTACCTTTGCATATCGAGTCCTTCCTTTTGGTTTTTGCAATGCTCCTTCCACTTCCCAGAGAGCAGTATTGAGTATATTCTCTAAATTGGTTCATGATGCAGTGGAAATATATATGGATGATTTTACTCATGGTTATAACTTTCAGGAAGCCTTATCTAACTTGTAAAAAGTTTTGGACAAGTGTATTGAAATGAACTTGTCCCTCAGTCTGGAAAAATGTGAATTCTTGATGACTAAAGGGACCATGCTAGGTCATGCAATATCTCAACAAGGATTGCAGGTGGACCCCAACAAAATTTCCATGATCTAAAGGGTCCCACCTCCTCAAAAGGTGAGAGATGTCTGAAGTTTCCTAGGCTTAGCGGGATATTACAAGAGATTCATTAAAGATTTCAGTAAGTTAGCCTCTTCGTTGTTTGGTCTTTTGGGAAAATATGTCTAGTTCATATGGACTGAAACCTATTAAGAAGCCCTAAATACCTTGAAAAGCAAACTTGTGACCACCCCAATTTTGAGAGGCCCAAACTGGGCCCTACATTTCCACATTCACACAGATGCCTTGAACAAAGCAATAGGATCCGCCTTAGGGCAAGTTGATGAAAAGTTACCTTATGCCATATACTTTATAAGTAAAAATTTGTCAAAGGCAGAGTTAAACTACATGGTAACCGAGAAGGAACTGCTAGCTGTAGTGCACTCCTTAAATAAATTCAGACATTACATCACAGAACATCAAACCTTTGTACACATTGATCATGCTACAATTAGGCATTTAATGAACAAACTGGATGTAAATTCTCGCATTATTAGGTGGTTGCTTTTATTGCAGCAGTTTGATTTAACCATTCTTGATAAGACTGGTAAAGAAAATGTTGTTTCTAACTTTTTGTCTAGAATAAATCTGTCTGCAGGTGAGGAAGGAATGGTGGATGCTCAAATGCCAGATGAGCACCTATTTGCTATCTTAGTACTCTCTCCATGGTTTGCTGATATAGAAAATTAATTGGTTTCAACACAGTTCCCAACATACTTGTCCTCAAAAGAAAAGAGCAAGATCATGAGGAAAAGTGCCCCTTTCACATGTATTGGGGGAAATCTTTTCAAACTTGGGCTAGATCAGATCTTGAGAAGATGTGTCAAGGAGGAGGAAGTTTTTGACATTCTCCTAACCTATAATGATGGGCCTTGTGGAAGCCATTTTGCAGCAAAGAGGACTACCTTTAAAATCTTGCAAGCATGTTACTATTGGCCCAATCTTCATCAAGATGTGAGGAGATATATCAGCCAAAGTGATCGGTGCCAAAGGATGGGTAAACCTACTCCAAAGGAAGAGATGCCCATGCAACCTCAAGTTACTTTTGAACCATTTGAGAAGTGGGGCATGGACTTTGTGGGTCCTATCAACCCTCCTTCAAAACAGAAGCAATATATCATTATGTGCACTGATTATCTAACAACATGGGCAGAGACAAAAGCAATCAAGGCAGCAACAGAAGAAAAGTAGCTGAGTTTTTAAGAGAAAACATATTTTACAAGTTTGGGTATCCCAAAGAACTAGTTACAGATAAAGGCAGTCAGTTCACTTCCAGTTTGATTGAAGACCTACTCACACATCATAAAATCAAGCAGAAGACTTCCACCCCTTACTATCCAGAAGCCAATGGGCAGGCGGAAGTCACTAATAGAGCTTTGGAAGGAATTATGACCAAGGTAGTGAGAAGCAACAAAAAATATTGGGCAGATAGATTAGTTGAGGCCACCTGGGCTTACAACACCACATGGAAGACCAGTGACCACCACTAGGTTCACACCCTATGAAATGGTCTATGGGAAGAAGGCTTTGCTGTCAATAGAATTTGAATACAATACACTAAGGATGGTAGCTCAGCTGGACCTAGACCATAGCCATGCACAAAGGGGAAGGTTACTCCAGCTCAATGGATTGGATGAACAAATATGGCAGGCCCTTCTCCACACAGAGGGATTCCAGCTTCAAAGGAACATATGGAATGACAAAAATATCAGGGAGAAACAATTCCAAGAAGGAGATTGGGCACTGATCTATGACTCAAGGTATAAATATTTCAAAGGCAAGCTGAGGACAAGATGGCTGGGACCCTACACCATATAAAAAAGTAATGACAATGGTTCAGTTCTGATCAGAACCATTGATGAGGAAGCCATCCCCATGTTTGTCAGTGGACATAGGTTGAAAAATTACAGGAAGCCCCTCTCCAAGCGAGAGTTCATTGAAGATCTGAATAAGATAGTGTTGGTAGTGGAGTGGGTCTCAGCCTTCACTCCACCCACTCACTGAGAAAAAATGAACAAATAATTAGGACTCAAGTGAAAACCTTTACGAGGCGCTTAAGTCCCATGATTGGGTTGAAAACCTCTTTTGAGGTGGCCCAGTGATGACAAAGAGAGAGAGAGAGAGAGAGAGAGAGAGAGAGAGAGATCCCTAGGTGAAAGCCTCCCTTGGAGGTGCCCAGGGTAGGCAAGTAGGGTGAAAAGCTCCTGGAGGCACCCTACTTGTCTTTAAAAAAAAAAACAGAGAAAAAAGGAAGAGAAATTGACTTTTAAAATGCATTTCAGGATACCGGTGGACCACAGGAAGCAAGAGGAAATGCCATAAAGCCTATTACTCATCCTCTATCCTCTTCTCTATCATTTTTAACCTTTTTTTTTCCACCTCTCTGTGTTTTTTTCTGAAGACTGTGTATCCTACAAGAGGCCTTGTGTGTTCTACTGGAGGCTCCTTTAGAAATCACAGAGAGCCCGAAATAGCTTTTAAAAAACAGTTTGAGGAGCTATGGATTTTCATAGAGAGAATGTATGCCATCCTATAACTATCCACCATCATAAACCTCCATCCCACACCTGCACCACCTTATTTCCATCGATTTCTTTCCTTCCTGTAGAAAAAACTCAGAAACCAGTTTAAAAAATATAAGGAAATAAAAAGAACAGCACCTCCACAACTCACCTACAGCTTACCAAATACCTCTCCATTGACATCAGTATCTTTAGTAGCATCCTCACAGCTCCCAGCACAAGAATCAACTAAAAATTTTAGAGGGAGAAGCAGCTACAGGAGCTCCTATAGGATTTACTGTAGCAGCTGATCCCCTTAAAGTCAAGCTCCAACAGAGTAGGTGCAGCCACAAGAATGGAGAGGATGTCCGAAGCAAGATTTAGCTAAAGGGTACCTGTACAAAAAAATGACCCGCATATCAAGAAGCAAAAATCACATAGGAGAAGGGATACAAGCATGCAGCAATGAAATCCGAGCATGCAGCAGCAACAGAACCAAGCAACACCGCAGCACAAACATTCGACCTGCGGGTAAGTGTCTATCCATCTCCTCTATTGCATCTATATAATTCAAAAATTGCATGAATGAATGAGATGGTTAGGGTTAAACCAGAAAGGTGGTCAGTTAACTAGCCACCCTCATCTAGTTCGATAGCGGCCATCCGAAGATCCCACCACATGTGTGCCTAGTCAACTCACATAAAATCCAAAGGACAAGTAGTGGTGGGTGTATAAGCTCTGATGCAAATGATGGGAAGTGATTGTAGGCAGAAGTCATGAGGAGTCATGATGACACTACAGTGGGAACCAATGGTCCAAATAATGGCAATGTACCCTTTTTTCCTACTCACATCATTGCCAGAAATATCTCAAAATAGACATAAGTACTCCCCCTCGAACTCCTCCACCGCCTTTGCTTCCATTTCGTCATCGTCCTCGTAGCTGCAACAAGTTCCATACCACCTCCATAGCCTTGAAACCATCGTTCTCTGTCACTTTCAGTCCTCCTCCTCCTATCGGAGTACTACAGGAGCATTATCGGGTTCTATAGGAGTAGTAACAAGTTCTACAGGAGAACCTACAACCATTTCTACAGGAGGGGTAGTAAGCAGTTTTACAGGAGAAAACACGAGGTTTTTGCTCAAATTCAGACTTGAAGAGGTAGGATTTGTACAAAACCACCTTGGGTATTCACATGTGCAAGGAGTGATGCAATTTTAAGGAAGAGTTAAGCCTGAAAAAGAATAGGAATTTCATTAAAAAATTCTGCCCGTTTCTTGAAAAAAAACACAATTCTTCTCTATTTTCCTGTTTCTGCAAAAATTATTGTCTCCTTCTCAACCTGACGTGTTCCAAAAGGGTGCAAGCAAAATTACAGGGGGGTTCATGAGGAAGGAGCCCATAAATTCAGTTAGGCCCCATGAACATCCCGAGGTAGTAGCCATTTTCACCAGAGCCAATTGGATGCCGTTTTTTGAAAAATTTAGAGGGTTTGATGAAGAAGTGGCTAAGGAGTTTTCCCTTTATTTGGTATCCCACTCAAAGACCCATGCCACTGTTACTTTCAGAGGTCTCACCATGGATACCACCCCATACTTTATCAGTAGGGTTACCAGTCTTCCACTTGGAATACCTTGGAGCAAAGATGAAAAACCACTAGGTCAAGTTGCCAAGAAAACCTTCTTCCAACCAGATGAACATCCTGTAGAAGAAAAAAATGGAATTATAAGAAAAAGCATACCTCACCCTTGGGATGAGGTTAATTTCCAAATCATGAAGTAAATTTCATGTGAAGGGAGGTATAACATAGTTTATGGATACCATTTTAGACTTCTTCAGGAGCTGAGATATGGCATGGACACTCCCACACCTCAAAAACATAACATTCCCTATTTTCTCCTATAGTCCCTTATAGACTCCAGCATTGAGTTGAAGGTAGGAGGTCCAGATCAATTAACTCACCATGGACTAATTATAATGTTGGTGGAAGAAGCCCTCCACACCTTCACAATCCCCATAGCGTAGGAAATCTTCAGAAATATGACAAGAGAAGATGATAAAGGCCCTCACATATGACCTTAGTCCTTCTAAAAGTGTGGGGGAAGAGAAAAAAGGGGAAGATGAGGAGGAAACTAAAACAGAGAAGAAAAAGACTAAAGGAGAGAAGGAAGAAACTAAACAAGATGAGAAGGAAACCAAAACAAAGCTAGAGGAAACAAAGCTAATAGAGGAAGAGAAGACAAAAGAAGAGGAAAAAGGGGCAAAGAAGACAGAAGTGTCTCCTGAGACACTAGAAAGGGAGGCAACAACTGTTCTTGCTGCCCTCAGCACCCCAGTTAAACCCAAACAAAAGAGGAAAAGGCAACCATCAATGTATTTCAAGGCTCGAAAAAGCACAAGAATAAAAATAGGGAAGCCACAACCATCCTCAAAAGAACCTATCATAATTGAAGATTCCCCTACTATCAAAAGAGAAGAATCTCCCTCCAAAACCCCCATCACTTATGAAAGAGGAGGTACTAGATCTTCCACTTGGAAGGAAAAAATAAAACTACAGGACTCAAAAACAATCCTATATGAGGCATAGACTTCTCTACAGGAGACCCTAACAAAGCTACAAGAGACTGAGAAACCTAAGAAAAGGGCAGAAGAGCAGACCAAGGGGAAGGATGAAATAGCAGAGACACAAGAGCTTGACCCGTAGCCTAGTTTGGGCTCTTATTACAACCTTCTTGAAGGGGGGAAATTATTCCACAAAAATTTGCAGTCCCACTTTTCTTTGAACTGGAAAAAGAAAGGATAAGGAGCCATAGATGGATGCAGATCACCAAGTCCAAAGGGGTGGAATACATTGGCCACATGGAGAACAAGCTTAGATAAATGGGTAGAGAGTTGGCCATTGTAAGACATATAGAAGCAATCAGAAGATCTCACTTGGAGGAAGAAAATGACATGTTAAGAAAACAACTGCAAGAAAATGAAACACAATTGGCATGCATGGCCAGCTGGTCTATGGAGGCACTACAGTGCAAACAACCAAAAAAATCATATGTACCATACCTCAAAGACCAGTGGCTACAGTTCCAGATCAAGACTCTGGCACAAAGAGGCACCATGCCTTTTAAGGATTATAGATAGTTCATGGACCTATGTGAGCACAGTTCAACAGAATACAAGGTAAATATAGTAGAGTTCTATTTGCATATCATGGCCCTAACTGATATGAACCTATGGGACCCCAATGCTGGGCTAGGGGACTTGCCACTGATGGCCATGGCATCATGGATGAATCATGAAGAGAACAGGGCAACAAAAATCAATAAGTTGATGGCAAGAGAACAAAATGAATCCCTAATGATTAGAGCATAACCATCAGACCCTATGGCTCTCATTAGCACCCACCAGCTACTTGCAAATGATCCTCAGAGTGCCCCTAAGTATTTCAATGATCAAGCTCAGGCTATTGCTCATTTTGAGGACATGGAAAGATTACTTGGAGATGATTGTATTCATGCCTATATGAAGAGGTGGAATACACTGCCACATAGCTTGTAGATCAGGGAATATCACTCCCTGACCAGGATGAAAGAAGAATTGAGGAGAGTGCCACTACACAAGCACTCTATGCAGAGTTTGAGGGTCAATTGGATTGGCCTCAAATTGAGTCCTCCACTACTGCTAGGCCTACTGGAAGGTGGAAAAGAGGAAGAAGAGCAACAATAGTGGGAAGAGGTGGACCAAAAGGCATGATTTAATGACAAAGAAGAGGACCTCACATCAAAAGCATGGGATGTCAAGGAGGCCATCAGGGCCATCAATGATGAGGAGATAGACTAGTTGCTCAGAGGATGAGCAACACATTCAGTAGGGGGGTGATGTTGAGCCCCATAAATGTGTAATTATATGGGCTCATTTAGCCTCCTAACTTAGCTTAATCCACCAATATCATTAGTTTATTTCATGTTTTTGATTATATTTATGCTAATAGAGTGAGTTGGGTTGGTCATTATGCCTTGAAGTCTAACGTGTGCTTAATGCAGATTTTTGGTCAATTTTGGAGACAAAGTCAAAGGTTTAATGAACATTTGGCAGCAAATATTGAAGAAAACAAGGGAGAGGATTTATAGGAGGGTTTTCCCCTCATTTATGACTCCCTACTTCAAATTCTCCTTCAGAAAGCTCAGAGCACAAGTATCCACATCAATGCACCAAAGAGGTAGTCGAGAAAGTGGAGTATAACTGCTCCCTATCTCAAGTTCTGGGAGCGAGACTCCCTAATTTTAAGGGAGCTGTTGGAAGCTTCAGTTGTATAAGTAGAGAGGCCTAGGGCCTCATTAGGTTGTTGGATTCTAGTCAAATTTTCTCACTTTTGTTGCAGCTCTTGCTCAGCTCATTTCGAGCTTACTTTTGTGGATAGTTTCATGTAATGTGACTATTATTTTGATAATGAAGATGAAATCTTTTCTAAGCCTGCATTGAGTTACCTCAAAGGGCTGAAGATCTTGGGTTAGGGCCCAACCCAAGATACCCAACACCTCTTGTTTTGTATTTATATGTTTTGTTGTAGTTTATGAATTAGTTGTTATTAGATATATTTCTTCCTTGGTTAGAATAAGTTGTTTTTAGTGATTTACATAGCTGTTTACATTTTAGTTTGCTAAAGTAGGATAAACAGTGATAAGAGAAAGATACAAAAGGGCCATCAATAGAGCCTTGAACTCCTTTCCTCCCTTTGGGACCACGAACTGAGGTCAAGACCCTCTTGCTGCCACCAAAAACACATATTTTCCTTCTCCATGCAATTTATAGTGTTGTAGTTTGATTTAGAGGTTAATGCTTTGCTTCAGATCTATTTTGTCATGCTCATTTCTGTTTTTGCAATAAATCTCCATTCATGCTTTCCTTTCCATATAGCATTGTTCAACATTTTATTTTCCTAGATCAGAATTTAGGTCAACATGAGATACAGTTCTGTTTTTTGGTATAGCTAGTTCTCTGCTTGCTTAGTTTCAGTGTTTGATTTGCAGCTCTCTTGCAGTACATCTCTACTCATAATAAGTCAGTAAATCAGTCATCACCATCTCTCTTTGCTACATTTTCCTCTGGTCATTCACAACCCCTCATAAATTTTCCCTAATTTTCTACACTTTTCTCATAAACTTTCCTCCCTTTCCTTGAACAAATCCAACCACCTCTCTCTTTCCTAATCCTCCCTGATGAACCTCAGACACCTTAACACATCCTTCTAGCCCTCAGCTACCCTTTCCAACCATTTTCCCACCTTCAGAACCTCTAAAATAGCTCTCGGCATCCTCTTGTAGATCCTCCTATAGACCTCCTGTAGATCCCCTGCAGCCTCCTATAGAAATTCCTGTAGGTGACTTTTTGAAGTTCGATTGCAGGGAATGCCTCCAAAAGGTTACCAAAGGCCTCCTATGACCCACCCACACCTTCCTACACCTTTGAAAACTCCAAAGTCACCCTCCATTGCCACCTAATTGCTGCCACATCCACAAACAAATAAATTACATGCATGACAATTTCACATAAAATACATAAAAACCCAAAAAGATGTTTTTTTTTCTCATTTCCTTCTAGAAATAGCTTGAATAGATGTTGTTTACTTTACATTTCAGTCTTCTTTTCCTTTATGCAAATAGAGTAGCCTCTATAGAGTGAGCTTTCCTTTCTTTCATCACACATAAAGCTTCTTCTGGAAATCATAGAAGTTGGCTTGAGCTCCTAGTGATCTTGCGCCAGATGACCAAGTGACAGCGTGCAGTAAGAACTAGTACTTGTGCATACAACACCATTGCTTCCAAGTTTGTTACGAACTACCAGGATGATAAAAGTAAAGTGGGAAGCCCCAAGAGTTGCAACATTATTGCTACAATACTGGTGCTCACCAGTATCATTTTTATAGCCCACTGTTCAACAACTAAAGACCTCGGATGACTATACGAAGACTAATTTTGAGGTATTGGCCAGGGATGTTCATCCCATTAACCGAACAGAGTTCCAAAAGCATGCTAGAGAAATGATTTACTCCACCCTAACAGGAAAAGCATGGTTGCACACAGGTTGCAGGATTCACTAGATAATGTGACAACCCAGTACAAACTGGAAAAGGCCTCCTTACAGGCCAAAGAAAACAGGATAAAGTCATTAGAGGACTTGGTCATTGAGTTGGACCATGATCCAAGTGACATTAAGGCTACTGAAACGCTGATCAAAAAGAAGAATGAGGATATAGCACCCCTCAAGAAACAACTCGAGCTACCACATTTACAACACCCATAAACAAGGAGGTCCTGGAGAGACAACTTAATCATGAAGAGATGATGGACCTAGTGTTGCAGCTAAATGATCAATTAAAGGAGATGGAGAAACAATTGGATAGCTTGATTTAGCTCAAACAAGCTAGTCTTGATGACGCTCCTGCAACTGTCATCCCAACAGTTACCACTGTTGTACCTTCTACTTTGGTAGCATCCTTAGCTCCCACAGATCCAATGGCCACAACACTGCCAGCATCTACACAAACTACATCAGCAACAGGATCTACAAGAGATGAAGCAAACATGTTGGTCAATGTAATGGAAGAAATGTCCATTCAAACCACTAAGATGAACATGCTTAAGAAAAAAGTGATCAGCCTGGAAACAGACTACAAACTAGCCCAAATCATGCATAAAGAAGAACAATAGAAGTTTGCAAGGATGATCGAAAGAATAAAAAGCCTGGAGAAGGAACTAACATTGAAAGAACCTCTAGGTCAGGCTAGGAGAAACTGTGGGCCAATATCATTGACTTTGTCAATGATATTTGACCATCCATCTAGGTTATTTTTGAACAAATTGATCTAATAATGCAGGCTACATAAGTCATTCAAAGAGTCAAAGAAAAGCTTGGAGACATGCCAGAGGAAGTTACAAGGATCATTCACTTCCTCAACTCCAAGAACAGGTATGAGTTACAGGAATTAGAGATACCTGACAGAACAAGTACAATTTTGGAAGCGAAGAGGGTCCTCACTAAGAGAAATTTGATGTTAAACCTAGAGGATAAGTGCCAAACCATGCAATTGGCCATTGATAGATTCATGGTGAAGTTCAAAATTTTGGGGCGAAAGGGTTTACCAAATCCCTTGGCTATAAAGGAAAAATTAATGACCCAGGAGGACTATAATAAAAAGATCAGTTAAGTGGCCAAAGATCAGGTAAATATTTCATCCATGAAGGGTATACCTACTGGAAAAGTATTATATCAAACTTTTGAGAATTTTTTTTACCTCCAGCATGAGGTAAAACACCTTTTTGTCAATAAGCCTACTTTTGCCAAGTATACAGAGGCAGATGAGATCTACAAAAAGATGCTCAATGTCCAATTACCAGATGCTGAGACATGGGAAAAACTAAATGATTTACTGTAGAAATACACAGTAAAAATGTAAAATGTATAGTAAAAATAAAGGGCACAATAAAAGGATATTGACAGGTCATCCAGGTCAAAGTGTATTAGGTGAAAGTGTATCAGATGAAAGGTCAGAGTAAATAAAACATCCACTGTGAAGACCAAACAACAAAGCAAATTAAAGTGCAAAATATAAAAAGATCAAAAGCCAGCAGAACCTAAATAACAGGGACAGAAAGCAGCAATTCAATAGCTGTGTCTATCTTCTTGCATGAAGATATTTCTTTCTCCTAGATTAGTTCCCAAGACAGTTTGGGATATTTTGTAAATTTATTTTTTGTATAAATACTTCATAATTCAAAGTATTGAGTGTGGATTGCTATACATTTATAGAGTTATTTTGGTCTTAAACCTAAAGGTTATTGTACCAATTTTCAAGTCAACAGACTGGAGTAAGTAATAAAAAGATTGCACTACAGGATTCATGAGATGAGCTATTACAGTGAAGTATCTACTTTTTTTTATTTTGTTACTTTCTTATGTGTTTCATAAACTTAAATGTTATCTAAATTTGAAGGAATTAACTAGAAATTTAACTCAGAATTTGTTTAAGTACACTCTGTTTTGAACAGCTAATCATTTATATGTTTTCCTCTGATATTCGGATTTCACAACCCTTAATTGCTCTCCCATCGTAGTTGACCCCTTTCATTTCTCTTCATATTCTAGTCTAGGGAACCCTTAATTGCTCCTTGGATCCGATTGGAAACCATTTCACCGTTACGCCTTTGAGATTTTGTAGTAACTCCTCTATCTTTCCCTGTATACATTGTTTTTAGAACTTGATCCAGTCATGTTTGTCTGCATTTTGAACCCATAGCCCAATGGTAAAACAAACCCTCTATTCATCTAAGTGATCCCACCACCCAAATTCAAATAAAAAACCAAAGCACAATCATAACTAGCTTAAAATCAAATAACTAAACAAAGTTAAATAAAAAAGAGAGAGCCCTCTCTGAGATTAGGAAGGCTAGATCCTAATCTCCAAAGTTGGTTTGTGGTTACCTCTATCATTTCCTTTTCTGACAACTTAGAAGAAATTTTGGAGTGGTAACAGGCTAGATCATTTAGTGCTTAGCCCCGTCAAGCCCTACGTGGGCCAATTTCCTTTGTTAACATCTCTTATGTCATCATTAATGCTTCTACGTGAAGCGACAACGCCCAGTGATAATGTCGGATATCCCAAGCTCCTATATTTTTTATTAATTGTAATTCTTAACAATTTACGGGATTATGGGTTCTGGGGATGACCCTACATTCTATTGTCTCCACGCCCTTGGTTGTGTTTCTACACAAAACAACAAAGGGACAAGTTGAGGTGCTTAGCCCAACACCTCCCAAGACCCTCCACGAATATATTCTCTATGCCCTAGGTTCATTTCTACATGAAATGTCCCAAGGGTTGGGTCCAAGCACTAAGCTCGGAGATCCCAGACCCGACTCATTTTATTATCTACCATGCCCCTAGTCTCCAATGGTTACATGAAACCCTATGTAGGTGCATATCCTGTAGCCTCTTCTATCTTAATGCATTCACTTGTGCCTCCATATTAATTTTCGGGCTCCATCGAGTGAGATGATCTATCCATGGGGTCCACTTGACACCCATTTTATTTGCCACTCCTCTGTCAACTGCCAGCGTGTCTTGGTAGCCTCTAAATTGACACATTACTTTGTGCTCCCATAATGAAGCCGCTGGGATCTACCTTATGGGATGAGTTATCCCATGGGTTCCTCTCGCTACAAAAAGAGCTAATGGAATGACTTTATGGGCATAGTCAGCTCCTAATGTGTCTCAGCTCCCACTTCTCGACGCTCTCTCTCTCTCTGTTCATTTTTAAGTCTTTCGGGCTCATCATGCCAGGATTAATTTATCATGATGTCACTCCTTCCATGTGTGGACCTGTGAGTGGTGACACATGTCACCCAAAAAAGGGCCACTTGGGTGCCCAAAAACACTAAATCCAGATGCCACGTATCTATGCTGATGCCATAATTTCCTATGATCTAATCTAATGATATGCTGACACCTGTCATGTTGTCAAAGAGGAGAGAGAAGGTCCTCCAAGATCCATTTCACCACCATTTTCCTTTATAATTTGTTTTTCTAAAAAACCAACAGGTTCAAGCCTTTTTTCCTCGACACCACTACTATGCATTTTGTGGTTTTGGGTGGAGTGTTCCCAGGGTAGATCTTCGATATTGATCTATGCAATAGACTATATGGGAAACCACTCCTCATGGCAAAAAATACCCTCTAAAGGGTCATCTTAGGTGTTTTCAGAAAGTTTCCATGTAGCCCAAAGATTTCCTCTCGCGCTTAGCCTTTGTATTCTTCTTTTGTGTTGGCGCTCTTCAACACTCTACTTTGTCTATTCCTCTGGGGCTCTCCTCTTCGAGATGCCTCTGCTAGGCTAGCTTGTAATGTGGGCTCAACTGCTCACTTGCCATTAGACAATGCTTAGCTATCATGTCCCCGTGACTATCACCAAATAACTTAGACTTGTGCACTTAAATAATTCCATCAGGGTGTATCTGTGGAAGTAAGCCCACCGAGTGGGATCTGCATGTGGTCCAACCTACTACTGCAACATCTACCCAGAGTTCTCACTTAGAGGCTCCACCAATCTTTGCACTAAGTTTGGCAGTTGTGCCAACTTTAGTTATGCACTAAAGACTCCAGGAATCTTTAACTCTGGTATGAAGGCCTTGGGGCCACCAAAATTTTGACTTGATCTATCTTTTGATCTAGGAGGCCTTTTCAGAACTTTCGTATATCGTTGGAAATATACTTTAGATCTCTATTCATCTAGGCGACTTAGGCATGTGTCTAACATGATCTAATGCTCTAAAATTGGTTCTAAAGCCACTACAATAATTCTGATTTTTCCCCTCCTTCTATGCTTGGAACCTGCTCCTTGAGGTATTTCTTTGACACCTCTGCCTCCTGCTGCCACCTGTTGCCACCTGTTGACATCAATGACAACATATTTCCAACATTTTACCCCTTTGGCATTGATGGCAACACCAAAATCAACTAAAACACATTTTTCTCTTCTAGGAACACCCTTAGAAAAACATGCGTGTTTCTCCCTCAAGATAAAATTCTATTGCGGTGTATTGCTGTTGTGTTTGATCACCACTATTTATCCTTTGATCTTATATATTTCTCTCCCTTTAGATTTATCCTTCCATAGATCTCTCCCTTAGTTTTTAATTTTGTTTGATTCCACTAGGTCTCTCCCCCTTTGACATCAAGGACAAAGACACCAACATGCTCCCCCTATCTCCATACTTCTCTGGTCATGTTGATCCTTGTAGACCCAGGAACTTTAGCAATATATGATGAAAAAAATACCAATTGTTTTACTTCCTCTTAGAGGAGGAGCTAGTGAAGGGAGACAAAAGGAATGACTCCCAATATTTTCCTCAAGTACTCAAATTATTCTCTAGGAAGTGGGTTGGTGATGATATCAACAACCTTTTCTTTGGTAGGAACATACTCTAGCTTAACAATCTGGGCTGCTACTTTCTCTCTCAATAAATGACACTTGATGGTGATATGATTGGTTTTAGAGTGGGAAAATGTATTCTTTGATATGTTGATTTCACTTGTTTTGTCACAACTAATGGGAATAGGTTGATCATAAAACACTTTTACATATTGTAATGTTGTTTCATCCACAAAATTTGAGTATAACAAGAAGTTGTTGCAATATATTATGTTCATTTGTATATAAGGAAATGGAAGCTTGCTTCCTGGTTAACCATAAGACTAGACTTTGTCCAAGAAAGAAAGCACCACCACTTGGGATTTTTCTCTCATCCACATCACCTAAAAAATCAACATTAATATAAACAGTAAATGAAAAATCATTACCTCTTGGGTACCACAGTCCATAGTCCATTGTTGCTCTGAGATATCTAAGAATTATTTTGGCTGCTAATAGATGACTTTGACTAGAAGTTACTTCAATAATTCCAACTATAGAAACAACTTGCATGATGTCTAGTCTTGAAGCTTTCAATTATAAAAGGTTTCCAATGATGGATCTATATAAGGTCTGGTCCACTTTTGGAGATTCATCCATCTTACTAAGCTTGCAACCTGTCACCATTGGAGTGCTCACCAAAGAGCATTCTTCCATGCCAAATTTATTTAGAACTTCCTTGAGATACTTGCCTTGAGAAATAAAAATACCTTTAGGGGTATGCAATATTTGCAATCCAAGGAAATATGATAGCTCTCCAAGCATGGACATCTCAGATTCATCCTTTGTATTAGCTACAAATTCATTGTTTAGTGAATCTGAATTATTGCCAAAGATGATATCATCAACATATACAACTACCATGATAAGTTTTCCATCATTTTCTTTGACATATAAGTTGTTTTCAGATGCCCTCTTTTGAATCCACATTTGTGCAGGTACTTGTCTATCTTGGAATACCAAGCTCTAGGGGCTTGCTTGAGAGAATACAAAGCCTTCTTTAGTCTACAAACAAAATCTAGTTTCTCTATTAGTTGAAAGCCTTCTGGTTTCTATATATAAACTTCTTCTTGTAGGTATCCATTAAGAAAAGTATATTTGACATCCATTTGATAGATTTTGAGTTTCTTAAAGAAAGAAAATGCCAAAAAAATTCTTATTTCTTCTAACCTAGAAATAGGAGAAAAAGTTTCATCAAAATCCAAACCTTCAATTTGAGCATAGCCTTTGCATACCAACCTAGCCATGTTTCTTACCACTTCTCCATGGTCATTTAATTTATTCTTGAAAACCCACTTTGTGCCAATAACATTCTTGTTAGAAGCCTTGGAAGAAGTTCCCAAGTATGATTTTTCTCTATCTGATCTAATTCGTCATTCAAGGCCTTTAGCCAATGTTGATCTTGACTAGCTTGACAATATCCTTTGGTTCCTCCATGGAAAACAAAGAAACATGTGCTTACTAGAGGCATTAAGAAACTTCCTTCTTGTCTACACTCCAAAATTTAATTCACAAACTATTTGATCAGTGGGGTAGTTTTTTCGTACATGCCTTGGGGGATCTCTAGTTTTGGGACTAGAGGGTTTTTCCTCACATTCTTTTGTAGTCACCTCATCATTTTCTTCACTAATGATCATTGGTTCATTAACGCTAGATTTTTTCAAGTGGTTTCACTTATTTATTAGCATGTTCATCTTCCTTCACATCGATGCAAACAATTATTCTCTTGGTGACTTTATTGTAGCATATGTAACCTTTTTTGGTGTGTGAATATCCTAGAAAAATGTCATCATCATCTCTGGCATCAAATTTTCCAGGCTTTTCATAATTTCTCTTTATGTAACATCTACTGCCAAATTTTTTGAAGTGTTTAAATGTTGCAGGTCTACCACACCACAGCTCATAAGGAATTTTGTCACTATTTGGTCTAAAATGAGCTTTGTTGAGAATAAGAATTGTTGTATGAATTGCGTCTCCCTAAAATATTTGTTGAACATTCCTTTCATTCATCATTTCTCTTCCTAGCTGCTGCACTGACACATTTCCTTTCTCTGCTACTCCATTTTGTTGGGGAGTCTTTACTATTGTAAAATGTCTCTTGGTGCCATTCTTTTTAAAAAATTCATCAAAATCCTTCAAAGTGAACTCACCTTGATTGTCAAACCTTATGCTTTTGATTTTTCATTTAGTTTCATTTTCAGCCATTACTTTGAACTCCTTGAATTTCTCAAAAGGTTTTGGTTTCTCTCTTAGGAAGGCAACCCATATCATCCTGCTGAAATCATCAATTATTAACAAAAAATACAATTTTCCTGTGGTTGATTGCATTTTGGATGGTCCACACAAATCTATGTGTACCAGTTGTAATGTCTTTGCTGAAGAGTTTTCCTTTTCCTTGAAAGAAACTAGAGCTTGCTATCCTAATTGGTAGTATTTATAGATAATATTCTTTGGCTTTGAAAGCCTAGGAAAATCCTTAACACTTTTTTTCTCTCTCAGCTTAACAATATGGTCAAAGTTTAGATGTCCAAGCCTTCTGTTCCATAACCATCTCTCATCAATATTTTTCAAACAACACTTTTCTACCTTTTCTTTCAGCGCATATACATTGTTATCTGTTCTTACAACTTCAACAACTATTTCTCCTATACCTGTGGACTTGATTTGACAATTTTTAGCTTTGAGGATCATAACATATCCTTGTTCACACATTTGAGATGCACTCAGCAGATTATGCTTCAACCCATCAACATATAAAACATTTTTTGGCTTTACCTTTTCCATTTGATAGACTAACCATTATGTCTGCAATTTTCTTGCTTGGAGAACTTTTCCAAAAGCTACATTACTTTTGTCAATAGATTTCAGAGTCAGAAAAATCCTTCTATCTCATGTCATGTGCCTAGAACATCCATTATCCACATACCAATGGATCCCACCATTTTGAGGATACAACGCAATATCACATTACTCTGATTTTTCTTTTTCTTTCTAGACCTTAGGTTTTTGATCGATTTTCTCAATTACTAGATTTTTCTTCTTCTCCTTTAGCTTGCAATTGATTTCTATATGCCAAAAATTTTCACATTTAAAACATTGCACCAAATAGTTTAGAGGAGGAAAAGAGTTATTGTACCTGGGTCTGCTTTTTTTGGGTTGAATTCTTCAATTAGATATGAGATGTTTGTAAGAGAGATTGACTCTGCAGTTTGATGCTCTATGGCCATAACTGGTGCATGTGAAACAATACCCTGGGAAGGTATCGTTTTTCCTAGAAGGTTTCCTTCTGCACTGAACTGGTGTTTGGATAGTTCAATTTAATTGGCCATCGTTATTCTTTTATTTATGTTGATTTCTCTTTTACTGAGTAAGTGTCTCTTGTTGTTGTACAATCCTCTCTCTTTTTGGAACAAAGGTAATTGTATTTTTACCTTTAATTTAGTTGATGCACTGGACTCAACTTCATAGCCTAGAACAGTTTGATTTGAGGATGGTCTTTGTGCCTCAAATATCTCATTCCAATATTTAGTACCTTTTTCAAATTTCTGATTAAAACTGAGTTGTGTTTTATCCTTATCCAACTGCTTCTTCAACAATACAATTTCTCTTTCCAACTTCTCACATGTTTGATCCTTTTCATTCAACTATTGATTCAAGGAATCTTGTATTTTCTTACTTTCTTCTATCTGCAAGAGAAATGGCACTACAACCTCAATCTTTTCTTTTATCAAATACTCCTTCAATTATTTATTTTTCTTCCTTAACCTTTCTATTTCTTTAAGAGCACTTACCAGTTTTCCTTGAAGGTCAAGTTCTCCTTCTTCATCATTAGAAATAACCTCGACTTGAAGATTTTCTAAGGCCATAAATATGAATTTTGTAGGGCTCTCATCATATTTTTTCTCATCTAAGGATTGACTAAGCTTAATTTCCAAGGAACTCTATTCTTAACATAGAAACCTTTCCTCTTAGCCTTCTTTCTGTCCTTTTGAACATATTTAAATTTTTCTTTAGGATCATAATATTTCTTCTTACTCTTAGGACACTTTGATGCATAATGGAAAACTTTTCTACAATTAAAACATTTAGATGGTAACTTACATTTATACTTTATGTATCCTCGCTTGAGCATCATCATAAAGTTTGATTCTTCTTCATATTATTCACAACATTAGTCATAATTCTCATCCTTGAACTACTTTTCTACTTTGAAAGTTGATTCTTTGGTTGCAGATTTGCCTTTCGAAGTTCTCATCTCATAGGAAGTGAGTATAGCAAGTAGTTGATCTAGAGTGAGAGCACTCAGACTTGGAATTTCTTCAAAGGTTGATACCTTGGGATTAAACCTCTCAGTAAGAGATATTAGGATTTTTTGAACTATCACATCTTCATATAGCTCCTCATCAAGCCCTCTTATGGTGTTCATAGCTTCCTAAACTCTTGAAAAACATTTTACAATATCTTGATCATCATGTATGCTCAATTAGTGAAATTGGATCCTACAACCTTGGAGTTTAGCTTTCTTTACCTTATTGTCTCCTTCATAGCAGTTTCTCATCTTGTCCTAGCTTTCTTTGGTAGATGTGAAATCCATCACCTTGACAAGCTTTGATTCAGGTAGGCTAGTAAGCAGGGCATTCATTGCTTTAGCATTGCATGTGAACTCCAACGTCTGATCTTTGGTAGCCACTAGTGGAGGCCTTTGATATGCTTCTTCCACAACACCCCACACATCAACTCCAAGTGATTGAATGTAGGTCTTCATAGTCACTTTCCAAAAAACATAGGTTGATCCATTGAACATAGGTACCCTGTTGGTATAATCTCCTTCTTGCTTTTCCATGGTCTTTGATCTTTCTTCTACCTGTCAAATTGTTCTTAAGTAACCCAGTCTGATACCTATTGTTCGAAACTAGGAAAATATTGAGAGGGGGGGTGAATCAATATTATAGTAAATTTACCAAAATAAAACATTATTTTACTTTGTGTTCATCATTAAATACTTCAAAAATAAACAACCATAAAAGGGATTAATGAAAACAATCACAACGGAACACACAAGGAAAAGTAACTTTTAGAACTGCTCTTCAATTCATTCATAGGACAAGCTACAACTTGTTATCACAATTTCTCTGGCTACAACTAGTAGGAAGCTACAACTACCTGATTTATCAACTACAACTGAATGGAGCTACAACCTCAACTATTCTCCAAAACTCACTTGAAGGAGCACCAACCCCTGATCAACAAGCTACAACTTTCTTTAGACACTCATTGCTGCATCTTTCATCCATTTTCACACTAGTATCAATGAATACCTTCTATGCTTTCAAAACACAAGTGAATCCGTCAAACACCAACACCTTCAACAATATTTGATCACTAAGAAACACCTTGCTGCACCAGAAGCTCCGTCTCAAAAACTTGTTGATTTTGTTTGATTAGTCCTACTTTTATAGATTCTTCTTGTTGCTAACTTTGGCTTTGTTTATTTTTGAATTTATGTATGGAGTCTTAATTTTTTCCTTTTTCATGTTCATCTCAGTTTTTTGGACATGTTCTCAAAGTTATCTGACCTCTAAAACCATTCTCTATTAGTTAAACTGTGTTTTTCTGCATATTTTTTGCATTCTTCCCTTTTTAATAGGTTTTAGTTGTGGTTTGCTATTTTTTTTGCAGTTAACATTGGATTAAATTCCTTATATGATACAAAATCGATAGTTCCACCACTTTTAGATTTTAGCACCTTTCCTCAGCTCATTTACCTACTTTTGTGCCATAGAACCAGTATTCATGACCATCGGCTATACCATTTGGTGCTTAGCACTGTTACGCCCTATGCGGGAACATTTCCTTTGTTAACAGCTTTTATGTCATTGGTCCTGCTTCCACGCAAAGTGACCACACCCTATGCTAACGGTGGAGATACCAAGCTCTCGACTTTTTGTTAATTGCAATTCTTAACAAGTTACGACATTCTAGGTTCCATGGATGGCCCCTGATTCTATTGCCTATGTTCCTTTGGTCATGTTTCCAAGCGTAACAACAAAGGGATAGGTATAGCCTGTACTTAGCCTGAAACCTCCCAAGAGCCTCAACGACTCTATTCTCTACATCTTAGGTTCATTTATACATGAAATTTCCCAAGGGTTGGGTCCAAGCGTTAAGCTGAGAGCTCCCAAACCTGACTCCTTTTATTATCTACCATGTCCCTGGTCTTCAATGGATGCATGAGACCCTGTGCGAGCATGTAGTCGGTAGCCTCTTCTATCCCGATGCATTCTCATGTGCCTCCATATTATTTTTTCTAGGCTCCATCCAGGGGGATGAGCTGTCAATGGGGTCCACCTGAAACCCTTTTTACCCTTGTTATTGGCCACCACTTTGTCAACTTCCATCATGTCTTGACGCCGTCTAACCCATTGCACTAATTTATGCTCCCATAATGAACCCATCGGGCTCTGCCTTATGGGATGAGTTGTCCCATGGGGTCCTCTTGCTACAACAAGAGATAATGGAATGACTCTCTGAGCTTAGCTAACTACTGACGTGTCCCATATCCCATTGTCCAATGCTCTCTCTATGTACCATTTTAAATCTTCTAAGCTCATACCACTGAGATGATGTCGCCATGATGTCACTCCTACCATGTGTCAACCTATGAGTGGTGACATGTGTCACCCATAAAAGGGCCACCCGAGTGCCCAAAAACATTGAATACACCTGCCATGTGTCCATTTTGACTTCATCATTTGCTGCCCTCTTGACCTATCATATGTTGACACTTTTCCTGTTGTTAGAGAGGAGACAGAAGGTCTGATGCAGGGGCATTCGAGTGAAAAGGTGAGAGTTGGGAAATGTTTATATTTTTATTTTATTTGGCTGGACAGAGAGGCAAACATTTTGAATTTCTGTTTTATTTTGTTTCATTTAAAATTAAGGTTGACTCAACCATTTCTTGTTTTTAAAATTAGTCAAGCAGATCAAGATGGGATTAGTTAGGGACTTGTTTAAAGAAGCTGTTAGACTACTGAAAAGTAACTGAGGAACAATTCCTCCACTGTAAAGAAACTACTAATAATGCATTGAAAAAGAAAAACCAGAGCTCATTGAGGGGCTGCCATACAGAGAGGAGAGAGCTCAGAAATTGTAACTTAAAACTATTTTGAATCTCTATAGAAACAAACAATTCTGAAATATGTCATTGAGGAAGTAAAGTAGTTTTATTATTTTTCCTTGTGCATAGATGTCTTAGGCATCGAAATGAAAGCAAGACACTGAAACAATTTATTAAAGAATTTGAAAAACATCAACAAGAATCTTGTAGCAGGAAGCATCTCAAACCGAGAACCAAACAGAGGTACACCAATATATATTTTTTTCCTTTTTCCTCAACAAAAAAACCAGGTACCATTATATTCAACACTTCAAGCATTTCCTGTACATTTCATTTTCATTTCCCATTTAACAGTTCACTGTACAAAATCTATAACCCTGGAATTGTGGAGGGTTCCAAAACCCATACAACCAAAAACATTACAGTTCACAAACTAAATGCTAATCAAACAGCGAGGGCACAAACACCTCTGGAACCACATCCATACACAGAGGAATCGAAACCCCAAGGGTTGTAACCGATTACAGACAGAACAAGCAACAGAGCAATTACAAACAGAGCAAGAAACAAAGGAAGCAAGAAACAGCTACAACCACGGAAAGACCCTACCCGGGTTTTCCCTAAGCCCGCGAATAGTCCCAAGGATGAAGCCGTGGAGCAACGTTCCCCTGGAAGGACCTGCACCCACCATAGAATAGGGCAGTGGTTAGATAGGGCCGCGATACCAAAACACAATGAATAACAAACCATAAAGAGGAGCGAGGGTTTTACCTGGAGGAGGACCAATTCCACGATGGAGGACGAGAGATGAGAACCACAATAGAGGGTTTCTCCCAGCAGAAATGCCATGAACACATTCTGCTTGCTCACCAAGGAGCCAGAATTTTAGAACCTCAAAAACGAAGGGTGAAATTGCAATTGGAATGAGAGGATTACCTGAAAGCGAGTTTGTCGATCCGTCCTGTGCAACAACTAGGTAGGAACTTGTGTTTGTAGAGCCGAACCATCACCAGACCCAACATCGAACATACAAATCACACCAAAACAGAGCAGAAACAAAGCTTGAGCCAAATGACAGAGACAAATAGATTTGCAGGTGGAAAATGACATGAAACCCTCCAAAAACCAGAGAAGTGAATCACCACACAAAGCAAACAGAGGCACAACACCAACAAACCACGGGGAACAAGTGAAGCACAACAAACCACCATACGAGACAAGAAAGGCACGATACTTTCCAACCATTGCAAGAACTAGGCGAAAGCACTGAGCACCCACAGAGCCAAACCATAACAAAGAAGAAATGAATTCCAAATACCATCAGCGAAAGTGATAACCCATGGTTGCAAGCCCGAGGCGAGTACAAAGGGTGAGCAGAATACCATAAAACACATTAAAGCCATATACCAAAACCCGCCACTAACTTTAATTTGAAAGCGAAATAATTAAACGGTCACAACTACATGTCCCTCCTCAGGATTGCCACCAATTTTTGGTATCAGAGCAGATTGTTCCTTTCTCTTAGTAAAGATGGAGGTAGGAAGAAGGGGTCAAGGAAGAGCCATCAGAAGAGTAGCAGATGAAGGGTTAAGAGAGGATATTAGGAATTTAACTGCACGTTTGGTAGCAGTGGAAGCAGGAAGGTGTAGAGATCTGGAAGGTGGGGATGACAGTGAGGAGGAAAACATAGCCACGACGGATGGGTCAGATGACGAAGGACCAAAAATTAAACTATTGAGGTCAGTTTTGTTGGCTAGCAGCAAGCCAAGACCGGAGCTCTCTAATTATGATGGCAGTTTGTCCACAGAGGCATTGTTAGACTAGATAAGTGAACTAGATAAATATTTTGAATATGAAGAAATCAGCGAAGACAAGAGGATCAAGTTTGTTGTCACCAAGTTGAAGGGACATGCAGCACTATGGTGGGACAGTGTACATGCAAAAAGGAGGAGATTGAACAAACCATTGATTAAAAAATGGGACAGGATGGTTGCTAGAATTAAGAGCAAGTTTTTGCCTAAAGATTATCAAATTTCCATTTATAGATAAGTACAGAACCTGAGGTAGATATTGATGACCGTAAAGGAATATACTGAAGAATTTTATAAAGTTAACCTAAGAGTTGGTTATGTTGAAGATACCCCTAAGAAAACAGCAAGGTTTGTAAATGGTGTACGAATGGATATCCTAGGCGAAATTAGTATTCTTTCCCCTAAAACCATAAACGAAGCTTATTAGAGTGCTTGAAGGCGGAGGAAAAGATTGTTAGGAAACAAAATGCCAGAAGAGGATGTGGTTCTGGCAAAGGTCGGGGATAGACCTTTGGTAGAGGTAGGAAAGCCAACAACAATGAAGAGGGCAGTGGTTTGAAGACTTCGGGATAGACTGAAAGGGAAGGTAACATTAGAGGAGGAAGGTCATACCAGCGAGGAAGAGGTAATGGCATAGGCAGAGGAAATGCCTATCAGTGTTACAAGTGTCACAAGTGGGGACACAGGTCCCTTGAATGTCCTGAAAATGAACAAACTGGGTAGAGGGGAGTATATGTCGCTCAGCCCGATGAAGCAAAGGCACCACCAAAGGAGGTGGAAAATATGCCAAAAATCAGGGAAGCCTTGGGGTTGAACAAGGTATTACTGAAAGCAACTAAGGAAGTAGTTGATCAGACACAGAGGAAAGCATTGTTCCAGATTGTGTGCAAGTCGCATGGGAAATGCTACAAATTAATCATAGATACTGGAAGTACGGATAATCTGGTAGCTACTGAAATGGTGGGGAAATTGGGTTTGAAGAAGTTGAAGCACACAACTCCATATAGGGTGTCTTGGTTGCAGAAAGGTCACCAACTGCTGGTCGATGAGCAGTGTGAAGTAGAGTTTCATGTTGGCAAGTACAAGGACAAGGTGACTTGCTATATCATGCCTATGGACGTGTGCCATATTCTATTGGGCAGACCATGGCAGTATGACGGGAAGGTCGTCCATGATGGGGAAACAAATTGTTACAAGTTTGTTAATGATGGGATAAAGCATATGCTAGTGCCCATGAAGGAAGAGGATGCTGCAGAAACTAGTGGGACAAAATCATTACTGTTAGGCGAAAAAGAGTTTCTGTGACAGATGGAGGATGATGAGGTGAAATATACAATTGTGCGAAGGCCAAAACCAGTATTGATCCATACTAAAGTCATGCTATAGGAATTTAGTGATATTTTGGTAAATGATCCACTGGACAAATTACAATCGAAGCGGAGCATTAGTCACCATATTGATTTTATTCCAGGAGCCAGTTTTCCAAACAAGGATGCTTATCGGATGAGTCTGAAGGATAATGACGAAATCCAGAAACAGGTGTAGGAGTTGTTGGATAAAGGATTGATTCAGGAGAGTTTAAGCCCTTGTGCAGTTCCAATTGTTTTAGCTCCCAAGAAATGAGGTGAGTGGCGAATGTGCATTGATTCCCGAGCCATTAACAAGATCACTATCAGGTACAGGCTTCCTTTACCTCAGATGGATGATATAATGGATTACTTGAGTGGAGCAGCATACTTTTCAAAGATAGACCTGAAAAGCGGCTACCACAAAATCAAAATTTGATAAGGTGACGAGTGGAAGACAACTTTCAAGACTAATGAAGGTTTGTATGAATGGTTGGTTAAGCCATTTGAATTGAGAAATGCCCCCAACAGGCTCATGCGGTTGATGAATGAGATGCTAAAGGAATTGATTGCTAAATTTGTGATTGTATATCTGGATGATATACTTATATTCAGCAAGATGAAGGAAGAGAATTTTCGAAACTTGACGTATGTATTGGAAAAATTGCAGCAAAATAAATTACTGATAAATTTGAATAAATGTTCATTTTTCAAGAAATATTTAATTTATTTGGGATTTGTGATTTCCGAGAATGAACTAAAAATGGATCCAGAAAAGGTTGCAGCTATAGTTAGCTGGCCGTCTCCTAAAAGTTTGTTTGAGGTACAGAGTTTTCATGGTTTGGCGAGTTTTTATCATAAATTTATTAAAAAATTTAGTGGGATTTGTGCACCCATGGTGGACACTATTAAGAAGGAAAATCAACCTTTCCATTGGATAGAAATAGTAGTGAAGCGTTTTCAGCTGCTCAAAAGAAAAATTACTGAAAAAACGATTTTGAGATTACTAGACTTTAACAAAATTTTTCAAGTTCATTGTGATGCCAGTGGAATAGCCATTGGTGCAGTACTCAGCCAAGAGGACAAGCCAGTATCCTATTTCATTGAGAAGCTAAATGAAAGTAGGTAGAAGTACACATCTTATGACAAGGAGTTTTATGCAGTGGTTCAAGCGCTAAAGCATTAGAGACATTATCTATTGTGCAATGAATTTGTCTTATTTTCAGACAATTCTGCATTATAGTATATTATGCAGCAATATAAGCTGAACCATAAACATGCGAAGTGGGTGGAGTACCTGCAGAGTTTTACATTTGTGTTGAAACGCATTAGCGGTCAAGCCAACAAAGTGGCAGATGCATTAAGCAGGAGGAATTTGATCCTACAGGAAAGTTTGATACAAGTATTAGGATTCGAACATCTTAAGGACTTGTATGAAGAAAATGCAGATTTTAAGGAAGCTTATGAAGCTTGCCAAAATCCATTGTTGAGAGATAACAGTTCATGGTTATACTATAATATGCAGGAAGGGTTTTTGTTCAAAGGAGGGCAGTTGTGTATTTCGAAATGTTCTATGGGAGAGAACTTAATCCAGGGAAAGCATAATGGAGGTTTAGCCTGGCATTTTGGCATAGACAAGACCTTGGATCAGTTGAGCCACTTTTACTATTGGCTGAGGCTGCGCAGAGATGTACAGAGGTTTGTGACTAGATGAAAAGTTTGTTAGCTTGCAAAGGGACACAACCAGAACACAAGGTTGTATACACCCTTACCTATTCCGAATAGACCATGGGACTTAGTCAGTTTAGACTTTGTCATAGGTCTACCGAAGACACTACGGGGATTCGATTCCATCATGGTGGTGGTGGATCGTTTCACCAAAATGGCACATTTCATTCCATGCAGGAAAACCAGTGATGCCACACATGTAGCACATTTGTTCTTCACAGAGATAGTCAGATTACATAGCTTGCCAAAGTCTATTGTTTTGGACCAAGACGTTAAGTTTACAAGTCATTTTTGGTGGACCTTATGGAAAAAATTAGACACCAAACTAAACTTCAGCTCAGCTTATCATCTGCAGACGGATGGTCAAACCGAAGTCTGGGAAATTTATTGAGGAGTTTGGTTGGAGAAAATTCTCGACAGTCGGATCGTGTGCTTGCACAAGTGAAATTTGCTTATAACGATTCACCTAACCGAAGTACGAGCAGTATTCCTTTCCAGATCCTATATGGAATGTACCCACGTGGAGTACATGATTTATGGGATTTGGGTTAGTTGCAACGTAGGAGTGCTGATGGTGAAGATTTCACAAAGGCACTCAACAATCTTCATGAACAGGTAAAATTAAAATTACAAGATAGCAGCCAAAGATACAAGCAGAAAGAATATTTGAAAAGGTGGGAGGTACAATTCAACGTAGGAGACTTGGCATTAGCACACCTACAAAGGAGAGGTTTCCTAAAGGCGAATACAACAAGTTGAAATGGAAAAAAATTGAGCCTTGCGGGATTCTTCGGAAATTTTCTGTGAATTCTTATGAATTGCAGTTACCCCCAGGTATTGGAATTTCACCCATTTTCAATGTGGTAGATTTGTACCCCTACATTGCGGCAGATGAAGAAGACAGTTTGGAAAGACTAACACAGGACACCTAGAATGAGAATGATTCTTGGATTAAACAAATTCCCACAGCAAATCCTTTGGAGATCGAACAGATCCTAGAAACCCAGGTGGCCAGACGGACTCGAAGGAAAGAATAGTTATGGTACCTAGTCAAGTGGAAGGGTCATCCTATTGAAAATAGTTCTTGGTTAGATGCTGGCCAGATTCAAAGCACTAGGTACTTTTTTGAAGAGATCATGGACAGGAGCCATGAGTTTAATTTACCCCGGGAGCCTGATGCAGGAGCATCTGAGTGAAAAGGCGACAGCTAGAAAATGTTTTTATTTTTATTTCATTTTGTTGGATAGAGGGGAAAACATTTTGAGTTTCTGTTTTATTTTGATTCATTTAAAATTAAGTCTGAATCAGCCATTGTTTGTTTTTAAAATTAGGAAAGCAGATCAAGATGGGATTAGTTAGGGACTTGTTTAAAGGAGATGTTAGACAACTAAAAAGTAACTGAGGAACAATTCCTCAACTATAAAGAAACATTAATAATGCATTGAAAAGGAAAAGTAGAGCTCATTGAAGGGCTGCCATCCATAGAGGAGAGAGAGCTCAGAAATTATAACTTACAACTATTTTGAATCTCTATAGAAACAAACAATTCTAAAATTTGTCATTAAGGAAGTAGAGTAGTTTTATTATTTTTCCTTATGCATAGATGTCTCAAGCACCGAAATGAAAGAAAGACAATGAAACAATTTATTAAAGAATCCAAACAACATCGGAAAGAATCTTGTAACAGGAAGCATATCAAACTGAGAACCAAATAAAGGTACACCAATATATATTTCTTTCCTTTTTCCTCAACAAAAAAACTAGGTACCATTATATTTAGCACTTCAATCATTTCCTGTACATTCCATTTTCATTTCCCATTTAACAGTTCACTGTACAAAATCTATAACCCTGGAATTGTGGAGGGTTCTGAAACCCATACAACCAAAAACATTACAATTCACAATCTAAATGCCAATCAAATAGCGAGGGCATGGACACCTCTAGAACCACATCCATACCCGGAGGAATCGAAAACCCAAGGGTTGTAACCGATTATAGACAGAACAAGCAACATAGCAATTACAGATAGAGCAAGCAACAAAGCAAGCAAGAAACAACTACAACCACTGAAAGACCATACCCACGTCTTCCCTAAGCTCGCGAATAGTCCCAAGGACAAAGCCGTGGAGCAACTTTCCTTTGGAAGGACCTGCACCCACCATAGAATAGGGCGCAACAGTTAGATAGGGATGTGATGCCAAAACACAGTGAATAGTAAACCAAAAATAGGAGCAAGGGTTTTACCTGGAGGAGGACCGATTCCACGACGAAGGACTAGAGCTGAGACCCACAACAGAGGGTTTCTCCCAACATAAGTGCCATGAACGTATTCTGCCTACTCACCAAGGAGCCAGAACATTAGAACCTCAAAAAGGAAGGGTGAAATTACAATTGGAATGAGAGGATTACCTAAGACCGAGTTCGCCGAGCCGTCCTATGCAACAGCTAGGTAGGAACCTGTGTTTGCAAAGATGAACCATCACCAGACCCAACATCAAACATACAATCACCACAAAATAGAGAAAAAACGAAGCTTGAGCCAAATGACAAAGACAAATAGACTTGCAGGTGGAAAATGACCTGAAACCCTCCAAAAACCAGAGAAGTGAATCACCACAGAGAGCAAGTAGAGGCACAACACCAACAAATCACAAGCAACAAGTGAAGCACAACAAACCACCATATGGGACAAGCAAGGCACGACACTTACCAACCATCGCAAGAACCAAGCGAAAGGACCGAGCACCCACAGAGCCAAACCATAACAAAGAAGAAATGAATTCCAAATAGCCTTGGTGAAAGAGATTTACCATGGTTGCAAGCCCAAGGCCAGTACAAAGGGTGGGCAGAATACCATAAAACACATTAAAGACATATACCAAAACCCTTCCACTAACTTTAATTTGAAAGAAAAATAATTAAACGGTCACAGCTACATGTCCCTCCTCAGGATCGCCACTAATTTTTGGTATTAGAGCAGATTGTTCCTTTCTCTCAGTAAAGATGGTGGTAGGAAGAAGGGTTCGAGGAAGAGCCATCAGAAGAGTAGTAGATGAAGGGTTAAGAGAGGAAATTAGGAATTTAATTGCACGTTTGGTAGCAGTGGAAGCAGGAAGGCGTAGAGATCCAGAAGGTGGGGATGACAGTGAGGAGGAAAACATAGCCACGACGGATGGGTTAGATGACAAAGGACCAGAGATTAAACTATTGAGGTCAGTTTTGTTGGCTAGCAGCAAGCCAAGACCAGGGCTCTCCAATTATGATGGCAGTTTGTCCATAGAGGCATTGTTAGACTGGATAAGTGAACTAGATAAGTATTTTGAATATGAAGAAATCAGTGAAGACAAGAGGATCAGGTTTGGCATCACCAAGTTGAAGGGACATACAGCTCTATGGTGGGATAATGTATAGGTAGAAAGGAGGAGATTGAAAAAACCATTGATTAAAAATGTGACAGGATGGTTGCTAGAATGAAGAGCAAGTTTCTGCCTAAAGATTATCAAATTGCCCTTTATAGACAAGTATAGAACTTGAGGCACGGAATGATGACCATAAAGGAATATACTGAAGAATTTTATAAAGTTAACTTGAGAGATGGTTATCTTGAAGATACCCCTAAGAAAACAACGAGGTTTGTAAATCGTGTAAGGATAGAAATCCTAGACAAAATTAGTATTCTTTCCCCTAAAACCATAGACAAAGCTTATCAGAGTGCTTTGAAGGCAGAGGAAAAGATTGCTAGGAAGCAAAATGCCACAAGAAGATGTGGTTCTAGCAGAGGTCAGGGACAGGCCTTTGGTAGAGGTAGGACTGCCAATAACAATGAAGAGGGTAGTAGTTTGAAGACTTCGGGACAAACTGAAAGGGAAGGTAACACTAGAGGAAGAAGATCACACCAGCAAGGAAGAGGTAATGGCAGAGGCAGAGGAAATGACTATTAGTGTTACAAGTGTCACAAATGGGGACACAGGTCCTTTGAATGCCCTGAAAATGAAAAAACTGGGAAGAGGGGAGCATATGTCGCTCAGACAAATGAAGCGGAGGCACCACCACAGAAGGTGGAAAATATGCCAGAAACCAAGGAAGCCTTGGTGTTGAACAAGGTATTATTGAAACCAGCTAAGGAAGTAGTTGATTAGACACAGAGGAAAGCATTGTTCCAAACTGTGTGCAAGTTTCATGGGAAATGCTGCAAATTAATCATAGACAGTGGAAGTACTGATAATCTGGTAGCTACTGAAATGGTGGGGAAATTGGGTGTGAAGAAGATGAAGCACCCAACTCCATATAGGGTGTCTTGGTTGCAGAAAGGTCACAAACTGCTGGTCGATGAGTAGTGTGAAGTAGAGTTTCATATTGGCAAGTACAAGGACAAGGTGACTTGCTATATCATGCCTATGAACGTGTGCCATATTATGTTGGGCTAACCATGGCATTATGATTGGAAGGTCATCCATGATGGGGAAAAAAATTGTTACAATTTTGTTAAAGATGGGATAAAGCATACACTAGTGCCCATGAAGGAAGAGGATCCTGCAGAAACTAGTGGGACAAAAGAATTACTGTTAGGCGGAAAAGAGTTTTTATGATAGATGGAGGACGGTGAGGTGAAATATACAGTTGTGCGAAGGCCAAAACCAGTATTGATCCACACTGAAGTCACTGACTTACATAAAGAAATACAGGACATGATGCAGGAATTTAATGATATTGTGGTAGATGATCTACTAGAAAAATTACCACCGAAGTGATGCATTATTCACCATATTGATTTTATTCCAGGAGCCCGTTTGCAAAACAAGGTTGCTTACCAGATGAGTCTGAAGGATAATGAAGAAATCCAGAAATAGGTGTAGGAGTTGTTCGATAAAGGACTGATTCAGGAGAGTTTAAGCCCATGTGTAGTTCCAATTGTTTTAGCTCTCAAGAAAAAAGGTGAGTGGCGAATGTGCATTGATTCCCGGGCCATTAACAAGATCATTATCAGGTATAGGTTTCTTTTACCTCGGATGGATGATATGATGGATTATTTGAGTGGAGTAGCATACTTTTCAAAGATATACCTAAAAGCGGCTACCACAAAATCAGAATTCAAGAAGGTGGTGAGTGGAAGACAACTTTGAAGACTAATGAAGGCTTGTACGAATGGCTGGTTATGCCATTTGGATTAAGCAATCCCCCAAACAAGTTCATGCGATTGATGGTTGAGATGCTGAAGGAATTCATTGGTAAATTTGTGATTGTATATCTGGATGATATACTTATATTCAACAAGACGAAGGAAGATCATTTTCGACACGTGAGGTATGTATTGGAAAAATTGGAGCAAAATAAATTACTGATAAATTTGAAGAAATGCTCTTTTTTCAAGAAAGAGTTAATTTATTTGGGATTTGTGATTTCCGAGAATGAACTAAAAATGGATCCCGAAAAGGTTGCAGCTATAGTTAGCTAGTCGTATCCCAAAAGTTTGTTTGAGGTACAGAGTTTTCATGGACTGGCGAGTTTTTATTGGAAATTTATTAAAAATTTTAGTGGTATTAATTTTTGCACCCATGGAAGACACCATTAAGAAGGAAAATCAACATTTCCATTAGTCAGAAACGGTAGAGAAGAGTTTTCAGCTGCTCAAAAGAAAAATTACAGAAAAACCGATTTTGAGATTACCAGACTTTAACAAGATTTTTCAAGTTCGCTGTGATGTGAGTGGAACAGCCATTGGTGCAGTACTCAACTAAGAGGACAAGCCAGTAGCCTATTTCAATGAGAAGCTAAATGAAAGTAGGAAGAAGTACACATCTTATGAAAAGGAGTTTTATGCAGTGTTTCAAGTGCTAAAGCATTGGAGACATTATCTGTTGGCCAATGAATTTGTCTTATTTTCAGACAATTATGCGTTACAGTATATTATGCAACAACATAAGCTAAACCATAAACATGCGAAGTGGGTGGAGTACCTGCAGAGTTTTACGTTTTTGTTGAAACACATCAGCAATCAAGCCAACAAAGTGGAAGATGCATTAAGCAGGAGGAATTTGATCCTACAAGAAAGTAAGATACAAGTATTAGGATTCAAACATCTTAAGGACTTGTATGAAGCAGATGCATATTTTAAGGAAGCTTATGAAGCTTGCCAAAATCCATTGTTGAGAGATAACAATTCATGGCTGGACTATAATATGCAAGAAGGGTTTTTGTTCAAAGGAGGGCAATTGTGTATTCTCGAATGTTCTATGAGAGAGAACTTAATCCAAGAAAAGCATAATGGAGGTTTAGCCGGGCATTTTGGCATAGACAACACCTTGGATCAGTTGAGCCACTTTTACTATTGGCCGAATATGTGTAAAGATGTACAGAGGTTTGTGACTAGATGCAAAGTGTGTCAGCTTGCAAAGGGACACAACCAGAACACAGGGTTGTATACACCCTTACCTATTCCGAACAGACCATGGGACTCAGTTAGTTTAGACTTTGTCTTAGGTCTACCGAAGACACAACGGGGATTCAATTCCATCATGGTGGTGGTGGATCGTTTCACCAAAATGGCACATTTCATTCCATGCAAGAAAACCAGTGATGCCACACATGTAGCACATTTGTTCTTCACAGAGATAGTCAGATTACATGGCTTGCTGAAGTCTATTGTTTCGGACCGAGACGTTAAGTTTACAGGACATTTTTGGCAGACCTTATGGAAAAAATTAGACACCGAAATAAACTTCAGCTCAACGTATCATTCGCAGACCGATGGTCAAACCGAAGTGGTGAACCGAAGTCTAGGAAATTTATTGACGAGTTTGGTTGGAGAAAATTCTCAACTGTGGGATCATGTGCTTGCACAAGCGGAATTTGCTTATAACGATTCGCCCAACCAAAGTACGACAGAAGTCCTTTCCAGATCCTATACGGAATGCACCCACGTGGAGTACATGAGTTACAAGATTTGGGTTAGTTGGAGCATAGGAGTGCTGATGTTGAAGATTTCACAAAGGCAATCAATGATATTCATGAACATGTGAAATTAAATTTACAAGACAACAACTAAAGATACAAGCAGAAAGAAGATTTGAAAAGGCGGGAGGTACAATTAAGCGTAGGAGACCTAGTATTAACACACCTACACAAGGAGAGGTTTCCTAAAGGCAAATACAACAAGTTGAAATGGAAAAAATTGGGCCTTGCAGGATTCTTTGGAAATTTTCTGCGAATGCTTATGAATTGCAGTTACCCCTAGGTATTGGAATTTCACCCATTTTCAATGTGGCAGATTTGTACCCCTACATTGCGGCAGATGAAGAAGATAGTTCAGAAAGACCAACACGGACACCTAGAATTAGAATAGTTCATGGGTTAAACAAATTCCCCCCAGCAAAGCCTTTGGAGTTTGAACAGATCCTAGACACCCAGGTGGCCAAACAGACTCGAAGGAAAGAGTACTTGCGGTACCTAGTCAAGTGGAAGGATCATCCTATTGAATATAGTTCTTGGTTATATGCTGGCCAGATTCAAAGCATCGGGTACTCTGTTGAAGAGCTCATGGACAGGAGCCATGAGTTTAATTTACTCCGGGATCTTGATGCAGGAGCATTCGAGTGAAAAGGTGACAACTGGGAAATGCTTTTATTTTTATTTTATTTTGCTGGACAGAGAGGAAAACATTTTGATTTTCCGTTTTATTTTGTTTCATTTAAAATTAATTCTAACTCAACCATTGTTTATTTTTAAAATTAGGCAAGCAGATCAAGATGGGATTAGTTAGGGACTTGTTTTAAGAAGATGTTAGACAACTGAAAAGTAACTGAGGAACAATTCCTCAACTGTAAAGAAACTGCTAATAATGCATCGACAAGGAAAAACCAGAGCTCATTGAGGGGTTGCCATCCATAGAGGAGAGAGAGCTCAGAAATTGTAACTTAAAACTATTTTGAATCTCTATAGAAACAAACAATTCTAAAATTTGTCATTAAGGAAGTAGAGTAGTTTTATTATTTTTCTTTGTGCATAGGTGTCTCGGGCATCGAAATGAAAGCAAGACAGTGAAACAAATTATTAAAGAATCCGAACAACATCGACAAGAATCTTGTAACAGGAAGCATCTCAAACCGAGAACCAAACAGAGGTACACCAATATATATTATTTTCCTTTTTCCTCAACAAAAAACCAGGTACCATTATATTAAGCACTTCAAGAATTTCCTGTACATTTCATTTTCATTTCCCATTTAACAGTTCACTGTACAAAATTTATAACTCTGGAATTGTGTAGGGTTTTGAAACCCATACAACCAAAAATATTATAGTTTACAAACTAAACACCAATCAAACAATGGGGGCACGAACACCTTTGGGACCACATCCATACCCGGAGGAATCGAAACCCCAAGGTGTAACCAATTATAGACAGAACAAGCAACAAAGCAATTACAGATAGAGCAACCAAAAAAGCAAGCAAGAATGAGCTACAGCCACGAAAATACCCTAACTGAGTTTTCCCTAAGCCCGCGAAGAGTCCCAAGGACGAAGTTATGGAGCAACATTCCCCTGGAAGGACCTGCACCCACTACAGAATAGGGCAGCGGTTAGATAGGGCCGCGATACCAAAACATAGTGAACATCAAACCAGAAAGAGGAGCGAGTGTTTTACTTAGAGGAGGACCAATTCAATAACGAAGGATGAGAGCCGAGACCTGCAACAAAGGGTTTCTCTCAGCAAAAGTGACATGAACGCGCTCTGCTTGCTCAACAAGGATCTAGAACGTTAGAACCTCAAAAGCGAAGGGTGAAATTGCAATTGGAACGAGAGGATTACCTGAGAGCGAGTTCGCGGAGTGGTCTTGTGTAGTAGCTAGGTAGGAACCTGTGTTTGTAGAGCCGAACCATCACCAGACCCAACATCAAACATACAAATCAACACAAAACAGAGCAAAAATGAAGCTTGAGCCAAATGACAGAGACAAATAGACTTGCAAGTGGAAAATGACCTAAAACCCTCCAAAAACCAGAGAAGTGAATCACCATAGAGAGCGAGGAGAGGCACATCACCAACAAACCACTGGGAATAAGCGAAGCACAGAAAACCACCATACGGGACAAGCAAGGCACGATACTTACCAACCATCACAAGAACCAGGTGAAAGCACTGAGCACCCACAGAGCCAAACCATAGCAAATAAGAAATGAATTCCAAATGCCCTCGGCGAAAGTGATAACCGATGGTTGCAAGCCTGAGGCTAGTGCAAAGGGCAAGCAGAATACCATAAAACACATTAAATCCATATACCAAAAACCTGCCACTAACTCTAATTCAAAAGCGAAAGAATTAAATGGCCACAACTACGTGTCCCTCCTCGGGATCGCTATCAAGGTCCTTCGAGACCTGTTTCGCAACCATTTTGCTTTATAATTTGTTTTTCTAAAAAGCCACAAGGTTTAAACTTTTTGTCTTTGACACCACTCCTATGCGATTTGTCGTTTTGGGTGGAATGTTCTCGGGGTAGATCTCCACCATTGATCTATATGATTGACTGTACAGTAAACCACTCCCCATGACCACAAAGCCCATATAATGGGTCGTCTCAGGTGCTATCGGAAAGCTGCCACGTAGCCCGATGCTTTCCTCCTGTGCTTAGCCTTTTCATTCTCTTGTTGGGTCGGGGCTCTTCCACACTCTACTTTTTTCTATTCCTTCAGGCTCTCCTCTCTAGGCTACCTCCGTCAAGACAACCTAATGTGGGCTCCTCTACTCGCTCGCCATTAGACAACTCTTAGACAACTCTTAGCTTCCGTGTCGCGACGAATATTTTTATACACATATATTTTTTTTAAAGAAAGAAAATATTTTTGTATTATGCTATTCATATTTGAAGCAAAGATACATTGTAAATATTCCATGATTTTGGATGTAGATTTGAAATCATGAAAATTGATTCCTATGATTTTCATGAGGTGGATGTAAGTTTTTCTGAGTAGTTGATGTCCTTTTTCTTTTCTTGTTCCTTCCACATAATTGGATATAGATATAGGAATGATAGCTGATTAATATTGTGTAAATATTTTAGGGTTTTTGGGAAGGCTGTGATTTTTTATTCTTTTAATTGGAATTAGAATTTGGTGATATAATTTTTGGTGGTTTTTTATTAATTAAATTGTAATTTTTGAATATAAAATAAATTTAACAATTTTATCAATCACTAAAATTGAATAAATTTAACAACTCATATTTATGGCTAAACTAAATTTGGAAAAGATTTAAAATAAAAATATTAAGAAAGTATACTAGAAATAAGAAGAAAAAAAAATTCTCTATTTTTTTTACCTTAAAAGAGATAAATTGCTAATGGTGGACAAAAAAGTTAATGTAAAGAAATTATGAACAACGAAATGATAAAATGGAAATTACTACAAGATCATAAGACTATCTCTTCATGCATTAGATTACTATAACTTAATTTTCAAAGAAGTTGTTATTCATAAAATGGTGAATTCATTATATCCTCAGTATCAACTATTCTAGACTAGCACAACCATATTAATAAAGTGGTTTATATATGTGAATAGGTATCATTTTCCTCTTATAATGACACTTGTTGGCTTATGAAAAGTTGAAAATGACGTTCATTGATGTATATAAACTAGTTTATTAATGTGGTTGTGCTAGTTGATGGTGGACATCAGTTGAGTGCATAGCAAATTATGGTTGATCTTGGTTAACTTTTGTTAAATATGGTAAATTATAATTAAGCATGGGTGACCATTTTTTACAGTGTTTCCTATGAATGAATATTGTATACCATGCTACAACATGTTCAACATGGTCGAAACTAGTTGACAAAGTTTTGATCACAATTGTCCATGGTTAATTTTAGGTGGCCATGTTGATAATGGTTGACCTTGGTTGGCCATAGTTGATGACTACGAAGAAGGATGAATATGAATGATTGTGGCTCACTATGGTTGTCTCTTATTGACTTTGAATAACTATCATTGAGAATGATTTACTATGATTAACCATGGTAGAATATGGTTCTATGGTCAACATATTGTTGAGTAAGGGTCAACATAGGGTTGTTAACATTTGTGTAAAATAAAGGTGGTCAGACATGGTTTCCTATTATGTCCATGTTTAATATGGGTGGCCATGTTGACCTTGTAGACCATGATGTCCACATTAAACTAAAATTGTCATTAATAGAGTATCATTGACTATGGTGGTCCATGGTTGAACATGTTATCTATGACTGAATGTGGTTGACAATGATTAGTCCTGTTAAGCATGGTTAAAAATCATGGGCCATGGCTAGCCATGGTTGACTACAGTTAGCCATGTTCACCATGGTAACTATAGTTGACCATGATTTACTATGACTAGCCATTATCAACATGGTTGAAGATGTTGATGATCGTTAACCGGTTTACCAAAGGATGGTATTGGCTATTGAGTGCATAACATTATGCTATCAAGGGTTTTTCATTATTTTTTTTGCTTTCGCATTTTGATTTTGTTACTTGTACGTCATATTTTTTTGTTAATTTGTTTTTACATTTTATCATATTTATTATTCTTTTATTATTTCATGTTTTAACAACATTTCTTAAACTCATTGTGATGGAAAAATTTATTTCTCATAATGTGTTGTTGGATGTATTTCATCACATTGTGATTTTATTTTTTTGATGCCATGTTTGTGTCATTTTACATTCCAATGTTAGTTTTGTAATGTAACATTGTGATGATGGTTTTTGTTCATCAAAATGTCACATCTATTTTTTTGTTTGTCACAGTGTGGCATTGGTTTGTTTGTTACAATGTGATGATGGTTTTCTTTTAATCACATTCTTCTAACATTTGTCTTAGTAGTAGTTTTAGGTAATTTTTTAAAATAACCACATTTGAATGTTTGTTTTGTAATTACATATTGCAGAATTGACTTTTAATCATGATATAGATTGGATTATTATATTATTTTTCACCCATCTTGATTCTTTTGGAGTGGGAAACTTAGAGGAATCAACTCACAAGACCTATTTTACGAGTGGGTCCTAGTTTCATAAATTAGGGTTTTAAATATTCAAAAGGTATATTGAGGACTTTATTGAAGTATTTTGGGATCCAAAAATTCTCACTTACTTGATACCCCTTTTTTGAGAAAATTATATATATTCTAATTCCAACATCTAATTATTGAATCTAGGATCATAAGACTTTGAGATGCTAGTAAAGTATATGTGAAATCAAAGCCTAATATGATCTAATTTAACCTAGTCTACTCTAATATAATGTTGACAATGAATGCTATAAATTAAAAAGTAAAAGACATATTTCAAAAGGAAATGAAAACAAAATTGAAACTAAAGATCATTTGGCCAGTCCTTCATCCAGACCCCGTGACAAGGCCCTGGAATGCAATTGTTTCTCACTTGTAAGCAAGCATGTATGAACTCAACAATAGGTTGGATCTAGATATAAACATGGAATTATTGTTTAGGAGATTAGTTTCATGAAAGTAAACACTGAAAGTGAATACAAAGAATGGAGATTTAACACTAAGAAATTCGTTATTAGGCTAGAGAACAACAAAATGCCATAAAGAGTTTAAGCTACAATCTATCATGCAAATGGTTTAATCATTCATGTAACTTTTTGAGAGGGGCTCATTGTTATATCCTATTTGGCATTCCTTCAACGACCCTTTCCTATGGTGGATCTCTGCTATGAATCAAGGAAACATAAAACTATTAAATCTAATATAAACTAGTTGTGACAAAAGAAAGAGGTAAATCATAATTGAAAATGTATGGCATAGTAAAGGAATTAAAAACATATTAAAAAAATCAAAGAATGAAATACTAATTTTAGTAATTATTACACGCACGCACACACACACACATATAAGCTATCAAAACATTGAAAAAATACACAAATATTAGAGAACTAGCAACATGTATTAATGAGAAATTAACACTGTTACAAAGGGGCAACACTCAAGTCTGCTGCCATAATGAAGCGCCAAACTAGTTACTATTCCCAATACTTATTACAAAGAATTAATGACTAGCCACATTTATATTTATTCTTAATCTTAATCTTAATACTGGTACAAAGAGAGATTGGCATGAATCAAAACCAATCCCCAATCATTTATTTCACCTAACTATGAAATAGGCACAAGATAACAAATGGTAATTGCAAAGCAAAATTGGTGATTTTGATCCCAAAATACATACGAAATATTACTTGATAATTCTTAGACTCTTAAAATAAGTGATATTCATTCCCCATACTATTCAAATTATTGATTTTACATTTTCCCAAATCTCGGCATGATGGGAAATCCGAGAAAATTGTGCATTTTTACGAATCAGACTCCAAAAACCTTACGTATGTTCCAAACCATGATTAATATTAGGGAACACGCTTATAATTAAATAATTTGTTATATGAGGACAAAAACCCATGTGAGAAACTTCTTATTCATCTCCATTGCCTCGGGAATTATGCCTAAAGTTGGAAATTGAGAAACTTTAACATGTAACAATATTTCAATGACAACGGCTCACACTTGGAACGTGGGAATGAAATGAAAATTCTATAATAGGTTTTGCACCCCATGCTACAAAACCCATGTGTTGTAATGCACAACTCATGATCCGGTATCGAAATGGTCATTTCGGTAATAAAACAAGCTAGACATTTCCTCGTTAGCAAAAACATTTCAAATTAAATTAACCTACTAGAGAATATGATTTAATGTAAATAAGAACCGTTCTAACTTGTTATGCAAAAACATTTCAAATTAAATTAACCTACTAGAGAATATGATTTAATGTAAATAAGAACCGTTCTAACTTGTTATGTCTGCGAAAAGTATTTTGGTTCAAAGGGGTTAAAAATGCATGGTAAGAGGAAAAAATCCACTTATAAGCCTAAGGTTTGGGAGGGAAAAGGGTTAAATGCAGTAGTGAAAAACATGCCAAAGCCTAGAGCTCAAAACCCATAGCACCATTTTACACTTTTTCAATAATGCAAGAAAAGCCTCAAACAAAATTTGTATGTAAAATTTATGACATCAAAAAGTTGACCATTTGGTGAAAATGTGAAGTTGGTTTACACTTTTTGCTTTTTTTAAGAAAAAAAATTATCCTTTTTAGAAGTTCTTCGACTTTCGGCAAGCCAAAGTAATTTTTCTATTTAGAATTTCATTTTACAATAAAAAGAAACTTGTCATAAATTTTATTAGCTTTCTACTACTTATTTTTTGGAATTTTTTAATTCACATTTGATATGTCAACTTAGCAATTGTTTGACTATGTGTTCTTTAAAATTCAAGGGATTCATAAGACATCATGTTTTTTAACACTAGTGTATTCTTTGTTAACTTGGCATTTTTGAAAAAAACATGTGCTACAACAATCGAGATAGATTCTACTTCGATGTCGTTCTATTTACGAAATCAACTGATGCACATCATAATTACTAGAAAATTTTGAATTGAACCAATATGAAAAAATTGCAGTTTTTGAAGATGTTTAGTTGAGCGTCGAGTTTCTCAACATTTTAGCTATAAACTAAAATATAAAAACTCTCCATTACTAAAGACGGACCAATGTAATGAACCATAAATGTTTCATATTTTTTTATAGTGCATTTTGGAAGATACAAAATTTTGATTTCAATGAATCATAATGATCTTTAGAAAGTTTTTGCGCACATTTATTTAGAAAATTAATTAAAATTAGCAACTTATATGAAATTCCATAAACTTTATATCTACTGAAAATAGATTCAATTCTGCAAATGTTCGTATTGGTTCTAAAAGTAAATTCACCAAATTTGATAAAGTTTAACCATTAGGAGTTGGAAAAAGGCGATGAGGGCCGAGTTGTGGTAGAGATGCAGGTTAAAGTAGTTCGATTGAAATAAATCCACATTTGGCCAAACTTGTGTTTATCGTTGACGTCCGTTAAAATAAACGAAAAAATAATTTGGCCGAATTAATTTAAAAGTTCTGTCGATTTTTATTTAAATTTTAGCCAAGAATATATCAATATTTTCCATCGGCCGCAAAAAATGAGACAATGTGATTGTCTGAGAAAAATGTTTCACCCAAACGATATAAATAAATGGAGTCGAAACATTATTTTCGCACTCTTTCCTCATTTGGAATGAGCTTTTAAACTAAATCTTCTAGCATGAATTTTTAAAGGAATTGTTTTGGACTTAATTTTTGATGTAAGTATTTTGGGATGAATTTTTAAAGTGAGATTTTTAGCTTAATTTTTAAAGTAAGTCTTTTGGGCTAAATTTTTAAAGTGAGTTTTTTGAACTTAATTTTTAAATTAAGTCTTTTGGAATGAATTTTTAAAGTGATTTTTTGTGATGAATTGTTAAAGTGAGTTTTTTTTTAAGTAAATTTGTTTGGCTGAATCTTTAAAGTGAGTTTTTTTTAAAGTAAGTCTTTTGTGCTGAATTTTTAAAGTGAGACTTTTGGTCTAAATTTTGAATGTGAGTTTTTTTGCAGGATTTTGAAATTCACTTTTTTGGGTTAGATTTTAAAAATGTACATAGATTGAATTATCACAGGAAATCAAAAAAATTGCAAGAAAAAATATGATCGAACAAGAGACACTGAGGCTCATATAGAGTACAGGAGAAACTATTACAAAAGAAAGAAGGAAGAGCGCTAAAATATTGAAAAGGAAAATAAATCTCATCTAGAAGTTGAGGGAAGTATGTAAATGTAAATATTATAAATGATATTTAAATTTTAACTAGTGTATTGTGAAATTTAATTTTTATTTGATGAACTAATTTGAAAAATATTTTGCAATGTAAACAAAGAGAGATATTCTTCATAATATTGATGATGAGATTGAAAATGTTGAAAGACAAAGTGAAAAAATATAATGAACCAATGATTGATGATGTTGTTGAAGATGTTGAAAAGAGATTCAAGTGAAGAAGTTGAATCACCACCAAGTATGTATATATATGTCATGTGTATTATTGAAATTATACATATTTATTAATTTTAATTTCATTCAAGCTCTATTTTTTAATTTAATTATTTAATGAATATTTATAGCCATTTACATTTAACTTTCATATGTACAGATATCGATGATGAGATGTTAGAAAATGTTGACACTGACATATATGGAGATAAAAAAACTTACCATGTTATACAATATCGTGTTAAACTCACTTTTTAGAGGTTCTTCAAATATGAAAGTCTGATCGTTAAAGCTCAAATTTTGAGCAATCTCTTAACATCAAAGAAATTAAAACAAGCGACAACTCTATTGGGTATTTGAAAATCAATGAAAGATAAAAAGGTGAAGGAAAATGTGATTCAAAATATAAACTGTGCTCTAAAATCAATTTGAATATCTTGAAAGGAAAATGATATAGTTGCACGTAGAACAATACAAACGGCAAAGGGTTTATCAAGTACTAAAGAAAACTATTTGGTAAAATCTATGTCAAAAGCATTGGGGAATTCACGAAAAACATTACACAAACATAGGAAATTTCGATTGTAAATAGATGTAAATGATGAGATCACTTGTTGGGTAGTTATTTATAGGAAACCATACACAGCTAGACTTGGAGAAGATGATAAAAAAGTAATATATGAATATTGGATGAAAAATTCATGTGTTTCACCAAAAGGAAGGGATGTGATGGAGTGAAGAATAACATGAAATTAGTATGAAGAACATGCAAAACATGTATTGGACACCATTCAAATAGAGTTGTTCAATAAGTTCATAGAAAAGAATCTTGGAATTAATGCCTCAATCAATACATTTGTGCAAAAAAAAACCATGGTATGTTAAACCTATCATTGTACGCGACACTTGTTGTTGTCCTTATCATGAGGAATTTCAATTATATTATGACTCCTTCCTTAATTTTGGTAAAGTATTTTGGAAAAATTCACCTCCTAAAATTCTATCCAAAATTCTATGTGCAAGAGAAAGTCATGAATTATTTTACCAAAAGAAATGTGTTGGTGGTAAAAATGTGATCATTGTGGAGATTTGATTTTATTTCACAACAAACATTCTATTAATATAAATGATCAATCATTGTCTAACCTAAAAGTGAAATGCAAGAGATATGAATATATCCATACATCGATTAGTTCAAATAACAGGACAAGTGCTAAAAGGATTAATTTACAAGAAGAAGAAATTTCTATGATAGAGTTTTTGAAGAAATTTGAGACATAAATTTATAAGTACACCAAGCATTCACATAGAGCTCGATGGAAGGACTTGCAATTCAAAAAATAATGTGGAATTTTTCCTGCAAGGACCATTTTTTCAATAGTTGATTTTGCAGAGGATTACACATTTGTTGCACAAAATGAAATACAGAGTTAATATTATCATTCTGATCAAGTCTCTATGCTTGTCTATATTTTATATAGACATGCTGAACAAAATGTTGATGACATAAAAAGCACCAGTGAGAATCGACATGTTCTTAAAGGATATCACTTTTATATCAACGATGATTGTACACGTGTTGTGTTGTGCAACAACGCCCCATTTATTTATCTTAAAACTTAGGTAATTATTGTACAAATAAATGGGGACCCTTAAAAAATTAAAAACATAAGAATACAAGTTTAATTTGAATATTTTCTTAGGAATAAATTTGACTTTCTTTTATTAATAAAACATCATTAAAGCTTGAATGACGAAAGAAGGTAACTTTAAAGGAAAATCTGACAATATTTCATATCACAAAGTCTCAAGAGTATAATAGTTCATCTACCGAGTCAAGACTTGCGATTGTGATAAAGGATAGCCCCCAAGGAACCCAAACATATTCATTCTTTATAAAAAGATTAAAGTATTAATAAGAATTCCTTACGGTGCAAGGTTCTTGAATTGCAATCCAACGACAAACAGATAATATATCTAAAAGGCCTCCCTCTTGAAAAATGTGATAAGTCATCGAACCCAATGAAACAATAAACTATATCATTAAAATATAATCGCATCCGGATATATTGCAAGAATGCCAATAAGCTTCGCTCGTATCATTCCAAATGGTTCTGATTGTGATAAAGATATTCATAAAAGAAAAGTGCCCAAGGAAATAATAAATCTTAAACAACAGCTCCGCTTAAATATAAACCTAAGGGCTTGCTACACTGCCACGTCATTTATCACAATCATAATGGATAAAATATTTTGGAAATATCTATTCTTCGTTGTCCCGAAATTGCCGATTGCGATATTGCGATAATGTGATTATCGTAAGCGCAAATCTCCCATGCTTAACATGTTGATACGGTGATAATGCTATCACATATCGATGAGGAACTTAAAGAATGAACTTGTTTTACCATCCGAATAAATCTTACAATGCAATATATTAATGAATAATAAATAAGCAATGAGGAGCCACGATTTCAGTCAATTAATGGGTTCTAATGGTATTTATGGTTTCAAGGCCCAAGGAGATTTGGTGACATATTCCAATTGATTTTCATTAAAACTCTCTTTCTGTCATTCAAAAGATTTATGTGTTCACATGCTTTTACGTTTAACTCCTATTTTTCTCTTCATTTTCTTTGTATTCTTTGTATTGCAGGATTTCTCCCAAGAGAGAATTGTGCAGCAAAATGACTAAGTATAAGAAAGGAAAGAAGTATGGTGAAGCCACTCAATCCTCTACATCTGATGTAATAGAAATGCCTCCATTATTCTTAGATATAACATGCACTATTGAGAGTAGGACTTCCTCATGGGAAGAAATGTATAATCTGCTAGAAAAAGAGGGTCCAAAATAATTCAAACTAAAGCAACAATAGATGCTATGACTTCTTCTGAAACTTCTTACTTTGAAACTGCAAGTTCTTTCCTGCACAGAATTGCTGCTAGACCAAATATTTTACCATACACTGATATGGTAAAATGGATAATAGAAAAGATTAACATTTCAGACTATGCATTCCAGACTTCAAGACAAGAGGTTATTGGTTCCTTCACAGGAGAAGACCTGAAGAGAATGTATCATATACCATACCCACAGAAGGTATATGATAAAGCCTTCCTTGATCATTTTATGAAGGAGAATGGTGAACCATTAGAACAAATTCCGAAATGGGGGTCCAATTCAAGAAAGTTTAAACAAGAGAAATTGGGTGACATTTTGTCAGAGGCTATCAATCATTAGTTCAATGTGCAAGTAAAGTGATTCACTCATGAATCGAGTATTCGATATGAGGGTCACTTTCAATGACATTGATGAGAAGATTTCAGGATACATTACATGGCAAGATAATCGAGAAGGAAGGGTAGCGGATCTCCCCATGATAGAAGAATCTCACAAAGATATCATCTTCACTAATTGGGATATTAAGCTAAAACAGGCAAAAAGGGTAGTTGCAAGAGAAATTGATGCTGCAAGAAACATCATTGAGACCATCAATGATAATTTACATAATGCCAATCTGATACAGGAATGCCCACCTGGGAGTCACTTCAATATCAGAGCCCTAAAAGCAAAATGGCAAGAAACTTCCACAGAAAAAGAAGAAGTGATTAAACAACTTACAAAGCTAGAACGGGAAGTGTATTGGAGGTATCTGGTAAACCCACATAGTCAGTAGCTAGTACTATGCTTCCTAGCTGACTCAGCCATGCACATGTTGCCTTCCCTTTCAGATGCAGTGTATATCGTCCTGATATGCACAAGGATGAAACAACCTCTTGAACTCAAGCCGATGATGGATATACATCAGCTCATACAAAAAATGAAAGAGTAGGTGCAGTTGCATGCTAGAATTAGTCACTTCAATAATTTTGTTTTATGTAATTATGTCACTTATTTTAAGGATAGTTGTTTAAACCTCCTTAAAACTTTATGCAATGCCTATTTTTTTACTTTTATGTTATTATATAAACCCTTTCATGTCTTTTAAGAAAGGGTTTGGAATTTTATAAAGAAACTCTTTATTATCTTGCACTTTTGTACTTTAAAGTTTCTCTTGGTAGAATCCTTGGACGAGAATCCTGAAATTTTGTGAAGAAGGCTTATAGAAGCTTTCACTTTTGTAAATTTGCAAGCCATCTTAATAAGAAACACTGGATAGGAGCTACTTAATTATGAGCAGAATAATATGCATCGGGTACTTCTATCTTTGTGTATTTATTTGTTCATGAATTAACAACCAGTTTACTATATTGTTTTTCATATGTATGTTTTTCCATACAGTGTCGTATCCATTCAATTTTGAACATACCACGACTGTCACTTCTAATACATTGATGAGCAACTTTTTAAATGATATCTGATACGATATATGTTTATAAATTATTTTGATTAACTATTTAATCAAAATAATTATTTCAAAATATTTTTCACTTCTGTTAGTATCAGGTTAATCTTTCATTGTCACGTACTAAAGATCACCATTGTAGATCACACAAGTAAAAGTAAATTCCTGGGTATATATATATATATATATATATATATATATATATATATATATATATATATATATATATATATATATATATATATATATATATATATATATATATATATATATATATATATATATCTATATATATATATATATATATATATATATATATATATGTTCTAGTTGGAAACCACCCTATCTATCAATTATTTTTAGCAACCAAACACCCTATCCATCCCATCGCATTTTGATTGGGAAATTGTTCCTATTATATATAGCTGGAGCCACTAATCCAAATGGAAAAGGGACAATATTCAAGTCCCAGACACGGTTGTTTCCCCCATGTTGTTGCAGTGGTTTTAGAGGCTTCAAAATTTTGGTGCTAGAAGGAGGGCCAAGACTATGAATGGAAAATAGAACTCAATCTAAATTAACAAGCCATTCCAAGAGTCACTCCCCCTCAATATCACCTCCAACTTCTAGATCCTCATCTAAAACTCCTATTTCTAGATCAGAAGTTGAGCAGTCATCCCTGAAATATCCTAGTACATTTCCTAAAGTACCTTCTTCAGATTATAATCCTGAATCACCTGAGGTTCAGACTTTAATAAAGAAATTAGAGGAAATCCCTATTTCAGCAAACAAAGATGTCCTATCTGAAGCATATGAAAGAAAGTATCACTTCTATTTTACAACCCACTCGGATTCTAACTTGTTCTCAAAGTGAGATGCTTGGGGTTCCTCCATTTGAATTTCCTCTTCCTTCTTTCCGAAAGAAAACTAAGAAATCTGAGTCACAGACATCAACTAGTGAGGTTTTATCAAATTCTCCACCACAAACACCTTCATTCCCTCCATTCATTCCCACTTCTTCTCAAAGTAATGGTGCTAGTTTGTCAAACCCTAGCATTAAATATGCCTCTTCCTCCACTCAAACTCCCTCAATATCCACTTTCACTCAAACTCCAATAATGGCAGGACAACAACCACCACCACAAGTCATACCATGGGCCAATCCTGGTGCTGTACAAATGTCACCTCCCCTTCATGACCTACCTAAGAATCCTGAAATATGGTTGCCGAAATTCAATCCTGATGATGGATTGCATGCTGAAGAACATATCCATAATTATATGTTAGCTATCAATCTTAATGGAGTAGCCGAAGAATATTGTGTAATAAGATTATTTTCCTACACTCTCTAAGGATCAACAGGTTCATTGTATTTTTCATTACCACTAGGATCTATTACTAAGTGGGATATGTTTGAAGAGCAATTTCTAGCCAAATTTGGTGATGATCGTACAATCGCATCTGTTATCAATGATATTTCTAATTTAAAAGCTAAATCAGGTGAAAAGATCAAATATTTCAATTCTAGATTCAATAAATTTCTAAACAAAATCCCATCCACATCAATCCCTAGTGTTGATGTCCAAATCGAGTGATATATTTCTTCTCTTCCTTCAAATATAGCAATTTTTGTAGATAGAGCTAATAAGGCTACCTTGGTAGAAAACATGAAAGAAGCTCTTTCTGTAGAAAAGAGAATAGTTTCTTTATAAAAGAAATCAGCCCAGGATGTTAGAAAAACGAAAAAGGTTACATTTAAGGATGAACCAAAGAACAAATCCCCTAAAGATCCTTTTGATCTCGAAGGTCTGCAAAAAGTTTTAAAGACCATGTCAAATGAAATGGTAGAGATTAAGAAACAAGTAGCTGAATCCTCTTCAAAAAAAAATTCAGATCCTTCAAGAGGAATCGGACTTCTAATCCTCAACCACCAAATACAATATCCAATGTTGAATCTAAATTAGAAGAAGAGGAAGAAGAAACTACATTGACTGATGAAACGACTGAAGATGAAGAATTGGTTGAAGTAAATGGAATGTGGGATTTCATCCTCCCTGTTTATGATAATGAAGAAGAGTAAGAAGCTCTACCTGTTATCACTAGGAGTAAGGTCCCTTCTGATTCAACACAATCAAATAAAAAGCAAAAAACCTCAACCCCTACTGCCAAGGAAAAGGTGGCCAGTAAAAAGTCTTCTCCCAAAACTCCTCAACCAACTCCATCCTCATCTAATCCTCCATCTTCATATGAAACCTTGGTAGTTATTGATACCATGGAATATAACATAGTGGAAAACATGAAGAAAAATAGAGCCAATATCTATCTTCATGAGCTTAGTAAGCTTAAACATCAACAAAAGTTATTACTGAAAGAATTGAATGCAATTCCTAATTCTCCTCTTCTTATTGTTGTCATATCCCAAGATGCTAGAGGAATGGGTAAACCCCCTAATGATTTATCAAATAAGATCGATCCTATTGATTTTATCTTAATTGGTGATAGATCCAATTCACATACTCCCCCTTTCCTCTTGAATTATGAAATATTCAGTAAATATTTGCACAATTTCCTGATAGATTCAGGGGCCTCTTCAAACATAATGTCGAGAACAATCTGTTCTAAATTAAATGTCTCACCCCAAAAGGATGTTATTCATATTGTGCAACTTGATGGGACAAAATTGAGGTCTTAGGAGAAATGATCTCAGTCACCATTAGACTCTCTTCTAATCTAAAAGTTTGTCAAGTGATTGACATATTAGTTGTTGATATACCTGAGTTCTATGGTTTAATTATGAGCAGAGATTGGTTTGAAAATCTCCACTACTATTTTGCAACAGATTGGTCTCACATGTGGCTCCCTTAAAATGGAAAGCCAAACAAAATTAGAATTGAACGAGAAAATCATTAGAAGCACATAGTGATTGATTTTGAAGGCGAGAATAAGCCAATAGCTTTCAACAATAATACCATTGGAAATTATTCCGCTGAGTCATTTTTAGGGAATTTCAATGCACAACAGTATTGTTTTTTGGAAAACTTTGTTACTTCCCATATTGAGAACTTTTCTCAAACAAATTCTTCTAGATGTATCAATCTTGTAGATAAACCATTAGTTAAAAATTTGTTTTGGACATTGTAATTTGATGGATCTAAATCCAATGATGGTGTAGGAGGTGGTTGTATATTAATCGGTCCAAAAGGAGAAAAAACCATGCTAGCATGTAGGTTATAATTTGAATACACAAATAATACTATTGAATATGAGGCACTAATTCAAGGTTTGTATAGAGAAATAGGCCTCGATATCAAATATCTTCAAGTCTTTGGAGATTAAGAAATTGTTATCAAGCAAGTAAGAAATACCATTCATTTTCTCTCTAGACATTTAAAACATTATCAATCATTAGTCCAGGATCTTACTCCACATTTTTTAGCATTCAACATCTCTCCTATACCTAGACTTCAAAATGCAAGTGGTGACCTTCTAGCTAACATAGCATCCAAGCTTACACCATCAGAGGATTACAGCATAGATAGGTTTTCCATAGAATTGATTTTTCGACCATACATTCACGATAATGACACCAATTGGCAAGTCTTTAATGATGATGAGGATATCATAAACTTTTTAACATCAGAAGGGTCATATGATGACTAGACAATAGATGAAAATGAGTAGGACAATTAGCTGAAACAAAATTCTAATGAGAATCCCATACCTAAATCTGTGGTGAAACTGGCGCATATTTATGACCTTAAGGACAGATTTAAAAAGGTTATTAATTCTAAATCCAACGTTCAACCTTAAGGTTTGAATTAGTAAACCTTGGAACTGATGTCAAATCTCAAAACATCAATCTAGGACTTGGTCTCTCTCCTCATGAGAGATCAACCTTTATCCATTTGTTAGAAAACTACAAAGGTATCTTTCCTTGGAACTATGATGATCTTAAGACATATGATACCTCTATCATAAAAAACACCATTACCATGGTATCTAATGACAAACTCATACAACAAAAATTAAGGAAACTTCATCCCAGTTTAGAAAGTCAAATCAAATCAAATATGAGTTGAATAAACTCCTTAAAGCCAATATTATCTTTCCTGTTAGGCATTCAAAATGGGTTTCAAATTTAGTATCTGTTAGGAAAAAGAATGGTGAAATTCGCATCTGTATCGATTTTATAAATCTCAACAAAGCTTGTGAGAAGGACAATTTCCCATTACCAACTATGGAACAAATATTGCAATTAGTAGTTGGTTTAGAATTAATGTCTTTTCTTGATGGATTTTCAGGATATAACCAAAGTCAGGTTCATCCAGATGATAGATTAAAGACTACATTCAGGACTAAATGGAGAACTTATGCCTAGCAGAAAATGCATTTTGCTTTAATTAACGCAGGGGAAACTTTCCAAAGAGCTATGGATATAGCCTTTGAAGGCCTGATAAAAAAAATTGTTGTCATCCATTGAGATAATATCACCATTTATTCCAAGAACAAAAATAACCATTTACATGACTTAAAGAAGATATTTGAACATTGTAAGAAGTATGGAATCTCATTAAATCCAAAGAAGTCTTATTTCTCTCTAAGTGAAGGCAAAATTCTAGGGTTTATTGTATCAAAAAATGCATTTGTATTGATCCAGACAAAATAAAAGAAATTGCTGAAATTTCTTTTACCCACAACAAAAAATCTATGCAGTCTTTTCTAGGTCAGATAAATTTTGTTAAAATATTTGTCCCTGACTTTTCCCAAATTGTTTTACCATTACAAACCATGATTAAGAAAAATTCAATCTTTAAATGGGGACATAACAAAATAGAAGCTTTTGATCTTATCAAAAAAGCCATTATGAATGCTCCCTCTTTAACAACTCCAAATTTTTCTAATCATTTCATTTTGCATACATTCTCTTCTGAAAAATCATATGTTGTTGTTTTAACACAACTAAATGATCAAGAAATCGAAGCACCCATCTCTTTCTTTAGTTCTAATTTTCAAGGTGCTGAACTAAATTATTCAGAGGTGGAAAAACAGGCTTTTGCTGTTTTCAAAGCTGTAAAGCACTTCAGGCCTTTTCTCCTCAAAACCCATACTAAAATAATAGTCCCATTATCAATAGTGAGACAATTACTTATGTAAAGGGAAGTAGGACAAAAAAGGGCAAATCGGGTAAGAGCTCTGCAAGAATATGATATTGACATTAGACCAGCCAAAATTTTCAGAGGACAAGGTTTTTGCATATTTTCTACAAGAGCTTCCAACCTACTAGTAGATGAGGACTCAGTTAACACTCTACATATATCAGAGGTAAGCCTAAACGATAAAGAGTCCCAATATGCCAATCTTATTTTCTATTTGAAAAATGGATACGCTCCTCCTAAAGTCAATCAGAAAAGAAAAAGGGATTTAATATTGAAAGAAAATCAATATGAAATCATTGATGATGTGTTATTCAGAATAAATTATGATTATTTATTATCAAGATTCCTTGAAAACTCTAAAGCACAAAAGGTTTTGCAAGAACTCCACGATGGATTAGCTGGTGGAAATTTTGGAGGAGATACTATTACACATAAAATCATGCATGCTGGGTACTATTGGCCAACCTTGTTCAAGGATACCCATGAATATGTAAGGAAATGAAAAATATGTCAAATTGTTGTTAGAAGACAACGAAAACCTACCTTACCTTTACAGCCAGTCAACATTGAACAACATTTTGAACAATGCGGATTGGATATCATAGATGAGATTGTTCGTCATTCCTCAAAGCAACATAAGTATATCCTTACAGATACAAACTATTTTACTACATGGGTGGCAACAATTCTACTAAAGGTAGCCAATTCTGATGCTACCATTGAATTCATTGATCAATTCATTATTACTAGATTTGGCTTACCAACTACACTTATGTTTGATAATGCATCCTACTTTTCACGAAATAATATCACTAAATTTTCTCTTAAGAGTGGTTTTAAACTTAAATACTCTGCTAACTACAACCCTCAAGGTAATGGTTTAGCAGAATCAACCAAAAAAAACCTCATAAGGATTATTAAAAGAACTATTGATCAAATCCAAAAGAATTGGCATAAATCTTTGACATTTGCTCTATGGGAAGATCAGATAACTCATAAGGCCTCAATATGCACTTCTCCATTCAATCTGGTATATGGAAAAAAAGTTATCATTCCTTCAAATCTAGTTATTCCCTCTTTAGACCTAGTCCAATTTATTGAATAAACACCTTCTTCTTCTCTGCAACTAAGACAATCTCAAATTCTTAAACTAGAAGAAGAAAGGGAAAAATCCAAGCTTACACATACCCGCCATCAATAGTTATTCAAATATTCTTTTGATGCAAATTTTGTTTCCACGAAACCATTTCAAATTGGAGATCTTGTTTTGAAATGGGATAAGGCACATGAGGGAAAGGTAAAGAACACCAAATTCTAGAAAAGGTGGCTTGGACCATTTCAAATTGCTGAATAAGTAGGCCCATTAACATTCATATTGCAAGATTTATCAGGAAAGAGAGATTCTCTTCCTGTTAATGGGCTTATTTTGAAAAAAATCTTTTCTTAGAATATTACATCTTCTACAGTACATTATTGCATTTAATTTTTGTTTCTTATGAAAATAATGTTAAATAGCATCACTTTTGGCTTTACAATAAAATCTCTTGATATATTTTGATCTTTCGCTTTCAAAGTAGAAATTCTTAAGGAAATAATCACAACATTCTAAAATTAGCTAATTATCATAAAACTATGAAATTTTCTTTTCCATTGAAATCATAAATTCTTTGAAAACCTCAAATTTATAAAATCCTTTATTATGTTATCAGTGAAGAAAGGTTATCTTTAACAAAGTAAAGACTAATTACAGCTAGGCATCTCTAACTCTAAAATTGTCATCCAAAACTCTTAAGGAATCAATGATTCTCCCCATCCATTAACTTTACTATTTTTAGAGTGTCATTCAAAAATAAACAAACCTTAAAAGATAAGGGGTCCCATCACAAGCCTGCTTACCATGTTCACATGGAAATAATAGACTAACATTACCAACACTGAATACCAAACCAAGGTAATGGCTTATGATTATTTTAATCATAAGACAAGGGGTATCATCACGAGCCAACTTGTTCAGTTCAATTACAACCAGTGAATGCCATTGTCACTTTATGGTCACCAAACCAGGACAATGGATTTTAGGTAATAAAAAAAGAATGTTAAAAGAAAATATATACACTTTTGAAATTATCTCTAAAGACAACACTCTTATATGGATGGGATTATGAATCATTGATAGTTAAAAGGTAACCATATCGAGGCTATGGACGCATGCTGGTAACATTGGCTCTACCTGTGACAAATGAGTATATCAAAACGAAAAGTTGTAAAAGGTCCCCTACTTTATCTTTACAACTAATTAATGTCTGATATAGACAAAAATGATTTTAATCTATAAGAGGATATAAAAATAATTGTAATTAAGTGAGTTTTGTTTTACGTTCAGACTAATGTTACTTATCCAAATATTTCAAAAATATGTTCTTTCCATAATTATTTTTACTTGGAAAAGTTTTAGAAATTCCATTATTATCAGAGATAACTAGTTCTTCCAGTGAATTGGCAATTGTTGTGCTATGCAACAAACCCCCATTTATTTATTTTAAAACTTAGGCGATTATTGTACAAATAAATGGGGACCCTTAAAAAAAATTAAAACATAAGAATAAAACTTTAATTTGAATATTTTCTGAGGAATAAATTTTACTTTCTTTTATTAATAAAACCTCATTAAAGCTTGAATAACCAAAGAAGACCACTTTAAAGGAAACTCTGACAATATCGCAAATTCTTAAGAGTATAATAGTTCATCAACTGAGTCATGACTTGCGATTGTGATAAAGGATAGCCCCCGGGGAACCCAAACATATTCGTTCTTTATAAAAAGATTAAAGTATTAATAAGAATTCCTTACGGCAGAAGCTTCTCGCATTGCAATCCCATGCCAAATAGTTAATATATCCAAAAGGCCTTCCTCTTGAAAAATGTGATAAGTCGTCGGAGCCGACGAAACATTAAAATATATCATTAAAATACAATAGCATCCAGATGTATCGCAAGAATGCCAATAAGCACCATTCATATCATTCCAAATGGTTCTGATTGCAATAAATCTATTCATTAAAGAAAATCACCCAAGGAAATCATAAATCTTAAACAAAAGCTCCGCTTAAATACAAACCTAAGGGCCCACTACACTGCCACATCATTTATCGCAATTGTAATCGCTAAAAGATTTTGGCAATATCTATTCTCCATTGTCCCGAAATCGCCCATTGCGATATTGCGATAATGAGATTATCACAATCACAAATCTCCCATGCTTAACACGTCAATACGGTGATATCGTTATCGCATATCAGTGAGGAACTTAAAGAATGAACCTGTTTTACCCTCCAAAGAAATCTTGCGATGCGATACATTAATGAATAATAAATAAACCACACAGAGCCATGATTTCAGTTAATTAATGGGTTATAATGGTATTTATGGTTTCAAGGCCAAATGAGTTTGGTGACATTTTCAGATTGATTTTCATTAAACATCTCTTTCCGTCATTTCAAAAGCTTTATGTGTTTGCATGCTTTTTCGTTTAACTCCTATGTTTCTCTTCATTTTCTTTGTATTCTCTGTATTGTAGGATTTCTCTCTCGAGAGAATTGTGAAACAAAATGACTAAGTCTAAGAAAGGAAATAATTTTGGTGAAGCCACTCAATCCTTTACATCTGATGTAGCAGAAATTCCTCCATTACTCTCAGATACAACATGCACTTTTGATAGCGGGACTTCCTCATGGGAAGATATGTACAATCTGCTAGAAAGCGAGGGTCCAAAAATAATTCAAACTAAGGCAACAACAGATGCTACTACTTCTTCTGCAGCTTCTTACATTGAAGCTGCAAGTTCTTTCTTGTATAAAATTGTTGCTAGATCGAAGATTTTACCATACAATGATATGGTAAAATGGATAATAGAAAACATTAACATTTCGGACCATGCATTCCAGACTTCAAGAGAAGAGATTATTGGTTCCTTCACAGTAGAATACTTGAAGAGAATGTATCATATACCAAACCCATAGAAGGTATATGATAAAGCCTTCCTTGAGCATTTCACGAAGGAGAATGAGGAACCATTAGACCCAATTCAGAAATGGAGGTCCAATTCAAGCAAGTTCAAACAAGAGAAACCGGGGGACATTTTGTTAGAGGGTATCAATCATCAATACGATGTTCAAGGAAAGTAATTCACTCATGAATCGAGTGTCCGATATGAGGGTCACTTTCAACGATATTGATGAGAAGATTTGAGGATACATTACATGGAAAGATATTATAGAAGGAAGGGTAGCATATATCCCTAGGATAAAAGAATCTCACAAATATATCCTCTTCACTGATTGGGATATTAAGCTAATAAATGCAAAAAGGGCAGTTGCAAGAGAAACTGATGCTGCAAGCAAAATCAATTGAGGCCATCAATGATAATCTACATAATGCTAATCTAATACAAGAATTCCCACATGGGGGTCTCCCCAATATCAGATCTCTAGAAGAAAAATGGCAAGAAACTTCCACAACAAAAGAAGAAGTGATTAAACTTCTTACAAAACTAGACTAGGAAGTGTATTGGAGGTATTTTGTAAAGCCATGTAGTCACTTCAATAATTTTATTTTATGTAATTATTTCACTTATTTTAAGGAGAGTTGTTTAAACCTACTCAGGACTTCATACAATGCTTATTTTTGTACTTTTATTTTATTATATAAATCCTTTCATGTGTTATAAGAAAGGGTCCAGAATTTTATAAAGAAACTCTTTATTAGCTTTCACTTTTGTACTTTAAAGTTTCTCTTGGTAGAATCCTTGGATCAGAGTTGTGAAAATTTGTGAGGAAGGCTTACAGAAGCTTGCACTTTTGTACTTTTGCAAACCATCTTAATAAGAAAGACATGAATCAAGCTACTTACTTTATGAGTAGAATGATATGCATCGGGTACTTCTATCTTTTTGTATTTATTTGTTCATGAATTAACAACCATTTTATTATATTGTTTATCACATGTATCATCTTCCATATAGTGTTGTATCCATTCAATTTGAACATACTAGAACTGCCCTTTCTAATACATTGATGAGCAAGTGTTTAAACGATATTTGATGTGATATATGTTTATAAATTATTCTGGTTAACTATTTAATCAAAATAATTATTTTAAAAGCTTTTTCACTTATGTTAGTATTTTGTTAATCTTCATTGTCAAGTACTAAATATCATCATTGTAGATCACACAAGTATAAGTAAATTCCTGGGTAATATATAGATAGGTTATATATATGTGTCTTAGTTGAAAACCACCCCGTCTATCAATTGGATTTAGAAACCAAACACCCTATCCTTCCTATCACATTTTTATTGGGAAACAGGTCCCATTATATCCAGTCAGATCCACTAATCCAAATGGAAAAGGGATGGTATTCAAGTCCCCGACCAGGTGGTTTTCCCCCATGTTGTTGCAGCAATTTTTGAGGCTTCAACAACATGATACATATTTTGTACAACATTGTTTTGATAACATTTAAGACTCATTGAAAAGTCGTGAAATAAAATTCAATGAACATTGGATATGGTGAGATGGATGCACAGGTCAATTGAAATCTTCACAATTGTTCTTAGTGTTGTGTCGTCTTCATAAGAAAACCCACATTAAACATTGTTGAAATTTCTTTGAGACTAGTGATGGAAAAGGAGAACATGATGGTGTAGGGGCATGTATAAAATTAGCACTTCGAAGATACCAAATGGACCACTCGGAAAAATAACTTGTCTTAGCTGAAAAAGTTGTTCAATGGTGCGATGTTGCACTAAGCCATCAAACTAACCTAGCAAGGGAGGTATGGAGGTATGTACATATATAAAAATTAACTTGTATATAGTTTTAATATATGATAATTATTATTAATTTTCTAATTTTAAACATTTATAAGTTATATAATTTATCTTTCATATATAAATTGTATTTTAAATAATATGAATTTACTATAGGTGTTTTTGGCATATTGGATTCCAAGATGTATATAGATCGATTACGTATCAATTTGAAACAGTAAAAGGGACTCGAAAATTGCATTAAATTGAAACAAAGGATTACCAAAATGCATTTTCATTTGATAAAAGAAAATATTTTTGTTTTTCTCCTGTTTGTGTAGAGGACACACAATCCAATGATGTTTGTGAAATCAATATGTATGTAAAAGCTTGGCAACATACAAAACTAAATACAAAAGGGAAAATGTCACTTCCAAGCTTCGAAGAGATGGAATCAGACGAGACTATAGTATCATTTGAAGGTGTTTAAGTTTCTGATCTGGTTAGAGAAGGTAACATTTCAATTTCTTTCAAAGGATATATATATATATATAAACTGAATGAAAGATGAAGTTATTGGAAGACTATGACGATAACAATTTTATATATGCATGACGGTCTATTATAATGAAAGGTTGTTTTTCCAAGAAACACATCAAACTGAGAGTAATGTTTACTTTGAAGACTATCAACTTGATGTCATATGTTATCAATATAGTCACTTGGTGTGTTAGACACGCATAATGTTGATAGAATTGAAAGTTAAAAAATGGATAATGTCAAAAGACAACCATGAATGAATCATTGAGGATGGAATTCCATTAGAATTGTCTTAATTGAACTGCCCAACAATTTCTTCTCCTTGGATTCATCTTTGAGAGCTTAGAGTTCAAGTACATTGTTACCTTTATTTTGGTGTGCTCTTAAGTTGTATGTTCTTAAGAATGTGATGCTATGAAAGCGATACTCATTGGGTCTTGTATTGAGTTACAAATTTATATGTATATTGCCTATTATGTAGGTGTATTGAGGATTTGATGCTACTAATATTATGTTTGCATGCACTACAAGTAATTTACATGTACATACGTTCTCTGGTCTTAAACAATTTCATACATGAATGTAAAAAAAATTATCCTTTCTACACATTAATGCAATTTAATGTATATACCATATTTTTTAATGCAATTTTAAGTTATGCTTGTTTTAGACATCTACAACAAATTATAAGATTCATTCAAATGCAAAATGTAGGTCATGTTTTGTAATTTGCAATTTTACTAGATTCATTTTAGTTAAATTGACAAAACAACTTTAAACAAAACCTAAGAATCATCTACTAACATTATAGGAATGATTGAATGCAAATTGTGGGCCATGTTTTATAATTCAATTTTATCTAACTTATGTTTGTGCATTCAAACAAATTTATATTTGAAGTTAGCTATCAACCGACATCCATAGTAGCCTTTCCATACATGAATGCAAAATGTACACACCATATTTTATAATGCAATTTTAAGTTATCATTGTTTTAGAAATCTACACCAAAGTATATGATTCATTCAAATGAAAAATGTATGTCACATTTTGTAATTTGCAATTTCAAAAGATTATTTTTAAATAACTTGACAAAACAACTTTAAACAAAAACTAAGAATCATCGACTAACATTATAGGAATGATTGAATGCAAAATTTACCAACTAAATGCAAATTTAATTTCATTGTTCTTGGGAATAATACTGAGAAGCGGGGGGGGGGATGTGAAACAGTATTATCAAATCAATAACTTTTTCATTTCATAATCAATTTTATATACGCTACTTTAGTGAAGGGAACTCGCATGTGCATGCAACTGTTCTTAAGGAAACCAACATATATCCAGTGAACTTATGATTAATTTAATTCTTCATATGTTGATCTTTAATCAGTGCATCATTACTTTATTAACCATTTAAATAGTAACCTTGTGCAGTAATAACAGAATAAACCATCACACATAAGAAATACACATGAACACCAAGATTTAAGGTGGAAACCCAATGCGGGAGAAAAACCACCTGCTGCTGTCATATCTGTCTTCTTTTAATATAAGAAAAACATGTTTACAATCTTGTACTGCCACAGACTCATACCAGTACATAGGCACCCACCTGCCTAAGGCTAGAACCTTCTCTCATTCTCTAATTTCTACTGTAAGGGAGATACAACCCCCTAGCTCTTGTACTAGCTGATATGTTTACTAGTATGTAGGCCCTGACCTACAGAACGTTGCAACCTTCACTCATTCTCCAGCTACTACTGGAAGGGAGCTCCAACCCCCTGGCTCTTGTACTAGCCACCGGTTTTACCAGTACGTAGGCATCAACCTACAGAAGGATACGAAATTCTCTCTTCCTCTTGGGACCACGTTTCATAAATTTTTAGACTAGATACTCCTAGTACACAACAACATAATATAAAGGCCTCATTTCATCCAATTTTCATATTGGAGCCATCAAAAACATTGAAGCTCAAAATCAATCACCACTGCAATACAACCACTCATATAAAACCCATCAAAACTGAAGAAAATCACAATCAATCAATCTGAACATTCAAAACAATCTCACCAAATCACAGAGTAGAACCCAGAACTTTGCATCAACAACCAAAACCAATTGCAACTTCAAACATCATATTCAGTGTATAACCTACTTCGAAGTGCTGAAATAGTGTGTATACGTGCCTTCACGAATGCGAACCAATGCATAGATTTGCAAATACTAACTTAAAACTTCACAGCTATTCCAGACTTTAGTCATACCTAGGTCATAACATTTACAAAATAAAACATGCGTTAGCATTCATATCTAGCCCATCCATTATTAGATCATACAATGATAAGTCATTTCAGGTTTCATGATCCTGATCCAACATTGTATCCAAAGGTGCACATGATATTTTAGATCATATCATTACCATAGCCCTTACAACATAAAATATACTTCAGATAGAAGTATTCACGAAAAACCCATTCACTTACACACATGGCCCTTTGAACTTCTCCTCCTTATATACTTAGATCCTTTGTCAATACCTCATACCAAAACCATAGTTATGCTACTGGTATTCTTTGATGGTATCAATACTATTTTCCATGCTCATTACCATGGGTCAATACCATGGTAGGAATCCCTGGTATTCATTATCCTTAATTTTCCATCCCATATGCACTTTTCCTTCTGTGAAAGTGCGTGCATACGTATACACTCCTTTTTTTCTATGAACCTATGTGTATATGCTATTTGGACAAGGTGAACCAACGTATACTTCTTAAACCACTCTCTTTCTTCAATCTCTGGAGACTGATCTCTAATTCTTTGTTGTTAACATGTTGCACTGTGAACTGCCATCATTCATCATATATGTGAGTTGCCATCAAAGACAACATCTGTATCATAATGCCAACAATCTCCCCCTTTGGAATTGATGGTAACCATATTGGTGTTTATTACATGAAGCTTAGAACATGTTAGATATATCAAACAACACCAAGATACTTTCCCACTTTGACATTAAGGGCAAAGGGCGGACCAACATATTCACCCTCGCAGGGATGCACTTATATTCTCTGATCATGCTTCCCCTGAGCTTTTATGGAAATATATAATGGATGTGAAGTGAAGTACATGACTCTATCACTCAACTATGTGAGTATGACCTTCATATCACCATTGACTCATACATACATCAATCACCCAACCAAATGGGGATATACCAAATGTTCATACATGACTGAAAATTTGCAATTATTACATCATCCTTCCCATGCATAGTGGGGTTACAAATTACATCATAAGTATTCACATGACATTTACATTAAATGATATACATGACAATGATCTAAACAAGAACATGATAGTCATCAACAACTATCATACACCATATACGATCTGCACCATAAGCATCTGTCAGCAACATCAAGATCAACAACCTGTATATGTCCATCATCAAAAGAGTCATATGAATCAAAACAACTATGTGAATCAAGCAGTATAAGAATCATCATGTACCAAGGTCTTCTATCATAATGCCAACAATGCATTATTAGAAGCATATGCTCCCCCTGAACTTGTGCCAATTGTTCACTATCAGATATGATAATTGCATTTGCCAAAAATAATCATCAAGGCATCATCATCAATCAGCTATTCATCAAGTTATTAACAACTTATGAGGGCCAGAAGAACTTCTACATATCATCAACAAGCTGTAATCATCATCAGTCATAATAGAAAATATAATTGATAATTGACTGAACCATATCAGACCCCTTTTCTTGAGTCTGTCAACTGCTTCTTCACCAAAACAACATATATGTGACTGTGCAGATTCTAACTCGTGTATATACGCAACTTGTCTTCATAATAACTTCGTATGAGAATTGGAATACTAAAGTTTCACACTTTCATCTCCCCCTGGGTCTGTTATGTTTGTATATTGAGCTATGCCACATCTTTTTGACAACAATCCCTTCTTCTTCAATACCTTGGATTGTGATGATGTTTGCTCCTATTGTTATGGTGGCCGAAATTTGCTCCTGTATTCATTTGTTATATGCCCAAACTTGTTACAAGCATAACATCTTATATGTTTCATATTCCTTGTATCGCAATCAATATATTTGTGACCAAACATATTTCAAGAAAAACAATATCCCTTAAAGTACCTGGAAACTGATGATCTTTCTGTGTGACGGTTACTAGCTTGAACCATTCTAGTTTTGCATCTATCTGCAACATGTCCAAAATTATGACATATAAAACATTCAACATTATTCATCAGAGGAAAGAACCGATTATCCCTTCCATAGTTAGGAGGCATTGATTTTCTTTGAAGTCTTTCTTTCTTTGGTTGTTGATGGGGTTGACCTCTTATCTCCTTGTTGAGCATTTCATATTTTGCATTAGAGTTCCTTGCCTCATCTTGTGAGCTAGATTCACCTTCAACAGCTTCATGAAAACAAAGACCAGTATTTATAAGAAGAGAACGCTAAACTTTGATTATTTCATCTAAAGTTTCCAATCCTTTAGCAAATCTAAGATTCAAAGTTTTTGTCTTCTCGTGTTCTTTTCTTAGACTTACTACTTCACACTCTACTTTTTCATTGTGCTTGTCCTTTTCAGTGAGTTGATGTGTAACTGTTTCTATGATTGTATCCTTTTTTGCCAAACATATTTTTAGTTGATTGATTTCTTTAAGGATATCTTCCTTTTCTAAGGTATCATTTTCGTATGCCATGAATAGTTTAACATCTTCATCATCTTCATCACTATTAGATAGGCCATCACTATGCATCTTGAGAGTTTCATACTAGATTCTGAGAGTTTGGAGTTTAGCATGTTTTACCTGGGATTCTCCTTCATAGCTTTGAATGATTATGTCCCATATTTCCTTAAATGTGTTGAAATACATAAATTTGATGAATTCTGAATTTGATAGACTTCCCAATAGAGCACTGACAACTTTGGCATTTATTTCATATGATTTCCTTTCCTATGGATCCGTGGGGACGACTAATGGATATTGGTATCCTCTTTCCACAACTGCCCAAGCCTCATCTCCAAGTGACGAAAGATAGGCTCTAGTTCTTGTCTTCCAATATACTAAGTTATCTTTGTTGAATATTGGTGGTCTAATATATCCCATTCCTTCATGATTGCTCATTTTGAGAGATCTTTCTTCAAGTGATCAAGCTTCTTCTAAAGGACCTTCTTTGAAACCAATTGTTGGGAATAATACTGGGGGGGTGAATTAGTATTATCAAATCAATAACCTTTTCATTTCATAATCAGATCTATATACGCTACTTCAGTGAAGGGAACTCGTGTGTGCATGCAATTGTTCTTAAGGAAACCCACGTATATCCATTGAACTTATGATTCAGTTAATTCTTCATATGTTGATCTTTATTCAGTGCATCAATACTTTATTAACCATTTAAACAGTAACCTTGTGTAGTAATAACATAATTAACCATCACACATAAGCAACACACATGAACACCAAGATTTAAGGTAGAAACCAAATGCGGGAGAAAAACCTCGTGCTACTGTCATCTATGTCTTCTTTTAATATAAGGAAAACTTGTTTAAAATCTTGTACTGGTGCAGACTCATACCATTACATAGGAACCCACCTGCAGAAGGCTACACCTTCTCTCATTCTGCAGCTTCAAATGGAAGGGAGCTACAACCCCCTAGCTCTTTTACTAGCCGATATGTTTACTACTATGTAGGTGTCGGCCTATAGAACGCTCCAACCTTCACTCATTCTCTAGCTACTACTAGAAGGGAGCTCTAACCCCCTAGCTCTTTTACTCGCCGATATGTTTACCACTAAGTAGGCGCCGACCTACAGAAGGCTACGACCCTCTCTCTTCCTCCAGGGACCACGTTTCATAAATTTTTGGACTGGATTCTCCTGGAACACAACAACACAATATGATTGCCTCGTTTCATCCCATTTTCATATTGGACCCATCAACAACATTGAAGCTCAAAATCATCATCGCTGCAATTCAACCAATCACTGAAATCCCATCAACACTAAAGCAAATCACAATCAATCAATCTGAACATTCAGAACACTTTCACTAGAACATAGAGCAGAACCCAGAACTCTCCATCAACAAACAGAACCAACCGTAACTTCAAACATCATATTTCATAATGTATATGCTACTTTGAAGTGTCAAACCAGCGTGTATACATGCCTTCACCAAGGTGAACCAACATACAGATCTATAAATAGTAACTTAAAACTTCACATCTATTCCAGACTTCAGTCATACCTAGATTATAACACTTACAAAATAAAACATGTGTTAGCATTCAAATCTAGTCCATCCATTATCAGATCATACAATGATTAGTCATTTCACGTTTCATGATCCTGATCCAACATTGTATCCAAAGGTGCACGTGATGTTTCAGATCATATCATTACCATAGCCCTTACAACATAAGTTATACATCAGATAGAAGTATTCATGAAAAACCCATTCACTTGCACACATGGACCTTTGAAGTTCTCCTCCTTATATACTTAGATCCTTTGTCAATAACTCAGACCAAAACCATAGTTATGCTACTGGTATTCTTTGATGGTATCAATATTCTTTGTCACACTCATTACCATGGGTCAATACCATGGTAGGAACCTGTGGTATTCATTATCGTTAATTTTCCATCCCATACACGCTTTTCCTTCTATGAAAGTGCGTGCATACGTATACGCACCTTTTGTTCTCTGAACCTGTGTGTATACGTTATTTGGACAAGGTGAACCAGTGTATACTTCTTAAACCATTCTATTTCTTCAATCTATGGACTCTAATATGTAATTCTTTGTTGTTAACCTGTTACACTATGAACTTCCATCCCTCATCATATATGAAAGTTTCCATCAAGGAAAACACCTGTATCATAATGCCAACAATTTCTATATATTCATGAACTTAAATTATATGTAAAACCTTTAAAAGAATCAAACTATTCATGCATCATGCAAATTGTGGGCCATGTTTTATAATGAAATTTTATCTAACTTATGTTTTGTGCATTCAAACAACTTTATATTAATATTTAACTATCAACCAACATCCATAGTAGTATTTCTATACATGAATGCAAAAATGTACATATAATATTTTATAATGCAATTTTAAGTTATCATTGTTTTCGACATCTACACCAAATTATAAGATTCATTCATATGCAAAATGTAGGTAATGTTTTATAATTTTCAATTTTAATAGATTCTTTTTAAATAACTCAAGAAAAATCAACTTTAAACAAAACCTAAGAATCATCTACTAACATTATAGTAATGATTGAATGCAAAATGTACCAACTAAATGCAAATATTTAAAACCTTTAAAAGCATCAAACCATACATGCATCATACAAATTGTGGGCCATGTTTTATAATGAAATTTGATCTAATTTATGTTTGTGCATTCAAACAACTTTATATTAAAAGTTAATTATCAACCGACATCCATAGTAGTCTTTCTATACATGAAAGCAAAATGTACATACTATATTTTATAATGCAATTTTAAGTTATCATTGTTTTAGACATCTATATTGAATTCTAAGATTCATTCAAGTGCAAAATGTAGGTCATGTTTTGTAATTTGAAATTTTAATAGATTCATTTTAAATAACTCAAGACAAAACAACTTTAAAAAAAACCTAAGAATCATCTACTAACATTATAGGAATGATTGAATGCAAAATGTACCAACTAAATGCAAATATGTAAAACCTTTAAAAGTATCAAACCATGCATGCATCATGCAAATTGTGGGCCATGTTTTATACTGCAATTTTATCTAGCTTATGTTTGTGCACTCAAAAAACGTTATATTAAAAGTTAAATATCAACCGACATCCATAGTGGCCTTTCTATACATGAATGAAAAATGTATATAACATATTTTATAATGCATTTTTAAGTTATCCTTGTTGTAGACATCTACAAAAATTATAAGATCCATTCAAATATAAAATGTAGGTCATGTTTTGTAATTTGCAATTTTACTATATTTATTTTAAAGAAATTGACAAAACAACTTTAAACAAAACCTAAGAATCATATACTAACATTATATGAATGATTGAATGAAAAATGTACCAACCAAATGCAAACTTACTTTCATTTCTACATATTCACGAACTTAAATATTTAAAACCAAGTTTTAAGCATCAAACCATACATCATGAAAATTGTACCATGAAAAATGTACATAAACTCCAAAATTAGCATGTATTAAATCATAATAAGAGTTCAAGATTTAAAATATGTCCAAAATTTATATCATTATAAAAGTAAATATATAATAAAAAATTGTGTAATAAGATGCCTCAATTCATAATAAAGAGTTTAACTTTAAATATGTCCAAAATTTATATCACGATAAAGTAAATATAACATTAAAAGACTGTCAAATAAAAAGTTTCATCAATTTAGAGAATCTCGCTGAAATATATGATCTATCAACCTCCTCGTACTCTCATCTGAATCATCAGTGTCCTGCACAACATGTGTAATTGCATACATACATAAGATTATGTACTTTAAAATTAAATTTTAATGTTTTAAAATTAAATGAGAATGTAATCATAAAAACAAAACTATAAAAAGTTTCAAATTCCATGCAATACCTCATGGTGTTCCCCCTCCATTGTGCCCTTGTGGCGTTCGCCATGCATTGTGCCCTCCTGGATGCCATGTACAATAAATGTACATGTATATATTAAAAATATAAAATTACACATGAAAATGCATAAACTCGCACTATTAAAAAAAATGTTAAAGGACTTTTTCAAATTGTTTAGATAATCATATCCCCATTGTCGACTCCATCGCTAAAGTCCCTGGAGAATGAAAATCATCTCCACAAACCTAAAATTCTAAAATTTTAGAACAATAAGATAAATCTATCTAATTTTTTAATGAAACTTGCCCTTCAATTTATAACAAAATATAAGTGAAATGTTCAATACTTGTGACAATCAAATATTTGACACATCTCCTAATAGGGAGGACGAGGGTGGTGTCATGTCCAAACATCGATTAGAATTGGAATCTGTTAACATTTAATTATATATAGATAATTATTTCTTTTAAAAATATGTCCTCAAAATACCGATGTAATAAAAGTAGAATAATAATTGCATGAACATGAACTCTTCAAAAACACTAACATCTCTCAAAATATCTTCATTGGAACCTGAACTTGGGACCGTGAAATCATCAAAATTTTTGTTCAACAAATGAGTTAACTTCAAATGGTGAACATATGATATGTTTGTGCTAGATTATATCTGAAAAAAAAAAAAAAAAAAAAAAAAAAAGAGGGTCTGTGAATCAACATTAACATATACGTTACAGATTACATTAAAATATCCACCCTAACCATTAACACATACTGATCCCACACCCTCTTCTTCATGAACAATTAGGTCTTGCCAACCATTAAGACAAGCCTTTTTGTATTCTTTAAGCTCCTGAGTATTCATATTATCTATCTCCTCATTTGTTTTATATAAAAAATTAGCATGTGCATTAGCTCGTGCTCTTTGCCGATTTACATCGATATCAATTCCAATCAATGTGCTCTATATGTTGTCTATAATGGCATCCCTTCCTTCTCAACCAATTTTAGGAGTGGAATCCATCTCTAACCGCAACGTTACCAGACGAGGAGGTTGACGTACCAAAGGTGGTTGAAGGCAAGGAAATTTAGTATCACGTAATGTGCCCTTACGATCATATAATCGACCTCTCCTAGTACCATAATATTCAGATGGAAGGTCATTATAATCAATTTTCATACCCATAATGAATTCTGCATAAAATAATTTTTCAAAATAAATTGGAACCTCATCATTCCATGGAAGCTTTCCATACGCTGTAAGGAACCTATCATACAAATGGTTGGCTATATCAGGGTGCTTGAAATAGTGCACCTTGAGCATATTTTTTTTGGACCTTTTTGAAATTAAAAATAGATTTTTCATTTTCTTTTGTAACCCTTTTACTAATCTTAGTGCATTTATCGGGACCCATTACTGCTTCCTTTCTACGCCTCATCATATCTATAAATGAATCCATGGTTGGCCCAATCTTCTCGTAAATATCAAGAAATGATCTTAGAGAGTGCATAAGTATTTCCAAGCTTTCTCAACTCTCTGCAGGGAGCTACAAACTCCCTAGATCTTTCCTCAATTTTGAATAATGAGTTTTGCACCTTTTTAATGTACATTTTTTGAGATTTGTCTAACAAGGAAGCTCATCTGGAATATCATATGGATAAGTGGTAGTTGGTATTTGGCCTTCTTCTTCAACTCTACAGCTTCACTTACGTCTACTTGGACCAACATTTTCACCCTCTGGATCAATATATATAATTACATAAATATAAGAACATGTGAATAAATGTATTCATACATGTATGCAAGATAGATGTGTACACGCATTTGTACATACAATTCATTTACATGTACAAATTTGTTTTAACGTAATTTTTTTTATATAATTTACCAAAATGATTTTGATCATGATGATTTGATTGAGATTGATGACAACCCAAAAAACGTTGACCACCCTGAGATTGATGACCACTTAGAGAATGTTGACGAACCTGAGATTGATGATCACCCCATAGAATTTTGACCACTGTCACGTGACAACATAGTGCATGAAGCTTCCAAAAAAAATAGAAAATCAATTCAATATATATGTGTACATACATATGATTCTACTTATTTATCATTTAAGTAAATACACACACACTACAAGAAAAAAGGACATTGGTGAGGGGTGAAAAATGTCACCATAAGCTCATTGGTGACGGTCAAAAGAGCATTCGTCACCAAAAACTAAACATCACCAAAGGTGGCAATACAAAAAGTATAGGTTTTGTAGTGACATACAAAGTTAGTCACCAATAATGATTTATAATGATGGATAGTGACCATCACCATTTCATATGAGAAATGGTGACGGACTATAGCCTCCATCACCAAAGGTGGCGTCGCCAAAAGTATAGGTGTTGTAGTGACATACAAAGTTCGTGACCAATAATGATTTATAATGACGAATAGCGACTATCACCATTACATATGAGCAATGGTGATGGACCATATCCTCTATCACCAAAAACTGAACGTCACCAAAGGTGGCATCGCCAAAAGTATAAGTGTTATGGTGACATTCAAGGTCTGTCACGAATATTGATTATAATGACGGATAGTGACCGTCACCATTTCATATGAATAACAATGATTTATTGTGATGGATATTTAATGTTTGTCACTAATGATGCATATATATATATATATGGTGACATTCGTTGATCGTCACCAAAAGTCAAATTGCCAGAAGTATAGGTGTTGTGGTGACATTCAAGGTCCATCACGAATAATGACTATAATGACAGACAATGATTGTCATCATTTCATATCAATAACAATGATTTATGGTTATGGACCTTTGAGGGTCGTCACTATTGATGTGTATATATGGTGGCATTCGTTGACCGTCACCATTTCATATTTTTCGCGAGGGTCAAAAAATGTCACCAAAGCTCATTGGTGATGGTCAAAAGAGCCTCCATAACCAAAAATTGATCATCGCCATTCCATATGGATGTCAGGGTACGATGGAATCAAACCACCAACCTCCTGCCTGTAAAGCAGGTGCTCTTCCATTGAGCTAGCACCCTTTAAAGAATTATACTTTTAAAAATTAAACCTTGAAACTTCATAAATTGTAAATTCTACAACTTTGAATAAATTAAAGTCTCGACAATATTTTACTAAACAAGCAAAGAAACATCGAAGCTGAAGTTCCCTACCTAATGGTTATTGAAGTTATGAAAATTGGGTGGAGGGAAAAATAGTTATGTATAAGAGGATCAATATTTTCATTTGAATACTCAATTAGAAGTGAAACTCTGAAGATATTTATAACCTATAAATGACCTATAACTAACAAATTCACCAAATATTGCAAAGGAAATGTCATAAGTGGATAGCATATGGAAGAAGATGAGGCGGGGACTTGGAACCCTTGTACATCTTGGCATGCCTTAGCACTTGGCACATCTTAGCTTGTTTGGCATGTCTTCGTACTATCTGGCATAGGTTAGCATGCCCTAGCATTCCCTAACACACCTTAGCAGTCATGACCTCACAACTAGCATTACATTTTTCCATGACTTGGGAACCTTACATTCACTAGAACACCTTGGCACTCTCTCATTGTCATGCCCTCACGAGTGTGACTTAGACTTGGGAATAACTCATGAAGATTCAACATAAAACTCAACAAATGAAAATATACTCACAATATACTCAAATTTAAAAAATGTAAAACAATTCATTCCATGATAAATCCACTTCATAAACATCAAAATAAACAATAATGTAAATAATTAGAATTAAATAGACAAATGTGGAATTTTAGATTTAATTTAAGGTTTAGATCCATTATTGTACAAAGTTTCAAAATTTATATGTAGAGTCCAAACATCATGGACCGTGAACTACAATATGAATTAAGAAAGAAATGTAAACCAACTGACCAACATATTAACCTTTCAGATCTTCATCAGATTCTTGAAAGTTCTTTGAATATTGATGTAAAAATGAATTACATTATTATACATCTGTAACTTTGATGAAAAGCCTCCTCCACATGAAATCAGATTTTTGAATGATACTAATGACTTTTTATACTTGGCTCTTATCTCTAGGCTGGCTATCACATCAAACTTGAAAAGCAGTTTAAGACGCGCCTAGTACTTGCAAGTCTAATAAAATTGATCGAGTATTAGCAAACAATGAAGACAACTTCCTCCAACCATTTGGCATTTTTTCTTTTTCTTGTCTCCCTCTACAATCATTGGCTTTATGATGTTTGATGAAGGGGTTAATCGAGCTCCAACTCTTATTTTAATCTTTCCCTGGCCTAGCATAATTGATGTTGGTTCTTTATAATTGGCATTCATCTTTTGACTTTATGGTTCTTTGACAACACTCAATCCATGTACTGTCTTGTAAAATATAAACATGGAGCCCTGATAAAACTTCCCACATAGACCGACCTATGCCCTCAAAACCTTCCTCCTTACAAGCTTTGCAGCTTTGTGACATACCTCCCAAGAGGTTAGTTCTCTCTCAATATGTTTTACAAAGGTCTTGAAGTCTCCTACATGGAGGCATTCAAACAAGAAAATGCTATTATCCTTATGAAGAAGGAAAATTTCAAGAACGAAAAATCCTAATGGTCCAGATTCATGAAACCCTCTAAAATATTAGAAAACATCTCTTACTATGTATCTGTCTCACCTTGCATATCAAAAGCATCTCCCAAAGTGTGCAAACATGAAGTCTATTCACAAAATTCACAAGGTCGTTGTAAGATATCAGTGAAGAAAAATGGAGGTTTTGCAGTGTATTTACAATGTATAAGCCCTATCTTTTCTGGAAAAAATTTGGCATTGATTTTAGGATTTGGGAGTTTCTCTTCATCCTTTTTTCCACTTTAAAATTTAAAATAATGGTTGATCATGGGATCCATCATTAATGATAAAAAGAATTTTGATTTTGTAGAAAATGCCTACCAAAATCATGAAATGGCCAGAAAATATTTTTGAGGCATTTCTAGCCCGTATTCTAGACTTTCCTCTCCCATAAACATTTCACAGAAGTTTTTCTTGTACAAATACTAGACTATTAAAATAAACTTGTATCTTTAAATTAGCTTTATTGGATGCCTTAAGATAGGATCTCTGTTTAAAATATCAGTGTTTTTTTTAATGGTTGGTTTCTATTTCAATTTCTTTGTGTGTTTCCTTAATGATAAGCTTCCCATCTGCCTTGCTTCACTTACCAAGTTGTAGATGCGATAGGAATAATATTTTATGCCACTTGTTGTAAATCCAACTACTAATAAAACGGATAATTCTAACACTAAAGAAGGACAGAACACGTTAACTCAAAGATACCATTACCCAAAAAAGAGATAGCACACACAAAAGAAAGAAGAGTCAGGTGTACCAAAGGAGTCTCTACTAAAGAAGAGGAAGAAGAATAATGTAACTTAAGTTTGACTCAATCCAAGGAGAACCAACATGAAGAATAGATTCCCACATAGTTGAGTGGAGGTGGGGTATCTCCTCCATCTTCTTCAAGAAATTCTCCAGAGAGTCCAGATTCCAAAATGAAATCTAACGACAAGGCAACCACTTTAAGATGTCAATTTGTTGAAGGAGAGACCTATTTTATGCCTATAGAAATCAGAACCTCCACAATCCTCATACAATTGATATCTTGTGGTTCAATTGCTATCAAAGATCAAAGTTTTGTTATGGTTTCTCACTCCAAGTCATAGGTTTCTTGTGATGAATCTCGATCACAATCTGGTGTAGTTCTATCTAGGCCAGCTAGTGTCAAGGGGGTTATAGTTGGAAATGAGCTAGAATGTATGCTTGATGATCCACACTTTGCACAAGTTATACTTGAAGATAAAGAGAATTTTAGTGGTAGCATTGTTGAGACTAAAACTAAAAAAGAAGTTGAAGGAGGAGAACCCACTTTAAAGAGATGTGCTTCCTACAATGTAGACAGAAGCTCCAAGTCAGATTTCCATGAGAGATCAAATAAAGAGGAAAGTGGTGGAATTCGAGCCAAATGCATCCCCACAAAGATCAAGCCTTTAAAGAAGCAACGACCTAGGAATAATGCCAAGAAACCTTCATCCAAAGGGTTAAAAGAGACCAGCACACTCAAAAGGTTATACAATGGCATTTCTACTAGCACAGAACATTAGATCATGGCATCAGTGCCAGTAAAGTCTCAAACACACTTGCTGACAGAGGATCTCAAAGATCAAACTCATTCAAAGAAGAGCCAAATATCATCAAGGGAGATGAAAGGTAGCCTTTAATAGACACTGCAGTAGTTGAATCACAAGTAACTCGCAAGAATGTGGAGGAGGGAACCCAGCTAAAAATTAATCTAAGGAAACATTTGCAAGAATACAGGACTTCTGGGATCACAACCAAAACTGAGCAAAGGGCCAAGTATTCTAGATAGCCCATGCTATAAGTTCAAATTGCTAAACTTGATGCAACAGATCTGTATTAGCGAAAGGCTAATGCCTAAAACTAACCCAATCCACTTCCTTATAGTGACTTACAACTAAAATATTTGTAACAAGAGAAAGGAGTAGAATTACAGAGCAATAAAATGTCCAAGTCTAGAGGCAAATATTGTGTGTGCGTAGAATGATTCAATAAAGTTTCAACTAACAAAATAGAATAACCAGTGGTGACAGGAGGGGTCTAAGATGCAAAATTTGTTGCATGAGGAGGAAATCCTATCTGACTTCCAGGAGAAAATTTTCTCTATTCTCATCCACAGTTTGGCATGAAAAATAGAGGAAGAGAAAGGTCATAGGACTCACTTGAACATGAAAATCCAATGTGAACCTTGGGTAAAATGAAAGAGGAGAAGAAGAGAGCACATGATTACATGCTCTTCTCATAGTTTTAGGATTTTCCTAGAACAATATGTTAGTAAGGCCATTTACTAGCCACAAGTCCAATATGGGACAAACTTTTTGATGAAATGGAGGACACATACAAGTAGAAGCAGACAATTAGTATGACCATGAACCTTGATGACACATCAATCTGCTTCGGCTAAACATCCAAGAGTTGGCATTCAACTTGGAAACATATCAATAAGCTCAAGCATAGAGCTCTAAAGGCCAGACGACCCATCGGATAAGAGTCTTTGTATCTAACTATGCAATCTTATGACTTATGGACAAGACCATTTTACTAGGACAACATGAAACTATACCACCAAGATGAGTGGATAATTTTAAGATATAAATGCACTCCCTGACTTAAATCATCGAATAAGATGAGTGTCATACAATATGACATTATTTTTCTAAGAGTTTAGAATCTCAAACATAAGTCAAAGCTGTGGGAATCTAGTAAGCTGAGATTCTAACTCTAACAACAAAAAATTTGTCTTGTTGTCACTAATCCAAGCATCTAACCTAGAGCCAAAGATGTACAAGCATCTATGAGCACCATCAATCAAACTCTACTTAGCTGGATTTTCCCAGAACAGTATGTTAGTAAGGCCATTTAGCAGATCTGTATTAGGTCAAGGTTAATGCCCAAAACTAACTCAATCCACTTCCTTAGAGTGACTTACAACTGAAATATCCGTACCAAGAGAAAGGAGTAGCACTATAGAGCAAAACAGTCTCCAAGTCCAGAGGCAAATATTGTGTGTGCATAGAATGATTCAATAAAGTTTCAACTACCAAAATAGAATAACCAGTGGCGACAGGAGGGGTCTAAGATGCAGAATTTGTCGCATGAGGAGGAAATCCTATCTGACTTCCAGGAGAAAATTTTCTCTATTCTCATCCACAGTTTGGCATGAAAAACAGAGGAAAAGAAAGGTCATAGGACTCACTTGAACATGAAAATCCAATGTGAACCTTGGGTAAAATGAAAGAGGAGAAGAAGAGAGCACATGATTACATGCTCTTCTCACACTTTCAGGATTTTTCTAGAATGTTATATTAGTAAGGCCATTTACTAGCCACAAGTCTGATATGGGATAGACTTTCTGATGAAATGAATCTTTGATGAAATGGAGGACACATACAAGTAGAAGTAGATAATTAGTATGACCATGAACCTTGATGACACATCAATCTACTTTGACTAAACATCTAAGAGTTGGCATTCAACTTGGCAACATATCAATAATCTCAAGCATAGAGCTCTAAAGGCCAGATGACCCATTGGATAAGAGTCTCTGTATCTAACTATGCAATCTTATGACTTGTGGACAAGACCATTTTACTAGGACAACGTGAAACTATACCAACAAGCTGAGTGGATATTTTTAAGATATAAATGCACTCCCTGACTTAAATCATCGAATAAGATGAGTGTCATACAAGATGAAATTATTTTTCTAAGAGTTCAAAATCTCAAACATAAGTCAAAGCTGTGGGAATCTAGTAAGCTAATATTCTAACTCTAACAACCAAAAATTTGTCTCGTTGTCACTAATCCAAGAATCTAACGTAGAGCCAAAGATGTACAAACATGTATGAGCACCATCAACCAAACTCTGCTTAGCTGGATTTTCCTAGAACAGTATGTTAGTAAGGCCATTTAGTAGCCACAAGTCCAATATGGGACAAAATCTTTGATGAAATGGAGGACACATACAAGTAGAAGCAGACAACTAGTATGACCATGAACCTTGATGACACATCAATCTGCTTCAGCTAAACATCCAAGAGTTGGCATTCACCTTGGAAACATATTAATAAGCTCAATCATAGAGCTCAAAAGGCCAGACAACCCATCTGATAAGAGTCCTTGTACCTAACTATGCAATCTTTTTTTTTTTTGCGTAGGTAAACACCCACGGTGTTATAGACATTTTTGTGCCTTACAGCATGAAGCATGAAATGTCCATAATCTAAGGGATCCAAAGTCCCTAAACATGTTGTTCCTACCCCTAGAGGAACAAGGCCAGCAAACCACAACACTCAACAAAAGTTCTCCACCTGAAAACACTCAAAAACAAGGCAATTCTGGATCATGTCAACTGCTCCACTGAGCATCTGCGCTGAATGTCAATTGCTCCACTGTCTGCCTGCATTGAATGTCAACTCCAAAGAAGGCTACCTGCGTTGGGCGAGTTTGGACATGTGGCAGAGTCATTCCTCAAGGTGTCAACGCCCAGGAAGCTTCCAAAATGACACTTGGATCAGGGAATTCGACTGGTGATGAGTAAGAGGTTCCAAATCTCCAAGTGGAAGCAAGAACCTCCAAGTGGACTTAAGAACTGAAGTGGGAGAGGACACTAGTCAGCTTCATGCCAGCCTCAAGCTGACTCATCCTTTCTCCAAAACTCCTATATATAGATCTCTCTCATAAGGTCTAAGGAGGCTGGAATCTTGTGAATGTAAAGAATTGTTGTTGGTTTGAGTTTAGAACTATTGGGTGATTTGCTTTGAAGGAGGTGAAGAGGAGATTTCTTTCTGCTGGGAAGGTGATGCTGGATTGGGCCTCTTATGGTTGTATCACTTCCTGAATCTTACTTCTTCCATTAATAAAGCATTTGAGGTTCTTCTATATGCATGTGTCTCAATGGTGTATTGTTATACTTGTGTATTTGATTTATTCTAATCCTTGAATCAATTATGAATGTATGCTTCTTGTAGTTTCCCTCTCTTGCCATTTTGCAGGATCTTGGTGTAGCTGGGCCAGTGAAAGAGCAAGGAGCTGGGGGCAAGCAGCAAAGAGAGAAGATTGGATCAATCATTAGCGAAAGAGATCGGTTAGTGGATCTCTTTCTCCCCTCTTTTACATCTCATAAAGAAGTAATCTTAGATAGCTTTGCTTTGATTGTTGCTAAGGAACTATCACCCTTAGAGTGGGATAGGGTCATTCCGTATTGGATACTTTTCCCAACAACACACGGGGGATTTGAACCAGTGACCTATCACAAGGAGTGCCTTAATAGTGCACCCATTCACTGTCAATCCAAAATCCCCATGGGCCTCTAACTACGCAATCTTATGACTTGTGGACAAGACCATTTTACTAGGAAAACATGAAACTGTACCACCAAGCTGAGTGGGTAATTTTAAGATATAAATGCACTCCCTGAATTAAATCATCCAATAAGCTGAGTGTCATACAAGATGAAATTATTTTGCTAAGAGTTCAGAATCTCAAACATAAGTCAAAGTTTTAGGAATCTAGTAAGCTGAGATTCTAACTCTAACAACCAAAAATTTGTCTCGTGGTCACTAATCAGTTCTAAATCATTGTTTTGGCTTAATTAGTTTTGCATGCACAAATATATTGCACAGTTCCCTGAGATAGAAGGGGCACACATGCATGAGGTTTCCCAACTTAATGAAAGTCACAAATCTCTAGGAGAGCACACTCCCCTTTTGACTCGGTTATCTCTGCAGCCAGGTTCACTAGGATTAGGAGTTCTTACACCTAGTAGAGGTGATGTTGTGCATGCATCCAAATTGATTGTACCTCTTTTATTCCTAGTTTACAAAAGAAAAGAAGGTGCACAATTTTGAGGTTAAAGAATGAGTTTGGAGTTGTTGCTTTCAATTTATATTTTCAGATTTAATAGAAAAGTAAAGATGTTATTTTGCATGTTTAGAAGTCCATGTTTGCTATTTTATTTTAGTAGCAGTATGTGTTTGTTGGTTAGGGCACCCCTAACAGAAATTATGATTGGTGTTTTTCAACTTTAATGATCTATAGTTATTAGATGAGTTTACAGTACAAAATCTGCTCATCATGGTCTGATTTTTGACATTTTATTCAAGTATGGTAGTTTATTTAAGTATTTCATGATACCTTTATCTAAGGGAAAGGATAATGGGTTGTAGAGTACATAGAAAGTGCATCATTCCGGTCTACACAAGCGCTTATTATCCCATAACCTTGTCCTCTAACAACTACACCATCACTTGGAAATTGCCAAAAAATAGGTAACAGATAGAAAATCAAATCAGAGGGCTCTTGCAGAAGAGAGAATAATATTAGAAACAAATAGGCATACAAACTTATTAAATATGCAAAGTACTTTTGAACTGTTCTAAAGATGGGATACTAATTTCCCATCCATTATTTTGACAAATAAATATAACTAGAACGTCCATAATTGTTGTAAAGTTGAAGGTAGCATGACAATCTCCCTGAGACAAAAAGGAAAAAATGCATCAGTTAGAAGCAATAGATGTTTCGAATTGACATTAGCAACCGTGCTGGTAAAAAATGTGATCGTTGTGAGCTGAGTCTAAAAATCAGTTTGAACTAGTGTCAAAAAGGTTCCAGGTGGATCCTCATGTTTTTCAATAGTCCTAATAAAACACATGTATCAAGAATTTCCCTATGAAGAAAATAACATTATCTGAGTGAGAATTTAAAAAATAAACCTAAGGTTGAGAGTTTTTTCTTTAAAACCAAATGAATTTTAGATTGATATTTTTTTCATTAAAACACTCTAAAAAATTAGTCTAACTTTCTAATTACTTACATGTTTGGAAAGGATTCAATATACCAAACTTTCCTTTCACCAAGCTTCTCTCAATGCCCTTTGCCTCGAAGGATAATGATGGAGAATTTTTTGATGACTTAAACTTTAGCTAACATAGTTGATCATACCTACATCAAACAATGAAATATTCATTCATGGGAAAGTACACTTAGTAATACGTGCAACATAAATGCAATTATTAGTAGGAAATAACTGTGGATAAGGTCAAGTTAGACATCACCCTTTTTAGACAAAACCAGTGGTATTATAAAGTAGTTTCAACACTCAAAAAAATCCAAAATAGTTTTCCATATACATGTGTCAACATATGAACTTTTACTTTTTGAGTAGTCACTCCATTATCCACTAACCATATTTCCTTATGAAACATGTTGACCACCATCCATTCTCATAAAACAACCATCACTGGATCTTCCAGAATGTGAGGGATTTGATAAAATTTGATCACTTTGTTATTTGAAATGTGTTTACCATTGTCTTATCACACCAAATTTCTTAGAGCTCAAGGACTCCAATAATGTTTAGTCAAAACAGTCATATTTCACTTCCTCACCAGGTTGGCCCTGCCTTGATGAAATCTGCCTTCTTTGGGGCAATTTGACCCTATGGAAGAAATACAAAATAGAAGGGTAATTCAACCTATTTGGAATCGATACATCCACAAGTTTGATCTATAGTGAAGTAACAAGAAAAAGAAGTGTGAAGTCAAGGACAACAAGGAAAAATCAAAGGAAGAACAAAAATCCAAGTTTTGGGCATCTCTCTTTCACACAAGTGAATTTTCTGTGGATTCTAGGCAAGTTGCAGGGCCCGAAATTTTTGAAATGACTACAAGTTTGAAATTTTGAGTTGTAGGAGGCAGAAATTCCAGTTGGAGCAAATCTAAAGGGTGTTGAATCTTGTTGAATTCGGCATAGTTTATCTATTTGAAAAGAGGGTTGACTTGGTGATTGGAGGAGGCATTTGTCTTGGTAAAAATGTATTGGATTGTATCACTTTTACTTGGTTCTAATAGAGAAGAAAGGTTTGACTAGGTTTTTCCTTAGGAGAGGGGATTTTCCCTAGCTAAGTGCCTACATTTGTTGTCTCTTGTTTTTGTGATCTTCATGTATTTTTGATTTGGTAATTGCTTGATGAACGACAACATAATAAAGAAGTAGACGAAACCATCACATATCATAGGTAATTATCAAAAAAGAGGAATAAAAACCCTAATATCTACATACATTGATTTCTCAACATGGTATCAAAGCTAAGGTCAGTCATAAGGCAGCTGAAGATTACCATACCGTTGAAGGACGAGAGGAAGTTTCCAAGGAAGTTGAGCTAGAAAAATACCTACTCTAAATCATTTTTGTGCAAATTACATTGAACACAGTCAGCTAAACATGAGATCGAAGTCCTATACATGAGAATATGAGATCAAAGACTTATGCATAAATTTAAGAGTTTTTGAGAGGTTCGAAGTACATAAATCTCAGGAGCCATCAAACAAAGAATCTGAGAATCTGGGAATTGTTTAAGGGCTTGGTCTAGAGCTAAATCAATAGGGAAACAAGACCACAATACCATACGAGAGGACCAAGGTTCTAAAACATTGAAATAATTCTGAGAAGCACACATCAGGTAGTCTTCTTAGCATTGTAGAAACTGAGAGATTGGATTAAAAAAAATGGGAAAGCAACAAACATTGGAAAATGTATATACATATTTTGTGATTAATTAATGATTCTAATATGGTGCACTAAGCCGGGTATATCTGCATGGAGTGTTAGTACATATAGTTGGGATGTTAATCTATGATTACCTTTTGTAAGGTATTAGTATACTATATTCTGATTTAAAATACTTACACACATAGTTTAAAGTATTTTTTTTTTCTAAATTGGACTAAATCTATATTAAAAAGAAAAAAAAAAGAGTATTTTACAATAGGCCGCAGCCTGGAAAGATCAAGCCAATACCATGGCTTTTTAGCATACGCATATGATAGAGTTGCATGAGATCAGCATGACAGAGATGCGTTAGATCAGGATGCGTTTGGAAATTACAATCCGGTTTGCGCATGTCGTGGTTGAGACCTGTATTTGCATGACGCTTGCACTGTCCATTCGATGGAAGGGAGTGTTTCAGTCTGTCCCCCTTACCAACATTACGCTGCCAGCTAAGATCGTTCTCCAGCTCAGAGGTGGGCCTGTGTAAATAGAAGAGGACCGCCTTCATTGACTTGCGTGGCCCGTTCTGAGCCATTGCCATGGCCCCTGTATGTAACCCATTGCCTGACATCTTCGACCTTATCCTGCTAGCTTTCCGATCAGCTCCTCTATGCTTGGATTGAAAAGTCCTGATGCGCCAAAGTGATGCATTCCTTCTGTAGTTGTTCATCATTTGTATCACTGAGAGGGCTTGAGAAGTTGTGAGTCTGCTGACTGACCCCTTGGTTGGCCATTCTGTCTGCCACTTTGTTGGTTGTGCATCTTATGTGCCTGAAAGTGATGCTTCAGGGCATCCTCAGTGTTTCCTCCATCTGTTCCAATCTGCTGAGTAATCTCCAACTTGTGGCTGTTTTGGAAGCTGGGGAACCTGCCTAGATTCTAATGACCGCTTCTATTATTATGAGGGAGTCTCCTTCAACCTCAAGAGGATACATGTTTTCTTGCTCTGCAATGTAGATACCTTTCCAAATTCCTTCCAGCTCCGCTGCATTGTTGGTGTTGATGTCGATATTGCCGTGATAAATGTGTCTAATTGTGCCTATTTCATCTCTGAAGACTCCTCCGTAACCAGCGGGTCCTGGGTTTCCCTTAGCCGCGCCATCAAAGTTTAATTTGAACGAATTTGGAGCAGGGGGAGACCAGAAAAGAGGAGAGGCAGAGCTGGACGGGGAACAGGGGTTGATTTGGACCGGAGTGGAAAAGTCCATATTCCAGGCATTTAAGATAAGGCGTTCCTAAGGGAGTTTTGGCAAGTCCGCCGATTGCCATTGCCTTAATGCCAAAGTCTCTCGGAGATTGTGCTGGAGGAGAAGCCATAGAGTGTCGATAGGCTTGCTGGAGTTGTTGAAGACCCTATTGTTTCTCTCTTTCCATAATATCCAATAAGCGAAGCCTGGGATGAGGTTCCATAGCGAGTTTAACAAAGAGCTTTGAAAGGGATGCCTTGGCCAGTTTTTGATAGTTTCTGCAATGTCTCCTTGTCTTCTGCCAGATCTTCTGTTACAGTTATCAATTTTCTCCCGTAGGAGGGTAGCAAGAGAACAAGTATCCATTAGATGCATAGCTGTTTCTGCGTTGAGGTTACAGTTAGGACATCTTGAAGGTCCTATGAAACCTCATTTTTGCAGCTTGTCCCATGTGAGAATGCGTTGTTTGCCTAGCAGCCATAAGAAAGTGGAGACCTTGGGCCATAAACCTGGTTGCCATACTTGGTCCCAGAGTTTGTCTTTGTTTTCCTGCGTGGGAGTGTAGCGTAGGTGATGTGCTTCCTTTGTGGTAAACATACCCTTAGGCATGTGACCCCAGCAGAGCTTGTCCTGTTGATCAAATTGCTTGATTTTCCTTTGTTTCAGTTCCTGCTGTACCTCTGTATAGGATTCGCCTTGCTAGTTGGCCTGCCAAGTGCTTGCTGATTTCCAGCAATGAAAATCGTGAGATGTTTGTTGTTGCTAGAAATGATGAAAGTTGATGAGGTCAGCATGCTGCATGTGAGCCTGCCACAATGGCTTGTGAAATAGAGACGCTAGTTTTTGGAGTTGTTGTCATGAATCCTCCCAAAATCGAGCTAAGGTACCCGAGTGCACTTCCCAGAAGTTGTGTTCCTGTATGAAGGCACTGTGGAGCTTGGCCGCATTCCAGATCAGGGAACCGGGAGTCGTAGGGCAGATTCTAATAAGATCTTTCCATTGGCATCCAGGTACATATTTTGCTTGCCAAAGATGAGCCCAGGGAGTGTGTGGCTTGGAGAGCCAGTTCCACCAAACTCAGGCTCCCATTGTGTTGTTACTTTGGAGGGGATCTCTCAATACTAACCCACCGATTGCTTTAGGTTGACAGACTTCATTCCAATTTACCAATGCCCATTTCCTGTTGAGACCTGAGGAACCCCACAAAAAGTTTCTCTGCAGATTGTGGATTCTTTTAAGAACCCATTTTGGAGCAGCTAAAATAGAAAAGAGATATAGGGGCATTGCCTGGAGAACGGATTTTATGAGGATGAGTCTACTGGCCATATTGAGCGAGCGAAAAGTCCATGAGGAGAGCCTAGATTCCAGCTTGTCTATGAGCGTTCTCCAGGAGACATTTTTAATAGTTGAGTCCAGGAGAGGAGCTCCTAGATATTTCGAGGGGAGCTTTGCAATGGAGTATACCAAAATTCTTGCTATATTTCTTTGACTGGAGGCTGGAGTATGAAAGAAGAAAAGTTGGGATTTGGTGGCATTGATAGAGGTGCCAGAGGCTTCAGAAAAGAGAGAAAGCAGATCTTTGAAGGCAGAGGCTTCGTGGGATGAAGGGTGTCCAAAGAGGATGGTGTCATTAACAAACTGTTGGTGAGACAAAGGGTGAAGACCATGAAGAGAGATGCCTTTCAGGGTTTGAGAAGAGATAGCTGAGTGGAGCAAACAGCTGAGGTCTTTAGCCATTAGAACAAAAAGAAAAGGGGAGAGGGGGTCCCCTTGACGGATTCCAAGAGAGGGGCGGAAGGGCTTGGAGGGAGAACCATTGAGTAGGATTGAGAAGTTGGGTGAAGAGATGAGGTTCATAATCCATCTAGTCCATGTTGCATTAAATCCAAACGGCAGTAGCATCTGTTGTATATAAGACCAGCTGAGTTTATCAAATGCTTTTGAAAGATCAAGCTTCAGAATCATACTTGGCTTTTTTAGAAGCTTCAGTGAATGAATCACCTCGTTTGAGAGGATTGTGCCATCCATTATTTGTCTTCCCTCTACATAGCCAGTCTGCTCCTGCAAGATTAGGAGTGGGAGAAGGGGTTTGAGCCTATTGGCTAAGACTTTGGAAATAAGTTTATAGATGACGTTACATAGTGCAATAGGCCTGTATTTGTCGGGCGTGTTTGACTCAGCCCCTTTGCGAATTATTGCTAAGAAGGTGGAGTTAAGCGAAGGGAGAATCCAATGCATTATCCGTGATTCATCCACTAATTCCCAAACTTCTGTGCTAATCAGCTCCCAAAATTCATGAAAAAAATTTGCGGTGAACCCGTCAGGACCTGGTGCTTTGCCATCTTTGATTTGAGCAATAGCCTCTTCCACTTCTTTCATTGAGATAGGTTAAAGCAACTGTTTGTTGTGGTCTTCCATAATTATTTTAGGGATGAGGTGTGTAATTTTTTTAATAGCTTGATCTCTGCTTTCTGATTGTTCCTTAAGGATTTCCTGGAAGTGTTCTTGGAATTCCTTTTCTATTTCTTCATGCTTTCTAATTTTTCCCCCTGCCTGTTGTTCATGAAAGCTATATTATTGTGCATCCTCCTCTGGATAGCGGATCTGTGAAAAAACTTCGTGTTTTTCTCCCCCTCCTTTAGCCAGCGAATGCAAGATTTCTGCTGCCATAGAGTTTCTTCCTGTTGTCTGCGTGTCTCGATTTCAGTCCAGAGGATCTGCTCCTGGTGCGCTCTGTCTCTTGTTCACCCCTCCATAATAATCTTATGTTGTAAGGTGCACATTTGCTGCTCCAATTTTTTTCGCTGCTCAAATATATTGCCGAATTGGGTATGATTCTAATTTTTGAGAACCTGCTTGAGGCTTTTCAATTTCTGTTGAAATTGGAACATTTTGGTTCCTTCAGAGGGTTTGAAGGTTTTCCATGCCTCCTTCACCACGGATTTGAAATTGGGGTTGGTAAACCAAAACGCCTCAAATCGAAAGGGTCTGTTGCTTTTTGTACCTGGGTGTGCCCATTGCAGCAGAATGGGCTAGTGGTCGGATCCTCTGTGGGGCACAATAGAGGCCTGAAAATCCCCTCCAAGGTGTATGGCATTGTCCGAAATAAGAAAGCAATCCGGTCTTAAGGCGATGTGCTGAGGACCACTGCGTTTATTGGACCAGGTATAGACTCCATTTGAGGTGTGAATGTCTATGAGGTGATTATTTTGAATAAAATTACGAAAGCCAATACTGTCTCCTTCTAGTTTCATTCTGCCGCCTCTTTTTTCTTCCAGGGTTCTAATGATGTTGAAGTCGCCCCATCCAATCTAAAGTGGAAATTGTCTGTTAGAATTCAGAGTCGTGAGAGTATCCAGAAGCTCCAGTTTCTGATTTAATTGTTGCGGGAAGTAGACATTTGAAAGGTGGCCATGAATGTCTATTCTTGTGAGATGAAAAGTGGCTTGGATGAAGAAATGAGAAGCGCGGAAATCGTGAAGACTGAGAAGTTGTGGGTTCTAGATGATCGCTAGTCCCCCCGATGCACTTGAGGCATCCACAGTGACGGAGCTGCAGCTGGCCCAGATCTTTCTCAGAATCTTTTCTAAGGTGGTACTATTGCTTTTTGTTTCTTGAAGAAAAACTATGGAGGGCTTTACTTGCTGTATCACATTTTTTAACATTCTATGTTTGGAAGCATTGTTCAAACCTCTTACATTCCAGGAGAGAAGCTTCATGAGGAACTGTGGGTTTGAGATTTGTAGTACTTTGTCAGCTTAGGGAATCTTCCCGATTCCATGAGCAGTTCTCCTAGTATGATGGTCCTCTGCAGGTCCGTTTTGCGCCCTCTTTTTTTTGTTTCTTTCAGGATTTTCTTTCCATCCCAAGGGCTTCCTGCTTGTATTCCTAAGCATTTTTTGTGATGTGCTTTGCTAAGAACTCCTTCTAGCCTTTTGATTTCCCATGGAGGGATTGAGTTATACTCTTTTTGTTTGCAGGCTGTCTCCAGCTTGAGTATGTCTAAACCTTCTAAGCTGATACTCTCTGGGTCTTCATCCATTTTTGAGGGCATGTTTTGTTCTTCCTTGGGATTATTGTCCTGAGTACTGAGGATTAGAGCTGCTTCCAGCTCCATTGAAGAAGGTTGCGCTGCATTTTTTGGATCAGATATCTTATGAGCAGGGGAGACGAGAGGGTTTGAAGGAACTAAGTCAGGTGAAGTAGGAGGATGCTTGAGGATCTTGGAGGGAGAAGGTGTTTCAGGGTTATCCAAGGATGAAGCTGGAGGATTTTCAGAAGGTTCACTAGGGGTGAGTATTTCAAATCTGTTCTGGGAATCTAGCTTTTTGGATCTATCAGGAGTAGGGGTAGGTTTCTTTGCATGACAACAATGATTAGGGATTTTGATGAAGCCTTCTGAGTCTGTGCTTGGATCATTGACAGAGGGTTTGGGTTGAGGATTGAGGGGACAATCCCTGAAGAGATGGCCATGCTCATGGCACTTCCTGCAGTGAAAAGGAATGTGCTCATAATCTAAAGATTGAATCACTCAAAGTCATCGTGGAAAAGACTTACCGTATCTGCCAGATCTTTGGAGATGTGCATTTGGACACAGATCCGGGTGTAAGAAGTGTATTTGCGAGTTTTAGTTTCCTCAGAAGCTTTGATGAAGGTCCCCAGGTTGTTGCCTATGTCCCTTAGAGTTTCCTCCTTCCAGTATTCTGCAGGAAGGGAATACATTCGTATCCAGACAGGAGCCCAGCTGAAATCCTCCTTGTCTGGATCGAATCTTTCTTTCCATTCTCTTAAGAACAGTCTAGAAGAATTAAAGAAATATGGACCTCCTTCAAATATTCGTGATTTGTCCTCCAGACAGTTAAATATTGTCGTGAAGAAGCCTTTGGGGCCAAGCTGCAAAGTAACTTGTCCCTTAGGCTTCCATTTTGAAGCGATCCAGCCATTCAGGGCCTTTTCAGAAGGCCAGAATCCGAGGAACTTGCCGATGAGTGCATGATCCCTCATAAATTGAATTTTTCCATTGATTCGTTCGCTGGGTAGCTCGACTTTAATTCTTTCAGCCTTTTTTTGTATGCATGTGGATGAAGTCACCTTTGTTGGTATCTTAGGAGCTTTCTCATTCCCGCCACTGTCTTTGCCAGTGTCATCACATGTAGCAGTAGCTTCTTCTGATTGGTAGTCGAATCTGGTCCTTATTTTGTTTCAGGGAGGCTTGCTGATTTGTGCAGCGGATCATTGTGTATTTCGCTTGAGTTGTTAGAGGTTGAGCCAGAGTATGGAGGGGGGGAGGATCCCGCCCCTCCTGGGAGTGCAGTCATTAGAGGACCGTCAGTCAGGGCGCTTCAGATTGAAGATTAAGCGCTACGTGAAGCAAGGGTTTCAGTATGGAGAGCCGAGGCGATTCCAAATCGCATTTGCAGAGCGCGTTTTTCTGTGACATTTTAAATTCTTATAGTTTAAAGTATTATGAAGGTTCTATCATTTGAATTATTTTGGGCATTGTTACAAGAAGCCCTAAATCAACAGTCACAGTGTGAAGGAGAACTTAGAATTGAAAGAGTAGTAAATTCTATTCCTAAGCATACTCAACAAACCATAGGTTGAAGGTACAAAGATATTTCAAAGAGTCAAAAATTGCAATAAGAGAAGTTCACAAGTCCAAGAAAATTGTACTAATAGTTCAAAGTTTAAGTCACATCTTGAAGAAGGTTTATGGATCTTGTGATGGACTATTTGAAGGAATTGAAAGACCTTTGAACTCATTCAGCTCAGGAGTTTTAAGCTAGAAAAGAAGTGTCCCTAAAGAAAGAGAAGGATCATAGTTAGAGGACCTGTTGAAGCATCTACAACATACACTAACAAGAATTCAAAAAGAGCAGTAGTCAACCATCTTGACAAAATTCTTATCTTGACACCTTTTGAAGATAGGAAACCATGAAAATAATAACTTATCCTTGGGAAGAAAATAAAGTCATCTAGAAAACAATTCTTTGCAAGGAAGGATAAGTACCTTTGAAGGTAGAAAAAGGAATGTCCAAAAAATGTCAATTCAAGAAAACAAACTGAAATCTCAGGAGCCATCAAACAAAGAATCTGAGAATCTGGGAATTGTTTAAGGGCTTGGTCTAGAGCTAAATCAATAGGGAAATAAGACCAAAATACCATACAAGAGGACTAAGGTTCTAAAACATTGAAATAATTATGAGAAGCACACATCAGGTAGTCTTCTTAGCATTCTAGAAACTGAGAGATTGGATTAAAAAAAATGGGAAAGCAACAAACATCGGAAAATGTATATATGTATTTTGTGATTAATTAATGACTCTAATCTGGTGCACTAGTCCGAGTATATCTGCATGGAGTGTTAATACATATAGTTGGGACGTTAATCTATGATTACCTTTTGTAAAGTTTTTGTATACTATATTCTGATTTAAAATACTTACACACACAATTTAAAGTTTTATTAAGGTTCTATCATTTGAATGATTTTTACAAGAAGCCCTAAGAAAAAAGTCACAATGTGAAGGAGAACTCAGAACTGAAAGAGTAGTAAATTCTATTCCTAAGCATACTCAACAAACCACAGGTTGAAGGTACAGAGATATTTCAAAGAGTCAAAATTGCAATAAGAGAATTTCACAAGTCCAAGAAAATTGTACTAATAGTTCAAAGTTTAAGTCACATATTGAAGAAGGTTTGTGGATCCTGTGATGGATTGTTTGAAGGAACTGAAAGAACTTTGAACACATTCAGCTTAGGATTTTTAATATAGCAAAGAAGTGTCCCTAAAGAAAGAGAAGGATCATAGTTAGAGGACCTGTTGAAGCATATACAACATACACTAACAAGAATTCAAAAAGAGCAGTAGTCAACCATCTTGAAAAAATTCCTATTTTGACACCTTTTAAAGATAGGAAACCATGAAAATAATAAATTATCCTTGGGAAGAAAATAAAGTCATCTAGAAAACAATTATTTGCAAGGAAGGATAAGTACCTTTTAAGGTAGAAAAAGGAATGTCAAAAAACCGTAAATTCAAGAAAACAAACTAAAATCCCAGGAGCCATCAAACAAAGAATCTGAGAATCTAGGAATTGTTTAAGGGCTTTGTCTAGAGCTAAATCAATAGGGAAACAAGACAACAATACCATACGAGAGGACCAAGATTCTAAAACATTGAAAGAATTATGAGAAGCACACATTAGGTAGTCTTCTTAGCATTCTAGAAGTTGAGAGATTGGATTAAAAAAAATAGGAAAGCAACAAACATCGGAAAATATATATACATATTTTGTGATTAATTAATGATTCTAATCTGGTGCACTAAGCCAGGTATATCTGCATGGAGTGTTAGTACATATAGTTGGGATTTTAATCTATGATTAACTTTTGTAATGCTTTAGTATACTGTATTCCGATTTAAAATACTTACACACATAGTTTAAAGTTTTATTAAGGTTCTATCATTTGAATGATTTTGGGCATTGTGACAAGAAGCCCTAAGCAAAAAATCACAATGTGAAGGAGAACTCAAAGCTGAAAGAGTAGAAAATTCTATTCCTAAGCATACTCAACAAACCACAGGTCGAAGGTACAGATATATTTCAAAGAGTCGAAAATTTCAATAAGAGATGTTCACAAGTCCAAGAAAATTGTACTAATAGTTAAAGTTTAAGTCACATCTTGAAGAAGGTTTGTGGATGCTGTGATGGACTATTTGAAGGAATTGAAAGACCTTTGAACACATTTAGCTCAGGAGTTTTAAGCTAGAAAATAAGTGTCCCTAAAGAAAGAGAAGGATCATAGTTAGAAGACCTGTTGAAGCATCTACAACATACACTAACAAGAATTCAAAAAGAGCAGTAGTCAACCATCTTGACAAAAATTCTTATTTTGACACCTTTTAAAGATAGGAAACCATGAAAATAATAAATTATCCTCGGGGAAGAAAATAAAGTCATCTATAAAACAATTCTTTCCAAGGAAGGATAATTACCTTTGAAGGTAGAAAAAGGAATGTCCAAAAACTGTCAATTCAAGAAAACAAATGAAATCAAAATTGTAATAGTAATCATTCTTTTTCTAGAATTTAAATCAGTAGTTCAGAATAACAATCTACATGCCTTTGATTCTCCGTAATTTTCAAACATGTCTTGACTATGTTGAATTAATGACTAATTTTGAATAAATTAGCTGGACATTCAGTTTTCTAAATGCTTTTTTGAAGTCTGAGCAACTTTCAAAATGAATTTTTGAAGTCCGAGTTAAACTGCAACAGGGGTATCATAGGGAAGAGTTTATACAAAACTACTTTCAAATGAAAATATGCCCAGGCTCAGCAATAGATAATAAAAGTGTTGAATCTAAATAAGTTTTTCTACAACCAATCCTCAATTTGAATGAGAATAAACAACTGTCATGAGGAGATTCAATTGTAAATGAATTGTCTATAAATCAAAATTTAACAACATCACTGGACGTAGGCTGAGGGATGAGGTGCAACCAAATACGCAAGGTAATGCACCACAGGGAGGAGAGTAGAGATTCTATTGATAAAGGGAGAGAGGTCTTCTACAACATTCGGCCAACAACATTCCTTCCTTTGGCAGGAGTCAAAGAGGGACAATCACTTAAGCTCTCCTAACAATTCTTTCACACAATCTTGTAGTTAAAGGTTCTTTCTGCAACTAAGTAACAAAATGATGCTCTCTCCAAAAGTTGTTTAATGGATTCCCTAAGTGTATATTTTATAGAGTTTGGGGCTTGGGAGGCCCCACCATCCTCCATGCAACCTTCTAAGCTGCCTCCTGCCAAAAAGCTTGAAAGAAAGGTATCCTTGTGTGTGATTTGCTAATTTGGTTGGACTCTACATGCTGCCATGTCGGTTTTGATGCTTCTCCAGTTTGGGTCACACTATTTTGGAAGAAAAAACAGTGACCTTGGTGGCAGTTGTTGTTAGGTGAAATTTTTTTAGGCTTTCCGATTGTGGGCCACAGTGCTTTGGATGCAAAACCAGTGACCTTGTTGGTAGTTGGTGGCAAGTGAAACTTAGGATATTGACACTAAAGGGACTGAACTTACTGATTTTGGCTATTTTTTTAAGTTCTAAGCTACTGCATAGGTTCTGCATCTTCACTGGAAGCAAAACCAGTGATTTTGGTGGCAACTAGTTGTAGGTGAAACTTAGGGCATTTACATTGAGGGGGATGAATTCACTGATTTTGGCCCTTTTTAAAGGTCTAAGCTACTGCATAGGTCCTGCATCTTCAATGTTTGAGTGATAAGGGACCCGATGGTGTCCTTAATGTCATGTAATGGTTGAAACATTAAAAAGATGGTATAGGCTAGCTGACTCAGTGTTAAGACTACACTATATTACTAAAGAAGGGATATGATATGTTTCCCACTCACCCACATTATTAGAGGGTATATGAGCAAAGGAAGATAATTATTAGCAAAAGGCTGAATTGTGGGAATGTGACTTTTTTCCTCCTGTTGTGGAAAAGTTGCCCAATAAACCCTGTTAAAGTGCTTTATTTGGTTGGTTTTCTTCTCTATTTTGTAAGGGCACGAGTCTTCCCTCTCTTTTGTTATAGTTTTTCACCATCAAGGCTTTTGTTTTGATATGTTAGGGTTAGTGGGAAATTTTTGGGACATTTTTAAAATATTTTTTTTGAATGTAAAAGATACACAACATCCTAGAAACATTTCTAGGGTGGTTTTTGGTTTCCAGAAATGCGCTCCAAACCCACCAGAAACCAATTTCAGGGATGCATAGAATAAAAGACTACTAAATTGAAAAGTGTTCCGTTTTGCATCAAATATTTGGAATTAGAACTTTGATTGATACAATGTTGAGCTATATAGGTGGAGCTTTATAAGTGGCAAGGACACATCAGATGTTTCACTGCCTGATCAAGGTAATAACTCTATTGTAAATAAATGAAGAAACATACATGTACACACATTTGTGTTGTTGACAAGTGAACACTTAAGAAAAATATCATTTTTGTTGAGAATTTAGATTTGAGTGGGTGTATCCTATGCGTTGTTTCAGTCATTCTGGGTCTCAATTTGGTTGCATTAGGTGATATGTGGAGGCACAAGGTGCCATAATGAGCATTATTTATGTTCTTCCTTTCATGGTAAACCTTTCTTTCCAGGTAATTGGGGCTTAAAATCACAGAATGTAGGCTGAGGGATGAGGTACAGAAAAATACCCAAGGTAATTCACAGCAAGTGCCGAAGATCGATATATTCCTTAGCATGTCAGGGAAGAGGCCTACAGATGTTGCTTGTCAAAGCCTGATGAAAGCTTGTAATAAGAGGTGCATTCACTTTAATGACTTAGCCAATACTAGCCAATTACAGTGATGTTTTTGGTTTTAAATTTGAAATAAAATATGCAATAATATGACAAGTGGACTTTTAAAGCCTCCTTACCAATTGGTTTTCTGGAACATGTGCTGCTCTGAAACATGTTCATTACATGAAAACCCTTGGAAGGCTCGAGGAAAGCCATGGCCATGACTAGAATTCCTCTTTGATTGTGGATGTTGGTGCAATTTCTTAGCATAAATCAAGTCCATGAAATCAACATTGAATTGCTTTGATCTTGAGACAGGAAAGCCTAGGCACTAAGGACAGTAGTCCCATATTTGTGCACTGTCAAAAAACTGAACGAAACAAAGGCAAGATCTGAGGAGGCGAAAGCTTAAAGAACAATGTGTAGAACCAAAGATAGGCTAACATCCAATGGATAACACATCAGACCATGCAAAAGTGTTGACACATATGCACCAATTTTGATGAAAGATAACTATTTGGGTTGCAATTATAGGGATCATACAAAACTACATTGGGAGGAAAATTTATAGAAAGGAAGCAAAATAGAGGGAATTCTCACCAATATTTAGAATTTACTATTGAGCAGAAACAAAAAGTCATGGAGGAGTGGATGGGTCAAAGTTGAATAGAATCCACAAGCTAGGGAGGAGTGAATGTGTGGGAGTATTGAAAACAATCCACAAATCAAGAAGGATTGGAACAGTGGGAGTTTTGAACAAAAACCACAAATCAAGGAGTGGAGAGGTGGGAGTTTTCCTTTTACCTAGAAATATGGTTCAATAAATCTTGATGAGGAAGTGATTGAGAAACCTAACCTGAATGATATTACATACTAGAATAATGATTTAGATATGAAAGACAACCTTGATTACTACAATACAGGAAGGCACTTGCCTTCTATTATAGGTTGTGCAAGATCCTTAAATGCAGTTGATCCACATGTGCCATCCTGGCCAAAGGATGATGAAGCAGTGACATTCAGAGTAGTATTGTAGTATCAAGATCTGACATCAGTAGAAGCTCCTCTTAATGATGGTCTTTTAGAGCATTCACAAGCTTCTTATGCCAATTCTTTTTGTTCTCTTCTAGCACTTTCTTTATAATGTTTACTAGGCTTTTGTTTGATGACTCAGCAAGGCCATTACCTTGGGGATAGTATGCAGTAGAATGGCCTAAGGTAATGTGAAATTTGTGGCAGAAATTCACCATTTTCTTGGATCTGAAAGCAACAGCATTGTCTGTTATTATTTTATCAGGGCAGCCAAATCTAGCCAATATGTTGTTCTCCAAGAACTGAATGATAGTGGAATCATTTTCTTGTCTGCATGGAACAGCTTCAATCCACTTGGTGTAGTCTGTGGCTGTTAAGATCCATCTATGTTGGCCTGAAGATGAGGGATGAATTTCCCCAATGAAATCCAAGCCCCATTGTTGAAAAGGTCTCTCTGTTGCAATAGGCCTCAAGGGAAGTGGCAGCAACTGTCTCTTTCCCTCAAACACTTGACATTTATGACATGAGGTGGTGAATTTCTTGACATCAGAAAACATGGTGGGCCAGTAGTAACCAGCCCTTAGTATTTTATCCACAGTGGACTTCCAGTACAAGTGTCCACCACAGTCACCTGCATGAAATTCTTTTATGATATTGTCAGTTTCATTCTCAATTAGGCAGTTTAGCAATATCCCTTCATGGTTTTTCCAAAATAAATTCCCATCCATAACACAGAATTTAGAAGCTTTCATTTTTAAGAACCTACATTTAGTTCTGGACAATCCTGGGGGAGCACACAGGTTTTGCAATACATGACATATATCAGAGTACCAAGGGGATTGTTCAAAGGCTACATTGATCTTTGGAGTCGCCAGCTCCGGTTCACTGTCCAGCTAGTTGATGTCTAAGGCTTGGAAATTTGCTTCTGTCATTAGTTTGGCCAAACCTTGCCCTTTTATTAGTTTTGTAGGTTTTATCTCAATATCAAATTCCAAAATGTTGGCAATCCACTTTCCTCTTCTGCCCTCTAAATTTTCTTGGGTGAGAATGTCTTTGACAATAGGACTTGGTACGTAAGCTATAACATGTGAATAGAGGATATAAATCCTAAAGTCTTTAATGGCTTTGACCAAAGCATAAGCTTGCTTTTCCATGATTTGATATTTTAAAGGTGCATCTCTAAGAGCTCTGCTAAAGAAAGCAATTGGCTTCTCATTTCCTTGGTCATCTTTCTGTAACAAAACAACAACAATAGTATGCTGGGAGGCAAAAGAGAAAATGATAAATTCTCTATCAAATTGAGGATTGGTCAAGACTGGGGTTTGGGTAAGGGCCAGCTTTATACCTTCAAAGGCTTGATTGGCTTCAACAGTCCATTTTACTTTTGAATCCTTCTTTAGCATGTTATTTAGCAATCTGATCAACTCTGCTAAGTTGGGGATAAAACTTCTCAAGAAATTGATTTTTCCCAAGAATCCTTGCAACTCTTTGATATTTCTTGGGTGGGGCATTTGTAAGATAGCCTGTATCCTATCTGGGTCAATTCTAATGCCATCTTTAGAAATGATGTGGCCCAATAGTTTACCTTCCTCTAAACCAAATAGGGATTTCTTGGGATTCAAGGAAATTCCATATTTCCTACATGTTAAGAAAATCTGCCTTAAGTGTTTTAAATGTTCTTGATCTGATTTTGAGAAAGGTGTAAGATCATCTAAGTAAATGACAAGGAAGTCATGAATCTCTTTGGAAAAAGCAATATCCATTGCTCTTTGAAAAGTTGCCCCTGTATTTTTCAATCCAAAATGCATTTTTACATATTTGAAAGTTCCCCATGGGGTTGTGAATGTAGTTTTGTCTTGATCATCAGGGTGTACTACTATTTGATTAAATCCTGAGAATCCATCAAGTAATGAGATCCTTGAGGCCCCTACCACTCTTTGGAGAATGTGATCCATCTTGGGTAAGGGATAGTTGTCTTTGAGGGATACTTGGTTCAGATTTCTTAGGTCCACACACAACCTTATTTCACCAGTTTTCTTTCTTGTAGGGACTAAGTTTGAAATCCACTCAGAGAATCTGATAGGTGCTATGATGCCTGCCTTAAACATTTTCTGTACCTCTTGTTCCATTGCTGGGAGGAGCATAGGATTGATTCTCCTTAGTTTTTGTTTAAAGGGTTTTTGATCAGGCTTGAGAGGGATAGTGTGCTGGATTACAGAGGTATCATAGGACTTTAGGTCCTCATAAGTCCATGCAAAAACATCCTGGAACTCTTTAAAGAGGTCAATGTATTTAGGCTTTTGGTCAGGAGGTAAGGAAGCAGAAAATTTTATTATTTTGGGTTGTGCAGCAGTCCCAATGTTGCATTCTTCAATGGCTGCATTTAAGGGCTGCATTTTTGGTTTTCTGGGAATATCATTTGAATCAAAGATGTCCTCTAGTGGAGTTAGGCCTGTTGGAAGAAAATTGTCCTTCAATTCTATGATTTCAGCTTCAGCATTGGCCACTTCTTCACAACTGATTGGTTGAATTTGCTGAATGTTTTCCTTGTTGAAAATAGTTGGATTTAGCATTTGTTTTGCTGTTCTAGGTGATATTGGGTGAGTAATCTGTTGAAACTGTATTTGTGATGGACTTGCTCCTTCAAGTATTTGTGATTGACTTGCTCCTTCAAGTATTTGTGATTGACTTGCTTTGTCAAGTATTTGTGATTCACTTGCTTTGTCAGTGTCAATATTTAATCCTGCAAACTCTTGTTGCAGCGTTAAAAAATTGTTTATTTGCATATCATCCTCAAATACTTGCCAATCTTTAACATTGTTTGGAATGGAGGGTCTGTGTTTTATCTCAGCTGTGAAACAATTGTTAGGTTCCAATGGTAATTTGCAAGTACTAGCAAATGTGGCCAAACTATGAGCATGTATATTATGGGTTCTAGGAATTTTAGTGATTTGGAATTCAGAGAAAAAGTTTAGTACCTCAGCAACAGCAGACCTATAAGACCTTAGTCTTTTGTCATTGGTGACAAAATTTCCCTTCACTTGTTGGATAACTAAATCTGAATCACCCATGATTGAAACCCTGGCAGCTTGCAAGAACTTTACTAACTTGAGGCCTAGTAAAAGAGCTTCATATTCTGCCATGTTATTAGTACATCTGAAGTTTAATCTATAGGCTCTGCCTTCTGCATGACTGTTTTCTTTATTGTGTACCCAAACTCCAGCTCCTGCCCCTAATTTGTTGACTGAGCCATCAAATTCAAGGAACCATAGAATATCTTGTTGTGAAGGAGATTTAATGATCTGTTCATGTGCTGGCAATGTAAGTTGAAGTACTGGTTTTTCATCTGGCTTGTCTTCTAGGACAGTTTCATCATTTAATTGAATATGCTTGACAACTAGAGCAGCAGCAGTGTCTAGGGATTGATTGACTGTTGTTTCATGGGTGGTAATTGTTTCATTAGAGTCTTCCTCTTGTATGAGTGTCTCGGTTTCAACATCATTTTCTGAGAGAGTTGTGCTGTCATTGAAGAGAATGTATGATTCTATGTCTGAATGGACAGCATATATGGGAAAGTTTTGAGGCTTTTCTTCACTGCTGACCATGTATTTCATGAGTGTTTCTCTGTATAGTCTTTTTGGTTGCCCAAAAACAGAGATGGTGGCATATGACATGTCTAATTGTAGGGAACCTTGGAGTTTAGCTCCCCAAGATCTTGATAACAGCATCCCATACTTAGGTGGGATATCAGCAAGTACAACATCCATCAGAATTGTTTTGTTTGGGTATTGAACCAGAGACACACATAAATCTTTTATGAGACCTAAACACTTGACTTGGTTGGAGTCAAAGGAAAAAAGGTACTTGTATGGTCTTGTTATATCTAGATTCAATCTCTCCATGACTGCTTTCGGCATGAGATTATGAGAGGCACCTGAGTCAAACATTGCATTATGTAATATTTTATCATGAATATGTAAGCTGACATAAAAAGGTAATACCCCTGTGACTACTGTTTTTCCATCTACTTCCGGGCCAAACAGTAATTCTGGGGTGTCATCCAACACATTAACATCATCTTTGTTGCTAGTGAGTTGAAGGGAGTGCTTGATCTGTTGTTTATAGATGTCATGCTTGGCTAGTTCTGAGAGAGGAATTGCTATCTTTAGTTTGCCAATTTCAGTTTCTAAGTCAAAGGGTTTTTCAGATTGGGTCTTGGGGTTGTGGATAACAGTCCTTTCCTTGTTCACTAAATCTTCTTGTTGATTCTTATCTTGTTTGTGGAAGTTGTCCTTTTTACCCATCTCTTGAGGAGTAATATTTAAATTAGGGTGAGAGGATGAAGTAGCCATAGGTTGCTGTTCTAAGGACAATGGTTCAGTGATCTCTTCAATGATTACTTCTTCTGTAGGTGAATTTTTTTTGTCATTAGGCTCTGTGACTATGGCTCTTTTAGGCTGCTGATTATCCTTTATCTTATCAGGTTGATTTACATTCACAGTTCTGCTCCTTAGCTTGTATTGTTTATGGACTTCATAAACAACAGTGTCATAGCCTTGTTTAAAGTCAAAGGATTCACCTGATTTAGTTTGGAACAGTTTGATTTCATCATCCTCATGATCTTCTTGTGTTAATAAAACTTGACATTCACCATCTAGACCCATTAAATTAATTTGAGAATCTTCATTGGGTTCAGTTGATGTGGAAGTCTCTGCATAATTTTCTTGGAAAGGGGGTCTTATGTCTTGGTCAGCACTGGGCTTGCCAATGCCTGGGTTTTGAGTTCTCCTAAAATTTGGATTCCTAGGAGGGTTGTTCTATGGTGCTTCCCATGATGATTTTCTCTCAACCGATTCCACTCTATCACCCAATCTTTTCATTCCATTGAGTATTGCATCCAGCTTTTGATCAAAAGCAGAGGGTTCCTCTTTGAAAACAGACCTCTTTTCCAACCTTGCTCTGTTTCTTTTGGCAATCAGGTTAGCTTCCACTGTGACAGCAACCCTTTGGGCCTCTGCAAGGGTTTGAGGGTCTCTTTCCTTTAACTGATAGGCCATGTCAGGGTCAAAACCATCAGGGAATTTGTACAAAGCTAGATCAGGAGGGGGTCTTAAATTTTGTGGGATTGCGTTATATACATTGTTGAATCTTGCACAATACTCCAAAACAATATCTTGGGGACCTCTTTTGATAGTGTCATATTCCCCAAGTATGTGCAGAGGATCCTTATTTTTCTCCCATCTTCTAGTAAAGGCTTGATAAAGCTCATCAGGAGTTGTGATGGAATTTGCATTCAGGGATCTAAACCAAGTTCTTACATCCCCAGTTAGGCTTTGAACAAACATCCTCATTCTCACACTGTCATCATCTATTTCATAGGTCTCAAAATGGTCTTGCATCCTTTTGGCATGCTGAACAACTGTCAAAGGGCCATTGGAGTCAAAATATGAGATTTTGGTTTGGTAGTCCTGGGGTAGAGCTGCAGCATTAGCTGGTATCTGCAAGGGTGCATACCGGTTAGCCATATTCACAGGGTTTAAGGGGTTGACAGGGATGAATGGGACCGGGGTGACTGGTATAGCAGGGTTAATGGGAGGGGTAGAAACTAGAATGTTGGTTAAGGGAGTATGTGCAGTGGATGTGGGTGTGATAGGAGGGATGTGAGATGTAGAAGGGGAACTGGGGGAATCAAGGGTAGATCGAAACAAAACCTTGATTGGGGTTGGAACAAGGTTTGGATAACCTGTTTCAGGAGTTGAGTCAGCAAGTGTTTGCTGTCCCTGCTGCTTCCTGATGATCCTAGGGATTATATTAGGATTTTCAAAAACAACTGGTGGTTCTGGGTCAGGATTTGACCTAGTATGTATGGTTTTCCTTTTAGGAGCCAGTTTCTAAACTTCTTTTTGGTATTTTGCAGGATATTTTTGTGTCTACGGAGGCTAGACAAGAGTTTGAACTTACTGTATATTTTCCAAAGCTAGCAGCAAAAGGAATGAGCAGCTTTCAGGACATAAACAGAAATTAGAAAATCTTGAGGAAGTCCCCAGCGGAGTCGCCAATTATGTTAACACCCAGGTTGTTCCCTATGACTCCCAAGGGAATACGGCCGGGGTAACCACTAACCAATCTTTGGATCACAGTTTCTAGCCAAACTGTAACCAGAGAGGGCTCTCTCTATATAATTTGTCTCTGTTTTGATAGTGTTTTTAGGCTAGCTATTATGCTAAGGTTTTTGGTTTATGTTTTGGTTGAAGGACTTCTTTCAGTGCATTAAGATGTAGTTCTCAGAGAGTAGTATATCAGTGGGCAATGGAGTCTAGAGCTGTGAAGTGTTTTGAAATGCTGGAGAGATGATGTTCAGACTGCAGGGCCTATTGGGTATCTCAAACAAACAAAATTTGAACTTAAGTGGTGATGTATGGTCAGCTAACAGAAAGCAATTAAGAATTCTCCATTAAGCCGGTGATGTGAAAGTGAAACATGTTGCTCAGGAGCAAACTTGAATTCCTGAAACAAAGGTCACTGTGAAAGATATGTTCTGAAAGTGCAACAATTAAGAATTACACTTATCAAGATTATAGCTGAAGAAAACATTTATTAACAACATAGATTGAGCTCAGGGTATTGCATGAATAAATCCTGAAGGCTATTCTTTTTCTTTGTTGCTAAATACTTAGAAACTACAAACATGTATGGATTGTAAAAGATCGAAACACATAACAAAGAGAGTTACAGAAACTTATTGTATTGTGAGGTACACAGGAATCCTGCAGTTTTCAACAAACACCAGAACACATTCAACACTTCAGAACTCCGAGAAATTCCATCACTTTCTTTATTAAACTCTGAAAGGATTACAGCATAAGAACTTCTTCAAGAGAAATCAACAACAACCCCTGCAAGCTTGTGCGAGGGGCAAATATATACAATCAGTCTTACAAAATATCTCAGGCGTTGAGTCATCTGAGAAATAAATATTTCAACAACTTTGTTCAGAACAGCAGATAAGAAGTTATTGCTGTCTTTAATACAACATAAATGCATCTTTCTATCTGTCAGAAGATATTTTGGCTTTTGGAAGCCAACGAGTCGGTTGTAGTGATCTGCATTAATGTTGAGAAATGCGCTTTTGGAGCTGCTCTGCTGTAGCTTCTCGGCTTGGACACATGTAGCTTCTCACCTTGCTTTGTTGGCCGTAAATTCTGCTGAGTTGGCTCAGCTTTAATCTTTAATGCATGCTGATTCTTTTAAACTGTCCTGTGTATGACAATTTGCATTTTCCATGAAGAAAATTTATTGAATGGCTTCCTGTTTATAAAATCATTTGGATGGCCTTAGTCCACCATTCTAGTGTAGGTAGCTGATGCCTGAGAATAGCATCCATAGTCTCCTCTGCCTCTGTATATTTTTAAAAATTGGGAGGCACCTCAAACAGGTGTTTTATTTCATTCATTATAAAAAATAAACTTTCTACTCTATTGTAGAGAGTTTGTCCTGTGGCTGGCCCTGTTTCCTCTGAGGTGCTGGGCTTCTCATTGATCTGACTTGTGGCAAATGCATTAACCCTTTTGGCATACTGCTCATGAGTGAACAGTCTCCCTGCGCTGTTCAGTAAGCTAGGGAGCCCTCTGTTTTCTAATACCTGAAACTTCTCCATAAACCTGTTTACCTCAGTCTGCATGTCCTGGGTTCTTCTCTCTAATGTCTGCACCAAGTTTCTCAGTGTAAGAACCCTCTTGATTAACTGAATGTGCTCAGTTCTGTTTGAAATTCCCATGGCAGCCAACTGAGTACTTGTTCTATTGTTAAGCACATTAATCATCCTGGTGGCCACTTCAGGCATATTGCTTAGAGCAGCTCTTGATCTCTGAATTTCAGTCTGTGCTTTTGGAATGAGCTCTAACTGCTCATGGATTGTTTCAATATATTGCCATTGGTCATTAATAGATTGGCCAATATTAGCCCACAGCACTATTTTAAGCTTAGCCACAACCTTATCTAATCTGAGCTCATTCTCTAGCTCTTTGATCCTGTCTTTGAGGGCTTTTATCTCCCTGCCCTTTTCTGCCACAGACTGCTTGGACTTGTCATATCTATCATTTACTTTGGCCAATTTTTCCCTGGTCTCATTCAGTTCTGTCATTTGAGCTTCCAGGGCCTGAATCTCATTCCTTAGCTTTTGCATATCCAAGCTAGGGGCCTACTTTGTTGTTGGTGGTGCTGAAGTAGATGGTGCTGCTTTTTCTATTTGTTGAGGAGGAGGAATAGTAATTGGAGCAGTTTCCTCAAGGTTTATTACTTCAGGAGGAGGCTGGGAAGTCTGACCTTCTTCTCTTTGCTTCAAAGTTACTTGTAACGCTGCCTGTGCAGCCTCTGATTCTCCCAGCTTTTCTTGTGTCTGGATAAGCTTCTTGTAGAGAGACACCAACAAAGCTGTGGCATCTTGATCATGCCTTTGTTGAGCTACTTCATCTGTTTGAGGGTGAATTGTGGCTGGGAGTTTGATCTTTCTCCTCAAAGCTGCCATATCTGCATCCCTCAATTTTAATATTTCTTGTATGCCCTTGATATCTTTGGGATCATGCCCAATCTCAATAATTATGTCTTCTAAGGACCTTATTCTGTTGTCCTTTGCTTGAGATGATGCCCTTTCCAACTCAAATTGGGCAGCTGTATTATTAAGGCTATTTTCTAGCCTGTAGTTATCTAATGTTTTGTCTGCCAAGGAAGCATAGACCATCTCACCTGTTTGTTTATGCAACTCAATTTTATCCATTGGGTGGATGTCCTTGGCCAGGACCTCAAGATTGGTCCTTAGGTAATCTGAAGGGGACTTTGGCTGCAAAGTAGTTGGCATGAAGTGACTCATGATCATCTTGCCCTCCTGGACATCATATGCAGACATTAGACGCTGCTGGTTGGTGGGAGCCATATTTAACAGATGGTTATATAGCTGTATTTTTATGGGCTCATTCCTTTTCTTTATTTCGATGAACTGTTGTTTAATGCTTAGTTCACCCCCTCTCTGCTGGCTAGAGGAGCTGACTTCTCCTCCCACTGTCCTCTCTTGTTCCTGTTGGAAGGAACTTGCAGATGCCTCCAAACTGGGCGGGCCCATACCCAAAGATTGCCCTATAGGCATCTCTTCCTCTGAAAGGGGATTCATCCTGTGCCTCTTCTCACCATGACTTGTTGATGTAGTCAAGGGAGTATCTCTATCCCTTTTCCTGCTTACATCCTCCTTTTGAGGAGTTTGGAGGACTGAGGTTTCATTAACAGCCTCTTGCCTAGGAGGTACTATGTTTTGAGCCTGCTGCTCAGTGAGAATTGGGGCCTCAACTGCCCCTTCTTGCTGTGTGGGCTGCTCTCTGTCATGTTGCCCTTCTCTTTGCTGTGATTCCTGTTGTTGCTATTGCTCTCCGTGCTGCTGCACTTCTTCTTGTTGCTCCATCTCTTTTTCTGCTTGCCCTTCAGTTATGGGAGGTGGTTGCTCTTGTTCCACCTGCTTTTCTTTGCCTTTTTTGCTTGTTTGTTGAGTGTCCATGGCAGCTTGCTGATGTGTTGTTGAAGAAGAGGCAGCTGCTCCAAGTTGCCTTTGATATGATAAGGAAACCTGTCCACAAGTTTCCAAGTCAGCCTCTTTTTGCATATTCCTAGCCTCTCTGTCTAGTATCTGCTCTCTAGAGATTGGCTCTTCTAGAGTGCCCTCTTTCCAGCCTAAAGAATTTGCATACTTTTCAATATGAGGCAGCTTAATATGTGAATAGGTACCCAATTTGTGTTTTATCCTCCTGAGGAAAATAAAATGATTACGGTCATAAGGTGACCATTTGAAACTGGTTTGCAGTTTGAGGCTTGCTAGGATCATATCTGCCTCCTTCCATCCCTCCTCTCTTTTGTTGTACAAAAAAGGGCCTAGCTGGCTCCTTACCTTCAGTTGTACCTTCTTGTTTTTGCTTTGGAAATGGAAGTAGTCAGCATATCCAAACTGCCTGAAATATTCTAAGGCAAAAAGTCTCATGGGGACATACCTTGGAAGCCTGAAAGGGTCCAACTCACAGCCATATACTCTGATTATTGTGTGATGTTGGTAAAAATACCAATCACCAATGCTGTAGGATTTGGAGAGATGGAGAACTCTCTGCATTTCATCGGTCAACCTTGGAGGAGGGACACCATACAGCAAAGTCATAGCTGGGTGAATGAACAGGTCTATAAATTCACAGTATGTGTATGGCGATTGAGAAACATGATGGAAAACTGGAGTCCAGAACACAACTGACCTTGGATTCCCCTAGGCATTAAGTTTCTTAAGGGGAATGGAGAAACTGTCTGGCTGATAAAACAAGAACAGGTGGTAGATGTATGAGGTGTATCTGAACACCCTTTCCCTTGGTAGATTCATTAGTTGTTCATGGATCTTCTCTGCAATATAAGTGGCATAGTCATAGTGTACAACTGGAGACTTTCCAGGAGAAAACATGGACAGCATTGCCATTATAGTCTCATCAACATCTTCAATTCCTTTAAAGCCCAGGACATAGCTGATCAAATCCACTAGCATTCTGCCCAGGTCATTCAGGTAGTGATATCCAATAGGAGGAGTCCTTATAGTTTCAGAGCTTGGCTGTACAAATAATTGGTTAATTTTGGTAATCTGGGCACTTGATAGATTCCTCCCCTTCTTTATTAAGTCCAACATGGAAAGAGGGGTTAATGGCCTTGCAGTATGGAAATGCAGCATCTCATTTATGGTTTCTGGGGTGATAAAGAACAAAACTGAGCCTGTAGGACTGAGAACAGCTCTCTGGCAAGGATCATAGCATTCCTGGCACTTATGGATCAAATCTGGGAGGGCATTTACTTGAGGGAGGTTGTAAATGGGCAAATTTGAGTCCCAAATCCCTAAAATATCAGCTCCACCAAGGTGTTGGGCTTTTAGTTCATTGAGCATGTGAATATTGAACTTGGAACCCATTGGAAACGAATCTAACATCTGATAATCCACATCTCCCAGGGCTTTCCATGCTATTTCCCTATGAGGGGCATTCAGAGGCTGGACATTTAGGGCTATTGGTGTCTCCATGGCTACTGAAGCTTTTGAACTGTAGGTGAACCGGTTTCAATCGAGCAGAACAACAGAGAGGAATATTTTCTTGCAATGGAAGTGAATTGTAATAAACAGAAGGCAAATTGAATAAACAGCAGTTGAAATACTGTCTAAAGGATTGATAAAACAGTAGCAGGACTGACCAGGAGTATTTTCTGTGGTGAATCTGGTCAATTGAAATCTCTAGTTCACGACTACGCGAACTAGCTGTGAATTCAGCTTAATTTGTCAAATGCGGCTCTGCAGGAGGTTTATGGCTTCACTGGTTGAAAATGGGTGCAAGTCACTGTGTATTTGATGGTGAAAACAGTGTTTTACAGTCTCTTAACAGTTTGCTTGAGGAAATACAGATAAAACCAGGCTCATGGAATGATTTTGAGGAATACCTGGTAATTTCGCCGGTAAGAGTTGCAAATGCAGGTGCAATGGAGGCGCTGGCGGTCTTGGAATCAGCTTTAGCAGGTTGGCGCTGGTTTGAACGTGAGCAGCATGCAGAAATAGCTAGAGTTTCTTTTGCCAAAAGTGGAAAAAACATGACATTTTGGCCTAAATATGGATTTTTGGCAATATTGGCACGTTTTTGGGATGACGTCAGCATGACGTCATCGGGTGGGGTCGGAGTCGGATGACGTCAGCATGACGTCACCGGGTGATGTGGCAGGCTGCGATTGGTCCACGGGGATAGTGAGGTGGCGGCCATATCAGCACGGGGGCGGACGAAGGAGTTGATGCGACGGCGAGGTGGCAGTGACGTGGCTCTGACGTGGGGATGACGCAAGCCCGGCAAAACAGGTGGTAAGCGGAACAGCGGTAATGGTTTTCTCGGACCGCTTATAATACGGCGACGGTTTTGTCAGAGGCCGACCCGAGAAGCTGTGAGGGCGACGCGTGGCAGAGGCCTGACGTCACCCTCTGACAGTTTCTCGGGTGCTAAACGTCGGACCTCGGGCCCAACCCGATATTTATAATAGCCGTCCGATCAAAAGTTCCTGATCGGACGGTTGACGGGTTGATGATTTGATCGGATGATACGGACGGGGATGAAGATTAAAATAATATATATTTTGGGGCGCGCGCTCAGCAGAAAACCTTCGGGGTATGGTGTTTTGTAATGTTTTTCAACGTAAAAATAATGCGGCCCCGACACTTTGGATAGGCGGGAAAAAGTGGGTTTTTGATATTATTTTGCAATTTGAAGCGGGTATGGGTAAAAATGGGTTTTTTATAAGGTTTTCTCAGCAAATGAAGTCTTTGATGGGCAAAATGAATTCAGAAGGGGGGAGGGGGTTAGACTTAGGTTCATCAAAGTGACCAGATGCCATTTTGATCCCTGACAGAGAACATATGGCTATAATGCCAAGGGGAGGGATATTTATACAATGTTTGGGGTTTATACACCATGGTGTTATAATAATAGGGACAGGGTAATATAGGGGAACTATATAATAGAGTTAGGGTTAATATGGATGAAAGGAGTGGATGAGGGGAGATACCACTAAGTTTGTTTGAAAATAACTTAGCTTAGGGAGTAGAGCAAAATGAAAAGAGTTTTAGACAAGAAATGTGGCTTTTGAAGGAACAAGAAACATTATGAAACCACCAAGTCTTCCATGAATCTCAACTGATGAGGGGATATTAGTAATGAATGGGAAAGGGGATAAGTGGGAAGTTAGACATGCTTCTTTGCCTGCTGCAACCTGATAGAGAAGAAGGACTTCTCCATCCATTGACTTTGCTTTGTGAAATAGGTTAGCACACTTTCAATTGTAAGGAATGATACTTCTGCAACCCCATCTGCCTACCCATCTACTTGCCTAGCATTTTTTATTTCTTCTTGGAGGGCGCACTTAGGCTTGCAGACCCTTACCTGCCTTTTCTTTTCTTTGGCTTTTTTCTTTTGATGGTCTATCTACTTCTACCCTTATTTCTTCCAAGGTCCCAGATTGAGCTGTTGGGAGCCTTTCTTCTCTACCTAAACTACTTGTCTGCCAAGATTAAACAGTTTGGACAAACTTCTTTCTCTATTCTACAACTGAAAATTTAAAACATGGCATGATCCAGATTAGGCTGTTGGACCATCCATCAAAATTGAGTCCACATCAAGCTATAAGCCCAGATTGTATTCTCTTGGAAATATGTGATCTTTGCATCATCAAAGCAGAGCATATTTGGACCTTTTCATTGCCAATCATGAAATATGAAACCTATTGGTATAGGTAGCTAACAGTGGCTCCACATGGGGATGGTTTTTCTTTTGAAAGACCAAGAACAGCAGGTCAGATTGCCTTGGCCCTTGACTGCTTTTATCAAAATTTTGAAGTTTGCTGCTTTGAAATGCCAAAATTGTGTACTTCCCTTCTTGGTAGACCTCTTGATCCTATTTACCTTTTGCTGATAGTCAATGAAACTTGAGAAACTACATTTTTACATCTTAACAGAAAGTAATATATACATCTGGATATGTACAAGGGAACCTCAGGCTGTACTTATGGGTGATAGTCAAAATAGTGCTTGAGCATCCTGCCATTCACAGGACCTTCATCCAAATCAGTTTCATTAAGACTTTTAAGGAAATAAGTGTTGTTTCCTTGTACCGCTTGGACAGCAAATGGTCCTCTCCAGAGGGAATCAAATTTTCCATGTTTTCCCTTATCTTCCCTTCTTGAATCCCATTTGAGGACTTTGTCTCCAATGTTGAAATCTTCTGCCTTAGTTCTTCTGTCAAAGGCCTTCTTTAATTTTTCTTGTAGAACTTGAACTCTGCTGAAAACTTGGTCTCTAGTTTGCTGTAAACATATGATTTGATTGATTCTTCTTTGCATATCATTTGGTTCAGCTTGGCTTTCTTGAAGAAGTTTCATAACAGGTATCCCTAGTGATGAAGGAAACTTGGCTTCTAATCCATAAACCAACTCATATGGGCTGGTCCCAATTGATCTTTTGGTTGTTAGTCTATCTGCCCATAGAGCATTCACAAGCTTCTTATGCCAATTCTTTTTGTTCTCTTCTAGCACTTTCTTTATAATGTTTACTAGGCTTTTGTTTGATGACTCAGCAAGGCCATTACCTTGGGGATAGTATGCAGTAGAATGGCCTAAGGTAATGTGAAATTTGTGGCAGAAATTCACCATTTTCTTGGATCTGAAAGCAGCAACATTGTCTGTTATTATTTTGTCAGGGCAGCCAAATCTAGCCAATATGTTGTTCTCCAAGAACTGAATGATAGTGGAATCATTTGCTTGTTTGCATGGAACAGCTTCAATCCACTTGGTGAAGTAGTCTGTGGCTGTTAAGATCCATCTATGTTGGCCTGAAGATGAGGGATGAATTTCCCCAATGAAATCCAAGCCCCATTGTTGAAAAGTTCTCTCTGTTGCAATAGGCCTCAAGGGAAGTGGCAGCAACTGTCTCTTTCCCTCAAACACTTGACATTTATGACATGAGGTGGTCAATTTCTTGACATCAGAAAACATGGTGGGCCAGTAGTAACCGGCCCTTAGTATTTTATCCACAGTGGACTTCCAGTACAAGTGTCCACCACAGTCACCTGCATGAAATTCTTTTATGATATTGTCAGTTTCATTCTCAATTAGGCAGTTTAGCAATATCCCTTCATGGTTTTCCAAAATAAATTCCCATCCATAACACAGAATTTAGAAGCTTTCATTTTTAAGAACCTACATTTAGTTTTGGACAATCCTGGGGGAGCACACAGGTTTTGCAGTACATGACATATATCAGAGTACCAAGGGGATTGTTCAAAGGCTACATTGATCTTTGGAGTCGCCAGCTCCGGTTCACTGTCCAGCTGGTTGATGTCTAAGGCTTGGAAATTTGCTTTTGTCATTAGTTTGGCCAAACCTTGCCCTTTTATTAGTTTTGTAGGTTTTATCTCAATATCAAATTCCAAAATGTTGGCAATCCACTTTCCTCTTCTGCCCTCTAAATTTTCTTGGGTGAGAATGTCTTTGATAATAGGACTTGGTACGTAAGCTATAACATGTGAATAGAGGATATAAATCCTAAAGTCTTTAATGGCTTTGACCAAAGCATAAGCTTTCTTTTCCATGATTTGATATTTTAAAGGTGCATCTCTAAGAGCTCTGCTAAAGAAAGCAATTGGCTTCTCATTTCCTTGGTCATCTTTCTGTAACAAAACAGCAGCAATAGTATGCTGGGAGGCAAAAGAGAAAATGATAAATTCTCTGTCAAATTGAGGATTGGTCAAGACTGGGGTTTGGGTAAGGGCCAGCTTTATACCTTCAAAGGCTTGATTGGCTTCAACAGTCCATTTTACTTTTGAATCCTTCTTTAGCATGTTATTTAGCAATCTGATCAACTCTGCTAAGTTGGGGATAAACCTTCTCAAGAAATTGATTTTTCCCAAGAATCCTTGCAACTCTTTGATATTTCTTGGGTGGGGCATTTGTAAGATAGCCTGTATCCTATCTGGGTCAATTCTAATGCCATCTTTAGAAATGATGTGGCCCAATAGTTTACCTTCCTCTAAACCAAACAGGGATTTCTTGGGATTCAAGGAAATTCCATATTTCCTACATGTTAAGAAAATCTGCCTTAAGTGTTTTAAATGTTCTTGATCTGATTTTGAGAAATGTGTAAGGTCATCTAAGTAAATGACAAGGAAGTCATGAATCTCTTTGGAAAAAGCAATATCCATTGCTCTTTGAAAAGTTGCCCCTGCATTTTTCAATCCAAAAGGCATTTTTACATATTTGAAAGTTCCCCATGGGGTTGTGAATGCAGTTTTGTCTTGATCATCAGGGTGTACTAAGATTTGATTAAATCCTGAGAATCCATCAAGTAATGAGATCCTTGAGGCCCCTACCACTCTTTGGAGAATGTGATCCATCTTGGGTAAGGGATAGTTGTCTTTGAGGGATACTTGGTTCAGATTTCTTAGGTCCACACACAGCCTTATTTCACCAGTTTTCTTTCTTGTAGGGACTAAGTTTGAAATCCACTCAGAGAATCTGATAGGTGCTATGATGCTTGCCTTGAACATTTTCTGTACCTCTTGTTCCATTGCTGGGAGGAGCATAGGATTGATTCTCCTTAGTTTTTGTTTAAAGGGTTTTTGATCAGGCTTGAGAGGGATAGTGTGCTGGATTACAGAGGTATCATAGGACTTTAGGTCCTCATAACTCCATGCAAAAACATCCTGGAACTCTTTAAAGAGGTCAATGTATTTAGGCTTTTGGTCAGGAGGTAAGGAAGCAGACAATTTTATTATTTTGGGTTGTGCAGCAGTCCCAATGTTGCATTCTTCAATGGCTGCATTTAAGGGCTGCATTTTTGGTTTTCTGGGAATATCATTTGAATCAAAGATGTCCTCTGGTGGAGTTAGGCCTGTTGGAAGAAAATTGTCCTTCAGTTCTATGATTTCAGCTTCAGCATTGGTCACTTCTTCACAACTGATTGGTTGAATTTGCTGAATGTTTTCCTTGTTGAAAATAGTTGGATTTAGCATTTGTTTTGCTGTTCTAGGTGATATTGGGTGAGTAATCTGTTGAAACTGTATTTGTGATGGACTTGCTCCTTCAAGTATTTGTGATTGACTTGCTCCTTCAAGTATTTGTGATTGACTTGCTTTGTCAAGTATTTGTGATTGACTTGCTTTGTCAGTGTCAATATTTAATCCTGCAAACTCTTGTTGCAGCGTTAAAAAATTGTTTATTTGCATATCATCCTCAAATACTTGCCAATCTTTAACATTGTTTGGAATGGAGGGTCTGTGTTTTATCTCAGCTGTGAAACAATTGTTAGGTTCCAATGGTAATTTGCAAGTACTAGCAAATGTGGCCAAACTATGAGCATGTAGATTATGGGTTCTAGGAATTTTAGTGATTTGGAATTCAGAGAAAAAGTTTAGTACCTCAGCAACAACAGACCTATAAGACCTTAGTCTTTTGTCATTGGTGACAAAATTTCCCTTCACTTGTTGGATAACTAAATCTGAATCACCCATGATTGAAACCTTGGCAGCTTGCAAGAACTTTACTAACTTGAGGCCTAGTAAAAGAGCTTCATATTCTGCCATGTTATTAGTACATCTGAAGTTTAATCTATAGGCTCTACCTTCTGCATGACTGTTTTCTTTATTGTGTACCCAAACTCCAGCTCCTGCCCCTAATTTGTTGACTGAGCCATAAAATTCAAGGAACCATAGAATATCTTGTTGTGAAGGAGATTTAATGATCTGTTCATGTGCTGACAATGTAAGTTGAAGTACTGGTTTTTCATCTGGCTTGTCTTCTAGGACAGTTTCATCATTTAATTGAATATGCTTGACAACTAGAGCAGCAGCAGTGTCTAGGGATTGATTGACTGTTGTTTCATGGGTGGTAATTGTTTCATTAGAGTCTTCCTCTTGTATGAGTGTCTCGGTTTCAACATCATTTTCTGAGAGAGTTGTGCTGTCATTGAAGAGAATGTATGAGTCTATGTCTGAATGGACATCATATATGGGAAAGTTTTGAGGCTTTTCTTCACTGCTGACCATGTATTTCATGAGTGTTTCTCTGTATAGTCTTTTTGGTTGCCCAAAAATAGAGATGGTGGCATATGACATGTCTAATTGTAGGGAACCTTGGAGTTTAGCTCCCCAAGATCTTGATAACAGCAGCCCATACTTAGGTGGGATATCAACAACTACAACATCCATCAGAATTGTTTTGTTTGGGTATTGAACCAGAGACACACATAAATCTTTTATGAGACCTAAACACTTGACTTGGCTGGAGTCAAAGGAAAAAAGGTCCTTGTATGGTCTTGTTATATCTAGATTCAATCTCTCCATGACTGCTTTTGGCATGAGATTATGAGAGGCACCTGAGTCAAACATTGCATTATGTAATATTTTATCATGAATATGTAAGCTGACATAAAAAGGTAATACCCCTGTGACTACTGTTTTTCCATCTACTTCTGGGCCAAACAGTAATTCTGGGGTGTCATCCAACACATTAACATCATCTTTGTTGCTAGTGAGTTGAAGGGAGTGCTTGATCTGTTGTTTATAGATGTCATGCTTGGCTAGTTCTGAGAGAGGAATTGATATCTTTAGTTTGCCAATTTCAGTTTCTAAGTCAAAGGGTTTTTCAGATTGCGTCTTGGGGTTGTGGATAACAGTCCTTTCCTTGTTCACTAAATCTTCTTGTTGATTCTTATCTTGTTTGTGGAAGTTGTCCTTTTTACCCATCTCTTGAGGAGTAATATTTAAATTAGGGTGAGAGGATGAAGTAGCCATAGGCTGCTGTTCTAAGGACAATGGTTCAGTGATCTCTTCAATGATTACTTCTTCTGTAGGTGAATTTGTTTTGTCATTAGGCTCTGTGACTATGGCTCTTTTAGGCTGCTGATTATCCTTTATCTTATCAGGCTGATTTACATTCACAGTTCTGCTCCTTAGCTTGTATTGTTTATGGACTTCATAAACAACAGTGTCATAGCCTTGTTTAAAGTCAAAGGATTCACCTGATTTAGTTTGGAACAGTTTGATTTCATCATCCTCATGATCTTCTTGTGTTAAGAAAACTTGACTTTCACCATCTAGACCCATTAAATTAATTTGAGAATCTTCATTGGGTTCAGTTGATGTGGAAGTCTCTGCATAATTTTCTTGGAAAGGGGGTCTTATGTCTTGGTCAGCAATGGGCTTGCCAATGCCTGGGTTTTGAGTTCTCCTAAAATTTGGATTCCTAGGAGGGTTGTTCTGTGGTGCTTCCCATGATGATTTTCTCTCAACTGATTCCACTCTATCACCCAATCTTTTCATTCCATTTAGTATTGCATCCAGCTTTTGATCAAAAGCAGAGGGTTCCTCTTTGAAAACAGACCTCTTTTCCAACCTTGCTCTGTTTCTTTTGGCAATCAGGTTAGCTTCCACTGTGACAGCAACCCTTTGGGCCTCTACAAGGGTTTGAGGGTCTCTTTCCTTTAACTGATAGGCCATGTCAGGGTCAAAACCATCAGGGAATTTGTACAAAGCTAGATCAGGAGGGGGTCTTAAATTTTGTGGGATTGCGTTATATACATTGTTGAATCTTGCACAATACTCCAAAACAGTCTCTTGGGGACCTCTTTTGATAGTGTCATATTCCCCAAGTATGTGCAGAGGATCCTTCTTTTTCTCCCATCTGCTAGTAAAGGCTTGATAAAGCTCATCAGGAGTTGTGATGGAATTTGCATTCAGGGATCTAAACCAAGTTCTTACATCCCCAGTTAGGCTTCGAACAAACATCCTCATTCTCACACTGTCATCATCTATTTCATAGGTCTCAAAATGGTCTTGCATCCTTTTGGCATGCTGAATAGCTGTCAAAGGGCCATTGGAGTCAAAATATGAGATTTTGGTTTGGTAGTCCTGGGGTAGAGCTGCAGCATTAGCTGGTATTTGCAAGGGTGCATACCGGTTAGCCATATTCACAGGGTTTAAGGGGTTGACAGGGATGAATGGGACCGGGGTGACTGGTATAGCAGGGTTAATGGGAGGGGTAGAAACTAGAATGTTGGTTAAGGGAGTATGTGCAGTGGATGTGGGTGTGATAGGAGGGCTGTGAGATGTAGAAGGGGAACTGGGGGAATCAAGGGTAGATCGAAACAAAACCTTGATTGGGGTTGGAACAAGGTTTGGATAACCTGTTTCAGGAGTTGAGTCAGCAAGAGTTTGTTGTCCCTGCTGCTTCCTGATGATCCTAGGGATTATATTAGGATTTTCAAAAACAGCTGGTGGTTCTGGGTCAGGATTTGACCTAGTATGTATGGTTTTCCTTTTAGGAGCCAGTTTCTAAACTTCTTTTTGGTATTTTGCAGGATATTTTTGTGTCTACGGAGGCTAGACAAGATTTTGAACTTACTGTATATTTTCCAAAGCTAGCAGCAAAAGGAATGAGCAGCTTTCAAGAGATAAACAGAAATTAGAAAATCTTGAGGAAGTCCCCAGCGGAGTCGCCAATTATGTTAACACCCAGGTTGTTCCCTATGACTCCCAAGGGAATACGGCCGGGGTAACCACTAACCAATCTTTGGATCACAGTTTCTAGCCAAACTGTAACCAGAGAGGGCTCTCTCTTTATAATTTGTCTCTGTTTTGATAGTGTTTTTAGGCTAGCTATTATGCTCAGGTTTTTGGTTTATGTTTTGGTTGAAGGACTTCTTTCAGTGCATTAAGATGTAGTTCTCAGAGAGTAGTATATCATTGGGCAATGGAGTCTAGAGCTGTGAAGTGTTTTGAAATGCTGGAGAGATGATGTTCAGACTGCAGGGCCTATTGGGTATCTCAAACAAACAAAATTTAAACTTAAGTGGTGATGTATGGTCAGCTAACAGAAAGCAATTAAGAATTCTCCATTAAGCCGGTGATGTGAAAGTGAAACATGTTGCTCAGGAGCAAACTTGAATTCCTGAAACAAAGGTCACTGTGAAAGATATGTTCTGAAAGTGCAGCAATTAAGAATTACACTTATCAAGATTATAGTTGAAGAAAACATTTATTAACAACATAGATTGAACTCAGGGTATTGCATGAATAAATCCTGAAGGCTATTCTTTTTCTTTGTTGCTAAATACTTAGAAACTACAAACATGTATGGATTGTAAAAGATCGAAACACATAACAAAGAGAGTTACAGAAACTTATTGTATTGTGAGGTACACAGGAATCCTGCAGTTTTCAATAAACACCAGAACGCATTCAACACTTCAGAACTCCGAGAAATTCCATCACTTTCTTTATTAAACTCTGAAAGGATTACAACATAAGAACTTCTTCAAGAGAAATCAACAACAACCCCTGCAAGCTTGTGCGAGGGGCAAATATATACAATCAGTCTTACAAAATATCTCAGGCGTTGAGTCATCTGAGAAATAAATATTTCAACAACTTTGTTCAGAACAGCAGATAAGAAGTTATTGCTGTCTTTAATACAACATAAATGCATCTTTCTATCTATCAGAAGATATTTTGGCTTTTGGAAGCCAACGAGTCGGTTGTAGTGATCTACATTAATGTTGAGAAATGCGCTTTTGGAGCTGCTCTGCTGTAGCTTCTCGGCTTGGACACCTGTAGCTTCTCACCTTGCTTTGTTGGCCGTAAATTCTGCTGAGTTGGCTCAGCTTTAATCTTTAATGCATGCTGATTCTTTTAAACTGTCCTGTGTATGACAATTTGCATTTTCCATGAACAAAATTTATTGAATGGCTTCCTGTTTATAAAATCATTTGGATGGCCTTAGTCCACCATTCTAGTGTAGGTAGCTGATGCCTGAGAATAGCATCCATAGTCTCCTCTGCCTCTGTATATTTTTAAAAATTGGGAGGCACCTCAAACAGGTGTTTTATTTCATTCATTATAAAAAATAAACTTTCTACTCTATTGTAGAGAGTTTGTCCTGTGGCTGGCCCTGTTTCCTCTGAGGTGCTGGGCTTCTCATTGATCTGACTTGTGGCAAATGCATTAACCCTTTTGGCATACTTCTCATGAGTGAACAGTCTCCCTACGCTGTTCAGTAAGCTAGGGAGCCCTCTATTTTCTAATACCTGAAACTTCTCCATAAACCTGTTTACCTCAGTCTGCATGTCCTGGGTTCTTCTCTCTAATGTCTGCACCAAGTTTCTCAGTGTAAGAACCCTCTTGATTAACTGAATGTGCTCAGTTCTGTTTGAAATTCCCATGGCAGCCAACTGAGTACTTGTTCTATTTTTAAGCACATTAATCATCCTGGTGGCCACTTCAGGCATATTGCTTAGAGCAGCTCTTGATCTCTGAATTTCAGTCTGTGCTTTTGGAATGAGCTCTAACTGCTCATGGATTGTTTCAATATATTGCCATTGGTCATTAATAGATTGGCCAATATTAGCCCACAGCACTATTTTAAGCTCAGCCACAACCTTATCTAATCTGAGCTCATTCTCTAGCTCTTTGATCCTGTCTTTGAGGGCTTTATCTCCCTGCCCTTTTCTGCCACAGACTGCTTGGACTTGTCATATCTATCATTTACTTTGGCCAATTTTTCCCTGGTCTCATTCAGTTCTGTCATTTGAGCTTCCAGGGCCTGAATCTCATTCCTTACCTTTTGCATATCCAAGCTAGGGGCCTGCTCTGTTGTTGGTGGTGCTGAAGTAGATGGTGCTGCTTTTTCTGTTTGTTGAGGAGGAGGAATAGTAATTGGAGCAGTTTCCTCAAGGTTTATTACTTCAGGAGGAGGCTAGGAGGTCTGACCTTCTTCTCTTTGCTTCAAAGTTTCTTGTAACGCTGCCTGTGCAGCCTCTGATTCTCCCAGCTTTTCTTGTGTCTGGATAAGATGCTTGTAGAGAGACACCAGCAAAGCTGTGGCATCTTGATCATGCCTTTGTTGAGCTACTTCATCTGTTTGAGGGTGAATTGTGGCTGGGAGTTTGACCTTTCTCCTCAAAGCTGCCATATCTGCATCCCTCAATTTTAATATTTCTTGTATGCCCTTGATATCTTTGGGATCATGCCCAATCTCAATAATTATGTCTTCTAAGGACCTTATTCTGTTGTCCTTTGCTTGAGATGATGCCCTTTCCAACTCATGTTGGGCAGCTGTATTATTAAGGCTATTTTCTAGCTTGTAGTTATCTAATGTTTTGTCTGCCAAGGAAGCATAGACCATCTCACCTGTTTGTTTATGCAACTCAATTTTATCCATTGGGTGGATGTCCTTGGCCAGGACCTCAAGATTGGTCCTTAGGTAATCTGAAGGGGACTTTGGCTACAAAGTAGTTGGCATGAAGTGACTCATGATCATCTTGCCCTCCTGGACATCATATGCAGACATTAGACGCTGCTGGTTGGTGGGAGCCATATTTAACAAATGGTTATACAGCTGTATTTTTATGGGCTCATTCCTTTTCTTTATTTCGATGAACTGCTGTTTAATGCTTAGTTCACCCCCTCTCTGCGGGCTAGAGGAGCTGACTTCTCCTCCCACTGTCCTCTCTTGTTCCTGTTGGAAGGAACTTGCAGATGCCTCCAAACTGGGCGGGCCCATACCCAAATATTGCCCTATAGGCATCTCTTCCTCTGAAAGGGGATTCATCCTGTGCCTCTTCTCACCATGACTTGTTGATGTAGTCAAGGGAGTCTCTCTATCCCTTTTCCTGCTTACATCCTCCTTTTGAGGAGTTTGGAGGACTGAGGTTTCATTAACAGCCTCTTGCCTAGGAGGTACTATGTTTTGAGCCTGCTGCTCAGTGAGAATTGGGGCCTCAACTGCCCCTTCTTGCTGTGTGGGCTGCTCTCTGTCATGCTGCCCTTCTCTTTGCTGTGATTCCTGTTGTTGCTGTTGCTCTCCCTGCTGCTGCACTTCTTCTTGTTGCTCCATCTCTTTTTCTGCTTGCCCTTCAGTTATGGGAGGTGGTTGCTCTTGTTCCACCTGCTTTTCTTTGCCTTTGCTGCTTGTTTGTTGAGTGTCCATGGCAGCTTGCTGATGTGTTGTTGAAGAAGAGGCAGCTGCTCCAAGTTGCCTTTGATATGATAAGGAAACCTGTCCACAAGTTTCCAAGGCAGCCTCTTTTTGCACATTCCTAGCCTCTCTGTCTAGTATCTGCTCTCTAGAGATTGGCACTTCTAGAGTGCCCTCTTTCCAGCCTAAAGAATTTGCATACTTTTCAATATGAGGCAGCTTAATATGTGAATAGGTACCCAATTTGTGTTTTATCCTCCTGAGGGAAATAAAATGATTACGGTCATAAGGTGACCATTTGAAACTGGTTTGCAGTTTGAGGCTTGCTAGGATCATATCTGCCTCCTTCCATCCCTCCTCTCTTTTGTTGTACAAAAAAGGACCTAGCTGGCTCCTTACCTTCAGTTGTACCTTCTTGTTTTTGCTTTGGAAATGGAAGTAGTCAGCATATCCAAACTGCCTGAAATATTCTAAGGCAAAAAGTCTCATGGGGACATACCTTGGAAGCCTGAAAGGGTCCAACTCACAGCCATATACTCTGATTACTGTGTGATGTTGGTAAAAATACCAATCACCAATGCTGTAGGATTTGGAGAGATGGAGAACTCTCTGCATTTCATCGGTCAACCTTGGAGGAGGGACACCATACAACAAAGTCATAGCTGGGTGAATGAACAGGTCTATAAATTCACAGTATGTGTATGGCGATTGAGAAACATGATGGAAAACTGGAGTCCAGAACACAACTGACCTTGGATTCCCCTGGGCATTAAGTTTCTTGAGGGGAATGGAGAAACTGTCTGGCTGATAAAACAAGAACAGGTGGTAGATGTATGAGGTGTATCTGAACACCCTTTCCCTTGGTAGATTCATTAGCTGTTCATGGATCTTCTCTGCAATATAAGTGGCATAGTCATAGTGTACAGCTGGAGACTTTCCAGGAGAAAACATGGACAACATTGCCATTATAGTCTCATCAACATCTTCAATTCCTTTAAAGCCCAGGACATAGCTGATCAAATCCACTAGCATTCTGCCCAGGTCATTCAGGTAGTGATATCCAATAGGAGGAGTCCTTATAGTTTCAGAGCTTGGCTGTACAAATAATTGGTTAATTTTGGTAATCTGGGCACTTGACAGATTCCTCCCCTTCTTTATTAAGTCCAACATGGAAAGAGGGGTTAATGGCCTTGCAGTATGGAAATGCAGCATCTCATTTATGGTTTCTGGGGTGATAAAGAACAAAACTGAGCCTGTAGGACTGAGAACAGCTCTCTGGCAAGGATCATAGCATTCCTGGCACTTATGGATCAAATCTGGGAGGGCATTTACTTGAGGGAGGTTGTAAATGGGCAAATTTGAGTCCCAAATCCCTAAAATATCAGCTCCACCAAGGTGTTGGGCTTTTAGTTCATTGAGCATGTGAATATTGAACTTGGAACCCATTGGAAACCAATCTAACATCTGATAATCCACATCTCCCAGGGCTTTCCATGCTATTTCCCTATGAGGGGCATTCAGAGGCTGGACATTCAGGGCTATTGGTGTCTCCATGGCTACTGAAGCTTTTGAACTGTAGGTGAACCGGTTTCAATCGAGCAGAACAACAAAGAGGAATATTTTCTTGCAATGGAAGTGAATTGTAATAAACAGAAGGCAAATTGAATAAACAGCAGTTGAAATACTGTCTAAAGGATTGATAAAATAGTAGCAGGACTGACCAGGAGTATTTTCTGTGGTGAATCTGGTCAATTGAAATCTCTAGTTCACGACTACGCGAACTAGTTGTGAATTCAGCTTAATTTGTCAAATGCTGCTCTGCAGGAGGTTTATGGCTTCACTGGTTGAAAATGGGTGCAAGTCACCGTGTATTTGATGGTGAAAACAGTTTTTTACAGTCTCTTAACAGTTTGCTTGAGGAAATACGGATAAAACCAGGCTCATGGAATGATTTTGAGGAATACCTGGTAATTTCGCCGATAAGAGTTGCAAATGCAGGTGCAATGGAGGCGCCGGCGGTCTTGGAATCAGCTTTAGCAGGTTGGCGCTGGTTTGAACGTGAGCAGCATGCAGAAATAGCTAGAGTTTCTTTTGCCAAAAGTGGAAAAAACATGACATTTTGGCCTAAATATGGATTTTTGGCAATATTGGCGCGTTTTTGGGATGACGTCAGCATGACGTCATCGGGTGGGGTCAGAGTCGGATGACGTCAGCATGACGTCACCGGGTGATGTGGCAGGCTGCGATTGGTCCACGGGGATAGTGAGGTGGCGGCCATATCAGCGCGGGGGCGGACGAAGGAGTTGATGCGACGGCGAGGTGGCAGTGACGTGGGGATGACGCAAGCCCGGCAAAACAGGTGGTAAGCGGAACAGCGGTAATGGTTTTCTCGGACCGCTTACAATACGGCGACGGTTTTGTCAGAGGCCGACCCGAGAAGCTGTGAGGGCGACGCGTGGCAGAGGCCTGACGTCACCCTCTGACAGTTTCTCGGGTGCTAAACGTCGGACCTCGGGCCCAACCCGATATTCATAATAGTCGTCCGATCAAAAGTGCCCGATCGGACGGTTGACGGGTTGATGATTTGATCGAATGATACAGACGGGGATGAAGATTAAAATAATATATATTTTGGGGCGCGTGCTCAGTGGAAAACCTTCGGGGTATGGTGCTTTGTAATGTTTTTCAACGTAAAAATAATGCGGCCCCAACACTTTGGATAAGCGGGAAAAAGTGGGTTTTTGATATTATTTTTCAATTTGAAGCGGGTATGGGTAAAAATGGGTTTTTTATAAGGTTTTCTCAGCAAATGAAGGCTTTGATGGGCAAAATGAATTCAGAAGGGGGGAGGGGGTTAGACTTAGGTTCATCAAGGTGACCAGATGCCATTTTGATCCCTGACAGAGAACATATGGCTATAATGCCAAGGGGAGGGATATTTATACAATGTTTGGGGTTTATACACCATGGTGTTATAATACTAGGGACAGGGTAATATAGGGGAACTATATAATAGAGTTAGGGTTAATATGGATGAAAGGAGTGGATGAGGGGAGATACCACTAAGTTTGTTTGAAAATAACTTAGCTTAGGGAGTAGAGCAAAATGAAAAGAGTTTTAGACAAGAAATGTGGCTTTTGAAGGAACAAGAAACATTATGAAACCACCAAGTCTTCCATGAATCTCAACTGATGAGGGGATATTAGTAATGAATGGGAAAGGGGATAAGTGGGAAGTTAGACATGCTTCTTTGCCTGCTGCAACCTGATAGAGAAGAGGACTTCTCCATCCATTGACTTTGCTTTGTGAAATAGGTTAGCACACTTTCAATTGTAAGGAATGATACTTCTGCAACCCCATCTGCCTACCCATCTACTTGCCTAGCATTTTTTATTTCTTCTTGGAGGGTGCACTTAGGCTTGCAGACCCTTACCTGCCTTTTCTTTTCTTTGGATTTTTTCTTTTGATGGTCTATCTACTTCTACCCTTATTTCTTCCAAGGTCCCAGATTGAGCTGTTGGGAGCCTTTCTTCTCTACCTAAACTATTTGTCTGCCAAGATTAAACAGTTTGGACAGACTTCTTTCTCTATTCTACAACTGAAAATTTAAAACATGGCATGATCCAGATTAGGCTGTTGGACCATCCATCAAAATTGAGTCCACATCAAGCTATAAGCCCAGATTGTATTCTCTTGGAAATATGTGATCTTTGCATCATCAAAGCAGAGCATATTTGGACCTTTTCATTGCCAATCATGAAATATGAAACCTATTGGTATAGGTAGCTAACACCAGGCTATATCAATACCACATAAGACTACTCATGCACTTTACAGTTGCCACGTCTCTAAATTTTTCTAGCTACTTGTATAGGAGCCTAACCAAAGTGTCTGAAAAGGTGAAATTGAAAGGAAAAGTGCATTATCCTAGCCTCTTTCACTATAGACTAATAAAGGTTATAGTACTCCATCAGTTGTTCGAGAAGAACGTGACATGGGACACCTTCACTGAGGCAACCTTGAAAACACATATAACCACTTCACCAAGCCAGCACCAAACCATGTCAGTACATCCCATGGAGGTGGGGTCATCAAGAAAACATGATGAGGTTTCCAAGGCACCTAAGCCTAAGGTGACCAAGACATATCATAGAGGCAAAAGGCTTTTGTTTGCTCCTAAAATTGAGGAAGGGGCCATGCCTACTACATCAACAGAACAAGGATCACCATCAAATCATGACGCTTCTTTGCATGATGAGGAGCCCATTGAGCATGACTTTGACCTAGTTGAATTGGAGGCACATGATGAGCATAAGAACCTGCAACAAGTCATTAAAGAGAAGGATTCTCATATCATGGAGCTCAAGGACAATTTCGAAAGGGCCAAATTCATCATTTCATTCCTTGAGCAAGAAAACAGTCAACTTAAGGCAAAACAACTAGTCATGGAGAAAGAGCAATTCAAAGCCAAGAAACAAGAGATGAAAGGAAAGCAAGTGGTGGACCATGAGGACACTGAGAAGCATTAAGGACATGTGGCAAGTAAGAGACCAAGGATAATGGATCTTAGTAAGGCACTTCAGTACATCCCATGGAGGTGGGGTCATCAAGAAAACATGATGAGGTTTCCAAGGAAGCTAGGCCTAAGGTGACCAAGACATATCATAGAGGCAAAAGGCTTTTGTTTGCTCCTCAAATAAGAAATCAAAACAATTTTGTGGACTAAAATTGGCCAGTCCATCACTGATCAATGGAGATCAATACAAAATATCCATGAGCAAATTGAATTGAAAGAAATGGCTCAAGTAGAGATTCAAATGGCTAGAGCATTATTGAAGAACATGCCCGAACAGGCCAATAGACTAATCCATTTTTTGAATACTCATACCAAAGAACAATTAGCAGCTCTAGATATTAGGGACAGAACAGGTACCATTTTGACAGTTAAAAAGGTGCTGACTATGAAGAATTTTGTACAAAATCTGGAGAGAAAGTGTCAAGAAATGCAGATAGAAATAAATGCTTTTACAGAAAAGTTTGCAATATTGCAGCAAAAGGGTCTACCCAGTTTGTTAACCAGCAATCATAGGCTGTTGAAACATGAACAATATGCTCACAGGGTGAATACATATGTTACTAATCAGATCACATCATCATCAAGCACTTCAGAGGACATAGTACCTCCCTCTGGACAAAGCTTATATGACAAGTTGGAAAATGTGTTCTATATTGAGCATGAAATAACACATGTTTTTGAAGTCTAGCCCAATTTCTACAGGTATACTGAAGCTGATGAAATATTGATAAAACTACAAAGACATCAGTTGCCAACAGACCAATGGTGGCAGAGCATGTTAGAGATTTTACCAATGTAGTTTTAGTTCTCTTTTTGATCATCTGCATTGAATCAAATTCAATGCACGTGCCACCTACCATAAAAATGAAAACAACAGAGGAAGGAATTCATGCCAAAACGCATTAAAGCGGAATCCGACACAGATGGAAGGGATGGGACAGCAATGCAGGAACACAAAATAAAGAAGCAGCTACCAGCCGACATGTTGAGTTAAAAATTCAAATATATCTGACCACCTAAGGTAGCCAGTACAGTGAAAGTTACTCCTACATTCATTGCGCTCTATTTTAAATGTCATTTACTTCCTTTTGTAGAAGCAGATGGATAAAGTTATTGCTTGATTTTCTGTATGAGATATTTTGTAACTCCTTTTGTATAAATACCTCCCATAGAGATGTATTGGCGGTTGGTTGGTGAATATCATTCTGGACCTGCGCTGTAAATTTGAGAACTCTTCTGAATAAGGATCGCTGGAATGCTTTGCTGATGAACTTGCTGGTGGTGGAATTAATAGCAGAAGAATATGTTACAGAATTCTCGTATTACCTCATGGATCAATAAGTCTTTTTAACTCTTGTTTTACTATTCCTGTGTTTTATATATCATCTATATATCATGTTCTAAATTGCAGGAAAAAAGAATAGCCCAGAATTTACTTTGTTGTACTCTGTGTTCAATTCCTGTCAACTTTTATGTTTTCTTCAAGACTAGCATAGGCAGGAATTCTTGACTGCTCCTGTCTCCTTGGTTCTTACACCCTGAAGACAATTAAGGAATTATTATCTACTCCTTGGTAATATTCATACACTTTCCCTCTATTAGCATAATGAAAGATTCTTAATTGCCTTTCATTCCCTGACTCCATTTCATCTTATTCCAGCTTGAAAATTGTTCCATGTTTAATTATCTTGCTCTGTAGTTCCTCCTTTGCCAAAGAAACCATACCTAGAAGTTTATTTTCATTGACTCCATTAACCCAATGGTCTGAACTTCTCATACTCTGCAACCCTATTCTATTGAATGTCATCATCCAAACATCAAACAATTATCTGCACTTCGTAACATATAGCAAAACAAAGCTAAATCATAAAGAGAGAGCCCTCTCTGGCTGCATATTGGCTAGAATCTGCATCTAAAAGATTGGTTAGTGGTTACCTTAGCCGTATTCCCTTTTCTCAGATCTTTTGGGGAACAACCTGAGTGATAACATCATTGGTGACTCCACTATGGAACTGAACGACTGTATGACTGTGTTTGTTACTGATGTCTACTTTCTAAAGCTATAGATGGAGCCTAAAATCAACCAGGTATCGTTTGAAACTGTCTTTGTTGTGCAATTACAGGAGTAAATAAAAGCTGTTTCAATCTATCTCCAGTATAGCTATAGGCTTTAAACTGCTGTCTAAAAATTTGATTAGTTTCCTCTTATTTTCAAAAAATCTTCAAGAAAATTCAAGGCTCTTACAATTTATAATCTCCTAGAAAGATATTGTCAAAAGCAGTGTCCTTCAGGTACTTTCAGAAAATACCAAAAACAGATTTAGAAGCTGGCTCCAAAGAAGAAAACTCGTTACACTAGATCAAATCTAGATCCTAATCCTCCAGCTATTTTTGAAAATCCTAACTTGATCTCTAAGAACCTTAGAAGACAAGAAAGTCTAGAAAATTCTGCTGATTTAAATCTTCATGTACTTCAGCAAAACCTTACCCAATCACCTCCTGGAAAAGCAGCAGTCCTTTCTACTGCTGCTACAACTTGTTCTAGTTCACCATCATCACTTCAAAGCACTTTTTCCACTCCTCCATCCACTTCGTTTATCTCAGCTGTTATCCCTATGCTTCCAACTATCCCATTTATACATGTAAATATGGCAAACCGATATGCTCCTCTGCAATTACCAGCAAATCCAGGGGCTATGCCCCAAGATTATCAAAGAAAAATTACATATTTTGATGGTATTGGCTCATATACAACCAACAACATACTAAGAAAATGATGGAATATTTTGAGAATTATTAAATTGATGACAATGATGTCAGGATGAAAATTTTTGTTCAAAGCTTAACCGGTGATGTAAGGACCTGGTTTAGGGCACTTGCTGCAAATACAATTGCTGATCCAGATGCCCTTTACCAAACCTTTTTGAACAGATGGGAAAAGAAGAAGGACCCATTACATATCCTATCAGAATATGAGAGTTTAAAAAGAGGCCCTCAAAACCTTAGACCTCCACTAGACTTGGCCTTGATCAAATTCCCTGATGGATTTGATTCTGACATGGCATATAAACTAAGGGAAGGAGCTCCTCCAAGCTTAGAAGACATGTAGAGCATAACTGTTAGTGTAGAGGCCAATCTGATCTCTAAAAGAGCCCGAGCTAGAGTTGAAAGAAGGACTCCTTTCAAAGAAGAGCCTTCTGCATTTGAGCAAAAACTAGATGCAATTATCAAAGGAATGGATAGACTGGGTGATAGAGTGGAAACCATTGAAAGGAAATCTTCTTGGGAAGGTCAACCAAGTAACACCACTAGAAATCTAAACTTTAGAAAAAATCAAAATCCTAACACCGGGAAAGCTGGTCCTGACCAGAATATCAGACCTCCGTTTCAAGAGAACTATGTCGAAGCTTCAACCTCTAGTGAGCCAATAGAGGATACTCAAATCAACCTAATGGGTCTAAACAATGAACAACAAAATTTTTTAACACAAGATGACCAAGAAGCTCATAATTTCAACCAATTCCAAACCAAATCCAGAGAATCATTTGATTTTAGAGAAGGATATGATGCAGTTGTCTATGAGGTTCACAAACAATACAAATTAAGAAGTAGAACGGTAGATGTGCCTAAACCTAGCAAGAAGAAAGATACCAAGCAACCAAAAAAATCAAAGGATAAAACTGCCTTGACAGAACTCCCTGCTAAAACAGACCTCAACCCAAAGGAACCTATGGTTGAGGACATATCAGACATACAGCCATCAAATAATCAGCCATCCATATCCTTTCCTCCAAAAAAGAATGTAAACAACTCTCCTGAAAATAATTTCAAAGCAGATTTAGTTCATAACAACACTCATGATGAAGAAAAAACCACTGAAAACACAGCAGAAAAGGAAAACCTTGCTGCCCGGAATACAAAAATTCAAGTGGAAAAACCTTTCAACCTAGAAACGGAAATAGGAAAGTTAAAAATAGCCATTCCACTATTCGAATTGGCTAAACATGAGGTTTATAGGGAACAAATCAGCAGGTGGCTTCAAATACCAGAGAATAGAGATGCAGTCAATGTTTTAGATGACCAACCAGAACTAATTTTTGGGCCTGAGGTAAATGGTAAAACGGTAGATGGGGGAGTCCATCCATTCTATGTAACCTTAAACATTCATGACAAAGTACTACATAATGCAATGTTTGATTCGAGAGCTTCCCATAATCTGATGCCTAAGTCTGTGATGGAAAGATTGGACCTAGATATCACACGGCCATATAAAGACTTGTTTTCATTTGATTCTAGCCAGGTCAGGTGTCTAGGCCTAATCAAAGATTTGTGTGTATCTCTAGTGCAATACCTTTCCAAGACTATTTTAATGGATGTAGTGGTAGCTGATATCCCACCAAAGTATGGAATGCTTTTGTCCAGATCTTGGGGTGAAAAACTCCAAGGATCCTTGCAGCTAGACATGTCCTATGCCACCATTTCAGTCTTTGGCCAGCCAAAGAGATTGTACCGGGAAACATTGATGAAATATGTGGTCAGCAGTCAAGAGAAACCCCAAAATTTCCCCATTTATTCCATGCATTCTGATATGGATTCATTTATTTTATACAATGCTTAAATGTGCCCCAAAACTGATGACAAACTTCTAGAACTAGCATAAGCAAGAGACATAAATGAAGAATCTACTGCTCAAGATCTAAAAGTTAATGAAGTGATTGATGCAACAAGCAAACAAGCCAAATCATATCAGTCTAAATCCAAATCTGCCCACTGAGCAAGTTTTCAAAACTCCTAAGGCTAGTTACAAACAAGAAACCATATGGTACTTAGAGTTTGATGGGTCAGTGAATAAATTAGGAGCAGGGGCAAGGATTTGGATACACAATATGCGAAATGATCATGCTCAAGGACATGCATATAGGCTGAATTTTAGATGTACAAATAATATGGTCGAATATGAGGCCCTGTTGCTAGGTCTCAAACTGATTAAAAGTCTAGGGGCAACTAGGATTTCAATTCTAGGGGACTCAGATTTGATTATCCAACAGATGAAGGGAAACTTTGTTACAAATGACCTCAGGCTAAGGGTTTATATAGGGGTAGCAATTGAAATACTCAACACCTTCTTATAATCTTAGCTAACCAAAATTCTGAGAAACCACAATCTACATGCTCATAGTTTGGAAACATTTTCTAGCACTTGTAAGCTGCCATTCGAGCCCAACCATCACTTTACTGCTGAGATTAAACACAGATCTGCTGTTCCAGACAATATAAAAAAGTGGCAGGTGTTTGAAAATGACAAACAAATTAATAATTTCTTGACTTTGAAAGAGGAATTTTCCAGCATAAACATAGACACAAGCACCATTCGTGATGAAAAACAAATAGACAAAATTGAGAAAAATATATCAGCTAAAACAACAAATCACATTTTGCATCCAACAATCTTTACCAGCAAAAATTTACAAGAGCTGAAACATATGGACCTTGATGAAATTGCTGAGGGAGAATCTGAAGTAATTGAGTTGAAGGATAATTGTTTGCCCACGGGCTTGACTCCTTTGGAGGATATTTTTGATTCAAATGATATACCAAGAAAGCCAAAAATGCAGCCTTTAAATGCAGAAATTGAGGACTGTAATATAGGAACTGCACAAAATCCTAAGATGGTAAAATTGTCCAAAGCCTTGCCTCCCGACCAAAAACTGAAATATATTGAGTTGTTTAAAGAGTTTCAAGATGTCTTTGCATGGAGCTATGAAGACCTCAAGTCCTATGATACTTCAGTCATGCAACACATAATACCTTTAAAATAAAATCAAAAACCTTTTAAACAAAAACTTAGAAGGGTTAATCCCGTCATCCTTCCTCTCATTGAAAAGGAAGTCAAAAGAATGTACCAAGCTGGAATAATTGCACTTATTAGATTCTCAGAATGGATTTCAAATCTAGTGCCCACTAGGAAGAAAACGTGAGAGATAAGACTGTGTGTTGACTTAAGAAACCTAAATAAAGTTTCTCTTAAAGATCACTACCCCTTACCCAAGATGGATCACATTTTGCAAAGGGTAGTGGGAGCTTCTAGGATCTCACTGTTAGATGGATTCTTAGGATTTAATCAGATCCTAGTTCACCCAGATGATCAAGATAAAATTGCCTTTACAACACCTTGGGGAACCTTCAAATATGTAAAAATGCATTTCAGACTTAAAAATGCAAGGGCCACATTTCAACAGGCAATGGACATAGCCTTTGCAAAAGAGATTCATGATTTTTTAGTCATATATCTTGATGATCTCATTGCTTTTTCCAAATCAGATCAAGAACATTTAGAACATCTCAGACAAGTGTTCCTAATTTGCAGAAAATATGGCATATCATTGAACCCAAGAAATCACTGTTTGGCCTAGGAGAAGGCAAACTATTAGGTCACATAATCTCAAAATATGGCATTAGAATTGACCCGGACAGAATATAAGTTATACTCCAAGTGCCTCACCCAAGAAATATCAAAGAATTGCAAGCTTTTCTAGGAAAGATAAATTTCCTAAGAAGATTCATACCTAACTTGGCCGAACTAATAAGATTGTTGAATAACATGTTGAAGAAAGATTCCAAAGTCAAATGGACAATAGATGCTAAACAAGCCTTTGAGGATATCAAAATAGCCTTAACCAAAACACCAGTCCTCACAATCCAAAAGTTTGATAGAGACTTCATAATCTTTTCCTTTGCATCTGAGCATATTGTTGTTGCTGTCTTATTACAAAAGGATGACCAAGGATGTGAGAAGCCCATTGCTTTCTTCAGCAAAGCACTTAGAGATGCGCCTTTAAAATATCAAATCATGGAGAAACAAGCTTATGCCCTTGTAAATGCTATCAAGGATTTCAGAGTTTACATCTTATATTCTCATATAATAGCTTATGTCCCAAATGCCGTGGTCAAAGACATTCTAACTCAAGATGGAATTGAAGGCAAAAGAGGCAAATGGATAGCTAACATTTTCGAATATGACATTGAAATTAAGCCAACAAAACTAATAAAAGGACAAGGATTAGCTAAATTGATGACTGAAACCAATTTTCAAGCCCTTGACATCAATGAACTGGATAATGAACAGGAGATGGCGACTCCAGAGATTAGGGAAAATTTTAAGAACCCCCCCTAAATTTACATGTATAATAAATGGGCGAATCTCCATGGTATATAGGAAAAATGGAAGGCCGTTTTATCAATAATATAACATGTATATATAATTTTTTGGCGAATCTCTCACCAGGCATGGCGAATATTTTACTCAATGATAAAATCTTGTGTTTATTGAATGCACAAATGAAATCATTGCATTTCTTTAAAATATCTTTTGAAATCAAAATTACCAAAATTACATATCGATAACCTAGTGGGTGTAGGATAAAATTCACCCGTGCCATTCATAGAAAGCATGAGAAAAAACCTAATACTATATATAAAACCAAGAAAAATTCAAATTCATCACTTCTAGGGACCTCATAACCACCGTGCCAATACACAAGTATGTTCCTGTTTGCAATTAGAAAAATTACCCAAATTACAGTCTGTTTACTCCAGCATATGTTGGAAAGTTATAGAAGGATGACTAGTGCAATCAATCCATTCCTTTTAGCCCTGGATTTGTTTCACTTTAAAACAGAAGTATACAAATATACTTGTCCAATGTCTATGCTTTAATCATTCACCTTAAGATGTTTTTACAATATAATTTCCTAAGTCTATTTAGTATCTTCATTATCATAAAAACCAACCTATATCCATCTTAACTCCACATCTACCACTCTTAGGGGGATGAAATCTATTTATCCCTCTAAGCACTTGGTAGACATCTATTTAATATCTTCATTATCATAAAAACCAACCTATATCCATCATAACTCCACATCTACCACTCTTAGCGAGATGAAATCTATTTATCCCTCTGAGCACTTGGTAGACCCAGAATTAAGATGGATCTAAGATGATAGAATTTCCCCTTTAAATAGTATATGCTCACATGAATACCATGGTATTACCATGGGTCAATACCATGGGTTATCATAAACTTGGAGCTTAAAAATTACTATTATTAATTTATAAAAATTAATAAAATTAATAGTTGATTTTTATTTTATTTTTTATTTTAACCAAGCTAAAATGTTTAACATACATTAAATTACAACATCCATTTTTACTCTTGATCGCATCAAATGCTTTTTCACTCTATTTGATACCTCTCGGGGGTTAGTAGATCCAGAGTAAAGATGGATCTATGCTGGTTTAATTCCCCCATTTAAATAGGCTACATTCTAGGTGAATACCATGGGTCAATACCATGTGCCATTTTGGTGAATACCATTTGCCATTTTTATTTTTATTAATACTAATATTAGGGCTAATAATGTTTTTTTTATGGTATTAATAAAAATCTAGTCCATGGTATTTGTCCCATAGTATTTTGCCCATAGGTTTCACCTAAATATAATGCATTTTTTGAGTGTTCGTAAATATAAGGTGACTTATGGAGTAAATATAAAAAAATGTTTTATTTGTTTACCATACCTCTCGTTTATTTATATTTTTATTAATTTACCATACCTCTTTTACAAATATGGTATTTGGCCCATAGGATTCACTTAAATAAAGCCTCTTTCTTGAGCCTTCATAAATAGAACGAGGGTTATGGACTAAATATAAAAAGAGGTTTTATTTATTTACCATACGTTTAGTTTATTTATATTTTTATTTATTTACCATACCTTCTGAGTAAGTATAAAAAGACGTTTTATTTATTTACCATACCTGCACTTTACTTATATTTTTATTTGTTTACACCCTTGCATGTATATAAGGTGACTTATGGAGTAAATATAAAAAATGTTTTATTTATTTACCATACCTCTCATTTATTTATATTTTTATTAATTTACCATACCTCTTTTATAAATATGGTATTTGGGCCTTTGGCCCATAGGATTCACTTAAATAAAACCTATTCTTGAAAATGGGCGAATGGATTCACTTAAATAAAACCTATCCTTGAAAATGGGCGAATGGAAGGTTGTAAGTCCTAATTTCAAGGGCTAAATTTACCTTTTTTACCCTCTCCCTTAAAATAAGGTGGGCTATTTGAGGTGATTTGTAAAAATGTACTATGATACAAAATATTCGCCCACTAAAAATTTAAAACCCCTTAATTTCGCCAAAGGGCGAACATTCACCCCTAAAATTTTCTATGCCACAGATCAATCAAGCCTTTTTACAATCACCTTGGTATGCTGATATAATTTATGTATTGTTAAACCTGCAGGCTCCTCCAGGGTTATCCAGAACTAAAAAGAGATTCTTGAAAATGAAAGCTTCAAAGTTTTGTGTTGTAGACAATGTTTTATTTTGGAAAAATCATGAAGGCATTTTACTAAGCTGCCTAACAAAAGATGAAACTGACAAAGTGCTGAAGGAATTTCATGTGGGGGACTGTGGTGGACATTTTTATTGGAAGTCAACAACTAATAAGATCCTAAGAGTTGGGTTTTAATGGCCCTCCTTATTTGCTGATGTAAAGAAATTTGTAGTTTCTTGCCATAAATGGCAAATCTTCGAAGGCAAGAGAAAACCATTACCCCTACCCCTAAAACCCATTTCCACTGAAAGACCATTTCAACAATGGGGTTTAGATTTCATTGGGGAGATTCACCCTCCCTCTTCTGGCCAGCATAAGTGGATTTTGATTGCCACAGATTATTTTACCAAGTGGATAGAAGCCATCCCTTGTAGGCAAGCCAATGACTCAATCATAATGCAATTTCTAGAAACTAAAATCCTATCTAGATTTGGTTGTCCAGAAAAGATAATAACTGACAATGCTGCTGCCTTTAAATCCAAAAGAATGATCAGTTTTTGCCACAAGTACCATATTACCTTAGGCCATTCCACAGCCTATTACCCTCAAGGTAATGGTCTAGCTGAGTCATCCAATAAAAGCTTGATCAATATCATAGAGAAAGTATTGGAGGAAAACAAGAAGAATTGGCACAAAAAGCTTATTAATGCACTATGGGTAGATAGGTTGACTACAAAAAGATCCATTGGAACGAGCCCCTATGAGTTGGTTTATGGCATGGAGGCTATATTCCCTTCATCCTTGGGAATCTCTGTCATAAAATTGCTGCAAGAAATACAGGCAGAACCCAATGACATTTAGAGAAGAATCAATCAAACAATTCACTTGTAGTAGACTAGAGAAGAAGTGTATCAGAGAACTCAGATTCTACAAGAAAAACTCAAGAAGATTTTTTACAAAAGGACAAAGGCAGAAGATTTCTTCATAGGAGACAAAGTGCTGAAGTGGGACTCTAGGAGGGAAGATAAAGGAAAACATGGCAAATTTGATTTCCTATGGAAAGGACCTTTTGTCATTCAGGCTGTACAAGGAAACAACACCTATTTTTTGAGAAGCCTGGTTGGTACAAAAGTAGGAGATGAGCCAGTCAATGGTCGGTTGCTCAAGCATTATTTTGATCCTCTTTGTTAACATATTAGGACTGTATTTTGTACATAACAATGTCTATTTTCTGCAGTTTTATTACAGCAATAAGGTAAGGAGTAAGATGCAACAAATTTTGAGGAAAAGAAGACAAGGAATTGTGCCACCTTTTTGTATTACATTTTGAGCTTATCAGAGGAATTAAAGAAGAAAACTTGGGAGCTATAAAAATAATGACAATACTCAGACAAACTATCAAAGACAGAGCTGTAATTTTGTTCAAACCAGCTTATGGGAAAGACATATATGTTGTAGTGATACAATTTTTTTTGTTTACAGTAGAAGGAAATTTCAGATTGCAGCAAAATTTGAATGTAAGGCTATTTGACCTGCTGTTCTTGACTTTTCACCTGGAAAAGCCATCCCCAATTGGAGCTACTATTAGGTTCCTATACCAATAGGTGTCATATTTCATGATTGACTGTTGAAATACCAAATATGATCATCCTTTCCATGCTGAAAAGGTTCCATATTTTCCAAAAAATCAAAAAATTAAAAAATGGAAAGAGGGTATGCCCTAAAAGAAAAATCAAAGGGCAAGACCAATGAATTGGTCAAGAAAGAAAGAAAATGAACCCCAAAGAAAAGACCAAGAGAGTAGGGCTAGTCTAAAATGCCACTGCTATCCTATCTTCGCAAAAAATTTCAGAACATGCAATCAGTGACTTCTGTCACATTTGATGGATGGACCAACAGCTCAATCTTGGCCTCCCCATGTTTAAATTTCTTGTTTTAGAACTAGAGAATGAGATCTGTTCAAACAGTTCAAGCTTGGCAGATCATTAGTTAGGTAGAGAAACAAGGGTGCTCACCAACTAAATCTGAGCCCCTGGAAGAGATAAGGGCAGACTTAGATAGGAGGGCAGTTAAAAGAAAACAAGAGAGAAAGGGATTGCTAGTTCAAATGCACCTTGTAAAAGGAAGAAGAAATGATAGGATTAATAAGCTGGGTAGGCAGTTTTGGTGTTGCAGAAGCAGGTTTGTGATCAATTTTGTCTTGTTGAATATGATCTATCTCATGGATATCACAAATACCATAGCAATGTGGCTGCAAAACAATTGAAGCATGACTAACTTCCCCTCTCATTTCCCCAAGAACACTTACTAACATCCCCCATACACCCGCTACCCGACAAAGATGACGTCATGCTGATGTCACCCGACCAAAGCACGCCAAAAACCCACCAAAATCAAAATTTTTGTTAAAAAATCCGTTAAACGTCGTTTTTTGTTTATTTCACTTTGTTTCTTCTGCGTGGTGTTTGTATGGTTTTTAATGTTCAAAACGCTACTTTCGCTGCACAGTCCACCACCCAGTGAAATTCGCTCCACAGCTTGGCTCCTCAGCTCGGTCCGCCACCCACATTTCGCACCAGGCATCTATAAAACATGTATTTACCCAAAACCCGCTCATAAACCTTGTTTTTCCAAGTTTTTCTGTAAAAATCGCCTGGATAACCAGAATTCGAGTTAAAATCACAGTGCTGCCTCTGCACCTCTGCACTATAGTCACCACTTTACCCATTTTTTCCAAAGAAATCCTGTGAACTGTGTTTCCCTCTGCAAATTCGCCCATCGAGCTGAATTTAAGCTTATTTCCGCCTGCAATTTCCACAGAAGAAACCAAATTGTCATTTTACCCTACTGTTGCTGCAAAAGCCCTAACTCCAATTAAAAAAGTCATAAAATAACTTGAAAATGGAGGCTCCAGTGGCCCTGAATGTTGCCCCCTTGAATGCACCACATAAGGAATTGGAATGGATGCCCCTTGCTGACAGGGATTTCCAAATTAAGGATATGATGGGTGACAAGCCTCACCTGCAAGCCTTTTGTGAAATTAGAAATAGCTACAGAAGAAACACTGATGTCTTTGGAATTTGGGAGTCCAACATGCCCATATACTACCTCCCTTCAGTAAATGTGCTTCCTAATCTCATCCATTTATGCTGTGCAAATTATGACCCCACACAAAGAGTAGTTATGGCTCCATCTGGGACTGTCCTCTTCTATATTACCCCTCAATCCATTAATGAGATGCTACATTTTAAACCAAATCAACCTCTGGCCCCTCTCACCATGGAATTCCTGCTTGACCAAGGTTCCAAACTACCCAGTTCAGAGATAACCAGAATAACTCAATTATTCATGAGACCAGATCACCAGCCCAGGAAGCCACCTCCTTTCAATCAGGCCTGGTTCAATGAAGCTGGTATATTCATTACTGATATGATTTCCTACATCTTGGGCTTCAAAACTAGTGAGCATATTGATGAGACTGTCTTAGTGTTGATGTCCATATTCACTCCAGGACAGCCCCCTGCTATCCAATATGATTATGCCACCTTCATAGCTAATAAAATCATGAGCAATTCATGAGTCCGGATAGAGAAAGAATGTTCAAATACACATCCTACATATATCATTTGTTGTTGTACAATCAACTTGATGGTTTCCAAATTCCTCTTAGAAAGTTGGATCTCAAGGGAGAAAGGAGATCTGTAATTTTCTGGACCGCAGTATTCCATGAAGTCCATAACTCCCCTTATACATATTGTGAGTTTATTGACCTGTTCATATATCCAGCTACTTCTCTATTATTGATAACTCCTCCTACCAGACTCTCTACTGAAATGCAGAAAGTTTTACATCTCTCAAAAGACTACAGTATTGGTGACTGGTATTTTTACCAAAATCACACAGTGATCAGGATCTATGGCTGTGAATTATCCCCCTAAAAATTGCCAAAGTATGTCCCTATGAGACTATTTGCCTTGGAATACTTTAGGCAATTTATTAGTTCAGATTTGACTCATTTCCATGGTGCTAGGAAAAAGGCACAACTCAAGATAAGAAATCAATTGGGCCCTTTTATCTTCAACAAAAGGGAAGCCTGGGAAGAGGCAGATAAGATTTTAAGGGATCAACTTATGCTGAAACAAAGCTTTTATTGGGCACCATATGACCCTGAACATTTCATAAGTTATAGAAAAGTCAAAAACAATCCTATAGGATATGTTCACCACAAAAACCCTAAAATTCAAAAATATGCTGACCAACAAGAATGGGTAGAAGGCACATTAGTAGAAGAGATTATTAAGGAAGAGAAATTGGAAAAAGAAATGAAAGAGCTTGAAAAAACACTTGACCTGGACTCTTTTGGACAGGTCCCTTTCAAATTGCCTCAACACATTGGAGCGGGCACATCATCTGCTACAACTTCACAACATCCTGCCCAAGAAAGTACTCCACCTACAACGACATCCGAAGGCAAAGAAGTGTTGCATTCCGAGTAGCAAGATCTAATGGTAGACCAGCCATATACATCAAAGGAACAAAGCCAAGGGCAAGGTCCTTCAACACAAAAAAAGGTACCTAAAATCCCTGTATTACAAACTCCTCTTAATGAGCAAAGAGGCAAGAAAGGGGACAGGCAAGAAGACACACCTGCAACTGGACCAACAGAACAACAAGGGGAAAAGCGGCAAAGGTTAAATCCTTACTCTGAAGAGGAACTTTTCGAAGAGACAATAGGTGACCTGAGAGGTGAGGGAAGATCTGAACAACATACTCCTCCAATTTTGGAAACATCAAATAGCTCATATCAGCAAGAGCTAGAGAGGCAACATGGTGTCGAGGTTACATCCACCAGGCCACAAAGCAAACAACAGAGCAAGCAAGGCTTGGATATCAAGAAAGCATTTACTGAAATAAAGGCTAGAAATGAGCCAATAAGGATCCAACTTTATAATCAATTGCTGAGAATGGCTCCCACAAATCAACAAAGGCTAATGGCAGCCTATGATATTCAAGAAAGGAAAATGACCCTTAGTCACTTCAGGCCCACAATGCAGCAGCCACAATCAACTGCTGATTATATTAGGACCAATCTGGAAGTTCTCTCTAAATACATCCACCCAATCGACCAGACTGAATTACATAAACCAACCAGAGAAATGGTGTACTCCACCTTGGCAGACAAAGCATTATTAGCTCACAAATTGTGAAATTCATTACATAACACCTCTGCCCAATTAGAGTTGGAAAAGGCGTCCTCATTAGCCAAAGATAACAGAATTAAATCCTTAGAAGAAATCATCATAGAGCTGGGACATGATCCCAAGGATCCCAAAGGCATCCAAGCATTAATAAGAAAGAAGGAGGAAGATATTGTAGCCCTTAAAAATCAATTAAAGCTGTCGATTACAATGTGTCCACAAACCACGGAAGTTGCACAACAGAAAGCGGAGGAGGACATGATGGGTTTACTGATGAGGATGAATGAGAGGTTAGCAGAAATAGAGCAGGCATTGGAGAAAGCAATGAAGAGAAGCAGGGAGTGTCGACCTCCTATCCACTAGAAACAGATCCAACAAGCACAACAACTCCTCCTACTGTCCCAGAAACAGGTACATCAGTCACAGATGTTTCAGCAACAGCGACAACAACAGTACCAGATACCAACATGAGCATGGAACAAATGATGAAGGAAATAAAAGAATTAGAACTCCAAATGGCAGAACTGAAGGAGGCCAAAGAAAAACTAGCCAAGTTAGAGGTAAGCTATGATAAATCCAAAATAACTGTGGCTGAAAAAAAGGAGAGGTAAAGTCCTTGGAAAATAAGGTAAAATCCTTGGAGAAAGATCTTACTCTTCATAAAACTCTATAAGAAATCAAAACAATTTTGTGGACTAAAATTGGCCAGTCCATCACTGATCAATGGAGATCAATACAGACTATCCATGAGCAAATTGAATTGATAGAAATGGCCCAAGTAAAGATTCAAAAGGGCAGAGCATTATTGAAGAACATGCCCGAACAGGCCAATAGACTAATCCATTTTTGGAATACTCATACCAAAGAACAATTAACAGCTCTAGATATCAGGGACAGAACAGGTACCATTTTGACAGTTAAAAAGGTGCTGACTATGAAGAATTTTGTACAAAATCTGGAGAGAAAGTGTCAAGAAATGCAGATAGAAATAAATGCTTTTATAGAAAAGTTTGCAATCTTGCAGCAAAAGGGTCTACCCAGTTTGTTAACCAGCAATCAGAGGTTGTTGACACATGAAAAATATGCTCACAGGGTGAATACATATGTTACTTATCAGATCACAGCATCATCAAGCACTTCAGAGGACATAGTATCTCCCTCTAGACAAAGCTTATATGACATGTTGGAAAATATGTTCTATATTGAGCATGAAATAACACATATTTTTGAAGTCCAGCCCAATTTCTACAAGTATACTGAAGCTGATGAAATATTGATAAAACTACAAAGACATCAGTTGCCAACAGACCAATGGTGGCAGAGCATGTTAGAGATTTTACCAATGTAGTTTTAGTTCTCTTTTTGATCATCTGCATTGAATCAAATTCAATGCATGTGCCACCTATCATAAAAATGAAAACAACAGAGGAAGGAATTCACGCCAAAATGCATTAAAGCGGAATCAGACACAGATGGAAGGGTCGGGACAGCAATGCAGGAATGAGAAATAAAGAAGCAGCTACCAGTCGACATGCTGAGTTAAAAAGTCAAATATATCTGACCACCTAAGGTAGCCAATACAACAGAAGTTACTCCTACATTCATTGTGCTCTGTTTTCAATGTCATTTACTTCCTTTTGCAGAAGTATATGGATAAAGTTATTTCTTGATATTTTTCTCTATGAGATATTTTGTAACTCTTTTTGTACAAATACCTCCTCTAGAGATGTATTGGGGGTTGGTTGGTGAATATCATTCTGGACCTGCGCTATAAATTTGAGAACTCTTCTGAATAAAGATTTCTGGAATGCTTTGCTGATGAACTTGCTGGTGGTGGAATTAATAGTAGAAGAATATGTTACAGAATTCTCGTATTACCTCATGGATCAGTAAGTCTTTTTAACTCTTGTTTTACTGTTCCTGTGTTTTATATATCATCTATATATCATGTTCTAAATTGCAGGAAAAAAGAATAGCCCAGAATTTACTTTGTTGTACTCTGTGTTCAATTCCTGTCAATTTTTATGTTTTCTTTAGGACTAGCATAGTCAAGAATTCTTGACTGCTTCTATCTCCCTGGTTCTTACACTATGAATACAATTAAGGAATTCTTAACTGCTCCTTGGTAATATTCATACACTTTCCCTCTGTTAGCATAATGAAAGATTCTTAATTGCCTTTCATTCCCTGACTCCATTTCATCTTATTCTAGCTTGAAAATTGTTCCATGTTTAATTATCTTGCAAAGTAGTTCCTCCTTTGCCAAAGAAACCATACCTAGAAGTTTATTTTCATTGACTCCATTAACCAAATGGTCTGAACTTCTCATACTCTGCAACCCTGTTCTATTGAATGTCACCATCCAAACATCAAACAATTATCTGCACTTCGTAACTAGCCTAACATATAGCAAAACAAAGCTAAATCATAAAGAGAGAGCCCTCTTTGGCTGTAGATTGGCTAGAATCTGCATCTAAAAGATTGGTTAGTGGTTACCTCAGCCGTATTCCCTTTTCTCAGATCTTTTGGGGAACAACCTGAGTGATAACAGGGCCTTTAACGAACCTCACCAAAAGTGTCACCAAAGAGAGAATTAGTGACGGGCCTTTAACGACCCTCACCAAAAGTGTCATTGAAAATGGCTTTGGTGACAAACCTTAAAGGACCATCACTATATACACTTACAACAATGTTTTTTTAATGATCATCAACATATGCAAAATTGGTTACAAATCTTGAAGGTCAGTCAGAGGCATGAAGCGTCATCAAAAAATCATTGGAATAATCAATGATGATGAAAATTTTTTGACCGTCACCGAAAGTAACCAAAAAGAGCATTGGTGAGGGTCAATAAAATATCGTCACCAGAAGTGTCACCAAAGAGAGAATTATTGATGGGCCTTTAACGATCCTCACCAAAAGTGTCATTGAAAATGGCTTTGGTGACAAACCTTAAAGGACCATCACTATATACACTTACAACAATGCTTTTTTAAAGACCGTCACTATATGCAACATTGGTGATGGACCTTAAAGGTCCGTCACAGGCATGGCCCTCACCAATGACCTTTTTTCTTGTAGTGACACACACACCACGATGTGACAATGGACCTCCCTTGATTGATTTGATATTCTCTTTGATCTATGACCTCAACCTCACCCTCTAGTAGATTCATGAGACCCTATTGATGCTTGCCTCAAAGGATCATGTGGAAAATGGTCATCCATTATATATATATATATATATATATATATATATATATATATATATATATATATATATATATATATATATATATATATATATATATATATATATATATATATATATATATATATATATATATATATATATATATATATATATATATATATATATATATATATAGATATAGATATAGATATATATATATATATATATATATATATATGCATGATATTTAAAACATTACCTCATGCATTTACAATTTTTTTTTTAAATTGCTATTTAAAAAGATCAAGAATTCATAAAATTGTTGTAACCCTTGAAGTAACCTCAAAGATTTAAAAATCTTGAAATTTATATTTAAAAATGTTAAGAAAATTCAGAAAATTGATATAACCTTGAATTTACCTCATACATTTAATTTGCATATAATTGATGTAACCCTTGAAATTACATCATGCATTTTAATATTTTAAAACTGCTATTTAAAAACATTGAAAGAATTCAGAAACTTATTGTAAGAATTTGAAGCTCTTCATTTAAAATATACTCAAGACTGAAAACAAAAATTTTGAAGCATGCACATTTTGAAAATTAAATACAAAATTTTCCAAAACATGTAAAGTTCACCAAGTTGTGCTTACTTACATAGTGGGGACACACTTGGTATAGAATTGAAAAAAACACATGGTCATTAAAAATGACACATTTATAACTAAAAAACACGAACACATCAAAGATATCTTACAATGTCCATCAATAAATATTGATGGAGAACTTCTTAGCACTAATTCATCTTTCACATACAAATCTTTAATTTCCATTGCCCCATACAATAGATCACTAGACATCCTATCAACATTTGCACAATGTCTTATGCTAAATGATTGAAATTAACTAACAATATTTTTTTCTTCTCCATGTAGTTGTTTTAACCTCTATTTTTTAACTTGGTACATGAATTTCATCTGGTTTAACACAAGTTTGGAATTAGTGAAGACTACAATTCCATTAGATCCATACTCCCTAGCTATACCTAAGCCTTCTATCAATGCAATATAATATGCTCCATTGTTTTTTGTTCTTCCAGATACATTCCTTTTCATTTGGAGGATTTTGTTCGTCACAATATTGCATAGCACATAAGTAATCACTACTTTCTCTGGATTGGGATAGAAAGAAACATCTATGCATAATGTCCATTTTTCAACCATGTTTAATGGGCTTTCTGATCCCTGTAAAACCAAATCCAATAAAATGAATCTAATATATCTATACCTATTGTGATTGAATAATGAAATGATAATAAGTCCATCCCTTAGTTTATGTGAGAATGACATTAAATAAATACCTATTGTGATTCAGTAATGGAATACTACAATAATTTATCCTAAATTCAAGATCATCTTCTATGTTCTTGTTCAGAATTTATGCAAGTGATTGATAGTTTCATCAAGAAATTATAAATTATGATGCTAGCAATTTATTCATTTTAGGAACTAGGTTTATATAAAATCATTATTTAAATGCATCGCCAAGCGTTTGTCCATTGTCAAACCAATGGCCACATTCAAGATCCATATCACTATCACATCACTTGAATAATGATAAAAATATTTAATTTATGATGCATTGACTCAAAATTTATGCATACCTTGGACGAAGTGAGAAAACAAAGGGCATAGGAGATTACCTAATGATAAGTTGGTTATATCTTTGACCTATTATGATAACTAGGTATAGAAAACTACCTTATGATTAGTTGGAGGAGGTTCATGGATATTTGATCAACGTAATCTAGATGATGTAAATAGTTTTCATTTAATGTATAAGGATCAGGTGATTTTCTATTTTTCTTGGAATTTACATGATTCTATTTTTTATAAGATGTTGATGTTTTGTAATTTAAATTATATTTTTGAATGTAGAAACATATTAAGTGTATTTAAGAACGATACATCATATATTTAACAACTTAAAATTATAATTATCCCAATTTCTATCCCAACATAACCCAATATTCACTTTAAAATGTGCTAGGAAAACCCTAAAGAATTCACCTGGTTAAAGTACTACAAACATAAATATCATATTGTATCATCACAAAATACAAGGAATTTAATAAATCTAATATTGTATCATCACAAAATGGAAGAAATTTTATGTGTAAACAAAACATTTAGTGAAGGGTTAGGTTGCACAAAAGATCATTGTTTAGAAAAACATGTTTGAAGGCTAGGTAGAAGGAAAGGTTGTTCCTACTTGGTTGGATGGTTGGATAATCGCAAGAGGAAAGCAACTAGATATATCTAATTCAAATCAACTACAAATCTCTTCTTCATTCACCATAGATTCAACTCAACTGAAGGTTGAAAGTATGTACTAATTTATTTTTATGTTCATTCCATAGATACAAATCTTTCTAATTCAACTTAGCTTCAAATCACTGAAGTTTCAAAGTATTTCTTAATTTATTTTTATTTTCATTCTTGGAAATTTAACACTTATTCTTCCTTGTTATAATTTTTTTTTTATTAAAGCTATAGTACATTTTTATTTATATGTCATACATGGGTCATAATAGATCATAGTATATTGCAGATTTATAAAATATTCTGAATAAAGGAGGTTGGGTCAGATGCAGGTAACCAGAAAGCATATCTTACCTTAAAAATATTAAGTTCTATTAAAACTTTTAGAACATTATAAATTTAACCAACCCAATAGGTTTGTCGAAGTAACCTATACACTCTACCTAAAGAGTCATAAAGTCATTATGTTTGTATCCTACCTAATAATTAAGAAGTGGATAAGAGCATCGAGTATCAGAATGGAGGGAGGTGATAGTGACAAAGCACATGTTTATGGTCATGTTTCTAAAGATGAAGCTAATAGTACCAAGAAAATTATAGATAGGATTGTGAAGTCTCAAAAAGAATCGAAAACAAATTGACAAATTAATAGCAAATAGGTATAGAATTGACAAGTTAATCAACAATCAAACACCATATCATCCAAAAGCATTATGTTAAATCCAAAAATTGATTTATTAATTGTACACATGAAAATCTATGACCATATTTATAGTAACAATTTTTAGAATTTTACTTAATAAATTTATTATTCGAATTTACCGTCTTACTACCTCTATAAATATTTTAAGTTCATCATGCATTTTGTGAGCATCATGGAGATCATTTATAATAGCCCCCGCATGTTCTTCATGATTTCAAGGCTTTAACATGTAGATGCATAGGCATAGACGAAATGTGCCTCGTATATTTTTGCAAACATATTACGATTTCAATGGTGTAACTATTTTTAATTAGTGTTGTTATGAAGATAATGCTTATGCCTCCTTAATTTATGAAATTTCAGTTGCTCCACTTACAAATTCTATAATTTTGTTTTATTTATTGGAGGTTGTGTTAATAGGCATGCTCTGTTAATTTCTTTACTAGATGGATTCCATGGGAGTTTCTCTTAGTAGTGAAGGGCATGATTAAAATTTTATTTATATCTTAATCATGTGTGCATTCTATACAAATTGATTTATATAGAGTTGTACAGTATAATCTTGAATGTCCCCAAGCTGTAGTTTTTTCTTTTTGGTAAGACTTAATAATATGTATCGACAACAAGAGAAAAACATCAAGAACAAATAATGAGCATAGAGAAGGGATTGAGAGACAATTTGAAAGCCAATTTGAGTCAATGATAGATCAATAAATTTCAAAAATCTGCCACTAAATCTAAAATTTCAAGCACAATTCACAAGATAAATCAAGGTAGAACAAGTCAACCCAATAAAATTAAAATTAAAATTCCAAAAATAGATGAAAAATCAATGCAAACACTCTGATTTACAACCCAATAACATTAAAATTAAAACACAAAAAATAGATGACAAAGCAATACCAACACTCAAATTAGCTTCAATCTCATGCACCCAACAAAATAGAAATGAAAAAGATGTATCTCGAAAAGAAACTACTACTTGAAACGAGAAAGTACAAGAACCTTCAGTTACGTGTATTTTACCTCATCTTAGGAAGCTAATAAGACCCATGTTCTAAGAAAATAGGAAATCAAAGTGAATTACACATAATGAAAAAGGAAACATAAATGAACGTATAACAACATAAGAAAGGAAAGTACATTACCAAGAAGCATCAATGTTGTTCTACTAGATAAATCAAGGTAGAACAAATCAACCCAATAACATTAAAATTAAAACACCAAAAATAGATGACAAAGCAATGCCAACACTCTAATTAGAAACCCAATAAAAATTAAAATTAAAACACCAAAAATGGATGAAAAAGAAATGGAAATACTCTAATTATCTTCAATCTATTGCACCCAACAAAATAGAACTGAAAAAGATGTATGTTAAAAAGAAACTACTACTTGAAAAGAGAAAGTACAAGAGCCTTCAATTAAGTGTATTTTGCCTCATATTATGAAGCTAATAAGACCCATGTTGCAAGATATTAGGGAAGCAAAGTGAATTACACATAATGAAAAAGGAAACATAAATGCACATATAACAACATAAGAAACGAAAGTATGTATGTTACCAAGAAGCATCAAGGTTGTTCTACGAGATAAATCAAGGTAGAACAAGTCAACCGAATAACATTAAAATTAAAACACCAAAAATAGATGACAAAGAAATTCCAACAGTCTAATTAGAAATCCAATAACATTAAAATTAAAACACCAAAAGTAGATGACAACAATGCCAACACTCTAATTAGCTTCAATCTCATACACCCAACAAAATAGAAATGAAAAAGATGTATCTCAAAATGAAACTAATACTTGAAAAGAGAAAGTACAAGAACCTTCAATTAAGTGTATTCTGCCTCATCTTAGGAAGCTAATAAGACCCATGTTCCAAGAAAATAGGGAAAAAAACCTACAATTCCACTTGAAATCATGATGGGAAAATTAAAGCCTAGGAACCTACAGCTCATGGGAATCATAAAAGATAGAAATGTAATGATATTCATGGATTTCAACAAAACTTACTACATCGGCATTGATTTCACTAAGAAACTAGACCTATTTGTGTACCCCACCAATGACCTCACAATTACACTATTTGATGGATTAAAGGTCAAAGGAGTAGGAAGGTTTCATAAAATCCCTATTCAAATCCAAGATTTGGAGCTAGAATTAGGACTATATGTGCTACCACTTGATGAGATGGATATTTTCCTTTGTGTCAAATGGTGGATGCAGTAATGCACTTATACCAGCAACCTTGAAGAACAATGCACAAAATTTCACTAGAAAGGATATAATTATAAATTATATTGGAATGGATGTTCCTATCACAAGAAAAGTGAATTACACATAATGAAAAAGGAAACATAAATGAACATATAACAAAAGAAGAAAAGAAAGTACACTACCAAATAATATGAAAATAATATGAATACTTTATATTCAAATGGTTATTTTTATTGCATTTTGTTTGATTTGTAGGGGAAACCATCAACCGAGCGTTGTTAATTTATGATTGTGGATGAGTTGAGGTGATCAATATTTAATTAATTTTTCTTCTTCAAATTCAGCTACGAGCTAATGTTGAGGGCACCTTTACTCATGAACAATTTTTATTTATGAAAGTTATTTGTAGAACATTTCTTTGCTTAATTTTGTAGTCTTTAACGAGGTAAGTATTTCGCTATTTTCCTCCCATATATATCGATGGATAGGAAAATTGTAATCTAGAGGGTTGATTATGGAAAATTTGAATGCCTTAGATAATTTTACAATACTATGTAAACTTAAATTCATGTTTATAATGTAAATAATAAAATATTAAGAAACGACTAGAAGATTTAGCTTTTCTTGTACATATATATATATATATATATATATATATATATATATATATATATATATATATATATATATATATATATATATATATATATATATATATATATATATATATATATATATCAAAGTTCATATTTTCATAAAAGTTTATCTCCATAACCTTTTGGTGTTTTGGACGACATACCTAGTCCGGATGAAGGGGTTGGATGAGGAGGCTGAGAAAGTTTCCAGTGACGAGTGCAACCAAACAAAATTTCTCTGGCGCCACACTGCAAAATAAAATAAAAAACATTATAATACCTGCAAGACCGTTAAGAATTGTTGTAAAAAAAATTAATTACAAATGAACCTCATCATCATTCATCTTCGTCTCGGCTCAACCACAATAAAAAAATAACAGAGTAGTAATGGTGTGTGGCTCGACTCAACGACAATCACAAATGAAAAAAGCAGTAACAATGCTCGACTCAACCAACCAAAATCACAAATTAACAAAGAAGTAAAAGTGCTCAACTCAACCAACCACAATCACAAATTAATAGAGCATAAAACTTCACAATAGGGTATGGCCTGTCATAGATAAAATAGTTTTTTCAGTCAAATATTTGTTCAGCTTAAAAACTAGTTCAACCGAGTTATTTGTTCAACCAAACTATTTTTTTGCTGATTTTTTCAACTTGGAAAAAAATTTGTTTAACAGTCGCTATTAGTCTAAACAACCAAAATTTCGGCCGAAAAAATTTAGAAAATTCATCTTATTAAATTTAGAAAATTCGGCCCAAGAAATTTTTTGTTTGGCTGAAAAATTGAGATTGTGAATTTTTCAAGGGCGTTTCTCACAAATGTGTAACCCAGTTTCACGTTTTCACCCTCTTGTTTTGACCATCATGATTTGAGAGGATGCCACATCAGTCACATTAATCATGGAAAATGGATTGGCCACCTGATCATGATGAATAACGCTCTAGACCAGTCAAGGTGTAACTCATATTAAGGGTTGAATAGGTCAAAATGAAGCACTAGTTGGATATTAGGTTGCATTATAATGAGGCCACTAGGAGGAAACTGAGGGGTTTAATTCTATTTTAATGAATTTTGTTCATAGTTGGGCATAATATCTATGAGTGGATAGAGAGAGTATAGAAAAAATAATCTTTGTGTTCTATATCATTTCACAAGACACAACTCTCACTCCTTTGTATTCTCACTATTTTCCATTCAAAGAGAGAGAGAGAGAGTAAAGCAACCTCACCTTCTAGATGGGTTTTCTGCTAAAAAGGTTTCCCAAATCATATATTACTATCTTATAGTTTATTAATGATTTTTTTCCCTATTTTCTACATTTTATATTTTTCATGCATAAGCAGAACATAGTAACTTAATAATATATAAATCTAACGAAAAATTAACCCTTACAGTATATGTTCCATTTTTTGGTATCTTTTTATTAGAACTGTTGTGACAAACTATCCAATGGAATATCCATGAACTTTTATGAATTTTATTGGTATCAAAGTAGGTGTCTTTAGTTATATTGTGGGAATTTATATGGAATCCAAATTGGTTTAAGTACAAATTCATAAAAACCTAGCCATAGCTAGCGAATTTATTAAAATTCCTTGAGATTTGGCAAAGGAAATGTTCTTAGGGATAGAAGAATAGGTTGTAGAAAAAAACTGTGATATGAAATTCCTTATGTAAACTCTAGACAATAATATTGAAATTAGAGAAGGCAAAGGTTTCAACTCAATGGTTATATCAGAGAGAAAATCAAGGAATCATGAAGAACCATAGAAGGAGTGTATGAAAGAACCTAAAAGGGAACAAATTTGTTTACGTGTCATCAACCATTCACACTTCTTGTTCAAGACTAAAGAGAAGGTCAGCATCAAGCTATATGAAGGTGAGATTGATGCACAGGTGCTTCACTGGGGAAATAATACTATACCACGTGCATTCATATTGGGGGATATATATTGAGGAAAAAATGACATTATATATTGAGCATATAATAGGGGGTAAAGGGTTTTTTATATTGGCAGGTATAAAAATGGAGCTCGGAGTTAATGAAAAAATATAAAGGGGTATAAAAAATGTTAATGAAAAGATGGATACCTACAATATCTAGTGAAACTAGGGGTTTCTTAAATTGGGAAGGTATATTGGGTTCATATTGGTAGGGGGTTAAATAATGTGATTTTTAGAGGTATTTTCCAATATGTAGTCAATTTAAGGGTATTGTTTAGTATGCCATCAATGCACGTCATATGTTAGAGGTTCATTGAGTGAAGCCCTCATGGATTGATGCTTTGAAAATAAATCACTATTTATAATTGTTAGAGGTTTATTTTAGCATTCATTACATAAAGGAAGACCATAAAATTTTTTTCACCCATTTCAAACTAAGAGGGTAGTGCCCTAACCTTCTGGGAAATCCATATGGAAATCCTGAGGCTAGAGAAATAACCTCTAATGACTAAATAGGAGGTGGTATCACTCCTCCGGATCTCTAAGGCTGAGGAAGAGTCTGACTGAGGTAACCACAAACTAGTCTTTTAGTTTGGTAGCTAGCCCTACCAGGTCATAGAGGGCTCTCTCCAAGGGTCACAGCCAGGAGTGCTGGATAAATTAGGGTTTTAGTCTAGATTTAAAGTGCAGAGGGTTGTTTTATTTTATTTTGGTTGGGTAGTCACAAGGATGGGTGATTTAGGTTAGAGGGACTAGATCAGGGCAAATGAGATATGATTGCATACATTCAAAGGGGCAAGATAGGTATGAAGATTAACACTTAAAAGGTGATTTGATGAGATGGTTTAAGATTGATGAGGAGTTAGGAAGAGCACAAGAGATGTATTCTTCCTAAACTAAGGAAAAATGGACAAAGTATGATAAATTACCAAAAACAAAGCATGATCAAACATGTATTCTACCTATCCACTTGTAAATTACCATATAACAGACATGGAATCGTTTATGAAATGATAAAAAATTCATACAAATGATCACAAAGAAGAAACAATGCTAAAAATTCATACCACATGTATCGTAGAAAAATAGTTGCAACTCAACTATTGAAAATTTTCCAAAATTTGATACAATAGTCTCTAATCACTAGTATAGCATCCCTACTGAATCCAACCTATAAAATGACTAAGAAAATACATAATATAGGCCTAAAAGAAACTCATCCTAGGCTAAGGGGTCGAATCCATGAGAGGAGGAGCAGTTGCAATAAAGGCTAAACTGGTCAAAGTGACTCATCCCTCACTCTAGCAAATTGATTCATTACATGCCACATAGGTCATTTAACTGATGTATCTACCCTAGATAAAAGTAAAAACATAATAATTACATCATATAGATCTATTAAATAAGTAAAACTTGAATTTCCCATAGGTAAAAGTCAACTTGGAGTGAAACAATGAAAATAATGGAAGACTATCAAATGCGTAGCGACCTAGTTAAACGCATAGTGACCTGGTCAAACGCGCAACGTCCTTTTCAAGATGACTTTTGACTACCTTCCCGATGTCCAAATCTAGCCCATAATAGCTCATTGGAAAAATTATCCTGTTGAGTTTCCAAAACTTCCCTTGGTTTTCAAAATGGGCTTGATTTTCCCTTGTAAAATTTCAATCTCCCAAGACTACTCAAACACACAGCGACCAGGCCAGAAAAGAGGTAGAAAGGTGATTTTTTGGTATTGTTTGACCCTTTTGGCTTACCAGTTTTGCTCCAAATGCTTAGAAAAATTATAGGGTGAATGTCCTCATCATTCTGAATCCAAAAATTCTGACCATTTTCTCATTGGATGCTCCAAAAAAGAGTGAAACGTCCAAGGTGTTGCACATTTGACCATGCTGACTGTGCCAAAATTTCTCAAACAACACAACAAAACATATCTTGCGAAAATTATTCAACAATGGTCAAAATTGGCGGGCTAATAGTTGTCTATATGTTTGAGGCATGGAGTGATGCCTCTAAAAGTATATCCAACCTCTTTTTCTCCTCTTGCTTGGTCAAGGCCTCAATTTTTGCATGAGCTCTTTTGAGCTTGGCCCTTGCAATTTTGTCTCTCATGGCATAGTGCTTCACCATCCTTATTTGAATATAATTTTCCTTCTTGGCCTTTTCTAGGAGGTTCTCCAGATGACCTTTCACCTTCTCAAGCCAATATTCTCGGTTTTCATTTACCATCTTGGCAAATTTCTCATTCAAGGTGAGCTCATTGGCTAGTTCTACCTTCCTTTTCCTTTCTTGCTCCAAAGCTCTCTTTAGGCCTCTAGTCCTTGGCCTTCTTCTTAGCACATGTTCATCAAGTTTCTCACTATACTACCCATATGCCTCTTCAAGTAAGGCCTTAGCCTTTTAAGCCTCTCTCTTTGCCTTTTTCAGCTGAATCTCCATGAGCTCATGTTTGACCTCAAACTGCCAGTTTTCTTGCTTATAGTAGGAAATGATCCATTTGGCCCTTTGCAAGTTAACCTCAAGCTCACCTATGAGTGCATTCTTCTCCTTGATGACAATGGTTGTGCTTTTACTGTCATCATTCTCATCTAAGTCAATTAACTGAAAATCATGCTCTATCTCATGGAGGTTTTCTTCCTGTTGCTAGATCTCTGCCTCTAAAAAATTTTCCTTACCCTTCTGTACCTTCTTTGTCGATGAAGAAGGCAAGGCCCATCCCACAATCAATGGGGAAAACACTTGCCTATGCCCTCTCTGATAGGTATGTGCCAAGGTACCTAGACCAACCCTTTTGGGCTTGCTGCTCTCACCATGCTCAATATGCTCTTGCCTAGTGCGTTCATCTCTACGAGGTGAATGAATAGTCTCATGAAATCATGATGATGGAGGTGATTTTGTGGCTAACTCATCAGATGCAGATGAATGATGTATGTACTGAGGTGCAGGAATGGAAGTGGATGGATGAGAGGATGAAGGTGCCTCTTGGCCATGTTGAATAAGTGGGACTGTGAAAATATGTTACTAGGGTTTGATTTAGAAATGACATCAAACACCTATGAAACCCTATGTAGATCAACAATGGAGGGAAGGAGTAAATATATTTTTCCACCTACCTCATTTATTGAAGTGTGTGATGAACAATTTCGAAACTTGGTGGCGATGGAGGACATTCTGGCTTATCTTTTCTCCTTCCAGGGAAACGCACAGCAACCCAGGAAAACATGCCCTTCAACTATAGGAGCGCAACACCGTTATAAATTGCACTGGAATCCCTGTCAAACGCGCAGTGACCCAGTCAAACATGTGGCAACCTGGTTAAACACGTCCTCCAACTTGAATATTGATTTTGACTGCCTTACCAGAGTCCAAATTGAGCCCATGATATCTTGTTGGAAATTTCTCTCTCTTGGCTACACAATGGACCTATCAAGCACTGAAAATGATCAATTATAGCCCCTGAAAAATCAATTCTCCCAAGACTGGTCAAAAAGTGCAGAATGAGGGTGAAAAAATGAAGTGTACTCTTGCAGGAAACTTTCGGAGGTCTTACACAACTCAAAATTGAGCCTCGGATATATAATTGGAAATATATTTATCTCTGGTTATCATTTGACTCATCAAGAAAATCATCTGGACACTCCAGCTAGGAGAAAAATTTATTTTCTCAAAGTTATGCCAGAAGTGCAGTAGCTCTCTTGTAGCAACTGTATTTTTGACATTTCTCTAAAACCATGACACCTGTGTAAAACGTGAAAGAGGTTTTTCATCCTTGGCCTATTATGGACAAAAAAATATCTCATTTTTTCCAAATTCATCCCTGTTTGGTCTAAAACATAGTTTGAAGAAAAATCGGCCCTATGTGTGGCAAATGATTTGTCCCTTGGAATGACTTCTTGAAAAATTATGGAGACATGATGTTTATGAGTTGGAATGTCCTCATACCTGCTGAAATGACCTCCCTTATTCCTCCTCTACTCAAATGTCTCTAATTCCATAGCCAATCCTAGCTCAATGGGAGAGGAAATTAGGGTTTAGTGCTTGTGGAAAATGATGATTTGGACACCCTTGGGAAAAGACAAATACCTTTGGCATTCACTTAATCCTTTGAAACTTTACCCTTTCACTCAACTATTTCCTTTGACAAATTGATCTTTTAATGGTATGGCATCTTTGGAAACCTGAGCTAACAGCTTGGGATGGTGAAATTATTACATTTGAAAGACATAAAATTACATAATGAAATAAGCATTTCTCTTTACAAATCATCTTCACATGGTGAAGGGATGTTATTTGATCACCCTTTGTTGTTCTTATGCAATGGAATGGAACCTTGGAAACCCTAATAGACCTAATGAGACCTTGAAGGACTGAATTTCAAGATGACATAATGACCTCATAACTGATACAAATGGCATGATAAAAATAACTTTATAGATGATGTACAATCAACAAGATATGAAACTATGCCAGAAAGTAATCACATTTAGGGAAGAGTGATGTTTTTCGACTAGGACTACCATCAGTGACTAATATTTTTCATGACCCAGTGGAATGATAAAAAAATTCTAAGTGGGACCCTTAAAATGATATGAAAAGAGGATTTTTGATCACTGATGGCAATATGCAAATACTGACTCTAATAGGAGGATTGCAAAAATCTCATAAAATCCCAATTCTACTCTATCAGGTATGTAAAGGAATAATGGATCCAATGTCATTACTTCAAGAAAATATAGGAGAAGTGTGTACAAGAGTATACCATAGAATTCAGGAAGATGGAAATAATATTGGGTATCTTTCCGAGGAACCCAGACATGCTCCTCAAGTATATGGGGGTTCTACACAGCCATATATGGAGGTAAGTGCATTTGTTCAAACCTAGTACAATGGATGAGGCTTGTGTATAGGCACAGTACTTGGAAAACATATGCCAAAAGAAAGGGTGATTAAGTGGGTCAAACAAAAAGGAACACCAAGAAACATCCAAATAAAGGAAGAGAAAATGGAATGGGGGAGCAAAAAAGGATAGTAGCCAGAACACACTAATGCAAATATCCCAACAACCACTATGATTGTTACAACATCGATGGTCATACATAAGAGAAGTGATGGAAATTACATCTAGAAATCAAATTAAAGAATCAAAACAAGGATAGGAAGAGTAAAAATCTCATCGCTATAGATTTGGGAAAAAAAGGTGGGAAGTAACTGAAATGTGGATGAGAATATTGTTTACAAATCAATGTGATATGAGTGAACATGAGTAACCTTCAATGATAGGAAGAGAAGGAGATAACTAAAATATTCCATATAATACATAGGTCAAGAAGATGAAAATCAATGCTCAATTTGACCAAGGATGATATGTGAATTTCATTGTAGTAGAGGAAGTCAGAAAATTGGGATTGGAATTTCATGATCATCCAAGCCCACATCCCTTAGGATCAGTAAATAAGGATGCCAAAATAAAGGTAACAAAATAGTGTGAAACCAAACTTTTGCTATTAATTATGATTTTATTGATAAAGTAAAACTTGATGTATTTGGAGTGGTTTTTGGAATTCCCTATATGTAAATGCATGATATAATATTCATGTGAGGAGACAACCAACACCACCTCATCAATTAAGCAAAATCCTTCACCATTAATGTGTGCAAGGAGTAATCATCTCTAACAAGAAATATGTGTTACCTTTTTTAAGAGAAAATAAATCAATAGAGGCAATTGTAGAAACTATCAAAACAAGGTGTTATTTAACCAAGTGCCTCACCATCTGGCTCACCATCATAATTGTTCCTAAGAGAGATGAGAATTAGATAATGTGTGTTGTTTTAAGGCATTGAAAAAAATAATCACTACAAGGAAAATACCTTCTAGCAAAGGTTATGGCAGAGGTTTTTAATGTTATAAAATTGATAAAAATTGTAAGAAAAATATCCTCTAAAACATCGTTTTGTGATAGAGGAGGTTTTAACAAAACCTCATCACAACTAAAAAAATTCTAGACAATCATATTTTTTTTTGGTGCACTTCATGGAATAAGTAGCATTGATGCACTACATATACAAAAGCACTAGGCGACATATTTAAATAAAACCATCAAGGAATTGAATGAAAAGAACATCGGTGCATAGTATATACTACACCAGTTCTATTATATCAGATAGCCCCAGGGTGTTCTTGTAAGGAACGACAATAGGGCATACAAAAAATAATTGTTGTCCTAGTCTATTTTTAAACTTGCGGCGCCAATGTATATCATTTGTACAAATGCCTTGGTGCATTATTTATACAAAAGTACCGTGTTATTTTTTTTCCTAATACATTGGGCTAGAAATAATATTTTGTAGCATCAAGTTGTTAGTTATATGAAAGCATATGTTCATTGAGATTTACAATGCACCAGGGAGTTAATCTCAAATAATACTGGTGCTTGAAGAAATAAAATCCTCGGTGTTGTCATTTTCATAAAAGGAAATAGTCATGCAAGAAGATGTCATCATGGTGCTTTATATAAAATAACGCATTGACGTGCTTTTATGTTATAGATGCACTGATTTTTTGAATGAAATTTTCTCTTTTTTTTGGAAAAATCGACCTGTGACAGTGTAATTATTGTAATTTTTCAAATTCATTATTTATCAAAAAATAAATATATATCTTAGAAGAATCTTCATATAAATTAAAATTTGATTAGTGCATTTGTATATGATGTTTAGATTAATTTGTTATATTATCATATTTTACATCTCTTCATTATAATATTTAATCAGTGGTGTAACATTTCACAATTCCATTGGACAACACAACAGAGTAAATTAAAATGAATTTTATTATATATCAATAAGAGACTCTTTGTAATACAAAATGGGATTGTTATTGGTAACCCCTTGTATTTCAATTGGGACACTATGTCCATTAAATTAAACAAAATGTTTGAGTTTCACAAACAATTATTTCAAAAAATACAACAGATTTCATTGATATCCAAATAGATCATCATTCTTTGTAGGAATTATTGTCAATGCCTAGGCTACTTCCATGACATGGGTTATTTGGAGGAAGTTTTTGTTGATTCCATCGATTGTTTTCATCTTCTTCATCTTGTTCCATCTGCAAACATAAAAATAAAGTGTAATGAGTGTATCTACCTTGATAAGAATAATTAAAATTGAAATAAATAATGTAAATCAAATAGCAGTGTACCATAGCAAGAAGTGACTCATAAAATGCGCACATGGTTTGAAAACCAAGCCTCATGCCTTGTTGCAACAAGTCTTCTATTGGCTAGTTCCATACTTTGTTTCCTGAATGTTTTAAACCCCATTATAAATCATAGATTTAATATAAAGGATTTTTTTTCTATTAATTATAAACTCAGAGAAGTAAAACAAGATAGATACTTACAAGTTCCATAATTAATTTTTTATATGCCAACATATACTCACAACGCTTCTTTAACCCAATGTCAATCAATTCTTCTTATGGCTCTTTTTTGTATGTTAACACCCATTTGAATACATTCAAGGATGGTTGATGTAAAATAACTTAAAATATACAAAAATCAAACCTTGATTTGTTATAAGGAGATATTAACAATTACTCACAAACATTGAAACCAACCATTTTCTTCCTTGTCGTCCTGTTTTATCTGCTAAATGAGTTCCATCTTGATTTCTTTTCTGCAAGAAAATACTTGAAAATTAATGTTTAATGCTAAATTATTTTTTATATTTACAAAGTCAATCATGATTACATACACTTAGAGCACCTTGTTATTGAGATGGCTCATCTTATGATGCAATTACATCCATTTCTTTGACCATCTCCTTATACACTTTTTTGGACATTCCTATTGGCATGCTTCGCATATCAATGCATTGATCATTTTGGATTTTCATAATCTTCCTAGAAAAAGTAATAAAATATTTTTATAATGATATATGAAAACTAAATATAACAAAATTGATATTAATAAATGAATGGTGTGTAGTAATATATAAATATAATTCTAGAAAATCATTTTATATAATTAGGAATATTACCTATGTTGTTGTATGTTTTTGTTGTTGCAAGTCTAGCATGTCTCATTGACCATTGCTCTAGAAATGCTTCCTGTAGTTTAGCTATAATTTGGTTCTTAGAATCATTAGATTGATTTTTTTATTGTAAGGAAAGTACATCTATAAGTTCTTTCCATTAGATCCCTCATACTTTCGTAAAAAAAATTCCCCCTTTCATTAACCTCCAACCCCACTTCAAATGAGTTAAGGATCAATTCATCATCATTTACATGTTTTATAAATTTTCTTTCCTTAGAACGACATTTATCCTTTCCTTCGTTGTTGTTCCATGTAGAGCATTAAAGGTATATGAATTAATAGATGATTTGAAACATGTTATCTAATATTCTTATTGATGTAGCCATATGGCTGCAAAACCAAAATTGATGTAGACCTAAGACTGAGTCTGCTCAATCCCAGCATTTCAGTCTGTAAATAGTGTGCCCTGGTTGAAAACCGCACTCCGTCATAGCTCATAAAACCTCTAGTCAGTCTTTTTAAAACCTACTTTAAAACTTCTTTAAGAAAACCCGTTTTATTCATCAATTTCTTATATGCGGTAATAATCTTATCATACTAGTTTTATAAAGGAAAATCTCAATTTCCACACATCCTAATCATTGGATCCAAACCTAGGAACTTTGGTTGAAAACCCAAATTGAAATTCTTCCACAAGAGCTTTTAAATGTTTAATGCTTGACCTTACCTTTATTGACCTTCGCCTCTTTATATGACCACTATACGTGACCGCAGCTTCCCATCACAAATTCCTTCACAAACGCTCCAAACACTTTATCTGCAGCAATAATTCCAACTAAAAGAAATTGCTCCAAATCACCTTCACCACTACTATATTTCAATATTTAACACTTCCTCTATGCTGACTCCCCAACGCATCTCCAATTCTGCCAAGAGCTGTAATACCCCTTCATAGCTCGATCTCTCCTCACAATTTCTCCCTCTTTATTGAATTCATAAATGCATATTTCAATGTCGCACTTTAATACCTTATGCCAACTTCAATATCCTTAACTCAACTCAGCGTTGGTTCCTCCTCGCTTGCAACACATTCTTTACAATCTTGTTAATACTTGCAATGTAGTCTTCTCAAACAAATCTCAGTGCAGCTTCCAACGGAATGTCCACATGCACTAGGTCAAACATTGCTTCGCACAGATCCACACACAATGATATGAATTGATGATTGAGTAGTTGGAAACGATACCAGCAATAACTTCTTTATGCCCTTATGTTATCTCCACCAACTCAATATTCTTCCAGCGGATAATAACAACATCCTTAAATTCGTAGTGATCCAATCCAATCCACGCAGGTATTTAGAGGCTTTACCTTCTGTTCATGCTTAGAAACATCTAACTTCAACAAAATTTGAACTCTCTAACAATGATTTCAGGCAGATATGGCATCAATAATAGTGACTACAATTAACTCCAGGTTGATCCATCCACCATTACAATAAGGATCTCAACTTATATATATGCCTTACACACAAATTCCTAAACAAACATCTCAACACTAATAATGCAAAGGAAACTTAAGAAGGTTTCACAAATGTCGCTTGACACACAAAAATCATATTATTTCTGTGGATTAACGGTTTAATGCAGTTTTATACTTTCTCTGTGCACACAATATATATTCACCCTCACGCACATTGTGTTTTTGTATTTTCATTAATATAACAGAATATAATTACATAGGAAAGTAGCCATACTCGTAAGGCCCAATCTACAGCCCCAGGCCAACCTCTCGAATGCTTCAAATGCTTACAATATATACAAAGAGAAATCTAAACTAATTTTAGTTCAGATCTAGCAATCTCTCAATTTCTCCTAAAGCTTCTCCCAGTTCCATTCATTACTCAACCAAAATCTTATATTAGACCTCTAGATCCCTAAAATCCTTATGAGATCTCAACTAGCCTAATTCTCTCATGTTCTCCTACATTCGAGAACATCTACAAATACACCTCCCAATATTTAATTAAATCCTATTTTAAATCACTCAAAACATTGAAAATTACATCAATTAAATTCTTAGGGAACCAACTCCCTTGAAAACACAAGGCCCCCTAGATTCTACTAAATGTACAAAATTTGGAACCATGTTGCTCCTGCATCACTTATGTATATTATTAATGATAATTAAAAAAAAAATCATATTGAATAGTATTTTTTCATTCACCTTATTCATCATTCTACAATTTTTCTATCAAGCCTTTACACTTTTCTGCACTTAAATTAAAAATAATCTTATCAACCTTGTCCATTTTGTGGCTCTGCATGACACACACCAACCAATACATATTAGTTAAACTTACGTATAGTTCAAACATATTAATTTTGTAAATAATTTACAAAGAATTCGTCTTCTTTGCTTGTTTTGATGTGCTATCATTGTGTTGATCAATATTTTTGTTATTTGAGACCTTCAGGGACATTGTTTATCAATATAAAACCTATACCATTCAATACAAATGCCATTAAATATATTTTACAAATAAAACAAATAATTATAATCCAAAATAATCTTTGGTAATTGGTGCATTTATTTGAATAAACCATCGGTGTGTTTTTAATATTAAACACATTGGGCATTAAATTGTTCAACATCATCATGGAAAATTAATTCTTAAAAAAAAAAATTATGACAGTGTGATTTATATGGCTAAACGCACCATAATGATTTAATGGTTCTATTTGGAAGAGAGGCGTTGATGCAACATATTACACCGAGAGCAATGACGAGCAGCCTAGACATAATCAAAAGTATTATAATATATTGGTATGTTGTATTACACGGGGAGCACTAGTGCATTATATTACATAAGGAGCACCGTGAAACATATAACCGTTTTAAAAAAATGGAGAGGGCCAACAGGGTTTGAATCTAATTCAATAAGTGATTCCCCTACTTTATATGTTAAATACCATATATATAGTAAGCACACAAACCAGTTAAATCTAAAATGTCTAAATTGAAAAGCCCCAATTGTGAAGTGGTAGAGGAAGTTAAACCCTAAGGTGAAATTTTGCATGCATAAGCAAGGGTTTAAGATAAGTATTGATTTTTTTCCCTGAATTTTAATTAAATTTAAATAGAAATAGAGATCCTAAAAAATTTACTAGTCAAATCTATAGTAAATTTTCTATTATACACAGATTTTATATATATATATATATATATATATATATATATATCTTCTTCTTCTTCTTCTTCTTCTTCTTAATTGTGAATAAATCTAACAAAAATTATAAAATATTTTAACATTAAAATTTAATATTTTTTTCTATCGAGGGTTTTTGAGTGAATCACCATACCTTTCAAATTTTGATCGTTTAGTGGATCCAAAATATTTTTCATCTCCAAAGTGTTCCTAGTATGTCTCTCTTGCAAACTATCACTTATTTAGTTAAACCCTAACAAAAATTGTAAAATATTTTATTAGAAAAAAAACAATAAAGTTTAGGAATTTTACTATTTAGGTTTCTGAGTGAAGCACTGTATATTTCAAGTTCTGATCTTCTGAATAGTTTTGTTGCTCCAAATAATTATGATATTGCATAGTGCTCCTGGTATGTCTCTCTTGCAAATCACTCCCTTCGAATTTTAGCTAAAATAATGAAATGTTGAATAACATTTTACTATTTAAAAGAATTTATGAAATTAGAATTTGAAAAATCAATTGTAGCTCGTTTATGATTTAAAAAAAAAAATTAGTTTTTTTTCAATTCCTCAGCACATCGGTGCATTCTAGAGTACAAAGCACTGGTGCATTTATAAAACAAGAGCACAAACATTGTTTGGGCACCAAATTTTTTCAATGCACTCAATTCATTTTTATTTTTTTAAATCCAGAAACAGGTGCATAGTGGTGTTGTTTTTTTTTTACATCATCGATGCATCTTTGTAGAAGAGCACCAATATGATAACATATTTCTTTTTGGAATGCTGGAAACCTATGAAGATATTATTTCAACGCTCGAATGTTGTTATTTTTTAAATTCATTGGTGTGCTTTGTTATGATAAGCACAACAGTTGGGTTTCAAAGCTATCTGAAATTTTAATTTCACATAAAATGGCATATTAATCTCAAATTATCCTTTATGATGCATCCACATGAATTACAATAGTTCATAGTACACATTTTCCGCTTAAAGTTGCCTCATTCTTGAAAAGTGGTTTGAAAACTATATTGAAATTTAGATTGTGGTTATATGGTTCTCGAGATTAATTTTATATATGCAAACAGAATTTTATTTTTGGTTTTTCTCAAATGCAAGGAAAAAAATCTCAGTCATAGCAAATGGCAAATCCTTCAAATTCCAACTTGCTCCATATTTCTGATCAAATTCCTTCACGAAGTTCTTCCTTTCCATCTCCAGTAAGTTTAGATTTTATTTATGTTATGATTATCTAATTGACTTTTTTTTAATCCATGTCAATTTGAATAAAAAAGTATCCAAATTTGCAGGATCCTGATTCAAAATCAAGTTCAAATGAAAAAAATGTTCCTCCATTTCAAAAACGTTAGAAGCTCTTATCAGGAGCAACATATCACGAGTAGTTGGTAGATGAAAATGGATAGGGTCTTCACCTTGCCAATTAGAACATGTCATCTTCCAATTGTAATATTAGGTCAACGATGATAATACTTGTTTGGTATAATGTAATTTCAACAAACTAATTTTATTGACTTGCTTACTAATATCATTGATATTGTACTAATTACATTTAATCTTTTTTGAAATTATAGGGATTCCAGTGATAATGAGAGACCCACCTACCATCTTCCAGTGCACCCTACTACAATGTTAACTCGAGAGAAGGTTGCATTAAGAGCAAGACTCAAAGAGGAAGGATACAAATAATGGTTAAATCAACCACCTATTCAATTCCCACTATGTCCAGATTCACCAATTAGGAATGAATACAACAATAGTAATTATTTATCACAAGTTGGAAATGGAGGCAATCAAATAGAGGTTAGTTTGGATGATTACCTACGGGATAGACTGTCATGGAGGCAATGTTATTAAATGCATTCCAGAATGATGAGCTAGGAGATGATGCTCATATCATTGATACCTTATTCGAAAGCCTGAAAGATTCTTCCACCACCCCTCTCTTTGGACCAGGACACAAGTCAAAGTCTACTCTGATGGGGAAAATGATGTTTTTGTTCAATGTGAAAGAAAAGTTTGGAATGTTGAACACATGTTTCTTAGAAATATTGAGGTAATTGACCTACATGATTGATCAAGCTCCTTATATTTTGTCACACAATTAAAATTAAAAATGGTTTATTTCATTAATGTTAAATATTGTCATTGCACAACTATATAACCCACCAACTGCAGGATATTCAAAGATAAGGTTCTTTCGAGTGATAATGTCTTTCTGGGTAGCTACGAAGAGGTAAAGAAATTGCTGAAATTGTTGGGTGTTGAGTACATATCATATCATGAATGTATGAATGATTGTATTATATATATAAGAGAATATGTAGACAAAGAGATATGTCTAAAATATGGGCATGAAAAGTATTGTAACTAAAATAAAATGGGTAAATCACATGGTCCTCCTCATAAGATATTAAGGCTCATTCCTATAATTCAAAAGATTCAAAGACTCTTTCATTGCAATGAATTAACTATGTTGCAGTGATGGCAGTCCTCACACAGAAGTGAGGCATGATTTATGTAAATCCCAACATATTCAATAGCCATGAAGAATATAGAGGATACATGGCCTTAAATATTCAAGGATGAAGTACAAATTCTACAATTTATCATTTCCATGGATGGCATCAACCCATATTCCCTCGAAATCACCAACTATTTTGTTTCGCCTATAATAGTGATGAATAACAATATCCACCCATAGTTGTCTATGAATAATGAACATCTTATGTTGCCTCTCATAGTCCCTTGTATAACGTAAGTGAAGAATATGGAAGTCTACTTAGAGCCATTGGTAGATGAATTGAATGAATTATGGAAAGGGATACATGTGTACAATGTATCAAGATCCATCACAACATAGAGGAGTTTTACATTATATGGCATATGTGCTTACACCATACATGATTATATAGGCTTAGGAGTTTGCTTTGGCAAATTACATTCTTATTGATTTTTTTAGTAACAATATTTTTTCACATATTAATTTAATTCACTATAATTGTTTAGATTTTCATGGTCGCTAACATGTCTGCCTGTATACAATAATTTTGCAGGTCTTGTAATAAAAGGGTATCATGGATTTAAATGTTCTAGACCTTCTAGGAAGGTTAGGTGTTCCAACCACCTTATATAAGAACACACTTACATAAGAGAAACATCCACTTTCAATGGTAAACCAGAGAGAGCCCAAAGGATTTCAATAATGACACCAATTGAATCATGTAGAGAATATGAGAGAGATAAGGAGAAGGAGTTTCTAGAAATGTTTGATTCAAATGAGGAGCCTATGTTTGATCATCCAGAATTCTTCAAAACCTATGTTGATAAATTTCCCATTGGGATGAAAATGAAATTTTGTCTTTTATGAGCTCCCATATTGGGAGCATCTTAAGATTTGCCTCTTATTAGATCCCATACATATATTTTAAAATGGTTCATATTATTTATGGAGGCACATATAATTGAAATAAAGTGACACATTGACTATCAGTAGAGATATTATTTCTTTAAAAACTAAAAAGAAACATTGGCCAAGACAAGAAACTAGAGGAGAGGCTGGTCCTCTCGGTCTTTCAAAGAAGGTGATGTCCCATGGATTTTAAAGGAAAATTAAGAGAATTTTGAGGTCTAAAATGGGCCTCCTAAGGAAATTATAAAATAATAGTGGAAATAATAAAATAAGATTATATTACATCATCAAATTTTAAAGGGAAAAAAGAAAAAAATAATTTCGCAACTCGTATTTTCAAGTTATCGCCCTATGGGTTTACTCACATTTTGAGCGGAAACACTCGTTGGATGCAAAATTTGATTCCTCATCCAAGAAGTGCCCATGTTGCATACTTTCGATGGACCCTACTACAAGAAAAATGAGAAAAACATGAAAAACATGATTGCAATCACATTGTTTCATTTGTTTCTAATCTTTCATGTAGCAGGGTCAGCTGAAAGTATGCACCATGGGTACTGCTTGGATGAGGAATTAAATTTTGCATCCAATAAGTACTCCCGCTTGAAATTTGAGTAAAACCTTAGGGAGATAAGTTTAAAATACGAATTGAAAAAGTAGTTTTATTATTTTAATATTTTTTAATATTTTTACTTTTTTATTCCTAAAATGGTCAATCATTCCCCATGGTTGACATCATCATATTGAATCCTATTGGTTCTTATAAAGTTTATTTTCGTTGTACATTTTTCTTAGGGGGCCCATTTTAGACCTCAAAATTCCCCTAATGGATGATATTTCTTTGGCAAAGGAATTTATAATGAGTGTGAGGGTGCATTGTTTATATGGGTTTTCATTATGACACTGCTTCACTGTGGAAGACCGTTTGTTGGGGTTGAAATCACATGACCATTTGAACCTTCTAAGAGTACTTATGTCAAAAGCATGATTTTTTTATTTTTTATTTTTATTTTTATGTAATGAGATATTTTATAATTAAGTTTTGTATAATGTACTACTTACTATGTAGTTTCATTATCCTTTGCTCGTGTGTGGGTGTGTGAAGCATGACTTCCCTCAAGACCTTTGACGTTCCATATCTAAATTATTTGCATTTGTACATTAGATCACATCAAAGGAGAATCATATGGCTATCATTCTACGGTGGTGTCAAGAGATAGCTGAGATTGTTTGTATGTTTGAGAAGGAACTACCAACAAGTTTCATGGACTTGTAGTTTCATCTTCTAGTTCACTTAGTAGATGAGGTTGAATTAGTTGGGGTCGTTTCTTGTCATTGGATTTTCTTCTTAGAGAGGTACATGAATAAATTTAAAGGTTTTTATCGACAAAGGGAAAAACCTGAGGGGTCTATGGAAAGGGTGCATATATCATATGAGTCTTTCTATTATGTTAGTGATTACATCAAGAAGATAAAAAACCCACCAGATGCAATGATTTGGGATGACGAAAGGGATGAAGACAAAAGAGAAGGGGAGCTTCTTGAAACAAATATAAAGAGGTGGATGGTAAAGAGTTAGTGTAGGATTTTCATTTGCATAGTAACTATTCACACAGAACTTCATATTAATGCATATTTTGATCTCATACATATTATATATATGTTGGTTTGATTTCATCAACAAATTTAGAAATTGGCACCATCAACAAATTCATTCTTTACAATATGGAAGCGACACAACCGTGGGTTGTATTGTACGAAGAGAAGAGGATGAAATGGGATAGTGAGAGGAAAGAATTCAAATGCTTGAATGGTAGAAGTGTGCCTTATCCTAATCATTTAAAATAAAATATACCAATGAAATGCCCTAACATTTTGGTTGTTGATCAAGTCAAAGAGAAATACGGTGCATCTGTTCATTACCTGTGTGTTTTCGGGAAAACTAGTGTCCATGCAGAGCTGCTAGTCCCACTAAGACTGGTAGCTATCTTAGAAATAAACAAACTAAAACTACTTTCGTTTTCCTTTATGAGAAGTAGATAAGAGGGGAAAAAAGGAGACCAACCTCTGTCTTGCGCTTGGTTCCTTGCTTGATTCCTCTCCCTTCTGATAGATCTTTGCCACTCGTTTCCTCGTCTACCCAGCTTGAAAGAGCACCTGTGGAATCAAAGTAGCATAACACTATCCAAGAACAGAGATCTACTATCACAAACAATATAGGACCAGATATATATTGACCACACAAATGCATATATCATCAATCATACAAGAATGTGGAGGAAAACTTGAATAGCTTTATTAATATCAAGAATAGCAAAGAGGATTACAACCAATTGTTATGACCCAGCATCATCCTCTCAGTAAGAAAGCCCTTCTTCACCTCATGAAAAGCTTAGATCACCCAACACTATGATGTTACACCAAGAAACCAGCAGCACTTCCTTGCAAGATACAAAAATTCCAGCCTTTGGATCTCTAGGATGAGGGATCCATATATAGATGATTGCAGGGAGGTGAGTCAGCTTCTGAGATTTGATTAATTTCCTCTCTTTGATAGTTCTTGATTCCACTTGGAGATTGATGATCGCTTACTCATTCCTGGGCAAATTCGGAGAGGCAAGTGTCACAGGATAAGTTTCTGGAAGATTCCATGATCATCCACCTCGCAAATTGACTCTGCTATTTGTCCACTCTTGCCCATCGTACCCCATAGAAGGGCTTTTCAGTATGCATCGCACCTCTCGTGTGCTTTTAGGTGGAATGCAACACACTTTGACCATGGAGCAGGTGAGATGGTCCAGCTTTGACTAGTTCTGAGTAGTTTTTCATGGAGAACTTCTGGGAGATGATGTAATCAGCTGACCTTGTTCTCTTAGGGGATGGAACAACACTTTTAGGGACTTAGGATTCCTTGGTTTATGGACATGTTTGATTGGGGTTACAGTGCCCAAAAATTTCTATAACAGTTGCCCCCTAAAGCATGAGTTCGTTAATCTTTTAATGTCGGGTGAAATGCTTTATCATGAGGATCCGAAGTTTTTTCGAGCTGGAAGGTGACCTATAATAAGATATAATACAATACATTATCTTCATAATATTTTCATGATCTAGCTGAGGCGGGCATTCCCATGCTTAGCTTTATAAATTCGTTTTCATGTACATAAGACAGACAATCGTCTGTGTGCAGACCGATGATTCTGGTAGAGCCATCATCCCTTAGATTGGATGATTATCTGTGCAGCAATGATGTACATTTGATGCCTTTATTTTCCTAAATATATATCGTAGCCCGAATGCATGAAACTAGATCTAGGGTCTTCAATCTCATTTGATCTTCACTCAAAGTACAAGTCGATCCTTGTGAGAGATGTTCTGGAGTCGAACATGGAAAGACATCACCTGATTACCAGCCGGTGATGTAAGCTGTTAACAGGCACGAGAGGAATCACCGATAATGATGATGACCCTCAAGGTATGACAATACAATTCGCATGGTGTGAAAAAGGGACTTGGTGTCGAACACCACGCAAAATCTTTCGGTCGAAGGACATTGATGTAAACCTGTCGCCGAAAGTGAGAAACTTGCCATTGAGGCATGCAAGCTTCAAAGTACTGAAAGGGTTGTTCCTAGATTGACTTCCTGGATAATGAGCTGATGTCGACAAGAATCGATCTGTCATAGGAGGGCCTTAATGAACCCCACATCTAGGACACGGAACGGAGCAAATGATTTTAATGGAGGTGAAAACGATATGATGATATAAGGTTCAGGGTGGCGGTCATGAAAGAATGGAGCGTACATGTATTGCAGTGGATGAGACACAGGTGAATTCTCTGAGCGACTTCTCTTGAACTATCGGCGACACTGACATGATGGATTGGTAGCGTTAACCCCAAATGTGGATGGTGTGATCGACCAATGGTGATATGACCAGTAAACGGAACAACCCAACCCAACTCGGATGCAGAGTGAAAGTGTCATGTTCAAGAGAAACTTGCTACCAATAAAGTTTCTTCAAGTTTTCTTCCCAATTTTTTCCTAGTCATTGCTGACTAGTTCCTCTTTATTTTTGTAAAGCTTGAGGAGGATAACATATTCTTGTTCTATAATTTTTCCTTCGGGCAAACCCATCACTATGTTTTAACGAGCCTAGCGATATTGAAACTCGTTCTTGTTTGTATGGACAAGTTTGTCGCTATTCAGTTTTAACGAGTTTAACGACAAAGATAACTCAGTCCTTTTCAATTTTAGAGAGTCTGAAAGGGACGTAAAGAAAACTCCAATAATCCTTTTTTGTCATATAATCCCTTAAGTCTGAAAAAGTATAAAATAATACAAAAGGGATGAATTTTCGGTAATTTTAACGAGCCGAACAAACAAGCGCTTGATCTTTTTGTGTAATAATCGCTCAGGTCCAAAAAGATTAAAATATAAAGGAGGGATAGCACTTCCAGTCACTTTAACGAGCTGGAGAGGCCAATTGCTTGGCAATCTTTTCATGTTTTACGAGTCAGATGAAAAGAGATTAAAGGAGACTCGTTTTTCTAGGAACGAGTGATAAACTTGGGTAGCAGCTGATTCCAGGTAAGGTTTGGAATTTTCCAATCACAGCAGTGTCACGAGGATGGCTAACAGGATCACTCTTCGCAGTTGTTCCTCAAAAAGGGTAAACAATCAAATGGAGGTGAATGATCGGCCAATATAGAGTGGAGGTGATAATGAGAACACAACCAAGGCTTCAAAGGCTGATGATAATGCATTCACGATGGTTATTTATCGGAAATTGGTTCATTTTTTAATGAATGAGCTTAAACTCTGGGGGAAACATTTTCTCACTGCTTATGTTTAATTTTTAACGAGCTTGAACTCCACATAAAAACTACTCGATCAAGTTGTATAATAAGGATGTCTCATCTAAGATGCCATTTTTTATGGAGCTTGCACCTTACAAAGCTTTGCCCCGCATCCTTTCTTTATGCAAGCTAGGAAACGACCAATCCTACGAGTTTAAAGGGTTAGAGGACCTACAAATTTAAAAAATAAATGGTCACTCTTCGCTTGCATGCCCCTAGGTATAGTGAAGTAGAGTTTCCAGGTTACCCCTCAATTTGCAGACAAAACATTTGTTTTATCAGGAAAGGCCTACCTTTTCCAGGCTACCCCTCAATTTGCAGACAAAACATTTGTTCTATTAGGAAAGGCCTACCTTCTGACAGAGGTATCTTATTCCGGTCTAATCCCATATCAAACCAGTCATATATCCTTCGCGGGAACCTACCCTATGCCCAAGGTTTTCCTGCCGAAACAGACCAGGGTGCATGCCCCCTGGGTTTCAGTCATGTCCTCCTGAATCACTCGTGCTCATCAAGTGGACGGACTAGGGATTGATGAGACATTCCTTGCGTGAAAAGACCATTCAGGGATGGTATTTGACTATTTTCTATGTGTGAGCTGGGGAATGAAAGTCGGTCTACGAGCTTGACCACTCTTCCTTCATGCAGAAAACACATTATTCTAAAGAACGAGGAGACAATGGCTCCCATGCAATAAATATAGTCGCGTCCAAGGAGTAGATTATAATCTAGGGGTCCTTGGACTACCATTACGTTCATGTGAACGGTTTTCCTTCTCAATGTTATTGGCACATTGGGAAGGATCCCTACCGGTCGATTGGTTCCTTTGTCAAAGCCTATTAGATTTCTCATTTCAGGGAAAAGCGATGGCAAACCAATCACTTTCCAAGCAGTTGATGAAAGGATACTCACAGAAGCCCCTTCATCTATGATGGTATTGGCCATGACCATTCTGTATATTTGTGCAATGATTCGAAATGGTACAGTAGCCGGTAAACGGGGTCTACCTAGTAGATTCCAATCGAAGGAAACAACTAGGTTGCTTGGAGGTGGGACTGAATAGACAGCCGGATATGACTCTGATGAACTTCCTTCCCGTGGTAAAGGAATGGGTAGACTGCCCCCATGTTCATCGGAGTCTGTGTTTATGAAGAGAATTTGAACAGTGTCGTTCTTGTTCTCTCTGGTGACTATATCATCTGAAGATGGACCTTCTGAAGGCAAGACTGGGTCAACTACCGCCTCGACCTTTTGACTTTCGTCTGGTGTGAATTCAGATGGTTTATCTTCAATGATAGATGCTTCGACTAACCACAATGTTGTGTCAGTTAGATTTTCAACTAGTGATGGACTTGGAAAGAGTTTCTTATATCTAGGAGGAAGCCGTAACGGTGAAACCGGACGGTCGTCCAAAAATCTTTTAGCCTCGTCTAGGAAGGGACAACGGTGGACGCCGTGATCGCCTTCACACAATTTACAAGGGAATTTACTTTTCCTTTTATGTCCCGATGTTTCGCTTTCACTAGTTGATGGTGTACTTTCAATATGATCATCAGAGGTTGTTGACACCGGATTGTGCAAACGAGGAGACCAATCCCTTAAGATCCGAGGGATGCAGGGACAATCTCGATGATAGTGACCTCCTTTGCAAATGACACATGGAGATTTAGGCTTTGACAGTGCAGTGTGTGGATTTTCACTAGATGATGCTTGGTTGCCCCTTTTCATCTTTGGCTCCTTCTTCTTCTTCTCCTTCCCCTTCTTCTCCTTCTTAGTTACTTGATTTTTGGCTTTACCAGCTTCATCAAGCGAAGAGGAAGGAGGAGAGGGAGAATTGGACGAAGTAGAAGGTTGGGGGGTAGCTTTGGTATTGTCTAGTTGCTTACTTGATTGCTCAGGAATCATGGTGTTCTGAACGACAGAGGTCGAGAAGAGCCATACGGGTAGGCCAATTTTCAATCTTAGAAGTGACATTGTGGCCATATGCGGTGCACCAACATCTCCCCAAGAGGAGAAAGGACTAGGATTTCCTCCAAGGGGAAATCCTTGGTTGGTGGACTCCATTTTTCTCAACCTAAGACCAACGTAGGAAAGGTGATGTTTATTCCGATTAAAATAAATTTTAGACACTTTGACACAACTTGTTTTTTCAATTTTTAAGAGTCGAGAAAAAACAAAAGATGACTCTAGTAACCTTCAATTTTTAATGAGCTTGAAGTGACAAGTGCTCAGATGGACCTTTCCCTTCAAGGAGTCTGAAAAGGAATGAAAGAGACTACTTTGGAAATCTAGTCATAGGGATTACCAAACCAATCGCAAAACTGTAGAATAATTTTTACGGTACGGCAGTCAATCTTCCCGAATGCTGTGTTCAATGCATTGCGATCGATAGGGTGGTAGACACGGCTTCCTATGGATAAAGGATATAGCCTATTGTGGTCTCCCAATATATACTCGACGGTACGTGGGAGCACAAGTCCGTACTGGAACTTTTAATCTCAAAGTGGAGGAATCACCCAACCAGCAATGAAAACAACAGTTACCAAGCTTTACGATGCCAGAATATGTTTCTAGCCCAGACTTCTAAATGTTGTGCGTTAGGTTCCAAAGAGTTTTTAGATTCATTAAATTTATTTTACAGTTGATCTTGTTTAAGAAATTTTCCTTTCAGGTTCACCGTGTGATGTAGATATACAATTCCTAAAATGCAATCTAAGATGATAAACAATCGTTTAATCTTCTTTTTGCAATGAAAATCCTAGCTACTAAAGAAAGAGAGATGATATTCTTTCAACATAGAGCAGAGAGCACACACTATATGCATTGTCCTAAATCAAACCAACAAACAGTCTAAATGCAAATGCACATGCATGTATTTGTTTTCAGCCTTCTTAATGTGTGAATGATATAAAGAAAGCTAAGCGCAAATCTGAATTATTTTTCAAAGCGACATTACTAACAAGCTTCTTTTCAAGACAAAATGAAGACAATGACGACACTTTGCGATTTGGAATTAAGAACTTGCTTTCGACACTTGAAAAACTACTAATTCAAATCAAATACAAGAGTAACAATGTAATCGACTATCAAGAACAATCAGATTCTCTTCTATGACTGAAAACGACACTTGCGACACTTCCAAATCAAGAAACGACAGTTCGATTATGCTACTTCTTTGTAAAAGAGAACTGAAACTTGCTCACAATACATAAAAACATTTACAGTTCTTTGCACAATGGAGGCGGAATAATGGCAAGGAAGGGGATTTCCATAGAGGTATACTGACTACAGACAGCAAAACTCCTGAATAGAGCTGAAAAGAGTGAAGAAAAACCAAAGTCTGGAGGCAAAATTACCCTTCTCTGACCATCGCACCTGTTACACAGGGATTCCAGTATGCATCCCACCTACAGCACTCGGGAAGTGCGATGCATACTGATATCCTTGAAGAGAGGGTGCGATGGTACAGTGTGAGACTTTTGATCCAGTTCTTGATCACAGTTTGCAGCACAGTTCAGGGATTTAGGCCGAGCAAGTGATAATCAGTAAATAAATCATAGGGATAGATCTAAGGAGGTTACTAGAGCCACCACAAGGGAAATTAGGGTGTTTACAAATCAATTGTTAAGTTTATAAACAAAACTCGGAGATAGACTGAAGTAGCATTGATCTACTTTGCACTTGCATAGAAAATGCAGTTCGAAGGCTAGCTGGCTTGACTTCAGGCTCCATCTGTAAGTTTATAAAACAAACAAATATAGAAAATCAAACAAGCTATTCGCTCCCCAGTGGAGTCACCATTTTGTTATCGGGAAAACTAGTGTCCATGCAGAGCTGCTAGTCCCACTAAGACTAGTAGCTATCTTAGAAACAAACAAACTAAAACTACGTTCGTTTTCCTTTATGAGAAGTAGATAAGAAGGGAACAAAGGAGACCAACCTCTGTCTTGCACTTGGTTCCTTGCTTGATTCCTCTCCCTTCTGATAGATCTTTGCCACTAGTTTCCTCGTCTACCCAGCTTCAAAGAGCACCTGTGGAATCAAAGCCGCATAACACTATCCAAGAACAGAGATCTACTATCACAAACAATATAGGACCAGATATATATTGACCACACAAATGCATATATCATCAATCATAAAAGAATGTGGAGGAAAACTTGAATAGCTTTATTAATATCAAGAATAGAAAAGAGGATTACAACCAATTGTTCTGACCCAGTGTCATCCTCTCAGAAAGAAAGCCCTTCTTCACCTCATGAAAAGCTTAGATCACCCAACACTATGATGTTACACCAAGAAACCAGCAACACTTCATTGCATGATACAAAAATTCTAGCCTCTGGATCTCTGGGATGAGGGATCCATATAGAGATGATTGCAGGGAGGTGAGTCAGCTTCTGAGATTTGATTAGTGTCCTCTCTCTGATAGTTCTTGATTCCACTTGGAGATGGATGATCTCTTACTCATTCCTGGGTGAATTCAGAGAGGCAAGTGTCACAGGAGAAGTTTCTGGAAGATTCCATGATCATCCACCTCTCAAATTGACTTTGCCATTTGTCCACTCTCGCCCATCGCACCCCATAGAAGGGATTTTCAGTATGCATCGCACCTCCCGTGTGCTTTTAGGTGGGATGCATCGCACTTTGACCATGGAGCAGGTGAGATGGTCCAGCTTTGACCAGTTCTGAGTAGTTTTTCATGGAGAACTTTTGAGAGATGATGTGATCAGCTGACCTTGCTCTTTTAGGGGATGGAACAACACTTTTAGGGACTTAGGAGTCCTTGGTTTATGGACATGTTTGATTGGGTTTGCAGTGCCCAAAAATGTCTATAACACCGTGTGTTGAAGAGGCTGGACTAAACATAGGGATTTGGTGCAGTAACTTGGTAATTATATTCTCTTTCTGTATAGTTTTAACTTCGTACTACACCTTTAAATTGTAACATCTATATATATTTTATATATTAATTATGTTCGGGTTATTAGACGCATGACACTGTGATTTTTTCACTTTTTTTTTGTTGCATTTATTCCCATCTATGTGGGCAAATGGACATCATGTTTGCATGGAGGATGTCGATTATGGATGCATGACACAAGACTATGGAGTGGAATTAGATTTCAACCAATCTAGTGGTGCTAGAAATCCCCATCAAAACCTAATGCAGGGGGCATTATGTTACCTTGGAAAGATACAAGAGATCATTCAAGTGGACTTCTCTTTGTTCGAATGTGTTATTTCTAGGTTCCAGTGGTGGGAAACCTTTGATTGGAATAATGTAAAGGAAGATCATGATAGTGGTTTGATAACTATCAACCATATAAATATGTGGCATGAAGAGGGGAGCCTTATTTTTTCCCAAAACATTGCAACCACGTGTTTTTCTACCCATATGTGTTAGATAGGGATTAGTGGTTCATATTAAGACACAATCGTAGATCAAAACATATTTTTGAGAACAATAGTGTTATCATGCCAAGCGAGGAAGATAATGAAGGTGATGACAATGTAGAGTGATATGTACTTGTGTTATTTCATCATTTATACTATTGTTGTATGTTTTTGTTTTCATTATTTCTCTAATTATATTGTTTTCATTCATCTTGTTGGAATTTTATAATATAATTAGTATGATTTACAAATGTTTTTACATGTTTTTTAACAGTGGTGACATTTTTACGATACTTAAAACTAAGTATTTCCAATTTTGTACATTATCTATGATAATAAGGATTCAAGGTCACAACCCTCCTTAAATAGGAAAATGAGAACAAAATAGTGAATTTAGAAATAACATTGAATATTTAGTCTCAATTTAGATAATTATTGGTTTAGTCGCATGTTTTTTTCTTCTTGTTCAGTTCAAAATAAATATAAATAATCATGTAGTGATAAATCTATGATGACTTTAACAATGAAGAGCGTGTCATTGAAAGTCATGAGCCTAAGTCATATACATCACATTGTTGGTTTCAAGGACATCAATTGTACGATATGACAGTGCTGTGAAAGGCACACCTGTAAGTTTTCATGGTGTTTGGTGTGTGTTTGATAAGAACCATGGAACCATAATCATATATCTTTTCTTTGTACCATTGCCTCCCAATTTCACTGTTATTTTACTATTTGAGCTGATAGTGCTTACAAAGTATAAACTTTTCATAGTTCCATTGATGAAATCCATGCTGCCATGGTTGTTTGTAGCAAGGACCTTTGGGATCCTAGTAAGACACCTAGAATGTTTATTGTAGGAAAATAGTTAGGCATTCTCCCTCTCTTTGGCCTCCCATGGTTGGATCATATTGTATGGGTCTGCAATTTTCTCCTGCTCCTTCTTTTGGTGTCTCTGCTACATGATTGACATATAAAATACATCATCCTCATACATATAACACATTTGTTTATTTATTAAATGAAAAATGTATTTATTAATATGAAAACATAACTTTCAATTAAAAGAAAAAAGAATCATCTGTGTGCCCAAAACATAGTCATGCACCAACTTTGGTGTGCGGTAAAACACAACTGCACTAGAATTGGTGCTCAAATACCTATGATGCGCCATTGTTGGTTCAAAAATTTAAATTTTCATAGTATTTCATCACACTTATGCACTGGTGTGCACGTATAACATTTTAGCATCAGTACAGAACGCTCACATTATCGAACGCACTAAATCATAACTATATGTTTAAATATTATTTCTGCGGTGTGTTTGGTAAATATGATCACACTAGTGAAAGAGGAACATATCAAGTGCACCGCATTTGTGATGATGATTAAGAGGCATTTGTTTGACTTTCAAATAGGCTTCGTGATGCATTTATGTTTCCTATTTATATTATGTGAATTAAATATCTATTTTTTATGTATTTATAACTAAAATATTTAAAGCAAAGATGCCTTTATCATTGTGAACATGATGTAATATTAGAAAAGAGAAATGTTAAAAACATGAATTTTAGTGACTATCTCATGATAAGTATGTGGAAAAATAATATTTTTTGAGTTGTTCATTAATAAATAATCTAATATGTTATTTGTCAAAAGCTTAAATCTAATATATTATCATTTTTGTATTATTTAACTCATTTTTATTATTAAAAATAGTTAAATGAGTACAATAGCAAATAAATAACTAAAATAGCATCAAAATGTTATATCTTTATTACTAGAAAAAATCCACTTGCCTCTTTAAGGGAGAACTTACAATAGAGAAAATCCCTAACTACAAGTAACTTGACAAGCCTTATGTTACATTTCTTTATCCTTATCTTTAGAGAGAGAAATTTCTAATTTAAATTGTTGAGAGTTGCTATAAATATCAAATTTAAATTTCGTGAAAATATCATAACTTTAGTAATAAATTAAATTTTATAAAAATATAAATTTTCAAGTTATATTAAATCTAAATTAACTGTCCTACAGCTCAGTGTAGGAGAGATGTTTCCATGTAACATTACATTTAAAATAGTAAAATAGTGATTTAAATTAACAAATTAAAAATATTAATAACAAAAGAAATTAATGCAAGTCATAATTACAATACCTCATTTTACACATTAATCTTATATAACTTTATATAGATATATAAAGTAACCGAAAGTTTAAAAAAAATCATTTTTATTATGAGGAAGAAATGTAATGAGCAAAAAAATATACTTTACTTTTTAGTAAATGGAAGAAATGCAATTTTTTAGAAGACAAGAAATGGTATTATTGATATTACATTATGTGTAATTCGCTCTATGTTCCATTTACATGTGATATTTAAAACAAAAATATATTTATAACAAAAAATATTTTATTGACAACCATAAGTAAAATATTTCAATGTCCATATAACATAAGTTTATAGATACTTTATATAGAGAAAACTAAACTAATTTAAATTCAATAAAATTATTATGTTTTCACTTTAGTGAGAAAGATTGAGAGAATTCTTATTCCATTAATAGTTTCTTTCTAATTCAATGTATGAGAGATATTTGTAATTTTTTCAATGTTTAATATGGATTTGATATGTAATATTTTAGAAAATATTGATAATAAAAATAATTAAATGTATACATACAGGAGAAAGAATATGAGGGGGCATGTTTTAACATTTTGATGTGAAGAACGTGAACTATAAATAAAATATTTCAATGTCAACTACATATATATTACACCAACCTAGATCTATGTTAATGCCTGATCTACCAAGCATAAAGGGATCAAATCTCTTTGCACTCTAAAATATGTTTTCATCGCAAGATATTTGATCCCTCTGAGTGCTTGGTAGATCCATAGTTAAGATGGATTTAGGCTGCATGTTATAAAAAAATTTGACTTAAGTTTTTTAAATAACAATAGATTGAATTTTATAAACCAATATTGAATTAGTTAAATTGTATTTTTGAATAATTTATTATTAATACTATTTTATATTAAAAATTGAGTGAGTTACACATTTTCATATATACAAGTTTGATATAAGTTCACCAATACATAATCCATATAAATATTATTTCATAAAAATAAACATCATGATGATAACTATCTAACAATCATAAGCATCATCTAAGATACACATTCAAATTGAGTACCATCATCTAATTATATACACCTCTAGCACATATAATCGTCATTATCTAGCACACAAATCTACTAATCTAACATGGTAACATCATCGTGATCACATCAAACAAAACACAAACATCGTAATATAACATCATCACCCCACACATCCTCAAATTAATATAAATCTCATGTCAAATAGCTACTATGACATACACATCTATCTGCAAACACATTAAGTGAACATATCTAACGTGACCTAACAATATACACATAAACACCAACATATAAATTAAGTACATAAACATGAACAAAAAAATGCACCATATATATATAAACATGTCAAATAAGTGCAATCAAATATCCGATACAACAGATGTAGTAGTGCCAGCCTGGTCTACACTAGAAGAAGATGGATGGTCAACTACTACCTCAATGCAGTGCGAACTCTGAGAGGGAGGAGGAGGTGGAGGATGTGCTCTATAAGGTGAAACATAAAGCACATCATCTAGTTCTAACATCTCATCATCATGTGACTGATGAGGAGGTGTACAACCAGAAGGATCATTGACACCATGACAACCATGATATGATGTGGTGGTACTACCAAAAGGATCATCGACACCCTAACAACCATGATATGATGGGGTGGTACTACCAGAAGTATCATGATTGCCTCCCTCATCATCATGATCATGATCACCACCCTCATCATTACCCTCATCAAATAACTACATCAAGTCAAATCAGGGTAATCATATATATGATACAACATACATAGTAGTGTCAACTTGGTCTACACTAGAAGACGATGGATGGTCAGATACTTCCTCAACAAAATTTGGTGAGCTATGAGAGGGAGGAGGAGATGGCTTGTGTGCTCTGTAAGGTGAAGCATAAGGCACATCCTCTAGCTCTGGCATCTCATCAAAAAGTGACTAATGAGGAGGTTTACTACCAGAAGGATCATCAACACCCTGACAACCATGATCTAATGGGGTGGTACTACAAGAAGTATCATGATCACCACCCTCATCATCATCATCATCATCACCACCACCACCCTCATTTGATGTATCTGCCACTCTATAATGCCTTTCAGTGCTCTACTAGCTCTGATGATATGATGCATAAGAGACATCATCTTGCGTGGATAGTGCTTGTAGAGATCCACGAACATCGTATCCATGCTAATATCATGAGGGCTCATAGGGCAGACTCCCTTCTGAACCAAAACTCTAGCCAATATGTTGTAGTAGTCCATCCAAAATCACAGACCATCCTTATGGCCCCGGATGTCCATGCCCCCCTGAGGATGTACCTCACCTTATTGGGCATCGCCCATCTCCTCACCTCCTCCATCTGGTGGTGGGGGAGGAGGGATGTCCTCATCGAATGAGTTGATGTCTACAAAATATATAGTACACAAAAAGAATTAGATAATTTCCTCAAACAATTTAAAGAACATGATAAATTTTTTTTCTAATTCATTAAAACAAGAAAATGAAACTAGATTAATTTAAATAAAACACTAATATTACCTCTGTCATCTAGAGTCTCAGTCATTGTGAAGAGGATATTGGGACATCCTCTCCAATAAATCTATGCATATGGAAATGCCAACGTGATAAACACATGGTCATCCTCAATGGCCAATAACGCTAGTGCCTCAAAAGGAAACATGGATGGATACTTCAGCAGGCTCCTCTTGGGAATCATCTTCCCCCACATGTGCATCTGGACCTTAGTGATAAACCTAGGAGGGTGATGGTCAAATGTAGGCATCATCTTCGGAAAAATCTCAAAAAAAAAAAAACTTAGAAGCAAAAGGGAAGGTCTCCCTCCCCTGTCTCAACGCTGACATCTATCTAAAGTCATGCAAAACTACCTCAATAAAATGGCAGACCATCTGATGCAATGTGGCACCTGAATAAAAAATCAACATAATATAAAACATGGCAACTAATGCATTTCCTATTACTCCTAGAGTTTGCAATGGTGGTGACTAATAACAAGAGGCACCTAACCTCCTCTGCAGCAAAAGAAGACATTTGTATTTGTCCACCACAAACCTGGAAATCTAATGGATGGACTACATCAAGCCTGACATATGTCTAAGTGTAGGTGAGCTGACTCTCAGTAGAAACCCCATGGAGAACATCAAGGAACTAGGGAAAATCCCCCCTCTCTTGGATAGGCTAATGATGAAGTATATGTCCTATTTTGTGGGCCTATACCATGCCCTAGGACTGACATGGAAAGCCTGCTCCTAGGCACTCCATTGGTGGATCAGATACGCCAATAAGACAGAGTGCGCCTTCAGGGATTTAGCCTCCTCATAGTACTTGAGGGTTCCTACATTCCTTAAGAGAATTTAAGTTGCTACAGTAATAGGGTGAGGGTATAAATCCCTCTCCCTCTCTCTGACCTCCCATGTTTGGACCATATTGTATGGGTTTTCTTGTTGCTTCTCCCTCTACTGACATATTTGACACATGATTGACATATAAAATACATCAAGCTCATACATAAAATACTTTTTTTATTAAATGAAACACGTATTTATAAATATGGAAACATAACTTTCAGTTAAAAAAAATTCATCGATGCGTGTAAAACACAGTCTTGCACGAGTGTCAGTGCGCTTCCAACTATAACTACATAGATATCCATGTGCACATAATTATGATGCACCGTTGTTGGTTCACAAATTTAAATTTTGATAGTAGTGCGGCACACTTGTGCACTGGTGTGCATGTATATCCTTTTCGCACTAGTATGAAACATTCAGGTTATCGAACACATCAAGCTATAGCTACATTTTTAAATAATTTTTTTATAGTGTATTGGGTAAATATAAATGCATGGGGTTTGACACTTTGATGTACAATATTTCACATCTTTTCTGGTTCATTTTAATTTGCAAAAACGCATCACAACAATTGCAGTTCGTTATGTTCATGCACCGAAATGTAGTGCACACTGTAAATTTGCAAGGTTACTGTTATCAATGTGAGCTGAACATATGGAGCTGATGCAGGAGCATCTAGACCTAGCCAACAATGTGATGGTGTGGTCACATGTTGTGGTTAATGAAAGTTTGGAGGAAGAATTGGTTATTTAATTTGTATTAATTTCAAATTATGTAAGTAGTTAATTGTTTCCTAATTCTGAAAAGAATTGGGAATAAGTGGCAAGTGATCCTCACTGCGTGGAGATCAAGCCAACTAGTTAGATCGATTAGTTAGAGTAGGATGTGATTTCTAAAAATATTGTGAAGTCCTTCATTTGTGTAAGAAGATGATTAGATAGAGCATATAAGTATTTTTCTTCTTTTCTAAAACAGAGGAATAGAGAGATATGATTCATGATGGACTTGTAAGCCTACGGGCAGGTTAGGAACGGAGGCCACTAATTTGAAGAATCAGGCCATAGAGGAAAGATTCAGGAGAGGATTGAGTAGAGCGAGAACAAGAATACTATGTTGATTGTATTTTGAAAACAAATATATTTCATTTGTGTAATCGGGCCAAGGCGAGGCTCTGTAATTATTTTATTGTGAATGAATGATGCTGTGTTTATGATTGATTATCGAGCCTACGAAAACCCTTGTATGTTTTCAAATTATTTGTGCCAGGTGATTATTCCTTTGTTTTGTTATGTTTAACACCTAAATCGTATGATTGATAGAAGTCAGGGCTTCATTTGAAATATCCTTGTTTGATGCTAGGTCAGCGAGGTTTATTACATAGTTTTAGTTCCGCGAGAAAAAATCCCATTTACAGCAAGAACTGTTGCATAACATAGAACCGGATCCGAAATCCAGATTTGAAATTTTATAAAGGGTGATTTATATCCATATCGAGTCCATAAGAATATTGGATCAGTGCTTTAGAGTGGATAGAGCCTGGCTTGGAGGATTGCGACTATGCAATATGGGATTAAATCGTATCCATTAGATCGTGATCAACTATGACCGTTGGATCGCGAAAGTAGTTTGCTACAGTGCATGCTATTTTGGGTGGCTAAAGAACTGTATGCGGTATTGAATGGTGATCACCCGATCCCATTCACTCTTCGACACATAGCAGCGAGGGTGAATAGGGAAACTGCTTTATCGGGCGGTTAATCCCCATGTTAATTATCTGCCTGAAAAAATTGTGAACCATTGGATTGGAAAAGGGAATAAACGTTGGAGATCAACTGATTAGGGATTGGTGATCAGAGTGTGCAATAGGAAGGCGATGGACCGAGAGCGGACACACCGATATATATGAACGAGGATGCAAAATATTTGAGATTCGGTTAAGCGTTCGGAGTGGGGTTTTCTTTGTTTTTCTTGTGTTTTTGTGTATTGTGATAAAGTTTGATGTCTCGAGGTTTTAAGGTAAAAGAGCAATGTAACACTTCCGACAGTGTAATGGCCCTGATAAGTATAAGTGGTCCCAAATGTAAAGAAAAAGCACCAAACTACGCTTCCGATATGTATATGTGGGCATGGAGTTTTAAAGGCTTATAAGGGTGAAATAAACCCAAAGGTGTTTAGGGTGTGGTAGCCATATAGTTGCATCATTTTTGGTATCAGAGCAGGAAAAAGGAAGAAAATTTCCTGCAAGAAGGATGTCTTGCTTATGAAGATTTATGATATAAAAGGTATGAAAGTTGCAGCACTTGAATGAATGGAAATGTTGGGCATAAGACTACAGTAGTAAGACTGTAGAATAACTTTCGGAAGTTCTTAGAGATTGTAGCAGAACCTCATTCCAGCCGAGGCTTAGAATATATAAGGATAGAGGAGTCCTTAAGAGAAGTGGGTGGAGCAACCAGAGAGAGAGAGAGCAAGATTTTTCAGTGCAAGTTCTAAAGAAAGAGGACTTGGAGACCATGCAAAGGAGAAGCTTGGTGAGAAGATCAACTCAGAAGGAAGTTGATTGGTTGCAAGTGTAGAGCTCACACAGAAGAAAATATGGCTATGGTAAGTCATATGGAAGGTTCAGAAGAAGGCTATAAGATGAATGAGAAGGGTGATCAAGCAATCCATAGGAAATAGATGATTCTAGCAGAGATTGACAAGGAAATAGCTGAGATAAGAGAAGAACTCAATGTGTTAGTAATGTTGCTAGAGGAGAACCAAAGACAAGGTTGGGTCTTGAGAAAGAACTCAGTGAAGTGGCCTAAGTTGTAGATAAGGCTGCAACAAGAACAGGTAAAGTGTTTGATGGTAAACCTCAGAGAAGCGGCATAAATTGAAGTTTCCATTTGTAGACCAAAACATGGTGAAATGTTGGGTGAAGAGGATAATGAGAGATCAGTTGAAGATCTCATGAACTATTGGAATAGTTCAGAACAATTAGAAGATATGGGGACAAGGGAAGTAGATGAGGCAATGAATCCTTGTGATTTTAATTCTCATAGTTTGTGTATGTTTGCAGGATATGCAAAGGATGATGGACAGTCTGGTGAAACTTTCACAGAAAAGAATGAAGCTCTTGAGGTGAAGTATGATGGAGAATGCCTTTTAGATGAAAAAGGTGTTGATTTATTGTAGCAGAAAGAGTTCATAGATGAAATTTTGTTTGGTGTAAGACAGTCAAATGAAGTTGATATGGACCAGAAGTCTAATGAAAATGTGATAGTGGTATTCCAATAAGGTAAAAAAATGAATTTGTTTAATGAAATTGATGAAATAACTTTGTAATATGATAGTGCAGAAAACAGGATAATTTGGGAGGATTGCTAGAAAAAAATGAAGCTAAGAATGGAAGTTGTGATGAAATGTTGGAGAGGTTTCAAATGGAAATAGAACTCTTGGAAAGATTGCTCAAGGAACCTGAAGCGGAAATGAAGTTTTTGGAACCTGATAAAGAAAAGGAAATGGTTACTATGCATGATAAGGATGAAATTTCTTTAACATTTATAGAGTTAAGTAAATGTTTAGACTCTTTAGTTAATGATGTGACTGTAGGTATGGAAGACAACATTAATAAATATGATGTTGAAATCAGAGAAATTGAGCAGATATTATTTGAAAGTGAGATGAAATATCAAGAACAACAAGGAAGTTATGTCCTTAGAGACATGAAGGAAACAGAAATATTAATCCACCATGATAAAGATGGAAGGAACCAACAATTTAAAAGGGATGATCAGCAACATGAGAGTGAATTTGAGAATGGCATTAGATTGCAGGAGTTTAGCAACTGGCAGTAGAATGAAGAACAAGAGATTAGTCTGGTAGTAATGAGAACATATGTAAATATAATAATAGAAGGGCTACAAAGGAAGACAGATGAAGATCGAAGATACAGATGGAGAATGAAGAAAAGGGTCAAGTGGAAGCTATTGCAACAGAGGTGGAATGACAAGCTGATAAGCGAGTTCAGGGAACTTGAACAAATTCATATTGATTTGTTAGAGAAGGAGAGACTCAAAGAAATGGAGTCACAACAAGAAGGATCTGCTGAAATCTAGAAGATCTATGATGGAAGATTGGTGCTTGAAGCATCAAAAGAGGATGAAAGGTATTGTATTTTGAAAACTGAAAGTTATTGTGTGTTTTCAGGTTATGAAAACTTGAGGGAAAACAAGAAGTTGTTGGAAATTGTCATATCAACAGGTGAAAAGATGACTACCCATAGTCATATGAAGAATAAAGAAAAAATTTACAGTCAAGTGAAGGAAGATGTCTAGTCAGATGACATCCAAAGGATAAGTCAGAAGGAGGATGGCAAAGGAATTATTGAGATCAAAGGAATGTTTGGAAAGGACTACATCCATTCATATGAACATAGAACAAAAAGTTTTCTCAGGAAAACTGATGAAGCTAATAGAAAACAAATGGAGAATATTATGGTGTATGCAGGAAGTGGGAGTTAACTGGAACAGTTGATGATGAAATTATTTGAGGAGACCTTGGTGTCTCATAGATTTGAAACTAATATTTTGTGTGTAAATGCAAGATACACTGAAGTAAGGCAATTGTTTAGTGTTGTCATAAGTGAAGGGAAAAGCAAAGATATGATTTTTCAGAACCTAGAAGAAGGAAATTCACATAATCTTGTGATGCAGAGGAAAGAGCAGCTATTAAACATAGTTGTAGTGAATTATGCAGATATTAGACAACTATAGAAGACTGAAGCCAAAGGAGAATAGCTACTGAAGGTTGATATAGAAGACTTTGTAGATATTAAACAATTATTGAAGATTATTGACCTAGAAGAAAGCTAGAGAAAAGAAGGACTATATGGAAAAGAAGTTGTCAGAAATGTTGACATAATGAAGAAACTGGGTAAAGCAATTGTGTTTAATGAAATTATTGATTCTGATGAAGATTTATATGCAGAAACATGGCAATGTGAAGTAAATTCGAAACAAAGAGTTGACTCTGAAGATTAGATCAAAGTAAGGAAGGGTGAGATCAGAATGTCTCAGAAGGATGGACTGATGTTGAATTTGCAGTATGGAATTGTTGAACTAGAAATGAGTTCAAGAGATAATAGTAACATGATTATTATTGTACCACAAAGAGTTATAGATGAAGAAGAGGCTGAAAATGACATTTCAGAAGTAGAAAAATATGATGCCATAATCATTAAAGGTGCATAAATTAAGTCACTGGAAGAAGAGGTATTCCAATTACCTAAGAAAGCAGGAAGAATTCTTAGTTTTCAAGAAATTTGTGGAATTGTAGGTATACTGAGAATTGAAGTAAGATGCGGTGAAGCCATGAATAAGAAACTAGAAGAAGGAACTAGAATTATTGTAGGGGATCAATGGAGAAGGAATTTGTACATTTTAGAAATGTATATGGAAAAATATTGGCACAGGGAGTATGATGTTCTTATGCAAGAACACATCCAGTTGCAGGAGGATAGTATTCATCACCTCAGAAGTGAAGTGGACAAAGGAATTGATGAGTTGTGGAGACTCATACAACAACATTCCAATAGAATAAATAGAGGACAAAAGAAAGAAGGAAGACTAGCTAGAAAGAATGGTACAGGTGAAGGTAATGGTAAATTTCAAATTGAAGTGTGGAAGCCTGACATAAATTGTGATGATGACCAAAAAGCAGTAAGATATAGGAAACAGACAGCAGCAGACAGTGAGAGCATAGCTAATGGTATAGTGTAGCATAAATTATGGAGACTTGAAGGACAACCAACAATAGCAGTAACCAAGGACAGACTACCAAAAAAAGTATGGGATCCAGGAGGACACAGATCAGAAGCACATGATCATGAGATCATGATTATTTTTAAACTTGGGAGTTTGATACAAGAGCATCTAGACCTAGCCAACAATGTGATTGTGTGGTCACATGTTGTGGTTAATGAAAGTTTGGAGGAAGAATTGGTTATTTAATTTGTATTAATTTCAAATTATATAAGTACTTAATTGTTTCCTAATTCTGAACAGAATTGGGAATAAGTGGCAAGTGATCCTCCCTGCGTGGAGATCAAGCCAACTAGTTAGATTGATTAGTTAGAGTAGGATGTTATTTCTAAAAATATTGTGAAGTCCTTCATTTGTGGAAGGAGATGGTTAGATAGAGCATATATGTATTTTCCTTATTTTCTAAAACAGAGGAACAGAGGGATAGGATTCGCGTTGGAGTTGTAAGCCTACGGGTAGATTAGGAACGGAGGCCACTAATTTGAAGAATCAGGCGAGAGAGGAAAGATTCAGGAGAGGATTGAGTAGAGCGAGAGCAAGAATAGTGTGTGGATTGTATTTTGAAAACATAGATGTTTCATTTGTGTAATCAGGCCAAGGCGAGGCTCTGTAATTATTTTATTGTGAATGAATGATGTTGTGTTTATGATTGATTATCGAGCCTGCAGAAACCCTGTATGCTTTCAGATTCTTTGTATTCAGACTGAGTGATTATTCCTTTATTTTGTTATGTTTAATGCCTTAATCATATGATTGATAGAAGTCGGGGCTTTGTTTGAAATATCCTTGTTTGATGCCAGGTCAGCGAGGTTTATTACAGAGTTTTAGTTCTGCGAGTGAAAATCCCATTTACACTAAGAATCATCGCAACTAAGAATCATCGCATAACACAGAACCAGATCCAAAATCCGGATTTGAAATTTTATAAAGGGTGGCTTATATCCATTTCGGGTCCATAAGAATATCGGATCGACGCTTTAGAGTGGACAAACCTTGGCTTAGAGGATTGCGACTATGTGATATGCGATTAAATCGTAGTTGTTAGATCGCGATCAACCATGACCATTGGATCGTGAAAGTAGTTTGTTACAATGCATGGTATTTCGGGTGGCTGAAGAACTGTAAGTGGTATTGAATGGTGGTCACCTGATCCCATTCACCCTTCGACACGTAGCAGTGAGGGTGAATAGGGAAACCGCTTTATCGGGCGGTTAATCCCTGTGTTAATTATATGCGCGAAATAGTTGTGAATTGTTGGATTGGAAAAGGGAATGAACGGTGGAGATCAACCGATCGGGGATCAGGGATCAAAGTGTGCAATAGGAAGGCGATGGACCAAGAGCAGACCCGCTGATATATATGAACGAGGATGTAAAATATTTGAGATCCGGTTAAGCATTCGGAGCGGGGTTTTCTTTGTTTTTCTCGTGTTTCTATGTATTGTGATAAAGTTTGATGTCTTGGGGTTTTAAGGTAAAAGAGCAATGTAACACTTCCAACAGTGTAATGGCCCTGATAAGTATAAGTGGTCCCAATTTTAAAGAAAATGCACCAAACTACGCTTCCGATATGTATATGTGGGCATGGAGTTTTAAAGGCTTATAAGGGTGAAATAGTCCTGAAGGTGTTTATAGTGTGGCAGCCATATGGTTGCATCACGAGCACATTGGGTGGTGATTTTTATTTTTTTCAAAAAAGTGGGAAATTTAATCTAATTTTCAATTCCATTATGCTAAAAAATTAAATTAGAAAGAAACATAGACATTACCTGGACATTTTTTTGTCGGGGAGGCATTGTGGACACGTAATGGAGAAAAAAAAATTAGCACGGTTTGAAAAAATTGGAAACTCAAATAGTGAGCATGGTATGATAGGATGGTGATAAAGAGAAGCACCAATGTCAAGGCACTTAAATGTGGCAAGATTGGCATCAGCGCTTCAGAGCTCTCCAACACAATAAATGGTAAAAATTAAAATTATGGTCGGGTGGGTTTTTTAAATTTAACCATCCTCTGGTATGTTTTGCTAACTGCACCACTATGGAACATATCCAAAAGAACCATGTTTTTCTTTTAATTGGAAAATATTACGGTGCTTTTCTAGACGCCTTGGTGAATTTCTATATAAGTATCACATCGATGTTTTTTTTTACTATAGAACTGCTCCTTTTTTGGAAATTAAAAACCACATAGAAATGCAATTTAGAAGATGCATAGGGTGTTTTGATAAGTTTACCACACGAGAGTGTCATTGGAAAATAACACCGCATTTTTATGAAATTTAAAAATACAACAGTGCTCCCTAGTGGTATGCACCAAATTGTTTTACCACATGAAGGGAACCAGTTCTATTGACTATTCAAGCACTGGTGCATTGTGTTATTTTGTGCACCGTGTTTTTTTGTTTTATCAAAATAAATTTTCCATGGTGCACCATATTTTATGAAACACTGGTGCTTGTATGGATAGTAAAGAACCAAAATGTCTATATATTTTAGACGTACCATCCAAGAAAGATCTACTAAAGCATCTAGCTTCCCACCTCCACTACAAACATATTTTTGGGCTATTTTTATAGGGCCTTCCACAAAAACCTCTACCACAAGGTCTTTTCCTTGTAGTGAATGCTCAAGAATAGGTACCTCCTACTACAGATGGATTATCTATTGGGCCAAGTACAAAAAGCAAACTACTTCACCAAATTAGAGAAAAGATCATGGTATGAGTGGTCAGCAAATCCATCAAAGTTAGTGAATTCATGAACTACATTCACGAGGTTAATGAATGAAATAATGTAGAATTTTCTATTTCCATTTGTTATTTTTTATTTGGATGATATAGTGGTATGAAATTCTAACTTCGAGTACCACATCTCAGATTTGATGCAGGTGCTAGAGACATTAAAGAAGCAACAACTAGTTGTAAATCTCAAGAAATGTGTGTTTGCAAATTAATATTTTGTGTATTTAGGAGATGCGATTTGTGAAGGAGAATTTAAGATAGATCTTGCCAAGATGGAGGTCGTCATGAAGTGGCTTGTGGCTACCAATGTTTCTAAGGTTAGGATTTTTGATGGTGCAATGGAGTACTTAAGGAAATTCGTCGCCTCATTTTCAATGGTAGTAGCCCTACTCAAAGCCATAATAGTGAGTGTCAAGAGTTTCTAGTGGGGAAAGGGTCAACATATGAGGTATTTAAGGATTTGCATTGTAAAACTTGTAGCAACCCTTTAAAGTGGAGACAAATGTAAAATCCCTCATTATAACTACTTATTAATCCATTCAGATGCCAGACGAAACATTTTTTTTTGTTTTACATTTAAAGGCAAGATAATTTTCACAATATTAATTACATTTTCTTCAAAAAAGCTAAATAAATTTCATATTCATATAAATGTGATGACTTATGCTCAAACAACGTCACAATCTTACCTCAAACTCACTTGACACTAACTTTTCATTTATCAAAAATATTATTGATACTTTGATTTGTATATCTATATCTTAAAGTATTTATTAATTCTCATTTATTATTCCTTCCCTTTGAGAGCGAGCTTTGCAACTCCAAGGTTTCTCTTAACCTTTCTCATCTGAATCTTACCTCTATGCCTTTGATTCCTTATCTTTGGTCACATTTACGAGACTTTCATTAGCTCAATAAGGAGTTTGCATTGGTGTTCAAGGGTTATGATTTCCTCCAGGTTAGGTTTTTCTATTCTTTCATTTCAATAACTCATATGGAAGCTCTTTCTGTTGCTAAATTACAAATTCTTGGAGGATATTCCCCCCTTTTCAATTATGGTATTTATGTTTTGTTCATTTTTTGTTATTTTTTCTCAGTTCTTCCAGTTGCTTGTTCTTTCGTTCTACGTATCTCCAGGGTTAGTTTTCCACCATACGCATTTAAGGTAAAACCATATTTACCAAACCCTAAGATGACTCTTACTTCAAGTTTTGTAAATTTAGCTTTTCGTCTTGTTTTAATGTCTTTATTTGCATTTACAAGTGCAGAATGGTGAAATTCAATGTCTTTTATAACTTAAGGTACAAAGGAAATTCCTTAATTGTAACACTGTAGAGGGTTTTGTTTTGTACATTTAACTTCTAACTTTTAAACAATTGTTTCACCTTTTTGAGGATTCAAAATTTATTCTTTTCTTTTATAGGTTCAACCTTTTATGAGGAATGGATAGACTTTGTATTCAACCTCATTGTTAAGGTTTCTTTCCTTTCAAATCTCTCATCTACCTACCAATACCTAGGTTCTTACAAGGACGTTTACTCTTGTCCAAGGCTCTTCTATCATGAGGCAAAGACCCTTTCTTGGGCTTTCATCTATGAGGATTTCAGAAACAATGGTTCACTTTACTTATTATTTGAGCCATCCATTTGGTTAACTTTTGCATAATTCTTATGAACTATTATGGCCACTTATATTTATACATATTTTTAATTGAATATGCATGGTTGGTTAACTATAGGAACTTGTTTTGCTAATAAAATATCCTTAAGAATGTCTCAACTTTAGCTTAAGGTTTCTCTCTCTCACTGTGGAAGTTGTAACACTTATTCATTTGTTATAAAATTCCTCAATAGACGCTAATTATGGTACCATTTCAAGGATTGTCTACACATAACCTATCCTATGTGGTATAAAAAGTGACATGATATTTAAGACACTTTTATTTTAAATTATGTATACACTATCATTTCATTTCTTTTAAGGAATTCTTGTACAATTAGAATTTACATTTCACATATACAAATGATATAGAAATGGAAGAGTATACGTTTTCTTTATCTCTTTACAATATTTGAATGTTTTGTATAACATAGTACTCTTCTTTCTAGTTAAGAGTACCAACCTACTCTTAAAGTTTCTTGGTAGTAATAGAAATAATAAATGTATGGTTCGTTTATATTTTTTTCAATAAGAATTGTAATTCTTCCTTTCTCTAGTGTCCATCTAAAATGATAAATGTTCATTTTTTTGCACACTATGTTGATTTATATACATATACTTTTTAATTAGAGATTCATATTATAGGAGACTTGGCGGGGCGGGACTTCCTTCTCTTCTCATGACTTAATTATCTAGAACCTAGGTCTATTACCAAACCAGAAAGGCAAGTGTCACAACATATCCACCTACTTATGTGGTAACTAACATGGTTTCACCTTTTATTTATTTAATCCTTTATATATAAACACCATTATATACATACATACTTTATTTGTAAAGTTCTTTTAAACTACATCACTTCTTTATTGTTTAATCATGATAACCTGAAAAACCCTAAATGATAAACTAATTAAAGAGAACAACATTATTACCCTTTTGTAACAGAATCATTTACCTTTGCAGTAGCACATTTTCGGAGTTCTTTGTAAAAATTTACCTTGTTCAAAATTATAGTCTTGAAGTTTATTGATGTAGTCTCACATGTTACAAGTTATAATTGTACAATTCTAGGGCTTATCAAAAGATTTTATTCTACACCATAATACACACGTATTCCAACTAACTATCTATTCTACTCTCTCTGCTATAACCATTTAATATTACTTAAAATATAATAAGATACTTATCTATTCTTCTCATGGGAATGTATAAAGAGCTCTAATGGTCCTCCCAACTGTAAGCTAGCTTTCTCAACCAGCTACCCCTGAGCTCCACTTCTTTCTGTGTTAGGTTCTAACACTAACCTATTTATTTATGTAATAAGCCCAAGGGGCCTAGTCATAGTCATAGTTAGTTAGTTGAGTCGATAAAACCTGTAAGCAGTTATCCACATTAATAATTCTAAAGGGTTGACTTGCATTATATAAAAGGGACCATAATTAGTTATAAATGGGCCATAGTTAATAAATAAAGTGGTTAAACCATATTATGAAAGGGTGTTATCGGGAAAACTAGTGTCCATTCAGAGCTGTTAGTCCCACTAAGACAGGTAGCTATCTTAGAAACAAAAAAACCAAAGTTACTTTTGTTTTCCTTTATGAGAGATAGATGAGAAAGAAGCGGAGAATACCAACCTCAGTCTTTCGCTAGTCTCCTTGCTTGTTTCCTCTCTCCCTTGATAGAGCATTCACCACTCCTTTCTCACGTGTCCCACTTCAAAGAACACCTGTAGAGTCAAAGAAGCAACATACCATCAAAACATAGAGATCTATAACCATAAACAATATAGGATCAGATGTATATTAACCATACAAATGCATACATAAATACAAGATTCAGAGATATACAAGTATATGGAGGAAAACTCAAATAGCTTTATTGATAGAAGTAGTAGAAAAGAGGATTACAACTAAGCTGTCTAATCCAGCGCCATCCTCTCAGCATGAAAGCCCTCTTCACCTCATGAAAAGCTAGATCACCCAACAATACAATGTTTCATAGAGAAACCAACAGCACTTCCTTACAAAATACAAAATTCCAGCCTTTGGATCTCTAGGATGAGGGATCCATATATAGATATTTGCAGGTGGGTGAGTCAGCTTCTGGGATTTTGATTAGTGTCATTTCACTGATAGTTCTTGTTTCCACTTGGCGATTTCATGATCTCTTACTCATCCCTGGGCGAATTTAGAGAGGCAAGTGTCAAAAGAGCAATTTCTAGAAGATTCTCTGGGTTTCCACCTAGCAAACTTCCTCCGCCATTTGTCTGCTCTCACTCATCACACCCTACAAAAGGTATTTTCAGTATGCATCACACCCTTTGCATGTGACAGGTGAGATGCATTGCACCATTAGCATGGAGCAGTCTATGTGGTCCAGTTTTGACCAGTTCTGAGTAGTTTTTTAGGGAGAACTTCTGGGAAATGATGTAATCAGTTGACCTTGTTCCTTTAGGGTATGAAACGAAACTTTTAGGGGTTTAGAAGCCCTTGGTTTATGGACATATTTGATTTGGGTTGCAGTGCCCAAATAAGACAAGTAGCTATTCAGATCTGCTAGTCCCACTAAGATGGGTAGCTATCTTAGAAACAAACAATTCAAAGTTACTCGTGTTTTCCTTTATGAGAGATAGATGAGAAAGAAGTAAAGAATACCAACCTCAGTCTTTTGCTAGTCTCCTTTCTTGTTTCTTCTCTCCCATGATATAGCTTTCACCACTCCTTTCTCACTTGTCCCACTTCAAATAACACCTATAGAGTCAAAGTGGAAAGATACCATCAAAGCATAGAGATCTATAACCATAAACAATATAGGATCAGATGTATATTAACCATACAAATTTGTACATAAATACAAGATTCAAATATATACAAGTATATGGAGGAAAACTCAAATAGCTTTATTGATAGAAGTAGTAGAAGAGAGGATTACCTCATGAAAGCCCTCTTTACCTCATGAAAAGCTAGATCACCCAACAATACAATGTTTCACAAAGAAACCAATAGCACTTCCTTACAAAATACAAAGTTCCAGCCTTTGGATCTCTAGGATGAGGGATCCATATATGTCTTTGTTTATAGACATATTTGGGCACTACAACCCCAATCAAATATGTCTAAAATAGTTGCCCCCTAAAGCATGAGGTCGTAAATCTTCTGATGTCGGGTGAAATGCCTTATCATGAGGATCGAAGGTTTTTTGAACTGGAAGGTGACCTGTAATAAGATACAATACAATACATTATCTTCATAATATTTTCATGATCTAGCTGAGGCGGGCATTCCCATGCTTAGATTTATAAATTCATTTTCATGTACATAGGATAGACAACCGTCTATGTGGCAGACTGATGATTCTGGTAGAGCCATCATCCCTTAGCTTGGATGATTATCTGTGCAGCTATGATGTATATTTGATGTCTTTATTTTCCTGAATATATCGCAGCCCGGATGGATGAAGCTAGATTTGAGGTCTTCAAACTCATTCAATCTTCACCCGGAGTACAAGTCGATCCATGTGAAAAGATGTTCTGGTGTCGAACATGGAAAGACATCGCCTAATTACAGCCAATGATGTAAGATGTTAACAGGCATAAGAGGAATCCCGATAATGATAATGACCCTCAAGGTACTGCAGTACAATTCACGTGGTGTGAATACATGAGTCGATGTCGAACACCACGTAAAATCTTTCGGACGAAGGACCTTGATGTAAACCTGTCGCCGGAAGTGAGAAACTTTCCATTGAGGCATGTAAGATTCAAAGTACTGAAAGGGCTGTTCCTAAGTCAACTTGGATAATGAGTTGATGTCGACAAGAAGTGAACCGTTGTAGGAGGGATTTAATGAATCCCACATCTATGGCATGGAATGGAGAAAATGATTTTGTGGAGGTGAAAATGATGTGATGATAGAAGGTTCAGGGTGGAGGTCATGAAAAATGGAGAGTGAAGGTATTGCAGCAGATGAGGCATAAGCTGGGTTGGTGAATTATCTGAGTGACTTCTCTTGAATATATCGGTGACATTGAAAATGGATCAGCAGTGTTAACCCCAAAATGGGGTACAGAGGACCAATGGTGATATGATCGGTGAATGGAATAACCCAACCCGACTCAATCATGGTGATAGAGTGAAAGTGCCATGTTCAAGAGAAATCTGCTAACAATGAAGTTCTTCAAGTTTTCTTCCCAATTTTTCCCCAATCATTGCTGACCAGTACCTCTTTATTTTTGTCAAGCTTAATGAGGATAACATATTCTTGTTCTATAATTTTCCATTCGGGCAAACATGTCACTATGTTTTAGCGAGCCTAGCGACAGTGAAACTCGCTCTTGTCTCTAATGGAAAAGTTTGTCGCTATTGTTTTAACGAGTTTAACGACAAAGATAACTCGATCCTTTTCAGTTTTAGAGAGTCTAGAAAGAGACAAAAAGGAAACTCCAGTAATCCTTTCTCGTATTATAATCCCTTAAGTCTAAAAAAGTATAAAATAATACGAAAGGGATGACTTTTCCAATCACTTTAACGAGCCTAAAAAGACAAGCACTCGATCTTTTTGTGTAATGATCCCTCAGGTCCAAAAGATTAAAATATAAAGGATGGATGGCACTTCCAATCACTTTAACGAGCTCGAGAGGCCAATTGCTCGGCAATATTTTTATATTTTACAAGTCTAAAAAGAGCTTAAAATAGACTCGTCTTTGAGGAACGAGTAATATTTTCGGGTAGCAGCTGGTTCCATGTAAGGTTTGGAACTTTTCAATCACGACAGTGTAAAGAAGGTGGCTAATAGAATCACTCGTCGCAGTTATTCCTCAAAACGGTAAACAATCAAGTGGAGGCATATGATCGGCTAAAAATTGGAGGTGATGGAAAGAACATGACCAAGGCTCAAAAGCTGATAGTAATGCAATCACAAAGGTTATTTACCGAAAATGGGTTCATTTTTTAATGAGCTTGAACTCTGGGGGAACATATGCTCATAGCTAGGTTTATTTTTTAACGAGCTTGAACTTTGTAGAAACATTTCTTGTGCCAGTCATATTATAAGGATGTATTGAAGCCTGATAGATTTTGAATCTCAGGCAGAAGCGATGGCAAACCAAGCGCTTCCCAAGTAGTTGAGGAAAGGATACTCTCGGAAGCCCCTTCATCTATGATAGTTCCAACCATGATCATTCTGTAAGCTTGTACTATGATTTGGAATGGCACATTAGATGGTAGACGGGGTCTCTCTAGTAGATTCCAATCAAAGGAAACGACTAGATTGCTCAGAGGAGGGACCGAATAAACGGTCGGATGAATCTCTGATGAACTTCCTTCCTGTGGTAAAGGAATGGGTAGATTGCCCCCATGTTCATTAGACTCTGTGTTAACAAAAATAATTTGAATGGTGTCGTCCTCGTTCTCTTTGGAGACTATATCATCTGAAGATGGACCTTATGAAGACAAGACTGGGTCGACTGCCGTCTTGACCTGTTCACTTTGGTCCGGTGTGAACTCAGAGGGTTTATCTTCAATGATAGATGCTTCAACTGACAACAGAGGTGTGTCAGTCAGATTTTCAGCTAGGGATGGACTTGGCAAGAGTTTCTTGTATCCAAGAGGAAGTCGCTGTGGTGAAGTAGGGCAGTTATCCAAGACTCTTTTAGCTTCGTCCAAGAAGGGACAACGGTGGAGGGAATGATCGCCTTCTCATAGCCTACAAGGAAATTTAGATCTTCCTTTCTATCTATTGACTTCATTTTCACTAGTTGATGGTGTACTCTCAACATGATTGTTAGATGTTGAAGACACCAGATTGTGCAAACGGGGAAACCAGTCCTTTAGGATCCGTGAGATGCAAGGAAAATCTCGATGATAGTGGTCTCATTCGCAAATAACACATGAAGATTTAGGTTTGGATGGTGCAGTGTGTGGATTTTCGCCAGGCAATGCATGGTTTCCCCCTTTCATCGTTGGCTTCTTCTTCTTCTTCTCCTTCCCTTTCTTCTTCTTCTCAGTTACTTGGTTTTTAGTGTCACTAGTTTCACCAAGCGAAGAGGAAGAAGGAGAGGGAGAAACAAACGAAGTAGAAGGTGGGGGAACAAATCCAGTATCATCTAGTTGTTGATTTGATTGCTAAGGAATTACAGTGTTTTGAACAACAGAGGTCGTGAATAGTCATACCGGTAGGCCAATTGTGAGTCCTGGAAGAGACAATGTAGCCATATGTGGAGCACCGACATCTCCCCAAGAAGAGAAAGGACTAGGATTTCCCCCAAGGGGAAATCCTTGATTGGTGGACTCCATTTTCTCAACCTAAGACCAACGAGGGAACAGTGATGTTATTCTGATTAAAATAAATTTTATGACACTTTGACACAACTTTCTTTTTCAATTTTTAAGAGTCGCGAAAAAGCTAAAGGTGACTCTAGTCGCCTTCGATTTTTAATGAGCCTGAAGTGACAAGTGCTCATATGGACCTTTTCTTTTAAGGAGTCTGAAAAGGAACGAAAGTGACTGCTCTGGAAATCTAGATAGGGGGATTACCAAACTAATCGCAAAACTGCAATATACTTTTATGTAAGGTAGTCAATCTTCCTGAATGTTGTGTTTAGTGCATTACGATCGATAGGGTGGCAAACACGGCTTCCTAAGGATAAAGGATATCAGCCTATTGTGGTCTCCCAATATATACTCAACGGTACATGGGAGCACAAGTCCGTACTAGTACTTGTCGTATCAAAGAGGAGGAATCACCCAACCTACGATGAAAACAATAGTTCCCAGGCTTTACGACGCCAGAATACGTCTCTAGCCTAGACTTCTAGATGTTGTGCATTAGGTTCCAAAGCATTTTTATGTTCATTGAGGTTTATTTCACAGTTGATCTTTCTTAAGAAGTTTTCCTTTAAGGTTCACCACGTGATGTAGAAATACAATTCCTAAATATGCAATCTAAGATGATAAATAGTCGTTTACTTTCTTTTAGCAATGAAAATCCTAGCTACTAAGGAAAGAGGAGTAAAATTCTCTCAACATAGATCAGAGAGCACACACTAAATGCACTTTTCCTAAATAAATTACCGCATGCAGTCTAAATTCAAATGCACATTCATGTATTTCTTTTTCAGTTTCCTTAAAGTGTGAATGAAAAAAAGAAAACTAAGTACAGATCTGAATTACTTTTCTTCAAAGCGACACTTTAGCAATTTCTTTTCAAAAGACGAAAGGAAGACTATGACGATACTTTCACTTTTGAATGGAAAACTGTTTTCGACACTTCAAAGAATTGATAATTCAAATAAAATACAATGGCAAAAGTGTAACCGACTATCTAAAAGAGGAAGACTTTACGACACTCTTTTTCTTGATTGAAAATGACAGTTGCAACACTTTCAAATCAAAAGACGACAGTTCGATTAAGCTACTTTTTGCAAAGGAAGACTGTAAATGATGAAAAATACATAAAAAAACATTTGCAATTCCTTATCAATGAAGGTTGGATAATGAAAAGGAAGAAGGTTTCAACAGTGATATATTGATCATAGACATCAAAACTACTGAATAGAGTTGAAAACAATGAAGAAAAAACCAAAATCTGGAGGCAAAAACACTCTCACTCAATCATCGCACCTGTAACACAGGGAAATAGGGGTGCATCTCACCTATAGCACACAGGAGGTGTGATGCATCCAGGTTGCACAGTTACAGACAATGCGATGGACCAGGGACAAAACTGATTTTGGTTTTCACCCACAGTTTGCAGCTAAGTTCGGGGATTTAGGCTGAGCTTATGATAGGCAGTACACACAAAGTATAGGGGCTGATCTAATGAGGTTAGAGAGCTACCACCAGGGCACTTAGGATGTTTGCAAGTTAGATATTCAGTTCATAAACTAACCCAGAGATTGACTAAAGCAGCGTTGGTCTACTTTGTAGTTACATAGCAAAAGCAGTTCGAAGGCTAGCTGGCTTAACTTTAGGCTCTGTCTGTAGTTTATAAAGCAAACAACAGTGACTAACAATCAAACCATTCACTCCCCAGCGGAGTTGCCATTTTGTTATCAGGAAAACTAGTGTCCATTCAGAGCTGCTAGTCCCACTAAGACGGGTAGCTATCTTAGAAACAAACAAAACAAAGTTACTTGTGTTTTCCTTTATGAGAGATAGATGAGAAAGATGCAGAGAATACCAACCTCAGTCTTTCGCTAGTCTCCTTGCTTTTTTCTTCTGTCCCTTGATAGAGCTTTCACCATTCCTTTCTCACATGTCCCGCTTCAAAGAACACCTGTAGAGTCAAAGCAGCAAAATACCATCAAATCATAGAGATATATAACCATAAACAATATAGGATCAGATGTATATTAACCATACAAATGCATACATAAATACAAGATTCAGAGATATACAAGTATATGGAGGAAAACTCAAATAGCTTTATTGATAGAAGTAGTAGAAGAGAGGATTACAACCAAGTTGTCTAATCCAGCGCCATCCTCCCAGCATGAAAGCCCTCTTCACCTCATGAAAATCTAGATCACCCAACAATACAATGTTTCACAGAGAAACCAACAACACTTCCTTACAAAATACAAAATTCGAGCCTTTGGGTCTCTAGGATGAGGGATCCATATATAGATATTTGCAGGTGGGTGAGTCAGCTTCTGGGATTTTGATTAGTGTCATTTCACTGATAGTTCTTGGTTCCACTTGGAGATTTCATGATCTCTTACTCATCCCTGGGCAAATTCAAAGAGGCAAGTGTCAAATGAGCAGTTTCTAGAAGATTCTCTGGGTTTCCACTTAACAAACTACCTCTGCCATTTGTCTGCTCTCGCCAATTGCACCCTACAGAAGGCCTTTTTAGTATGCATTGCACCCTTTGCATGTGACAGGTGAGATGCATGGCACCCTCAGCATGGAGCAGTCTGTATGGTCCAGTTTTGACTAGTTCTGAGTAGTTTTTCAGGGAGAACTTCTGGGAAAAGATGTAATTAGTTGACCTTGTCCCTTTAGGGTATGAAACAACACTTTTAGGGGTTTAGAAGAACTTGGTTTATGGACATATGTGATTGGGGTTGCAGTGCCCAAATATGTCTATAACAAAGGGACAACTAGTAGTTAGGGTTAGGATGTCATAAAGCTATAAATAGTCATAAAAACCAAGGGAAGAATCATTGAGTATTATTGTAATTGAGTTCTTCTTTGTTGAAGGTTTCCCCCTCAAAGAGGCAAGTGAACATTGTATTATGCTTCTAAATAATAAAATATCTTTGCAACTTGTCTCATTCCAAGTGATATTTCTATGTTTTGGGCCATATTGTTTTCTATTTCTAGTATTCTATTTTTTTCACAGGTCAAGTGCATAACAGGTGGTATCAGAGGAATTTCCAGGGCCAGTTGTACCTCCATTTTTTGCATAATTTTTTTAGTCTAGGGACATGTTCTAGCGTCTTTAAACCATGGGATCTTTCATTGAGAACATAAACCTACGGATTTGGGGAGGCATGCATGTAGGAACTACAAGAGGTGGTCACGCTTGTTGGACTCCCTCGTAACCCCTGTGAGTACCCCTTCAAGTAGTAGTACATTTAAGTCATAACCATGCACAAACTACACTTCCACATACCCTTAGGTATATTAGAAGCACCCCCTAGGGTAACCTGAAACCTAACCTTAGATAACTCACCAATCATCTTGCTATTAAAGTACACTGAGAACAACACTCGGGGAGATTACTCACACATACAATAGGGTAGTCGAGTAGTATGACTAAGGGTATTGTCGATCCTCCTTATTTAGCACCCTGAAAGATTGGGCCGAGAACTATTGTTGGACCCCTACATATATTATGATCTGTAGCACCTGAAACTTCTTTGAGACCATGGTACCCCTAGTTATATGAAGATTACCCCTACCTTTTTGTTCTAGATTAGATCTAGTAGTTGGGGTTCCACTACCAATATCCAAATCATATATAGTAGTTGGGGTTTTATCACCGCTATCTAGATCAAATATAGCGGTTGGGGTTTTCATAGCGCATATCATAATCTTTTTGCCGTGAGGGTTTTGGCTGCCATAGTCCAACTCATATTTTTGCAACACATTATGTATTACCAAGACCTTGTTGATTCTGTTACTATAGTCTAGGCTCAATTTTCATAGGATATTTGGCAGTATCAACCATTCAGGAATTTAGCCACTACAATATCAATCATCTCGGAGTAAAACTCCTTTTAGAGTATTAAACAAAAAAAATTGGGGTCATCTCAGGACACTTGGTAGAGACATAGCCCATAAGATTTAGGAAAACAAGTTGATTGTAGTGGTAAATTCACCTATAAACCACCAATTTTCATGCAGTCCCAAATTTTTCCCGATGCAGCTTCAAGTGACCCACATCACTAGACTCTTGATATTTCACTCTTTCCAACCATTCTACTCTTGAGTAAGCTCAAAATTTGACAGGGGCTAGTGTATGCATGGTACCAGGTCTCAAATCATGGCTCTAGAGAAGGCATCAGAGATATTCGAAGCTCTCTAGAAAAGACACGATAAATTCTAGGCATCAATCGACAACATCACAAAACCATTGACTTCCTTGCACATGTCTCGTGAACCCACAAGGGAAGAACATAGTTTTTATGCACACATAGAAGTAGAATCTAACCATCACATTCATTTCCATGGAGGTCACCAATATTTGAGCCATCAGATACCCAAGCTGGACATGTACCCATTTATCGATTTAACCAAGTAGTATGGGTGACACAAATGGAATAATATTTATGGCTTAACAATATCTTGGAAGATGAAACTAAACTACATGTGGGGGCTCTATACTTGGACCAAGAGCGATGGCAATGGTGGCAGTGGTTTCAAAAATGATATCCAGGGAGGCCAACTTGGAAAATATTTTCCAAAGGAATTTGTGACCGCTTTGATCAAGAATCTCACTTTCTGGGTCATCTCACAAAGCTCAGGAAATCAGGTACAATACATGAGTACATTGCAACCATTGAACAATTGGCCATCAAAATTGAAGGACTAGGAGATGCTTTTTACTGGGAATGTTTCATTAGTGGCTTAAAGTAAGCTATTGAAGCCCATGTCAGAATGATTCACCTAGCTACTTGGTTAGAAGCATGCACTAAGGCCTTGGAGGCAGAAGTTGCTTTATATGCCCAATCCAATCGTTCAAATTTCCTAGCACAGGCACGTCCCACCCCAACTAAGGCACCCACCAAAACACTTATGGTTCGAAAAGTGTCAATGGAAGAAATGGCCAAAAGAAGGAAAGAATGACTCTGCTACTATTGTGATGAGAAATACTCAGTAGGACATAAATTCAAGGAACCAAAATTCTTTCAAACTGATGCTACTAAAAACAGCTCCACTGATGAAGCTCCATTCATTGAAGTGACTGAGGAGGAAGAGGGTGAACCCATAACAAACTCGGAAACTGACACTCCAACTATGTCAGATGAGTCATTTATCTCACTTCATGCCCTCGTTGAAATTTACTCTCCTTAGACTGTGAAAATCATATGTTTTGTTAAACATCAACTAATAGTACTGTTAATTGATAGTGGCAACATGCATAACTTTGTTCATAAGAGAGTCAAAGAAGAAATTCATTATTTTTTTAGGGCAGTATCTAATTTCCAAGTCCTTATTTTTTATGGGGGGACCATGAAATGTGAAGGCAACTATGAAAATATTAAGCTTCAAATGGTGGATTATCACCTCAAAACCCAAATGTTTGCCATTAAATTGGGCAATTGTGACATTATCCTTGGTGTTGAATGGCTCCGCACACTGGGCACTATCACAATGGAATTTTAGGATTTATATATGATCTTTAACTACAACAAACACACTCATACATTTCGGGGGACCCAGTCAGGTTATCCTAATATCAACAGCTCACATTGAATGGAGAAGATTTTGAAAAAGAGACATCATGGGATAATAAAACAATTTAATTCCATTCATTCCATTGAATCAACTCCTCCTCCCATTCATCCCTCTATGCAATAGGTATTAGATCGCCACCAGTGGGTCTTTGACAAACCTAAGGATATCCCACCCTCTAGGGTTGAACATGATCATATCATCCCTTTGCTCTTGGGTATCTAGCTGCCAAATGTCCACCCCTATCAATATCATTTTTCCCATAAGAATGAAATTGAAAAAATCATCAACGAAATCCTTGAAGCCAATTTTATTTAACCCAACATGAAGCCTTATTCATCTTCAATGGTCATGGTTCTAAAGATAGATGGCGAATGGAGCATGCGTACAGATTTTAGGGCCTTTAAGAATCTCACCATCAAGGATAAATTTCCTATCCTAGTAGTCGATGATCTACTTGTTGAACTGTATGGTGGCAAATGTTTTACCAAGTTGGACCTTTTCTTAGGCTATCACCAATTACAAATGAAGGAAGTGGACATTCCCAAGACAACCTTCTGAACTCATGAAGACCATTATGAAATCCTAGTCATGCCATTTGGTCGTTGAAATGCCCCATTCACTTTTCGGAGCCTCATGAACCACCTTTTGAAACCATATCTCAGAAAAACAAATTCCTAGTCTTTTTTATGACATTCTCATCTACAACATAATATGGGACACTCACCTTCAGTATGTTGACCAGGTATTGAAACTACTCCAATATATTAAATTATTTGTCAAATTATCTAAGTGTTCCTTTGGCATGGAAGAAATATAATATCTGGGAAACATTGTGGGTCGAGAAGGAGTAAGGGTTGATCTGAAAAAATATCAGGAAATGCAATACTAGCCCCAACTAAAAATCTTGAAGATTTTGAGGGGATTCCTGTATCTCGCGGGCTACGATCGCAAATATGTTTGCAATTATGGATGCATTACTAGACCCCTCACTAATATTCTCAAGAAAAAAGAATTTCTTTGGATTGATGCAGTTGAGCAGGTCTTTTGGATCTCAAATAGGCCATGTGCTCCACTCCAGTATTGGCCCTACCATACTTTACAAACCTTTTGTGATTGAATGTGATGTTTTAGGTACAACCATTAATGCAGTATTAATGTAGGAATGCAGATCATTAGCTTTCACGAGTCAAAAACTTAGTGGCAAACATCTGGGTCACTCGACATATGAGAAAGAAATGATGACCATCTTACATGCAGTAGAAACATGGATACCATACTTATTGGGGCATCGTTTCCAAATCTGCACTGACCATCATGGCCTAAAATATTTCCTCGAGCAGCATCTATTGTCTCCACAAAAAAAAAAATTCTCGCAAAAATGTTGGGATATGATTATGAGATAATTTATAAGAAGGGGCATGACAATGTAGTGGTTGATTCCTTATCACACCAATTTGAGGATGAGGGCACCCTTTAATCCCTATCTCTAGACATCCCAGATTGGATTGAAGATTCCCATCATGAATGGTTCTCCCACCCCTATTTGTCCCAGCTCATTAATAGATTAAGAGGAGATCCTATTTCCTTAGTGGACTACTCATAGAAGGATGACGATCTTCACTACAAGGATCAAGTAGTGTTATCCCCGAACTCCAACCTCAAAACCCACATCATGGAAGAGATGTACTCCTCTCTACTTGAAGGATATTCAATATTTCAGAAGACTTATGCAAGGGCATGGTGCTCTTTCTTTTGGAATGGTATGAAGAAATAAAATGTTACTTTTCTAGTTGAATGCGATGTATGCGAACACAATAAGAGGAAACGACCAAGCTACCAGGAATCTTAAAACCATTACCACTCCCTACTCCCATCTGGATATATGTTTCCATGGATTTCATTACAGGTCTCCCAAAGTTAGGAAATAAATTAGTCATCACGTTGGTTGTTGAAAAAATTTCCAAATATGCTCATTTTTTCACACTACCACACCCATTTACCCCAACATTGGTGGCTCAAATTTTCATGGACCAAATCTTCAAACTGCATGGCATGCTAACTTCCATTATGTTTGATTGAGACCCCACTTTCACAAGAATTTTTAGGCAGGAACGTCTTAAGCTCAAAGGAAAGAAACTCCAATTCAGTATTTCTTATCATTCGTAAACTGATGGTCAAACATAAGAAGTCAACGAATGTTTGGAGACCTATCTGCATTGCTTCACCTTAGACAAGAAACATCAATGAGTACAATGGCTACCTTTAGATGAATGGTGGTATAATACTAACTATCATGAAGCCACCAATATGAAGCCATATGAGGTAATGTATGGCCAACTCCCACCTTCACCAGCCTCTTCTATCCACGGACTCTCCAAATTATAGGAAGTTGAGTATCTCTTGCAGAACGTTGTCGCCATGATCACTCATCTTAAATATAATCTACATTAAGCTCATAACATAATGAAGCAACAGGTCGACCAACATTGCTCTGAGTGGTTAGTTTAACTTGGTGACCAAGTGTTCCTATGACTCCAAGCTTATAAGTAGACCTGCCTCAAAGAAAAAGGTTGTCAGAAACTAGCACCAAAATTATATGGGCCTTATCAAGTACTTCAACACATAGGTGCAGTCACATATAAAATGGCCATGTCAACTACTTCAAAAATCCACCAAGTCTGCCATGTTTCTTACCTACATAAATTTGTGGGGAACAATTGTTGGGTTCAAACAAGTTTTCTAAAATTAGACGAGGAAGGCTCACTTTGGCTCTAACCTGAGCAAGTCCTCGATGCTTGTGAAAGACATTTATGCATCCACACAATTAAGGAAGTCCTCATCAAGTGGAAAGACACATCTCTAAAAGATGTGACATGGGAACCAACCACTATTCTTCCACAGTTTCCACAGCAGCAGCCTTGAGGGCAAGGCTTCTTTTGATGGGGGTGGGCATGTTAGGGTCCAACCCTAACCCTTTTATTTATGTAATAAGCCCAAGGGGCCTAGTAAGATTCATAGTTAGTTATTTGAGTTAATAAATCCCATAAACGATTATCCGAATTAATAATTCTAAAGGGTTGACCCGCATTATAGAAAAGGGACCATAATTAGTTATAAATGGTCTATAGTTAATAAATAAAGTGGTTAACCCATATTATGTATGGGACCACTAGTAGTTAGGGTTTTAGATGTCATAAAGCTCTAAATAGTCGTTGATAAAAAGGGAAGAATCATCGATTATTATTGTAATTGAGCTCTGCTCCGTTGGAGGTTTCCCCCTCGAAGAGGTCAGTGAACATCGTATTCTTCTTCTAAATAATAAAATATCTTTGCAATTTGTCTCATTTCATGTGATATTTTTATGTTTCAGGCCATATTGTTTCATATTTATGGTATTATGGTTTTCTCGCAGGTTAAGTGCATAACAGTTTATTAGAGAAACACCCTCAAGAATTATTTTTAAAGTGTATTTCTCTTGAAACCTTAAAGAAATGTCATACTTTATTTATTTAGGTTCCAACCAGTCTTTATCTCCCACTAGTTACAATCAAGAATCACGATCTTTCTCTCTCGCAGGATTCTTATATAGAGACAACTTCATGGAATTTATGTCCAACCATGTGGTTCTCTCTTTTTTTGGTTTATCTTGGCTATTTAGCTGAATAATGAAAAATGTAGAAATTTTTCTTCTATTGTTTCTACCCTCTTTTTGGGCATAACTAATTCCAATTGTTTCCCTGATAGTTATAATTTAAGTTCCACCTAACAACCCTTAACACATTCTCAAGAGTGTTAACAACACAAATAAATTTTCTTTTTATTTACAACAAAATATGAATACTTACATCAACCAATATTTCTATAATTTTTAACTTTTCAGTCATAATAAAAGTAAAAAAATCCATGAGTAATTAACCAGGGGTGTTACATCTCCCCTCCCCTTAAATGGACACCATCCTCAATGTTTTCATATTCCATTCTTCTTTGGAATAATAGATGGAAATACTCTCTCATGCCTTTTTCCAATTCCCAAGTGACCTCTTTAGGGCCAAAGTTATCCCATTGCACTTTGACTTGAGAAATGGTTCTATTTCAAAGAGAAGTTTCCCTTTGATCCAAAATATGTATGGGTTTAATCTGGAATTCTCCTTTCAGTTTGTCCCATAAAACGTTCCAATTAATTAAATGATTAGGATTATATATATATATATATATATATATATATATATATATATATATATATATATATATATATATATATATATATATATATATATATATATATATATATATATATATATATTTAACAAAGATACATGAAATACATTATGAGTCTTAACATGAGCTAGTAAAGCTAATTGATAAGCTACTAGACCAACTCTAACTAGTATCTCAAATGGCCCGCAATACTGAGGAGACAATTTAGAAAAACTCCCTAATTTCATAGAACTCTTCTTTGGCTACACTTTCAAATTAACATGCTCCCCTACTTAGATATATTTAGCGGTTCTTTTCATATCGGCATAGCTACTCTATCCATCCCGTGCTTCCTTAAAATTTTGTCTAATTTTCTTTACCATTTGCCCCATCTCTTATAGTAGGTATAGTCCCAACACCAATTTATCTTCTATCTGGCCTTAACTTAAGGGCGCTTGACATTTCCTACCATATAATGCATCAAAGGGGATCATTTTCAATGAATTGTAATAGCTATTGGTGTATGTGAATTCCACCAGATGTAGGTAATCCTCCCACTATGTAGGTTGGTTCGTAATATACATTCGCAACATGTCCTCAAGAATTTGATTAACTCTCTCAATCTTCCCATCCATCTGCGGGTGATATACAATACTAAAATTTAACTGCATGCCCAATCTAATAAATAATGACTTCTGAAATTTTGAGGTAAACTTTAAATCCTTGTTTGATATGACTACTGTTCATATGCCATGCAACTTAAAAAATCACTCTCATAAAAATAGCATCCACTTGTGTAGCCTTGTATGTGGACTGCACAAGAATAAAATGAGTAGGAATTTCTAGTTTATTAACTACTACCATTATGGAGTCATGTTGTTTCTGTGTCTAAGGAAATATAATAATAAAGCCAAGGGAAATCACTTCCTACTTCCAATATGGTATGCGTAAGGGGTTGAACAATCCAACTGGGTGTCGATGTTCTATTTTCACTTACTGACATTCTTCAAACCTAGTTAAATATTTAGCAACTTCCCTTTTCATTCTAAGCCGAAAAAAACTCTTTTTTGAGGGTTGTAATCATTTTCTCATATCCCAGATGCCTTGCAAAAGGTTGCTTATGGTGCTCATCCATTATTAATGGCTTGCTTTTTTCTCGATGAGGTATATAGAGTTTGTTTTTGTAGATTAACAACTTATTTTGGTTGATTTTATAATTTGTCCATTTTTCTAGATAAGATTTAGTTCCCATATTTTTGTATATGTTATATACCTAGGGGGGATAATATGGGGTACCAAGGGAGGTACCCAAGGTAATAATGTAATAATGGGATGGGCCATAGTAATAAATAAGGTGGTTAACCCATATCATGTAAGGGACCACAAGTAGTTAATAATAATGTAATGGGCCCATGGTATTAGTTGATGGTATGAGGGAACCATGGTAATGACCCATGGTATTGTATGTGTGAGGCCTATATAGAGGCTAGAGACTCCATGTCAAGATAGTGAAGGATTATTGTATGAACATGCATATGGCTTGTGGAGTGTTCTCATTCCTTAAGGAGTGAATGTATGGTGTTGCCCTACCTTAAGGGTTTGATCAATAAAGTGAATCATTTCTATCTATTCCAATCTTATTATTCTTGGGTTTATTTCTATTATCACATATTTCCGGGTTAGATCTACAACAAGTGGTATTAGAGCACTTTCTTGGGCACAAAAGTGGAAATTTTTTTTAATTTTTTTGCAGGATTTTGGGGCGGCGAGTTGCAGATCAGATATGTACGTTTTGGTGCAATATTTGCAAAATATAACCACAGATCTATATTCTTTGTGAAAAAATATCCGATTTCAAAAAAAAAAATCGGTTGAATCGGAGTCCGGATGAAGGAGATATCGCTGATCTAAAAATCAGTGGGGTTGTAGACAATTTTTCAGGGCAACGAGTTTGCAGCGCAGATTTGGACGTCCTGGTGCACGATCTGCAAAATATAATTGTAGATCTGGAATCTTTGTGAAAGAATACCTAATTTAAAAAAAAAATCAGTTGAATCGGAGTCCGGATGAGGGAGATATCGTTGATTTAAGATCAGCTCTTTTTGCAGAAATTTTGGTGACGGCGGAAGAGTAGCAGCGCAGATCTGAAATTCTAGTGTCTGAATCAGGATTTCTATCACATGGGCAGATGCAGAATGGTTGTTCCATTTCCAAAAACATGTTATAATAGAGATTCTGAGCAATATTGACGAACTTGTGACCATTTCAAATTTTCGCCAATTTTTTTGTGATGGCGGGCCCAAATCGGAATTTGAGGGACTTGTATAAATTTGATGGCTCTCATCCAGCTAGATGGCTATCACAAATGGAGTAGTATTTCAATCTGAATCGCATCTTAGATGATGAGACTCAGCTTATGGTGGGGAGCATGTACTTGGACAATGAAAGACGACAATGGTGGCAAGAGCATCAATGTTCCAATAGAAGGTTTTGGACTTGGGACATATTCACAAAAACTATTATGGACCACTTTGGCCGAAAAACTAATCTTGTTGATAAGCTCACACAGACAGACACATTGCCTAGCAAAGATTTTATTTTTATAGAAAAGAAGGAAACCATGGAACCTAAAAGATTATTTTCTACTGATGTTTCCTTATTGTAGATTCATGGATTGATTCAGAAAGAGAAGATCATTGTTTCTATAAATCCTAGTTGCAAGCATAATTTCATCAATGCTAATTTGGCAAAAACATTGCAAGTTCCTGCAAAACACATTGAAAACACACAGGTGGATGATGAGGATGTTCAAGTGTATAAGGATTTGAAGATTTCTATGGATAAGTATGTTTAGCATGGTGATTTTTATACTTTAGAGATGGATAATATGGATGTTGTTTTGGGATATCCTTGGATGGAATCTGCGGGTACTATCAATATTAATGTATAGAAGAAATTCTTGAAGCTCTGGTATAAAAAGAAGAAAATTACATTACAGGATATTTCCATCAATAAACAGGTAGAGCACATGGAGGCTGAAGCAGAAGATGTTCCAGAGACTAACATATCAGATGATGAGTCTTTGATGATCAACAATCAAACACAAACAGAGGCTGAAGAAGAAAAGGTTACAGGTGATGATACATCAGAGGAGGGCTCAGTGGTTGAAGTCATATTGGAAAAGAAAACACCACAAAAAGCACCACAGTAGGGAGAATTAAAAAAAAAGACACCATGGGTTAAAACTTCAACATATCATCACCCACATCACCCCGCAAGAAAACAACCAACAAGATGGCAACCAATTCGCCACAAGGACAACAACCCCTGTATGATGGATAGTGAGGAGCGAAGATCCACCTACTACACATCAGCACAGAAGAGATGCCATGGTCAACTTCAATCTCAAGCGAGCGAGGCACCAGCAAGACCAAGGGTTCACCTTTTTCTTGGATGGCTAGATGCACATGCATGGTACTAGTGGACTACTCTTTTGAGTAGATCTTATTATTTGTGTTCTTCCCATGTTTCGGGGACGAAACATGCAAAGGGGGGTGGAATGTTATATACCTAGGGGGGATAATATGGGGTACCAAGGGAGGCACCCAAAGTAATAATGTAATAATGGGATGGGCCATAGTAATAAATAAGGTGGTTAACCCATATCATGTAAGGGACCACAAGTAGTTAATAATAATGTAATGGGCCCATGGTATTAGTTGATGGTATGAGGGAACCATGGTAATGACCCATGGTATTGTATGTATGAGGCCTATATAGAGGCTAGAGACTCCATGTCAAGATAGTGAAGGATTATTGTATGAACAGGCATATGGCTTGTGGAGTGTTCTCCTTCCTTAAGGAGTGAATGTATGGTGTTGCCCTACCTTAAGGGTTTGATCAATAAAGTGAATCATTTCTATCTATTTCAATCTTATTATTCTTGGGTTTATTTCTATTATCACATATTTCCGGGTTAGATCTACAACAGTATATCTAATTATATTTATGATACATTAATGTGGCCTCTTTGACCTGTTCCAACAAATTTGTTTCACTTTGAGTGATACAAATCTCATGTATTTGTTTCAAAATTTGAATTAATGAGTCTTCCACCTTATCCTTTTCTCCTTTTATATTTCTAATTTCAAATTCATATTTTCCCAGGAAAACCATCCATTTGGCTTGCCTAGCATTCATACTAGTTTGGCTAAAAAAGTATTTCAAAATTACATGATCTATGATTAGAGTAAATTTTCTTCCAATCAAATAATGTCTCCACATTTTGAGAGCATGAATTGCAACTGCTAACTCCAGATCATAGACTGCATAGTTTTTCTCATGTTCTTTTAATTTTGTGACCCATAAGCCACAATATGCCCCTCTTGCATAAGAAAACAACCTAGGCCTTCCAGGCATGCATCTATGCACACTTCAAAGTATTTTTCCAGATCTGCTATTTTGAGCACTAGAGCAATAGTAAGTAGGTGTTTCATATTTTCTATAGGGAAGTTAGAGGATGTGCCAACTTGCAAAATCCTTCTATAAACCTATAGTAATAACCATTTATTACCGTAACAAATATTACATCAGCCATGTTTTTTGGTACCATCCATTAAAGGAATGGATGGCCTTCACTTTCTCAAGAATAATTTCTATCCATTCTTTTGAAATTACATGGCCTAAATATTGTATCTTACCTTGAAAAAAATCATATTTACTGAATTTCACATATAACTAGTTTTCCCATAACATTCACAACACTCTTTCTAAATGTTTTTTGTGTTCTTCCAATGTTTTAGACTATACCACTATATCGTTGATAAAGATTAAAAAATTTATTTTGTAATCTTCTAAACACATTATTTATTAAACACATGAGGTAGGTGCATTCATGAGCCCGAAGGGTAAAACCGTGAATTCATAGTGTCCATATCAGGTTCTAAAAGTTTTTTTTGGTATATCTTCCTCTCTAATCCTTAATTTATTATACATGGATGTAAGGTCTATCTTGGAGAGAATAGGTGCCCCCTTAACTTGGTCAAAAATATTTATCATACGAGGTAAAGGGTATTTATTCTTGATAGTTAACTTGTTCAGCTAGTGATAATCAATGCATAGTCTGAATGTTGCATCCTTATTCTTGATGAAAAGGAATGGTGCACCCCTTTGTGACACGTTGAGTCTAATATACCATTTACTCAACAATTCCTGTAATCAAATTTTTAATTCCACGAGTTCTAGTACTATCATTCGATAAGGGGCTTTAGGTACTGGTGTGGATCTGGGTACCATAGTTGATTTGTGCTTTGCCTATCACTCCTCCAAGTATACACTAATGTGTGGAATATACTTGGTTGTGTCATCGATGGTGGATTCCTCTTGGACATTTTGAAGATGATGTACTGATTTCATGTTGCAAGGGTAGTTCTGTAAAAGGTGGGGTTCACCACAACCTCAACATTTTAATGGCTCCCTATCTTTCTCAGTAGGTCCCTTACTAGTTTCCATGTCCTTAGACCCAATTTGGGTCATAACTTGTGATTTTTGGGACTAACCATTACTCTTGCTGAAGATACGATTCTACCCTCCTTTACCACTTTGCTAAAGTATATGCTTTTCCCCCTTTTACTATTTTTCATTTCTCTTTATTTCATTTTATTAAGCCAAAATTTTGATTTATCATTCTTATGTTTAGCTTGCTGATAGAAAATAATCACTTTTCAAATAACTACAACCATAGTCTTGGGTTTATCATACTCGATTCTCTCTTTAAAACAGAGTGAAAGGAAGCCTATGAATCACTCAATTTTTTCTTTTTCCACTTTTATGTAATTTACGTAGTATAATAGATGCATGAATTTAGTTATCAATTCATCCATAGACTTAGGTCCTAATTTTAGGTAATGAAATTCCTTCAACCAATCATCAAGTTATTGTTATGTAAGATATTTTTCCTTGAACTGTCACTTGAAATATTCCTAGTTAACTTCCTTTCCATCTAAATTTTTCACTTTTCGAACTTCTTCCCACCATAGGGATGCCTTCCCCTACAACTGGTAAGTGGATATCTTAGCTTTCAACTCAATACTATAATCGTAAACCTAAAAATATTGGTTTATGTTCAACAACCATGCTTCTGCCACCTCCTTAGATTCCCCATCATATGTTGGGGGTCTAATTTTTTTTATTTCTCCATGCAATTCTATTTTTGGTTTATTTTTTGGTGTACGTTTAAATTTGGATGAGTTATGTTCCTCTTCTTCAACTTTACCCTTTTGGATTTCAACTTCTTCTTCCATTGTTTTACATTTAGAACTTTAATCCTTATTTTCTACTCCCTTGGCTACCTCCACCATATTGGAATTAGGTTTAGCTGTCAAATTTTTTATTATCTGCTCTTGCTCTCCATTAGATTTTAATAATCCTTCATGATCAACGTGGAGGTTTAATATTTCATTTTGCAATTCATTTATCATGTTTAATAGTTCCCTGATGGGAACTTTCACCTGCTAGCCTAGATGCACATAAATTTCATCTTCACCAATATGGGTACCCTCATGAGGTTCTTCTATAATGCCCTTTGTCAAATCTTCCTCCTCTATATTAATTGTGAAAGATTCAAAAATTTTACTATTATTTTAAAATGAAATTCATGATTGGCCCAAGGCCTCAGTTTTGAACTTAGGCTTTGATACCACCAGTAACATTCCTCATTAGAACTGCTTATTAATCCATTCAGATGCTAGAGGAAGTAATGTTTTTTTAATACATTTCACAAAAAGAAAATTTTCACAATATTAATTACTTCTTTAGAAAAGCTAAACAACAACAACCATATTCATATAAATGTGATGAATTATGCTCAAATATCTTCACAAGATTACCTTGAACCGATCCGGATTTATGTAGGAACAAAATAAAATACATAATTAAAAGGAAACACAAAGCTACAACGAAAACTAGACTTCAATTAATTAATGGCAAATACTGAAATTTATTTACATGCAAAATGGAAATAAACTAGCTAGGACAATGATAGCTTATCTTTGAGAATATATGTGAAAGCTACATGCCTTCTAAACTATGTTACAATGAGGCTCAAAGGCATTTTAATTATTGAGAAAAAATGGAAAACCATAAGCATCAAAACACCTAACCCTAGAAGATAAAGTGCCAAAAGTTTATGATCTGCATTGGGGTTAGTTGGTACATCAACTTCCAAGGGTCATAACTTTGACATATGATATTTGTTTGATGTGTATGATACTTTGTTAAATAGATCTATCATATGATGACAAATTTATATTACAAACCCCTTTTGTTGGCTATTATTTTTCAAGTTTTCCAGAAAACATCATTTAGGGCCTCATAATGGCTCTGGAAGTTGAAAACCCAAAAGAAGGTAAAAAATAGTAAATTGTACTAGAAATTAGGAAACTAAAAGGAAATAGTGTTGAGGGTCCAAGTAGATAGGTGGGTGGCCACTGATATCCACTTGGATCAGTCTTCCACCCATAGGAAGAAATATTCCCCATTGTGTTGAGTGCCTACATTAGATGGGGAAACTTCTGCTAAACTTGGTCCCTGGTCAACCACTTTCCTTGGTGTGGAAGTTGGCTGACTTTGAAAAACTTATACAGTTGGATCCTTTGTTGGAAATTTTTATTAAGATGTCTATCCATGATCTAATCATTTGTTTCATGTTCAATGCAACGTGGGTTGAGCTTTGTTGGTGTTAACTTCTCAACAATGTTTGATGTGTTTAGCAATGGTGGAAAGTATGGTCGAAGGAAGTCCAGATTGAACACTAGGTGCAAGCCAAGGAATGGGCCAATTCTGAACTCAAAAGAATTGTCACCCATAACCTTGGTGATGGTGTAAGGCCCATATTGGATTGGTCAAAGTTTTCGATGGGCTCTAGTAAGGCATTCCTTCTACAAATGCAACCGAACTTTGTCACCAACTCAAAAATTATGTGGCACCTGATGTTCATCATGACATTGTTTGTACCTAGCATGGCTTTTTCTAGGATGTCATGAACCTGCTAGTTGATGTGCTAGATGCATTTAATAAAATTGATTGCTTTATAATCTTTGGACTAAACTTGTGCAAATTCATCCTATGTAGTTGTGAGAGGCATTGCAACATCAATGGGACACAATGGTTGAAATCCCATACCCACTTGAGAGGGGTTGTGTCTAGTCAAGCTCTAGAGAAATCTGTTATAATTTTGCTACACATAGGGAAGACTCTCATCCCATGTTTTTGGATGATTGAGATGTGCATGCATAGTATGTGCACTATCATCCTATTAATAACCTATGTATGGCCATCAGTCTAAGGATAGAATGTAGTTAACTTTGTGATCTTAGTGTCCAAAAAATACTAGAGGCTTGACTATAATGCGCTTAGGAACGTGTCATGCTGATATGATGTAACAGTATATGAGATCCCAAATTGTACCCACACTTGTTTGAAGAATAGTTTGGCAGTGTCTTATGCTATGATGCTCTTCTTACAATGCATAAATATCGCCATCTTAGAAAATTTATCAATGACCAGAAATACAAGTTATTTCCATGCTTATTAGAAGCAATTTTAGATATATAGTCCATGGAGATGGATTCCCAAGGGTGGCTAGGAGTGGGTAGAGGAGTGTACAAGCTTTTCTTCTCAATATTTAGTTTTTTGATGGCATAGGAAGTGTAGGATCTCATATATTTTCCAATATCCTGTTGGATATTTGGCCAATAAAGATACTTCTGCAGTATTTCCACTATTTTCTCTACAACAAAATTTCCTATGACCCGACTTTATTGTGCCTCCCAAATCATCTTGGCACACTCACTTGAACGAATGAGAAGGTATCCCAAGTAGCATAGCAGCTCCTTTTGATGGTGGAAGTCTGTAACTTGCCTGCCATCCATCAACATCTGGTATGTGATGGAAAATTCTATATCGTCTTTGTAAATTTGTGTCTCATGCCTGGAAGAGTTGAGGATAGTGGTTAGAGCCACAACTAGTGATTGATTGAGGAAATTGTCACCATTATCAATTTTACCCATATTGTACTTAATGTTTAGATGAAATTACGTTAGGTATCTCAACCATTTTTTATGGTGATATTTCTGCAACTTCCCTTGTGTCTGTATAAACTGAAGAGGTTGGTGAACTATGTGGATGATCATCTCCTTCCCCAAAATGTAATTTTTCCACTATCGGTAAGCTTCATTACAATAGCAGGGAAGCACATGGATTGGTTTATTGCCAAAGTCACATGCACCAACTACTGAATGAAAGTGAAGAACATGAGGTGAGTGTTGAAACAAGACTAGAATATAAAGCAATTACACCTCCCAGAAAGAGTAGAGTGGCTATACTTCCTATACAAAGAAGAAAAATTACTTGTATGAGAGATATTATGATGGAAAGGCCAAGGAATTCTATGATTTGAAGATGGGTTCCATGACAAGTGAAGAATACAAAACAAAACTTTTAGACTTGTTGAGATATGTGCCCTATCTCAAGGATGAGAAAGTGAGTATTCAAAGGTTCATCAGTGGATTGGCATTATCATTCAAATAAAAAATTGAATTTAATGAGCCTTGGTCATTGGAGGAAGCCATAAAAAATTTGAAGCATTGTTATTAGCAGTCGAAGAGCAAGCCTAAGTTCAAGTTTGATTGGAAAGGTAATGAGAATTCTAAAGGAAAATGGCTCAATAAGAGAGGATGATCTTAGGATGCAAGTGAAAAGGAAAATGTGGCACCTCATAAGAAGTTTAATGCAGTTGAGAGAGGACATGGGGCTCAACTTGAGGAGTAGTAGAATAAAGGTGATGTAAGAAAACCAATTAGGTGTTGGACCTGTGGTGGAGACCATCACAGGAGGGATTGTCCATCACGCTAGGGTAGAAATCCTAAAATTTACAGTGCTTAAGCGGAGAAAATAGTTGGGGATGTAAGTCATAGTATTCCCCAAATCTATGCAACAATGGATAGAAGATAGGAAAATCATCAGACATCCATTATCAATATGGAAGGTAATATTTGTGATAAATTTGTTCTTATTTTGATTGATCCTAGATCAAATTATAGATATATTAGTCCTAACCTAGTGAATCAGTGCAGGTTGAATAAGAAAGTGCATGCAAAATCTTTATTGGTGCAGTTGGCTACAGGGGCCAAGAGAAAAGTTCATCACGATGTGAGATATTATGCATTTGAGCTTAATGATATGCTGACATAAATATATCCAAATGTGCTTGCTTTGGGTTCCTATAACATGCTCTTTGGCATGGATTGGTTGTTCATTCATAGGACCAAGGTGGATTTCTATGAGAAATTCATTGAGTGTGTGGATGATGATTGAGAAAAGAGAGTCTTGTAGGGAAAGAAGAAGCCTACATCAGAATGGTTAGAACAATGCAAGCTAAGCGGGACTACAAGAAAGGATGTTTATTTTTTGTAGTACATGTTTCGAGTGATAAAGGGAAGGAAGATGAGGATGATGAATTCCTAAGGAAGTATCCTCTATTGTAGTAGTTGCAGGATGTATTCCTGTAGAGATTCTAGATTTGTCACCTCATAGGGAGGTTGATTTATCTATTTAGTTGGTACTAGGAGTAGCACAAACATCTAAGGCACTTAATGGGATGAGTACTCCAGAGTTGGTGGAACTAAAGTTGTATCTTAAAGAAATTCCTAATAAGGGATACATAAGGCCAAGTGTGTCTCCTTCAAGAGAATCAGTGTTGTTTGTAAGGAAAAACGATGGTACTCTTAGATTGTGCTTTGATTATAGGTAGTTGAATAAGGTAACTATCAACAACAAGTACCCATTGTGGCAAATTGATGATTTGTTTGATCAATTACAGGGAGCAACAATATTTTCAAAGATCGATCTGAGATCATGTTATCATGAGGTATGCTTCAAACAATAATACATCTACAAGACTGCATTTCATATAAGGTATGGGCACTATGAGTTAGTGGTGGTTGATTTTGTTCTTACGAATGCTCTAGCCACCTACAAGTGTTTGATGAACAATGTGTTGCGCCATTATGTAGATATGTTTGTTATACTCTTTGTTGATGATATATTTGTATATTTAAAGAATGAGGAGGAGCATGCAGAGCACCTAGCATTGATGTTGAGGTTGTTGAGAGAGCATAATTTATGTTCCAACCTCAGCAAGTGTAGTTTCTTTCAGTCTTAGATCCATTACTTAGGACACATTGTTTCCAAGGAGGGGATAGTAGTGGATCTAGAAAATATTAAAGCTATCATGGAACGGCCAACACTGAGAAATCTGAATCAGGTCAAATCATTCATGGGCTAAGCAGGTTATTAGAGGGGGTTCATTAGGAACTTCTCCAAGATTGGCTATCCTATTACAAATTTGTAGAGGAAAGGAAAGAAGTTTGAATGGACTGAGGACTGTGTAGCCAGTTTTGATAAGTTGAAGCAATTTCTTACAAATTCACTAATTTTGAAGATTGCGGACCCTGATATTGAGTTTTTGGTTTGTACATATGCTTGCAAGGAAGGACTTAGTGGAGTCTTGATGTAGGAAGGGGATGTGGTTTGTTATGAATCAATAAAGTTGAATGAGCATGAGCAGAACTACATGCTTCATTATCTTGTGTTGGAAACTATCATTCATGCATTAAATATGTGGAGACATTATCTCCTTGGAAGGATGTTCGCCTTGATGAGTGATCATAGCAGACTGAGATACTTGCTTTACCAACCAAATATGAATTCAAGGTAGGAAATATGCTTGGCTACTCTCAGTGAATTTTATTTTGAGATCAGGTACATTAAATGCAAGGGGAACCAGTTAGATATGTTCTCAGTCAGAGAGTGCAGGTGAATCATATTTCAGTTGTGAGCTCTTATGGAAAAAATTTGAGAGAGAGGATCTTACATGAAACGAAGCATAATGCAAAGCACCAACAGCTCAATCAGATATTATAGCAGCATAGTGAAGGTAATAGGTATGAGGAGTATCACCTCACAATTGATGTCTTGGTCAAATTTGAGAGTAGTATTTATGTGCCAAATAAAAAAGATTTGAGGAAGCTTATCTTGAGAGATTTTCATGTCAAGTTGTATATATACCACCCAGGATACTAGAAGACTTTGAAATTCTTTAAGAAGTTTTACTATTGGCCGAATTTGAAGAAAAAGGTGGTTGAGTTTGTTCCAAGGTGTTTGGATTGTCAACAGGTGAAAGTTGAATGTAAGCATCCAGTTAGATTGTTGCAGCCTATTCTTATTTCTAAATGGAAATGGGAGGTCATTTCCATGTACTTCATTATAATGTTTCCAAGGGCATCAAGATAGCATGATTTCATCATGGTTTTGGTTGATATGTTGAGCAAGGTAGCTCACTTCATCGTAGTGAAGTCTACTAATTCAACTAGTGAAATAGCTCAAATATTCATAAGGAAGATTGTGAGGTTGCAGGGAGTTCCAAAGAATATTATATCAGATAAAGATGCCAATTTCACTTCCAAGTTTTGGAAGGAGTTGTTTGCAGGCTTGGGGTATGAGTTATCTTTCAGTGTAGCTTACATCTGGAGACAAATAGGAAAACAAAAATTGTTAACATGATTCTGGAGGATATGTTGAGGATGTATGTCATGCATTAGTAGAGGAAGTGCGAGGAGTATCTTACACTGGTGGAGATTGCTTATAATATTGGTATATATAATCCTTGAAGATGAGACCATTTGAGGCTCTCTATGGGCAGAGTTGTAATACTCCTAGTAGCTGGAGTGATCCAGTGAACAAGATGATCATTGGGCCAGATATGTTGGCTGAGATGGAGCAGAAGATGTAGATTATTAAAAGGAATTTAAAGGAAACACAGGACATGAAAAATAGTTATGTAGGTCAAGGTAGATAATTCAAGGAGTTTCAGGTTGGGGAGCATATATAGTTGCACATCAATCCCAAGAGGATCTCCTTGAGTATTAGGTCATGTGCCAAGTTGGCACCTTAGTATTGTGGGGATTTTGATATCCTTGAGAGGATTGGACTAGCGGCATACATATTTACATTGCTTCCATCAGTGAAAATCCATGATGTTTTCCATGTTTCATTTCTTAAAAGATATGTGCAGGATGTTGATAATGTGATTGATTGGTCTATATTACAGGTGGAACTGGAGGGAGAGTTCCAACCAAAGCCATAATGCATATTCTAGTGGAAACAACTCATTCTATAGAACCAAGCAATAAAGAAAGTTAAGGTGCAGTGGAAGAACCTTGGGCCTAATGAAGCTACATGGGAAATGGTTGATCAGATACGAGCATCGTATCCTTCCTTATCTACTAGTTAAGACAATGTGTTTGGCATATATTTATATATACATGTGTTTATTATAAATACTGAAATGAGCTATGTTATAAGGTTCCAATAAGTAGTATGTTTTAAATATTGCAACAAGATGTATTATAAAGCTCTAATAAGAAACATGATGGTAATTTTATTAGTATGTTGATCATTATAAATACTACATCGAGTTGTGTTATGAAGCTCCATAAGCAGTATGTTTTGTTGGCCATAGGTGTCATAGAACAATGAGGACGGTGTTCCCCGAAGGGGGAGGGGTTTGTAACAAACCTAGGTTGAATTTTCATGTTGTTGACACCTAATCATTGGGATTGGGTGAATATTTGTAAATAATGTAAACAGTAAATAATGGATACTAGGAAAATGAAGAGACAGTGGGAGGTGAAGCCCAAGAGTCTCTCCCTCACTCTATATATCCATGAGACATCTTAATGAAGGAACGAAATTAGTTTGAGGATTTATCTATTGGCCTAACATGGTATCAGAGCCAGGTTCATTTTTGGCATCCCTTTCTTCCCTTGTAACTCCCTTTTGCCAATTTTTTGTATTTTTTCCTTTTCTCCTCTCCTTTGACAAACAATTTCACTTGCCATGCACATCTCTGGGTCCCAAATCTCTGCATGTAAGTTGTGAAGGATTAAATGCTTGTTGGCCTCCCCCCTCTTTGATGCTAGCCATATCAATCAGCTCCCACTCCTGCTCTTAGTTTTCTACATTTATTTTTACTGTGATAACTCTGCCCCATAGTATGTTATCATATGCATTTTAAAAATATTCCACTGCTCAGATACCATCAGTCCCCATACCGACTTTACCATGCTTGCTCCAGTGGTTACTCAGTCTACACATATCGCCTCCCAAATGTTGTTACATTAATTTTCCTATCCATGTTACTAGTTGGCATATCATAATATAACTAACACTCTCGGAGAGCACCCAAAGAGAGAATCATACCACTACAACCCTCCCACTATGTTGTCGTTGCCATACCTACCTCAATATGCCTCAGCCTTTGCGGTTAAATATGCTACCATACCTGCCCATACCATGCCATAGTTATTAACTATTAGTACCTATGCATAGTTAAAATCGCAGTCTTGTTGGTTCAGGAAGATCTGCTTATGGTCAAAGAAGGAATTTTTGATGCTTTTGAATCAGTTTCCCTTGGTGTGTCACTGTGTTGCAGGCGCCTAGGTAGTAGAAAAAACTCTGTGTATTGACTCAAAATGTAGTTGGGAAGCTTGGAGGTGAGATCGCATCAACCAGGCCATTGTTTTTTTGTTTTCTTGGCTAAAAATATCCCACGGCTCGCCCTCTATTCATAGAAATTTTTTTTTTGCTGTGAGTGGAAATACAAGAGCTTTTTTTTTTACTGTGAGTGGAAAGACAACAAAATATTCTAAAGACTAGTCGATATATTTCTTCAAAATATTGTCTTTGGACTGAATGGTAGGTTGAATTAATTGCTCGATATTCCTTTTTTGAAGATTGGTTGATATATTGAATGACAGAGGCGTGAAATTATTGTATAGTGAATGTACCAGTTGGTATATAATGTGAATGTGCATCCTTATATTGGATGGTGGATATATAATTCATGACCTTTGAAGACCGTGTACTCTTTATGTGATGAGTTTTAAAAGGGAACTATTGTATATGGATAATATAGGTGATGTTTTTTTGGAGACATAGCCACTAAATTCTATTATAGATACATCAATTTTTATGTGCAAACTAGTGAAACGTTTTGAGGCCAACTCAATTTTTTATGATGCATTCACTCATATCTATTGTGGCATTGGTTCTCACTGGCAAGGGGAACTATCCTGAGAGGTCTTGGAAGATCAAACACATTCTCATTTTCAATGAGTTTTGGAAAGGAGTTTGTGAAGGTGTGGGAGACAATGCACTTGAAAATCCCAGTTTAGACAAGGAGTTCACCATTTGGGAAAACAAGAACAGAAAGGCCTGTGCCTTGATTGTAGAATTTGTAAATGAAGATGCGAGTCGCCATATTTCACCATTTTCAAATTATTTTTAATCCTTACAGAATTTTAAGGAACTCTATGACTCACACTATAAACTTGAAGTTGTCCAATTGAAGATTAAATTGTTCAGTCTTGAATTGGAAAATATTGATCCTCTTTCTTTAGCATTAGAAGTAAGATCTATTATGCTTGATATCAAAGCCACTAATATTCAACTGGACATTACTCTCATATATTTTTTCAAGGCACTTTATCCCACTTATTCAAATTATCTTGAGTCATTGCAAGCAAATTGAAACCTCAAAGATATTACCCTTAACTCCCGTGTGAAGAAAATTATTGAGAGAGAGAAAGATTTTGGGAAGAAGACAACACCTCAGTATTTTGAAGAAGTTGTGTGTCTTTCACATATAAATAATAATCATGCCCAAGATTATTCTAGAGGAAGAGGTGGTCGAAGAGGAAGAGGAAGAATAAATTTCAGAGGCAGGGGGGTAGACACTCTCAAGGAGAAAAGTCTAATATTCATTGCGTACGTTGCAATAGAAATGGACATGATGCATCTACATGTAATTTTCCTTGGGAAAGAATTGAGCAAGAAAGAAATCAAGCCAAAGGCAAAACAATGACAAATATAAAGGTAAAGCACCTGAATCGCCTCACTCTGTTGTGGTACATTACAATATTGGAGTAACTAAAGACTTGTTTAATTCTTCACTTACTTCTTGGAAAAATGATTGGTTGCTTGATTCGGGAAAAACTTTCCACACTGAAGAATTTAATGAAAATGTTGATGGAGTAGTATACTTTGCAGACAAATCAAAATGCAAGCCATCAAGTCTTGGCACAATCAAGCTCAAATTTCCTGGCCTTCTAGACTTTCTTCTCCATGATGTTTTATATCTCCCATAGTTGAGGAGAATCTTGTTGTACTTGGTCCACATCCACCAATAAGGGTACTCCATCCATATGTCTGATGGTAAGGTTTAGGTCATAAAGAATCAAATCACTCACTTGTCATGACCACGATAGAAGATTTCTAAAGCTGCAAGGTACCTCTTCTTGTGCACAAAATTTCTCATACTACTCTCATTATGATGAAGGTACATTTCCATCAAGTCTGTTATGGCATGCTAGATTTGGACACTTGAAATATGACAATGTTTGCTTGTTGAATAAAAATGGTGTTACTGGTTTGCCTACAATTCCTAGGAAACTTCAACAATGTGATGCTTGTATTCTAGGAAATCATAGAAAACAGTGTTTTCATGATTCACATTCTAGAGCACATAGAAAAATTGAACTCATTCACTCAGATTTATGTGGCCCAATGCATGTTCCTTATGAAAATGGAAATAAATACATGATGACATTTATTGATGACTACACTGGAATGTGTTGGGTTTATTTATTGAAGAACAAATCTAATGCTTTTCAAATATTCAGTAACTTTCATATATGAATTGAAAATGATGCATAATCTCATAATAGCTCTATTCACAATGATAATGGAAAAGAATAAACTTCAAGTGAATTTGAAAACTATCTTTTCCAACACGGAATAAAACATCAAACAACTGTTCCTTATAATCCCCAACATAATGGAGTAGCTAGAAGAATGAACAAGAAAATATTAAATATGGTATGTTCCATGATGTTTTTCAAGAATGTAAAATTCATGTTTTGGGATGATGCATTTCTATGTTATGTGTATTTAAAGAATAGATTCCTTATGAAATGTGGTATGGCCACATTCCTTCGTAAAGCATCTAAGGGTCTTTGGTTCCACCTGTTATGTCTTGATACCAAATGAACAAAGAAACAAACTTGGTGCAAGGAGTCGTAAGTGTATCTTCTTAGGGTATTCAAATACCTCCAAATAATATTGTCTCTATGATGAAGTTAATAAGAAGTTTGATGTATATAGAGATGTAATATCTCTCAAATCTTCCAAAGCTGACAATGTTATTGAGCAGTAGATTGATCACTTGGATAAATTCAAACATGAAAAATCATTTCAAGAATTTGATAATCAGATTCCACATCTTGAAGGGGGGATTCCTATACTGGATCATTCTGTGGAATCTTCCTCTGAAGCACAGTCTCCCCCACATGAAGATCCAACCACTGATCATACTTTGAGTGATGTGATTGACATAATTGGGAGACTCAATCTTAATTTAGTCCCAACTCAGTTAATTGAGAAGCCTAGGCCATCTCAGAAAGGTCCTCCAAAATGGTTGACAAAAAAGTGTTCATCCTGATGAGGCTTGAAAGACATGAATAAGAAAATAAACCAAGAAAAATGGAGATGATGTAGATGATTCTAATTCACCTATTGATATGGATGTTTCTTATGATTGTTAAATGAATTTGTCTACTTATTTTGAACCAACTTCCTTCAAAGAAGTTACTTCTCATGATGAATGAAAATAAGTGATGCAGAACGAATATGATGCCTTGACAAATAATGGAACTTGGAAGCTTGTTGATCTTCCATTGGAACCAAACCAATTGGTTGCAAGTGGGTCTACCAGAACAAGTATAAAGCTTATGGCTCACTTAACATGCACAAAGCCAGGCTTGTGGCAAAAGGTTTTGCAAAGAAGGAAGGGGTCGATTATGAGGATAATTTTTTCCTCGCAACAAAATGGGCTACCATCCAAACACTGTTTGCCTTGGTAGCTCAGAATGATTGGAAAGTTCATCAAATGGATGTAAAAATTTCTTTCTTGAATGGAGATTTGAAAGAGAATGTTTTTATGTCCCAGCTAGAAGGATTTGTTGTGAAGGGCCAAGAGGTATGTAATATTGTGAAATCCTTGTATGGTCTCAAGCAAGCACAACGAGCCTGGTATCAAAAGTTAACTGAGCATCTTCTGAAACTCAACTAAAAAATTATGATCTTGATGATGCAACTTTGTTTGTCAAGAAAGTTGGAAAAACCAATTGTATATCTTGTGGTATATGTAGATGATATTTTGATAACAGGGAACAATGAGAGCTACATTGCATCCATAAAGAATGAATTGAAGAAAGGTTTTGAAATGAATGACTTGGGCTATGTTCACCACTATCTTGGTATTGAAGTAACTCAACATCCGAATTCTATATTCCTCTCTCAAAAGAAGTACATTGGAGATCTGTTGAACATGTTTGGCATGGCTTAGTGCAATCCTTTGACTACTCCAATGGAACAAAACTCGAAGCTCACATATACTGAAGGACAAGAATTTGAGGATGCAACAAAGTATAGACAACTTGTAAGAAGTCTCAACTACCTAACTACTACCAGATCAAACATTTCATTTGTTGTTGGAATCCTCTCCAGATTTATGCAAAAGCCTTGTGAGGGAAATTGGTCTGCTACAAAAGGAGTTCTAAAGTACTTGAAGGGAACCTAACACTTTGGACTTAAGTATACATAGGTGGGCGGCTTCAACTTGATCAGATACTCTGATTCAGAGTTTGATGGAGACAAGTAAATTGGCATATATACTTTAGGTTATGCTATGAGTCTTAGATCGGGAGTTGTCTCCTGGAGATCACACAAACAATCAGTTCTAGTAGATTCCACAATAGAGTCAGAATATGTGGCAGGAGCTGAGGCAACAAAATAAATTGTGTGGCTCAGGAAAATTCTAAAACATTTGTAGGTGAAATAAGTGCATTCAACTCCACTCATGATTGACAATACCTCTACAATAAAGTTGGCCAAGAACCCAAAGTTCCATGATCGAACGAAGCACATCAATACAAAATACCATCTGATTCAACATCATGTTGAGGCCAATACAATCTATCTATGCCATTGTTACACTAATGAGAATATTGCAAACATCTTCACCAAATTGCTTGGAAGAGAAAAGTTTGAAAGATTTAGAATGATGCTTAGACTCACCAACATCCCTTCAGATTAAGGGGGGGAATGTTGACACCTAATCATTGGGATTGGGTGAATATTTGTAAATAATGTAAATAGTAAATAATGGAGAATAGGGAAATGAAGAGACAGCAAGAGGTGAAGCCCAAGATTCTCTCCCTTATTGTATATATTAATGAGAAATCTTAATGAAAGAATGCAATTCATTTGAGGAGTTACCTCTTGGCCTGACACACGTAAATAAAGTTAACCAAGGTTATGGGACACATATTCCAAGCTGAATGGAGGGGAAAAATTATAGTGGGAATCACTTGTGGTTAATTATTGGCTATGGAAATTGGCATTAGCACTAGAAGGAAAAAAAACAATAAATGGAAATTAATTAAAAGAAATAAAGGAAAATAGGAGAAAAGGAAGATGAAGAGACATTGAATATGCATGCAAGTGAAAATGAAGGAAAATGAAGGAAAATGAAGGAAAAGAAAAATGGAAAGGAAACAAAAGGAGAGGGAGAACATTTGATGTCTCTCCCAGACACTCTTACACTCTTACACACTTACACTCTTGGAGAATTCTAACATTCACTTGGACTTGGAGAGAGAGAGAAAGCTAGAATGTAAACGAATTCTTGGGAAATGAAGAAGAAGGTTGGAAAAGAAACTACAATAGGAGGACATTGGAGGTAACATGTTTCATGTGTGATTTCCTTGTTGATATTTGAGTGCATGGTACATGAATTTGGTTAGTCGGTCACTTTGTTGTCATTGGCATGGTATTTACCAATATTGATACTGGTTTCAACCTTGCCTTGCCATTTCCTGGATATCCATGATGTAGCAGCTTCCTTGTTTTGATTAAGCTATGGATGGTTGGTATATTTTGGATCCTATTTGAGGTGGTCTCAAGAAAATTCCCAAAGGTCAAGGGTGGAGATTATTTCTATCCTAGAACTCTTGGTGGATATGTGGAGATAGGAAAATTCATCTGGGTATGGTGAAGAAAGTCGAAGGAATCCAAGATTGTTTTGGTAAAACTGATTTATGGACAAACTGAGGTGAAATCACTATGGTTGAAGATAGGGGTGGTTTAGCCTCTAGATTCCCTGGTTGGTCATGTTTTGGTTTATCCCATGCGATCCCACATTTATGCTTGGAATATGGCATAGGGGTGATTGGATGAAAGAAATATTTGGTTCAACCCAATCTGGTCATTTGGTTCATGGAAGTCCCTGATTTGGTTTGATCTATGCATACATATTATGCTTTATTTCTTATTAAGATCAATGAGCACATGTATTGGTTACTTTTTGGACTTTATCATTGGTTGTCTTGAATTCATTATGGTTAGATGTTATGGCATATTCTTTTTGTATGATGGGCTCTTGTTATGGATCTTTCTTATGGCTTGATAAGTTATTGAATGTTTATGTGAATGCATGGGCTAATTAGTGTTTGATGCAACTAGCTAGAGAGGGAATTGAGCCTTCATTATGATTATGTGATGAAGCTAAGAAGACAATGAACAAATATACATTCATGAGCTATAGGTACTATGTTTACCATGAGTTTGATAAAAAAATTATCATTTATTTGGAAAGTTTGGGAGATATCTTAGCCTCAGTATTGATTATTCATATGTATCATCATCATAGACTGATTTCTGGAAAGTTCTAAGTTGTTATGGGTAGCTAGTCTATAGCTAGCCCTAAAATTTTGGAACAGGGCTTGTAGCCCTAGTCTATTAACTGAGAAATATCAGCCTTAGTTGCATGGAGGAAGGCATATGCATGAGGATGTATCTTTTTGACCACATGCACAACTTGGCATGCATGCATCTGGGCTATAATGTCAAGTAAAAATAAAGTTCCATCTCAGGGAAAGATCATTAGGGGTTGTTGTTTGACATCTAGTTGATCAGGTGTCCCTATGAGGTTGCAATAAGTTTCCGGTTAGTAGACCCCACTTCCATAACTAGAACTTGGATTTTAGGTGATGTCATAGTAACTCTCAACTCATGTTTACCCTATAGAGCTTGGACAAGCAGGTAAATGTGGGGTGGGGTGTTATAGTTATCAAGTGAATTCCTTTAGATGAAGACTAAAATCATGGGAGGAACTATAGTCAAGTGTGAAGGTGATGATCAGCTAAAGGAATATGATATGAGAGGACTATCTCTCATAGGGAAGACATGGAGAAGAAATTCAAGTGTTTAAAAATACTAGAGTAGATGTTGGATGGTGGGTGGACAACTAAGGCTCTGAAATGTTTACAAAAATAAGTGAGTAGTATCCATAGCATGTCCCTTCAAAAAATTCCCAACGAAGGGTACAATGAATTGGAGGAGCCAACAAGCAGGAAAATTGGGTTAACTCCAAAAGATTGCTTCCCCAAGGAAATTGGAAAACAAGGCAAGGTGTGGGATCATGGAAAGCCTAGGACATCAGCAAATGAGAAAGACTATAGACAAGAAGAGCATGAAAACTTGTCTAATGGGAGTAAAATCCAAGGATATGGAACCAAGAAGAAGCTTCATTCACAAAGAATTTAAATTGGAGTTGAGAAGGAGAATTTAGCCTGATTTATTACACAAGATTGGATTGTAGTCACAGAGACTACACTAGATGGTGCACTTATAAGGACTACCTCCTAGTGGGAAATAAAACCCACAAGAGAAAGAATCAATAACACCGAGATGCTAGTTGAATATGATGATGGAGATGAAGAGGGGGCAATTGAAGCCACATAATTTTTTTGAATAATATTGCAATTGCACTACAATTGAGCAATTGTGTTCAACAAATGGTGGCTATTGAGTTGGAGAAATTCGGTATGTTGATGAAGAACATACTTGAGTAATGTTACAATAGAGGAGAAGAGGCAATCAATCATAACATAAAGTGGATTGTACAATATTTCATTAACAGGATAAAGGAATCACAACAACAAACTAAGGTGTGGGACCCTAAAATATTGAGACCCATAATAAAACTACAATGGGGATAATTAGATGAAAAAATGGATGTACAGTTGTAAAGTAAGGCATGGGATCCATAAGAACTGAGGACAACAACAACCTGGAAAGATAAATACACTGGGAATCTACAACACAAAGTTTGTGACCTTGGAGGATTCAACAGACTAAAGACATTTCATTAGGAGGTCAAACTTTTTTCACCTAGGGATTCTAATTTAGGAGCATCAACCCTATGAAACTCTTTTTTTTTAGACCCCAAGGGGGTCATAAGATTTCCAAAGGGAATTTTATTTTCCTCAAACGTAATTTGTAAAATAGGAAAATTGGTGTATTTACAAGTGTCCATGTTCTAGAGGAATCTGGGTTGTTAGGTTGAATGGTGATATGGTATTATGTCCAAGTCAGCATTCTGTAAATGTAACACATTTCTAAATGATGTGTTAGGTAATTTTGGACTGTTATGAAACCAACTCACAAAAAGATAGAAGAGATAGATCAATGACTTAAAAATCAGCCTCTTCGAGGGGGCAACCTCCTTTACATTACGCAAATGAACAATTCTTTGATGACACAAATGACAAGACCTCCTTTATATATATAGGAGTCTAAGGGGTCATAATATAATCAGAGCTGACATAGCTGTTGGGTTGTGTAATATTCTTTCCACGACTAGCCCACGTAGTTAACTAAGGGGTTAGAGGGGGGTGGAGCCCCCCTTCGTTGCGCCGATTGTGTAGCAGGGGGGTCACAAGGGGTTTGAGGCATACGGTAACCCCACTGGACAGCCAGAATGGTGATGCCTTGCTTGTACAAGGACAGTCCCAGAACAGAAACAAAAATAAGTCATCGAGTGGGAGATCTAAATCTAGAGGGAGATCTAAATCTCCAAGAAAACCTATAAAGGTGGTGTGCTGGAAATACGGAAAGGAAGGGCACTTCAAAAGGGACTGTAAATCTAAATCTCTTGATAAAGGAAAGGGATCTGATGATGCTCCTTCTGTAGAGGCGAAAACCACCTCGTATGAAGGTGGGGATGTGTACTTGGCTTCTTCAATTACACATGTAGATCATGAGGCATGGTTGATTGACTCAGGTGCATCCTTTCACTTCACTCCCCATAGAGAGTGGTTCTGCGAGTATGAGAAATACGATGGTGGTGATGTCTTCTTAGGGGATGATAGGAAGGCTAGAATAATTTGTCACAGAAAAGAAAAGTTGAAGTTGCAAGGTGGAAGGGTTAGAACACTTCCAGGTGTTCTGCATATTCCTGCATTGGCCAGAAATCTGATTTCTGTAAGCAAGTTGGATGATGCAGGTGTAAAAATAATGTTTGATAATGATACCTGCAAATGGTTCGGGGAGCACTGGTATTGATGCGGGGAGTTCGAATTGGAAATTTGTACAAGCTGCAAGGAAGCACTGTTATTGATGAGTGCAATAGTTCTGTGGTTCCTGAAAGTGGAGTAGAAAATCTAGTGGTCTCCGGAGAGAAGACCATGTTGTGGCATCAAAAGGCTTGGACATATTGGATAGAAGGGTCTTCGAATACTTCATGGTAAAGGTATGGTAGAAGGTATGACTAATAGCTCTCTAGATTTTGATTTCTGTGAAAATTGTGTATATGGGAAGCAGAATCGGGTGAGTTTCCCCTCTGGTAGTAAGAGGGCGAAATAGATATTAGAACTTGTTCACAGTGATGTGTTTGGACCTGTGAAGCTTCCATCACTGGGTAAGTCTATGTACTATGTATCATTTATAGATGACTTCTCAAGGAATACATGGATATATTTCCATAAGAAGAAATCTGAAGCCTTTGATAGGTTTAAAGAATTTAAGGATCTCGTGGAAAATCAGGCAGAGAAGAAGATAAAGGTGTTGAGGACAGATAATGGTGGTGAGTTTTGCAACAAGGAATTTGAAGAATTATGTAAGAAGTTTGGTATAGCACGACAAAAGACTACTCCATATACACCTCAGCAAAATGGAGTTGCAAAAAAGAATGAATAAGACATTAATGAAAATGGCAAGAAGCATGCTCAGTGGTGCCAGGTTAGGATAGGAATTCTGGGTAGAGGCAGTGGATACTGCATGTTACCTGGTTAACAGGTCACCTTCATCAGCATTGGAGGATAATACTCCACAAGAGGTATGGGCTGGTAAGAAACCCTCTCTTTCACATCTAAGGATATTTGGATGTGACACAAATGTACATGTTCCAAAGGAGAAATGAACCAAGTTGGATAGTAAATCTGAAAAGTGCATCTTTATTGGGTATAAGGATGGTTTAAAGGGTTATAAGATTTAGAACCCAGTCACACGGAAGGTTGTGTACAACCAAGATGTGGTTTTCATAGAGGCAAAAGATGTTATTAAACGTGAAGTCCAACCAAAGGAACCTGAGAAGATAGAGTTTGAGCTTAAGGAGGAAGAATCAGACTCTACAATAGAGGAGGAATCAGAAGATGAAGAGCCACAAACTCCGGGTGTGAGAAGATCAGTTCGAGAAAGAAGGCAGCCAGAAAGGTATAGTCCATTTGCTTTCTGTTCAAATTTTTCTTTATCTATTACTGATGATGATCCCAGAACTGTGAAGGAAGAAGTAGATTTAGAGAATGGCAGACTCTAGAAAGAGGCCATGGTTGATGAAATGGCATCTTTACACAAAAATGAGGCTTGGGATCTGGTGGAGTTGCCAGCTGGAAGGAAACCCATTGGCAGCAAATGGGTGTTCAATAAGAAGACAAATGCCGAAGGAAAGGTGGAGAAATACAAAGCTCGGTTAGTAGAAAAAGGTTATTCCTAGGTGTCGGGAATTGATTTTGGTGATATTTTTCAAATGTTGCCAAGGTAACTTCTATTAGATTACTTTTATCTGTTGTTGTTGCTTTTGATTTTGAGGTAGAACATATAGATGTGAAGACAAAATTTCTTCACGGGGATCTGGAAGAGGAAATATACATGAAGCAACCTGAAGGCTTTGCGGTGAAGGGTAAGAAAGAACTAGTATGCAAGTTAAAGAAGTCTCTGTATGGATTAAAATAGTGACCAAGGATGTGGTATCAGAAATTTGATACATTTATACGCGAACTTGGCTTCACCAGAAGCAAAGAAGATCACTGTGTATATTTTAAATTAATTGGTGACTATGTTATTTATCTGGTCTTGTATGTGGATGATATGTTGCTGGTTGGAAATGACAAAGAAATTATCCAGGATTTGAAGACCCAATTGTCCTCCAAATTCGACATGAAAGATATTGGTGATGCAAACTATATTTTTGGCATGGAAATTAAAAGAGATTCGACAAAGAGGAAGCTCTGGTTAAACGAGAGGAAGTATGTTGAGACAATATTGCAGAGGTTTAATATGCAAGATAGTAAACCGGTGAAGGATCCTATTCCTGTAGGTGTGAGGTTATCTGCTGAATAGTGTCCCAAGACGCAAGAAGAGGAAGATGACATGTCCCATGTTACATATGCAAGTGCATTCGGTAGCCTGATGTATGAAATGGTCTATACTAGACCAGACATTGCACATGCAGTGGGAGTATTGAGCAGGTTTATGTCAAAACCAGCGAAGGAGCACTGGACAGCAGTGAAGCGGGTTTTCAGGTATTTGCGTGGCACTAGTGATTTTGGTTTGTGGTACCAAGGAAGACCAGGATTGGACAAAGTATTGGATATTCGTGGCTTTGTTGATGCTGACTAGGCTGGAGATCTGGATCAGAGAAGATCTACAAGTGGGTATGTGTTTAACATATTTGGAGGTGCAGTCAGTTGGATGAGTAAGAAACAATCTGTAGTGGCATTATCAACTACAAAGGCAGAATACATGGCATCCACTCATGCAATCAAGGAAGTAGTTTGGTTGCAGAGATTGTGTTCATGTATGGGGTTAGTACAGGGAGCTATAAGGATAAACTGTGACAGCCAAAGTGCAATTTTCTTGGAAAAGAACCCCGCATATCATTCAAATACAAAGCACATTGATGTTTAGTATCACTTTGTGAGGGATATGATAGAAGACAAAAAGGTGTTGCTGGTAAAGGTGGACACTTTGAAGAATACTGCAGATGCATTGACAAAATCTATGAGCTCTAAGAAGTTCTCTTGGTGTAGAGAGACAATGGGCATTTCAGGGTTGGAAAAATTTCTAAGCTCTCTTGTGGCCCCCTGTGGAAAGAAAACGACCAGTGGGAGAATGTTGGGTTGTGTTATATTCTTTCCATGACTAGCCCACGTAGTTAACTGGGGGTTAGAGGGGGGGCGAAGCCCCCCTTCGTTGCGCCGATTATGTAGCGGGGGGGGTAACATGGGGTTTGAGGGATACCCGTAACCCCATTTTATGGGGTCCGGGGCAACGCCCCAGAAAATTTTGGTTTTTGACTCTATGTTAGGATGGGTAGACCCACCTATCGTTTTGTGCATGATTTTCGCACATGTTTTTTGAACGCAATGGTTTTCGGTCCATGGTTTTGGACACGATGGTTTTCGGTCCATGGTATTGGATGCTTTGGCATGTATAAATATGTATTATAACATTGAAAGGAACATAATGAAAAATCAAGCTAGTAGTCCCAGTTTTGGGATCCAAGGAAAAATCTCTGTGTATATGTGTTTTATGTGTTATGCTCTCGCATTGTTTATTTTATGTGTTTTAGAATGCGTATGCAAGTAATTTCTGTGCAGGGTTAAAACCTACAATAACAATAATAATGCAAGGGAACAACAATAACAATAGTGGGCTTCTATGGGGCACAATAATAACAATATGGGGACTACATGGGCACAACAATATAATAAGGGGGTTTCACTAATAACAATAAATGGTTACACTAGTAGTATAGGGACCTACCATGGGCAAATGTTTAAGTAGCTTTAGTCAGTTAGGATATTTTTGAGCCTAGGGGAAATTATAAAGGTGTATATAATTAAAATAGGCGGTAGTGGTCTGCGTGCAGATCTAAAGCATATGTAGGTGAAAATATGTATTAGTAATCACACAATCCATTGCCTTTGTAAATATGTAGTTATTCTAACATTTTACGAGGAATGGAAGTTTCTTGTGTATGTGTCATGTGAATTTATATGAGACTAAATTCTTTGTGAGGTGAGTGTTATTTAAATGTGCATGTTAGAGAGGAATGAGTTGTGAGTAGAATGGTTGAGTGTTAGGAGGATCTCTAACACATGTAAGGAACTTGAAGAATCTGCAAATCAAATCAAATATAGCATTGGAAACAAGTGTACGGGACTAGTGATATTTCTACGTACACTAATGAGGAAGAATCAAATAATACATGCCTTTAGGAGAAGTTTGAGTGTATTGATTCATTTAGAGTGAGGCCAAGAGTATTGTTTTTAAAGGTGGAGATCAAGGAAGTTGTGGAAAAATAGAATTTGATGTAAAGAAGAAAAATCCACATCACCATTAAGGAGTGAGAGGGCCTAAGTGCATTCAGCGTATGGATTAAAATCCTGTCATAAATATGAGCTAGGAATATGAGAATAGGACGTAAATACTATGAATGGAAAGTTGAAAGGTGGAGGATTAGTCATCTAGCTCAAAGTGAAGTGGGTGCGAAATCCTCGAACACCCGAATACTATGGATCAAAGTGGGCCCCAACATTTGGCATAATAGTTTCAAACCATTTGAGCCTTGGGGATTTTAAACAAAGTCGTGTAGGGAAAAGGGGTTGGGCACCAAAATGAAGTATGGACCCCAATATTTAGTAATGGCACCGTCAAGGTTGTAAATTTGATGGGCATTTTTCTTGTAAAATACGCTTAAAATATTTATATGCCATTTTCTCATGATGTGTTTGGAAGTGTGAAAAACATATTTTTGATGTCGTACCTTTCTAGAAAATATCATTAATCCTATTTCAACATGTTGAACCATACCACAGATCCTTCATGCAACAATGGAAGTGTCATTTCAGAGTTTCAACTCCAATATGCACAGTATCTCCTTGAATCCAAATAGATATCTTAGCCACAACATATTTCTTTAATTATGCTTTGGTGAGATTAGATTGTTGGTCTCCCATATATGATAATATGCTCACACACTATATCACTATTATTATTAAAAATATACCTACTCAGCAAGTTTGGAGCTACCAATTAACCAGGGTGAAGTGTCTTGGACTCAAATCCCAAGGCTTCTTCCAACCTTTGACTCATACTAATCTTCATTTCTAGCAACTACACATCTCCCAACCTAAATATTCAAACCAAAAGGAAGATATCAATACCATCTTCTTCAAAGTTTTTGGTATTCGAATTGTCTCTCTAGTTGTTTCCTAGCGATAAAAGAAGAAATGAAGGCCTTTGCATTGATTTGAAAATAGGTAAGTATAATCATTGTCTATATATTGTTAACTTCAATATTTTTCCTTTATGATTGCATGTCATGGAAGCTTTATTAGTTATGGCATAACATAATATTTATAGATGCAACATCCCCACACAAATCACTTTTACCCCAAATAAAAGGGTACAACTTCTTATAGGTTAGTATTGGGATTCAAATTAATCCCAAAATGACTTTAGACTATTCTAAGAACATGGGCTCTCAAGAGATTCTAGAATCTATAGCCTTCATTCATAACTTCTATAGGGCATACGTATAGTAAGGCATCTTCAATCTTAATTAATTATATCTTGATAAATAAGAGTTTAAAAACTAGCATTTATGTGATTAATTCTATTGAGAAATTCCAGATTTGGGTTTCTTGGGTCATAGTTTATAACAATGAAATTAGTATATTGGTGTAACATGGGATGATTTTGGAGGAAGTTCAAAATTTTTATAGAATTTAGCAAAAAGTGCCTAAAATTAGTGTTTATATAAATGCCATAATGTTTCCCTAGATCATTTATGTAAAGAAGGGTACATTGAACAAGCTATTGATTTTTTCAATGAGATAGAGAAAATAGGCTTTCTATTGAGGAAAGCTATGTACATTGTGCTCATGGATAGGCTTAGAAGGAATGGAATATGGAAAAAGCTAAGGATTTCTTCACTTGGATGGTTAAAAAAGGTATAGAACCACAACTATCTTATGATTTTATGATATATGGATATTGCAAGAAAGGTAACAATACACTTAAATAGTTTGGCCTATGTTATCACCTAGATTGACCTCAGGCTGAAGGGAGGCAATGCGAAGGTAACCACAAACCAAACTTAGCCAAGTAGCTAGCCCTACTAGGCAGGGAGAGGGCTCTCTCTATAAGGATCTCAGTCAAGATGACTGGATCAGGTAAAGGATTTTAGGCTAGGTATAGTATCTTGAAGGTTTTGATTGAATTTTGTTGGTGTTTTGCCGAATCAGAAAGAGCAAGGCAGTTTAGGTCTGGGAAATCAGGTCAGAAATGTAGGGTGTTCTATGGGGCAAGGTAGGCAAAGGCTTTAGCACTTTCGGCTTGATGATGTGAGGTGTTTAAGGCTAGTGAGGAGCTAAGAAGGGCATGTGACAATCATGGATCCTTCTTAAACAGTAGAAAACATGAAATGTTGACTGATTTCCCAAGGCAGAGCACTGATACAATGGGTTCTACCTATCAAACTTGAAAACATTCAACTAGAAGCAATGGAATGAATGATGGCATACATACAATATGTAAACAAATGATCACAAAATAAGAAACTATACTAGAACTCCATACCACAGGGATCCCATAAAAATAGCTGCAAATCTTATTAATCTCCTTGCCAAACTGCTTACAATGATGTACAATCAAGCTCTGAGCATCCAACTAAGTCCAACCCCTCAAAAAGAGAAAGAAGAAGAAGATATAGACAAGCATTTAACCTCCTCCCATCTTCAAGGGTCGAATCCCTAAGATGAGGAGCTGATCTAGCCGATACTAAACAAGGAACAAGAATATAGGCATCATCAACAACTTGCCTCTAAAAGTGAAAAATTGATTCACTTGACTTCAAACTAACTCCTAAAGTAATGAATCTACCCTCTACAACTTTTTAACCATAATATTTATAAGCTATGACATCATTTACAATAGTAAATCATCCACCACGAGAGAGAATCCATGATCATAGTCAAAAGCTGGAAAAATAGGCATCTTGAGCAAAATTTGCCCCACGCGTAGTGCCACTGGCTCAACATGTAGTGCCACTTTCAGGTCCCATTGGAATGCCTTCCTAGCATCATGATAGCTCATTGGAAAGCTCGTCAAGTCTATTTTCCAGAAAACCTATAATTTCTGCATTTGGAGCTCATTTGACCCCTCAAAACTTGATTCTCCCAAGACTGCTTCTATGTGTCCAAAAAGTGGCAGAAAGGTCATGTTTAGGATGTTTTTGACCTTTTGGTGGCCCAGTTTTGCTCCAAAAAATTTGAAACTTGATAGGGTGCATGCCCTCACTGCCTTGAATCCAAAAGTGCAAGCCATTCATCCATTGGGTGCCCCTAGGAGAAGCGCAGCACCGGTGGTGCTATATGTCTAGGCCATTTTTCTATGTGTCAAATTTCCAAAAATTGCAAATGTTAAAATTTGCTCAAAATTTCCCCAAAATTTGTGTGAAGCCTCACCATCATGTGCTTTGCTGAGCCAAGGAGGCTTCAGCCAACATTCTAAGTCTATCCTCCTCTTTCTTTCCTTTCAAGGCCTGCCTTAGCTTAGCTTTCATTCTCTTGACCCTCACATTGCAAATCTTGTTTCGGGTCCTATAATGATAGGCCATGTGTCTGATCATCTAATTATCTCTGTTAGCCTTCCGTAGCAAATTCTCAAGGTGCAAGTTGACTCTCTCAATCCAAGTCTCCCTATCATTTTCAATTTCCTGCTCAATAGAGGTCAAAGTAACTTGTGCCTCTTTGCCACTTTGTCATTTCATCTTGAGGATTTCTAGCTCCATGAGGACTTGTTTGTCACTCAATTGCTTGTTTTCTTGCTTTGAATATGTGATGACATATTTGGCCCTCTCCAAATTGTCTGCCAAAGCTTGCACTTGAGCTTCCCTTTCCCGTATGATGATGTCTTTGATGGTTTCTTGATCCTAAGTCTCTAAATCAATGGTCTGAGTATCATGCTGCTCAAACTTATCATTCTCTGCTAGATCAATGTCTCTTTCCTCCTCATCATCAAGGTCTTCCTGCTACACCTTTTCCTTCCCTTTATGTAGTTGTTGTACTTATACCTGTTGTGTCGATGAAGAAGGCAAGGCCCCTTCGACATCCTGTGGAGCAAACACCTACCTAGCTACTGAAAATAATCTCCTTGTGCCCCTCTGATAGGTCAAGTAAACTGGCACCTCAGCAATTCTTGTCTCCTTGGCCCCCTCACCCATTTTCACTTGACTAGAAGGTCCCCTGCTTCTTAAGACACTAGTGGAGGAATTTTAGGACCCCTGAATATGTCATGATCAATAGATGTCTCCCAAGGGATGTTAAGGAGAGTGAGATGATGAAGAACAAGGATTTTGATCAGGGAGTAGTAATAGAGGCTGCTCATCTGCTAGGAGTATGGCTTCTTCTAGAAAAAATGAGCCATCTTCTCAATATTCTTGAACAAAAAGTATGGGAGGTTTAACATCTTCACCCTGGTAAAATGCATGAGGAGCCTGATGTGATAAGTGTACAGCCTGGAGAATTTGCCCTCACAAGTGAAATATTTGATGATGATTCTCATCAAGGGGACATACTTGTTCTCAAGAAACTTGAAAGGAAAAATCCTCTTCACCTTATTTCGATACTGAGGTTTAATGTAAGGCTCATTATAGTGTTCATCAAGATCCCGGGCCTTATACCATTTCTCACCAACATTAGGAATCCTGGTGGCATCTGAAATGATGGATGGTGAAACAGTGAAAGTTACCCCATCAAGAGTTACTTTGTTGTTTTCAAGATGAGCTACAAAGAGTCTGGTGAGCTCTGGTGATATTGGACTTTCTCTACTTGTTCACAAAACTCATAGCAGCCAAGATATCTAAAACATGACACGGCCAACTAAGAAGCCTGCAATTCCCTGAGGTTTGATGACTCTTCTCTGATGATCCTGCCTCCCTTATGTGGTTTTCTTGGTTGCCTGGCTCTATTTGCTGAAGTATCACTACCTGTATTTTCCTCCTCATAGTCCCGGTCTTCTCTATCCATGTTTGCAAGATCCAAGGTTGCACTCTCCTAGAAAGGGATAAAGGGAATGAGTAGGAGTGATTTAGGAATGAAGGGATGTGTTAGGGTAAACTGGAAAATGAAGGGTAAGATGTGAATTATGAGAGTGAGGGAGGGGGATTTTAGGATGAGAGGATATAATGAGGAGATATAGATGAGGGGATATGTAGTGACATAGAGAGGGGTTTCAATTTCTATTGATAAGTGATGGGGACAAATAGAAGGGTTTAGGGTTTTTAGGATGAATGGAGTGAAACTAGGGTTTGATTTTTAACATGGAGAATGGCACTTATAACTTTGATATGCAAACCAAAAATGAAGTAAAGAAGGTTAACTTACTTGGAATGAGGGAAAGAGAGATTAATTTGGAGATTTTTTGAAATTGAGAGGGTTTTGAAGCCTTCCTTCTCAACGCGCAGCGCCGGTGCCTAGACGCGCAATGCCACCCTCTACGCATAGCACCAGTATTAAATTGCACTGTGGAATTCTCCTAGACGTGCAACACTGACCTGTCTCACCCAGAAGCGCAGCACCAAGCTTATTTTGCCCAAACTCACTCAAATTTGCCTCTTCTTCTTACTTTTGGACTCCTTGCTTGCTAAATGAACATAATTATTTTTGAAAATGAAATAGAGAGCTTAAATAGGAGTACATTTTTATTTTTCAGTTTGAAAAACCCACTTTCTAATGTTTCTTGTCTTTCTTCAAAGCCCTATTTTAATGCCTTTTCTTGTTTTGTTTTTGCAAGTGGATAAATGCTCAATCTGACTCGATTTCTTTTGCAGTGTTTCTTTGTCATGTAGCAAGGAGAGGTGCTTAGGTGCAGCTAGGATCCATTATTACATATAGAAACTTAAAATTACATAAGAAATACAAATAAATTCAAAATACTCTGTTTTCACCTCAAAACCATGTTTTTGAGGTGAAAATTACATCAGGTTAAAAAGATAATATTTTCAGTAGGCTATGACTTTTCAAGCCATCATGCTTGATTTTTTGATCATCCTCATATCCTTGTTGACCTTTATTTACATTTGGAAATAAGTTTCTTGACCTTGGTGATGAAACCCTAGACCTAATGAAATCATACCCTATGACCTAATGAAATGAACTGCAAATTAATTATGAAACCCAAATTGAAGACAATCTGAAGAAGGATAAGCAAGTATAGTCTACGAGGGAAATATTTCTGAAGATAAAACAACCATTAGTGGATCAGTATATCATGACCTAATGGAATGATGCAAAAATTTTCAGTATGGGACTCCTAAAATGAAAATACAAAGAGTGAATTTTGATCCCTGATGGAAGTATGCAGATACTGAAACTAATAGCCTACATGATAATATGAAAAAAAGTAACCTCACACCAAATACATTTACTTAAAATCTATTAATTTAGGGAAACTGCAACAATTTCATGAATGAGGAGGTAGAGAATGTTTTTTGGGAATTTCTAGACATGGTCTTATTTCTAATTTACAATAGTGTAGCACTTTTATCATTGAACATTCTAAGGAGGGTGATATGCGACAAGCCTTCTATTTGTGGGATGAGTGAAAGGGAAAGGTCTTTGTCCCAGTGATTTTACTTATTGTTCAATGGTTTGTGCACTTTATAAGTTCCAATGCTACTTTCCTTAACACTTTGAATAATGGATACTGTAAAGAAGGTAGAGAGTGTGATTCTTTTAAACTTCTTAATAAGATATTTTATAAGCCCCGTCAGTGAGATGGTATTGCATATGATGAAATCATCAATGATCTTTGCAACAACAAGTTGAAATAAGTAGGCTAGATATTAGTGGAAATGATTAGGAAGGGTTTGTCTCCTAATTTTTTGAAATATAACACCACAATAAATGAACATTGTAAGGAAGATGGCATAATGTAGGCTCTGTCTAGGGAAGGAAATAATAGTTAATGGTCTTCTTCTAGAATATTATAATTTCAATGGGATCATCTATGGACTTTTCTAGATGGGAAAATGCATGAATTATGTAATATATTAATTAAAATCATGGGCATGGGGATGGTTCCCATACTTACTCTTAGGATAATCTAATAAATCTACTTTCAGAAGAAGGTAATATATAGTAAGCTTTTGACCTTCGACATGAAGTAAAACAGAGAGGACTTATTTCTGGTACCAAATATTATAGTTGTTCTTCAGAATATAATTAGTTTAAGAAGCATGGCTAACTCTTGACACAAGTGGAAAAAGTTGTGGATCTATATATCACACTATGATAACAATTATTTGATTTTAGCATTGTCATTCGTTGTCCAAGTTTTTACATGGGTTCAAAATAAATAATATGAACTACTATTTTTTCTATATTAAAATGTTGAGAGGAGTAAATCAATTAGGGAACCTTTAGCTATCATCGTAAATCCATTTTCTAAATACTTATTATATTTGTAGAAACTAAAAGGGAAAAGGAATTTCACTATTAACCTTAGAGCTTGTTGATAAAGTTTGTGAAGCCAACATAATTTGTGATGGATGTATTCAAAATCTCTGAAGCAATACCTTGTAAGGGTGTATAGCAAGTCAAAGTCACTTGTCTCTTTTGGAATATCAAGAATCCATGCATCATTCTAATTTTTCCTTAGAATATTTAAAGGTATGAGTTCAATTAAAACTCAATATTGGATATTGGCTATGATATTTTTAGGTTTTGCAATAGAAATAAATGTGAAGTTGTACATCATATGAGAAGTTGTTATTCAAAAGTATTGTTGGAAGGTTGCCTATACAAATTTTATATTTGAAGTTTGAACATGTCAAGCTAATATATTCCTTTTATTGGCTGATTAAAGAGTGGCATCAACTTGGTTGGGTTTTATAATGGTTATATTTTTTCTTGGCTCCTATGTATATGATCCCTTCAATTTTTAAATTAATTGGTTGAAAGGGTTATATTGAAAATTAGGGAAGCAATTATTTGTAGAAATGTGGTGTAGAATTGTAGTTTCTCGGGATATTTTAATCAAAATCAAGAGACATAATTCTATTGTACTTCTATGTGGAAATTAATTCATAATTTAGAAAAACAATATTAGGCATGCAATAAGAAATAACACACATGCACAATTTTCTAAGGGAAAGAAAATTCTAAAAACCCCTTAATCCTGCTTGCATTTTAGATGAAAAGAGAATCTATTACAATTTATAGCTCACTCTAAGCTCAAACCGCAAATGAATAACCTATCTCTTTGCTCAATGAGAAGCTCTAACCTTGACATGATCAATTTCTTCTTCAACTTGATCCCCTATTTCCTTGTGAAAATCCTAAGGAATTAGGCCACAATTATTTAGGAATTTTTCTCCAATTGATTATGTAATTCCCAAGGTTGATCATTGTGGAGCGATAAAAAGGTGTCTTTTTAACTCCTAATTACCTTCACATTAATTATCAACCCAAGGACGACTTTTTATTTCAAGAGTGTACTCAGTCTGAGGCGGCTATTTACTCAAGAGTAATGTTTTGTAGTATAGTGCTTAAAATGCAAAAGTAAATGAAAGCTGGAAACAAAATCTAATTGGAACAGCAAGAAACTGAAATGTTCTAAACTAAATCATTTACTCAAGCAACCATCAATCGAGGATACAGTAGCAATAACTCATTCGTCTGGATATTGATGCAAATCAAACCGGAACAAGACAATCAATCTGGGAACGAGGAAGCAATAACCAATGTTCTCTACAGTCGACAGTCCTACTTTAAAGCAATTAAAAGGAAATCGAAATTTAACTAAAGTTGCCATTGAAAGTAAACTAGGAAAACTCTTTAAAAGAAAACTATTGCAATTAATCAACAGAAATGAACAACAAAGTAAATGGGTAGCAAACTGAAATTAAAGGAATCTGAACAGCAAACTCTAATTAATGGAAATCAGCGACAAAATACCTTGAAGCCTAAATCATTCATTCGGAAAAATAAGCAATGTATCAGTCAAGGGTTCGACAGCAATAGCCCATCCCTTTGGAAACTGATGGAAAGGAAATTAGAGCATGGACCACGGGTCTTGGAGCTAGGCAGTAAATGCCAAGGCTCACTACAGCCACAGATCGTCTCTCACACCAAAATAAAGATAATGCGAATAACAAGAAATGGAACAGCAGATTAAATATGAATGTACAACAATCCAAATCAAGCATGCAACACACTTATCATTAAAAGGGACAGTAATCCGAGCTTCGATACAATATGCATGAATCACAGCTATAAAGTAACAGCAAGTGTAACGAAACAACAATCCTGAATAAACAACAATCACAATTTGAGAATACATCATACAGTTGTACCGATTTAGGAACATACAGTGCGGTTAATCTATAATCGAATGTCAATCTGTAAGGAACAGCAATGTTATATCAATTATCAAAAGGAACAGCAATGTGATACAAAGTTAAAATGATAACATAGCATTCCTGTTGCAGATAGCGATAGTATCCAATCAAGTATATCTAATAGCGTTGATATGTAAAACAGTAAAGTGCATCAAATTACTGAACAGAGTAAAAGAAAGAGTTCAAACCACACATGAAGCATAAATATATAATACAGCAGCAGCAGCGTACTCCACCAGAGGCTGGGCCCTTAGCCGCCAGCGGATGCTGCTAGGTTACTTCAGGATCAAAGATGGAATGGCAACTAGATTTATATTAAAATATCAAAGCAGAGTTACAATGGATTACAACAATAAATCTCTCAATCTCTCAGCCATTATCCATTCTCTCTGCCATCCTCAATTCTGAATCTCTAATTCATCCTCAATTCCACCATTCGAATCCCTCCCATCTCTGATCTCTGTTTTCATTTAAATAGAGAGAGATCAGAGAGCAGTTACAATAGAGATAACTATAACATGATTTCTATTACAAAATTGGATTGTTTCCAACCAATTGATAAACAAGAAGATATATTTCCATCCATCTTTCAACAAGAGCAAGACGAATTTGGCTTTGCAGCTGAGATTTGGAGGATGGCCGCAACAACAAATCTGAGAAAATCGTGCTCAAAGAACCCTTTGTTTCTCTCAGTACCAGCCAAATTTGGGCAAACCGTTCATCACTAAAGTTAATTGGGTCCGTTCTAGACAAAACCCATGTTCCGGATTTTCCAGATTTTGCTTCATTTGCTCAGAATCTCAACCGCAAAACCGTCACTTCTTATTCCAGCGAATTTATGAGTTGGCACTTTTAATGATCAAATCTTCAATCTGGAAATTATCTTGGAGGCTAAAAATGGTGAATAATGTTACAACTGATTTATTAAAACTATCATTGATAAAATCATGCATAATCATCAATTTATTAGAAATAAAGGAGAATAAATAATATTCATTCATAGAAGCATAAATCATCATAAAATGAATTTATATAATAAATTATAATAAATGACATGATGAAGAATAGTAGAAATGGGTGGAATAAGTGTTCAAAAGTGATAATAATAATGGCATATTAATGGCCCAACAATCATTTGATTGCATGAAACACTTGTACACTCAAGACTAGTCTAAAATTGATGTTACACTACCTTGGAATCTCTGCCACAACTAGGGAACTCAAATTCTCTCCATGCACTAGCTATTTTTGGTTGATGGATCAATTAACTAGATGATCACTGAGTTGCACTATTATCCCATTGAACAACTAACCTTCCACTTATTCCATCAAAAGATAGAACTAGTTTAGCCAAAATCAACTAAAAATAACTGACCTTGATTGATAAAAATTAGCAATCACACAAGCTTAACTAAACTCCTAGCCCTCTAACTCTAATTTAATGAGCTAACTGAGAGACAATAGACATGTCAAGCAAGTTAACTACCTCCAAGTTGTTTGCTGATGTGGAAATTCAAATTTTCTCAATTTAACCAAGGCAAAATCAAATTGAGACTTTTTTTCTACACTTATCAACACTCCCTCTCAACAAGGGATTATCAGCCACCCTATCATGTACCTTTGGAATTTAAACTTACCTCTTGACAAAGCCTTTGTCAATATGTCATCATCTTGTTCCTCTATCAGAATGTATTGTAGCAGCATTACCCGCCTCTTCACACAGTCCCGTTAATGATGATACCATATATCTATATGCTTGGATAGAATGTGAAATATCGGATTCTCAGAGAGCTTAATGTAACTTTGATTATCACAATAGATCGCAGTTGGATCCATCATATGACCAAATAGTCCCACAGGTATCTTTCTCATCCAGATTGCCTGACATGCTATTTGACTTGCAGCCATGTATTATGGTTCTGCCAAACTGAGCGCCACAGATCTTTGCTTCCTATTGTACCAGGAAACCACTAGAGACCTAACACTGAAAATTACACCTAATGTACTCTTGCAGTTAGACGGACTACTTTCCCAATCTTCATCTATGAAGCCACGTAGCTTCACTCCCTCCATCCATTTTTACCATAATTCATACTGGGTAGTGCCTATGAGGTATTGTAAAACATGCTTCATTGCCTTCCAATACAATTTGGTCAGCCTAACCATAGCTTGGCTCAACGGTTTGACTTCTTAGCACATAAATGGCCATGTTTTCACAAAATACATTATTGAACCCACTAGCTTACGGTAAATGGTAGCATCAACCTCTTGACCTGAAGTGGCATCATCTTTCCTCCATTTGGTCGCTAGAGGTGTCTCCATGGGTTTACAACTCTCTATGTGAAATCTCTGAACCATCACGTTGGAATAATTTCCTTGAGAAAAAAAAATCCCCATCTCCTTACCATATTTCCAACCTAAGGAAGTAGGCCATGAGATCCATGTCTTTCATCTCAAATTCCCTTGTAGGGTCCTCCTTACAAGATTTGATTAGCTTCTCATCACCTATTAATATTAAATCATCAGCATATAAAACAATGATAAGAAATTTACCTTCTACCAAAATATTATAGAGGTTCGCATCTGATTCACTTTTGGTGAAGCCCGAACTAGTCAGATAACTATCAATCCCAATGTACCAAGCACTGGGTGCTTGTTTCAAACCATACAATGCTCGCTTCATTCTGCACACATTACATCCTTGATCAAATGTCTAAAAACCTTTTGGTTGCTTGGTGCACCTCCTCCTCAATACCATTGATAAATGTTGTTTTGACATCCATCTGGTGGATGTTCCACCCCATCTGTGTAGTTGGTACAAGAATTGATATAATTGATGAATACTTTGCTATGTGAGCAAAGGTTTCCTCTAGTCAATTCCCTCAATTTGAGATAATTCTTTGGCCACAAATCTGGAATTATACTTCTCTATGCTCCCATCTACTACATGCTTAACCTTGAAGATCCATCTCAAACCCACAACTAATTTATCTTCCAGACTTGGGACCACATCCCAAACACTATTCTTCATGATGGATATGTATTCTTCCATCATGGCATCAACCCAAACTACTTTCTCCACTGCTTCCTCAAAAGATGATGGCTGAGTCTCTACAATATCAGTTATTAAAGCCATGTATCCAATGTGACCCTTAGGTGACCTCCTTTTCCCATGAAAATTTGAAGGAGCTCCCACTTTCTCCATTGCATCTTACACCAATCTATCAGCTTCCCTAGTTCTTTTTCTACCTTCTCTGGATGGTTCTACTAGAGCAAATGTCTCCACTCTTCCTCCTCTCTGCTCCTCCGATTATGGTTTCTTCAAAAATTTATGAGGCTCATCCCGAGGCTCCTACTTTGGAGCTAAAATCTCATCTTCTGGTGGGATCTAAGGCTCCCTCTCAAGAGAGCATTCCATCACTTTCTCCTCATCAAAATTTACATCTCTTCGAACAAATTCCATTATGAGGGAAGGTAAGTACACAAGGTAATTGTGTGGAGTTTCAATGTAACTCACAATAACTCCCAAATATGTTTTCAGATCAAGTTTCTTCCTCAAATATTTGGAGACATAGCAGTAAATAGAGGCTCGAAAATTCTGAGGTGATATACATTCATCTTTCTCCCCGAGAAAGCCTCCTTTGGTGTAATCATACCAGGAATCCGATGAGTACTCCAGTTTTGCAAGTAGATTGGTGTTTTACATGCCTCTGCCCATAAATATACTAGCAGACGTGGTCATGTAGCATATCCCTTGCAACTCCCATAATTCTCAAGTTATTTCTCTTAGCTACCCCATTTTGTTTTGGGTTGTGGGGTATTGTCGTCTCTCTTCAAATTCCTTTTTTTGCACAAACATCCTTCAATTCATTTGAAACATACTCACATCCATTATCACTTCTGAGAGCCTTCACCTTCTTCTCAACCTCTTTCTCAACTAGTGCACTGAATTATACAAACTTGGAGAATGTCTCATCCTTCTTCTGCATGAATAAGATCCAACACTTCCTTGAGAAATCACTAATAAAAATAACAAAATATTTATGTTTGTTAGTGGAGGTTGTTGAGAAAGGTTCACAAACATCAGATTGGACTCTTGGTCATGGAATGTGGATTTTACATAATTCCCTAATTTATAACCTTTGCATATATCTTGTTCCTGAAGTGATCCTTGGGGGAGGCCAGTGGTGATTTGCTACATAATATTTAGGGTGTCATCATGAAAATGGCCCAATCTCTTGTCCCAAAGTTCATCGACATCATGTATTTTCTCTTTCTCTGCCTTACTGCGTAATGCAGCACAATATTACACATCAAGTTTATATAGGTTCTTCCCACGAACCCTGATTTGCTTAACTTGTCCAGTGGCTATGTGTCTCAGGAATTATTTCCCTTCGCTAAAGATCCCGTCATAATTGTGGTCTTCGAAAATTTCTATAGAGTTGAGATTCTTTTTTAGGCTTCGCACAAACATGACATATTTGAGGCAAAGAGGGGATCCTGACTCCGTTTGGAAGGTTACTGTAGCAATCCTGGTAGTAGTGTACCTTTCATCATCCCCCAGCTCATTATGCATGTGGAGATTTTTCTCCTCCAAGTAACTGAAAAACTCTCTACACACTTTCATGTGGAACAAGGCACCTGAGTCTATGTACCACACACTCCCCATCATTGTGTTTTCCATGCATGTGATAAGGGTGAAGTAAAGCTCGAAATATGAAGCTAAAGTTTCACCTGTTGTGCCTCCTAAGTTCTTCTTTCTAGATGTTTTGTGTGGATACTTCGTAGCATAGTTCTTGAATTCATGACAATTGAAGCATTTGATTTTGGAAAAGTCTTTCTTCTTGCCCCATGATCTAAAAATCACCCTATGAGTGACCTAAGTTGAAGATTTATTAAACAAAAAGGTATTACAGACCCATGTGCTGGTGTGTGTGTTCTGTGTTATTGAAGCAACGGATCGATCAGATTGCCAATACATAGAAAATAAATAGAAAGACAGCAGAGAAATACAGTATGCAACACAAAGACACAAACAGTTTTTAATAAGGAGTTCACCCTATTCTCCAGGGCTACATCTCTGGTCCAGCTTCAGTGGTGGCCTTGTTTTATTGTGTCTTTCAGCAGAGAAATTACAATGCAGGGACTCAAAATGAGTTCTCCAGAAGAAGATTTTGCTTGGCAGGGTGGTTCTTGGATTCCCTAAACCACTTGGAGTACACAGACTCTTGTTCTTCCTACCAGCTCTATGACCCTCAGTCTACAGTGGAAAGAGCCAACTGTGATGCTCAATTCAGACAGATTCCTCTATGGGAAGGCTTGATTCTTCAAGCTCTTTGGTGCTCGATGCTGCCTATGGTCAGCTCGGCCCTCTGTCTCCTCTGCTTGGCTTTACTGCTCTCTGTGCTCAATCCTCCTCTCAGGGTTCACTATTCACTGTCTCTCTTGGTCGCTTGGACTCTTCGCTCTCTCTCTTTTTTTAATCCCATTTGGCTGTCTCTGTTCATGGCTTTAGCCATTCAACCTCTATGCATGTTCGGTTCCTCTCCCGCCTGCGTCAATTGGAGTTCCCTGTTCGGCGTCAGCATGAATGCTCAGGAAGTAGCCACATGTCCTCATTGGAACAGCGCCAGCTGGTTTGTCGATTCATGTCTTTCTCCATCGTGGCATTCAACGGATTCCAAATCCCCTTAAATCGCAGCTTAATTCCCTGTCGATTCCACTTCTATCTATCAGGCGCAATCTCATCCGTCCGATCTGGGCTCCTCCAGATCCAATTTCATATGCACGTCGAGTGCGGTTGACTTTCTCGACCAATAACGCGTGATCACGGTGGTTTTTCTCTCACCTCTACTGCCACGCGTCGATCGTTGAGTGTGATCGCTCTGTTTTCTCCAAAACCTCTTACCGTTCAAGGGCGCCCCATTCAAACCGTTAGTTTCCAGGTCGTGGGTCCCACCGTTGTACGTTGGCACTTTTTGTTTCTCCGCCCACGGTCCTCTGGCTCCCAACGTGACCGAGTGCTTAAGGCTCTACCGTTTTAGCGATGTTCGCCCAGCGATGTGCGATTAGCGCTAGGCGCTAATCGCGCATCGAAAATCAGCTCCTTTTCCCATTCCGGGGCTCCCAGGGGCTACATCGACCTCCTGCGCAGTCTCCATGGGCCTCAGTCAGCGCGCTTTGACCGAGGTCCTCATCGTTCTGCACCGGTTGCCATGGCCACTGGTTCAGGGTACTTTCAATTACTGTTTTGGATTCTTCAAGGATTTGTTTCATCCCGATATAGTCATCGTTCTATGACAGTCGTTTATGGATCCGATTCAAATCACAACCTCCCAACTGAAAAGATTTTGGACCACCAAAAGTTGGTTTTCTTCAAGCATCGACTAAGTAACTATTGTCTCACTTGTCCAACCTTAATACACTTCGCACTACTCGACTTCGAACCTTTAAGCCAATCCTGAGGTATTCCACCTGTCCACTACACATCATCCTTACCTTCCTGTCCAGCACTGTCTCTTCCTGCAACTCATTAAGATATTCAGGTAGTAGGTCATCAATAGAAGGCAATTGACTCTGCTCTTTAGGTGTAGAAATTTTGAATAATATGACACTTATTCAACAGAGATTATCCTGATCATGAACTATTGCAGAATACATGCACAATACATAAGCTCCTCTACGTTGATCATCAGTTTAGCAGCATCAAAAACAATGAACATCAATAACATGCACACATTAACACTTATGTAACCCGGGGAAAGCTTATAGCTGAAAACCCCACACTATCTGTATATTAATTATTGAGAACATGTAACATTACATAGTACAATACTCCTCACAAGTACTCAGTACTATCTCCACATGTTACACACAATACAGCTTAGATCTGATCTCCAAATCTCCTCCGCTGCTTGCCTGCCTCCATTGCACAATCCTGCAAGAGAATGAATTGAATCCAGACTCGTTCCAAGTTCTATTTACCTTAGAGAATCAATCACACTGGAAATCACGTGAGCACCGGATATATCACTGGGCATATGCAATTCTCATGGGCATACTCAATCCTTTGATTGTGCAAGATCTCATGCACAACTATAGTCACAACTGATAGCAATCTCAACCTCTAACACTTGTCTCCACTGAACTGTACATGCACTGACATGCAACTGAGTTAACTGATGTATGTTGGCATTATGTTTTCTGGTATGCCTATATGTTACAGATGTTGTACTTGATGGCAACTCCCATGACAAGGCTCTCAATTTATTGAAAAATTAAGAAGGACGCAGGAAATCAGTTCAGAAGGTGCGTACCCGCAGGTACACCATGCAGGAGCCGCGTCCAGAGACGCAGGCCAGCCATTCAGGAGGTGCGTCCACCCAGTGCACACATTTCTAGGCAGAGAAAAGCCCACGTGGGGATTTCTTGTGTTTTACTCTTGGTATCCGCCGACGGTATTGTGTTATTATGGTGTCGGCTCATGGTATTGTTCCATGATTTGAGGAGGAGCTTGCCTATATAAAGCAAAGGAGATCATTTGGCTTAGGCATGTCTTTGGTTGAATATCTTATTGGGTGAGATCTGGTCTAGATCTAAAAGGCGAATCTACTGAAGGACTGAGATCTCTTTGGCGCAAGATCAGATCTGTAGATCTGACTGTTTGGGTTACACTTAAAGTCTTGAAATCATTCATACCCGAAGGGACGCAGGTACAGTGAAAGGAAAGCGCGCCGGGACGCAGTGCAGAATCTGGAGATCTGCGTGGGGACGCAGGGAAGACGAAGTTCAGGTGCGTCTGGGACGCCGCTGAGTGACTAGAGATCTGCGTGGGGACGCAGAGCGATCAAGGTTCAGGTGCGTCTCTGAAGCAAAAGGACGCGGCGCGATAGTGTTTTTTGGTGCGTCCCTGTAGCAAAAAGACGCGGCGCGATAGTGTTTCTGGATGCGTCCCTGAAGCAACAGAACGCTGAGCAGTTAAAGGAACAGTGCGTGGGCACGCAGTGCAGCAGAAGGATATCTGCGTGTGGACGAAGGGTAGCAGAAGGTTAACTGCGTCTGGTCGCAGGCCACAGAAGGAAAAACTGCGTCTCTGTCTTAAGATGTTCTGTTGATTGAATTTCTCTGTTGATAAAGTGTTCTGGGTTAGTTCTGTTATTGCTGATCTGATATCTGTAGTGGACTGTAACTGTTATGTACTTGTTGATCATCTGATGCTTTATGAAAAGAAGTAGGGGGTTGTAGCTCCCTTCCAGGAGTAGACTGGAAAACGAGAGAGAGAGAGAGTTGTAGCTCTCTGCAGGTTGCAGCCTGCGTACTGGTAAAGGACTGCACCAGTACAAAACCATTGTAAAAGAAGTTTCTAATTTGAAAGAAGATAGAGACATATTGCAACAGGTGGTTTTCACCCACATTGGGTTTCCACCTTACATCTTGTGTTCTTTGGTGTGACTATCTGTTTTCTTTGTTCATGCACATTATTTTATGGTACTGACATGCAAAAATAATTCAAAGATCAAATAAGGAAGGTTCATTAAAAGAATTAGACAATACTGATTCACCCCCCCCCCCTCTCAGTATTATTTCCAACAATTGGTATCAGAGCAGGTCCTTCAGAGAAGCTTGATCGCTTGAAGGTAGATCGTTCATCATGAGCAACTACGAGAGAGAAGCGTCAATCAGGCCACCGGTTTTTGATGGGACAAACTTCAATTATTGGAAGGTAAGAGTTACTGCATATCTTCAATCTCTTGGTACAGAAATTTGGGACATTGTAGAAACAGGCTATGCTTTTCCTTCAGCTACTCCTACAGATCCAGTTGAGAAAAAGAAGTATGAAACAAATGCAAAAGCAGTCAGTAATCTATTAGGAAGCATATCCCAAACGAAATTCATGAAGGTAATGCACTTCAAATCAACAAAAGAGATATGGGACAAAATGGTCACGAGCTATGAAGGAGATGAACAGGTAAAGCGAGCTAAACTTCAAACTCTCAGGATTCAGTATGAGACTCTCAAGATGTATAATGATGAAAGTGTGGCTAATTATTTTCTTCGGGTAGATGAGATTGTTAATTGTATGAAAAATTTGGGTGAAGAAATAAAAGAGGCTATAGTAGTTGAAAAGATTCTAAGATCATTATCCCCCAAGTTTGAATCTAAAGTATCTGCAATAGAAGAAAAGGAAAATCTCCGAATTCTCACTATGTCTCAGCTACATGGAATTCTAACTGCTTATGAAATGAGAAAGGGAGGTCCATCAGACAGAAGGGAAGCTGCTTTCAAGGCATCAGGCAAAGAAGATTACTATGAAGCAAGCCATGTTCCAGAAGAAGAGGAAGAAGAATCAAATTTTGTCAGAAATCTTCAAAGGGGTTCTGGAAGGTTCAGAGGTAAGCTACCTTTCAAATGCTTTTCTTGTGGAAGAGTAGGTCATTATGCTGCAAAATGTCCTTATAAGGATAAAGGAAAGGAACCTGCTAGATGGAACAAGAAACAAAGTGCAAATAAGAAAAGCTACTACACCCATGAAGATAGTGATGGTCTATCAAACAGTGATGAAGATGAACGAGGTAATGAATATAAGTTATTAATGGCATTTGAAGATGATGATTATATGGATGCTATAGATGTGGATAACCTTTATGATGAAATCACTAGACTCAAGAGATGTATAGAAGAAAAGAATGTGATCATTGATACTCTACAATTTCAAATTGATGAAAAGGAAAAACATCTTGAAAAACTAGAAGGAGAAATTGTTGGTCTTAGAAAAGAGATTGAGAAAACAAAAGCTATTAATCTTAAGTTTGTCAAAGGATCTGAAACTTTGGATAAGATTATCAATGTGCAGCGGTCTCCTCTAAACAAGACAGGTCTGGGCTACAATGGAGAAACCTCTCAAGCATCCACCTCAAAGAGTTATCTTGATGCAGCAAGAAGAAATGAGCAAAAGAACAATGAAGATCATCAGGTAAAGCAGGGACGAATTACAAACAGAAACTATCAAGGGCAATCCATCTTAAGGGTGAACCAGCCACAGGTAAAATCTTCTCAATTTGGTCCAAGAATAGATGAAAATAGAAATTACAATCATTTGGCTGGTAGATTCGATAACCGCAGAAGTTTCTTCAATGGACAATGCTTTTCTTGTCATAACTTTGGTCACAAAGCAGCTCAATGTGTTGCATATAAAACAATCATGACTAGGGAAGCTCAAAAACAAAGAAGTATGACAGGGATTACAAAAAGGACCTATAACAACTTTTCGGTTCTTGAAAATGAAGTCGAATGTTCTATTTACAATAACTTTGGTCATGAAGAATCTGAATGCAGGAGCAGGTTTCAGCAGAAAAAGGAGCAAGCCTCAAGCACCAAAACATGGAGAATAAAGGAACCTCAAACAGAAAGATGTGGAATAGCATTTTATGCAGAGGGACAGGAAAATCTATGGTACATTGACAGTGGATGTTCGAAGCATATGACAGGTGATAAAGAAAAACTTGAATCTTATTCTGCTCTAGAAAAAGGAAAGAAAGTCTCTTTTGGAAATGATACTCCTGCAAGTATAAAAGGAAAAGGCATTGCTCAGTTAAAAGAAAAGGTCAAAGCTGGAAATGTTTTGTATGTTGATGGATTGAAGCATAATCTTCTAAGTGTCAGCCAGATGTGTGATCAAAGAACCGAGGTTATTTTCAGATCGAATGGATGTCTTGTTCGTGATCTTGATACAGGTAAAACAGTACTCAAAGGCAAAAGAACTCCAAATAATCTATACATATTTGAAGAAGGACAACAACAATGCTATCTAAGCAAGGATGAAGAGCACTGGTTATGGCATCGAAGGTTGGGACATCTAAGCTTCTCACAAATAAGGAAAGCATGCAAATATCAGGCAGTTCGCGATCTTCCAGATATCAAAATTCCTGACAACACCATATGCAGATCATGTCAGTTTGGAAAACAAACAAGAACTAACTTTCCAGAGAAAGAAGGATCAGCTAGCATGCCTCTTGAGCTAGTACATACAGATACATGTGGTCCATTCAGGAAAAGAACACCTAGAGGAGAGGAATACTTGATATTATTCATTGACGATTTCTCCAGGTTTGTCTGGTTAGGACTTATGAAGCACAAAGATGAAGCATTCGAAAAATTCAAATCCTTCAAAGCCTTGGTTGAAAATGAATCAGGCCACAAAATTAAGTGCCTCAGATCCGACAGAGGTGGGGAATTTACTTCAAATGAATTTTTCGATTTCTGTGATGAACATGGGATAAGGAGAGAATTCTCTACAGCTAGAACTCCTCAGCAAAATGGAGTTGTTGAAAGAATGAACAGAACAATCCAACAAATGGCTCGTGCTATGCTTGATGAATCAGGAACTCCCGCAACTTTCTGGGGTGAAGCTGCACATGCTGCGGTTGTTATTCTCAACAAAACAAATGTCCGGGTGAACAGCACTCAAACTCCTCATGAGCTTTGGAGTGGCAGGACTCCTTCGGTAAAGCACTTCAAAATCTTTGGGAGCAAATGCTATATCAAGAATACTGATGAGCAGCTTGGCAAACTTGAACCTAGAGCAGATGAAGGCATTCTTCTTGGTTACTCTCCATATAGCAAAGCATACAAGTGCTACAATAAAAGACTTGGCAGAATTGTTGACAGCATTGATGTAGTGGTTGATGAGAAGGGACACATTCCTAGGCAAGTCCACATCGAAGAAGATGAAGGCTACCCTCAAAGACAGAATGATGAAGAAGAAGAAGAAGAAGAACCTCAAGAAGAGCCAGAGGAGCAAACAAGAATAGAAGAAAAGACTCCATCCAGATATGTTCAGAAGAATCATCCAGAATCTCAGATTGTGGGGCAGAAGGAAGCAGGTGTACAAACAAGAAGAACAGTTGCAGAAGCCTCAAGCTATTTGGCATTACTCTCCTCTACTGAACCACAAAATGTGAAAGAAGCATGCAAAGATGAATGTTGGGTGAAAGCAATGGATGAAGAACTTGAGCAAATCAAAAAGAACAACACTTGGGAGCTGGTTCCTAGACCAAAGGATAAGAATGTTATCGGAACAAAATGGGTCTTCAAAAATAAATTGAATGAAAATGGAGAAGTAATTAGAAACAAAGCCAGACTTGTTTGTAAAGGGTATGCGCAGCAAGAAGGAATAGACTTTGAAGAAACTTTTGCTCCTATTGCAAGACTTGAGGCCATCCGAATGTTCCTTGCTCTCTCAAGTTTTCAAAACTTCAAAGTATTTCAAATGGACGTGAAATCAGCCTTTCTGAATGGAGACTTGGAAGAAGAAGTGTACATTGAACAGCCAGATGGGTTCATTCTTGGAAATGATCCAAATCTTGTATGCAGATTGAAAAAGGCTCTCTATGGTCTCAAACAAGCTCCAAGGGCTTGGTACTACCGGTTGGACAAATATCTTCATCAACAAGGTTTTTCAAAAGGTTCAGCAGATAGCAATCTGTATATAAAAGTTGAAAATGACAAATTGCTAATACTTGTTGTGTATGTAGATGACATTATTTTTGGCAGCAATGAAGAAGCTATGAGTCAAAGCTTTGCCTCGGTCATGCAGGAAGAATTTGAAATGTCCTTGCTAGGAGAACTGACATATTTCCTTGGTTTGCAAATCCAACAAAAAGAAGGAGGAATCTTTTTATCTCAAACCAAGTATCTCAAACAGATTTTGAAGAAATATGGCATGGAAGATGCAAAACCAGTATGTACACCCATGGTCACAGGATGTAGTCTCAGTGCAAATGATGAATCTGCAGCAGTACATCAACCAACCTACAGATCTATGATTGGAAGTTTACTATATTTGACAGGTACCCGACCGGACATCATGCATGCAGTTGGAATAGTTGGAAGATTTCAGGCAAATCCGAAGGAGACTCATTTTCAGGCAGTGAAGAGAATTTTCAAATATCTTCAAGGGACTCAAAATTGTGGCTTATGGTATCCTAGAGATACAGATCTTACTCTTCATGCTTATACAGATGCAGATTGGGCCGGAAGCGTGGATGACAGGAAAAGCACAAGTGGTGGTGCGTTCTTTATGGGTTCCAAACTGGTATCTTGGTTCAGCAAGAAACAGAGTTCGATTGCCTTGTCTACAGCTGAAGCAGAATATGTTGCTGCTGCATCTTGTTGCACCCAACTTCTTTGGATGATGCAGACTCTGCAGGATTTTCAAATCACTTGTACACCACCTATCCCCATCTTATGTGATAACACAAGTGCAATCAACATCTCAAAGAATCCGGTTATGCATTCCAAAACCAAGCACATACCAATCAAGTATCATTTTCTCCGGGAACAAGTGCTTGAACAGAAGGTCAAGTTGGAGTATGTTCCTTCTAAGGAACAAGTTGCTGATATTCTCACCAAACCATTGCCCAGGGACACTTTTGAATACCTCAGGCAAAAGCTGGGGGTTGTTGATGCATCATCTTATTGTTGAACCTTTTCTGATTGATGGTACAGGTTCAGGGGGAGCATATAATGCATTGTTGGCATTATGGAGGATGATCAGAAGGAGATCTTGGAAATAGCTGCAATATGTCTCTATCTCTTTCATGATGGATTATGGTTCTGTGTTGCAGATCCGGTTCCTTTTTTTTCAGGGGAGCATGAGCTTAGGGGGAGCATACCCTTTGCCCTTGATGTCAAAGGGGGAGAATGAAGCAAAGTTTGTGAGGTTGCCATCAAGTCCAAAGGGGGAGATTATTGGCATTATGTTTTCTGGTATGGCTATATGTTACAGATGTTGTACTTGATGGCAACTCCCATGACAAGGCTCTCAATTTATTGAAAAATTAAGAAGGACGCAGGAAATCAGTTCAGAAGGTGCGTACCCGCAGGTACACCATGCAGGAGCCGCGTCCAGAGACGCAGGCCAGCCATTCAGGAGGTGCGTCCACCCAATGCACACATTTCTAGGCAGAGAAAAGCCCACGTGGGGGTTTCTTGTGTTTTACTCTTGGTATCCGCCGACGGTATTGTGTTATTATGGTGTCGGCTCGTGGTATTGTTCCATGATTTGAGGAGGAGCTTGCCTATATAAAGCAAAGGAGATCATTTGGCTTAGGCATGTCTTTGGTTGAATATCTTATTGGGTGAGATCTGGTCTAGATCTAAAAGGCGAATCTACTGAAGGACTGAGATCTCTTTGGCGCAAGATCAGATCTGTAGATCTGACTGTTTGGGTTACACTTAAAGTCTTGAAATCATTCATACCCGAAGGGACGCAGGTACAGTGAAAGGAAAGCGCGTCGGGACGCAGTGCAGAATCTGGAGATCTGCGTGGGGACGCAGGGAAGACGAAGTTCAGGTGTGTCTGGGACGCCGCTGAGTGACTAGAGATCTATGTGGGGACGCAGAGCGATCAAGGTTCAGGTGCATCTCTGAAGCAAAAGGACGCGGCGCGATAGTGTTTTTTGGTGCGTCCCTGTAGCAAAAAGACGCGGCGCGATAGTGTTTCTGGATGCGTCCCTGAAGCAACAGAACGCTGAGCAGTTAAAGGAACAGTGCGTGGGCACGCAGTGCAGCAGAAGGATATCTGCATGTGGACGCAGGGTAGCAGAAGGTTAACTGCGTCTGGTCGCAGGCCACAGAAGGAAAAACTGCGTCTCTGTCTTAAGATGTTCTGTTGATTGAATTTCTCTGTTGATAAAGTGTTCTGGGTTAGTTTTGTTATTGCTGATCTGATATCTGTAGTGGACTGTAACTGTTATGTACTTGTTGATCATCTGATGCTTTATGAAAAGAAGTAGGGGGTTGTAGCTCCCTTCCAGGAGTAGACTGGAAAACGAGAGAGAGAGAGAGTTGTAGCTCTCTGCAGGTTGCAGCCTGCGTACTGGTAAAGGACTGCACCAGTACAAAACCATTGTAAAAGAAGTTTCTAATTTGAAAGAAGATAGAGACATATTGCAGCAGGTGGTTTTCACCCACATTGGGTTTCCACCTTACATCTTGTGTTCTTTGGTGTGACTATCTATTTTCTTTGTTCATGCACATTATTTTATGGTACTGACATGCAAAAATAATTCAAAGATCAAATAAGGAAGGTTCATTAAAAGAATTAGACAATACTGATTCACACCCCCCCCTCTCAGTATTATTTCCAACAATGTATTCTTTAGTTTTTTTATTAATAATTCATTCACATAACTCATCACTAGTCTATTTGCAGTTAGACTAATTACAACTAGTTCAACCAAGTCAAAGTGAACACAACTCCATCAACTGTACATCCAACTCCACAGAACTCACATGCTTGAGTTCTAACTGAAGTCCTACATGCAATAGCTCAACTGACTCACAAAGAAAGCGTATTTCCTTCTGACAGCTGCATGTGCCACATCTGTAGCTCAAACTGAAGTGCTCCAAGAGGATAAGATAAAGTTTATAGTATAAATATTATTATGAGACAATAATATTTGACTTTTCTATTTTTGACTAGTAGTCTAAAAATAGACTCTGATCACTCCTGCTGTGATCCAAAAATAGAAGTCCATCTATTTTTCCCAACATGACCAATCATCCATAAACAACATCTTGCAACTCATAGACCATGATCCATATGTATAAAAATAGACATAGTCTAAAAATAGACTTTGCGCCATAATTTGCCTGCGGGCCCACTTAGTGAGGGCGACTCCTCTCCACTAAGCTCCATCATCTTGTTGCATTCTCAACAAGCATTTCTTGTTGCACACTTTTCAACACTCCCTCTCAACAAGAAAGGCTTCCTCTCAAACCCGATTTTGTAACTCTGGAATGCTCTGCATGCAACACATCTGCCCGGTCCACTTTGCTCCAACAACTCTTGGAACAAAAAACACTCCCAACTGACCACTCTATTGGGCTAGGAACATACTCTGATGTTGAAGCTCTACCTGCTGTTGACAAGTTCTTCCTCTCTGACATCTGCGCTACTGCAACATCTCCATGCATCTCGCACCATTGCACACTTCTCTGTGCCACCTAGCACTGTGCAAAACACTTGTGCCTCTCACGTTGCTGCAGCCTGCTAGCTATGCGTTGGCCTGGCATTCCCTACACTGTCGCTCTCTCTGCCACTCCATCCGCATCTGTCTCTACCCAATCAGTCAGTTCCTGCTACTCCACATCGAGGCTCCCATAGCAAGGTCTCATCCAAGAGGTTGGGTACCTCAAGGATCCTGCCCCTCCTCCTTGGAACGATCAATCTATATCGCCCCACCTCCTACCTGGAGGTATGGCTGCATGTGATCCCTCAGCCCACCTGGCTTGAAGTTTCCCCCTACTGGAGGTCTCTGCATGAGTAGATGTCTCTACTCGATCTCCTCTCAGCTTCCCTTGTTGTGGCTGCTCCACAACCTCCTGAAGCTGCTACACCAATCGTGGCTCCTCCACAATCATCTGAGACTTCTTTTGGCTCTGAATTTTGAGAGGTAATATAGGCTCCCTCTCAACCACCAAGTCTCCATCAGTTGCCTTGCTACTCAAGGCTTTGCATGCATCTTGAACTTCAAGAGAATACAGGTTCTTGACTCGTGAACCAATCTGCTTCACCTGTCTAGTGATGATGTGTCTAAGGAAAACCTTTCCCTTACTGGAGACTACATCATAGCCTCTGTCTTCCAGCATCGCGATCGACACCAAGTTTCTCTTCAGTCCTAGTACATACTTGACATTGGTCAAGGTAAGGTAAGCTCCATGCTCCCTCTGAAAAATAACCATGCCTACACCTGAGACACTATACTTCTCATCATTACCCATTCCTATGAGTATTTGGAGATCTTTCTCCTCCAAAGTACTGAACAAACTTTTGTCACCGTTCATGTGGAAAGAAGCTCCACTGTCAAGAAACCAACCACTTCCCATCATGGATGAAACCATGCATGCGAAGAGTGTGAAATCCAACTCAAACTGTGAAGCAAGTGCCTCACCTTCAGATCCTTCCCTGGATCCCTTCTTGGACTTCTTCTTTGGGCAATTAGTAGCATAATGGCCCAACTCATGACAACGAAAGCATCGCACCTTCGACTTGTCAACCTTCTTCCCATCATTGGAAGAACTGGATTCGGAAGGAGAAACCTTCCCCTTCCCCTTCTTCACCTTACTCGCTAAGGCACAGTTCTCCTCATCATGCATAGATGAAGAACTGTCTCTGGTGCTCCATCTAATCTCATCTTCCACAAGATCCAACCAAAGTCTCTCCCATCGTGGCAATTTCTCCCTTCCATTCATCGAGTCCTGGTAGCTATGCCAACTTTTAGGAAGGCCAAGGAGTGCTAGACTCACCATATCCTCATCCTCAATAGTTACCCCCACACTTCCCAGCTCATCCTGGCATTGGGTGAACTTCGTGAGATACTGGGGCATACTGTCTCCATTCTCACACCTAATTTTTCCGAGTTTTATCTTTGAGCGCCATTCCTCAGCTCAAAAAATTCAACCGCTTCTGATCTAAAATTTGTGAGAACAAATTATTTCTTGTACAGAGATCAACTGTATGGGCATTCACCAGATATCTCACCTTCCAAAAGAAGGATGAATCCAGAGGCTACCTGGCCCGATCACAAACTCTGCCTGAAGAAATAAAATGTAAACACTTTCTGAATAATAGATCTGATGATCAATACATCACTGATATCATGTAGAACTTCTTCTACAAATCAACTCGCTCCGATACCATGTAGAAATTTTGAATACTATGACACTTATTCAACAAAGATTATCCTGATCATGCACTATTGCGGAATACATGCATAATAAATAAGCTCCTCTACGTTGATCATGAATTTAGTAGCATCAAAAACAATGAAACATCAATAGCATGCACACATTAACACAGTATGTAACCTGGGGAAAGCTTACAGCTGAAAACCCCACACTATCTGTATATTAATGATTGAGAACATGTAAAATTACATAGTACAATACTCCTCACAAGTACTCAGTACTATCTCCACCTGTTACACATAATACAGCTCAGATCTAATCTCCAAATCTCCTCCGCTTCTTGCCTGCCTCCACTACACAATCCTGCAAGTGAATGAATTGAATCCAGACTCGTTCCAAGTTCTATTTACCTTGGAGAATCACTCACACTAGAAATCATGTGAGCACAAGCTATATCACTGGGCATATGCAATTCTCATGGGCATACTCAATCCTTTGATTGTGCAAGATCTCATGCACAACTATAGTCGCAACTGATAACAATATCAACCTCTAACACTTGTCTCCACTGAACTGTACATGCACTGACATGCAACTGAGTTAACTAATGTATTTTTTAGTTGCTTTATGAGTTAATAATTAATTCACATAACTCATCACTAGTCTATTTGTAGTTAGACTAATTACAACTAGTTCAACCAAGTCAAACTGAACACAACTCCATCAACTCCACATCCAACTCCACAAAACTCACATAAATGAAGTCCTTCTGAAAGTTGCATGTGCCACATCTGTAGCTCAAACTGAAGTGCTCCAAGAGGATAAGATAAATTTTATAGTATAAATATTATATGAGACAATAATATTTGACTTTTCTATTTTTGACTAGCAATCTAAAAATAGACTCTGATCACTCCTGTTGTGATCCAAAAATAGAAGTCCATCTATTTTTTCCAACATGACCAATCATCCATAAACAGCATCCTACAACTCATAGACCATGATCCATATGTCTAAAAATAAACATAGTCTAAAATAGACTTTGCGCCATAATTTGCTTGCGGGCCCACTTAGTGAGGGCGACTCCTTTCCACTAAGCTCCACAGCTTGTTGCATTCTCACCAAGCATTTCTTGTTGCACACTTTTCAACATTAGGGTCCTCAATCATTGAAGGTTCAAACAACCTCAAGCAATCTGTGTTCACGACTGAGTAGATGTGCATGTAAGCTGGAAGATCAAGGCGAAAAGCATTCTCACCAATCTTCTCAAGTATCCTGAAGGTTCCATACCTGATAGGTTTTAGCTTCTTGCCTTCACCTTGCATCCTGTCCTTGCTGATATACAGCTATACTTGGTCTCCAACTTGAAAACTATGCTCCATCCGATGCTTATCATGCCTAGCCTTGTACTTGGCCTGGCTCTTTTCCATTTGTTCCTGTACTGCCTGGTGGATCTCCTGGATCTGTTCAATGAACCTAGTTTCCCTGTCCACATCACTGTGTCCATCAACCATGGTATCTTTACCAAAGACAAAATCCAAGGGAGACCTTGGTATGAAACCAAAGTAGGTCTCAAAAGGAGATCTTTGGGTAGAAGAGTGTTTGGCTCTATTGTAAGCATGCTGCACATAACACAATTGTTCATCCCAAAGCTTAGGGTGTTTGCTGCAATATCCTTTCAGTAACTAGATCACTGTCTTGTTAACTACTTCTGTCTAGCCATCTGTTTGTGGATGAAAAGCTATGCTTTTCTTTAATTTGGTGTTCATTAGTTCCCACAGACTGGACCAAAACTTTCCCACAAATCGGGTGTCTCGATCAAATATAATAGAAGTGGGTAATCCAAAATGAACCCATACATGCCAAAGAATAATTTTGCAGTTTTTTCAGTTGTAATATGTTTACTACAGGGTATCAAAATACACATTTTACTGAACCTATCCACAACAACATATAGATAATCATGACCTTTCCTAGATTTAGGATGTCCTCCAACAAAATCCATGGAAATGCTTTCCCAAGGGTGAGAAGGAACTTCCAATGGAGTGTACAAGCCTAGTTTTCTGTTGCTAGGCTTGCTTTTAGCACATATAGCACACCCCTTTACATATCTAGAAATTGTCTCACTCATTCTTGGCCAATAGCAGAACCTTTGCAGCTGTGCAACTGTTTTACTTACCCCAAAGTGACCTGATATCAGAGAAGTGTGTGCTTCCCTAATTATCTTTGCTCTCTCAATTTGTGGAATGCAGAGTTTCCCACAATGATATAAGAGTTGGTCCTTCACATGATAGTCCAATTCTTCTACTCTTTTTTCTTGACTCAAAGTTGCATATAAATATTTAAATTCCATATCCTAAGCATACTGCTCTATGTAGCTTTCATGCAGCACAGAATTATGCTTAAGTATGGTAGATGCATTTATAATGGGTCTAGATAACATGTCTGCAACCTTGTTATGTGCCCTTTTTATATCTGATGACTAAATGAAACTATTGTAGAAAACCCATCCATCTGTAATGTCTTGATTGTTGCAACTTAGTTTGGGAGTGTAGATATTGAAGTGGCTGGCGATCAGTATGTATTACTGTTTCTTTGCCCATTAAGTAATGTTTCCACTTTTTCACACTCTGAACTAATGCATACAATTCTTTATCATAGGTAGGATAGTTGACTACTGCAGGATTAAAAGTCTCAGAATGGTAACATATGGGTTTACCATGTTGTGTCAACACTGCTCCCATGGCATAGTTGGTGGGCCCCAGTATTGTAGCAATAATGCTACAACTCCTGGAACTCCCTTCTTTAATTTTATCAACCCGGTAGTTCGTAACAAACTTGGAAGCGACGGTGCTGTATGCACAAGTACTAGCTCTTGCCGTAGCTGTCACTTGGTCAGCTGGCACAAGTCCGCTAGGGGCTCAAGCCAACTTCTATGAGCTCTTAGAAGAAGCTTTTTAACTGATGGACGAAAGCTAACTCAAAGGAAGCTAATCTACTTGTGGAAAGAAACTGAAAGCCAAAAAGAAACGCAAACCCTAGAAAACCCTAATTCTACCAACTAGTCCTACTGATGCAAAGGAAAGAATGCAAACTACGAAAAGAGATGCCATTACTTCTAGGAAGGTAAAATGCATGTGTTTAAGTTATCACTATCTGAAGAAAACATTTTTTTGTATTTTTGCTTAAGTTGTTGAAATTATCATGCATTTGCTTCTAACTAGTTTTCCACTGTGCAGGGATGGATCAAGGGATGAAATGCTTTGGGAAAGGTTGGGATGGTACAGAGAGGGTCTAAGGGATCCCTAACATTCTTTCTGAGAGTTTCACAAAGTCTGGATGCCATGCAACTGTGTTTATGAACTTCTACAGGAAGTCTGCAGGGGTTTCTACAGGAAGTTATGTAATTCTTCTACAGGATGTTTCGAAATGGGATTTTTGAGGATGGGTGATTGATGGAAGATGCATGTATGGTTATGGAGGTAGGATGGGGGTCTGAAGTGACCCAGGAACTGATGGATGGAGTCGTGAAATGATATGTGGAAGGCTGATTTGGCTTTAAGGTAGTTGAGACAACAGTGGAGAAGAAGGTAGGGTTACGTGGGCAAGAGGATGGGTGTGAAGCAAGAAGCCTAGATATGGGATGAATCAGATGGCTCTGATGAAGCTTGACCATGTGAGTGAGTGATAGAGATGCCCTGCACAATGCACATTCAACCGAATCAATGAATTCTTGCAAACAAACTAAGTCCTAGCTAACTTAATCTAACTGTCAATGAAATGAATAAACAGCAGCCTCGTTTGGAAAGAGAACCATGTACATCACGTGAGCAAGAACATTCCGAAAGATCTAAATGCATGACAAACTCCTACCAATCGATTCCCAAACATAAAAGCTACTTTAACCAACAAAAACAACCAAAATAACAAAGCAAGATCTAAAGAGCAGATTTTATTTTAAGAACACAGCAAACACACATAAAGATAAACAAGGGAGGTACTGGGCGCTTGAGATGGGCCCAACCCCAATAGCTACAGCCTCCTAAGAGAGATTTAGAGCTGGTGCAAAGCTGGATTCATCTTTATTAATCAAGAATGAAGAGTTACATCAAAACTGTCCACAAGGAGAGCTTGAGAATGAGCTGAAAGCAAAGCTAATCTATTACCTACAAATCGAATTACAAAATGACTACAACAAGGCTATGAAATGACTAACTACTAGCTACTATCTACTGGCTAACTAGATAACATCCACTGGCTACACTGGCTAACCAAAATGAGGCCCTAAGCCTTCTTATTTATACAATTTGAGGACCCACAGTCCTCCTAAAATTTAGGGACTTGGCTGCCCAAGACTTGTAGTTAACAGCAGTCCTACTTGACTTGCTTGGCTGCCCTTGTGCTCATTGATTTGGTGGCCTTTGAACTCTGAGCTGATGGTGGAGAATTCGAGGTAAGGGCCCATAAATGAGGGGGACACCTTCCTACAAATCCTCTAGCTTGTTCTCCCACGAATTTGGCTGCCAAGTGCTCATTAAGACCTTCAATTTTGTCTCCAAGTGGACCAAAAAGGCTACACAAAGCACCCATTAGACTTGTTGGCATAATGACTAACCAAATTCACTCTATTAACATAAAAATAATCAAAAACATGCAATAAACCAATGAGAATGGTGGATTAAGTCAACTTAGGAGGTTGAATGAGCCCAAATAATTGTCCATTTTTGGGGCTCATCATCACCCCGCTACTGAAAGTGTTGCTCATCCTCTGAGCAACCAATCTCTCTCCTCGTCTTTGATGGCCCTGGTGGCTTCTTTGGCTAACATCTTGGTCGATTTCTCCTTTGGCTTCCCTCTTTTCAAACTTCCTGTAGAAACAGTTCGCTGGCTTCCTGTAGAAACAGTCTGCTAGCTTCCTGTAGAAACAGTCTGCTAACTTCCTGTAGAAACAGTCTGCTAACAGTTCTCTGTCTTCCTGTAGAAACAGTCGGCACTGTCTTAGCCTGCTTGGCTGAGGGTGCTTTCTCCTTGAACTGTGCTGCCTGAAAGCTGACGAATCCAACACAAATGGCAAGTCTAATGTATTATAAAAGCACACAAGTACAATGAACTGCCTGAGAATAGATATTGCATGCCAAAGCTGGATGGGAAAAAGTGTTTCCAGGCCTTTAACTGGTTTCTCTGCCTCAACAAGACAGAAAGAAGTTCTAATCTGAACAGACACCTCTATGAACTCTACACCGCCTAACAGAAGAAGGTGAGAAACATAAAAAACCTTGCTTTTTCTTGACTGGTGGGCTCAAATTTCCTGAATTCTGTGAAAATTGCTCAAGTGAAATGGCTGCCCTGCACTTTGCTAAAGGAGTATCAGATTGAAGAACCCTTACAAGAATTGATATAACATCAGCTCCAGTAGCTTTGAGTTGTAAATCGGGGTCTGTGGATACTGTAAACCGACATAATACTCCTGCAGTTTGGTCTTGAAAAAGCTGTGTATCAACAATATTTGAAACGCAGTCTTTGCTCAGAGGCAATTTTTCTTTTCTTAAAATTAGATTTTGACAAGCTTTCTGTTCATTTCCCTTTCATTTCCTTTGAACGCTCTCTGTCAAAGCGCTCGAACTTGGCTTGTTTCAAGGTATCCTTGCAGCATCCACGTTGACTTCTTTCTTAACATCTGTCATCAGCCTGATCTTTCATGGCATGTTTTGCACCATCTCTGTGGAAATCCTTCACAGTTACTTTGGATGCTTCTTTATGCTTGTACTGTCTTTTCTAGCGGGTTCATCCTTTTGTGCTGATACTTTAAAGAGACTTTTATGAAGAAATGAAAGAATAGAACCACCAGATACTTGATATGACATTATAATCTGCCTGAATAATAGATAAAGTACTCAAATCAGGGAGGCTCTCTGCTTTAATCAAATCCATCTGACTTTCACTGCTTTCAAGTGATGAGGAAGAAGGTTGAATGCCTAAGTCAATGTAAACTGCAGCTTTTTTGTGGTTAGAAAGAAAGTCAAAATTCACTTTAACACCGGATCTCAATTTCTTCTTTTCTTCAACAGTCAAATAAGTACCGGCCCTTGTTTCACAGAAAGTTCTTCCTCAACCTTTGCACCAGTCATAGCCATCACATTTTTGTTTGCAAAATCAACGGCTCTAGCTTCTCTTGCTTCTGTTCCAGATGAACTTTCCATTGCTATTGAACAAAACTCTGCAGATGGATCTGCATTTACTGGTCTGGCAATCTTCCGATGTATATGCTCCATAGCCCCCTCAGTTGTGTGTTTTTGCAAACTGTAGTTCTGCAATGGCATCAGAGCTTTCTGTAGCAATCTTGATGGCGGCTGCTCTTGTGCTAATAAAAATTACCAACAAAATCCACACTTCCAGTTGTGTGCAAGTTGACTAACAGCTGAGCGCTCATTGATGTCTGCGTGATTGTTGGTGGAGTGAGGTGGCAACGACGTGTGCTGGCCCATGCAACTGTTGTGCTATCATGAACTGCAGTGGTTAACTGTGTGTGCTCTGCCTGTAATCTCATCCATCAATTGCACTGGAGTTAGACTGCCCATCACTACCCGTTTTCAATTCCCTTCTTGAGATGGCTGAGCACACGTGTCGATTGCACCCACTGAGCGCTGTTTGAACTGGACGAGGGTGGCCAGTTAGCTAGCCACCGATTTTTTTAATCCGACCATCTCATTCATTCATGCAATGCTTAGATTAGATTCATGCAAACAGAGGAACAAGTTTAGTCACGTACCTGCAAGTCGTGCGTGGTTGCTTTGCTGCATGCATGTGTTGATCTTCATTTGCTGCATGCATGGCGGCTTGATTGATGATTCATGGCTGTTTTTTTCTGTGTAGGTGTCCTCTGGATGGATCCAAGCTCCAGACAATTGTTTCCACGTTCAAATCTGCACGTTCAAGCTGTTGTTGCTGCATTGTCACAGAACCAGAACTTGTTTTCGCCATTTCTCCCAAACGGCAAAGCAGATCGATCTGAAACTTGCTGAGCATGTTTCTATCATCATTATGCATCTCCCATAGCAAAATCGTGATCAATGGATGCACGAATTTCGAGAAAAATAGAAAATGGCTGAAGATTTCAGAGATCGATTTCTCGGAAACCGTGCATCGGAATCGGCTAAAACTGCTTGGGTAGGTTACCATCACTCATATGCATATCCCCATGAAACAGGTTTTGAAACGGATGCACGGTTATGGAGAAAATGCAAAAATGGCTGATGGTGATGGAGGCTGATTTCTTGGAAACCGTGCACCAGAATTGGCTGAAACTGCTCAAGCATGTTGCCATCAACCTTGTACAATTCCCCATAAAATGGTTTGTCAAATGGATGCAAGGTTTTCAAGTTATGGCAAAAACAAATTTTGTTCTATGGATTTTTGCCTCAAGGCTTTTTGCAAATGTTTGCATGGAAGGAAAAACTGAGCTTGGGCTGTGATGCAGGTATGGAGATGATGGAGGAGGAGTTGGAAGATTGCATGAGGACTTCTGAACCCTTGAGGAAGCTACCATGTTCGCCAAACCACTTTTTGAAATCCATGTCTAGTTTCCCACAATTTCTACAGGAAGTTCCTGTAGAAGCACAATGAGAAGCACAATGAGGTGGAAAAAATGATGGAGAAAGGAAAGGGATGGACACACAAGTGCTTGTAGGCCTAATCAACAGATTCCCACCATCAGATTCCATTTTAGACTTGAATTTGGTTCGTCCAAAGGTTCTACAGGATGTTTCCTGTAGAAATACAGAGCTTCTTGTAGAAGGCACAAGAAAAATTCCTTTAACCTTGATTTGAGTGCTCCTCCTGTCATGAAACGTCCTTCTTGCAACCTGCAATTAGCCAATGGAATTAGTTTTCTTTTTCTTTTTCTTTTTCTCTTTTTTTTTTTTGAAAAACAACTAGGGCGCCTCATGGAGGTTTTCACCCTAATTGCCTGCCCTGGGCGCCTCCAAGGGAGGTTTTCACCCAGAGATCTTATTCTCTTTTCTCTTTTTTCCAACCCATTGACCGCCTCATGGAGGTTTTCAATCAATGAGCCAATCTAAGGCGCCTCCGAGGAGGTTTTCACCTTAGATTTCTATTTTCCTCTTTTTTCATTTTTTCTTTTTCTTTTTCTCTTTTTTCCTTTTTTTTTTTTTCTACCCTACCCTACTTGAAAAACAAACTCATTCTCAAGTATAAGAATACTTCCAATGGAGCCATGTGCACATCGCGATTAGAGACAAGATGATGTGGAGGCTCGAAATGCATGCTTGGATAGGTATCCAAATCTCAGAGACCAAATGATCTGACCTTGAAGGGATCAAACATAGCTGAGGAAGAGAGTACCTCTGCAACTTAGTGACCGTCTGAGACCATATCTCAATATAGCTTTGATATTCTTGGTCGTCTTGCTGATTTGGATCATTCTTCATGTCACCTTCTATCATGACCTTCTCATCTTCCTCTTTTTGCTGATCTTTCTCTTGAGTACATGGAGGATTTGATGGTAACCATGAGGGAACTCTCTCGATCTCTGATTCTGATCTCTTCTCTTCATCAAGTGCAGCCCATGGTTCTTTGATCTCCTCTTTTGAATCTTCTTTTGCTGGATGCGGTCCTTCAATGCTTACAATATAGTCTCTGCTTTGCAACACTTTTCCTGATCTATGGTGAAGATCATTGAGCTCAAGAGGAGTTGTTTACATATGTTGTGCCTCAGATTTGCAATGGGGTTGAGCTGCTCCATTGTATGGCTTTGGAAATGGTACGGGTAGTTGAGTGGAGGTGTGAAATTGAGATGGAGATGGATGGCATTGTGGTTGGGTAGGCATTTGGGGTTGCCTTGGTGGAGGAGGAGGCAATGGTTGTGGATGATCAGGTGGTGGAGGAAAATGAGCGGGATGAAAGTTGTACTGGGGCCTCCACTCCTGATAAGGTGCATTCCACTGAGGCTATGGCTGAGCATAAGAGTGAAATGAATGAGCAACTGGTAGGGCATAATATGGATCTGTGAAGGAACAAGGAGGATATGACCAAGGAGGAGGTGTAGACCAGGAAGGATGAGCAGGGGGTCCCCAAGAGGGTATGGAAGTGGTTTGATAGGGGTCATAATAGGTCTGGGATGTACCTTGCATTCCCTGCTGTTAGGGTATGGGTCCATGTGGCCTCCTTTGGTTCATATAACAGAGTGATTCAGTGGCTCCTTTGGCTCTCTGGTATGCAGCTTTGAGTCCAGGCAAGGAAGGGCACTGATCTATAGGATGGTATTCTTCACAGATAAAACACACTTCTATGGAGTACAATGGACATTCGTTCCTGGGATGCTTTCTAGTGCACCTAGGACAAAAAATGACCAAAGCCCTCTTGGCTTCCTTTTGCTTCTGTTGGATCTGCAAGGTATCCAGTTGCATGGCAAGAAACTGCCTCATATCACTCTTGAAATCTTCCATCTGATTTGCAAATTCCTGTTGGCACAAGGTACTGCTCCCAACATCCCTTCTTGTAGCCATTTGCTCCAGAGGAATGGTTTCTTCTTCTTCTTCCCTAGAGGTTCTTTAAATATGCCTTGATGTCCACCCAGGGGTTCTTTAATCACAGCCATCGAAGAAGAGAGAATGTTGCCTGTGTGAAGCAGTGGGGGTGTTGTGCAATCATTTTTCTAACTTATCTCTACTCCTACAAGGCATGAAATGAAATCTTTTTGGTTGATTTTTGCTTTTTTCTACTTCTACCTACAAAACTGAAATAGATTGAACTGCAACTAACTATCTTGCTAAAATGAAAATGCGGAATTGAAATGAAAGCAGGAAAGGACTAATCTATTTTGCTCAAATGAAATTGCAGGAATGAAATGCTAGTCTATGCTTGCGGAATTGAAATGCTAATCTACGCTTGCAGAAATGAAAGTGCGGAATTGAAATGCTAATCTATGAAAGCGGGAAATGCTAATCTACTTTTGCATAAACGAAATTGCATAATGGAAATGAAATAAACTACTTAGCAGAAGATTGTAGTGGAAAATAGAAGAAAAGCGGCAATCACCAATACTCTGCCGCTTCCCCGGCAACGGCGCCAAAAAGATGGTGGGCCCCAGTATTGTAGCAATAATGCTACAACTCCTGGAACTCCCTTCTTTAATTTTATCAACCCGGTAGTTCGTAACAAACTTGGAAGTGACGGTGCTGTATGCACAAGTACTAGCTCTTGCCGCAGCTGTCACTTGGTCAGCTGGCACAAGTCCGCTAGGGGCTCAAGCCAACTTCTATGAGCTCTTAGAAGAAGCTTTTTAACTGATGGAGGAAAGCTAACTCAAAGGAAGCTAATCTACTTGCGGAAAGAAACTGAAAGCCAAAAAGAAACGCAAACCCTAGAAAACCCTAATTCTACCAACTAGTCCTACTGATGCAAAGGAAAGAATGCAAACTACGAAAAGAGATGCCATTACTTCTAGGAAGGTAAAACGCATGTGTCTAAGTTATCACTATCTGAAGAAAACATTTTTTTGTATTTCTGCTTAAGTTGTTGAAATTATCATGCATGTGCTTCTAACTAGTTTTCCACTGTGCAGGGATGGATCAAGGGATGAAATGCTTTGGGAAAGGTTGGGATGGTATAGAGAGGGTCTAAGGGATCCCTAACATTCTTTCTGAGAGTTTCACAAAGTCTGGATGCCATGCAACCGTGTTTATGAACTTCTACAAGAAGTCTGCAGGGGTTTCTACAGGAAGTTCTGTAATTCTTCTACAGGATGTTTCGAAATGGGATTTTTAAGGATGGGTGATTGATGGAAGATGCATGTATGGTTATGGAGGTAGGATGGGGGTCTGAAGTGACCCAGGAACTGATGGATGGAGTGGTGAGATGATATGTGGAAGGCTGATTTGGGTTTAAGGTAGTTGAGACAACAATGGAGAAGAAGGTAGGGTTACGTGGGCAAGAGGATGGGTGTGAAGCGAGAAGCCTAGATATGGGATGAATCAGATGGCTCTGATGAAGCTTGACCATGTGAGTGAGTGATAGAGATGCCCTGCACAATGCACATTCAACCGAATCAATGAATTCTTGCAAACAAACTAAGTCCTAGCTAACTTAATCTAACTGTCAATGAAATGAATAAACAGCAGCCTCGTTTGGAAAGAGAACCATGTACATCACGTGAGCAAGAACATTCCGAAAGATCTAAATGCATGACAAACTCCTACCAATCGATTCCCAAACATAAAAGCTACTTTAACCAACAAAAAGAACCAAAATAACAAAGCAAGATCTAAAGAGCAAATTTTATTTTAAGAACGCAGCAAACACACATAAAGATAAACAAGGGAGGTATTGGGCACTTGAGATGGGCCCAACCCCAAGAGCTACAGCCTCCCAAGAGAGATTTAGAGCTGGTGCAAAGCTGGATTCATCTTTATTAATCAAGAATGAAGAGTTACATCAAAACTGTCCACAAGGAGAGCTTGAGAATGAGCTGAAAGCAAAGCTAATCTATTACCTACAAATCGAATTACAAAATGACTACAACAAGGCTATGAAATGACTAACTACTAGCTACTATCTACTGGCTAACTAGCTAACATCCACTAGCTACACTGGCTAACCAAAATGAGGCCCTAAGCCTTCTTATTTATACAATTTGAGGACCCACAGTCCTCCTAAAATTTAGGGACTTGGCTGCCCAAGACTTGTAGTTAACAGCAGTCCTACTTGACTTGCTTGGCTGCCCTTGTGCTCATTGATTTGGTGGCCTTTGAACTCTGAGCTGATGGTGGAGAATTCGAGGTAAGGGCCCATAAATGAGGGGGACACCTTCCTACAAATCCTCTAGCTTGTTCTCCCACGAATTTGGCTGCCAAGTGCTCATTAAGACCTTCAATTTTGTCTCCAAGTGGACCAAAAAGGCTACACAAAGCACCCATTAGACTTGTTGGCATAATGACTAACCAAATTCACTCTATTAACATAAAAATAATCAAAAACATGCAATAAACCAATGAGAATGGTGGATTAAGTCAACTTAGGAGGTTGAATGAGCCCAAATAATTGTCCATTTTTGGGGCTCATCAATAGTCACTGGCATCAGTTTGGATCTCAAATGGTCTTTGTAGATCTAGCAGTGCTAGTACAGGTGTTGTACTAATTTTTTCTTTCAAGGTGTCGAAGGCTTTCTGTTGTTTTCCTCCCCACTGAAACATCTTGTTCAATCCTGTCAAAGCATGTAAGGGAGCTGCAATTGAGGAAAATTTTGAAATGAACTCCAATACTGTGCTGCTCCTAAGAAGCTTCTCACTTCTGTAGCAGACTTGGGTTTAGGCCAGTTTACAATGACTGCCACTTTAGAGGGATCTATTTTCAATTCACCTCCCCCTACTATATGACCCAAATAATTTAGAGAGGTTTTGCCAAATTCACATTTGGAGAGTTTAACATAAAGTTTTTCTCATTTCAAAACATCTAATGTCTGCTTAACATGCTTTAAATGTTCTTCCCACGTTTTACTAAAAATCAGAATGTCATCCAGATACACAATAACAAAATCATCAAGAAAAGGTCTGAGTACATCATTCTTTAATCTCATGAAAGTAGCAGGGGCATTGGTCAAGCCAAAAGGCATAACCAGCCATTCATACAATCCCTACTTTGTTTTGAAAGGAGTCTTCCATGTATCTTGCTCTGCAACTCTGACCTGATGGTATCCACTGTGCAAATCCAGCTTGGTGAAATAAACAACTTCCTTCAATTGATCTAAAAGATCATCTATGTGAGGAAGGGGATAACAATTTTTTATTGTTACTTATTTAGTGCTTGGTAATCAATGCACATTCTCCACGAGCCATCTTTCTTTCTCACCAAAAGGATTGGTGACCCACATGGTGATGTGCTAGGCCTGATGAACCCTTTCTCGAGCAACTCCTACACCTGCTTCTTGATTTCAGCGTTCTCTAAAGCAGATAACCTGTACATCCCAATGTTAGGCAAAGGAACATCTTGCTACAAGATAATATCATGTACTATTCCCTTTTTGGGGTGCAGACCTTGAGGTTCTTTGAAACAAGACATCATACTCTGAAACAATCTTTTCTATATCAGCTTGCTGATCAGAATTACAGCCCTCAAATACATTGGTTTTATCAATTTTCTTTTCCTTTACAACCATCAGTAAGAATTGTTTGCATGAATTTATCATTCTTTTCATCTGTCCTGAGTTTATGAGAGTATAATTATTCTTGAGCTTATGAGCTCTTACAAGGTATTCGATTCCATCTTTAACAAGTAGATACTTGTTCTCGGCTCTATAGAAAATGGCCTTTCTATCATACAAGTAAGGACTTCCTAAAACAATTCCACATATATCCAAAGGAATTACATCTAACTCAACCACATCTACAAATGCTGACCCAAAATAAAACTTGAGTTTGCACTGTCTAATCACTTGTAGTTGTGTTTTATCATTCAACCATCCTAATGGCTATGGATTCTTATGAGCTGTAGTTGCTAATCCCAATTTCTTTACGATTTCTTCAAAAATTATATTTACTTGTGAGCCACTATCAAACAAAGTATCAATCCTTTGATTTTTGGAAACAAATCGAATATGGAAAAGCTCATGCCTTTTTCTCTCATGTTCTTCATCAATAACAGATTGAGCAGAATTACTAGTAGATGCTTCAGAATTCTTACCTTTTATACCTGTGGCTGCAATGATTGTTTCATCTCCTAAGTCTGGCCCCAAATCTATAAATACCTGCAGCAGTCTTCTTCTTCTTGCCCTCGGGGTTCTTAGGTCTCAGCTCTGGATGCAGAATCCAACGGTGCTAATCATCATGCCCCTCCTTTTTACAGTGAGTGCATGAGGCTTTTCCTTCTATGCAGTGTTAGCCTTCCTTGCTTTCCACTTCTTCTTTCTTTTCTCCTTGCTCTTGCTTACAGTGGGTTGGGAAGGTCCCCCAACTTTTGGATTTCCATTCTTTCCTCTAGCTTCTAGATGAGTAGCTTGTACAGATACCTCATCTATACTAGTGGGATTAAACATGAGGATGGTATGCCTCATGTAGCTGTGTAGACCACCAATGTACTTCAAAAGAGTTTCTGGTGAGTCTAATGAAATACCCAACATCAATGCTCTCTTTCTGAACTCTTGAGTATACCCTTGTACACTTTTCCCTTTCAACTGCCGAAGAGTTTGCCAACTCATCATGGCTTGTTGCATGTAGGCCAATGGATAGAACTATTTTTTTATTGTAGTAACAAATTCACTCCAGACAAAGATGGTCTTACCATGCTTCCTCATATCAGCTTGGGTTCTGCCTTCCCACCAAACCAAGGCAATGCCCCCTAGGTGAAGGCTTGCTAGCTGAATCTTGCTCTTGTTTGAGTCTATATTTTGTACTCTGCAATACACATCAATTTGTCTAATCCAATTGTCCAACTTTTCAGCATTCAACTCTCCATCATATATAGGCAAATCAAATTTAACATCTAACTTAATCAAATATGCTTTCTTATTATGCACAGGGCTACTAGGAGGTGTAGGGAAGCTTTCTTCTTTCCCCTTTCCTTTGGAGTGGTCATGGGAATGAGATTCATCTTCTTCTTTATCTTGCTTAGAGCCTGATGAATCTTCACCCTTATGCTTTCTAAAGTCCCTATACATTTCTTCTACCATGGACTTTATAGCTAGGAAAATTTCTATGAATTGAGGGTCTAGCCCTATAGAACCTTCTTCTGACATTGTCCTTCGAGAATAGACTCTCCCAATTTCAGGATTAGTTTCCACCAACTCTCCTTCTCCTAATTTGAGCTTTGATCTAGTGAGCATTCACAGCTAAACCAACACAAGCTTGTCCAACCTTACAGCCTAAATCTCTGATACCACCTGATATAAAAATCACCCTATGAGTGACCTCAGTTGAAGATTTATTAAACAAAAAGGTATTACAGACCCATGTGCTGGTGTGTGTTTTTTGTGTTATTGAAGCAACGGATCGATCAGATTGCTAATACACAGAAAATAAATAGAAAGACAACAGAGAAATACAGTAAGCAACACAAAGACACAAACAATTTTTAATAAGGAGTTCACCCTATTCTCCAGGGCTACGTCTCCGGTCCAGCTTCAGTGGTGGCCTTGTTTTATTGTGTCTTTCAGCAAAGAAATTACAATGCAGGGACTCAATATGAGTTCTCCTGAAGCAGATTTTGCTTGGCAAGGTGATTCTTGGATTCCCCAAGCCACTTGGAGTACACAGACTCTTTTTCTTCTTACTAGATCTATGACCCTCAGTCTACAGTGGAAAGAGCCAAATGTGATGCTCAATCCGGACAGATTCCTCTATGGGAAGGCTTAATTCTTCAAGCTCTCTGGTGCTCAATGCTGCCTGTGGTCAGCTCGTCCCTCTGTCTCCTCTGCTTGGCTTTACTGCTCTCTGTGCTCAGTCCTCCTCTCAGGGTTCACTGTTCACTATCTCTCTTGGTCGCTTGGACTCTTCGCTCTCTCTCTTTTTTTAATCCCATTCGGCTGTCTCTGTTCATGGCTTTAGCTATTCGACCTCTATGCCTGTTCGATTCCTCTCCCGCCTGCGTCGATTCGAGTTCCCTGTTCAGCGTCAGCATGAACGCTCAGGAAGTAGCCACGTGTCCTCATTGGAACAGCGCCAGCCGGTTCGTCGATTCGTTTCTTTCTCCATCGTGGCGGTCAATGGATTCCAAATCCCCTTAAATCGCGGCTTAATTCCCTGTCGATTCCGCTTCTGTCTATTGGGCGCAATCTCAGTCATCCGATTTGGGCTCCTCCAAATCCAAGGTCATACGCACATCGAGTGTGGTTGACTTGCTCGACCGATAATGCACAATCATGGCGGTTTTTCTCTCACCTCCACTACCACGCGTCGATCGTTGAGTGTGATCGCTCCGTTTTCTCCAAAACCTCTTACCGTTTAAGGGTGCCCCGATCAAACTGCCGGTTTCCAGGTCGTGGGTCCCACTGTCGTATGTTGGTGCTTTTTGTTTCTCTGCCCACGGTCCTCTGGCTCCCAACGTGACCAAGTGCTTATGGCTCTACCATTTCAGCCCTGTTCACCCAGCGATGCGCGATTAGTGATAGGTGCTAATTGCGCATAAAAAATCAGCTCCTTTTTCCATTCCGGGGCTCCCAGGGGCTACATCGACCTCCTGCGCAGTCTCCATGGGCCTCGGTCAGTGCACTTTGACCAAGGTCCTCGTCGTTCCATGCCAGCTGCCATGGCCACTCGTTCAGGGTGTTTTCAATTGCTGTTTTGGATTCTTCAAGGATTTGTTTCTTCCCGATATAGTCATGGTTCTATGACGGTCGTTTATGGATCCGATTCGGATCACCCCCTTGGCTAGATTCTGATTTGGTTTGAGATTTCTTCCCTTTTCCCTTCTTTCCCTTTCTAACCAACACATTTTTTCTTCATTCTCACCCTTAGATGAAGTTCCATCTCTATTATTCCCCCTAATCTATTTTTGTAACAAATAGGACCATAAGAATTCCCAATTCGGTAATTTCTCCCTCTCGTTCACCAAGTCTTGATAATTATGACAGCTTTTGGGAAGGCCCAAAAGAGCTAGGATCACCAGATTATCTTCTACAACAATCACACTAACCCCTCCAAGCTCATAGAAAACTTGTGTAAATCTCGTGAGGCACTGTGGAATAATGTCATTGTTTTGCATCTTGATATTTCAAAGTTTGTCTTTGAGGTCTAGTTGATGGGCTACCAAATTAGACGCAAATTAAGGCCCATCTAACCTTTCTTAGGTACATAAAGGCTATATTAAATTTCTCCTTCTACACTTCATAATGTTTTTCTAGATTTAATATGTTCTTGGGAAGGATTACATATAATTACATATTATGTACATAATATTATTTATTTTTGCAGAATATTGAGAGAATATTGAGTAAATTTTGAATGAGAGAATATACAGACTTGTTCCCTCCCAATAAATGAATGGAATCTTATGAAGTTATTGGGCATATTTTGGATCTCCACTGATTGAGAAAATGTAGGGATGTGCTCCCCACGAAATGAGGTTCTTGAGCTTGGATGGCTTACAAACGATCTATCCTCGGAATTCAAATTCAATGAGGGAGCCAAATCCACAATTTTAGGAAATTGGAGGGAAATAGTCCCCCTCTTCAAGGAGGTTTCACCTTAGGTACTTTTGTATAAATAAAGGGGCGTATCATCCCAATGGGGATTTTGAATTAGTGGAGAACAGATTTTGAGGAGTAGCAGGATTTTTTGTATAGTATTATGTTATGTATTATTTTGATAGTGAATGAAAGCTATCCCGTTTTCAGCCTGATCCATATTTAGAGGTTCGAGTCCTCTTGGGTTAAGGCCCAAACTAGAGGCTCTAGTCTCTCTCCTTTGTGTATTTATTCATGCATCTTCTCTCTTGTATCCAGCTAGCAATATTTCCTTTCTTTTCTAGTAGAATTTGTTTATGCAAAAGTTGCTTGTGAAGGTCCGTCGATCACCTCTCTTGTGGGAAGTGTGGTTGCATATATTGTTTTGGTGGGACAAAAATATAGTTAATTTCTTGTTGTAATAGTTATATCTTGAATTAGTTCCCTTTTTCATCCCTATTTTCTACAATTAAGTCATGTGTTTGGTATTCTTTTCAAGCGTCAAAAGAGTAATATATCATATGTGCAGGTTAGGGTATGGGTTTGCAGGGATGATAATCATCATTTATGCTTGCCATTCCATCACCAACAGTTTCATTCTTTCCCCACCAACCTCTTCAAGCAGACTCTTTATAGAGATCACTTTTCATATTTGTTAAAGGCTACCATGGGCATCTCTCCTTCTGCAATATGGGCTCCCAAAGAGAAATAGGTTTCGAAAGGGATTCATAAAACCTCCCCCTACCTTATCCCATCATCTATTTCCTTTATAACACCTTATAATCCCACATATTTCTCTTGGATATGATCTTGTAGCAAAATAAGACAATCTTGTAGCATTTTGTCCCGATCCTGTAGCACTATGAAAAAACCCTCTAAATGCATTCCAATTTTCTCCAAAACACTCCTGAACACCCCTAGGCACTCCATAATTATCCTAATACCATAAAAATGAATCAAATTTATTCATAGACCTAGTAGGAACTTTTCTTTGGTTAATAAATTAGATAGACAATCATTCCTAGCAATCATGTAGCAAAAAAATAGTAATTTTGCTGCTATTTTTTAGCATGTTTTAATGAGGATCTTTTGAGTTAATTATACTTATATTGATTCCTAAAAAAAATCTATTTAATAACATAATTTACCCCATATCATTTTCACTTGATCAGGTTAGGCATTTAGAAGGTTAACTAGCTCACTAGTTCTAAAATTGTTGTTTTTTAGAGTAGTAATTTTACGTTATTTTTGAAGGATTCCACTTGAATTGGGGTCCTAGGATCATAATTAATAACAAAATTTACCCCATATCATTTTCATTTTATTTTCATGGCCATTTGGCAAGTTAACTCGAGCAACAGACATCTTGTAGCAATCTTATAGCAATTTGTTTTTGAGATCTTCTATACCCAGATTCACTCCAAATTCATGGTAGAATTATATTTATAGCATATGAATGCTCTGAGATCACTTTGGTTGATCTAAGGATTGGTTAGGTCTCCATTTAGCTCTTACGTCACTTTCTTCTTGAATGTTGATTTTTGCAATTAGTCTAGATTTCCTTTCCACAATTTACTTTATGCAAAGTGTGATTTCCTTCTTGCAAGAGTAGTATAGCATTTTTCCTTTCCTGAAAAATAGAATTGATTTCCTTTAATTTCATTTCCTTTCTATTAATATAGATTATATTTTCTTAGTTGTTATTATTCTTTACATTATTGCAAGTAGAATATATTTCCTTTCCTTTCCGGAAATGGTAGAATAGGTGTGCTTATTGTTATTGGTAGCTTACCTAGATCTTTGCTTATTTGAAGTTTTTTCATTGCCTTATTTCACTTGCATCAAAGTGATTCATACTAGGAAGAGGAAGGTTTCTATTGCACATATAGTGTTTCCCCATCTTAATTTTGTATGAACCTCGAGTCACACTAGGGCTCATCACCAATTTTCTATGGTCGCTATTATTCTTGAACAACTCTGTTAGTGTCTTCCACATTGCAAAATGAGTTTCTTTCCCATGGATATTTGAGACAATGTGGTATCACACTCCTTCCAAGATAATTCTCATCACCTTAGCTACATCTTTTTTCCATTAGGCTAGGTTATGTGCATCATCTGACCCTAGTTTTGAAATATTTGTCTAGACATATTCTAACAATCCATTTTCATCAAGCACCATATCCATGCAATCCTTCCATGCAATAAAATTCGAGCTTCCTTCCAAGGCATACTCTAATCTCAGCCTGTTGAAGGTCATCTTCTCAAAGTTGAAGAGATCCTGTTACATTGAAGCTACAAATTCAAACATCCTCAGGAAAAACTTCGAAATTCTTATTCTAATGTGAATCCAGCTTTGATACCATGTAGAAATATGGTGTAGAATTGCAATTGCTCAAGAATTTTAATCTAAATCAAGAGACACAATTCTACTCTACTTCTCTGTGAAAATTAATTCACAATCTAGAATGAAAATATCAGACATGCAATAAGAAAAAAACACACATTCACAGCATTTTTCTAGGGGAATGCAACTGCTATAAACCCCTTAAGCCTACTTGCATTAATCAGATGAATAGAGAATGTATTATAATTGATCTCACTCTGATCTCAACTTGCTAGTGAATGACCTATATATTTGCTCAGTGAGAAGCTCTAACCTACACTTGGTCAATTTCAGCCTCTGCTTGAGCCCCTATTTCCTTGCGCAAATCCTGAGGAACTAGGTCCCTATTATTTAGGAATTTTCCTCCATTTGATTGCGCAATTCCCAAGGTTGGCCACCTGACTACATGCAACACCTACACACTCAAGACTAGTCTATAACTTATGTTACACTACCTTGGAATCTCCACCACATATAGGGAACTCAAATTCTCTACATCCACTAGCTATTTTTGGTTAATTAATCAGTTAAATAGATGATCACTGAATTATATTGTTATCCCACTGCATAACTGACCTTCCAATAGTTCCATCAATAGTTAGGACTAGTTTAACTGAAAACAACTAGAAATAACCAACCTTGATTGCTAAAACTTAACAATAACGCATGCTTACTTGAACTCCAAGCCTATAACTCAAGTTTACTGAACTAACTGAGAGACAAGAGCCATGTCACACAAGTTAATTGCCTCCAAGTTGTCTAATGATGTGGAAATTCGAATATTCTCAATTTGACCAAGGCAAAATCAAATTGAGACTTTATTTCTACAACATTATCACAATATGGAAGGGTTGATTGATTCCCTCAACTTGATCAACTAGGAATGGGAGGGGCATTGGGATTATTGAGAACTACCTTTTAATTGGTAGACTATCAGGGAAAAATTTGGGAGGGGTACCTATCTATCTACCAAATTCATATATGTCCCACTATTATTAATACCGTTACTGCTTCAATGGGCCCACCTATGCTCCATAAATCTTACTCCCATTGTTGTAGAAAACTCTAATCTACCCACTAATATTGCAACTAAAAGCATGGATTATTTTTGTTGTTGTAACAACATTAAATGTGCATTTGATCTCAACTTGACAATCTTGGCTGATTGCATTATGCAAGTTGTGATCCCATTTTCTAGAGAATGATTAAGTGCTTTGTTTTGATTACTCTATATAGCTAGATACTAGATACTAGGTTCTTTCTATATTACACCTTTATATACTATATACTGCATGACCATTTTGTTGATCCAACTAATGTTGATAAATCAATGCGTGTGGTTATTAGGGTTTTGATTCCTCTTTTCCTAATAATTAGTTGTGATATGTGTGGGTTTCTTTACTTCTTTATTATGTTATCTTTCATCAGGCAATCATCAAACAAAAAATGTGTGAAGATCACAAGAAGAAGAGACGTAAGATGTAGGCACTCAACTAAGGAAAAAACCCTTCTAGGTGAAAACCCAATCAACTCTTCTTCTATAATTCAACCAAGTCAAAATGAGACAATCCAAGATAAAGACCTCCTCTAATCACCAAGTCAACCCCCCTTTCATGTACATAAATTATGCAATGTCAACAAGAGTCAAGTCCTTCAAAATTTGTTCAATTACAAATTCAACTCCCTAAAACTCAAAATTTCAGACCTATAGTTGTGCAAAAATTTCAGCCCTTATGACTAGCCTAGAAACCCTAAAAATATCACACATGTGAGAGAGAGGATTCTGAAAAACTTTGATTTTGTCCATCCTTGACCTTCTCTCTCCTTGCTTCACTCTCATTTTTCTCTTCCTTCACTACATATCAAACTTGTTGATGGATGGATGCTAAATATGTCGAGATTTCCTTCTATTTATACTGCTTCCATAGGTTTGAATAGCCCCAAACTACGTTGACTTCATCAAGGTAGGGACAAATTGGCAAGGAGGTGAAAAATAATTGTTTTGACTCAAAAATAATTTTCATAACATAATATACAAAAGCCTAAGAAGATTCTAATAAATGTGACAAAGACTCTTATGACACAAGAAAAAACTAGAAGCCTATAATGGAGGCTTTGACCTAATAAATAAGTAAAAGGAGCATGAAACCTTCTTTTTCAATTTTCACAAGATAATGACAAAGTACAATAGCAATTATGAATATTGACCATAGTTACATTTGCAACACTCCCTCTTAACTAGGGAGGTATTCATAATTGTACAAAGAGGTACAAGGATGAATTTAGATTGACATATTCAAATAAGAGTAACAACATATGCAATGCTAGGGACACCCTAATTGCCACGGTATCCTCCCAATAGGGACTAAAGTGTCATGAAGGCAACTTTCCACTATAGTTACCATGAGGCTACAACCTTGGTATCAGTTTGACTAGATATAGATACAATCTAGGCCTCCATGCCAAGAAACCAACCCTAAAAAATCCAAGTATCATCATCATGGTCAACACTAAAACGGAGCTCCAATTAGACCAAGATACCCTCCCACACCGAGATCTAGACATCATCAAGGCCAAATCATAACATGAAATCTCAATACCAGACTGACTAGTGTTTTCTCCCTAGTACCATCATACGAATATTTTTATGGTACTCATCTCCCTCTCAACCAAATTAGAGATATCAACCAATCCAAGAATGCTTCTAAAATATACAAACTTTTTGTTGGGGAGAGATTTTATCAAAATATTAGCTACTTGTTTATCTGTTGAAACTTGTTGTAGCTTCTCGACCCATATTATACCAAGCTTCTAATATATTGATACTAATTATTAATATTCTTAGTTCTTACATGGAATACGGGGTCCTAAGACATTTTGATGTTGCTTTGGTTATCACAATTTATAATTGTGGGATCCAAGGGCCCTCCAAACAAATATTATAGAAGTTTCCTTAACCAAACCACTTCTTTTCCAACTTCATAGGAATCAACATATTCAACCTCAGCATTAATCGAGGAAACTAAGTCTTGTTTATGACTCATCTAAGAAATCATTGTGGATCCCAAACTAAAACAACCACTAGTAGCATTTCTTCCATCCCTCTCATTGTCACCCCAATCATAATTGGTAAAACATATTAATTTTATCTCCTTCCAATCATACTTTAGGTGGTGCTAAATTGCCCCATATAAATACCTTAAGATATGATTGGAAAATATCCAATCATCATGATGTGGCTCCAACTGAAATTGACTTAGAACATTCAAAACATAATATATATTGGGTCCAGTATTGACCAAATACATTAATGATCCAACCAATTGATGATAACATGTGGGGTCATCAAGGCTAGAATATGTTCTCAATTTCTTTAAGCTGGTGATCATTATAGTTGTCATAGGCTTGGAATCCATCATACCAAAATTTTGTAGAATCTTGATAATATATTTTCCTTGACAAAGATATATTTCTCTAGGTTTCTGCCAAACTTCCAAGCCTAAATAATAGCACATAAGTCCTAGATCTTTCATTTCAAATTATACTACCAACATCTTCATACATTCTTGAATTCTATGTTCCACATCTGTAAGGAGAAAATCATCCACATATAATATAATAATAACTGGTTCATTCTTTACTAATTTGATGTGGAGATTTGGGTCTGCAGAGCTTTTGACAAATCCAATCCTTAGATGATAGGGATCAATTCTAGCATAGCAAGCTCTATGTGCTTGTTTCAAGCCATATAGGGCTTTCTTCAACCTGTGGACATGAGATTCCCTGCTATGTATCTCAAACCCTTCTAGTTGTTCAATGTGCACTTCTTCATCTATGGTTCCATACGAGAAAGTTGTTTTGACATCCATCCAATGGAAGTTCCATCCCATAGTAGTTGTTAAAGAAATTAGGGTTCTAATTTGAGTGTACTTGGTTGTAGGAGCAAATGTTTCTTCATAACCCGCACCTTACTTTTGAGAGAAAACAATTTCCATAAATCTTTCTTTGTATTTATATATGCCCCCATCAACAACATGTTTCATTTTGTAGATCCATTTGGGGGTGAAAACATGTTTTTCAAGAGGTCTAGGAACAATTTCCCACACCCCATCCTTCATGGTTGATTGATATTCTTCTTGCATGGCTCTCTTCCATTCATCATGATTATTGGATTGTTCGAATGTGGTTGGTTCTGATTCAATTAATTTTATCATATATGTTGCATATCCAGTGTATCTCTCTGGTTTCATTCTTTCTCTGAAAGTACCTTTTTCTACTCCATGTTATTTGGCATCTTCAAGTGTAGTTTTCAACCAATTTGGCATCTTCTTTACTTTAGGAATGATTGTAGGTTGAATGGGTTTGCTTGGTCCTTCTTCTTTTTGATTTGTAGGTGCTTTGTCATGTTGCTTTTCTTCTTCAAAGAGTGGGATATCTTCCTCATCAGATTCAATAGGATTATCGTTGGACTTCTTGTATGCAAAGTTTTCATCAAATATTACATCTTTGCTTACTTCAATTCTATGATCTTCTTCTATGTAGTTTCTATAAGCCTTTTATGAAAGGATATAACCAACAAAGATACCCTTTAAACAAGTAGAGTCCAACTTATTTCTTTATCCTTAGGAATGTGAATGTAGGTAGGGCATCCAAAGATACGAAGATGACCCACATATGGCTTGTTTCTTTAGAATGCTTCCTCTAGTATCATATTCTCAAGAATTTTGTGAGGACTTCTATTTTATATGTATACTTTCATCATTGTTTCTTCTCCCCATAAGAAGTTTGGAAGGTGTTGATCAAATATCATGGTTCTAATGCATTCTTCAATGGTCCCATTGTTTCTTTCTTCTACTCCATTTTGTTTGGTATTATAGGGAACTATGATCTCCCTCTTAATACCTGCTTCCTTGCAAAAGGTTATGAGTTCCATAGATGTATATTCACCACCATTGTCAGATCTAAGCGCCTTTATCTTCATTTTTTTCAAGTTCTCCATTTCTAATTTGAAATTGTTGAACTTTTCAAAGACTCCATCCTTATATTTGAGAAGATAAATCCAAGTCTTTGTAGAGTGATCATCAATGAAGGTTACATAATGTAGATGACCTCCAAGAGATTTATCTTCCATTGGTCCACACACATCAGAATGAATGAGGTCTAATATTTATTTAGACCTTGTGTCACTACTTGAAAATGGTTTCCTTGTATTCTTCCCTAAAGCACATCCCTTAAGTACTCCTCCATGATCCTCCTTCAAGCTAGGGATGCCTTTTACCATTTGTATTAAAAAGGGAAATATTTTATAATGAAGGCACCCATATATTCTATGCCAAAGCTTAGAGGGACTAATATCCATGTGAGAAATATCTTGAGAAGAATGTGTTAAAATTCTATACAACATTCCTTCACAAATCCAAATAAACCATGCTTTTTCAATACTAGAGTACCTTCCCCAAACAAGAACTTTTCCATCTACAAAGGAAATTCTATATCCTTTATCTTATAGACAAGAAATAGAAAGTAAATTCTTTTTCAGACCTGGAACATAGAGGATGTCGTTGAGATGAAGCTTCTCACCATATTCTAGTTTCAATGAGGTAGATCCAAGACCTTTGATTCCATAGCTATTATTGTCTCCAGGCTCCCCTAAATGAGATGATAATCCTTTTGATAAGTTTTGAAGCTGTCCACTTTCTCTTGTCACGTGTCTTGAGGCTCCATTATCAATGATCCAAACATTGTCATCATCAAATATATCTATAAGTGCAGATATGAATCCTCCAACTTTGGCTCTCCTAGATATATTGTAGATGATGTTGATACTAAGGCTTCTTGTTTCTTTCAAGAATTATTTAAGGGTATTGAGTCCGAGCTTCAAATAACTTGCTATTGATGAGAGACATATTCTTTACAACAATACTTTCCTTCTTTCAAATGATAGCCAACAAAGCAATCTTCAAATAGTCATTCCGTTGCCTTAGCTCTGATTCCATGTTGAGAAATCAATTCATGTAGTTATTGGAGTTTTGATTCCTCTTCTCTTGATAATTAGTTATGATATGTGTTGGCTTCTTTACTTCTTTATTTCCTTACCTTTCATCAAGCAATTATCAAATAAAAAATGTATGAAGATCATAAGAACAAGAGGCACAAGATGTAGGCACTGAGCTAGGGAGAAACCCCTCTCTAGGGGAAAACCAAGTCAAACTCTTCTTCTATAATCGAACCAAGTCAAAATGAGACAATCCAAGTCCTTTTGACCAAGACAAAGACGTCCTCCAATAACCAAGTCAACCCTCCGTTTATGTATACAAATTCTTCCAAAGTCAACAACACTCAACTCCTTGAAAATTGCTTCAAATTGCAACTTCGGCTCCCTACAACTCAGAGTTTCAGACCTGTAGTCACTGTAGAAATTTTGGCCCCTACAACTAGCCCAAAAACCCTAAAAAGCTCGCACGTGTGAGAAATAGGATGCCCAAAAACTTCGATTTTGTCCTTCCTTTGATTTGACCGTCTTTCTCTTTGACTTTGCTCTTTTTCTTTTCTTCCTTCACTACAAATCGAACTTGTTGATGGATGGATGCCAAATAGGTCGAGTTTTCCTTCTATTTATATTGCTTCCACAAGGTCGAATAGCCCCAAACCTTCATCAAGGTAGGGTCGACATTTTGAGGAGGTGGAAAATAATGTTTTGACTAAAAAACAATTTTCTTTTCAGGACAAAAAACCCCAAGAAGGGTCTAATAAATGTGACAAAGACTCTTATGACTCAAGAAAGCCCTAGAAGCCTAAAATGGAGGCTTTGACCTAATAAATAAGTAAAAGGAACATGAAACCAATGTGTCAAAATAATTTTATTTTTTCTTCTTTTTCAATTTTTACAATATAATGACAAAGTACAATAACAATTATGAAGACCAGCCATAATTACATTTTCAACAACTACAACACATTAATATATTTTGAGTTATTCAAAGATAATTCAATACGAAATAACAAAATTAATTAATCTTGTCATGAATCTGCTATTGCCATTCCATGCTTTGAAATGTCTTATAAAGTGTTGTGTGTTGCACTACTTTACAAACTCAACACATCACGAAATGATGGTTCTAATTTTGCAATTGACTCATTACTACAAACAAGTAATTTCCATAGAAGGCATTTTTGCAGTAATTGCTTAATTATTTTATGTTATGGAGTTTTGAGTTTGACTTTGGTGAAACAATTGCTCACTACATTATGTTTTCAATTTTTTTTTTCAAAGTACAATGAATTCATCACTTTGAAAAATCTCTGAGGTATTTGGATTAGACAAAGTTCACAAATCAAACTTTCTATTTCAACACCTTGATAAATTGATCAATATTAGACAAATTTAACCCAAAAAATATAATTAAAAAATCTCTAAAAAAAATACACTACAACATTTTCAGACCTATAACACTCTCAATCCGAATCCCAACACACATTGATCCCCACTTCCATCCTCGGTCTCCATGTGCCTTAAATGGCACCCCTACATTTTCAGCTATCTTTATGTGGATTATAGGTTATAATTTGATAGAGGAGTGAGGTCCAAAAAATATTCCTATCCATCAGATTCCAAAATATTCCCAAAAGAGTGAGGTCCAAAAAAAACCTCCTATTCATCAAATTCCAAAATATTCCCGAAATTCGCTATTAACTATGTCATTGAAGAATATATTTTTAATGAAATTTTCAATGGGAAACAATGTTCAATTTCAAAACAGACTTATATGTCGAATTTAATGGGTTTCACACCTCCCTAACCTGTTTTACAGTTTGATTTTTTTTTTCAAAATATGCCAAATCTTTTAATTGTATTTGATAAGCAAATCACCTTCTTATAAACAACTTACCCATCAAATTCTATCCCTGTTGGTGAAGAGTCAATTTACTGTCAGACCATCTCTCTTAAGGTAAAATTTCCAACTTAATGTTCCTTAAGAAGAAGCATAGTGACCCAAAACTTGGAAAAGAAAAAGAAAAAAAAATATCCACATATACAGTGGAGAATCCAAATTGGAACCCAACCATGGCCCACGTTTGCTCGTGGCATTGAGAAAAGAGTCCACGTCGAGAGAACATCAGTCGTCTAATCAATTGTGTGTTAGCCGGATATAATTTCCCTGTTGCCATAAATACAGCGGCCACATCTATTTGATAGAATAACTGGTCAGCCTCCCACGAGGTAATTGTTGGCTGGTAGCGTCAGGAGAGAAAAGGAAAGACCGATCTACGCCAACCTCGAAGGGAGCAGTCAGTGAGGATGCGTTAAAGTCAATGACAACAATTTCAATATGCTCCACCTTAATGGAAATGGCAATAATTTGTTGCGCAACCTGTTTGGGAGAATAACATTCCCAGATCCTTGAAAAAATATTTAGAGGAGAATGTGAGTATAATCCCATTCACCATTTCATTTGGTCTGTACATTGCGTTGCTCCTCACAGTGAGATTGCATCTCACTAACATGGTGCCAGCCTTCAACCTGCTTATCATTTAAGACACGTCGTAACACTAATAGTGCACGATAAAAGTCATCCCTCCGTTCACAAGGGCTCAGCACTTTAGGGAATAGGTTGCATAAGGGCTCAGCACTTTAATTCCTGCCTGTTACAACCCATATTAACTGGTCTATTAGTAAAAAGCATGACAATCAATGTTATTACATAGTTTTTTCCCATTAGAAATAGTACCATATAACTAAGCACTTTTGTTGATATGCATCACGTGTTCAATGCCTCTTCTGCGTTGTGCACAATTCTCACGACCATGGGCTGCTATGTGAATGATTTCGTAGGTGTTTAATTTGACATTTGGCTGAGTTGTAATTTTGAATGGATGCTTTGAATTGATTATATAAACCATGCAACCTGGAATGACTTTGTTGGTAGTTTGTAAGTAGCAGCTTTTTACTTTTGTTAGATACTTTTAGATTTTTGGTTGTTAATCTCAGGGAAACAAAAGTTTAGATTTTTGGTGGTTAATCTTAGGGAAACAAAAGTTAAAGTATACTCCAGAACCATACTAAATTTCAAATTATTTAGTCATATTTTACGAATACAATTGAATTTTTAATTTTAATTCTATTTAAAAACAAAGAACAAAATTGAGATCGATTAAATTTTTTTATTTGGAATAAGAGCACGGAACCTAGAAAATAGAGAATGGATTTCTATTTTTGAAAATGGATGTAGTAAAATTAGAAAATTGGTTTTGTTGGCGTAAAACAAATTTTAAGGAGACTTGCCCGATAAGGAGGTGATGGAAAATTAAGATAAATGCAGAATATTCAATAATTTTAACTTCGTCATTTTAAGTTACAACACGGAGAAAAGAAGTAACCAGACAGAGAGTAACCAGCCAACTAGTGCGACCACAACACAACCGTGCATGATCACCCCCCATGAAGCCCACACAGCAACCAGACCTCCAATAAGAGTCCTCTCGCGATAATCTCAATAACCTCGCACATCAGCACCACACAATCATCCCAATCACAACAGCGATACCCACCATTAATTGGAGAAAAGTAGAGCACACCTATACGAGAAGCAAGCCGCCAAACACACCTAAAATTATGATTATTTTCCTTGAACTCTTTCTAATTGACCCGTTCATCTGCTTCCCTGGCGGATAAGCCACCGCTGCAATAGCTGGCGACTCTCTGTTCCACTTCGTTGGTGCGTGAGCCACCGGCGGAATAGCTGGCCCTTTTGCCGTGGATGGAGATGGAGGCAAAATCGAGTTAAGGAAAGGATACATTTCATAATGAGCAGTGCAGCTTTTGCTCAAAACCGTAGCTCCTGCGCTTCCAGGAATTCTTGATAAAACAAAATTGATTGCACTTAAGAGACAAGTTTTGCATTGGATACTCGATATATCTCTGGTGCACTGCACCACACCGTAAATCCTTCGAGACAACGAGTCTCTACCTGTTCCCGAAGCATATAATTTAGATCCAGCTGCTGCTGCTTCACCTGACAAATTGGTCAATAGGCTCTCAACAGCCGCGTTAAACACATCGGGGGTGGATACATTGCTTTGATTGTATTTATACCATCCGCCAGTATACATTTGTCCGAAGAAATCATAGTTTTCGTAACGTAAAACACAGTCATCCAACAAAATTAAACCACCGCCGGTATTCCCGCACTTCTGTCGAATTGTAGTCACTGCTCTGTGGGAGCAGTTGCGGCATTGTTCGGCTGTTGTGTCCCTCGAACATTGTAAGAGGCCATTATTTGGCCATCCACACAAGTGTTAAAACCAGTTCGGGAGGTGTGTTGAAGAAGACCATTAAAGACTGTATTCAGATTGCTCTCTAACTTACTGCCCTCCGTATAGTTGAAGTCGAGGAAGCACACAGTATGTGGAACCTGGAGTGCGTTAGCAGGAAAAGCAACGGAGATGAAGAGTAGTAGGATGATGTCGAATCGCTGAATAATTTGCCCCATGACGCAGAATCCCTTCGTTGGAAGTAGATATTCGATAGAATTCTCGTCGTCACTAAACAAAGGAGACTCTGCAGGGCATGCTAACGATGTTCCTGCAATTCTATATATATAGAACGAGGGAAGTGTATGCTTCGATTAAAAACAAGATTTCAATAACGATATGCATATTCTATATATAAAAATGAAAACAAGATTCGAAGTTTTAGCCCAATAATGATCTGGAGATTGTAGACCGTAAAAACAGAAAACCAACGAGTTCATTATGAAAGTCAATTCAAATTCGATACCGTGCGGAGCGGGTATGACAGGATTCCACTTGACCACAACCATGTTTAAGCCAAAATGTCCGTTGGTATTTGGCGGGATATCTACCCAAGATTCTCTTTTTGCTTTCTGAATGCCAGCCTAACTTTGTCTTGACCTTGCTTGAACAAGTTTTTGGATTCTTCCACCACCTATGCGTCTTAAGATTTTATTAAGTGCGCCTTTGAATACCACTTGTCTATACAAACTGCAGATTTGTTCTCTTGTTATCTTGAGGCGTAGTTCAACGGACAAACCGGGTAATTTTTTTTTTTTTTTAATAAATGTCTTTTCAATAATGCATCATCATCATATTGGATTTATACATAGTAGGTTGAGGTTTAGGATCATGCTAATTTTTTTTATTATATGAAAGAATATCCATCTATGCTTTAACCCAAGGCTGGTGTAAGGCTCAATCCTCAATAATCCAATTTAATTTATATTTTTTATTATATAAATACATTTAATAATTTTTTTAATATAAAAATATATTTGAAATTATAAAACTTTAATTTATACTATTCAATAAATTAAAATTAACACTTGCACCAAAAGTGTAAGGGAACATAAATAAACTTTTAACCATTGCACCAATTAACACTTGCACCAAAAGTGTAAGGGAACATAAATAAACTTTTAACCATTGCACCAAAAGTGTAAGGGAACGTAAATAAATTTTCGTAGATGAGTATAGAGTAATAGAAATAGATGTGGAAACCTCTATATAATTTTGTATATTATATAATATCTTTATTCCTAATATCACATCAGAATAGCCTATTTTAATTCTTTTTAATTATATTTATTATTTTTCTGTTATTTTATATTTTTATTTTTGTTATTCTAAATATTAGAGGATGGGAAAGAAAAACTCTTTAGAATTTATATATTTTATAAATTGATATATTGAAATACAAAAAAAAACATTATTAAAATAAATTCAAATTTAATAAAATTAGGAATATCAATAATAAATATTAACTAAAATACACCTATATCACAAAAATATATTAATGTAATATTATTATTATTATTTAAATAATTAAAATATAATTTTGAAAAATTCATTAAATATAACATGAAAACCATCACTAATCTCATAAAATAAAGAAATCTTCTGTAAGACTTTTCCTTGTCTCCTTTAAACCTTAAATATTTCAAAAAATCCAAACATAATAAAACTTCATAATTCCCATCACGTTACATAATATGACATATTAGTTGTCTCTAAACCCTAAACATTTTCAAAATCCCAAATATTAAGAATATATACATTAATACAATATATACATATCTACAAAATATATATATATATATATATATATATATATATATATATATATATATATATATATATATATATATATAACATTCCATTACCTTAAAACTCTCACACTCCAAGTAATCTAGATCCTAAAGTATTTCAAAATTCAATAACACATTACATAATATCATATATAAAATCTTCTCTCAAATCTAAAATTTAAAAAAAGCCTCAATATAACAATATATACACAACCAACAATACAAAATATACACACATGCAATATGTGTTTATCTTTAAGAAAAACCCCAATATAACAATATATACACAACCAACAATACAACATATACACACATGCAATATGTGTATATCCGTGATATTCCATAACATTGAAACTTTCATATTCCAATTCAGGAAGATCCCAAAATTAGCCTCTTTGAGAAGCCTCTACTACCACCCTCGTTAAAACCCAATTTAACCACCATTATAATTTAAATTAACAGAACCCATATTTTTTACTAAAGAAATTAAAATATTTATATTACTATAATCCCCCACCCCTGCGGTGCAGAAATATTTATATTATTATAATCCCCATATTACTTTGTGTAGAGGGGGAGGGAACACTAAAGAGGAAGAGGTTAAATTTTGATTATATGCAAATGTATTGAATGCAAAATTAACAATTTATTTAAAACAAATGTTGCAAGACAACTTAGTACTTACCACTCAAATTAGAAATTATGCCCTAGAGAAATTGCATAGAACATTATAACTTGCATTAGTAAATGCTAAATTAATGATTTTTAATAGGAAAATTTAATCATATAATCTTGGTTTGGTAGGTGTTGTAGCATTTTTTGGTTTTTGTAAGTTAGCATGAATTAGTCAAAAAATGTTAAGTTAGGATATTGACAAAAAGAATATTGAATAAAAAAAATGTTAGGGATATTTTGATGAATAAGTCCATATCAAATAAAATGTTAGAATAAATGCCCTAAAAAAGGCAAAAATTAAAAAATGTTAGATTACAAAGAAAAGAAAAAATAATAAATTCTGAAAGTATTGCAAATCCAAATGCCACTACTCTTAGTGAAAGTTTATTTTTGCAAATAAAAGTTGTGTGCAGATTGTTTAAATGCCACACTTGTTCATACAATCCAATTGTACAGTTTAATCATGATTGGATTTGATTTAAATTGTTTGTTAAGATGTAGCAAATAAAATTGGCTCAATAGTTTAATCTGAGCCAATGGAAGCAACAAGGGATAGAAGTAGATTAAACATTAAAAGGAAAATGTTGAGTTGCTAGTTTAAATGCACTTAGTGTTGTGTGTGGAGCATGATAGTTCAGAGGTCTTTGTTTCAGCCAAATGTATACCCCAAGATGTTTTGTACACCCCTCCACGCGGGGGGGTGTGGGGGGGACTTGTCCCCCCTGCGGGGGTCCGGGGGGGCCCATCCCCCCCGACTGGGGGGTCTGGGGGCCAGTGGTCCCCCGGCAGGGGCTCGGGGACAACGCTCCTGAAGCTAAAAATAAATGTAAAATTGCCTTGTAAAAGTATAGTAATTTCTAGTCAATCTGGGCCGTTCATTAGGCGGATGATCTGACGGTAGAACTTATGTTTGTTTAGGATTTTTTGCCCTAGAAGGCAACCCCTCTCTTTGTATGAGGGTATTGTATTTGAGGCTGTGTGATAGATGTGTATTCAGTGTGAGCGAGAAACAGAGAGGTGAGACTGTGAGAGAAAACAGAGGATATTACAGTGGATTTGCTAGAGGTTGTGTCTCTTCATTTTGCTGGATAATAGAAAGGAAGGACTGGCTGTTCGGGGTGGACGTAGCCCAAACTGGGTGAACCACGTATATCTGTGTCTCTCTTGTTTTGTGCGTTTTCTATGTTTATATTTCTACAATATTTTATGTGTTCCATTGCTCCGTAATATATAATTTTCTAACACTTAGGTGACTAATGTTAAAAAATGTTAGGAAAGTAAGGGTAGGTAGAGAAATGAAATTGGAGCATGATAGGATTTTTATCCTAAATCAGAACATTGGATACATGTGTATATGGTGATTGGTTTTAATTAACCATAAATTGTAAATATCAATGTTATTTGTAATATTCAAACTTTATTCATTTATTCGCCATACCCCATACCTCACGCATGTCACATCCATCATAACTCTGGATCCCACCATCGCTTTTTGCCCTATCACATTAAAACTCATTCACATATTTTCATCCTGCACACTTCCTGAGATCTGACGACCTACATCGCTCCTCGGCCCTCCATTACTGTTCGAACTTTATCAGCGGGGGGCGAGGGGGGGGTCCGAAGTCAACAGTTTTGGACACCACCCTCCGAAACTACTTTTCCTCCATCCTAGTCTTTTGGGACTTAAAATCCCGAAACAACTTACCACCCCCACTTACTCACAAATGCGGTTTTCATTCGACCATTTACTGCCGCTCCTGCGTCATCGTCCACATCCGCCCCATGTCACTTCCTCTGTCCAATCAATTGTTGCCTATTTGTCCATTATTCATTTAATTCCCCATTCCCTCTGACACATCAATATTCCATTGAATCGTTTATCAGTCCCGTTGGAGAATTAATGACAATTTAAGCATTGATTAATAGAACTGCTCCATGTTATTCATTATAAGCTCTGTTTTTCACAAAAATTGTTACACAATACATTCCCATAATTTGTTGGATACTTGAAGCTTGTAGCCAAAATGACAGATTCATCATTCAACTGAATTTTCAATTTTTTTCAAAACCAAGCCAACATTTAGGTCCACCTAATCCATTTTTAGTTATACTATTTTTATGTTATCACTGTGTTTCAGACCAATTCTTCCCATCTCCGTCAAGTTCAACTTGCAATTCACTTAAAAAAATGGTGCATAAGGGAAAGGAAATTGAAGAAATCCCAAATCCTCTCATTCATCCATAATTTGATTTCCATGATACTCCCCTGGTTGACATACATTATAAAATCATTGAGTCTTCGTCTCAATTTGATTTATATGAAATCTACTGCTCGATGGAGGATCAGTTAGTTGATCAAACAGATGAAATAGGACTTTGGGACTCCCACCTTCCTCATTTCATTTTACCTTAGATACATAGAGAACTTGAATTTGTTAGGAAACGCCATGAATCCTATGATCCCATTCAAAGAGCTATCATCTCACCTACAGGAGAAATCCTCTGTTTCATCAATGCTCAGTCTATTGAACAGATGTTGCAGGCCCCAACTATTGCACCAACCCATCATTTTTTTCATTAAATCTTGATAGAAGCCTGTCAAAAGCTAGATTTCACTAAAAGATCTCAAACTCTTGAACTTTTCCTAGTTGTAGATAGCCCTCTGCCTAAAATAAACCCTCCCTATGATTCATCCATGTTCCCAGACAGAACCAAGCAAATTACCACTATTCTTTTTTATCTGCTTCATTACAATTCTAATCAATATGTAAATGAAGCCATCATAGGTTTCTTGTCTATCTTTTCTGTTGATTCCAAACCCACTATTCTCTATAATTTTAGCCAATTTCTAGCTGAGGCCATCCATGAACATTTTTTCTAGTTTAATACTGAAGAAGTATTCAAGTATGCTTCAATACTTGTATATCTTTTTATATATTTTCACGGTGACAAGTTTCCATTCACCATGCAGAAGTTAGATGAAGAAGGCAACCAACAATCAATGATATTTTGAACTTCTATGGGAATGAAGGAGAAGGATGAATTTACATATAAACAGTTCATATAATTGTTTGTTCATCCAATTATTAATCTTATGAGCAACACTCCAGTACCAAGAATCAGTGATGAAATTGTGAAAGTATTGCAGTTGGTTGATCAAGCCACAACAGAAGATTGGTATCTTTACCAAAACTATATATAAATCAGAGTCTATGGTTGTGAGATTCCACCCTACAAACTTCCTAAGTACCTCCCTATCAGAATTTTTGCATTAGAATATATTATGAAAGGGTTAAATGAAGATGAAGTACATTTTGTGGCTGCAAAGAAGAAATTGCAATTCAAGCTAAAAGCTCAGGTTGGTCCATTCATCTGTAACACTAGAATAGCAGCAGAAGAAGCAGACAAGTTATTGAATGAAATGAAGTTTGGTCTCAAGTTCACTTGGTCTTATGACCCAATGGGAGTAATTCAAAACTCAGGGTTGAAAATAAGTTTACTCCATACCACCACACAGCTAGGCCTAAAATAGAGCAATAAAAAAATCAATTAGAATGGAAGGAGAACACCCTTCAAGAAGCTGAAGAAAAGGCAGTCTCTACTTCAAATGTACAAACTCCACTTGCACATGAAAAAACAGCTAAAAGAGGAAGGGAAGAATAGTCATCCCCTACAGCTGAAGCATCAAGCGAGGGTTTTAGAATTGTACATAGAAAGAAGAGACCTAGGATCTTTGTGAAAGTTAGTGCAACAAATGAGTCACAAAAAACAATATTTGATGGACTTCGAGAGACTTTTCTTTTTACATAATCTGGTGGATAGTCTACTCAATCCCCCACTCATTCCACTACTTCTCAGGAACAACAGGTGATTCAGACCAGTGGAAGCAGTCAGAAGGACAAAGAAGATGATATCTTTCATGTCTTCAGTGAAATTAAGAAGAAGAATGAGGAATTGAAGTTGAACACTTATACTCAATTCTGGAAACACTCTTCCAGTTCTCAAGCTAGACTTCTTTCAGTCTTTGACTCTGAAAAGGGTAAGATGCAGATGGCTTTCTTACAAGCTCAAATTCCACAGCCCAGGACTCCTGCACATTATTAGAAGCAAACCTCCTTTGAGTTTAATGTAAAAGATGTACATCCAATTGACCAAATTGAGATGCACAAACAGACTGGCCAAATGATTTCTTCCACTTTAACTCACACTGCCATGAGTTTGTCAAAGTTGCAGGTCAACTTAGCCAATGCACAATCACAGCTCAAGTTGGAAAAAGTTTCCTCACTGGCAAAGGAAACCAAGATCAAATATTTGGAAGATTTGGTGTTGAAGATGGGATATGATCCCTCAAATATAAATGTTGCAAAAGAACTTGTCAGGAAGAAAAATTCTGAGCTCTCAACATTAAGGAAGCAGCTCAAACTTCCAGCTTCTGAGGACCCAATGACTAAGGAGATTGAAGAAACCGAGACTCAAAAATCTGACATGATGAAGCTCATCATGGAACAAAATATGCAAATAAAACAGATGGAGGAGAAAATGGAGAAATTGGTCAAAGAGAAAGAGGAAGTTGTGAAAAGGGCTCAAATTCCAATGGATGTAGTTCCTCTTGCAGTAGTCTCTATAACAAGAGTTTCTACTTGAGGCACAACATCAACTACAGGTACAATGGAAGGAGTTGAACAACTTACTGAATTTCTTTAGAACCTGTCTATTCAGACAATAGAAATCAAGAAGTTGCAGGATGAACTGAAGGAATTACAACATATGAAAGCAGTTGCAAACATTTAACATGCAACTGAGTTGCAGAGGGCAAAAAGTCAAATTGAAGTATTGCAGAAAGAAATCAAAGAATCTTACCTTGGAAACAAACTGGGTTTGGAAAAGGAGATTTTATGGGAAGAGATTACTGAACCAATCAAGGATATATGGCCTTATATCAACATAATCTTTTATCAAAAAGACTTGTTGGAGAAAGCTCAGGAAGCTATTGAAACTATCTCCAAGGAACTTGAGGACATGCCAGAAGTTGCCACTAAGATAATCAAGTTTTTGAATTCTAAAGACAACTATGAGCTTGAATAATTAGGTATAAATGACAAGACATCAACCATATTGGAAGTGAAGAAGATTATTACAAAGAAAAACCTCATTCTTCAGTTGGAGGAAAAATGAAACAATGTTAATGTCATAGTTCAACGATTTTTCAGCAGGTTAGAACCCATGACCAACAAGGGTTTTCCCTCTATGCTTGTGATAAATGATAAATTAATGGCCATTGAATATTATGTTCGAAAGCTTACAGAGGTCGCCACAAATGTAGCTTGAGTTTCAAACATAAGAGTTGCAACAACACCAAGGGTTTTGCTGAATACACTCAGAAATACCTTTTTCATCCTAAATGAAACCTACTTTTGCTAAATATACAAAGATTGATGAAGTTTATCGAAGGGTAACTAAGTTATCTATCCCAGATAAGAAATTTTGGGAATAGTTAACTGATTTACTTGACTGAAAGGAGGATCAAACAACGTGCAGTATTTCCAAGAAGAGTCATCAACAGTTCAATAGTTTTTAGCTTTTCCAGGGATAGTCATCAACAACTCAACACAAAAATAGTGATAGATCGACTATCAGTTTATATTCCTGATTTTGTATTGATCTATTTTTGTAAATTTCTTTAAGATATTTTCTTAGCTCTAAGATTGTATAAATAAATCCCTTCCACGAGTTATTAAGGGTTGCACCCTTGAAGAAACATTTGTAAGCATCAAATGTACTTGGCTTTTTCTGAATCTTTAATAGAAAAGCAAAGGATTTTGAGTTTTGATTCATACAGTTTTGTATTCCCTGTAAGTTTTCCAGTTTTCATTCACTATGTTCTTTCTTCATATTCTTAGGTTTTACAAAGATAAACAGGTAGGAATAGTTGTACTTCAATTTACTCCTATAAGCTTCTGAAGTGATCATATTTAAAGAGAATGAATTATATAAACTGTTTGTTTAACTAATTCCCTCTAAATCATAAAAACATCAACATATTTTGTAATCTTTGGCATATTCTGTTAAACTTTCTGAACACAATTGAAGGTTTTCTTACTTATGGTTATTTAATTTTCTATTTGAAAATTGTAATAGTCATATCATCTTTAAATTTCTTCTTATCACCAGACAAGCTATATCATTGTGTGGATTTTAATAGCAACCCTCTATTTAAATATTAATCCTATTCAATAAGGTTAGGCATGACTGTTTTAAATCCGTTTCATACACTGGTCCTCCAAAATTAAAACAAACCCCCCCCCCCCCCCCCCCCAAAACAAATAACTTAGATGCCCTTGCATCATAGTTGACCATTATCATCTCAGAGATCCAACATCAATTTGGCACTGTTGTCGGGGACTCGAATTTCATTATGTTTTCTTGGTACAAAAAATATAATTCCTATTCCTTTAAGGTGACTAAAGGTTTAGATAGGTCAAAATCCTTCACCTGATGACTGCACCATGCCAAACTGACACCTTTTAAGCACACTAGATCCCATTCTGAATCTGACACAGTTAGCCCTTTGTTAGATCGAGGAAGACTTGTGAGAAAGGCTAGTTATAGAAGGAGACATCAACCATCTTCTTCTACTTCAACCTTGCAGTGTGAAGATAAATTACAATTTGATCCCTATATTAACATTCCATCCAATCTAGAGTACACTCACTTATCACCTAGGGTTCCTGAACTCTTTGGTAGGGGATTTGATTTCAAATCAACTTTCCTTATTCATTCACTTGAATCTCATCCAGAACCCTCACTTCCATCGGGATCACCTAAAAATGAGACTGACCTGGGTGTTCATTTACCTGAATAAAAACCTACAGACTTTATATCCCCCACTAGTTATTCATTTCATTTCATTTCTGAATAACCTGAATATTCTACCTCTAAACAACCCGAAGGGACCTTTGCTATATATTCAAATCCACTCTTTGAAACAAAATAGGATATTCATTCTCAGGTCCACAAGTTGGCTATTAAGTCTCCTTTGAAATCATTCAGGACGTCTCCACCTTCTTTATCTCCTCCTTCTTCACCCCCACATAGTAATTCACCCCCTCTATCACCATCTTCCTCTTATTTATCATAATTTTCACAAACATCTCATACATCATCTTCTACTATGGCATTCCAACCCATTGTACAGGCAAGATATGCAACTTTAGTTTTACCTCCAGCCCTTGATGCTTTCCCTAATGGGTATTTAAAACACCTTCTATATATAATGGAGAAATTGGTCCCTCAGCTGAGGACCATCTTCAAGCATTTCTATTCTTTGCAGATAACATGAACATAGAACAAGAAAATGTTTACATGAGGTTGTTTGTTCAGTCTCTTTAGGGAAATGTGAGAACTTGGTTTAGGCAGTTACCTACAAATTCCATTAGAAATTGGGAAGAACTAACAAATATATTCAAAAATCAATGGGGAGTGAAGAAAGATGCTCTTTACTTTTTGACGACGTTTGAAGAACTTAAAAGAAACTTTGGTGAACCTGTCTCTAATTTTATCAAAAGGTTCAACAAAATTTATCATAAGATGCCCCCTGATTGCAAACCCCCTTTAGCAGCAGACAAGTCTAGGTTTTCAAAATATTTTGAAGATGATTTTGTTTTGATGTTAAGAGAAATAAATTCAAGGAATCTTGAAGATATGCAAACTAATGCTATAGAGGTGGAAGCAAATAGGGCTACCTTAGCCACTTTAAAAGCTAAAGAGGAAAAGGCCCAAATAAAACTTAAATCGATTCAAGAGGCCTCTACTTCCTCTAAGACAAAAATTGAAGATTCTAAAATAGATGAGATAACTTCACTTCTTATAAATCTATATAATAGAATTTCCAAGATTGATACTCAACATAGAACAGTTCAACAAACGGTCACTCAACCCCAAAATCAAAATCAAGCTCAATACAAAAGAAATCCTCCATTACAAAATCTTCAAAGGCCTAGTAATGATCAACAGGTTCCAACTCCTTTACTGATAGATGATCAACACCTCGATGACAATATTATGACTATCACTGAAGAAATTAACAATATGGATACCTCTTGTGGTTAGACCACTATTATTCCTCTCTCTCAACAAAAGCAGGTTTAAGAAGACCAAGACTCCTCATAGGCTTCCAAATACGATGCCTTCTCTGAATTCCTAATTGCAGAGATGAACAAAAGATATGATCTTAGGCCTAGACCTGGACCTGGAAGACCTCCTAAGGAACCTCCAACAATGGAACCTTGTACCAAAGATGTTGAAACTCAGACAACTAGTATTCGACCATTAAATCAGTTAACTGATACTGCTCAAATTGAAAAAATTGTTTTAACTGCATTTAATGTTGAAAAGGAGTTAGAAAGAGTTAAAATCCCTATACCACTTTCAAAACTTTCCAAAAACCCTGGATATAAAAATCAAGTCTCCAAATGGATACAAAACACCTCGGTTGATGTTGAAAGTGATATTATTAATTTCCAGATGAAAAACCAGCAATTTTCTTTGGTCCTAGCTCAGATATGATAGACGAAATAGTACCCCCTTTCTATGTGACTCTTAAAACAAATGATTCCATGCTATAGAATTGTATGGTTGATTCTGGAGCATCACATAATATCATGCCAAATACTATCATGGATCATTTAAATCTCGCCATAACTAGATCCTCTCATGATTTACACACCTTTGATTCCAAAAGGGTGCCTTGTCTAGGACTGATTAAGGATTTAGTAGTCACTCTTGCCCAAATCCCAGTAAAAATTATAGTGTTAGATATAGTTGTCACAGATATCCCTCCCAAATTTGGAATTCTCCTTTCGAGGTCTTGTTGTGCCAAATTAGGGGTAACTCTTCAGATGGACATGTCTTATGCCACTATTCCAGTTTATGGGGGAGAACAACTAAGGTTGTATAGAGAGGTAAGATTTATGCACATTGTTTTCAAAATAGATCAACCAAGGAACCATACCATTTATGCAATTGATCAAGATTTTGGTTGTTTTCAACTCTCTTCAAACCAAACACATGAAACTCAAGTAAAAATTGAAGATGTAATTGAAAGTCCTATACCAAATTAGACTGATGTATGGAAGCTATTCTTTGATGGTTCTTGTACAAAGGATGGAGCAAGAGCTGGGGTAGTATTAATCTCACTAGAAAAAGAATACATTGCACAATCATGTAAACTTGATTTTGAAGTTACAAATAACATAGCTGAATATGAAGCTTTCCTTTTAGGACTGAAATTAGGCAAGAGATTAAAAGTACAAAACCTGAGTGTTTTTGTTGATTCATAGCTCATTGTCAAACAAGTTAGAAACATTTGCCAAACAAAACATCCTAGGCTTAGATATTATCGAAATGAGGTTTGGGATTTAGTTGAAAATTTCTTTAATTCTTTTAATTTGACTTATATCCCAAGGGATCGGAATATTCATGCATATTCCCTGGTTGTTTTTGCTAGTTCATTTAAAATTCCTGATCAAACTAATGTGTTATATCAAATACAAGTCAAATATAGGTCATCCATCCTAGGTAATAAAAAATACTGGCAGATATTTGAAGATGATGAACATTTAAAATCTATTCTACAGGTTATAGATGAATTTTCAGTTCTACAAATTGATGAAGATAGAACAAAACAAATGAAAACACAAACGAAAATGATAATTCAAATTTCAACTCAAAAATTGCCAATCGTGATATCATTCAATTGTCTAACAATTTTATTCCCAAATGTCTCATTCCTTTAGAGAAATTATTTGATCAAAATGATGTCCTAAGAAACCCATAGTCAATTTCTCCATAAGATGATAGAGAGGAAGTAAATATTGGAACAAATGATTACATTAAGAACATCAAAATCTGTGCATCCTTAGATCTCGATTTCAAAACTCAATACCTTAAGCTACTTGAAAAATACAAGGATTCTTTTGCTTAGATCTATGTTGATCTAAAGACTTCTGATACATCACTGGTACAACATAAGATTACTTTAAAACCAGAAGAAAAACCTTGTCAACAGAAACTTAAGAGGATTAATCCAGCTCTTCTACCAACTGTAGAAAAGGAAATTAAGAAGATGTTAGATGCCCAAATTATTCTGCCTCTTAGATAGTCTAATTGGGTTGCTAATTTAGTTCTTGTTAGAAAGAAGAATGGGGAAATCAGACTTTGTGTGGACTTTAGGAATTTGAATAAAGCATCATTAAAAGATAACCATCCTTTAACCAAAATGAATCAGTGACTTCAGATGGTTTCAGGAGCATAAATACTTTCCATGTTTGATTTTTTCAGGTTACAATCAAACAAATGTTGATCTAGCAGACAAGGAGAAGACAACTTTTACTACACCCTGGGGTACATTTATGTATTCTAAAATGCCCTTTGGCTTATCCAATGTTGGAGCAATGTTTCAGAGAGCTATGGACATAGATTTTGTGGGTCAAGTAAATAAATTTGTGGTCATTTATCTTGATGACATAACTGTTTTTTCTAATTCTGATCAGAAACATCTAAAGCACTTGATGAAGGTTTTTGATAGGTGTAGGAAATTTGGAATATCCCTAAATCCTAAAAAGTCTCTATTTTCTATCAAAGAAGGAAAGATACTAGGCCATATAATCTCAAAGGAAGGAGTGGTGATTGATCCCAAATGTGTATTGGCCATCAAAACATTGTCATTACCTAGAAATAAGAAGGAGGTTCAAGCTTTTCTAGGTAAGATTATTTTTTTAAGGAGATTCATCCTAAATTATGTTGAAATTATAAAAGACATAACTGATATGCTTTGAAAGGATCATGAAGTTAAATGGACTGTCTCTTCCAGGAATGAATTTGATCAAATCAAGAAGGCTATCTTTGAAGCCCCAACCTTGGCCAATCCTGATTATACCAAACCATTTAGTATATTTTCCTTTGCCTCTGAAACAAATCTTGTTGTAGTTTCATTACAAAAGAATGAAAATTCTCATGACCAACCTATAGCCTTTTTCAGTAAGGTTATGAGATATGTTGAGCTTAAGTATGACATAAATGAGAAGCAATCCTATGCCCTTATACAAGCTCTGAAATCATTTAGGATGTATGCCCTACAATCACCTATTAATGCTTATGTTCCTAACAATGTTGTAAAAGTGGTTTTAACCCAACCATACATTGATGGGAAGAGAGGTAGATGGATCACTCAAATATTGGAGTTTGATCTAACTATCAAAACCACAAAGATAGTAAAGGTTCAATGATTAACTAAGCTTTTAGCTAAATCCAACTGTAAAGTGTTGGGCATCGACTCTATTTTGGAAATACGAGGGGAGAATCCACAAGAACCTTCCCAAAGCTCAGATAAGAAAAATCCACAAGAACCTTTTGTTCATGCAGAAGGGGAGAATCCACAAGAAACTTCCCAAAATTTGAATTAGGAGAATCCACAAGAACCTTCCCACCATCCCGAAGAAAAAAATCCACAAGAAACTTTACCTTTAGATCATACCAACTCTCTACACATTGATGAGAAATTTCTTTTGTCAGATTGGTATCAAGATATTTTAAATTTCTTGATCCATTTTGAATGTCCAGCATCATTCTCCAAAGGTTAATGTAAAATTCTCAAATTGAAAGTAGTCAATTACTATATCATAAATGCAAATCTATACTGGAAGGACCCACTAAATATCTTGTTATTATGTTTAACAGAATCAGAGACTGAAAGAATCATTGATCAATTTCATACAAGATTTTGTGGAGGACATTATGCTTGGAGAGCAACATCATATAAGATATTAAGTGCAGGATTTTATTGGCCAACATTGTTCTTACAAGTAGGATAAAAGGTCAGAAGTTGTGTCCCTTGTCAGATGTTTGCTGGTAAGAAAAAGCTAGCAGCTCTTCCACTGATCCCAACAATAGTCTCAGCACCTTTTCTCCAATGGGGATTAGATTTTATTGGAGAGGTTCATCCCACTTCAAGCAATCAACGTAGATGGATCCTCATTGCGACAGACTACTTTACCAAATCGGTGGAAGCAATTCCAGTAAGAAATGCTACTCATTCAGTAGTAATCAAATTCATTGAAGAAAATATTTTATCTAGATTTGGTTGCCCAACCCAGATTTTTACTGACAATGCCACAACATTTTCCAGTGTAAAAATGATTGAGTTTTGCCAGAAATATCAGATTTTGTTACATCATTCAACTCCATATTATCCTCAGGGTAATGGTCTTGCAGAATCATCAAAGAAAAGTCTAATAAAGGTGATCAAAAAGACTTTAGCAGATAATAAAAAGAGCTGGGACTCTCATCTAGTTTATGCAGTTTGGGCAAACAGGATTACTCCAAAGAGATCTATAGGAAAATCTCCTTATCCGTTAGTCTATGGGAAAGATGTAATTTTCCCTACCAACTTAGCCTTCCCTGTTTTAAAGTTTTTGCAGGATTCCACTGATGAACCTGATGATTTTTCAAGGAGAATAAATCAAATTATTGAACTACATGAAAACAGAGAGGAGGTTCGATACAAATTGAAAAAGTATCAGAATAAGATGAAGAGCCTGTTTGACTGAAGAGCGAGGGAAAGGGACTTCAAGGACGGTGATCTAGTTCTAAGATGGGATTCCAGAAGAGAAGATAAGGGAAAACATGGCAAGTTTGATAACCTATGGTTTGGACCTTTAGTTATTGCTGGAGTAAAGGGAAACAATAATTTTGTGCTACAAAACCTTGATGGACTGTATTCCACTTATCCTGTTAATGGAAGGTTTCTCAAACATTACATTCAGTACTGTGAAGTTGAAGTAGATTTCATTACTACCATTGTAAAAAAGTCTGGTTTATTTTATTTTTCAAAGTGTCAGTGTGAGTTTTTACAACAAAGACTCCATAGCCTGAGGAGAAGGCACATGGATCTGTAGGTTCTCTGCATTCTACAGGGGAACGCAGCCCCGAGTTGGAGCCGATGTTGTAGCATTTTTTTGTTTTGGTAAGTTAGCATCAATTAGTCAAAAAATGAAAATCATTTAAAAAAAATTTAAGTTAGGATATGGACAAAAGGAACATTGAATCAGAAAAAAATGTTAGGGATATTTTGATGAATAAGTCCATATCAGATAAAATGTTAGAATAAATGCCCTAAAAAAGAAAGGCAAAAAAAATATATTAGATTACAAAGAAAAGAAAAAGCAATAAATTCTGAAAGTGTTGCAAATCCAAATTCCACTACCCTTAGTCAAAGTATATTTTTGCAAATAAAAGTTGTATGCGGATTGTTTAAATGCCACACTAGTTCATACAATCCAATTGTACAGTTTAATCATTATTGGATTTAATTTAAAATGTTTGTCAATAGGCAACAAATAAAATTGGCTCAACAGTTTAATTTGAGCCAATGGAAACAATAAGGGATAGAAGTAGATTAAATATTAAAAGGAAAATGTTGAGTTGCTAGTCTAAATGCACTCGGGTGACTAATGTTAAAAAATATAAGGAAAGTAAGGGTAGGTAGAGAAATGAAATTGGAGCATGATAGAATTTTTATCCGAAGTCAGAACATTGGATACATGTGTATATGGTGATTGATTTTAATTAACCATAAATTGTAAATATCAATGTTATTTGTAATATTCAAACTTTATTCATTCATTCGCCATACCCCATACCCCACACATGTCACATCCGTCATAACTCTGGACCCTACCATCACTTTCCGCCCTGTCACGTTAATACTCATTCACATATTTTTCATCCCGCACACTTCCTTGAGATCCGACGACCTACATTGCTCCTCAGCGCTCCATTGTCATCCGAACTTTATTGGGGGACGGGGGGACATGGTTCGAAGTTGGTAGTTTTGGAAACCGCCCTTCAAAACTGCTTTTCCTCCATCCTAGTCTTTCGGGACTTAAAATCCCGAAACAAATTACCACCCCCACTTACTCCCAAACACGGTTTTCATTTGACCGTTTATCGCGGCTCCTACGTCATCTTCCATGTCCACCCCATGTCACTTCCTCCATCCAATCACCTACCGCCTATTTGTTCGTTATTCATTTAATTCCCCTTTCCCGCTCACACATCAATATTCCATTGATCTGTTTATCAACCTCGTTGGAGAATTAATGACAATTTAACCATTGATTAATGGACCCGCTTCATGTTATGCATTCTAAGCCCTATTTTTCACAAAAACCGTTACACAGTGCCTTCCCATAATTTGCTGGATACTTGAAGCTTGTAGCCAAAATGATAGATTCATCATTCAACCGAATTTTGAATTTTCATCAGAACCAAGTTGACGTCTAGGTCCACCTAATCCATTTTCATTTATACTGTTTTTCAAACCATTTCTTCCCATTTCTGTCAAATTCAGCTTGCAATTCACTTAACAAAATGTCTCCTAAGGAAAAGGAAAATGCCATTCTCTAACGAGGTGGCATAGTTAGTAGAAGATAGTCACGTTGAAGATTGCACGAGAATGAAAATAAAGATAAGGTGCAAAACTATCGTTATTACCAGAAAGGGCAAAGTTCAAAAAAGACAGATATGACGAGTGTCAAAAGAGGATGATATAATCACCAAGACCCAAGATGCAAAGAGGGACAAGCTGCCCTATGTAAGAACAATATAAAAAACATTGACTTGGAGTTCATTGTGAATAAAGAGACCCCATAGTCTGGAGTGTTTCTCTCAATCGAGCTTGGAAGGAAAACGGTTGACGCACAGAGGAAATTGTACCTAGCATATCAAAATAAAATGAAGATGCACATAGGAAATTGTACCTATCATATCAAAATAAAATGAAACCAAAGACCTTAGCCGCCTTAAGATGTTATAGAGTACCACGAACCATCTCCATCGCCATCGCCACCCTTTGTGTAAGGTCTTCGCAAACTCGGGCAGTTGAGCGTCGGGTGCGACGGGCGCACGAGCACGGCGGGCGCACATCGGTGCGATGGTCGGGCGGACTTGTGACGGGCGGGTGCACATCGGTGCGACGGTCGGGCGGACTTGTGACGGGCGGGCGCTCCTCATGCGACGAAGTGCGACGATCCTCACAACGATATGCGACGTTAAGTGCGACGATAAGGAGAAACACTTAAAATAACTAAGTGTTGAATCCTCACTTATATGCGATGGATAATGGAGCTAGGCCGACTTGTAAATGAGTACATGTGGGCATGTGGTGATGGCTTATGGGGTCGGCCATGGGGCTAGACACCCTCCCAAAACTCACGCAGAAACATGTATAAGTAAGAGAGCCTTGAGCTCATTTGAAACAACGAACTTGGCATCTCTTCTACGCATTGGACAAGGGGTAAAAAGGGCGCAGAAATAAGTTGGAGTGCGCATAGCTCATGCGCTCCAAGGTGTAAGTGCGCAGTTTTACCGGAGGTCATTCGTAGGTCGATCAGAGTGCGGTTTGAGGTGGAAATCGTGCAGAATCTAAGGGGGAGTCTTAGGTGTCTCGGGTGAGCACCCTCATATCGTGTAGATTGGCATTGATGTTGTAAAAGGCTGTTCTATGCCTTGATTGTAAAATTATTCTAAGTATAGACTTGGAGTTTTGCCAAGTATACTTGATGATGTATTATTGAAGAAACTGTTATAATATATTGTTGGGCAGACTATTCGGGAGTTGCCCCTCCCTTTATACTTGTTTGCAATTGTTGATGTTCTTAGTTAATTGCATATGGATAATGAATGAGTATGGTCTTCATTAAGTATAAAGGATAAATGCATTTTACTTGGTTGTGAAAAACAAACTAAGTAAGGACAAGTGAATTAGGCGTAGTCCACGAAGGTGAGTATTGGTGAAAAGAAAGCGTTCGGTGGTGCCGCACCTCGCTATAAGCGGTTGAAAGACTACTGCTGGTGTAGGGGCGTGACAGTTGGTATCAGAGCTTCGGTTGGAGCTGGTGAAGCAAGTGTGCATACATTTGGAAATTTGACAGGTGCTTGCAGGTGAAGGAAACCGTTTCACACAAGTGGAACAAGGGTTGGTTCTAATTGCAGGTGACTTGGTAAAGCTGTTGAATGGTCGAAACTAGATTGCAAAAGAGTAAGAAGTTGTTAGAGATGGCAACTGAATCTCAGGCTGGGTCTAGTCATGTTATGAAGGATACTACTATTGGGTTCATTGAAAAGGTGTTGGAAAAGATGGAGGCTATGGAGACTTCTTGGGATAAGAAGATGGACTTGCTTGCTAAAGAGCAAGAGATCAACTTGAAGACAAAGGAAGAGCTCGAAGAACTCCGAACACAACATGATGAACTCCGAACACAGTATGAGTACACTGATCTTATGTGTACACAACTTGAAGTAAGGGTCAAAGAGGTTGAAGAAGCAAGGGATCAGGGTCTTGCAGAGATCGTGAACTTGAGGAAAACTCTTGACGGAGCCAATGATGAGATAGCGGTGTTGAAGAAGGCAGTGAGGCACAACTCAGGTGGAGGAGTACCTCATATGAAGGTCAAGGAACCGGAATCTTATGATGGCACAAGGAATGCAAAGACTCTTGGCAACTTTCTATGGGACATGGAGCAATACTTGGAACGTTTGGGTCTATCTGATGATGAGACAAAGGTCAAGGTAGCTGCTCAGTTCTTAACAAAGGATGCTAAGATGTGGTGGCGAAGGAGGTTAGATCAGATTGCCAATGGTAGTGCTGATGACATTACTTCGTGGGATGACATGAAGAAGGCTTTGCAGACTCATTTCAATCCTCAGGATGAAACATGGGAAGCAAGGACGAAGATTAAGTACATAAAGCAAACCGGAAGCCTACAAGCATATCAGCGGGAGTTTGCAAGTGCAGCTCTGGAACTTCCTGACATGGCGGAGAGAGACAAGGTGTTCAACTTCATTATTGGGTTGAAGCCTTGGGTACGCAATGAAGTGAAGAGGCAGAAGATTAGGACACTTGAAGAAGCTTTTGCTGATGTTGACAGGTTGGTGGAACATTATGATGAGACTTCTGATGATAGGAAGAAGGAGTCCGAAAAACCGAAAGATAAGAAGAAGGAAGATGCTTCGAAATCGGATGATAGTTCGAAGACGAAGAAACCCTTGAAGTGTTGGATATGTGCTGGTCCACATACGGTGAAGAATTGTCCTTCTAAACCAAAGGTGGCTGCTATTGCACAATCTGATGGAAAGAATGAAGGTTCTTCTGTGGGGATGATGCAAATACTTGGTGCTTCTGCTACTACGGAGGTGGTCTCTAGGAGAGATCCTGAAAGGAACAGATTGGAGTATGTTCAGATGAAGGTTGGAGGTGCTGATGTACTCACTATGGTGGATAGTGGGGCTTCTCACAACTTCATGAGTGAAGATACTGCGAGAAGGATTGGGCTGAAGTTTGTACCGGCAAAGGCACAAATGAAGACAGTGAATTCTCCTCCTATGGAGATTCTTGGTATAGCTGAGAAGGTGGACACAACACTTGGTGAATGGACCGGGAAGGTGGACTTCACTATAGTATGGATTGATGACTATGAAGCTGTATTGGGGATGGAATTTATGAAACAATTTGAGGCTATGGTTGTACCACATTTGAGGAAGCTCTACATTTATGATGGAAGGGAAGATGTACCCATTGGTGTTCCAACCATTGGTGTAACAAGACCTGATTGTAAATTAGGAGTGATGCAAATGGAAGATAAGGAGAAGGTGAACAAGCGGTTGTCCATTGTTGAGGTGAAGATTGTGGAACAGTCATTGGTCATTAGATCACTCTCAGATAGCATCTTGGATTTAACAAGAAGGCTAGAGCTGGTGGAGGATGATGATGATGATGTTGAGGTTTATGTGAGGCCGGATGTCCAAAAGGAAGACCGGGAGGCATATCTACAAAGGATGGAGATTGAGGATCCTGATAGATGGATTGAGTTGATTAGTGAGGGAGAGCCTTCAGGCTCTACTCCCTCTACATCTTCTTAGATGGATGAAGAAGATGGGGCTCATTGTTAGCTGCTCATGGCAGTGAGTCCTTAAACATGTTTGAGCAGGTATGATTGATGGTGCAGGGATGGCTTGGCATCAAGCATCATGACATGTTGCAGATGGATGGAGTTTCCATGGACCTAAGCATGGATTATGGAGATAGATTCTTGATGAGTCAAGAATGTGGCAGATGTTTGAGGAACAACAGATGATGGCATGAGGATGTTCACTCTCATGGATTGAGCGTGATGGTTGGATTAGCTACCCAACTAGTTCAAACATGAGGTCGCGAAGTGTACAGAGATGTGTTGACATTTTGTTGGAGTATCATGATAGAGGATCACATGGTGACACATGATAAGGTTGACACGAGATGTTGCAGTGGAGATTATGGCAAAGGGGTTAATGATCATGGATCGAGATGATATCTGATGGAGAACATACCGTAGAGGTGTATACCTTGGTATGGTTGTCTTGGTGGCAGTTAGTCACTAAGGTGGAGCATGATGGAGATGGGAATTCTACATATGTTGCAGGGATGTTTGCCTTATGTGGAGGAGTTGACATCATGGTTGATGATGATCTTGGTGGAGAGCTACCGGGATGGTATGTTGTCGAGGACGACAACGATTTCAGGTGGAGGAGGATGTAAGGTCTTCGCAAACTCGGGCGGTTGAGCGTTGGGTGCGACGGGCGCACGGGCACGGCGGGCGCACATCGGTGCGACGGGCGGGCACTCCTCATGCGACGATCCTCACAACGATATGCGACGTTAAGTGCGACGATAAGGAGAAACAATTAAAATAACTAAGTGTTGAATCCTCACTTATATGCGATGGATAATGGAGCTAGGCCGACTTGTAAATGAGTACATGTGGGCGTGTGGTGATGGCTTATGGGGTTGGCCATGGGGCTGGACACCCTCCCAAAACTCACGCAGAAACATGTATAAGTAAGAGAGCCTTGAGCTCATTTGAAACAACGAACTTGGCATCTCTTCTACGCATTGGACAAGGGGTAAAAAGGGCGCAGAAATAAGTTGGAGTGCGCATAGCTCATGCGCTCCAAGGTGTAAGTGCGCAGTTTTACCGGAGGTCATTCGTAGGTCGATCAGAGTGCGGTTTGAGGTGGAAATCGTGCAGAATCTAAGGGGGAGTCTTAGGTGTCTCGGGTGAGCACCCTCCTACCGTGTAGATTGGCATTGATGTTGTAAAAGGTTGTTCTATGCCTTGATTGTAAAATTATTCTAAGTATAGACTTGGAGTTTTGCCAAGTATACTTGATGATGTATTATTGAAGAAACTGTTATAATATATTGTTGGGCAGACTGTTCGGGAGTTGCCCCTCCCTTTATACTTGTTTGCAATTGTTGATGTTCTTGGTTAATTGCATATGGATAATGAATGAGTATGGGCTTCATTAAGTATAAAGGATAAATGCATTTTACTTGGTTGCGAAAAACAAACTAAGTAAGGACAAGTGAATTAGGCGTAGTCCATGAAGGTGAGTATTGGTGAAAAGAAAGCGTTCGGTGGTGCCGCACCTTGCTATAAGCGGTTGAAAGACTACCGCTGGTGTAGAGGCGTGACACTTTGCATCCCTGCCTTTTATAATCAAATAAGGGAGCAAAACTGCATGCTTCTGGAGGATTATTACTCTCCCTAGAAAACGCTAAGGGAGGACAAATGGTTTCTATGGCACGCATGTTAAGACAAAAATTCTCTTTGCACTGAGAGGCACCATTAATGCTTTGCAAACACGCTACTTCTGATCGCATTATGGAGGTTGTCACGCACATTAAAACCCACCTAACCAACACTGCGTGAGCCGAGATTAGTGCGCTTAACATTTGCATGAAGGAATGTTTTTTTGACATCCACTACCTTCAAATTTTGAGGGGGGAATGTTGCCAAATGATGGGATTATAATCCCATTATACTACCTATAGGAGTCTTCTATGGAGGCGGAGGAATTTCGAGGACGGCTAAAAGTGGTTGGAATCTAGAGAAAAAAATTCAAAAAGTCTTGTAAAGAGAGTGTTTGAATCTTGTAAAGGTAATGTTTGAATCATGTTTTTGATGCTGGAAATAGATTAATCACCATCAAAAATTTGAAAAACACCTAAAATTATGAATTTTAACAACTTTTACTTAGATTTACAAAAATCTCTACAGATTTTTTCAAAATACCCCAAAATTTCCATAACTTTCAGAGCAAAAAGGTATAATTGTTAGACTATGGCCTTACCTACCTGCGCCTCAGTGTGCCTCAGTGTCTGAGTTAAAGAGACATTTGTCTATTGCATACCACATTCTCATTTTTATGGGTCCTCCACCTTGGATTTATCATTTTTATTACAATGATATTCACCAAAGGCGTCTTATTTCAAGTTCAGGTGGATGGAGCCCGGTTGGAATTTTTATTTTTTTAAATTATAATGGATGGAGGGATGGGCTGGAAGTGAGTATCTTTCGAATATCCTTCGTTTGAATACCTGATCGATCGAGCTGTCAGATTGCACCGTGCCATTCCGCTTTCACCATGCCCATATTTAATTTGATAATGATAATTAAAATGATACAAAATACTGAAGAAGGATCAAGGAGTCAGATTGTACCACGTCATTTCCGCTTGCACCATGCCCATATTTAATTTGATAATGATAATTAAAGTGATACAAAATGCTTCGTTTCTTCAGCTGGGGGCTGCATCGTTTTATAGGGGATAGAACATTTATCCAGGCCGCGTGAATGTGAGGAAGGTAATACTAGTTTTTACGATGAAATTCCATTGCAAGATAGAGACAAGAATCAAACTGATCAGGTATCTATCCTGATAGATTGTTGTTAGAAATCTAAAATCGCTGCAAATTGTAAATTTTCCAGATTTCTGAATCAAGAACTCCATGGAGCAGGATGTAAGAAAGATCGATGAAACAAAGCCTGGGTGATAGAGTGAGATCTCCAGGAATAGTTCTGGTGAGTCGATTGTGAGCCAATTCGAGTCTGGTCAAATTTGGGAGCTGCTGAAACCGGCGGGAATTGAACCCAAAACCTCATTGTTCTGTATCCTTACCCTCTACAGTGCAGGGAACTTGGCAAAACCATCGAGAATGGGACCATAGAATCCTTTGCTGAAAAGAATAAGTTTGGTAAGATTGCCTCCCTTGCACAAATTTGCAGGCACAATAATAAAGTATGTTGGGAGATTTTGAGAATCCTCTCGAAAGCACCTGATAGAATCGACTAGACTGTTCCTCCACGCCTTATAAAAATAGACACTAACATCTCTTATGATATGATCTGAGATCGATCTTTAAATCGAAACACTCGTATCATAGTGTTGTTTTTCTGTATTCTTTCCAATCGCATACTGCATTACTTAATAGTTGAAAATGTCGATAATTCCCAGCTTTTTCGGCAGGAGATCATTCGATCCCTTCTCCTTGGAAGTATGGGATCCTTTCCAAGCATTCACAGATTTTTCCACCCTGGGACCATTCAGGCAATTTGTAAGGGAAGCTTCTGCCGTAGCCAATACTCAGATCGACTGGAAGGAAACGCCAGAGGCGCACATTTTCAAAGCTGATCTTCCAGGTTTGAAGAAAGAAGAGGTGAAAATAGAGTTGGAAGAGGGCCAAAGAATTCTCTAGATAGGTGGCAAGCGCAGTAAAGAAGAACATGACAAGAACTGAAAATGGCACCACATTGAACGACCCAGTGGAAAATTCCTTCGGGGTTTCCGGCTACTAGAGAAGGTAAAGGTGGAAGAGATCGAGTCGGACATGGAAAATGGGGTGCTGACTGTGTTAGTGCTGAAGCAACCTGAACCGCAACCTCCTTAATCCAAATTCATCAAGATCCACTTGTAACCTTTCCTTCGATATGATGATGTGAAACTGGGCCTGCTGTTGTTTTAGAGTGTTGTTGTAAAATGAGTAGATGTGTGTCGTAAACGGTCGTCCATTATCCAATCCATACAATAAACACCTCCATTCCCACCTCAGTTATTACATCACTTACATTGTGTTACCTTATTCCCATCCCAATTATTAAATCGCTTACATTGTGTTTGTATCTGTTGTTCATTTTTAAAAAATATGATAAAAGGAGTCGCGGGTTTAGGCTTCTGTTGTGCTGTGTAAAAGGTTCTCATTAATTATTTAGTTACCATTTTAATTATGTTTTTCATAAACCAACATGTTGCAGTTTTATCAAATGATATGGATTATAAAACACCCCCAATTTGATTAAATGTAAATAAAGATTTTTTAATTTTATGTTTCGACGGGCTTCTCAATTTCGTCATATAGCTAATAAGAAGAATGATGGGTTTCATATGTATTCCCATATTTTTCACGAAGATGGCATAACCTTTTTATATATTAAACAAGAACCGTTGCGAAGCAGCGAGTCCCTACCGGCAGTTAAAACAGAACTTTAATCAATGATACGAAACTGATAACTTCTCCACTTGCTCTTCTGCATCCTGGATTACTCTTAGAGGCTAGGTCAAAATATCCCTTTATGTGAGAGGGCTCATAGTCCGGGTGTAGTAGGATGCGTAGAAACCATTGCTCCTGACCCGCTAGCTCTTAATATGTAAAAAATATGTAAAAGATAGAATAGATTGTATAAGCACTGAGTTAAGTTGACCCAGGTGGCGCACATGATATGCTTTCACTAAAGTGGCCTGGATTTGGGTCCTTTTCGCGAAATTTAATGCAGTAACTTTGACATGAAATCAGGTCCCGGTTATAGTCCCATAAATCACAGGGTGATGAAATTTCTTCCTGTCTCAGCGATTTTAAGGGTTTCCTAAGGGTGGTGTAATTATTTTATTTCATGCATTGGATTTAAAGGTTTGTTAAGCATGAGGCATTTAGTTTATTAATGTTCACCTTAGTTCACCATAGTTTAATGAGGCTACCCAACAATTGCATATGATGTGGCACCTTGGAAGTAATGAATAATACATATTATTATATGAAACGAAGGAAGAAAAGCACTTGTTAGTAAGAGTTTGCCTGCATTTCACGTGTTAGTAGCAGTGCATGCATTTCACATGTCTAAACGATGCAGTAGTGATTGTGTTGTTTTTCTATTTCTTAAACAAAACTCGCATTGCATCCCCTCTTTTCCTAACCAGGAATTCATCAAAAGCCTTGCATTGGTGGAGTTCAAAAGCTTCTAGCGACTCAATCTTCAAAGGTTTTCATACTCTCAAGAATCCTGAAAATGTCGAATTATGTCGGATTAGTCTTCAGAGGTTTTCGTATACTGTCAAGAATTCTGAAAATGCTTTAGATGCACGCTATCATCTGCCAAAAAGTCCCTTGGAAGTCGGTCGTATTCTTGCTACAAGTCGTTCAGAAGTAAAACATGATAACCTCGGCCAGTGCAGTTGTGGAGTATATAGAGTTCTTCTATTGTGCATGTCAAGGATGGGAAATTATGGGAAATTATCACGTACACAGTGTTGGTTGTGTGGCTTGTGGCATTGTTATATTTGCGCCCCTCCGCAGTGTCATGCCCCCTACTCCTCAGGAAGAGGAGATGAGTGCCTCTCAGCTGTATAAATATGTAGAAAGAAAGCAATAAGGAGAAGCTTAAATAGAGAAAATTTTGAATACCTTCAAGACCTAGCGCCGGGAGCTCTAAGCCGAGAAAGCAACCATGATAACTCTGTACCTTAGCAAGTGAGCGAGCTAGTATGCCTTAGCTTCAATCATTAATTTGTTGTGCTCTCTGTGTGTCTTGGATGGTGTAAGACCCAGACCCTTAACGGAATCGATCTTCAGATGGGCGCAGCAGAAATCAGGTTTTTCCTTGATCCCTTGGGCCTACGAGTCATGTGGACCCTGCAATCTCCACTTTCCAGGGCTAGAAGTTGTTGTTGACAAACTGTACCGAGGAAGGCTAAGGCTGTTTACGCAGTTAGTCAAGGGTTTTGTGACATATGAATTCATATTCATTGAATGTGTTGGGATCACGATTGCCGTTACACCAAAACCCACAGGTGTTAGTGAACGGACACATCGCCAGAGTTAACGGATCCTCGAGAGGTGGTTAGTCCATGTCACGAAACACACGGGGAGCGCTGGATTATCTAATGCCCAACAATCTCCCCCCTAGCACGAGCCGAGTGTGATTCGAACTCTAGACCTTTGGCTCTGATACCACTTGTTGGGATCACGATTGTCGTTACACCAAAACCCACAGATGTTAGTGAACGGACGCATCGCTAGAGTTAACGGATCCTCGAGAGGAGGTTAGTCCATGTCACGAAACACACGGGGAGCGCTGGATTATCTAATGCCCAACAATCAAACTCCAGAATGTGGCTTTGAAGCTTGTAGATGACCATCATTTCCCCCCCTGTCAGGTACAAGGTGAGAAGATGGAGAAAACTCAACTGCAAGACTGTTCAATACTCTGGAACAAGTTCTAACATGTGTTTGGAATATCTTCTTGGCTGTTGATGCCCATTGCCAAGAAGCGATCCATCCAAGATGAATCTTTGTTCTTGCAGGGTGTTTGTTTTTGAAGCATCTGTTTGAAGAATGGTTGGTTTTATGACAATGCTCACATGGATGAAGATCAAAACAGTGATCTTTCAGATGGCCAACTCGGTCACAGTGTTGGCATTTTATGATCTGTTGTTGTTGTTGTTGTTGCTGTTGCTGTGGAAGAGGGGCAGAGTCTGGAACAACTGAAGCTGAACTGTCATGAGGAGCAGGTGAACTGTCATGAATGAATCTAGCACTCTGAAACTGAATGGGCTTGGCATAGTCTGGAATATGAAAGGACAAGTCCTTGTCATATCCAAGACCAGTTCTGTGCTTGTTGTGGACAAGCTGTTCCCAAGGTCTAATGATGGGCTTGGGAAGTGCACACTGAGTTTCTGCATCTGCATATACAACTGCTGCTTTATTTGAATGAACTGTAACATTATTAACATGCTGCTGATGGGTGGTTGTCTCAATGTTCTGAACAAAAACAGGTTCAGAATGGTGTCTATTTTGATGTAGCTCTTCTTGCTGTAGCTGTGATTCAAGCTGCAAAAAATCGATCTTTTCCTGTGCATTTTGTAGACATATCTGAATTTCTGAGAGAGATCCTTTGCTGATTTGTAATGTGTCATCAACAGTAGATAATATCAGAGTTTTAAGGAACATGTTAAACACACATGGGAAACATAGAATAGGAAAGATAAATCATGTGAGTACATTTTTTTATTAACAGGAGATATACATTTATAGTACATTATGTGACTCTTGGGTTTCAAATCCCAAGGTCTCTTGGACTGCTTTTGTCCATTCGACTTCCACACTAGCCCATTGAGGATTAGGTGTCCAACATTCCCCCCCTTAATCCGAAGGGTTATGTATGAGTCCAAGAAGAGAGCTGTAATACAAAATGTGCAAAAAATGCATGGCAGCACTAGGCTGAATGTGCTCTATGAAATGTTGGTATAAAGGGCGGTGGTTTAAGGATGACCACCAACACTGGAAAGCTTAGTGCAGTTCCCAGAACTCTTCCAAAATTGGCAAGAAACAGTTTTCTGCTAGAGGAAGTGATCCTATTGTTTTAAAGAGGGAAACCTTCAACCATAAAAGGGAGGTCTCACCCCGCATAAAAGGTAAAACTTCAACCTGTAAAGGGAAGTCTCAACCTGTGATGGTTTAAGGATAACCAACAACTCTGGAATGCTTAATGCAATTCCTGGAACTCTTCCAAAACTGGCAAGAAGCTGGAGTCTTCTGCTAGAGGACGTGTTCTCAATTGTGTTCTTGGAATGCTTCCAAAACTGGCAAGAAGCTGAAGTCTTCTGCTAGAGGAAGTGTCCCAGAATGCCAACTGAAGGCATGTTCACGGGCATCTTTGTCTCTGGCTACAACTCTGAAATTGGTGTGGAAGGTTGTGGCTCAAGCTCGCTTGATGTGGCTTTGAAGCTTGTAGATGACCATCATTTCCCCCCCTGTCAGGTACAAGGTGAGAAGATGGAGAAAACTCAACTGCAAGATTGTTCAATACTCTGGAACAAGTTCTAACATGTGTTTGGAATATCTTCTTGGCTGTTGATGCCCATTGCCAAGAAGCGATCCATCCAAGATGAATCTTTGTTCTTGCAGGGTGTTTGTTTCTGAAGCATCTGTTTGAAGAATGGATGGTTTTATGACAGTGCTCACATGGATGAAGATCAAAACAGTGATCTTTCAGATGGCCAACTCGGTCACAGTGTTGGCATTTTATGATCTGTTGTTGTTGTTGTTGCTGTGGAAGAGGGGCAGAGTCTGGAACAGCGGAAGCTGAACTGTCATGAGGAGCAGGTGAACTGTCATGAATGAATCCAGCACTCTGAAACTGAATGGGCTTGGCATAGTCTGGAATATGAAAGGACAAGTCCTTGTCATATCCAAGACCAGTTCTGTGCTTGTTGTGGACAAGCTGTTCCCAAGGTCTGATGATGGGCTTGGGAAGTGCAGACTGAGTTTCCGCATCTGCATATACAACTGCTGCTTTATTTGAATGAACTGTAACATTATTAACATGCTGCTGATGGGTGGTTGTCTCAATGTTCTGAACAAAAACAGGTTCAGAATGGTGTCTATTTTGATGTAGCTCTTCTTGCTGTAGCTGTGATTCAAGCTACAAAAAATCGATCTTTTCCTGTGCATTTTGTAGACGTGTCTGAATTTCTGAGAGAGATCCTTTGTTGATTTGTAATGTGTCATCAATAGTAGATAATATCAGAGTTTTAAGGAACTCTAATACTTCACTGATTCTGGCCATTTTTTTTAATGTCTGATTTAGACCTTAAAAATTGATCACAACCAGCAATATTCTTTATAAATATGCAGCAAATGATTAGTGTGCAACCATGTACAGTTTTCAAAATTACAATGTATAACTATTGCAGAAGGACCATTTAACATTTTATTCACACCATTCACCGCAGTCACAAACCGTGGTAATGAACCAGTCATTCAACGCACTGAGCTACCAACACATGAATCAATACACAATACAAAGGGTTTGACTGTTTTGACTCAACGCACAATATATAACTTGAGAGAACACTAAGCTCAGGCAACAGACACACAAAGAATGAGATAATGCAACATACGCTCAGTCAAGTCTTCAAATCGAGTGCAGTTTGTAATTTGGCATCAATTGCTTTGTCATGATTTTCAAGAGAAAAGGGTATCCCTATTGAGTCTCATCCTTCAAAGCTTTCTGGAAACCTGGGTTCTAAGAACCGATACTCTGATTTTGATAAGCTAGGAGAGGTTACATCAATTATTACTCAAATCCGAATAAAATCATTGATGTGAACTACTATCCTGTGGAAACTTGAAAAGATCGACCTGAGATGCGCTATTGGAATCATTGCCGGAAGAGTTCTTTCATCTCACCTGCCTTAATCATTTGAGAATGTACGCAGGTGGGAAGTCGCTAACGTTGCCTGAGTCGTTCCAGGAATCTTACAAACCCTCGTGATCTTCACTTGACTGGCTGCTCCAAATTGAATGGCTACCAGAGTCGTTCGGTAATCTTATGAACCTCCAAGATCTTCACTTGTCTGGGTGCTCGCAGTTGCAAGAATGGCCAAACTTGCTTGGGAGTCTTACAGCCCTCCAGCAGTTTAACTTGTCTGGGTGCTCGCGCCTGGAACAGTATGGAGCGTATGGAGACTTTCAAACAGTGCAGCAGTATTGGACTGTGTATTCAAACGTGTGAGTCTCCGAATAATTTTGAACGAAGTCGGTTCGCCTTCAGAAGAGAGAAAGTAGGGCCGACCAACAATCAACTCGTCCCTGCTATACAAAGGGAACTCGACCTCTATTTCACCTCCAGAACTCGTCTTTAGAAGCTTGACAGATAGAATAAATTCTACAAGTTATAGATGTTCCTGGTGACAGCGTGAAACACGTTACAGGAAAGCAAGGAGCATCAATTAAAGTAATTAGTAATTCTTGAAATTTTCCTTAGAGGTAAACCGGGCGGTTCACCGATGAAGACATGCATTATTGGAGCTCGGAATGATGTGAATTTAGCAGTAGAATTTGCCGAAGTTGTCTTTCATCGATAGTTCAAAACGAACAAAAGTCTGCCATGTTTTCAAACTCCATTGGTCGTACAAACATGCATAGATGTTAGGGATCGATACATCTTTAGCAAAACCGAATAGAAACCTGATAGCGTTGATCATAAGGATTATTTATTTATTGCAACACGTCAGCGCTGATTGCGAGTTGCTGTTACACCGACGATTCCATTCTTACACAAATAAATGTACGCATGTGAGCCGGAACAATAGAGCTGTGGGTGGAGGCACAACGAAGGGGAGGTATGACTGCGGAGTAGTGGTATGTGAGAGACCGCGGTTTGAGTGCCCTTTTTTTATAGTGGTATCCAAGAGAGTGGAGAGCAGTTACCATGTGTTGAATGACAAACAAGACAAATATTAAAACTGGTATAAAAAACATAGCTATATGTATTAACCAATGCGGGTATCATAGTGACAGAATTGGTAAATGATGATGAAGCCCATTTAAGACACAACATACCGCGGGGAGGCACAACACATACAACATTACTACCGGTTTAATATGGACACAACATAGGTTAACACAAAGCATTTTCCACAGTTTATAAAAATGCTATGACACTTATAGACATATACCATTCCGCACCATTTCATTGTGCCTGTGGTATGGATGTCTGTTAGAGGGCACTACTCGTGGTTCAGATTGAACCAAGATTATTCCATGCTCACCGCAACATTATGCGCTGCATTGGATTCACGCATCATGTCCAGGCAACAAAATAATTAAATGCATATAAAATAATTCCACACCAGAAGTATCCAAAGATGCAACTTTCAGTTATAAAACACCATCTTCAAAACATTTAACGAACAGGTAGCATGACCATGTCCTCAGAGCAACGGAGCATCCTCCTCATACCACTCTGCTCTATGTTGTTCAATCGGTGGTATCGGTTCTTACCGGATGGAGCATTGTATGGACAGATAATATATTATGCAGGCGAATAATAGACAGAGAGCAGCGTTTTCTATGCAGAAAGCAGCATTTTGTATGTATGTGAATAATGTGTTCGCGTCAGAGCTGTCAGGCTTCTTTTCTTCTAGGTTTTACCGTTGCCTAAATGTTCTTCTCAATTCCACCCGAGATTGATACACCATTTGGCACCCATGGCAGCAGATTATACGATGTCAGGGCAATGCATCAGAGTGGCGCAGTCTAGACAGAAGGCACAGTCTTGACAGAAAAACGCATATATGACACTGCCACAGAAGGCGCAGACTTGACAGAGAAATGGTCAAAGGTAGATACAGCAGATGTGCATGAATTTCGATTAGGCACAACAGAGAGATACCACAGAGAGATAATCCAAGGAATGGACAAAGTAAAAGCATCAAATTTCTGACTGTCAGTGAATTAATGGAGTGTTATGGACAGTGAACAGAAATGTATGCACATAGAGGCCACAAAACAAATGGCTCAAATTGGAGCAGGACCAGCAATCGCCTTCTCTGATACCATGTTAAACACACATGGGAAACATAGAATAGGAAAGATAAATCATGTGAGTACATTTTTTTATTAACAGGAGATATACATTTATAGTACATTATGTGACTCTTGGGTTTCAGATCCCAAGGTCTCTTGGACTGCTTTTGTCCATTCGACTTCCACACTAACCCATTGAGGATTAGGTGTCCAACAGAATGTTTGTGCTAAGGAACTAGGTAAATGAATAATCTAAGAATTCAATTCAATTCAATAGAAGTTACAGAAAAGAAGAACTCAACGAATCGAAATTCAAATTAAATGCATCAGAGCTTCCATGGCAATTGATTACTGAAGAAAATTAAAGAATTTTGACTGAGAAGGGGTGCCTACAAATTAAAAAGAGGGAAGAGTGAGGGGTGAAGAAGATGCTCGATTCGCGCAGATGATTTTGACAAGCATAAGCTGCTCGGTTCCCACAGACGACCTTGACAGGCATTGACAGGCATCCAGTTCGGCGATTGCATCTCCTAGAGATGGAAGAAGCTGCTTGGTTCAGGCGGGAGGCATCCAGTTTGGCCTTGCATAGTCTACATAAATCGTAAGTAGCATTAACGAAATAGAGAAGAAACCTGGTCCTAGTTTAAAGTTATTCTGTTTAATTTTGTAGCAAAACAATTATGCTACCGTTGTTAAAATCCAAATCCTTGTTCACAATTATGCTACTGCTGTTAAAATCCAAATCCTTCTTCTTTTGAATAAAAGTAAAAAATATATAGTGAAATGAACATTACCTATCAGTCTGTCCTTGTTCTTACTTTCACAGGTAAAAAATACTACAGAACAATTACTTCTTACTTTCACAGGTAAAACGATAGCAATTTTCTCTGTTCCTGGGGCGTGAAGCGGGTTGTTCCGGGCTGTTGCGGTTGCCTTGCTGAAGCAAGGGCACAACAAGTTGTAGTGATATTATATATTCTAAGGTGAGATCCGAGATTGTTATGGTATGAAGACAGAGACCTGGGATTCTCAGCAATAAGGTATTAAACCCAACTCTGGAGATCCCAATGCCACATAAGTGTTACAAAGGCCCAAATGGCAGTGTCGGAAAGATCCAGACGTCAAAAAGGGAAAGCTAGGAAAGGAAACATATTAAACTCACCATGTATGCCAGTGAAACAGAACTGGCATTTAATGTGCTCTGCTAATGCTAGCATTAATTTAGCTAGTATTTACTAGTTTGAAAATACAAAAGGAATTACTAATTATAACATATGGTTTTGCTCAATCTGTATCGAAAAACTTTGGATGGCGAATCGGTCTTTGTCGAGAAAATTTGGTTATAGCGTGATCAGTGGGATTAAAAAACAGGTGAACTAATGCTAAGATGGGCATAATCGATTACTATAGTCCTTGGCCATTGCCATATGGCAAGGACTAATAACCAATACATATTCTCATATTTCTCATGAAGATAATATAAATTGTTAACCCTTTTATAAATATTCAATCTCTATATTAAAATATATTTTTGTTATTCCTCTAAAATATTTTTGTCTAGAATTTATGTTCATTCTTTGACTTATTTCTCATTAAGATAATATAAATTAGTAACCATTTTATAAACACCATTTGTATATTTAAAATATATTTTCTATTTCTCTAAAATATTTCGGTCTAGAATTTATGCTCACTCTTTAACTTAGAATAAAAACATATTTGATTTAGTGTTTAAAGTTTAGGAGCAAACATAAGTCCGTGTATGTTAATGGCTTTCTAAGGAATTGTTAGAAGGGATCAACAATTCTCCTCTTTGAATGAGAGATGAGTTTGAGGGGAGCAATCAAATATCTTCTTTACAAGATACTTTTAAAGTTATTAAACAACATATTATACATTAGTATATGCATCCTCTTTTTAGGGCAGGGACCACCACTTTAATCGGATGGGGGAAATCAGTTTCCTTGAGATTTGCGGTATGCACTATCTATACCCCTTCATTAATAATAATAATAATAATAATATGATTAATATCAATAATAATATAACTATGGATAACAATATCCTCTTCAATAAGTATAATAATAGTATTATTACTAAGGATAGTATTACTTTATTACCCTCGCAAAATATGAATAATATTAGGCATTTCAATTTTAAGAATATTATTAACAACTCCATTAACTCGATTAATAATAGAAATAAGAATATGGCTAAAATTAGAAGTAAGAATATCATTCCTTCTTCTTCCATAATATTAATAACATTAACTCCCTTTCCAATAATAATAATAATCATCATCATCATCATCATCATCCTTCACCTTCGTATTTCAAGAATGTTATTAATCTTTCCAGCAAAAATTTTGATCCCTCGGTCTTCAGTCTCCTTAATAAAGGTCTCAATTTCGCCCTTGCCCCTAATAAGATTCCTACTGATGACATTATTTGTAACGTTGAATATGGTATCAAGGATCTTCCAGATAATGTCAAGGAAACTATTAGGCAAGATTGTGCGGTTGTTCTTAGGAAGGCCAAGCCTCCTAAGAAAAACCTTCGCAAGGTTGAGTTTCTTGCCCTTAAGTCCCTTAGAGACAATACTGACCTAGCCATCCTTAGAGTGGACAAAGGTGGAGCAGTTGTCAGTCTTGATAAATCTGACTACATCCACAAAATGGTAGATCATCTAGCCAATGGTCGGAGTTACATTAAACTTAAGAAAAATCCCATTAAGTTCGTTTCTAAGGAAGTAACAATCGCTATTAATTTGAATCCGTCTCTTAGCTCTTTTTCCCAGAAACTCATTGAGAGAAATCCCCTTATGCCTAGGATCTATGGCCTCCTAAAGATCCATAAATCTGGGGCTCTCTTAAGACCTATTTTCAACACAATAGGCAGACCTACCTATCTTCTTGCTAAATTCTTAGCCCAAAAGCTTAAACCTCTTGTTGGTTGCACTGATTCTTTCATTAAAGACCCGTCCTCCTTTATCCAAGAGTGGAAACGTATCAAATTGGAACCTGGATATTTGTTAGTCAGTTTCGACTTTGTATCCTTATACACCGAAATCCCCATCCAAGAGGCCATTGATATCATTAATCGCATCACCAACAAAGACACAGCTAAATTAGTTGGACTCTACCTCACCTCAACTTTCTTCAGTTTCCAAGGTGATTTCTATGAGTAGACTTGTGGTGTTGTGATGGGTTCCCCTCTTTCCCATATTGTCGCTAACTTGTTTATGGAGGATTTTGAGACTAAGGCCTTAGCCACAGCTCAATTTCACCCTAAAAAATGGAAGAGGTTTGTTGATGATACTTGTGTCATATGGCCTCATGGTCACGAGAAGCTGAATATGTTTCTTTCTCACCTTAATTATCTATCGGACTCCATCAAGTTCACCATGGAAGTTGAAATGGATGGATGTCTTCCATTTCTTGACATTCTCCTATCAAGGATGGATGATGGTTCCATCAGTCACCAAGTTTTCTGAAAAAATACTCACACGGAACAATATCTCCATGCCAATTATCATCATTTCCCGGCTCAGAAATTTGGGGTTCCCAGCACTCTTGTTACCTGTGCTGTAAGAATCTCCGATGATGGCCACCTCGAGCAAGAGAAATCTCATCTTTTCAAAGCTTTTAAAAATAATGGGTATAGTAGATCTATAAGCCTCAAGGCCTTTCAAAAGGGATGCAAAGAACCAAGAGTCAAACCTGCTCGTTCTAATCCTATCTCCAAGGTTCATCTACCGTATATCCAAGGAACCATGGATAGGATTGTCCATATCATTAGAAAGAGTAACATCTCCTCATCATTCAAGCCTCTCAACACTATTAAAAATTCTCTTAGGTCAGTAAAAGACCCTATTGACCCTAAGGACACAGAAGGGGTCTACCTTTTTCCCTGCTCCTGCAGTATTCCCTACAATGGAGAAACAGGTAGGTCTATTATATGAAGAATCAGTAAACATGCTGCTGATATTAGACACAATAGATCTTGCACATCAGCACTAGCCAAACATGCAGAGAAATCTAAACACCATGTCTGCATCGAGGATTCCAGGGTCATTGCTAGGGTTGATCACTTCCACAACAGGAAACTTAGGGATGCGATTGAGATCGAGAGGCATGCCAAAAATATGAATAGAGATGATGGTTGAAAATTGAGCAAGAGTTGGATTCTAGCTCTCTCTTCCTGATTCTTTCTCATTTCTGTTTTGTTTCATGTTTTGCCTAGCTCCATCATCTTTCCCCTTTCGCTCCTTTTTCATTTGCTTTTAATAATAATTGTTAAATACCACCCCCCCCCTTTGGTCTTCAGTCTCCTTAATAAAGGTCTCAATTTCGCCCTTTCCCCTAATAAGATTCCTACTGATGACATTATTTGTAACGTTGAATATGGTATCAAGGACCTTCCAGATAATGTCAAGCAAACTATTAGGAAAGATTGTGCGGTTGTTCTTAGGAAGGCCAAGCCTCCTAAGAAAAACCTTCGCAAGGTTGAGTTTCTTGCCCTTAAGTCCCTTAGAGACAATACTGACCTAGCCATCCTTAGAGCGGACAAAGGTGGAGCAGTTGTCATTCTTGATAAATCTGACTACATCCACAAAATGGTAGATCATCTAGCCAATGGTTGGAGTTACATTAAACTTAAGAAAAATTCCATTAAGTTCGTTTCTAAGGAAGTAACAATCGCTATTAATTCGAATCCGTCTCTTAGCTCTCTTTCCCAGAAACTCATTGAGAGCAATCCCCTTACACCTAGGATCTATGGCCTCCTGAAGATCCATAAATCTGGGGCTCTCTTAAGACATATTGTCAACACAATAGGTAGACCTACCTATCTTCTTGCTAAATTCTTAGCCCAAAAGCTTAAACCTCTTGTTGGTTGCACTAATTCTTTCATTAAAGATTCGGCCTCCTTTATCCAAGAGTAAAGTATCAAATTGGAACCTGTATATTTGTTAGTCAGTTTCGACTTTGTATCCTTATACACCAAAATCCCCATCCAAGAGGCCATTGATATCATTAATCGCATCATCGACAAAGACACAGCTAAATTAGTTGGACTCTACCTCACCTCAACTTTCTTTAGTTTCCAAGGTGATTTCTATGAGCAGACTTGTGGTGTTGTGATGGGTTCCCCTCTTTCCCATATCGTCGCTAACTTGTTTATGGAGGATTTTGAGACCAAGGCCTTAGCCACAGCTCAATTTCACCCTAAAAAATGGAAGAGGTTTGTTGATGATACTTGTGTCATATGGCCTCATGGTCGTGAGAAGTTGAATATGTTTCTTGCTCACCTTAATTCTCTATCGGACTCCATCAAGTTCACCATGGAAGTTGAAGTGGATGGATGTCTTCCATTTCTTGACATTCTCCTGTCAAGGATGGATGATGGTTCCATTTGTCACCAAGTTCTCCGAAAAAATTCTCACATGGAACAATATCTCCATGCCAATTATCATCATTTCCCAGCTCAGAAATTTGGGGTTCTCAGCACTCTTGCTACCCGTGCTGTAAGAATCTCCGATGATGGCCACCTCGAGCAAGAGAAATATCATCTTCTCAAAGCTTTTAAAAGTAATGGGTATAGCAGATCTCTAAGCCTCAAGGCCTTTCAAAAGGCATGCAAAGAACCAAGAGTCAAACCTGCTCGTTCTGATCCTATCTCCAAGGTTCATATACCGTATATCAAAGGAACCATGGATAGGATTGTCCATATCCTTAGAAAGAGTAATATTTCCTTGTCATTCAAGCCTCTCAACACTATTAAAAATTCTCTTAGGTCAGTAAAAGATCCTATTGACCCTAAGGACACGGAAGGGGTCTACCTTGTTCCCTGCTCCTGCGGTATTCCCTACAATGGAGACACGGGTAGGTCTATTATATGAAGAATCAGTAAACATGTTGCTGATATTAGACACAATTGATCTTGCACATCAGCGCTAGCCAAACATGCAGAGAAATCTAAACACCATGTCTGCATCGAGGATTCCAGGGTCATTGCTAGGGTTGATCACTTCCACAACAAGAAACTTAGGGATGCGATTGAGATCGAGAGGCATGCCAAAAATATGAATAGAGATGATGGTTGCAAATTGAGAAAGAGTTGGATTCTAGCTCTCTCTTCCTGATTCTTTCTCCTTTCTGTTTTGTTTCATGTTTTGCCTAGCTCCATCATCTTTCCCCTTTCGCTCGTTTTTCATTTTCTTTTAATAATAATTTTTAAACACCACCACACCCCCCTAGTCTTTAGCCTCCTTAATAAAGGTCTCAATTTCGTCCTTGCCCCTAATAAGATTCCTACTGATGACATTATTTGTAACATCGAATATGGTATCAAGGACCTTCCAGATAATGTCAAGGAAACTATTAGGCAAGATTGTGCGGTTGTTCTTAGGAAGGCCAAGCCTCCTAAGAAAAACCTTTGCAAGGTTGAGTTTCTTGCCCTTAAGTCCCTTAGAGATAATACTAACCTAGCCATCCTTAGAGCGGACAAAGGTGGAGCATTTTTCATTCTTGATAAATCTGACTACATCCACAAAATGGTAGATCATCTAGCCAATGGTGGGAGTTACATTAAACTTAAGAAAAATCCCATTAAGTTCGTTTCCAAGGAAGTAACAATCGCTATTAATTCGAATCCGTCTCTTAGCTCTCTTTACCAGAAAATCATTGAGAGAAATCCCCTTATGCCTAGGATCTATGGTGTCACGCCCCTACACCCGCAGTAGTCTTCCAACCGCTTGTAGCAAGGTGCGGCACCACCGATCGCTTTCTTTTCACCAATACTAACATTCGTGGACTGCGCCTACTTTCACATTAACATTACTTAGCTTGTGTTTCGCAACCAAGTAAACATACAATTATCCTTTATACTTAATGAAGCCCATACTCATTCATTATCATCATGCAATTATAACAAGAACAACAACAATTGCAACAAGTATAAAGGAGAGGGGAAACTCCCCGTAATGTGAGTCTGCCCGACAATATATTAAGAATATCAGTTTACAACATACAAGTGTGTCTTGCCAAACCAAGTCTCACACTTAGCCAAATATTACAAAGAGAGGCAACCCTTCCTTTTACAACCGTGTGCACCTCTTGCACGAAGGGCGGTGCTCACCCGAGCCACCTAGATACCCTTGCCAAGTCCTACACAATTCTGCACATCCACCGAACCCCGGGCACACCTTGCCCACACCTCGACCGGCTCAATACAACCTCCAAGTGCACCTCCAAGTAGTGTGCATGAGTCTGCTTGCGCGCCCGTGTCCGCCTGCGCGCCCATGTCCGCCCGCGCACCCTCGTGCAACTCGACCCGCCGTTGTCCGCACTTGCGCCCATCGTGCATGAGACTTCGCCGGCACCAGTCGCACCCACAACCAGAGGTCCTTACATCCTCCTCCACCTGAAATCATTGTCATCCTCGACAACATACCATCCCGGTAGCCATCCACCAAGATCATCATCATCCATGATGTCGACCTTTCTACACAAGGCAAACATCCCTGCAACATATGTAGAGTCTCATCTCCATCATATCTCGACTTAGTGACCAACTGCCACCAAGCTCACCATACCAAGGTATGCACCTCAACGGTATGCTCTCCATCAGATATCATCTCGATCCATGATCATCGACCCCTCTACCACAATCTCCACTGCAACATCTCGTGTCGACCTCATCATGTGTCCCCATGTGAACCTCTGCCATGATACTCCAGCACGATGCCAACATATCTCTGCACACTTCCGGACCCCATGTCTGAACTAGTTGGGTAGCTAATCCAACCATCATGCTCAATCCATGAGAGTGAACATCCTCATGCCATCATCAGTTGTTCCTCAAACATCTGCCACATCCTTGACTCATCAAGAATCTACCTCCATAATCCATGCTGAGGTCCATGGAAACTCCATCCATCTCATCTGCAACATGTCATGATGCTTGATGCCAAGCCATCCCTGCACCATCAGTCATACCTGCTCAAACATGTTTAAGGACTCACTGCCATGAGAAGCTAACAATGAGCCCCATCTTCTTCATCCATCTAAGAAGATGTAGAGGGAGTAGAGCCTGAAGGCTCTCCCTCACTAATCAATTCGATCCATCTATCAGGATCCTCAATCTCCATCCTTTGTATATAAGCAACCCGGTCTTCCCTCTAGACTTCCGGCCTTACATATACCTCATCATCATCATCATCATCTTCCACCAACTCTAGCCTTCTTGTCAAATCCAAGATGCTATCTGAAAGTGATCTAATGACCAATGACTGCTCCACAAGCTTTGTCTCAACAGTAGACAATCGCTTGTTCACCTTCTCCTTATCCTCCATTTGCATCACTCCCAATTTACAATCAGGCCTTGTCACACCAATGGTTGGAACACCAATGGGTACATCTTCCCTTCCATCATAAATGTAGAGCTTCTTCAAATGTGGAACGATCATAGCATCAAATTGTTTCATGAACTCCATCCCCAATACAGCCTCATAGTCATCAATCTGCACTATAGTGAAGTCCACCTTCCCGGTCCATTCACCAAGTGTAGTGTCCACCCTCTCAGCTATACCAAGAATCTCAGTAGGAGGAGAATTCACTGTCTTCATTTGTGCCTTTGTGGTACAAATTTCAGCCAAATTCTTCTCGTAGTATCTTCACCCATGAAGTTGTGAGAAGCCCCACTATCCACCATAGTGAGCACTTCAGCACCTCCAACCTTCATTCGAGCATACTCCAACTTGTTCCTTTCAGGATCCCTCCCAGAGGCCACCTCTGTAGTAGCAGAAGCACCAAGTATCTGCACCATCCCTACAGAAGCATCTTCATTCTTTCCATCAGACTCAACCTTCTTCTTGAAGGCTTTGAGTTGCCTTACCTCAAGAGCTAGGCAATCCCACTTCTTCTGATTCAATTTCTTTCTTATCTCTAGTTCCTTGAGTTCTGCTTCAAGCAAGTCCACTTCCTTCGCAAGTTGATAGGCTTCCTCCTTATTCCTGTCAGAAACCCCTTCCTTGACCAAGGCACGAAGATCATCTTTTGTTTCAAACAACCTTTTGCCACACTCTGCAAATCCTTGTCTTACTCCTTTTGACTCTTCAAGTAGAATTCCTTCAAATTCTTCGAAGGTTGCAAAACCCAATTTTCGCAAGATAGACATCTTTACCAAGTTACTTGCAACCTGAACCGACCCTTGTTCCACTTCATGTGAAATGGCTTCCTTCACCTGCAAGTACCTGTCACGAGCAACCCTGCTCAACAGCTTCACCCTTCAATACCCAGAATCAGCATCTCTGATACCACCTGTCATGCCCCTACACCTGCGGTAGTCTTCCAACCGCTTGTAGCAAGGTGCGGCACCATTGAACGCTTTCTTTTCACCAATACTAACATTCGTGGACTACACCTACTTTCACATTAACATTACTTAGCTTGTGTTTCACAACCAAGTAAACATACAATTATCTTTTATACTTAATGAAGCCCATACTCATTCATTATCATCATGCAATTATAACAAGAACAACAACAATTGCAACAAGTATAAAGGGGAGGGGCAACTCCCCGTAATGTGAGTCTACCCAAAAATATATTAAGAATATCAGTTTACAACATACAAGTGTGTCTTGCCAAACCAAGTCTCACACTTAGCCAAATATTACAAAGAGAGGCAACCTTGCCTTTTACAACCGTGTGCACCTCTTGCACGAAGGGCGGTGCTCACCCGAGCCACCTAGATACCCTTGCCAAGTCCTAAACAATTCTGCACATCCACCGAACCCCGGGCACACCTTGCCCACACCTTGACCAGCTCAAGACAACCTCCAAGTGCACCTCCAAGTAGTGCGCATGAGCTATGCGCAGCTCCACTTAAATCTGCGCACTTCTTGTTTTACCTCTCAAGCTATGCATAGAAGTGATGATAGAATTCGATACCAAATGAGCTCTCCTCATGTGTTATACATATGCTTCTTTGTGTGGGTTTACATGGGGTTGGCAGCCCCTTGGCCGACCCCCAAAGCCACCATGATACGCCCACAAGACTCCTTTACAAGTCGGCTTCCAAGCTCCTTTTAACCTCCATATAAAATGCTCAACACTTAGTCGCATTTCCAGAGTGTCGCATATCGTTTTTAGTATCGTCGCATAAAACTCGTGTAAACGTCGCATTGTCGTTCAGGGGCGCCCGCCGGTGTTTCTTGCTCACCTTAATTATCTATCGGACTCCACCAAGTTCACCATGGAAGTTGAAGTGGATGGATGTCTTCCATTTCTTGACATTCTCCTATCAAGGATGGATGATGGTTCCGTCTGTCACCAAGTTTTCTGAAAAAATACTCACATGGAACAATATCTCCATGCCAATTATCATCATTTCCCGACTCAAAAATTTGGGGTTCCCAGCACTCTTGCTACCTGTGCTGTAAGAATCTCCGATGATGGCCACCTCGAGCAAGAGAAATCCCATCTTCTCAAAGATTTTAAAAATAATGGGTATAGCAGATCTCTACGCCTCAAGGCCTTTCAAAAGGCATGCAAAGAACAAAGAGTCAAGCCTGCTCGTTCCAATCCTATCTCCAAGGTTCATCTACCGTATATCCAAGGAACAATGGATAGGATTGTCCATATCCTTAGAAAGAGTAATATCTCCTCGTCATTCAAGCCTCTCAACACCATTAAAAATTCTCTTAGGTCAGTAAAAGGCCCTATTGACCCTAAGGACACGGAAGGGGTCTACCTTGTTCCCTACTCCTGCGGTATTCCCTACAATGGAGAAACAGGTAGGTCTATTATATGAAGAATCAGTAAACATGCTGTTGATATTAGACACAATCGATCTTGCACATCAGCGCTAGCCAAACATGCAGAGAATTCTAAACACCATGCCTGCATTGAGGATTCCAGGGTCATTGCTAGGGTTGATCATTTCCACAACAGGAAAATTAGGGATGCGATTGAGATCGAGAGGCATGCCAAAAATATGAATAGAGATGATGGTTGCAAATTGAGCAAGAGTTGGATTCTAGCTCTCTCTTCCTTATTCTTTCTCCTCTCTATTTTGTTTCATGTTTTGCCTCGCTCCATCATCTTTCCCCTTTCGCTCCTTTTTCATTTGCTTTTAATAATAATTTTTAAACACCACCCCCCCCCCCTCGGTCTTCAGTCTCCTTAATAAAGGTCTCAATTTCGCCCTTGCCCCTAATAAGATTCCTACTGATGACATTATTTGTAACGTTGAATATGGTATCAAGGACCTTCTAGATAATGTCAAGGAAACTATTATGCAAGATTGTGTGGTTGTTCTTAGGAAGGCCAAGCCTCCAAAGAAAAACCTTTGCAAGGTTGAGTTTCTTGCCCTTAAGTCCCTTAGAGACAATACTGACCTAGCCATCCTTAGAGCGGACAAAGGTGGAGCAGTTGTCATTCTTGATAAATCTGACTACATCCACAAAATGGTAGATCATCTAGCCAATGGTGGGAGTTACATTAAACTTAAGAAAAATCCCTTTAAGTTCGTTTCTAAGGATTTAACAATCGCTATTAATTCGAATCCGTCTCTTAGCTCTCTTTCCCAGAAACTCATTGAGAGAAATCCCCTTACGCCTAGGATATATGGCCTCTTGAAGATCCATAAATCTGGTTCTCTCTTAAGATCTATTGTCAACACAATAGGCAGACCTACCTATCTTCTTGCTAAATTCTTAGCCCAAAAGCTTAAACCTCTTGTTGGTTGCACTGATTCTTTCATTAAAGACTCGGCCTCATTTATCCAAGAGTGGAAAAGTATCAAATTGGAACCTGGATTTTTGTTAGTCAGTTTCGACTTTGTATCCTTATACACCAAAATCCCCATCCAAGAGGCCATTGATATCATTAATCGCATCACCAACAAAGACACAGCTAAATTAGTTGGACTCTACCTCATGTCAATTTTCTTCAGTTTCCAAGGTGATTTTTATGAGCAGAATTGTGGTTGTGATGGGTTCCCCTCTTTCCCATATCGTCGCTAACTTGTTTATGGAGGATTTTGGGACTAAGGCCTTAGGCACAGCTCAATTTCACCCTAAAGAATGGAAGAGGTTTGTTGATGATACTTGTGTCATATGGACTCATGTTCGTGAGAAGCTGAATATGTTTCTTTCTGACCTTAATTATCTATCGGATTCCATGAAGTTCACCATGAAAGTTGAAGTGGATGGATGTCTTCCATTTCTTGACATTCTCCTGTCAAGGATGGATGATGGTTCCATTTGTCACCAAGTTTTCCGAAAAAATTCTCACATGGAACAATATCTCCATGCCAATTCTCATCATTTCCTGGCTCAGAAATTTGGGGTTCTCAGCACTCTTGCTACCCGTGCTCTAAGAATCTCTGATGATGGCCACCTCGAGCAAGAGAAATCTCATCTTCTCAAAGTTTTTAAAAATAATGGGTATAGCAGATCTCTAAGCCTCAAGGCCTTTCAAAAGGCATGCAAAGAACCAAGAGTCAAACCTGCTCATTCCGATCCTATCTCCAAGGTTCATCTACCGTATATCCAAGGAACCATGGATAGGATTGCCCATATCCTTAGAAAGAGTAATATCTCCTCGTCATTCAAGCCTCTCAACACCATTAAAAATTATCTTAGGTCAGTAAAAGACCCTATTGACCCTAAGGACACGGAAGGGGTCTACCTTGTTCGTTGCTCCTGCGGTATTCCCTACAATGGAGAAACAGGTAGGTCTATTATATGAAGAATCGGTAAACATGCTGCTGATATTAGACACAATTGATCTTGCACATCAGCGCTAGCCAAACATGTAGAGAAATCTAAACACCATGTCTACATCTAGGATTCCAGGGTCATTGCTAGGGTTGATAATTTCCATAACAGGAAACTTAGGGATGCGATTGAGATCGAGAGGCATGCAAAAAATATGAATAGAGATGATGGTTGAAAATTGAGCAAGAGTTGGATTCTAGCTCTCTCTTCCTGATTCTTTCTCCTTTCTGTTTTGTTTCATGTTTTGCCTAGCTACATCATCTTTCCCCTTTCGCTCCTTTTTCATTTGCTTTTAATAATAATTTTTAAACACCACCATGCCCCCCCACCCTTTTTGGCTTTCTCACTTTTATAAACCTTTGGGATCTAAAACTTTTATTTTTATTTATTTATTTTTATTATTATTATTTTATTTTTATTTTTATTTTTAAAATACCCCTAATATCATCAACCTTCTTTAATTATTAACCTAAAAGTCCCTCTTTACTTGATTTCTACTTGAAGGATTTTAATTAAATGAATATAAGTTGAATATATTACTAGGACCTCTTTTTAAGAGTAACAAACTATTATTGTTTTAACTTATTTTGAATTGATTTTTCCCAAGGACTAGTTTTCAACTATATGAAAACAAGTCAAACTAATGACTAATAATATCATATAAATTAATATATTAATAATAATATATTTTCCATGACAGCTATATTTTTAATTAATAATTTAATAATAATATATTTTCCATAACAACTATATTTTTAAATATCTACATAACACTATTTGTTAATAATATTTTTAACTAATTCACCGACTATATTTCAAGGACTTACCCTAGGCAATGATGCATCCATGCTATTTATTCCATTAGATTGATTGATTTCTCACCTTGTCCCGAGGATGAACCTCATTAGTTGGTTTGAAACATCGACCTAATCCTATCTATGTGATTAATTCGGAAGACTTATGTCTACATTATGGATCACAAAAGTCTTAGATCTAACAACATATTATACATTAGTATATGCATCCTATTCTTGGGCGGGGACCACCACTTTAATCGGATGGCAAAAATAAGTTTCCCTGATATTTGTGATATGCACGACCTATACCCCTTTACCTTAGTGGGAGGGGTACCCCCTATGCATGTGATCGATTCAATTATTGAGATCAATGGTCAAGGTCTAGGCATACCCCCTGTGACATCAATGGGAAGGAGTGCTCCTGTGTAAATAGTTGATCTTCCACATTTAATCTCGACCGTCAGATGTAATTGGACGCCGAGGGTACCATTAGGGTGTGGTATGTATATATATATATATATATATATATATATATATATATATATATATAGATAGATAGATAGATATAGATATATATACAATATAAACAAAAATCCCATTTTTCTAACAATTCAAGAGACATTGGATTACCAGTAGCCATCTCACTAGGGTAAGTGGGGTGTTGTTACAGGTGGCATCAAAGCATCCAGGTTCAACACTTGGACTGGATGGGCTCTATCATGAGAAGGTGAGGATAGAGTTACCCACAAGAGAACTTCACAATGATTTTTATAAAATTGACTAAACAATTATTTAGGTGTTAAAAGCTCGTTTAAACAACTTAACTACATGCCTAATTGGCATATTTACTCTTTGATTTACCTAAGTAGAAAAAAGCTAAACATGTGACATATTTCATTGTCATGAAAAAATTAATATTTTTTATTAACAATTAAATGCTATCGAATTATGCAAGCTCGTATATTTTAGTTAATGATTTACTCATAAACATGTGCTAATGTGGATTGTTTTATTGTAGATAGTTTGTTACAATAGCTCTGTAAGAGTAGGACCATGGGCATAATTTTGTTTTTTATTTACTAATGATCCACTAGTCATTGATATTTCTTGAATTATGATTGATGCATATGAAATATTGAGTATCATGGACATAAAAACATGGTTGTTTTTTCATCGTAGAGATCTCCATGGTAGCTCCATGAATGCAAGTTCATGGTGATGATTTCGTTTATTTATTTATCACGTAAAGTATCTAACAATGTGTATGATTGAAAACACATCACAAGAAACATGAGGAAAAGGAAAACATCAAAATGAGGACAGGAATTTGCATTTTATTTCATATCAATCACAACATGGAAGTGAAGAGGTTATGGAAAATGAAAAGAAAGATCATTTGACCAAGGGGGAGGGACTAACTCTCCAGATTGGATGAATACTTTGAGAAGCCTAATAATTGAAGTTAGAAGCTTCAAGGTAGATGATGAGAGACCGGTTAGAGCTCAAGAGAGACAAGCCAAGGTAAATGCATTCATTTTGCAAAGTTTGTCAAATTTATAGAGATAGAGACAACCAACGATGAGGGCTAGTCATAGATATAGGAGGAGCCCTTGAGACTAGCCCTTGAGAGTCAGAAGAGTAAACAAATGGAGTAGATGGTAGTAGGTCCAGGAATAGGAATAAGCAGGAAAGTGAGGATACTGTGTTGGGGGATGCACCTTTGAGCACCCCAAGAGGAAGAACACACACTTATGTGCATCACTCTAGCAGGCCACCTAGTTCTTCTACTAGGAGGAACCACCATCACTATCACTACCACCATTATCATTATTAGGGAGGAAAGGAAAATGATTACATGCCCTAGGAATTCAATAAATATAGTCCACCCACATTTGATGGGGATATGAAGAAATAAAAAGAGGAAAAATATTGGTTACTTGGCATGAAGAGTTTTTTTAGAATTCATGATTATTCTGAAAATCTAAAATCTAAGATCGCCACTTAGAACTTGAAGGGAAAAGAGAAGATATGGTGGGAATATTTGAAAAATGTTAGAGGCATTGTTGATAAGGAACTAACTTGGAACGAGATTGAAAATCTCTTTAGAGATCAATATTTTTTTTGAGTGCTATTATGATGTCAAGGAAAAATATTTCTATGAACTCAAGATGGAGAAAATAACAAATGATGAGTATTTCACTAATTCTTGGAACTATTGGGGTATGTGCCATATATTAGGGATGAGAAGGAAAAAATACAGAGAAAGACATTCAGGGACAAAATTGAATTGTTGGAACCCCATACTTTGAAGGATGCCATTAAGAAGATGAAACACTATTATGAACATGCAAAACATAGACTAGAAATTAAGAGTGACTGGAAGGCAAGGAATAGAATTGGAAATAAGAAGAATTGGCCTAAGAAAATTTCTGAAAAGAGGGAAGTTAAGAATTCAACCCATACAAATCAATTTTAGCATAAAGATAATATTGCTTCTATGGGAAATGCACAACATCTAGTATCAAAACAACACAATTTTGAAGGCAGAGATCAATTAAAGTGTTGGACATGTGGAGAAAATCACAAAAAAGGAGACTGTCCACACTAGTGAAATGTTGGAACGAATAATTACAATCTCCAGGAGGCTCGCAGAGTGGGTGACGTAACTCATAGTTTTCCCATAGTTTATGCACCAATGGATAATTTCCAAGAATATCACCAGGCATCCATGCATCCATTATTAATATGGAAGGTAATCTATGTAATCAAATTGTTTCTATTCTAATTAATCCATGTTCTAACTACAACTATGTCAGCCCAAAGCTTGTTGAAAATTGTAATTTGGCTAAGGAAGTGCATGTAGAACCATGGTTGGTTCAATTGGAAACCATAAAAAAAAGAAAGGTTATTCATTGGGTGAGATCATGTGCATTTGAGCTTAGTGGCATGCCCACAAAAACACATTTGAATTTATTGCCATTAGGTACATACAACATACTGTTGGATATGGATTGGTTGTATTTACACAGGACCAAAGTGGATTGTTTTAAAAGAGGATATTTAATGCTTAAATGAATGCACGAAAATCACAACAACAGAAAGGGATGCATGTTGTTCGCAGTGCAAGTCTCTAGTGATAATAAGGCTAGTAGTGATACTGAGAATGAGGAAAGTTAATTGCTAGAAAGGTTCTTGGTTTTGGAATAGAATCTAGATGTGTTTGTAGTGGAGGTTCATGGATTACCTCCGCATAGAGCGGTATATTTTTCTATTGATTTGGTACCTGGAGAAACACTAGCATCTAAGACACCATAATAGATGAGTAGCTTAAGTTGGTTGAGCTAAACTTGTAGCTAAAGGAGATTCTAGACAAGGAATACATAAGGCCAAGTGTATCACCGCGGGGAGCTCTAGTACTCTTTGTAAAGTAGAAGGACGGGACCCTTCGATTATTCATTGATTATAAGAAATTATATAAGGTGACCATAAAGAATAGGTACCCATTTCCATGAATTGATGATCTCTTTGATAAGCTGAGGGTAGCAAAAATCTTCTCCAAGATTGATTTGATGTCACGATACCATCAAGTAAGGATTAAGGAGGACGACATGCATAAGGCTACTTCTTAGGCAATATATGGACACTATGAGTTTGTAATGGCAACCTTTGGGCTTACTAATGCCCCTGCCACTTTCATGTGCTTAATGAATAGTGTGTTGCATCTTTATTTGGAAAAATTTGTCATTGTGTTTGTCAATGAAATATTAGTGTACTAAAATACTGAGGAAGAGAATGAAGAGAATCTAGCTATAGTACTACAATTGTTGATGGAACACAACCTCTAGGCTAGGCTCAACAAGTGTGATTTCTTTCAATCACAAGTACATTATATGGGGCATATTGTCTCCAAAGAAGGAATATTAGTTGATACAAAGAAGATCAAGGCCATAATGGAGTGGCCAACACCGAAGAATGTGAGTGAGATTAGATCATTCGTGGGATTACCATGTTATTATAGGAGGTTTGTTAGAAACTTCTCCAAGATAGGTCATCCTATCACCTCATTACAAAGGAAAGAAAATAAATTTGAATGTATAGTTGAGTGTGTAGCAAGCTTTGAGAAATTGAAACAATTGCTCAAAAATGCAATAATATTGAGGATTGAAAATCCAGACAAGGATTTTTGGTGTGCACAGATGCCTACAAGAAAGGGCTCAATGGAGTCTTCACGCAGGAAGGGCTGGTAGTATGTTATGAGTTAGGGAAATTAAATGAGCATGAGGAAAGTTACATGACTTGTGACCTAGAGTTGTCTATCAGTATTCATACATTGAATATGTGGAGGCATCACTCCCTTGGAAGGAAATTTACATTTATGACAGACCATAATGGGCTCAAGTATTTATTTGAGCAACCCAAGTTGAACCCAAGACAAGCTAGATGGTTAGCCATACTTAGTGAGTTTGAATTTGAGATCAAGTACATTAAAGGCAAGGGGAATAGGGTTTCTGATGCACTTAGTAAGAGGATTTGAATGAATCATTTGGCATCCATAAGCTCTTACAAAACAGACCTAGTAGAAAGGGTCAAGGCCATAAAACAATATGATGAAAAATATTAGAAAATAAGAGAGAAGCTACAACAAAATGGTGGGAATGAGGAACATCACCTCACTGATGAAAACCTAATTAGTTTCATGAATATAATTTATGTGCCAAACAAGGATGAATTGAAGAGACTCATAATGAGAGAGTTCCATGTCAAGCCATATTAAATCCACCCAAGGTACCAAAAGACTCTCACAACCATTAAAAAGTTATACTATTATCCAAATTTGAAGAAATAAGTGACTGGTTTTGTGGCTAAATCCATAGAGTACGAGTAGGTGAATGTTGAATGAAAGCATCCAACAGGGCTATTACAACCCATTCTCATTTCAGAATGGAAGTGAGAGGTAATATCTATGGATTTCATTACAAGTTTTCCTAGAACCTCCAGGAAGGATGATGCAATTATGGTGGTGATTTATAGGTTGGGAAAGGTGGATCATTTTGTAGCAATCAAGTCCACCAACTCAGCTAGTGAGGTGGGACAAATATTCATAAAAGATATTGTGATACTGCATGGAGATACCAAGAAAATTATTTTAGACAGATATCTAAAGTTCACTTCAAGATTTTGGAAGGATCTATTTGTAGGTTTGGGGACATAGTTGGAATTCATTGCAACCTATCATCCACAAATGGATGAAAAAATAGATAGGAAAAATATAATCAAATTAGATATGTTTAGGATATATTTAATACATCATCCCAAGAAGTGGGAGGAGTATCTTACACTTGTAGATTTTGAATACAATAATGGATACTAGTAATCCATAAATATGAGTCCATTTGAGGAATTGTATGGGAGGAGTTCGAATACTCATGTCAGATGGAGAGATCTAGTGAACAAAATGCATATTGGGCCTAATCTGTTGGAAATGGAGTAGCAAATTTAGGTCATCAAGAAGAATCTGAAGGTAGTACAGGATAGGAAAAAACGCTATGTAGATCATCATAGGGTACATAAAGAGTTCCAAGTAGGGAAACATGTTTACTTGAGAATCAAACCCAAGAAGAGTTCCTTGAAGATTGGGTCATGTGCCAAGTCGGAACCATGCTATTATGGTCCTTTTGACATCCTCGAAAGGATTGGACCAGCGGCCGATAGGATGGATTTACCTCCTTTAGTTAAATTTCACGATTTTTTTCCATGTTTCCTTGCTTAAAAGATAAGGATTCTAATCATGTGATTGATTGGTCTGTGCTATAGGTGGAACCCGAAGGAGAGTTCTAGATAGAGACATTTTGCACTCTAGACTAGAGGAGTCTCATGCCCCAGAATCAAGCCATAGACCAAGTCAAAGTGTAGTGGAAGCACATTGGGCCCGAGGAAGCCACTTGGGAAATGGATGATACCATGATGTCTATTTATCCATTTTCGTTTGTTGGTTGTAGAAAATGTATATATAATTGTAAATAATGTATAGAGTTGTACATATAAAGGCTCACAAAATAGTATAACTATATATTTTTATTTTGCAACTGAGGAGGTTGCTTGCTTAGGATGTACAAGTTTTTCTTGTTGTAGGAAATCTAAATTGGTTATGACAACCATTAAAGTCTACTTGGTGAATTTTAATGGACTTGATTTTTAAATTAATTGGCCTGCAAGAGAAGTACACAGGCCCATGTTACCTTGGAAAACATTACAAGGCAAGAAGGAAAAGTAATTTATGAATCTTGGAGGTTGTACGAACAACTAAAAAAAAAGAGGGATACATTGGATCATGATTGAGGGAAGAGAGTACTAGAGCAGGAGGAATAGAAAAGGAGACTTGTAGGAAGAAAAGAAAGAGAGTGATACTAGTCTAGTTGGAAAGGCTGCCAGAAACAAGATATCTCCTAGGTGAGGAAAAATGCCCTCTCGATTCCCTGTATATCCAGAGGGTGGAGATGGTATTTCTCTTGATTCCCTTGATGGCTAGGGTGGAGGGTTTTTCCTTGGATTCCAGAGAGGAGGATCTCTAGAGCCTTTCTTGTTATTTGGTATTATAGTGGACTCTAGATCTCCCAAGCTGGGTGGTACCACTGTGTATTATTTGAAGGGCGGAGACTAGATCATTTGGACTCCCTTGACATCCTTGGGTGGAGGTAGGAAGCCTTTGGATTCCCTATGTATTTTGTCTAGCTACTATTGAATATCTGGACGGTGGGGGATGCTAGCCTCTAGGTTACCTATGCATTTTGGTAACATCTGAGTAGCTGTTGGGTAGAGGAAGGAAGACCTATGGAGTCCTTGTTTCAGCTAGAAATTGATGTTTCATTCCCTTAAGCAAAACCCCTTAGTTTATGGAATCTAGCTTAGGGGTGACAACTATAAGTGAGGACTGGATGCAATTGTCTATGGTTGGGTGGAGAGTCCTTTTCCCAAATTGAAATTCCCATATTTTTTTCTCTTAATCCAAGATTATTTCTCGTACATGCATTATGTTCTATTGAAATTATTTGTATATGTATGGCCCGTTAAATGAAATTTGAATTTATTTTCTTGAACTATGCATGGTTTGTAATGTTAAATTAAAAGAATGAGGTTTTGTTTATTTGGTCCTTATGACTAAAATTTGCTTTAATGCCCTGTAGGTGGGAAGACATACATTAGTATTAGTGTTGTAGGCACTAACTTGTCATAACTATAAAGTCAGTGTGAGTAAGAACCGAGGAGGGAATTTCCACCTTTGTTGGTTAAATAACTCTTCACTTAAGTGTTAAGTTGAAGTAATGCAACCTTGTGCACAATGGTCTGAAGAGGAGATCACATTTTAACTATGAAAACCAATCCTTCTAAAATCATGCTCTACTAAAGAGTGTGTGTGTGTTTACACACACAAACACACACACACACACGTGTGTGCACACACACACACACAGAGACACCCACACACACACATACACACATGCGTGTGTGCGTGCACACACATAGAGACACCCACACACACACGCACACACAAGCAAACACACACACACACACACACACACACACACACACACACACACACACACACACACACACACACACACACACACACACACACACCTCTCCATCACAGTTCTTTCACCCTAATGACACTTCAAGCATGTGCCCCTTGAGGCTTCTAGGAATGAACAATTGAGACATGTTATCCCAGTCCCCACCTCTATATATATATATATGTGTGTGTGCGTGTGTGTGTGTGTGTGTATTACAGAGACGGGGATGGGGATAACATGTCCCCATGGTTTATCCCCACAAGCCTGAAGGGGCACATGTTCAAAATGTTGGTGGGGTGATAGGATCAGGATGGAATGCCCTAGAGATAAAGTGGAGTGGGCAAGGAGGATCGCCAGGGTGACGGGACTGGGATGGCGTGTCCTAGAGGTACAAAGGGGAGAAAATGTGGAAAGTGTCAGGATGATGTGGTAGTTGGAGATATGGGGCCCATATTGTCATTATGCACCCGTTAACAAATGCCATAGGTGATTTCAGGAAATCAAAAACTGCCTTGTGACACCTCCCACAACGGTTTCAGAAGAGGTGCAGGAGGGGTGTCACAATTAATCCTCGCCATAGATTTGGCAATGACCATGTTCTAACAACCCACTTTGCACCACCCCCTACCTCATTAAAATTTGGTCTTATTATCTTGGCACAATCCATTATTCTTGAACACAGAGTAATGTGGGCCATTGATTTGATGGTGGAGATGATAGAAAGTGGGATGTGATGTCGGAAAGAGACCATCTCTTTGATTGACAAAAAATATTAACTAACCTGCGATCTATGTCATGTGCAGCCCCTACCCCTATGATGTCAGCAAGATGAGTACCCCCTTGTGCATACCGTCAATCCAATTCTTGAGATCGACGGTCAAGATGTTGGTAGAACCCCCCCCCCCCCCCACCCAACCGCCCTCCACCCTGTGACATCAGTGGGGAGAAGTGCCCCTGCACAAACCATCAATCTACCATGTTTAATATTAACCATCAAATGTAGTTGGGCATCAGTGGGTACCACAAGGGTGTATTGGCAAGGTGTGGTTTATATATATAAAGGAGAAAAAGAAGAATCCCATTTTTCTAATAGTACAAGACAAATTGGATTAGCAGTATCCATCCCACTAAGGTAAGTGGGGTGTTGTTATGATAATTGTAGGAATGTGGGAACTATTCTAAAAATAATAAGGAAGCCAAATATCAACCTCTTTATTGGTGGAATTGTATAGTATCTACCACAAGTATAGGGCATCAGGAATATAGGGTCTGGAGAGTGTTTAATTCTTTGCTAGAGAAGAACAAAACAACAATAAAAGGATATCCAATCATCCAATGATGTGAAGGAATAATCATTAGAGACATTTTGAGGTCTTAAATTGGCCTCATAAGGAATATTATAGAATGATAGTGGAAATAATAAAATAAGATTAGATTCTCTCGTCAAGTTTTGGAGGGAAAAATAAAAAAACTACTTTTTCAAGTCATATTTCCAACTTATCTCCTTGTGATTTTACTCAAATTTTGAGCGGGAGCACTCATTGGATGCAAAATTATGCAAAATTTATTTTTTCATCCAAGGAGTACCCATGTTTCATACTTTTGATGGACCCTACTACAAGAAAAATGTTAAATACATGAAAATACATGATTGCAATCACATTTTTTCATTTATTTAACATTTTTTGTGTAGTAGGGTCCATAGAAAGTATACAACATCGGTAATGCTTGGATGAAAAATTAAATTCTACATCTAACGAGTGCTCCCGCTCGAAATTTGAGTAAAATCACAAGGAGATAAGTAGAAAATAGGAGTTGAAAAGTAGTTTTTTTTTTAACCTTTTTACTCCAAAAATGGTGAATCATCCCCCATGGTTGACATCATTATATTGAATTCTATTGGTTCTTATAAAGTTGTTTTTTGTTGTACATTTTTTTTATGCCCATTTTTTACCTCAAAATTTCTCTAATGCACCTCAGAGTCATATGATAAACTATGATATTGATCGAGGAAGAGGGTTAATAATTCAAACATGTTGAAACTAAACATTTCGAAATAACATGTGATGCAAAGTAAATGTGAAAGATCAGTAAAAATTGAAATGGATACCAAATAGAGTTAAAATCATCTGATAATGAGATGACATAAAGCAACTAACTATCTATGAAATGATGTGCCTAAAAAATAAATTTTAATTTCTACATAACAAAGTGGAGGTCTTCCACTAATGAATTGGCATAAAGCACTAATTGTAATGAAATTATATGCTTGAGAATTATGACATCAAACTAAGACTACTTGCAACAAATATTACATAACAACAAACACTAATAAAATTAACTAAAGAAAAATATATAAACTAAAGATAACAATACACAAATGTCCCTTGTATAGCACAAATTGGACCCTCCTCAAGGACTCTACAAGGAACTTAGATAAAACATTATAAGTAGGAAATATGAAAACACAAGTTTTGCATTAGGAGCCTAATTCTTGAAAATTAATGTTGCTTGACAAGTTTTAATAAACTAGAATCACATATAGTTCTTAAATTACTTATATGAAAATTACTCATCAATCATCCCATTAATTTAGTCATTGGTTAAACAAATTTTTTCTTTAGGATATCTAGAATCAGGGATATTTGTTTCAGGAGTCAAATCCTCTCATCATTTATCTTCCCCATCAACAAATTAAGAAAATATATTGATTTATTGAGTTTCTTGAGACACTAATACTTATCACGCTTTGGAGAATGAAGAGGAAACATAATTCCCCCTTTTGTCTCAAGTAGGTTGATGAAGGATTTCCTTGGAATTTGTCCTATTTGAAAAATAGTTTAGTAAACCTTCATGGATGCATAATTTTAGTAAAATCACAACTTAGACTAAGATATACCACACACTTAAATTATTCAGTCTTCTCATAATAGTCAAGTACAAAATCCCAAGATATTTATATTAATCATATTCAAAATAGGTCTTTTATTGTATAATAAAGGGCCATCAAATCCACAAAATTATCCTCAAAGTCCTATAATTAGCATATTCATCACATTCTTCTATAGAATAGCTCATATAAGGACATATTCCACAATAACAATATTAGTGGATATGTCAATTTTCATACTCTTGTAAATGTTTTCCATTTTAATTTCTTCATATAATTCAAGTGTAGGTCTTAAGATTTGATACCAATTCAACTCTATAGGTGGAACTAAACTTATATTTGGAATCACTAATTAATCTAGTTTTATAAGAAATTATTATCAATGATGTATGTCCTCCAAAGGACTTTGTGTATTTATCATTGCTCCAAAAATAACCTCAACAAAAGGAAACAACATTTAAAAGGAGTCATTATGGAAAAGGTGAACTAATTATAATTCTTTCTATGTCGAAGATCCTAATTAGGTCCTAGATAGTCCTTTCGATAATTTGATACCTGGTGTCTTTCACTTGAAAAAATGGAATGAATAAACTTATATATATCATTCCTAACTCTAAATTGGAAGTTTCTAGCATGATTCCCTTGACCTCCCCAAAATAAGATAATCAAAATGGAATTGAGTGAAATGGCACAAAGTTTTATTTAGAGTATAAATATTGGAGATAAATAGAGGATTCACTAGTTACCAATGATGTCACAAATGATAGGCATAGGAATAAAAAATTACCCATAAAAATAGGATTTTTTAAACATTCCAACACCCATGCTCTCAAACAAGGTAGTAGAACCATCTAAAAATTAATGTTTGTCCTAGTTTTGGTGCTAGCCTTGGGAAAATACTACAACAACTAACTGATAGTCACAATCTTCCTAGTGACAAAACTTGACTAACCAAAAGATAAAATACAAGATTTCATTCATCTCAAACATCCAACTATGTCCCAAAAAAAATATTATAATTAGTAAGATCACTGACTAATTATACTTCTATTGAGATTAGAACTCGAGTAATAATTTAGGTATGCTTCTATGTAGCTTGAAATACCTACCATATATTTCAATAAGATATCCAAGGGGATGATCTCAAGAGAAACCCAAGTCTCTAGACTAAAAGTGACATAATGTATATGGAGGTTCCTTCACTAGTAATACATCCAAAGATCTTTGTGCCACAATAAATGTTTCAATTTAATAGGAAACATGATGAGGGGTCCTAGAAACTACCTAGTCTAGGTTAAAGATAATAAGTTTGGTGTCGAAGGATTAATATTTCCAATAACATTTGAATATTACTTTTACTATGGTGAGTGGATCTAAAGTAACTCTAAACTAGACATTGGACATGGGGTATGGGATAAATATTCCACAATAATGCAATTCTTAGTAGCTCAGACATGTAGATTACACATAGTTTTATGAAATACAACCTTGGGAGGGAATGAAATTTCTTCCATTGATTTATTTTGGGTTTGTAGATGTCCATTTGGTTGTGACATTGAAACTTCCTTCTCATCTAATCCAAGATCAAAAACATCATAATTATGAGCCCACGTCTAGATGTTGATGTCCTAATTACACATGTAGATTTGTGAGATATTTTTCGGTGAAAATCACATGGAATACCATTTGTCGACACGTTTCGAACCAACTAGTGTGGTTCATTGTCAGGACAAGCTTGTCCTGACGATGAACCACACTAGTTGGTTCGAAATGCGTCGACAAATGGTATTCCATGTGATTTTCACCGAAAAATCTCTCACAAACTTGATATGGATCACAGAAGCCTGAACTCTATAATACACATGTAGATATTACAAGTTCCATGGTTCTTCCACTTGAAGACATGTGCCCTAATTGCCACCCTTATGATGGTGTAGGGTTATTTACAACTAGTGATTCTACTAAAGAGAAAAAAAGTTTTGTAATATTGTTGGTGGTTGTTGTTGTTGAGAAGCACGTTGAGATAATAATTTTTGTACTTCATCCAAATATGGGACATTCATTGGTCAAATGATCATATGTCCATAAATTGTAGAGGAGCTTCAGTTTATTTTTTGTTGTTCTTCCCCCTAATATTGTTTTTAATATATTTTTCTGTTGTTTGAACCCCTTTTCCCTGGTTATTTATATCATTTTAAGTTTCTTTTCATGCTATTGGATGATTGTTAAATGCTTTTTGGTCTCATAGGCTAAATTACATAGATATCTGATATCTAGGAAATATATTGGGTAGATTGAGCATATGATGCAATAGCGAGGGTGTTAATATACATGGAAATTAGTTTGGATTTCTTCATAACCTAATTTTCCACCGCATTTTGAAAAGATTGTATCTCATCATTAGAATAGGACCCTGAAATTGTCTTATCAATGTCTAAGGCAGGTGTACTTGGTAAATTTTATAATGCATCCTAAACTGGGAATAAAATAGGTTTAATTATTGGGCCTTTAGGATCAGTTACTCTTTAATGATAGCCCCTAAGATGGAAACATTCTTATAAATGAACCATTCCATTAGAATTTAGATTGTTGTATCTACTTTAATCAATGAAAATCATCTTTTCTGACATGTATTTGATCTAATATATGATGAAGGTGGTTTGTTAGAAGGATGTAAAGATCTCATTCACGGTCTTATGAATGTGTAGATAATTGAAATTGCATTAAAAAATAAAATTCCAAATATGAAAAAGAATTAAGAGATGTCCTAAAAAACTCATGGGACCACTTCACAATGATCATTGTCAAGGTCCATTGGTGATCCAAAATATTTGATTTACTGGCATTATCCAAGATCTTTTCTTCAGCTGATGTTAGTAGAATTGCATAAAATAGAATGTAAAAACCATATGTGAAAATAGTTAAAGAAGAAGCAACATAAAGAAGACCATACAAACAATGCACACAAAATTTTGATAATGGATATTGTCTATAGTGGACTATGTCTTTGGGCCATGCTTCAATAATGGGGGGGCTTCTTCATTCATATTATAAAAAATAAAGGAAAATACATGGTAAAATACATCAGTATATCTCCAATACTGGGAGTGGCTTGAAATTTGACTACTCAACAGAAAACAATCACAACATCAGCTAGGTTGTCTCGTCTCTTGAGACTTTTGACTATAAACATGACCCACTTCTAAAAGACACATTGCTATCTCAAACTGCATGCCCAACAATTAATGAAGAAGGTAGGTTTCTGCCATGATCCCTAAAATCCACTGCAAAGATGCAAAAACTGACTATACCATTATGATCCTTATGAAATTTTGGTTATAATGAGTATAAAGTTGACCCTATTCTAGCATTATCAATTCTAGCTCCACATGAAATCTTCAAGATTCCTCATAGATTTTGCTAAGAATATTCTCTAAATATCCCCTTAGAATATTCCTCCTAGAACTATGTCATCATGGTTCCACCATGCGAGGTTCCATGCTCTGGGTTCTATTGTGGTTTCCACTCTGCTCTGTTATGGCCTCCTCTTCGTGGCCCCTTTGTTGGTCACTTGAATGGAATTATTGATTTTTTATATGAAGGGGTTGACGGGCATATACAAAAATTGTCCATTGGTCGGTTGGTTAGTTGGAAGTAAATATGGTGTTGTGATCCCTTGGGTCATGGGTTTGAATCACACCAATAGAACCATTTTTCATTTAATATAAAACATTTGTGGTTACAACAACCACCCCTTGCCAAATTTGTTAACTTGTGACTAGGATTGTTGTCATTAAGCGTTATTTATCCGTTGAATTTTAAACCCACCATACCTTTTAGTATATTCATTCATTATATTTAAAACCACATGTCATTGGATGGTTGTATAGCCACATTTTTTTGTTTGTTTTATATATATTAAATGTTTTTCATATAACTCATGGGCCAACAAATGTTTTGTTAAATGGGTAGGATTTTATAACCATATGATTATAACTATATTTTAACAAAAAAATTATATGGTTATATTAATAACTATATTTTAATAGTTATGAATTTTCTTTTATATAACCATATTTTATATTTTTAAACGGTTTTCTTTCATATGATTAATTTAATATTATTATTATTATTATTCTTATCTTTTGTGGGCCCAAGGAACCAATAATCTAGTGACAAGTGTTATTGGCTAGTAGGCTTCTAGGTGGATGCCATGCAAGAAGTGGGTCCCACATGGCACATTGTGGGTGCCTCTTTTCCTGCTTGTCCTGTCAACTTCAAACTACGATAAGTTGGTCATACAAATTTTCATTGAAGAGTCGTTTGTTCCATTGGAATCCTAGAGACAAGATATTCAAGTTGACGTTGGTTTCATTGAAATTCAAACACACTGGTTTTTGAGGTTCTCCAAACCAACCTAGATCATTCCTCCCCACTGAACAAATTTTAGTCCTACAAAAGTATAAACAATATTTCAATCATGACCTACATAGAAAATGTATCTAAATGGCTACACTTTCGTCTCCTTCACCTTTGTACTTTAGAGCTTGAAGTGATGAAACCAACACCTCTATCCATATTCAAATCTGTAGCTTTAAATACATGTCTAACTTGCAAGAACAAAAAAAACCATACTTTCCATGAGTTTATAACACACTCATGGTCAAGTTTATATCAGAAACCATACCCCATTCTATCCAACTAGAGGCTAAAATATCACTATGTTGCATGTACAAGTAATGTTATACATCCATCACTTTTACAAACATTTTCAAAAAATGTGATTTACAATGGTGGCCATACCAAACTACTTAAAAAGGCTTCCAACTCTGGATGGAGCTTCTTGGGATGCAACTCTGGATGGAGTTCCTAATAGGTAGCTCTTTGGGGTCATTTTTTGTTGCTATGGTTGGAATGGTTCTTCTTCCTCTATACCTTCTTGACCTTCTTTCTCCCTTGATGTGGAGAGGGATCCTTATGTTGTGACTCCTTCCTAGTCAACATAACCTTCCTAGAATTATTGTCTCTGGTGCAAGTCTCAGAAGGAGATTGTACCTTAGATATTTATTTGAATGTTCACCTCCTTTTAGATATGGTCAACAATCATGATCACCGGAATGGTGTGATGTGATTTTCACTGTCTCGGACTTGTCACTTTAATACTCTCTTGTCTCTTTCTTTTCTGACATGGCCAAATCCTGCATATTCTGGTGATTCCACCACTTGGATGAGATTCATAATTCCTTGGCCATTAAACCCTATTCCATTATCTTCATATCCCATCATCTTCATTAACCTCAAACCAATACCTATAGTGTGCCTTTCAAAAGCACCAAAATCATTATTTATAATGAGAAGATGAAACTGAAGAATCAATATTTACCTCAGTTGATTATGAAGCAGGTGATGACGGATTTGATAAGCTTTCACTGCAATTCAACTTTTCCTACGCCTCTTTTGTGGCTCGTAATTGAAGCTAAAATATCTGATTCTCCTCTTTCGCTTCTTGTAGTAGTCTCCTCAACTCCAACTTCTCTACTTGAATGCTTTAGTTGATCTCCTCATTCGAATGATGAGAAGAAGATGAAGAAGAAGAATGTTCACTTGAATATGGAGATTGATGTTCTCCTTCATTTACAAAAGCATCGTCTTTTTCTATCTCTTCTTTTTTTCCTTATTTTCCAATATTTTCTCATGGTATGCAAACAATATATCTACCATGTTTTCCATCCTCTAGAAGGCTTTATGGAAAGATTTTTCCTTCTCCATTTTCATTCTTCGTATTTCATGTCCAATCTTTGGTTATCATTCACACTCACACTTCACATTAGCAAGAAGAGCACTCTGATAACAAACCTGGTCAGGAACCTATGATTGACCAAAATTATCCAATATCTCTTCTTTGGTTGATGTTAGCAGAACTGCATGAAAGATCATGTAGAAACCATATGTACAAATACTTAAACAATAAGTAATATAAAGGATACCATAAAGACAATGCATACAAAATGTAACCACCCTCCTCCCACATTTATCCAAGATAATTGATCCACCGGGAAAACATGTGATGAAGAGTTATGATATGATTCAACTCCCCATGTACATTTAAGGAAGTGGAATCAAAATGACAAGACCAATATGAACTTCCTCAAAAGCTACAGAACCTTCAAGAGCCAACCAACTCCTTTAGGTGCCCAACCCTTGAGAGAAATTTATTTTTCACTATCCTAGAGCTGCAGGTGCTCCCATGGCAAGGCATGCATGCAACTAGGACCCTCCAATCACTCCCATAGCAAGGCATCCATGTGACTATGGCCTTTTTTAGGCAGTTCAGTGCTAACAACCCTGGATTATGTGTCACCTTTTGAGGGCTAGGACTCAAGCCACCGCCCAAAACTTCATCTTCCAGAAACGATAAATAACATTGAAACAAGGTTAATAATGTAAACACTTTAACAAGGAGTTTATCTGGTCCATACTAGCCATGACAGAAATTTCGTCAAACATATTATAAACATGAAATTTATGGGTCATAACAATAGATTTAAAAATAGGGATTTCATACTTATCTAATAATAGACAAATATTACTGATACCTCGTCACAATAGTTTTATTTTTATCTATTAGTTAATTCATTCATTAACATTTCATATACTAACCAAAACATGATGAGAGCCATACGTCACAACTATCATAAAACATCCTTATAACCAACAAATAACCAGAGATATTTCAATGAGGAAACAACCATTAAAGCCACATAATGGCAAGAATATTTACTCATGAAATACCAAAGTAAAAGGAGCTTTTATTAACATATACAAATCCAACCAAGTCAACAACTTCCATGTACAACCTGACCATAGAATCGGCTGAACCAAATCTCTCTTTCAGCCAATCACCCCCATGCCATATTCCAAGCATGAATGTGGGATCTCATGAAAGAAATCGAATGAAAGCAAACTAGGGCTTCCAGAGGCCAAACCACCTCAACCCTAAACTAGTGATTCCACCTCTTGGTCAGACATCACTAACCATTACCATATTGGTCTCTACCCAAGATATCTAGGGCTCCAAAGTGTTTGTTCCAACCAAGGCTTCCAGGACTAGTAATTCAACCCACAACTGTTGTCAAGCTCTAGAGAATTTGTCCAACGAAGGATTCCATGACTAGTATCTCACCCACCAAGGGCTCTAGAGAATTTTTCCAACCAAGGCATCTTAGACTAGTATCTCAACCCAAGTTTTTATAGGACTTCTAGAGCGTTTGTCCAAACAAGGCTCCAACAACTAGTAACTCAACCCACAACCATAAGGAACATGAGGACTATTAGTGTCAGTTTTTTTTGCCTGCCACCAGTGATCAAATGTTCTCTTTCAGAATTTCCATTAGGGTTTAGGGTCAAGTTTTTGTCATTTTAATAGGTCCTCCATTCAAAAACTTTGGTCACTGGATAGTATTTCTAGGGTTATTTTCACTTTCTTAAGAATTTTTTACATTCTGATCACTTTCATCATTAAACTAGTTGTATCATCATTATGAGAATATCATCATCATGTCAGTCATCACCATCATGGTTTCACCCATTCTACTGTCTCCATTAGGTCATTAGGTTTTCAAGATCACCAACAATTTCATTTCATGCATAAATCCGGCATGGGATGTGTTATCACAAAACCTAACCCTGACAGGCTGTTGATTAGGTAGACCTTGAGTAACTGTTTCAAACCAACTTTTGGTTGAGGCTTAGCCTCCTCAACTTGAGAGGGCTCTCTCAGTAGGTTAAAGATTTTGATAATGGATTAGATGGCTAAATATATGAAATAAATGAAGGAGTGTAAATGGTTGAAACACAATCAATAAACATCCATTGGGCTTATGGAGTCAAATAATTCTTAGTCTGACAACAATATCAACTGAACATGGAAGTTAGGGCATCAAAAGTTCAATATATCAGTTAACACATAGAAACATGTAGGAAACATAGGGTACAAATGCATGAAGGAAGTTAGAGCATTGCCAATGAGTTCTAGGTATCATACATTCATACTAATGCAAATAAGGAAATGAGGAAAAACATAAAACAAGCCACCATTGAACTCTTTCTGAATCCTAAGAAGTAAAGCCAAAGTCTATATTCATAAAAACATAATCTTCTACAATGACACAATATGAGTGTTTCTCTGAAAATTTCCAACCCTTGGTGCATTACAACTCTTGTCATATATAGATTTTCTTTACAAGCTTGAATTCCCTCCTCCAGTAAGAGGGGAATTCGATTTTCTCTAGACCTAACACGTATCAAACTTTAAACAAACTATTAATTACAACTGACTGTAAACTAACAGTCTTAGAGACCTAATTTGACTAGGAGTGTAACTCCTTACCTATGCTGGCAACAACCTTAGCTATGAAAACAAACTTGTTCTTTGACATCTGTCCTTCTTCATGTTTGGCTTGAGTGATGACTTTAAACTTCATGCTGGCCTTTGATTGCTTGTCCTTTAACTGTCCCTGGATACTAGGAAAACTGCCCTTGTTTTCTCTGCTTTGGTCTCCAAAGTGGTTCCTTGAATTCTGCTAACCATTTTATCTCTTTTAATAACATGTGATGCCTTGAATTAGACCAAAGGTCCTGCTCATATACTCATGCTAAGACAAAACCCCTTAGATGATGGTTGAAGCATGAAAACTCTCTGAGCTACGAAATGACTGTTGTTTTCGTAGCGCAGAGTTTGGAGATATTAAATGCCTCTAATTCTTTGAATTTTCCTTTGTTTAGTGTTCAAAACTTTTGAGGTGGCCCTTTAGTATCTTCTGCAGTAGAATTCTTTCATAATGGGTCCCCCCTTTCATTTCAAAATTGATTCAAAAAACAAAACTGGGAGCTTCATTAGTTTTGTAGCGCGCTACAAAATTGTTGTGCATTATATGTCATTTTTAGCAGTTTTGTAGTGTGCTACAAAATTGCTGTGTGATTCAAGAACACAACTTTTGTCATTTTTTGGGATTTTTTGATGGCTTATCCACATGCTATGAGCCAAAGAATCTGACATTATCTATCCAAAATAACCTTCAATCTTCAAAAAGTAAACTTCACATCAAAATTGTCCCAAAATTTCTTCACTTACTGTTTGCTTCATTTATGTTGAGGCTATTCTTCTGGTTAATTCAATTGAATATTAAAATCTTCAATCTGTCTTTTCATCATTCGAATTCCAGTTCTCAATTTTTCATTGACTGTTGGGTCCCTATAATACTAGTGATTACCCCATTACTATTGTAGTTATACCCCTTATTTATATTATTGTGCCCCTATTACCCACATATTGTTATTTCTGTGCCCCATAGAATCCCTCTATTATTATTTTTGTGGCTTTATATTATTATTGTTAGGTCGGCTAGATTATATTGTGACTCCTTAGACTCCTATATATAGAAAGGAGGTTTTGTCATTTGTATCATCCAAGAATTGTTCATTTATGTAATGTAAAGGAGGTTTCCCCCTCGAAGAGGTTGAATTCTAAGGCGTTGATCTTTCTTTTCTATCTTTTCTTGAGCTGGTTTCATAACATTTGGTATCAGAGCTTTGGATTCTATGGTTTCGCTGCTCCAAACAGGTCATCGTGGCATTTTCACTATAATTTTTTTTCTGTGACGTTTCAGAAGTCACAAAAAAACCCCATTTGAGAAGAAATCGCGCTGAACCTTGGGTCCGAATTTCAGAGTTTTTCGCGCGATATTTTCGGAGATATGATCTGAGGAAGTTGGTCTTTTTGCAGACTCCTGAATTACACTCAAAACAGGTGACCTGGGGAAAATCATCATAACTTTCTTTCTGAGCATCAGATTGAAATTTCATAAGAAGGTACAGAAAGAGGACAGAATTTAGTTGTCTTTTATATATTTTTCAGAGTCAAAGGTTGAAACAGTGACACGTGGCACGTCGTACAAGTTCACTCTACTGAACTAGTCTATAATCAAGTCACTGTGGGAGATTTCGCATAACTCTTCCTTGGAGAATCCAATTTGGGTCAGACTTGTGGCATTGAAAAGAGGACACAGAGGGCTACTACAGGTCACAAATTCAGAACTAGATAATCAGAAAGTACAGAGATACATCGGAGGCAATATCGAGCTCCTACAAAGTGAAAAAAAGGTGTGTAGATTTTCTTTAATTTTTGCTTAAGCTTGGTTTGAAAATTTATTTTGAAGGAATTCAAAGGGCATATTAGAGAATTATTATCGGTAACTGATGCCCCGAGGAAAGAAAATGCAAACACCTAGTAAGGAGCCTGAAAGCTCTAGCATGACTCATGAAGAAGAAGAAGAAATGCTATATGATATATCAAAATTACAAGAACAAGTGCAACGAGTGTCACTTGCACAAAAAGCAACAGAATCTAAAATGGATGGTTTAAGGAAAGATGTAGAAGCTAAGATGGATGGTTTAAAGAAAGGTGTAGAAGCTAAGATGGATGGCATGGAAGCTAAGGTGAATGGCATGGACGCTAAAATTGATGGCATGGATGATAAGATGGATAAGTTGCTACAAGAAATAGTCACTAAGGGTGAAAGAGTACTAAAGGAAACTCATGATGAGAACAAAAGAAATGTTAATCATGATTCCATATACTCTAATGTTGGATCGAAGACTCACCATATTCCAAAAATCGATATGAGGAAGTTTGATGGCAAGGATCCCGCCACATGGATATTACAGATGGAGCAATTATTCGATCTCAATAATGTGCAAAACACACAAAAGGTACGTATGGCAACTTTATATTTGGAACCAAATCAGTTTGTATGGTATCAATGGCTTTGTTCTCGTAAACAGTTTATCACTTGGGCAATTTTTACGGAAGAATTGATAGCACATTATGAGGATACAAAAAGCAACACTTTTTTTAGCCAATTGATAAGTCTCAAACAAAAGGGTTCAATAATGGAGCACATTGAGGAGTTCCAAAAATTGAACATAAGGTTAAAAGATATTCCAGAGGAGCATAGGATTGATGTGTTCATAGGGTCTTTAAAGGATAATATCCAACATGATGTGCGCCTTTGGGAACCTGATTCATTAGAAAAGGCATTCAGGTTAGCAAGAAAAATGGAAAGCAAAATTATGGCAACTAGGAAGCATACCATTCACAACTATAAAGACGGAAGTGTTGTTGCCCATAGTCTTCCACAACCTACAAGGTTGACACCACAACAATTGGAAGAAAAAAGAGCAAAAGGGCTTTGTTACAATTGTGATAGCAAATACACAAAAGTTCATAAGTGTGCTGAGAAGAAACTATTCTACATAGATTGTGAAGAGGAAGAAGAAAAGGAGCAAGAAAGGTCAAAAGAAGAGGATATATTCCAGGAACAAAGCCTAGATGAAGAACAAATAAACCCGACCATATCTTGTAATGCATTGGTGGGAATTACCACTCAAACCATCAAGATAGAAGGACAAATCAAGAAGAAAAAGGTAATAGTGTTGATTGATTCAGGAAGCACCCACAATTTTATTCATTGTAGGGTAGCAAAAGAATTGAATTGCTTCCTATATCCAGCACCAGAGTGTCAAGTGATGATTGCAAATGGAGGAACAATAAATTGTTCTGGAAAGTGCCATAATATCAAGCTATCGATGGGAGAATATGTATTGACTAGCCCAATGCTTTCCATTCCAATGGGAGGTGCTGATGTTGTACTAGGAGTCCAATGGCTACAATCCTTGGGTACAATAGCTTTTAATTTTCAAGAAATTTTCATGAAATTTTCTGTGGAAGGAAAGGAAGTTGAATTAAGGGGTATTACAGGGAAACCAGGAAAGATAGTCAGCTCTAATGGCATGACAAAGCTTCTAAAAAAGGAGCAAAGAGGTGTAATTGCACAATTATGTTCGCTAGATGTTTCCACATTGGAATCATCTATTTCTCCAGATCTCCAAAAAGTCCTGGACAATCATTCCAAGGTATTTGAGGCTCCCAAAGGTCTCCCACCTATGCGTGATCATGATCATGCTATTCATCTAATTCCAGGAAGTGTTCCTCCAAACATCAGGCCGTACAGATATCCATATGTCCAAAAAAGTGAAATTGAACGTATGGTTGCAGAAATGCTAGAGGCTGGTATAATTCAACAGAGTCAAAGTTCTTTCTCAGCTCCAGTAGTATTGGTGCACAAGAAGGATGGATCATGGCGCATGTGTCCAGATTATAGGGAGCTCAACAAGCTCACTATTAAAGATAAGTTCCCCATTCCTGTCATTGATGAATTACTAGATGAATTGCATGGATCAATTTACTTCACCAAGTTGGATCTTCGTTCGGGATATCATCAAATCAGAATGAAGATTGAAGACATTCCAAAAACAACATTTAGAACTCATGAGGGTCATTATGAATTTTTGGTCATGCCTTTTGGCCTTACCAATGCACCTTCAACATTTCAAGGTTTGATGAATTCAATTTTCAAACCATTCCTTAGAAAATTTGTGTTAGTATTTTTTGATGATATACTAATCTACAGCAAGTCTTGGAAGGATCATGTTGAACATGTTGACAAGGTGCTACAACTATTGGAGGAGAAACAATTATATGCAAAAAGATCCAAATGTTTCTTTGGAGTCTAGGAGGTGGAATATTTGGGTCATATTGTATCTCATGAAGGAGTTAAGGTAGACCCTAGCAAAATTAAAGCCATTAAGGAATGGAAAATCCCCACATCCATAAAGCATCTGCGAGGATTTCTTGGGTTGACAGGGTATTATCGCAAGTTTGTTAAGAATTATGGGAGAATAGCAGCACCTCTAACAACATTATTGAAGAAAGATTCATTTTCATGGACTCCGGAAGCAACAAAGGCCTTTAAACATCTTAAGGAGGCAATGTGCCAAGCACCAGTCTTAGCTACACCGGACTTCACAAAAACCTTTATTGTGGAATGTGATGCTTCGGGAAATGGAATTGGTGCTGTTCTAATGCAAGATGAAAGACCCATTGTTTTTGAAAGTCGTCCAATCAAGGGAAAGTTTTTAAGCAAAGCTATTTATGAGAGGGAAATGTTGGCAATACTCCATGCACTTAAGAAATGGCGACCCTACCTAATGGGAAGACACTTCAAGGTAAAAACGGATCATGATAGTCTTAAATACTTTTTAGAACAAAGATTATCCTCTGAAGAGCAACAAAAGTGGGTCACAAAGATGTTGGGTTACGACTTTGAAATCATCTACAAAAAAGGGAAGCAAAATGTGGTGGCAGATGCACTCTCAAGAAAGGATGAGGATATGGAAGCATTGTTGTGTGCTATTTCTATTACCCAACCAGATTGGATAAATGAAGCAAAGGAGGAATGGAAGAATGACGAAGAAGTGTGGGCACTTATTCGAAAGCTACAACAAGATTCAAGTACTTCTGATACATTTAGCTGGCAAAATGATTCGTTATGGTACAAATATCGCTTATACCTCTGTAAGAATTCCCAGCTAAAACAAAAGATTCTTATGGAATTGCACACTTCTCCCTTAGGAGGGCACTCAGGATTTTTAAAAACTTACCACAGGGTTAAGAAGGAATTTTTTTGGGATGGCCTTAAATCAGATATTCGAAAGTTTGTAGCAGAATGTTTGGTTTGCCAACAAAATAAAGTTGAAACAATTAAGACACCGGGTCTATTACAACCTTTATCCATTCCAAGCCAACGTTGGGAGGAGGTTTCAATGGATTTTATCACAGGTTTACGCAAGTGTGAGGAAAAGAGTGTCATCATGGTGGTAGCTGACAGACTTACCAAGTATGCACACTTTTTTGCATTATCACATCCATTTAAAGCCAGTACAGTTTCTACTGCATTTATGGAAACAGTTCAAAAGCTACATGGAAACCTAAAAATTATTGTAAGTGACAGAGATCCCATTTTCACTGGACATTTTTGGACAGAATTATTTTCTTGTCTTGGTACTCAGTTAGCTCATAGCTCATCTTATCATCCTCAATCTGATGGGCAAACTGAGATAGTAAACAAATGTTTGGAAGGATATCTTCGTTGCTTTGTATCTGATAAACGGACACAATGGGTCAAATGGTTGCCTCTGGCTGAATGGTGGTATAACACTTCCTTCCATACAGCAACAAAAATGACCCCATTTATGGCACTTTATGGGTACCAACCACCATCAATCACATCATATTTAAGAGAAAATTCTAAGGTTTAGGCAGTGGAACATTACATCGAACATCAACAACAAGTCCTCCAACTCTTAAAGGATAACCTCGTGTTGGCACAAAATAGAATGAAACAACAGGCAGATCAACATCGCAGTGAAAGAAGTTTTGATGTAGGTGATTGGGTATTCCTACGGCTACAACCATATAAGCAAATGTCCCTAAAGCAAGCTAAGAAGGATAATAAATTATCACCAAAGTATTATGGTCCGTACAAGGTGTTGGAAAAGATTGGTACTATGGCATACAAATTGGAGCTTCCTGCAGCTTCTCGATTGCACCCAGTTTTCCATGTTTCATGTTTAAAGAAGGTTATAGGCGACAAGCTCCCAGTTCAAACAATATTGCCAGAACGTGACGAGGAAGGAAAAATTATATTGGAACCAGAAGCAGTCACAGAAACAAGAACTCGACAGCTACGAAATCGATCAATTTCAGAGTATCTTATCAAGTGGAAGAACTTATCCGCTGAAGATTCCACATGGGAGGATGAGAATTTTATGCAGAAGTATCCAGAACTGCTCAAGCGTTGAGGACAACACTTTTTTGAAGGAGAGGGGCATGTTGGGTCCCTATTATACTAGTGATTACCCCATTACTATTGTAGTTATACCCCTTATTTATATTGTTGTGCCCCTATTACCCACATATTGTTATTTCTGTGCCCCATAGAATCCCTCTATTATTATTTTTGTGGCTTTATATTATTATTGTTAGGTCGGCTGGATTATATTGTGACTCCTTAGACTCCTATATATAGAAAGGAGGCTTTTTCATTTGTATCATCCAAGAATTGTTCATTTATGTAATGTAAAGGAGGTTGCCCCCTCGAAGAGGCTGAATTCTAAGGCGTTGATCTTTCTTTTCTATCTTTTCTTGAGCTGGTTTCATAACATTGACCCTTCTGATATATCTTACCTCTTTTATTTTAGGGACCGTCCAAGTGAAATATTGAGCATGACATCTAACTACTTCAGGTATTGAAACTATTTTATCTCCCCACAGAGCCTCCATTCTGTTGAAATTGGCTTCCTTAACTACATGTTTCCTTGCTTTTTTTCTAAGTTTGGAAATCTTAAGATTGGCAAGCTTCAATTTCTTTTTTACCTCTTCAAAACCACATTCCTTCTGCTGAGTGATAACTGCCTTACCTCTGTCATCTTTATGTAGTTTTGATGATGTTTCTGATGGAACCACACATTCTTCATGTAATTCTGCTACCTACCCTATCTCACTTGCTTCTGGCCGTGACTCTTGTATCCTTCTTGAATGCCTTGTCACAAGTCTTCTCAACTTGAACACAAACTTTGAGACCTGGTCATCAAATTGAAGCTTTTTGGAAGATTTAACGTTTTTGGTTTTGTTCTTGCTGGCTTTAAGTAGCTCTGCTTGGACTAGAGGTGTCTCTTCTATGTCGATGGCATAGAGGAGATTGTTCAAACTTCCCTTTGAAGCTAGGCTTTCATCAACAATCATAGTCTTCCCCTTCTCCTTGGCTAATTGACTTCTTGTTACTCTTATTTGGAAAATTTTATCAACAGACTGCACTTGTACCACCTCATTGATCTGAACCTTTTTCCTCTATGACTGTTGAGGGGTGTCTTGGATTGTTAGTGGTGTCATAGGCTCCTTCACCTACTTTCTGGCTTTCAATTTCACAAATCTTCTTGATCTTGTTTCCTCCTCATGACTTACTGCTGGTGCAGAAATCTCCTTAGCCTTAGGGCTAAGTCCTGTTTCAATTTTAAAGCCTGTCATAAACAAGAAAGTATACCATTCGCTTCCAATCTTCTGAATCTCATGTAAAAAAATCAACTTGATCAACCCATGATGGAATAAGGAGGTTTCACAAGATTCTTTATTCAATTGAACCTTATCAGGCATTTTGCTTAAGCTACAAAACAGATAAAAAGGTAAATCAAGAGATATCTTTCCATTGAAATGTAAGAGGAGCTTAAAATGGTAAGAGTACACTTTATGATATCTTCCTTCACAGGTAAAATATCTTTGGATGCATGTCAATAGGTTGGCATATGAATCCTTTACATAGCTTCTGGGCACTGATTTGGTTAAGTTTGAGCCTATGAATTCTGGCTTCAAAAATTCTTGGCAGGGTGCCATTTCAAATTTAAAGTTCTTAGACCATCTTTCTTTGGCTCTTGGTATCTTAGTGACTACAGATATGACCTCAGGAGAAATTGGAATTTCTAGCACTCCAACTCTTGAATTCAAACCAGTGAAATTGAAAGAAAATTTTTTGGTTACTTGAACATGACCACCTTGAAGTTTTTCGCAGAATATCCAACAACCCACCTATTTGAATGCATGTTCAACCTCTCTACTTCTCATGAGCACATCTAAGCCTTCAGGCTCAGCTCTAAGACACCGGCCTGATCTGTGATTTTTCCTTTCTTCAGACATGTCTATGAAATCCTTGCAAAGAAACTTGAAGATAAACCTGCACTGTATTGGTTTGAACACTGCCTCGCTTGAATTTGAAATTGAGAACTACCTCGCTTGAGCTTTCAAAAAGTTTTGATGAGTGTCATCCTTAAGCTTGCCAATTGTCTTCTTATGCATGAAAAGAACACGGGAAAAACCAAGACTAACTCACCTCACCTTACTTTTTGTGAAATTTGAAAGAATGTGTACAATACATCTAACGAACCTAATGATGATAATGAATGGCTACATGTGATAGGCATGGTTCAAGGAATGACACATGGTGATGAAACATTAACGGATTTTGATGGAAAAGACAACTAGACAACATCTGGCATGAATCCCTGATTTCATATCACAACCAGTGAAAATTCTGGGTTTTGCGCTACGAAATCTCCTGTTATGAATCCCTGTTTTCGTAGCACACATAGTGTATTTTATGAGTTTGTGCTATAAAAACTCCTAGTTGATTTTGTAGCGCATACCAAATTTAAAGTAGTCTTAACACATGACACCTATGAACCAATGTGGGACTAATGACAGTTAAAACGAGATTGTTGTCCTTATTTAACAATGGGAAAAAGACTCTATCCTATGCTTTAGACTCCCTAAAAAAAATAGTAGAAATGACTTGACCAAGACTGACTCACAACTTTGAAACCATACAAGTTGTCCAATTTTTTTTTTTTATAGTGATAACAAGAGTTGTGATAAGCAAGTCATTTAAAAAAAATTGATTTTAGATGTAATTTCATGTTTCTATATGTAATAAGTACTTCATAGTTGCAGTTTCAAAGTTCCAAAAAGAAGATACAATGTCGAGGTTACAAATGTCCAAGGTTGCCAGGTTCAAAAGAATGAAAGTCATATTTAAAAAAGACATGTGGGGCTGATTATCACTCAAAAGAGTATTATTACATGTCTATAAAATCCCAAAGAGTTTCATACACATTCCATTTACATTCTTATCTTCCCTTGTCATTGAGATAATTCCTCCTTAGGTGAGAAAACACGGGTTTTTTCAGCTGAATTTAAAAACTTTGCTTGGTGCCGCGCTTACAGATAAGGCACTGTGTTTCTGGAGGTGGTGTTGCGCAAGGGACATAGTCTCCTAGAATTGCAACAAATCACTCAAATTCGAGTTTTCAAGCCTCTAAATCCAATTCTTTTATTCTCTAAGCTTCAATATAATGGGTAAGTACACCCCTTTTCATCCCCTCTTCCTTTGGAAAAACAAGCAAGTGATTGTGAGTTTAGTTCTCTAAGGTTTTCTATGAATTTCATGTTTTGAGCTTGCAAATAATCAGTTGGAGCTTTGAAACCCTAAAATCACTATCCCTATACCTCTATTTGCATTCAACATATCATCCCCATTCACTAACAAACCATTTTCCTTCATTCCACTTCACCTCCCTACAAACCCTATCCCTAACCTATCAAATTGGGCAGTTTCCCTAGCTAGGACTATGTTTAAATTTCCTAGCTCATCTCCCTCATTCATTTCCAATCATTTAACTTCCTAAGGATTCCTAAAACCCGTGTCCATCTCCCAAAATTTCCCTACTCCCATCTCCCTTCCCTAACTTCCTCATTTCACCACTTCAATCACTTTTCACTATTTTTTTCCCCTTTCCTATCATCTAGGGTTTCAAAAATGGAAGGAGGCTCTTCACCATCAGAGAAAAGAAAACATCATAAAGGGGGGAAGATTTTGAGGTATTAGCCCACAAATTGCAATGAGATCAATTCTTCACCATTCATAAGCCAATGTTTTGAAGATGTCAACTGTGTAGGTTTTTGTCAAAGAGTGGGAGAGGTAGGTTTTCATGAGCAGCTCACTAATTTCATTACCACCAATCTGAAGGGAGAAAAGGCCACCATTGTAGGGATTGATTTCCCATTCTTAGTTGATTTCATCTCTCTTGCCACAAGGATACCAAATCATGGGGAGTATTGGTTCAAAGGCACAAGAATATACCTTCAGCAATACAAACCTTTCTTGAAATCACTCTACAAAGAGGCTCATTCACACATCATTCCACTTAGATACTTGTTGGAAAAGTATGCACCACTGATGAAGGTTGTGATGAAGTTTTTCACTTTTGAGGGGAGGTTTTCCAGGTTGTATCAATATCACATTATGCTGCTCATGCACTTCATAGCTGTGAAGCCTCTTAACTTGTGTAACTACTTTGGTAGAAGTGTCATCAATATGTCTGAAAAGGTGCAAATGAAAAATAAATAGCATCACCTTAGCATTTTCCACCACAATTTGATAAAGGTTGTAGTCCTGCATCAGTTGGTAGAAAAGTATATAGCTTGGGATATCTTTATTGAAGCAGCCTTGTAGAAGCATGAGACTACTTCACCAAGCCAGAACCAAGATACATCAACACAACCCATGGAGGTAGGGTCATCAAAAAAATTAGAAGAGGTTCTGAAGGCACCTAGACCTGAGGTGACCAAAACATACCAAAGAGGAAAGATACTTGTGTTTTCTCCTCAAGTTGAGGAAAGGGCCAAGCTTTCTACATCAACACAACGGAGATCACATTTGCAGGATGAGGAGCTAAGTGATGATGATTTTGAGCTAGTTGACTTGGAGGAAGAAGATGATCATTAAAACATGCAACAAGCTATCAAAGATAAGGATTCCCAGATCATGGAGCTCCAGGACAATTTGCCAAGGGACAAATTTATCGTTTCTTTCCTTGAGCAAGAAAACAAGCAACTCATGGTCAACCAACTAATGATGGAAAAAGAGAAATTCAGGATGATGAGGCAAGAGGTCAAAGGTAAAGCAGTGCTAGAACATGATAAGAATGATGAACAGGAGAAGCAGGTTTGAAGGAAGAGGCCTAGGACAATGGGTCTCAAAAAGGCATTGCAGAAAGAAAGGGACCAAAACCTATTAGTAATGGATTTGATGAGTGAAGACAAAATTGCTATGGAAATCAATGAAGACAGGGAATATTGGCTAGACAAATTCAATGGCCATCTAGAGAATATTATTGACAAGGCTAAAAGGGATAACCAGATGTTGAGGCACATGGCCGACCACTACCAAACCAAAAACAAGATTTGCAACATCAAGGTCAAACAAATGCAAAATAAGTTGAAGGAAACCATAAAATGAAAATATGAGAAGGAAAAATTGGAGATGCTTTATGAGGCATCCATGATAGCATAGTAAACCTCAATTTTCACTTTTGTACCAATTTTGGGAGCTTTGTGAGTAGTTTTGGTTTTTGGTGAAATTTGGTGCAATTTCAGGAAAATACACTAGTTACAGAAACGTAGTGCCTTAGCGCTGCGATTTTTCCTCAAAGCTCCAAATGAAAATTGGCTTGCATTTGTAGAAATTGTATAGCCTCCTCTCAAAACCCATGTCCTCATATTTTTCAGACAGGGCTCAGATTTTGATAAAAATGAGAAAAAGGGATCAAAAATTAACATTCTGCCCCTGTTTCTGACAGACGTTGCGCTTTTGGAGACACCTTGGGAGAATGAGTTTTTAGAGGCCTTCACATGGGTTATTACAAAAAATTCAAGATGTTATGGAAACTATACAAACATGGATAGTTTACCGTTCTTTCAGATTTCAATTTTGACTTCAGGAAAGCACATAAAATTGGCCTCAAAGGTGGTGCTATGCTTCTGCAATTTTCTGAGATTTTAATAAAAAAATTCACTGTGTAATTTCTCAGAATTTCTAGTTAAATCTGGGTAAAGGTGAAATTGGTGGAGTAAATGAATGATAGAGTGAAAGTAAATGTAAATATGATGTAGTAATGTATGGATAGTATTTTTTTGTTGTAAATTGTGCTTCATTTATGAGGGAAGTTGTAGTCAAAGCTAATTGTAGAATTTGTTTCAACCTCCCTAGACATTAGGGTTTGGTTAAAACCACTGATGTAACCACTCCTAGATTCATGGATTCGACCCCTAAGCCTAAGGAGAAGTTTTTTTTGGTACTTATGTATCAATTTCTCAGTCATTGGACTGGTTGGACATCTGAGAAGAGAATCATTGTAGCGTGTATTTGACATTTTTGGAAATCAAAGGACACAATTTGCAGCTATTATTTAGGAATTCTTGTGCAATAAGTTTATGATGTTGTTTTTCCTCTATTATTAATTTATATGAATGATATTTAGTTTCCTTTTCCATTCATCATCTCTTCAATAGTTTTCCTTGCAGTTGATTAACATAATTCTTTTCACTAAGCTCTGTTTTGATGGAAAAATATTATATGTTATTTTCACTCTTGCTTAATGAATTCATGTTTTATGCTCATTAAGACCTTCATGCTTCATCTGAACACCATACTAAACTGAAAAAACCTAAAATCCATCACAAAAGTATTGCTACCTTGCTCCTTCATATCTTTTTTGCTATAATCCTTTGACCCTCTAACCTATCTACTTGGTTTTTCTCCCTTATCCATCATTAAAAACCATAAATTTACCAAAACCTACCTAAGCCTAGCTATCTAGCCTAAAATCATTTACATCTCAGTCATCTGTTGGTTGTGATTCCATAGAGAGAGCCCTCTCTAGTTTGGTAGGGCTAGCTACCAAACTAAAATATTTGTCTATGGTTACCTCAGACAATTCCTCTCAGTCTAGGACATTGTGGGGGATAACATTTTGGCGTCGTTGTTGGGGACTGAACAGTTTCATATTCCCCAGGAAAGATCATAAAAGTTTAGATCTGATTGCTGATGGTGGACAACGGTCAGACACATATGAAGGCTGAAACATTCACCTCAAGAATCCAACTTGATTCAAATACTCCATTGGTAGCAGGATCCATAAATCAAAATTAATTCTCAATCCAGAAGGTATGCTCCTATGCATCGAGATCATGTTCCAGGCTTTCCAAATTGTATGCCTCAGGTATATTGGCAAACATACTTGCAAAAATGGAAAAGGTGATGATGTTACACCTCATTTAATAAGATTTTATATGCATGTGAGTAAGATCAGGTTAATTTTCATGAATATTGTTTAATGAATATTTCATGGTCACATTTGAAGAAAGAGCATAATTTTGGTATGAAGTCTTGCCTCATGCTTGTATTTATTCTCTCAAAGATTTTCACTCAGTATTTTTTGATAAGTATAGAGAAGCCTATCCTTCTTTTCTTTTGATTGAGGATTGCTATGATCATTTTGAGAACTTTATTCAAGAGCTGGAAAGTGCGTATGGTGATGAAGAGTTTGTGGATGATGAAATCTTGGATGCTTTGAATGAAAACCATTTTCACCACCATGATAAGATCATGGATTCTACCCTAGATGATAGTGAACTTGAGCAGAATTCTTCAAAAGATGATTGTGGTCTTCCATCATAAGAAGTTGATAATAATTTGCAGCAGTCTTGCCAATATTCAAGTGATGAAGATATATATAAAGATGTTCCTTCCAGATTCCATTCATTTCTTTCCTCTTCTGAGTTTTTAATTCAATAAGAAATATGTGTAGATCATAATTTTGAGTTTGCTTGTATAGAAACTCTAGAGAGTCATGATTTATTTGTTGAGGTCAAAAATAGTGTACAACAAATTTGTTATCTTGAGTTTGATGAACATGTTCAGCAGCCTTCAAATGATCAAGATATAGAATTTTTTCAAAGCCTAGACAATTCCTTTTCTAATATTCATGAAAAGCCACTTGTAGATATTTGTGTTGATGCTGATTTGGCTACCTCAATTCAATATCTGCAAGAACATATAAATATTGTCTCCGATTTGGATGGTATGGAAGATGACATTGCTGCATTTCCATTTAAGAAGGATCACCCAAATGAAGAAGAACAATTAGCCATTATATTTGAAAGCATCCTCCTTCCATTTGTTGATCCACAAGAGGTAATGCTTCATGATTTCCAAGACCCCTTGGGTAGTCTTTTGAAAGCATCAGAGAATATGAATGTTGTTTTGTTTGTCAGCATAAGTCTTAGTTTCAGTTTTCATTGTGAGTTTCCTACATGTACATCATTTTGTCTACTTACAGAGGAAGTGAGAAGAATTTTAGTGAATGGTCATCTCCTTTTTTGGCTTCATTGGATATTTCGCATCACTTGAGTGAGTAGGTTATGGATCAGTTAGAATAGACAAGGTGTGATGAATAAGATCAACACTACGAGCATATTTTTAGTCTCAATTTCTAGTAGAGTTTGTAGTTGACAATGTACAGTTCAACTTTCAGTTTAACTTGAGTTAGTTTGAAGATTGAAGCTGCAGTGAATCCATTGCCTAATGAGCAAGGCTACCTAGTCTACAATGTTCTTGACACCTCCTATCGAGCTGCCATCCCTTATGGAGCCAATGTTAGTGTCAGTGTTTTTTTCCTACCACCAGTGAAGAAATGCTCTCTTTCAACATTTCCATTAGGGTTTAGGGTCAAGTTTTTGTCATTTTACTAGGTCCTCCATTCAAAAACTTTGGTCAATGGTTAGTATGTCTAGGGTTATTTTCACTTTCTCAAGAATTTTTTACGTGCCGGTCACTTTCATCATTCAGTTGAGTGTATCATCATTATGAGAATATCATCATCATGTCAGTCATCACCATCATGTTTTCACTCAGTCTAGTGTCTCAATTAGGTCGTTAGTATTTCAAGGTCACCAAAAATTTCATTTCATGCATAAATCTGGCATAGGATGAGTTGTGATAAGCAAGTCCCTTTAAAAAAATTATTATTTCAAATGTAATTTCATGTTTCTATATGTAATAAGTACTTCATAGTTGCAGTTTCAAAGTTACAAAAATAAGGTGCAAGCCCCAGAAGTGATTATTGACGCTATGTGATTCATTTCACTAGTTTCAATCCCACTTCTTCACCCTTGTGAGCATCACCCGATGCAATGAGTGCTAAGTAAACTATTAAAAAATCATGAGAAATTAGTCAGTTACAACTACCTCTCATGGAAATGGTCATACGTGAATGACTTACTTAACGCATTTGAATACCAAATTAATATCTAAAAGAAGATACACTATTCAAATGAAGATACAAAGTATAGGTTACAAATTTCCAAGGTTGCCAGGTTCAAAAGAATGAAAGTCATATTTAAAAAAGACATGTGGGGTCCATTATCACTCAAAAGAGTATTGTGACATGTCTATAAAATCCCAAAGAGATTCCTACACATTCCATTTACATTCTTATCTTCCCTTGTCATCGAGCTAATTCCTCCTTAGGTGAGAAAACACAAGTTTTTTTCAATTGAATTTAAAACCTTTGCTTGGCGCCATGCTTACAGATAAGGCGTTGCATTTCTAGAGGTGTCGCTATGCACGACACAGAGTCTCTCGGAATTGCAGCAAATCACTCAAATTCGAGATTTCAAGCCTCTAAATCCAACATTTGTATTCTCTGAGCTTCAATATAATAGGTAAGTACACTCCTTTTCATCCCCTCTTGCTTTGGCAAAACAAACAAGTGATTGTGAGTTTAGTTCTCTAGGGTTTTCTATGAATTTCATGTTTTGAGCTTGCAAATGATCAGTTGGAGCTTTGAAACCCTAAAATCACTATGCCTATACCTCTATTTTCATGCAAGTCATCATCCCCATTCACGAACAAACCATTTCTCTTCATTCCACTTCACCTCCCTACAAACCCTAGCCCTAATCTATAAAATTGGGCAATTTTCCTAGCTAGGACTATGTTTAAATTTCCTAGCTCATCTCCCTCATTCGTTTCCCTTCATTAACTTCCTAAGGATTCCTAAAACCCCTTTCCATCTCCCAAAATTTCCTTACTCCCATCTCCATTCCCTAACTCCTTCATTTCACCACTTCAATCACTTTTCACTGTTTGTTTTTTTCCTTTCCTATCATCTAAGGTTTCAAAAATAGATGGAGACTCTTCACCATCAGAGAAAAGAAAACATCATAAAGGGTGGAAGATTCTGAGGTATGAGCCCAAAAATTGCAATGAGATCAATTCTTCACGATTCATAAGACAATGCTTTGAAGATATCAACTTCCTAGGGTTTTGTCAAAGAGTGGGAAAGATAGGCTTTCATGAGCAACTCACTGATTTGATTGCCAACAATTTGAAGGGAGAAAATGCCACCATTGCAGGGATTGATTCCACATTCTCATTTGATGTCAGCTCTCTTGCCACAAGGATACCAAATCTTGGGGCGTATTGGTTCAAAGGCATGAGCCTAGACCTTGAGCAATACAAACCCTTCTTGAAATCACCCTACAAAAAGGTTCATTCACACATCATTCCATTCAGATACTTGTTGGAAATGTATGCACCACTGATGCAAGTTGTGATGAAGTTTTTCACTTGTGAGGGGAGGTTTTCTAGGTTGTATCAATATCACATTAGGCTGCTCATGCACTTCAAATTTGTGAAGCCTCTTAACTTGTGTAACTACTTGTGTAGAAGTGTCATAAAAATGTCTGAAAAGGTGCAAATGAAAAAGAAAGAGCATAACCCTAGCCTTTTCCACCACAATTTGATTAAGCTTGTAGTCCTCCATTCATTGGTAGAAAAGAATATAACATGGGATACATTTATTGAAGCAGCCTTGCAGAAGCATGAGACTACCTCACCAAGCCAACACCAAGACACATCATCACAACCTGTGGAGGTAGGGTCATTAAAAAAATCAGAAGAGGTTCCCAAGGCACCTAGACCTCAGGTGACTAGAACATACCAAAGAGGAAAAATACTTGTGTTTGCTCCTCAAGTTGAGGAAAGGGCCAAGCTTTCTACATCAGCACAACATGGACCACATTTGTACGATGAGGAGCCAATTGAGAATGATTTTTACCTAGTTGACTTGGAGGTAGCAGATGATCATTCAACCTTGAAAAAATATATCAAATAGAAGGATTCCCAGATCATGGAGCTCTATGACAATTTGCAAGGGCCAAATTTATCTCTTCTTTCCTTATGCAAGAAAATATTCAACTCATAGTCAAACATCTAATGATGGAAAAAGAAAAAGTCAGGATGATGAGGAAAGAGGTCAAAGGTAAAGAGGTGCTAAAACATTATAAGAATGGTGAACAAGAGAAGTAGGTTGGAAGGAAGAGGCCTAGTATAATGGGTCTCAAAAAGAAAATGCAGAAAGAAAGCGACCAAAACCTACTAGTAAAGGATTTGAGTAGTGAAGACAAAATTGTTGTGAAAATCATTGAAGATGGGGAATATTGGATCGACAAAGTCAATGGCCATCTAGAGAAGCTTCTTGACAAGGCTAATAGGGATAACCATATGTTGAGGCACATGGCCCACCACTACCAAACCAGAAACAAGATTTGCAACATCAAGGTCAAACAGATGCAAAATAAGCTGAAGGAAACCCTAAAAGGAAAAGATGAGAAGGAAAAAATGGAGATGCTTGTTCAAGCATCCATGATAGCATATTACAACTCATTTGGCACTTTTGGACCAATTTTGGGAGTTTTTTTTATCATTTTTTGGTTTTGGTGAAATTTGGTGCAAATTCAGGAAAATACACTAGTTACAGAAATGTAGTGCCTTGGCTCTGCGCTTTTTCCTCAGAGCTCAAAATGAAAAGTGGCTGGAATTTATAGAAATTGGATGACTTCCTCTCAAAACCCATTTCCTCATATTTTTTAGATAGGGCTCATATTTTGAGAAAAATGAGAAAAATGGATCAAAAATCAACATTTTTTTTTGACATGCGGTGCACTTCTGTAGATACCTTGGGCGAATGAGGTTTTGGAGGCCTTCCCGTGGGTCATTTTAAGAAATTAAATATGTTATGGAAACTATAAAGATAGGTCTAGTTTACCATTGTTTCCGATTTCAATTTTGACTTCAGGAAGGAACTTAAAATTAGCCTCAAACTTGGCATTGTGCTTCTACAATTTTCTAAGATTTTTAATTAAAAATTTCACTGTGTAATTTCTCAGAATTTCTAGTTTGATCTAGGTAAAGGTAAAATTGGTGGAGAAAATGAATGATAGAGTGAATGTAAATGTAAATATGATGTACTAATGTATGGATAGTCTTTTTTTGATGTAAATTGAGCCTCATTTTATGAGGAAGTTGCAGGCAAAGCTAATTGTAGAATTTGTTTCAACCTCCCTAGACATTAGGGTTTGGTTAAAACCACTCATGTAACCACTCCTAGAGTCATGGATTCTACCTCTCAGCCTAAGGAGAAGTTGTTTTTTGTATTTATGTATCACTTTCTCAGTCATTGGATTGGTTGGACATCGGAGGGGAGAACCATTGTATTTGACATTTTTGGAAATCAAAGGACACAATTTGCAGCTATTATTTAGGAATTCTTGTGCAGTAAGTTTATGATGTTTTCTTCCTCTGTTATTACTTTATATGAATGATGTTTAGCTTCCTTTTTGATTCATAGTGTATTCAATAGTTTTCCTTGCAATCGATTAACAAAATTCTTTTAACTAAGCTCTGTTTTAATGGAAAATTATTATATGTTATTTTCTCTCTTGCTTAATGAATTCATGTTTTATGCTCATTAAGACCTTCATGCTTCACCTAAACACCATACTACATTGACAAAACCTAAAATCCATCATAAAAGTATTGCTACCTCACTCCTTCATATCTTTTCTACTGTAATCCTTTGAGCCTCTGACCTAGCTACTTGGTTTTTCTCCCTTATCAAGCATCAAAAACCCTAAATTTCCCAAAACCTACCTGAGCCTAGCTATATGGCCTAAAATAATCTACATCTCAATCATCTGCTGGTTGTGATTCCATAGAGAGAGCCCTCTCTGGTTTGGTAGGGCTAGCTACCAAAATAAAATCATGGTCTGTGGTTACCTTCATTGATTCATCTAAGCCTCGGATATTGTGGGGGATAACAAGGACCAACTAGAAAAAAAGAGGAAATAAACCCACAACACCATGGCTATCAATGGAATGGTAAGTCTAGGCAAAACTATTATCAATTGAGGTAATCCTCCATGCCAATGACAGATCATAACCAAGAAACCAGATGCATGTGTGATGCATGCCAAAACTAGCAAGGAAATCATATATGCAACTGAATACCCGCAAGAAAAACTCATTGTAGTTGTTGATCCCGATGTCCTCTTGCACTTTTGTTCTCTTCCTTTTCCTTCTTTCTCCAACTCCCATGTGTTATAGACATTTTTGTGCCTTGCAGCTCCAAGCATGAAATGTCCATAAACCAAGGGCTCCTAAGTCCCTAAAAGTGTTGTTCCAACCCCTAAAGGAACAAGGTCAACAAATCACAGCTTCTCCCAGAAGTTCTCCACCAGAAACTGCTCAAAATAAGTCAAAACAGGATCATTTCAGCTGCTCCACTGGCTAGCTGCATTGCATAGCACCTAAACACACTAGCTAGGTGCATTGCAATGCACCTAAATCCACTATGAGGGTACGTTGAGCGGGAAATGACAAATGGCAGTGCCATTCCGCGAGGTGGAAAGACAATGGAAGCTTCCAAAATCTTCTCCTATGACACTTGCCTCACTGAATTCGACCAAGGATGAGTAAGAGGCTTTCAGTCTCCAAGTGGAAGCAAGAACTGACAGAGAGAAGACACTAATCAAATCACAGGCTGACTCATCCTCCATGCATACATCTATATATGGATCCCTCATCCCAGAGATCCAGAGGCTGGAATTTTTCACATTGTAAGGAATTGTTGTTGGTTTTGAGATAGATATCAGAGTATTGGGTGATTTATGCTTTGTTGGAGGTGAAGAGGGGCTTCTTTGCTGGGAGGTTGATGCTGGGTCAGGAATCATCGGTTGTAACTCCTCCTGGATCTTCTTGTATATCAATAAAAACTATTTGAGTTTCTCCTCCATGCTTTTGTATCATTGATGCTTGTTACATTTGTATGGTTAGCTTAAATCTGATCCTAAGCTGTTTATGAATATAGATCCATGTCTTTGTATAGTTTTCTTCTTCTATGATCTTACAGGTACTTGGTGAAGTTGGGCAAGTAAGGGAGCAAGTAGATGGAAGCTGTCAAAGAAGAGAGGGATTGGATCAAAGAACTAGCGCAAGACACAGGTCGGTTCATTATATCCCCCTCTATCTTTAATTCATAAAGGAAATACAAAAGTAGTTTTTCTCTGTTTGTTTCTAAGGCAACTGTCACACCTTAGTGGGATAGAGCAGTTCTAAATAGACACTTTTCCCAGTAACAAAATGGTGACTCCGCTGGGGAAGATTGTCTAATTAGTTTGTTTGTGCATCTTTTTGTTGTTTGTTTCATAAACTTATAAGTAGCATTCGAATTGCATTTGCCATAGCAAATGCAAAGTAGACATCTGCTGCTTCAATCCATTCACTAGATCTGTTTATGATTTGAACAGCTGATTCACAAATGATCTGATTGCCCTTGTGATAGCTCTTAGACCCTCCATAGATCTAGCCCTAATTGTGCATTACTGATTGCTTTTACTCGGCCAAAAACCAAAGATTGAACTGCAAATCGTGACCCAGAACCCGGACAGATTCTCGTTTCTGGCCCAGCGCAGGCACTGTTAAGAGTTCCTGCATTTCAGCGCACTTCCCGAAAGGGCAACCTGCGCTGCAATCCAGTTTCTTTGTGTTATAGGTGCGCTGATCAGACTAGCCCTGTGCAGCTGAGGTTCTTGTGCTTCATTCTTTCCAGTTTTGTCTCTGATTTTTGCAGTCTGTGATCAGTATATGTCTGTCTAAAACCCCTTTTCCTTACAGTTATTCCGACTCCTTTGTACAAACGAACTGTAGATGTTTTTGTGTGTTTGTTGTGTCATTTACAGTTTTCCATTGCAAAAGTAGAATAGTCGTATTGTCGTCCTTTGATTTAGATCTGTCGCAAGTGTCGATTTCGATCATAGGAGAAAGTTTGATTACTATTGATGGTCGATTATATTTTTACTATTGCCTTTGGTCTGAATTTGTGACTTTCTAGTGTCAAAAACGAGTATTTATTTCAAAATCTTAAAGTGTCGTAATCGTCTTTATCTTTTGATTTCGAAAAGAAGCTTGTTTGTGTTTGTTGCTTGAAAGCAAATTTAGATTTGTACATCAACTTTCTTTTTAGCATCAATACTAAGAAAGTCGAAAACAAATACATGCACATGTGCATTTTGCATATTGACAGTCTGTTTGGCTTGATTTAGGAAAGTGCATTTACAATGTGCTCTTTGCTCTTTGTGAAAAGATTGTGTCTTTCTTTTCCCCTAGTAGCTAGGATTTTCATTGCAGAAAAGAGATAAAAGTTTGCTTATCATCTTTCGATTGCAGTTTAGGAATTACATCTACATCTCATGGTGAACCCAAAAGGAAAACTTCATAATAAAGATCAACTTAAAATAAATTCAATGAATCTAACAACGCTTTGGAACTTAACGCACAACATTTAGAGGTCTAGGCTAGAGACGTATTCCAGCATCGTAAAGCCTGGTAACTGTTGTCCTCACTGATGGTTGGGTGATTCCTCCACTTTGAGACGATAAGTACCAGTACGGACTTGTGCTCCCACGTACCGTCGAGTATATTTTGGGAGACCCCTATAGGCTTAAATCCTTTATCCATAGGAAGCCGTGTCCGCCGCCCTATCCATCGCAATGCACTTAACACAACATTCGGGAAGATTGACTGCCGTACCGTAAAAAGTATTCTGCAGTTTTGCGATTGGTTTGGTACTCCCTCTACCTAGATCTCCAGAGCAGTCCCTTTCGTTCCTTTTCAGACTCTTTAACGGAAAAGGTCCATCTGAGCACTTGTCACTTCAGGCTCATTAAAAATCGAAGGAGAATAGAGTCATATTTTTTTTTTCTCGACTCTTAAAAACTGAAAAAACAAGTTGTGTCAAAGCGTCTAAAAAATTTATTTTAAACGGAACAATCATTACCCTTTCCTACGTTGATCTTGGGTTGAGAAAATGGAGTCTACCAACCAAGGAATTCCCCTTGGAGGAAATCCTAGTCCCTTCTCCTCTTGGGGAGATGTTGGTGCACCCCATATGGCCACATTGTCGCTTCCAGGACTGACAATTGGTTTGCCTGTATGGCTCTTCTCAACCTCTGTCGTTTAGAACACCACTATTCCTGAACAATCGAATCAGCAATTAGACGAGTCCAGAGTTGCCCACCAGCCTTCTATTTCCTCTAATTCTTCTTCTCCTCCTTCCTCTTCGCTTGATGGGGCTGGTAAGGCCAAAAGTCAAGTTCCTAAGAAGAAGAAGGAAAAGAAGAAGAAAGAGAAGAAGAAGAAGGAGCCAAAGGCAAATGGGGGAAAACGAGTGTCGTTTACCGAAAATCCACACACTGCACCGACCAGGCCTAAATCGCCATGTGTCATTTGCAAAGGAGACCACTTTCACAGAGATTGTCCTTGCATCCCTCGGATATTAAGGGACTGGTCTCCTCGTTTGCACAGCCCAGTGTCGTCAACCTCTGATGACCATGTTGAAAGCACACCGTCGACTAGTGAAAGTGAAGCCCCAAGACAAAAAGGAAAATATAGATTTCCTTGTAAGCTGTGCGAAGGCGATCATGCCGTCCACTGTTGTCCCTTCTTAGACGAAGCTAAAAGAGTTTTGGATGATCGTTCGGTTTCACTGTTACGACTTCCTCCTGGATATAAAAAACTCTTGCCGAGTTCGTCACTAGTTGAAAATCCGGCTGGCCCGCTCAGGTGGTCGGCTGAAGCACCTATCATTGAAGATAAACCATCTGGATCCATACCAGACGAAATTCAAAAGGTCGAGGCGACAGTTGACCCGGTCTTGCCTCTAGAGGTTTCATCTTCAGATGATACAGTCACTGAGGAGAACAAGGATGACACCGTCCAAATTCTCTTCATAAGAACAGACTCCAACGAACATGGGGGCTGTTATCACTCAAGGAAAAAAATTTTAATTTTTTCACAACAGTTCGATTGTTTGTCAAAGGCACATAAATCCTTTCTATCAGTTTCGCAGCTCTGATCCTAATCCATAGCAGACCTTACCCAGCTGTCATGTTTATCAAAATCCATTTGGTTTGCATCAACAGTTGTCAGCTTATAAGGTTTTTAGTACCCCAGCAGATGGTGTTTTAATAAGTTTAACTGGAGCACTCTTTCCTTGGAAGAGGCAAATCAATGCACTGAAGAAGTGGTGGTAAGGACAAGTGAGTCCCAACTGAACTTTTCAGTTGTCGAGGAACTAATCAAATCTCTTAATACAGCTGACTCCTTCTATAAATAAAGTATGGACAGTCTTCCTCTTATTTTGATAACTCATGATTCTGTTGGCTCGGGTGGGTTCAAAAATGACAATACCCTGAATGTGGAGCTAGATATAGGCTCATTTATCAGTGTTGGAGATGGTTCACTTTAGTGCAACCATAAGCAACAGAGGTTTTGATATCCAAAAGGTGAATCTTATACAGTAGGAGAATGATTGGACTGTAAGGATGACATTGCATTCCCTGAGGATTGAAGATGAACTTCAAGGTCATGTGTCTACAACATGCAAGTATATTGCTTTTTTTGTGCTGGGAAATAGATCATTTGCAGCTGAAGAATATGAAGCAGCTTTGGCACACTATGCAAGTGCACTAGAAATTGCCCCAGAGGATCCCATTGCCAACAAAGTCCGTTCAATGGGTTTTGCCAATCGTGCTGTTTGCTGCTACAAATTGAGAGAATATGATGAAACAGTGAAGGGTTCGAGTGGATTTCACCTGATGAGATGATGAAAATTATTTACTGTGAAGCTGATGTGGAGGAATTGTCAGTTTCCCATGATCTCTGTGTAGGTAGTGATTATTTCATGATGTTACATACGAATGCTATACATTTAGTGATCCCATATGTAAAGGTGTTTTAGCAATTAAAGGTCTAAGCAGTAAATACCTCAGGGCAAATACAAGCTGTTTTAACAAATTCAGCAGTTTCGTAGCGCGCTACGAAACTGCTGTAGGTGGCGTTTTCAAAGCAAATAAACAGTTTGGTAATATGTGCGGGAATTTTCAAAAGGGAACACCTAAAGGTTATGTGAAAGATCAAATGAAGACATCCTAGCCATTCCGATCAAGACAGGTGTGCCTTCAAAAAGGTGAAATGTTTTAACCTAAGTGTAAATTTTTCGGTTATAAAGCCACTTTATTGCCGATCATAGGGTGTTGAATGAATTGCATACATGGAATGTTGGCTTGCACACTTGGCCATCGATGGAGCATCCAACTCATCAGGAAACATGGTGGTGTTCTATTGTTTTTGGGTTATTAAAGAGACTTAAAGTACATGCTGCTGCATATTCGAAGTGATGGGGGACCAGAACCGAAAAGTAAGGGATATTCTCAGCCAACACAGAGCAGATTAAAGCCTTCAGTATCCAAAGCCAACATGGGGCATTAACTGCTCATCTCATGCCATCTCAGCCAAACGAAAAGGAAACCAGGTGTCAAAGCTGCAAGGAGGAATCATTCTACGAAGGAGATAGAGTTAGAATTATAATTAAATGAGAACTATTTAGAACTTCAGTTAGTGGTTATTGTATTAAATAGTTTGTTGCAAAGCAGATAGGTATCATTAGTGGCAGTCATCAAGCTCCCCTCATGCTGGAGGAGGAAGCTCAAAGTAGTTAAAGTTATGTTTCTATATATAGTTGAAACTTTTATGTAATGAGGGTTGGATATTTGAGAAAACAGAGTGTTATTTTGGCTTGTGTACAAACTCATTTTCAGTAATACAAGTGACTGCTTTTCTTCTCAGGATTCATACAGTGTTTCAAATGCTCAAGATATGTGGTTTTGCTTTATCCTTTATGTTTTTACAGTTGTATAGATACACAATCACTCAGAATTCACTTTGCTGCTCTGATTTCCTGTATGTATTTATAAGCTGAGGTTTCTATGAGATGTGTTTTGAGTATTTAAACATTACATGCCCTGACTTCTATGAAATAGTAGTGTTATAGTTTACTGAAGGATGATTAACTCCATAAGCCCAATGGAAGTCTGTGTAATGCCTGTCCAGCCAACATAATTGTTAAATTCACTTTGCAAGAGTTAACCATCTCATCAATAGTCAAAATCAATAACCTTTTGAGAGAGCCCTCTCAGGCTAAGGAGGCTAAGCCTTAGTCAAAAGATTGGTCTGAAACAGTTACACAGAGTCTACCTGGTCAGCAGCCTTCCAGTGCTTGATTTTGTGATAACATTTTGGTGCGTCTGCCGGGAGTCTGAAGCTTATTCTTTCCCAAAATTAAGAGGCTGAACTTCTGAAGGTAGCAGGAGCTCAGACATCTTTTTGAGGCTGCAAATCTACCTTGGCGACTCCATTGTTGAAGAAATAAAAATTCATACATTCATGGTGATTCCACTGGAGTTATGAAGGACCCAGATGCTACCATTCTTATCTCAAGGTATGCATGCATAGATTTTTCAGGAATTCATGGTTTCCCAAATCATTTTCCCAAGGATGCATATTTTCTAAGGAATGGTCCAAAATTCAATGGAGAAGATTTGAGTTTAACTTTGAAGCATATATCAGATTTCTATGATTTTACTAAGCTTCTTAGAGTTAAACATGAGGATGTTTGCATTATGTTGTTCTATGATTCATTTCAAGGGAAATGCAAACAGTGGATTGAAAGCTTTCCTGCCAAATCCATTAAGTCATTTGAAGAGTTTTGGCTTATGTTTTTGGATGAATGGATAGATAGATCAGATGTGGTGGAAAACTCTCCTTCAATTCAAGGTTTCAAACAATGGAATAATGATCATAGTAATGGAGATACAAATGAAAGTTTTTCTTTGTCCTTGTCCTCGTATCTAAAATCATTTGACTGCCAGACAGAAGATAAGATGAAATTTTTGGATGAAGTTGCTGAGGACATTGAGAAAGACATTGAAGGTTTAGAAGGTCAAATTCAGGCATATAATTTTCATAATCATGATCATTATTTTCAGAAGCTTACTATGGCAGAACACAAGGAGAGAGTGTTGATTCCTTTCTTTTTCACGATGGAGGAACTGAACACTGTTGTTGAAGATCAGTTGGCACAACCAGAAAGTTACAAGAATCATCAAGCTGATCATGTATTCTGGGATCCTGTAGCTGACTACATGGAAGAGTTTTACTCTCCAGTGTTTCAGTTCTTCTATGAAGGTCAGAGGCAATTTCAGTGGCAGTGGTCATCGCCATATCATAGTGGCTCTGAACTCCGATGCAGTCAAAAAACTCAAATATCAGATAAGACAAATGATTGGCTACATTGGAAATTTCACATTGATTGAGCTGAAAGAAATTTGAATTGTTAGGGTAGGTAGGTAGGAAAGTGAAAATAAGCTCAAGGTGACTGAGCATTTTTATTTTTCAGTAGATATAGACTTCTTTCTCCTATAGTGATCATTAAGCTTAAGCCTGAGGTGAAGGCCCAAAACGCTGGAGAGGGATGTTTGTCAAGCAAAATAAATGGATAAAGCACTAGAGCTACAAGTTCTTAGTGTACTACAGGAGCACACTATCCCAAGTGGAGCCACTGTTATCACTCAAGGAAAAAAATTTAAATTTTTCACAACAGTTCGATTGTTTGTCAAAGGCACATAAATCCTTTCTATCAGTTCTGCAGCGCGGCATGTTTTAAGTGATTTCGTAGCGCATAATTCATATGTTGCACTGGCTACGCTACGAAATCAGGGATTTATCCTAATCCATAGCAGACCTTACCCAGCTGTCATGTTTATCAAAATCCATTTGGTTTGCATCAACAGTTGTCAGATTATAAGGTTTTTAGTACCCCAGCAGATGGTGTTTTAATAAGTTTAACTGGAGCACTCTTTCCTTGGAAGAGGCAAATCAATGCACTGAAGAAGTGGTGGTAAGGACAAGTGAGTCCCAACTGAACTTTTCAGTTGTCGAGGAACTAATCAAATCTCTTAATACAGCTGACTCCTTCTATAAATAAAGTATGGACAGTCTTCCTCTTATTTTGATAACTCATGATTCTGTTGGCTCGGGTGGGTTCAAAAATGACAATACCCTGAATGTGGAGCTAGATATAGGCTCATTTATCAGTGTTGGAGATGGTTCACTTTAGTGCAGCCATAAGCAACAGAGGTTTTGATATCCAAAAGGTGAATCTTATACAGCAGGAGAATGATTGGACTGTAAGGATGACATTGCATTCCCTGAGGATTGAAGATGAACTTCAAGGTCATGTGTCTACAACATGCAAGTATATTGCTTGTTCTGTGCTGGGAAATAGATCATTTGCAGCTGAAGAATATGAAGCAGCTTTGGCACACTATGCAAGTGCACTGGAAATTGCCCCAGAGGATCCCATGGCCAACAAAGTCTGTTCAATGGGTTTTGCCAATCGTGCTGTTTCCTGCTACAAACTGAGAAAATATGATGAAACAGTGAAGGGTTCGAGTGGATTTCACCTGATGAGATGATGAAAATTATTTACTGTGAAGATGATGTGGAGGAATTGTCAGTTTCCCATGATCTCTGTGTAGGTAGTGATTATTTCATGATGTTACATACGAATTCTATACATTCAGTGATCCCATATGTAAAGGTGTTTTAGCAATTAAAGGTCTAAGCAGTAAATACCTCAGGGCAAATACAAGCTGTTTTAACAAATTCAGCAGTTTCGTAGCGCGCTACGAAACTGCTGTAGGTGGCGTTTTCAAAGCAAATAAACAGTTTGGTAATATGTGCAGGAATTTTCAAAAGGGAACACCTAAAGGTTATGTGAAAGATAAAATGAAGACACCCAGCCATTCCGATCAAGACAGGTGTGCCTTCAAAAAGGTGAAATGTTTTAACCTAAGTGTAAATTTTTCGGTTATAAAGCCACTTTATTGCCGGTCATAGGGTGTTGAATGAATTGCATACATGGAATGTTGGCTTGCACACTTGGCCATCGATGGAGCATCCAACTCATCAGGAAACATGGTGGTGTTCTATTGTTTTTGGGTTATTAAAGAGACTTAAAGTACATGCTGCTGCATATTCAAAGTGATGGGGGACCAGAACCGAAAAGTAAGGGATATTCTCAGCCAACACGGAGCAGATTAAAGCCTTCAGTATCCAAAGCCAACATGGGGCATTAACTGCTCATCTCATGCCATCTCAGCCAAACGAAAAGGAAACCAGGTGTCAAATCTGCAAGGAGGAATCATTCTACGAAGGAGATAGAGTTAGAATTATAATTAAATTAGAACTCTTTAGAACTTCAGTTAGTGGTTATTGTATTAAATAGTTTGTTGCAAAGCAGATAGGTATCATTAGTGGCAGTCATCGAGCTCCCCTCATGCTGGAGGAGGAAGCTCAAAGTAGTTAAAGTTATGTTTCTATATATAGTTGAAACTTTTATGTAATGAGGGTTGGATATTTGAGAAAACAGAGTGTTATTTTGGCTTGTGTACAAACTCATTTTCAGTAATACAAGTGACTGCTTTTCTTCTCAAGATTCATACAGTGTTTCAAATGCTCAAGATATGTGGTTTTGCTTTATCCTTTATGTTTTTACAGTTGTATAGATACACAATCACTCAGAATTCACTTTGCTGCTCTGATTTCCTGTGTGTATTTATAAGATGAGGTTTCTATGAGATGTGTTTTGAGTATTTAAACATTACATGCCCTAACTTCTATGAAATAGTAGTGTTATAGTTTACTGAAGGATGATTAACTCCATAAGCCCAATGGAAGTCTGTGTAATGCCTGTCCAGCCAACATAATTGTTAAATTCACTTTGCAAGAGTTAACCATCTCATCAATAGTCAAAATCAATAACCTTTTGAGAGAGCCCTCTCAGGCTAAGGAGGCTAAGCCTTAGTCAAAAGATTGGTCTGAAACAGTTACACAGAGTCTACCTGGTCAGCAGCCTTCCAGTGCTTGATTTTGTGATAACAGGGGCAATTTACCCGTTCCTTTACCGCAGGAAGGAAGTTCGTCAGAGTCGTACCCGGCCGTCTATTCGGTCCCACCTCCAAGCAACCTAGTTGTCTCCTTTGACTGGAATCAACTAGGCAGACCCCGTTTACCAGCTAGCATACCATTCCGAATTATCGTTCAAATATATAGAATGGTTATGGCTGGTACCATCATAGATGAGGGGGCTTCTGTGAGTATCCTTTCCTCAACTGCTTGGAAAGCGCTTGGTTCACCATCGCTTTTACCTGAGATGAGAAATCTGACAGGCTTTGATAAAGGAACCAGTCGACCTTTAGGGATCCTTCCCGATGTGCCCATAACATTGAGAGGGAAAACCGTTCACCTGAACGTAATGGTAGTTCAAGGACCCCTAGATTACAATCTACTCCTTGGACGAGACTATATTTATTGCATGGGAGCAATTGTCTCCTCACTCTTTAGAGTAATGTGTTTTCTGCATGAAGGAAGAGTGGTCAAGCTCATGGACCAGCTTTCATTTCCCGGATCACGCATAGCAAATAGTCATATACCATCCCTAAATGTTCTTTTCACGCAAGAAATGTCTCAATTTCCAGTCCGTCCTCCCGATGAGCGCGAGTAATTCGGAGGGATATGACTGAAACCCAGTGGGCATGCATCCTGGTCTGCTTCGGCAGGAAAACTTCGGGTATAGAGTAGGTTTCCGCGGGAGAATATGCCTAGTCTGTACCCCCGTCCGTGAGTGGAAGAGGGGGTTATTCTAGTACAAGATTCTCTTGTCAAAGTTATGTGAGTTGGCGAGCGCCGCCACTTGCCTTTGTTTATCTAGGTAGACATCGCCGAAGAAGTGTTTTGTTTGCGCCGCAAATAGAACAATCTTTGGGTAACCTGTAAGAGGTAGGCCTCCCTCGTCAAAACAAATGTTTTGGCGGAGAGAAGTAGAGGTAACCTTGAAACTCTGTTTTATACATGGGGGCATGCAAACCTTTTGGAGTGCAAGCAAAGAGCGATTATTTATCTTCTTTTTGGATTAGTCGTTTCCTAACTTGCATAAAGAAAGGATGTGGGGCAAAACTCTAAAAATTGCCATTTTATATCAGACATTCTTATCATACGACTGGATTAATCGGGCAGTTTTAGCACATAGTTCAAGCTCGTTAAAAAATAAACATAAGACATGAGCAAATGTTTCCACCTGCATTTAAGCTCATTAAAAAATGAACTATTCCCCAGTAAATAACAACCGTGAATGTAGTACTTCAGCCATTAAAGCCTTGGTTGTGTTTGCACCGTCACCTCCACTTTTACATTGGCCGATCATTCACCTCCATTTGATTGTTTACCCATTTTGAGGAACAGCTGCGAAGAGTGATTTCACTAGCCATCCTTGTGACACTGCCATGATTGGAAAATTCCAAACCTTACCTGGAATCAGCTGCTACCCGTTATATCACTCGTTCCTCAAAAGACGAGTCTCCTTTAAGCTCTTTTCAACTGACTCGTAAAATATGAAAAGATTGCCGAGCCATTGGCCTCTCCAGCTCGTTAAAGGGACAGGAAGTGCTATAACTCATCTAGATTTTAATCTTTTTGGACCTGAGGGATTATTGCACAAAACGATCGAGCGCTTGTTTTGTTCGGCTCGTTAAAACTATCGAAAATTCATCCCTTCTGTATTGTTTTATACTTTTTCGGACTTAAGGGATTAGATGACGAAAAGGGAATTTTGGAGTTACCTTTATGTACCTTTTCAGACTCTCTAAAAATGAAAAGGACCGAGTTATCTTTGTCGTTAAACTCGTTAAAAAGATTAATAGCGACAAACTTGTCTTTAGACGAGAACGAGTTTCACTATCGCTAGGCTCGTTAAAACATAGCGATGGGTTTTCCCGAAGGGCAAATTATAGAACAAGCATATGTTATCCTCCTCAAGCTTGACAAAAATAAAGAGGTACTGGTCAGCAATGACTGGGGAAAAATTTGGAAGAAAACTCAAAGAATCTTTATTGGTAGCAAGTCGCTCTTGAACATGACACTTCCACTCCGTGTCCGAGTCGGGTTGGGTTGTTTCATTCACCGGTCACATCGCCATGGTCACACCATACCATCCACATTTGGGGTTAATGCTACCAATCCATCACATTAGTGTCGCCGACATGTTCAAGAGAAGTCACCTGTGTCCCACCCACTACCATACATTATACTCCATACTTTCATGACCGCCACCCTGAACCGTATGTCATCAGATCGTTTTCACCTCCATCAAAATCATTTGCTCCATTCCGTGTCATTGATGTGGGATTCATTAAGGCCCTCCTTTGATGGATCACTTCTTGTCGACATCAGCTCATTATCCAAGAAGTTGATCTAGGAACACCCCATTCAGTACTTTGAAGCTTGCATGCCTTAATGGCAAGTTTCTCACTTCCGGCGACAGGTTTACATCAATGGACTTCGACCGAAAGATTTTGCATGGTGTTCGACGCCAAGTCCTCTATTCACACCATGTGAATTGTACTGTAGTACCTTGAGGGTCATTATCATTATCGGTGATTCCTCTCGCACTTGTTAACAATTTACATCATTGACTGGTAATCAAGCGATGTCTTTCCATGTTCGACTTCAAAACATTTCTCACATGGATCGACTTGTACTTCGAGTGAAGATCGGACGAGATTGAAGACCCCGGATCTAGTTTCATCCATCCGGGCTGCGATATATATTCAGGGAAATAAAGACATTAAATGTACAGCATTGCAGCACAGATAATCATCCTACCAAAAGGATGATGGCTCTATCAGAATCATCAGTCTACACTCAGACGATTGTCTGTCCTATGTACATGAAAATGAATTTATAAAGCTGAGCATGGGAATTCCCACCTCAGCTAGATCATGAAAAATAGTATGAAGATAATGTATTGTATTGTATCTTATTACAGGTCTCCTCCCAACATTGAAAGAACTTCGGATCCTCATAATAAAGCATTTCACCCGATTAACGACCTCATACTTTAGGGGGCAACTGTTATAGACATTTTTGTGCCTTGCAGCTCCAAGCATGAAATTTCCATAAACCAAGGGCTCCTAAGTCCCTAAAAGTGTTGTTCCAACCCCTAAAGGAACAAGGTCAACAAATTACAGCTTCTCCCAGAAGTTCTCCACCAGAAACTGCTCAGAATAAGTCAAAACAGGATCATTTCAGCTGCTCCACTGGCTAGCTGCGTTGCATAGCACCTAAACACACTAGCTAGGTGCGTTGCAACGCACCTAAATGCACTATGAGGGTGCGTTGAGCAGGAAATGACAAATGGCAGTGCCATTCTGCGAGGTGGAAAGACAATGGAAGCTTCCAGAATCTTCTCCTATGACACTTGCCTCACTGAGTTCGACCAAGGATGAGTAAGAGGCTTTCAGTCTCCAAGTGGAAGCAAGAACTGACAGAGAGAAGACACTAATCAAATCACAGGCTAACTCATCCTCCTTGCATACATCTATATATGGATCCCTCATCCCAGAGATCCAGAGGCTGGAATTTTGCACATTGTAAGGAATTGTTGTTGGTTTTGAGATAGATATCAGAGTATTGGGTGATTTATGCTTGGTTGGAGGTGAAGAGGGGCTTCTTTGCTGGGAGGTTGATGCTGGGTCAGGAATCATCGGTTGTAACTCCTCCTGGATCTTCTTGTATATCAATAAAAACTATTTGAGTTTCTCCTCCATGCTTTTGTATCATTGATGCTTGTTACATTTGTATGGTTAGCTTAAATCTGATCCTAAGCTGTTTATGAATATAGATCCATGTCTTTGTATAGTTTTCTTCTTCTGTGATCTTATATGTACTTGGTGAAGCTGGGCAAGTAAGGGAGCAAGTAGCTGGAAGCTGTCAAAGAAGAGAGGGATTGGATCAAAGAACTAGCGCAAGACACAGGTCGGTTCTTTCTATACCCCTCTATCTTTAATTCATAAAGGAAATACAAAAGTAGTTTTTCTCTGTTTGTTTCTAAGGCAGCTGTCACACCTTAGTGGGATAGAGAAGTTCTAAATAGACACTTTTCCCGGTAACACTGTTGGTCAGGTAAATCCCCTCTGCGGACAGAGGCGATCCCACTAGCCTAAAACAGAACTAGCCACAATCAAACCACGCTGCTACGCAAGTTCCTAGTTATGCATCAAAGATGAATTAAGAAGACCAACCTGGAGTCCAACGCTATGATTGAAGCAAAGTTGATATCCCCGCTCCCTCGCTCCAGCAGATCATAAATGAACACCTGCACATGAAAAGAAAGAGACAGATACCAACATAACATCTACCAAGGCACAACTATATTTCAGTCAGAAAGGAAATAAATCAACACATCACCATAATAGACAATGAGATTGGAACTATAATAGCAGTCGCTCATTAATTAATAATAAACAGGAAAAGTTACAACCATGGTTCTGACGTCGAACCTCTCCTGGCTGGGCGAGTAACTATATGTGTCTTGCAATGCATCTCCTCTCCGGCAGCATAACCTCTCTAGCATTCACTAACATTCCTCCAAGAACTCAAGAACTCAACCTCTAACAATCCATGACTAACGATTATCACTACTATCACTAGCTTGTCCAATGCATAATGACAAGCTTATATAGATGAAGAAGGGAGGAGGATACGATGAACCGGGACACCTTTTGTGGATTAACATTATCCCCCAAAAGCCATTAAAGATGGAGATAGGATAGAGCTCGACATAAGGCTGATTTTTTATCTTCAAAAAGCTCCATGTAACGAAGGAAACAACAGTCGGGCGTGCGTTAAGGCAAAAAGCATGACTAAACTTGGTTGGCGCGACTGTTGCTCTAAGACAGAGCGCCAATGGTCGCGCCCTCTTTTGAGGATCTCCATGATTGGCACGGGTAAGATACTGTGGACTTGCGCCAATGGAAAAAGAGCACTTTTCAGGGATAATCTGCAGAAGGTGTCTTCAGGGAACATGGAGTACATACTCAGGGGAACATAATGCAAGTGTTTTTAGACTTTGTCACTTCTTATAACTCCCGGGATGAGTCCTCCAAGGTACGACAAGAGGAGTAACAGGGATGGTGACAAATTACTGTGTAACCGATGCCCCCTAAAGCATGAAGTCCGAGAGGTGGAGAGGGGTGAAATGCTTTACAAGAACACACAAGAACACATAAGAGCACATATAGTTACTGCCGCTGAGGATCTGTATTAAGAGACATGACTGATAGTTCAATTACATGATGTACGTGGTATGGTCGCAGCCATCCATAAGAGAGTACATAAATAATCTAGATCCATAGTATGGACGCAGCCATCTGGTTAGGATCAATGAATTGACTCAGGTATGGTCGCAGCCATCCAGTGAATGAGTCAAGTATCAAGAATCACGCCTGGATTACAATAGACACAATCCAGGGTCTTGCGCTCCATCTCACCCCGAACAAGAGTACAAGTTCAAGCATGTGAATATATGAGCTGAAGTCAAACATGCATGAACATCGTCTGATTACCAGTCAATAGTGGAAACTGTTAACAGACGCGAGAGGTACCACCAATAATGACAATGGCCCTCAAGGTACTATAGGTACAATCTACGACGTGTGAATCAATGATTCGAAGTCGAACACCCTTAGAATTATTCGATCGGAGGCCAATGATGAAAACCTCACGTCGAACACGAAGAACCTGCCATTGAGGCATGCAGGCTCCAAGGCACCGAAAAGGAGTCTCTAGATCAACTTCCTGGATAATGAGTTGAAGTCGATAGGAAGTGACCTTGATCAAAGGTGGGCCATAATGTTTCCCACATCATCGACACGAGACAGAGAGATAATGTTGTGAATTGAGATTGTGCGAACTATCAGAGGGAGGTTGTTTCTTTGCAGAGGTCAACTTCTCTTGAACATATCGGCGGCACATTAATGGAATCGACAGTATTTGACATCAATGTATCAAAGGTCATGATGACGAGGCAATGAGTGGACGAGAGGTCAAATAAGGTACCCAAGTCCATGGAAGCAAGTGAAAGATATGAGATGAAATATCCCCACCCTGGACACGAAAGCAGAAAAGTGCCATGTTCAAGAGCGACATACTGTCGTCACGGTAATAATTATGGTTCAAAAATTTTCTTTTCCCCCCGCCATTTCTGGCGAGTACCCCAGTTATTTTTAACAAGCTTGATGGGGATAGCATATGCTTGTGTTGTGACAAAATCCGATGTCATTAAGTTTTAATGAGTCTGACAAAGGAAGAACTCGGCGTCTTTTCATGTTTAGAGAGTTTGAAAAGACAGCAGAAAAGGAAACTCCAGGGATGTCCTTTTTCGTAAAGTAGTGTCTCTCGGGCCCGAAAAAGTATAAAATAATACCCGAAAGAACCGCCCGATCATTACGATCGAGGAGTACTTTTCATAATTAGTGATTTCGACCCGAAAAAGTAAAAAAGCGGTCAAAACCACGTCGTTTCGTAACCATTAACGAGTTTGAAATGACAAAAACCCGGTAATCTTTTTATGTTTTAACGGTCGTAAAAAAGAACTTAAAACGACCGCCCCTTATTACCATTTAACGAGTCAAGAGGAGCGACTCGGCAATATTTTCCTTTTTAAATGGTCAGAAAAGAGCTGAAAGCGGACCTTGAAGTAACCTTTTCTCGTGTTTTACCGAGCTCGAAAAACCGAAAAAAGGAGCTCGTTATGTTGTTTGAGTAGCACTAATCCCTGTCAACATACAAAAACAGCGTAAAACCCTACTTTGACATAAAAACATTCACAAAAACATGATTTTAATGTATTTTTTAAGCCAAAAGAAGTTATAAATAGTGAAATGGTAAAAAATAAAATTACTTTTCACTTTTTACCTTGTAAGTTTACCGTTGGAGGGTTTTGGGTGCAAACTTCAACTGCTGATTGCGATCAATCCAGGAAACCATTCGAGCCGCCGTCTGAAGCAGGTAAGGGGCCTCATCCTTAGCTTCATTTTTATTCCATTATTTCAGTTTTCCATCCACAGAATGATCCTCTGCAAGGGGTATTGCAAAAAATAGGGTTGCGCCCATTGGCGCGAGTTTCCCGCGCGGGTTTGCGCCAATGGGCTATTTTCCTAAAAGGAGTCGCGCCATTTTCACGACTGTTTGGAAAACAGTCGCGCCAATTGCACGAACCAATTTTCACATAATTTTGACTGTTGAACCTGCAATTTTCCTTGATTTTTGGTTTCACCATTGATCTTATGATGACATTTTGGTGTTTTGGTTGCAGGGATTGGTCAGAATGGCTATAGAATGGAGAGAAAGGGAACATGAGGCCATAGATGCTTTGGCATTGGAAGATGACGCATGCATGGATGCTTTGTGAGATTGCGGATTGAAAAAATTCTTCCTTACCTCATACTTACGTGCACAACCTGAGTTACTGAGATTTATTGTGGATGCTTGGGACATAGAGGATTAGGTATTCCGCCTGAAGGACCAGACATTGGAGTTGGATGTCTCTGATGTCTACTTTATTACAGGATTATCACGGCGGGGTGCACGGCCCATCTTGACCGGTAGCAGACCTTCTGGGGAAAAGATGGGGGAGGTAATGGCCAGAGTCTATCCTGGGGCCCATTTTGGATCCAACAGTGCCAAGGTGGACATTGTCACTATCCCAGATTTGGTGCTACGAGTGGTACTATTCACTATCACTCGAGCGGCTGGGGTACAAGCACCCCACGAGGCCAGCAAGAATCACTTGCTGCTGGAAACTGAGTGCCTACACCCTACATTATTTGATTGGGCCATGGCAGTAACAACAAATATCAAGAGGCAGCTTACCAAATGTAAGCATGATGGAAATAAACAGTTCGGATATGGATCCATCATAGTATCGTTTTTCCTGGAGCGGCTACCGATATTCCGGATCCCAGGAGGTATAGTGGCAGATCCAGCGCCACGGGAGCCGAGGTTGGCTCGATGGGCACCACTTATGCCTAGAGGAGGTGGGGGCCAGCAGATGGCCTGGAGGCCCGAGTTCTTCATTTGGCTCCAACACCAGTTGATCGTCGTGGAGGATTGGCCCTATGCGGGCACTGATTTTACTGGAGATCCAGACCTCCCGTTGCCTGAGGGAGAGGACTGGGACGAGGAGCTAGGTAAGAACCCTTTATGTTTTTAATATTTTTACATATTCAAGTTTTTATAATTCATGTCTGTTTCTTACAGCACCTATATATATGTATGCAGACGTTGGTGCAGAGCGACCAGCCGACTTGCCTCACAACGTACGGAGAGTACAACCTGCAGCGGACCCTCAGGCAGAGGGTGACGATGATGACCTAGTACAGAACCTCGAGGCACTTACTCGAGGGATCCCAGATTATGGCAGACTGGCAGACGTGCCTAGAGCGTACCAGAGGCATACGGTGGGAGCATCTACTCGCGTCCATCGTCTGTTGAGGCATTTGGTGTGGGCGGTGACATGCTATCATGAGCATCACCGCGATTAGATGCCTAGGTTTCATTTTTGCACCTTTTTGAGAGACATGTTGTCGACGGCTGTATGAGTTTTGGACATGTATTATTTTTTGGATTATGTAATGCACGGGCCGCAAACATTTTGACACACACGTATATATATACATATGTTCATGGTTCATTATTGTGTTTTCATGTGCTTGCTTACATAATGTTTTAATTACAAATTATGCAGATGTCTATCTAATACATGATTGGCCAATGCATCAGATAATGTGTTTAATTGTCTCGGAACATGTTGATATGTAATAAAATCAAAATGCCTTTCTAACAACCTTACACGTAAATACAACCTTAGTATATGATGGTTTCTGACGGAATATTGCCCGTTGAGCTGGTGGACAACAAGTTGAGAGTCCAGGTTTACTATCAATGCGCGAATACCGAAATTAATTGCTCTAGCAAGTAGCTCGATTACAGCACAGTATTCGGCGACATTGTTAGTAGTACGGCCTAAACACACACCCTGGCAATCTATTAGCTCGCTATGAGGATCGTAGATTACCCATGCCGCAGAAGACAAATCGCGGGTACTGCGGCAGGCACCATCAGTGAAACCAACATAAGGTGCATCCGGCATCTGCACAAGAAGCGAAAAACACAATAAGTGGTAGCTATGTTTCGAAAACCGACACACAATACACTAAAGTACATGTATGTACACAATAAAATGTACCAGCATCACGCATAGTACTTTTTCAAGTAAAGCCCATTTCGGGGCTTCCCAAGAGGGTTTCCTTCATAATCAATCAGCTCGTAGGCCCCTTTCTGCAGGACTTTCTTGACAATATAAGGACCTAGCCACATAGACTCGAGCTTTCCTGCGCCTAGCTTATCTTTCGCTTGATCATAGAGTAGGACTAAGTCTCCCTCAACGAAAGAACGTGGATGGACGGTCTGATCGAAGTGAGTCTTGACTCGCTTTTTTTGCGTTTCGATGGCCAAAGAGGCCAGGCGACGAGTCTCATCTAACCGTTCTAAGTAAAGAAGGCGTTCTTCTAACGGGGTGGTGTTGGGAAGCAGCTCGACAGCTAATTTCAATGAAGGGATCTCACATTCAATTGGAAGGGTAGCCTCTAGTCCATAAACTAGTTGAAATGGAGTGAAACCAGTGGCATCCTTCACGGAGGTGCGGTAAGCCCATAAGGCAGGGAATAACATCAAATGCCAGTTAGATTTATGCACACCAACGATACGTTGAAGCATTGTAACCAAGATTTTATTGACAGCTTCAACTTGACCATTGGACTGAGGGTAGTATGGAGTTGAACTATCGTGTTGCAAGCCTAGCTGGGTTGTTAACTCCGACATCATATGATTACGGAAATGATTTCCGTGATCAGTGACAATGGCTTGAGGGACGCCGAATCGCGAAATAACATGATTGAATAAAAATTGCGCCGCAGTGTGACCGTCTTCAGTTAATGTAGGCATCGCCTCGGCCCATTTAGTAAAGTAATTGACGGCAACGATGACAAACCCATGCCCCCCGTCCGAGCGAGGGTTACAGGTCATATAATCAATGCCCCATTTTGCAAAAGGGCCGACGGAAACCACAGGGTGCAATGGAGCAGAAGGCGCTCGCATTTTCTGCTGGTATATCTGGCACTCATGACAAGAGCGGACGGCAAGGATGCAATCCTTGAAAATAGAGGGCCAAAAATAGCCAGCACGAAGGATTTTTTGGGCTATAGCATATCCGGACATATGTCCGTCGCAAGCACCAGAGTGGCAGTCATTTAGAACCCATTCAGCTTCCTCTAGAGTAAGACAATGGCGGAGAACGGAGTCTGCACCAAGACGATATAATGTATCTCCAATGATACGGTAGGGTTGAGATTGATGACGAATCCTCCGCCGAGCGTCTTTAGACACACCCGGGCGGAAGGAGGACGTTTGCAGATATGTGATTATATCTCCGTACCATGGATCGAGGGTGCTAATGAGGAACAGGGTTTCATCTGGAATTTGATCTTCTGCAGGCGAGGTCGAGGAAGAAGATGGCAAAGAGCAAATTAACTCAGCAAACACAAGGGATTTCTTAGACTTGGCAGTGGTAAATTCCAAGTCAAACTCTTGGAGGATAACAATCCACTTTGAGTATTTGCCCCCTAGTAACTGGCGTGACAATATATACGTCATGGGGTTGCAATCAGAAATCACAGTAGTAGTACGCAAAAGAATATAATGACGGAAGCGTTGTACAGCACAAACTGCGGCTAGTGCCAACTTTTCGATATAAGCATATCGAGTTTCCGTGTCTAACAGGTTGCGGCTGAGATAATAAATAACATGTTCAGTGTTATGGTCATCAGTTTGAACAAGAACCATGTCGATAGTGGTATCGGCGGCGGCTAAATACAATGTGTAGTCGCGATAATAATTCGGAGGACGAAGTAATGGAGCAAAAACAAGGAGACTCTTGAGACGCTCAAAAGATTCCTAAGCTGTGGTATCCCAATGGAAAGGGATATCGCGCTTCAGTAATCGTGTAAAGCCTTTAGCCACCTCGGCATAGTTGGGAACAAAACGACGTAAAAAATTGGCTTTCCCCTGCAAACTCTGCAACTGATGCAAAGAAGTTGGGGGAGGGAGATTGACGATAGCTTCGACTTTAAGGGGATCCAAACGGATGCCTTCTCTAGAAACGATAAAACCGAGAAGTCTGCCAGATTCAACGCAGAAGACACATTTGTGAGGATTTAGCCGGATTCGGTAGTATCGACAGCGAAGAAAGATTTCGCGAAGGTGTTTAGGGTGGTCCTGACGTTTAGCTGAATGAGCAGGAAGATCATCCAGATAAGGTTGCACAATATGCCGAATGTCATGAAATGCATAAGACATTGCACGCTGGAAGGTAGCACCGGCATTTTTAAGACCGAAAGGGAGCTTCTTATAGGCAAAAGTCCCCCATGGGCAAATAAAAGCAGTTTTGTGTTGATCGGCGGGAGCAATATTGATCTGGTTATAACCGGAGAAACCGTCCATAAAAGAATACATTTCACTGCCGGCGCAGTCGTCAATGATTTGATCAATGAATGGTGTTGGAAAGTTATCTTTAGGACAGGCTTTGTTTATATCACGGTAATCGACACAAACTCGGATGGTACCCTGTTTTTTAGTTACAGGGACAATGTTAGAAACCCAATCTGTAAGAGGAATAGGGTAAATAAAACCGGCGTTAAGAAGCTTTTCTACTTCGGCCTTAATCGCCGCAGCCTTCCGGGGGTGTACAGGGCGTAAACGTTGACGAACAGGCTTAGCATCTGGGTACGTGATTATTTCATGCATCACGATACTAGAATCAATGCCAGGCATTTCTTCATAGGACCATGCGAAAACATCACGAAATTCGCGAAAAAGTTCGGAATAAAGTTGAATCTCCTCTGGAGTACAAGTGACTCCGATGTGAAGATGCTCGACTATCCCGGGTTTGACAGAGATGTCGAGGGGTTGGGTTCGCGTAATGTTTGCCATAGTCCCTTCAGAAAAAACCTGATCAATTTGAATGGGTGTTTGAAGGATTTGTGATGGGAGACAAGGAGCAAACCGCTCGAGGCATGTCAGAAAATGCTGCGAGGCAGGGAGAAATGAGGAACGATGGTGAGAACTATACCAGGGAGGTTCCTCCAGAGACATAGTCTCAATAATAGCTTCGTCGGAGAGGAATATTTCTCCTAGAGAATCCGAAGAAGCCTCATCTAGAAGTCCTGAGGATGGAGTAAGCGCAGAAGAGGGAGCCGAGGCAGCAATGATTTCAACATAATTAAACTCGGCAGGACTCAACGGCATCCGGTCGCCCCAAGAATCTACTTGGTTTGTGGGGGGTACGAGCCACGGATCAGAGCCAGTAGCGATCATATTGACAGAGGCGATATTTAGAGGAGGGAGTGGAAAAACACCCATAAGATCAGGATCTTTGAAAAGTCCAGCTCCTAGACTCTTAGGTAATTTGGAGGTATGCTCCACAAATGGGATGGTGCCTTCGGAAGAAGAAGCAAAAAAGGAGAGCTGGTCAACGGTAACGATCTTCCCTTGATGAGGGAAACGGATAATTCAGAAGAAAAATGAAGCAACAGCTTGCATCGCATATATCCAGCTACGTCCGAGAAGGAGGTTGTAGGTTAGAGTAGCATCAACGACTTCAACTTCCATCTCGACCGTCTTCCCTTCCAAAGAGATTGGTAAACGTTGGAGTATACCGTAAGGACGGGACGCTCTTCCATCAAAAGCTTCCAAGGTAGTGGGAGATTGGTTCAACGTTGGAGATCCAATAGCTTTCCAACAGGCAACATACATGATGCAAGTCGAGGCACCTTCATCAATAACTGTACGATGAATCGTTTTGGAATCAATAATTACCTGTATGAGGAAGGCAATTTGGGGAGGCAGCCTCTGAGTGTGGCGTTCCAAGTCAAAAGTTATTAAATCCGAATCGGCCGGGTCTATGCCACCGATGGCAGACAGCATGGACTTCCTCTGAGAAGGGCAGCTCTGGAGAACCTCTAAAGCGGACATAGCCGACAGAGTCTGTGCTAAGTCCTCAACGATGTTGTAGTGCTGTGCAGCATGAGCATTTGGATTATACGAGGATTTTCGGAGTACTCCTTTTGGAGGGGGTCGAAGAGGCGTTTCAGTGGTAGGTCTCTCGATGTGGAGCGGACCTGAACTGAACGGGGGAGCACTTGGGGGAACCTCAGGCTCCTTCCCGGCAGATGACGGATAATCTTTCGTTCGAGTACTGATATTAATGGGTACTGTACCAGCCATAAACACTTGAGAACCAAAGGAAGAGGGAGGCTGAGTAGGATCAGCCACCATTTGAGTTTTTTGAGTGTGTTGGGTGGGAAAGGGCTCTTTGAGCACCGCAGGAGTCCCAGAGGTGCCTTTTAACAAACGACTAACTTCGGACCGCCTCGGGCAATCCTTGGTAAAGTGATCCTCATCGCAAATAAGACAAGGATATTTGGGTTTGCGTTTAGTGCCGTCCTCAGGTTGAGGTTTTGGGGTTTCCTGCTTAGGTTGTTCGGGCTTATTTTTCGCTTTCCCTTTTTTCTTCTCTTTCGAAGCCTTGTTTGCCGTATTAGATTGGACGGAATTAACCTCAGAAGTAACATTCGAACCAGGCGATGCCTGGGAAGGTTGTCCATTCGAAGCAGATGTTTTTTGCTTTGCAGGGTTCGCCGGATTTTTCTTTGAGGATGAATTAACCGAACCAATGATACCGTCAACAGTGGGTGTTGGCGGGGCTTTAGACATTCCTTGTCTTGGGACATCAGGCAGATAATCATATAATGTACCTGACTGAGAATAAACCAAGTCAAGGTACTGAGCTTGAGCAATAGCTTGCTCTTCAGTGACACACGCCCCCATGGCGATATCCCGAGCTATCGGAGGCACGAACGAAGTCATAAACCAATCGGTAAGAAGCTGGTCGGGAATCCAAAATTTGATCATACATCTACGCCGTCTCCATTCATGGATATGATCAGAGATATGCGTAGCCGTCGTTTGTCTCAAGGAAGTGAGGAGGTGTGTACCCGTTTCGTATCGAATGGGTAACTGGAAGTGAGTGAGAAATGCCATAGCCAAAGAATTGAAATCTTGAAAGGACCTGCGATGAAGTTCGATATACCACTTAGCGGCAGAGCCAGTGAGAGTCCTTTGAAAAAGGCGAAGCCGAATTGAATCGTCAAGCCATGAATTAGATGAACACCACAAATGATAGGTCATAACATGGGCTTGTGGGTCTTCATTGGCTTTACCATCGAATTTTGGACAGTCACCAGGTATTTTAGTTGGAACTGGAGGCCAATAAGGATTATGAAGAATAGGATCATTGGTTAACTTGGATACATCCGGTAATTCTAAAGTCGCTAAGAATGGTAATTGAGGATTGAAAGGCATCTGGGGCTGTTGGTAGGGTGGAGCACCAGGGTTCCAACCAGGTGGTGGTTGCCCCCATAGAGTTTGTCCGGAAGGATTTGGCCCCATAGTGGATTGGCCATAGGGATTTGTATATTGCCCCCCAGCATAAGGATTACCAAATGATGCTGCAGACGTGCCATATCGCTGGTAGTTCTGGTACGGGGCAAATGAAAATTTCCCTTGAGGTTGTTGGTAGCCATACGATGGTGGGGCTCCAAATTGAGTTTGAGGACCAGGCTGGGTTGGATAAAAAGTTTGTGATTGAGACCCAGCCTGCATTTGAAGACCAGATGGGTATTGGGGTCCCATTTGGGGCCACGGACCGGATTGAGCAGCGCCAATAGACTGTCCTATAGGTTGGGCTATCTGGCCAGAAGGAAAACCTTGTTGATAGTGAGGTTGGCCGATCTGTCCAGAAGGTTGTACCTGCTGATACTGAGGTTGGCCTACCTGTTGGAACTGTTGTTGCGCAGTTGAAGGTTGTCCTAGCAGACTAGATGGCTGAGGAGACTGGGCAGTTGGTTGGCCCAACTGTGTTTGAGGCTGACCAGCCTGCCCAGAGGGTTGTGAATACTGGACAGTAGGTTGACCAAGTGGTTGAGTAACTTGTCCAGACATTGGACTATACTGGACATTGGATTGGTTTGGGTTAATAGTTTGTTGACCACTTTGTCCAACGGGATAGCCCTGCTGGATACCAGGTTGGACTTGTTGAAAAGACGACTGACCTGAGTTACCAGAAGGTTGCATATAAGAAGAGGAAAAAGGAGCAGCAGTAACGAAAGGGTTTCCATGAAAGGATTGCCCTGGTTGGTCTTGAGGGGGTTGTCTTGGAGATTGCGCAGATAAAACTTGACCACCATGGAAAGAGGTGGAGGTCCAATCAATTGACAATGGGACCGATACCTCAACAACCGGTTGAGATGACAAATATGGATCATATGGCTCCTGTATTGGGACATTTGTCATGGGGTCAAAGACTCCAAACAAAGAAGCTGAGGGACGACTAGAAATAGGAGTCGAAGAGGCTGCACAAACCGTTGGAGCGGTTGTGACGGAGGTAACAGATAGACTGCGACTTGGTGGAGTAAAAGGCTCCGTAGTAGGAAAAGTGTGTGATGACCAAATGGGACCTGTGAACGGAGTTCCAGAAGGCGTAGCATCTCTTAAAGCTTTATAGCCCAGTGGTAAATTTGTAGTAGTAGGTGTACTACTAACATGTATAGGGTCCGTTGAGGTGGGAATTTCACCGCTCGTTGCAACGGACTCATCGGTCGTTGTAGGGGACAAATCATCCATGTCAGATGAAACAGGTGGGACTGACACACGAGGAGAAGTATGGTCCCAAAAAGGGGCACCGTCCTCAAAAGATTCCCACGTAGGGTTCCAATGAAACTGGTAAGTCTCGTCACCTGGGGCACGAGAACTAAGTGGTTGTATACTTAGAACCACAGGGAGACTCACAACCAATGTTTCGGTAGAAGACGAAACTGGTGATTCCGCCAGGATGAAACTTACGAAATCTACCGAGACAATCCCTACTTCGGACTGACACAAACAAAAGCTAATTGGGTAGATGTTATCGTGGCCAATAAATTTTAAGACACTGAACTTAACCTTTTCATTTTTTAAGAGTCGAGAAAAGGATAAAAGATGACTCTAGTCTCCTTCGAATATTTAATGAGCACGAAGTGACAAGACGCTCATAGGCACCTTTTCATTTAGGGAGTCCGAAAAGGATCAAAAGTGACTGCTCTGGAATTCTAGGTAGAGGGTGTGCCAAACTTTTCGCAAAACCACAGAATACTTTTTAGGGTACGGGTGGTCAATCTTCGTGAATGCTGTGTTCACTGCATTGCGAATCGTAGGGCGGCTGACACGGCTTCCTATGGATAAAGGCTTTATTCCTATAGGGGTCTCCCAATATATACGCGACGGTACGTGGGAGCACAGTCCGTATTGGCACCTATCGTTTCACCGTGGAGGAATCACCCAACCACTCGACGATAAACTACCAGGTTTAAAGACGCCGGAACACGTCTCTAACCTAGACCTCTAGAGTATTTGCGTTATGTTCCAATGCGTTTTTATGTTCATTGAGTTCATTTTAAAGTTTATCTTCGATTATGTTTCAGTTTTTGGTCCTACCGTATGTGATATCTCACAAACTTCTTAAATGCAAACTACATGCCAAAATTAAATCATTTGATTCGATGAATTCTATCTACAGGAGGGTTGAGATTTTTTTCACAAGCGAAATGATCACTCAACAAGCAACAAAGATCCTAATGCAGCTAATAACAAGAAATGAAATTTTTCCTTTTTCTTTTTAATAGCAACAAATAACAATAAATGCTAACTAATATGATGCAAAAGATTTTTTTGTTTTTCTTTCCTTTAAGATGGCATGATGCATGTAAACAAATTTTAAGAGATATGCATAATCCAAGTTCACTCAATGAAATAGAACCAATTCTGAAACACCAAAATGAACCATGCAAGCAAGGAAAAAAACAAAAGACTTTCACTGAACCATGTAATCTAAGTTCGAATGAAATCGAGTGAAATCCAAAGAGGCTAGAAGTGAATCACTCAGAGTATAGAAGATCAAGCTTTAACAAATCACTGGATTGGTGCAGAACACGACCAACAAGTTGACTGGATAATCAAGAGATCAAAACTTCCCACAGAAGGCTAGACATGCAAAGTCACTAGATATCCTAGGGCTGAGACAAAAATCAATAGAAAAAAGCAAACAGCTGAAGGATAAAGGCTAAGACCAGTCAAGCAGAGGTTCAACACAGTTCCAGAGGCTGTAAGAGATATAAAAAGAGACTGAAAGAGCTTTCCACCCACACACAGGCAAAATTTACAGAGCTAGCGCGACTGTCAGCCTGCAACTTGCGCTGCCACAGGATTGGTGAGAGTTGCTTTTGAGCAACATGCGCCAACTGGCGCAACTGTCAGAGTAATAATCGCGCCAATTAAGCTTGTCAGCTAGAAAAATAAATGATATGACCTCAAGTCGGGTTGACAGTGCTCAGATGGGTCAAACAGTAAAGAATAAACTCAAAACTGACTCAGGAAGCTCATTCACTCAAGCAAGCAGAAGAAAATTAACATGCAAGACAAAAAATCAAATAGCTACTCCCCAGCGGAGTCGCCAAATTGTTGGTCAGGTAAATCCCCTCTGCAGACAAAGGCGATCCCACTAGCCTAAAACAAAACTAGCCACAATCAAACCACGCTGCTACGCAAGTTCCTAGTTATGCATCAAAGATGAATTAAGAAGACCAACCTAGAGTCCAACGCTATGATTGAAGCAAAGTTGATATCCCCGCTCCCTCGCTCCAGCAGATCATAAATGAACACCTGCACATGCAAAGAAAGAGACAGATACCAACATAACATCTACCAAGGCACAACTATATTTCAGTCAGAAAGGAAATAAATCAACACATCACCATAATAGACAATGAGATTGGAACTATAATAGCAGTCGCTCATTAATTAATAATAAAAAGAAAAGTTACAACCATGGTTCTGACGTCGAACCTCTCCTGGCTGGGCGAGTAACTATATGTGTCTTGCAATGCATCTCCTCTCCGACAGCATAACCTCTCTAGCATTCACTAGCATTCCTCCAAGAACTCAAGAACTCAACCTCTAACAGTCCATGACTAACGATTATCACTACTATCACTAGCTTGTCCAATGCATAATGACAAGCTTATATAGATGAAGAAGGGAGGAGGATACGATGAACCGGGACACCTTTTGTGGATTAACATTATCCCCCAAAAGCCATTAAAGATGGAGATAGGATAGAGCTCGACATAAGGCTGATTTTTTATCTTCAAAAAGCTCCATGTAATGAAGGAAACAACAGTTGGGCGTGCGTTAAGGCAAAAAGCATGACTAAACTTGGTTGGCGCGACTGTTGCTCTAAGACAGAGCGCCAATGGTCGCGCCCTCTTTTGAGGATCTCCATGATTGGCGCGGGTAAGATACTGTGGACTTGCGCCCATGGAAAAAGAGCACTTTTCAGGGATAATCTGCAGAAGGTGTCTTCAGGGAACATGGAGTACATACTCAAGGGAACATAATGCAAGTGTTTTTAGACTTTGTCACTTCTTATAACTCCCAGGATGAGTCCTCCAAGGTACGACAAGAGGAGTAACAGGGATGGTGACAAATTACTGTGTAACAACACCATGTATGTCTGTTACACAGTATTTTGTTAGGCCTCCTGCACTTCTATGTGTCATACCCCGAAGTGCCCAAAACTTGGCAATCATATAGTGCACCCATCTTGATATATAGCTCGGATCCTTCTTTAAACATTGATGGAAAAATGCCTAGAGCCTTCCCTGAAGAAGAAAGATCTAAAACCCTAATTTTAGGACTAGTGTGACCCTGGCACCAGAGACTAGTGTTGATTGCTAGTTGCACTATACTAGCCTCGCACTGCCAGTGTGGTTTTTACTTGGATACCTACACTGATCCCTAAAAGGAATTTTTTCTCGAAGAGGACAAGAAGCTTCATGATCTAGAGGCTTCTAGAACGATGATTTGGAGGTTGTTCAGTGTGGATGTGGTTGAATTCTCCCAATATTTCCTTTTCATCTTATCCATATGAGCTACCTCATTGAGATGAGGGCCTTCTCCTATATTTGGAAAGATCCTAACTCCCTTTCCCTACCTATATACTCATCCTCTCCCATTCCCAAATCGTTGGTTTTTGGATATTTTCACCATTATGCCGAGATAATGCCTAGATGCTAATCATTTCACTTGGAGAAGGAGTGCTTGGAGAGCTTGAGCTTGGACTTGGAGATTCATTGAAGGATAACTTATTGACATCAAGGCTTGGTTGTATGATTCCTCTTTTATTTTATTAATATATGCAACTTCTAGTTCAATTTCCATAAATGTTTGTATTAATGCATCTTTTATCTTAATGCTTCTTGATCTGTTAAGTGTATTACTTTCAATTATGCTATTTGTACTTGTATGCTTTGTTGTGTCTTTGATCCCTTGTGCAATTATCTGAACATTGTAGGCATTACAGTTGAGCTTGAGGCACAAGTGATTTGAGGTCTTCAACAAAGGAGTATGTTATAACATCAGAACAAGGTAGGCCATCTTCCTCTTCTCTCATTTCGATTGTAATTTAGGAAAGTGTCCTTGTAGAATTCACATAGGTTGCTAGTCCCACTGGTTGGGCTAGAGGAACTGTCTCTTTTTGTAGAGAGGATTTTCCTAGACAATAAAATGGAAACCCCGTTGTGGAAGCTGTGACCCTTTCTATCCATTCCTTCGATCAGATTCTATGATGAGTTTGACCAACTGTCAATTGCTTGGTTTGTGTCTATCACTGTAGATATTTGCAGTCACTTGTTATTGCATGAGAATGTTTAGCTTGCTCTGATATTGAATATTTTTTATTTTTCCTTAGTTTTCTCGCCCAATGCTTTTTCTTCTCTAAAAGAAGTGTTTTCAGCGCTGATTTCAAATTTACAGCTGCGTTGATTTGCCTTACATCACCCTTTTTCCTTTAATAGGCATGATGATCCCAGAGGATAGAAGAAAATTAGGGTTTCTTCTTTTTTTCATTGTTTTTGACCCCTGCAATGATTTTCCAGTGTGACTACAATGTATTTGTCTTGATTGACATCCTTGTTTGATCACAAATTGTATTTTGGCTTTGTTGAAATATTTTGGAAAGAATGAGTGCTTTCTAGGGTTTATAGGGTATCTAGGTCACCCTTCGATCTACCCCTTTGAGATTGATTATTTCCATTCATGAGTCTTACTACCTTCAGGAGATTGTTATCAAGTTTATTTCAGTTCGTGATTGTGAACTAATTTTCATTATTATTAAGCATTTTTGGTACTTTGAAGATTGATTTTGCTCCATTATCAAGCATAGATTACAGTTGCATGCATTGGAAGGAATGAATGTGAATGATTGTTTAATTTCTTTGTTTCAAAAAGAAAAGTGAATGATTTCCTCATTTATGTATTTTTGAAACGATTTGCATTCAAAAACCATAAGTGACTGAAATTTTCATTTAGTTGTTTTGGATTGCATTTTCTCCTTTGCTCATTGCATTAGTTTGCATTGTTGAATCAAAGTGAAAAGAAAAATAGAATTAGTGCATCTTAGTGAAAGAAAAGTGATTTTTGTTTCTCTTAGGATTGTATCTCGGTATTGCATTTGGTTGTGAAAGTGAAATATTAGATCTCATTTTTACAATTTTGCATAGGAAAGATAAAGAGTGGTGTTTTAATGCATTATTTGGTTTTCCCTCTTCCTTCATTAGTTTAGCCTTCATCGAGTGAAAATATTTCATTTCTATCATTTATTTGTATCATAGGTCTAGGTGACATCATTGAGCCATCAAACTGAAACTTAATTGAAGATAAAATTAAAATTTACCTCAATTAACCTAAGGAGGATTTGTAACATAACATAAATATCTAGAGTTCTAGGCTAGAGATGTGTTCCAATGTCTTTAAACATAGCATCTATCGTTAACTTCCTGTAGTGTATCCTGACGGTGAAATCTCATCCCAGTATGGAAGTATATAGAAGGTTCTCCAGTACTTTCGGGTATCTAGGAGGCATTTCAGTATGATAAGTATATAGGGACACTCTCATCGAATGGTTTTTCATTAGACATCACTAACATGGACTTATGCTCCCCATATCATTGAGTATATATTGGGAGACCCCACTAAGTAATCGAGCTAACTGCCTTGTAAAGTGATACACTAAACACAACATTTGGGGAGATCAACTGTCATACGCCAAGTCCTTGTTTTCAGCTAAGGTGTATATAATGGTTCACGGATACTTGGTAAATCCTCTTGCCTAGCATTACCCATTTTAATTTATTTGTTGTTTCGTGTAATAAAATTAATTTCCAATGATAACATGTCGAACCCACACAGTTTCTTCTTGGCCCCATATTGAGTAGATTCCTTGTAAATTTTAATTTTAATTAACCCTCGATGAATCATCTCTTCTCCTTCTACTCTTGAGAGAAATTAACTATGGTTGAACCATTGAGTTCACCTCATAGTTCCCCTTTTTTTTTCTGATACTGAAGGGTCTTCACAAGGAGGTCATCGTGAACTTCCGCAGTCACTTGAAGCTCAAGGCTTTGAACTTGGAATTGTCCCAAGAATCCAACCCCTTGCTTCTCGTCCTCCACCTCGAGATTCATCATAATCTCAGGAGTCTAATCCAGAAACCCCTAAGAGTCCATAGAGATTTGTTTTATACCCTTTGAATCCTCTATTTGATCCAATTGTTATATCTCCTCAATGCCCTTATAGTCCATACGATCGATTTCCTGTTCCTTTGGAGTTATCCCCTCGTTCGCCTCATATTCCTCCTCGCCAGCTCTTTCCATTTATGGATTTAGAAGGTGAGATTGCAAAATATCCTCAAGGTCCTCCAGAAGTCTCCACTACAGACACTCCTAATGTTGATGATGAGTCTGAATATGACTTTCCTCTGGAAGGCTTTCGTTATGTAGGGAGAGTTCTATCTCAACCAACTCCTTCAAACAGTGGGTCTATGCTTCCACTTGGTTATATAGCCTTGGCTCAATAAGTTTCATGACATCCCAAAGCTTCCTATTTATAACAAAATCATATTTGGTTGTCAAATTATATGCCTACTTATGGTCCATTTATTCCTAACATGACCTCTCAGATACCTGTGCAAATTGCCGTTACTTCAGTTCCGATTCAATCGACAATTCCGTCACAACCATTACCGTTATTTCAACCTTCCATTCTATTGAAACCGACTATTTTGGTTTATACATCTGTAATTTACTCAGTCCCTCCATCACTTGGACATAATGTACCACCTCCTCATTCACAGCTTGGGGAAAAAATATCAACTCTCTTCTTGTGTTTGGTGGAACCCATGTGATTGGATCACAACCTCACATGGTTGGAGTGAGTCAACCTAATCCTACGGGTATTCCTAATCTCATTCGTCCATCCAGGGAAGGTAATATCTAGTATCAACAACCTTACATGGCCCAGATACACCTCCAATAGTCATATGTTCCATATGGTTCATAAGCACTGCAAAATCCACCTTATATTCCACAAGCAGGTCCTCATGTGCAACCTGGTCCAAATTATATTCCTAATGAATATCATCAAATCCCATTTGGAACTTACCAATACTCACAGGGAATCCCTCAAGGAACTATCCAACAACCTTTATTGCAAAAAGTACAACCTTTATAGTAGTAAGGGAAACCTTTGCAGCATTGGGGGAAACCTTTGCAGCAGTTTCAATAGCCTTTGCAACAGAAAACACACTTTGTTCAACAATCCTTGAATCCACAAGGTCAACCCTTGCAACAACAAGGTCAAACCTTGCAGCAGTAAGCTCAACCTATATGTCAACAAGGTAAAACCTTGCAGGCACAAGCTCAACCCCTGCAGCAACAAGACCAACTGTTGGGTGTGAAGCCTGATGATCTTCTTTATTCAGAGGTATTGCCACATTGGACCCCATTTCGTAATGTGGTGGCAACACTGCCCGCTTGTGTGCACCACCAGTAGGGTCCAACGGGGGGTAACGATGATTATTTAGAGCCCCCCCTAGCGGGGGATTGGGGGCAGCGCCCTCAAAGCTAAAAATAGATGTAAAATTGCCTTGTAAAATGTTGTAATTTCATAGTGAATCTTGGTCGTTCATTAAGCGGAAATCTAACAGTAGAAGTTATGTTTAATTTAGGGTTTTTTTCCCTAGAAGGAAACCCCTCACTATATATGAGGGAATGGTATTGCAGCTATGTAGATGTGTATTCTTAGCGTGAAAGAGAGAGGAGATTGTGTGAAAGCGAAGAGGGAATTACATTGGATTTGATGTAGGTTGTATCTATTCATTTTGCTGGATGACAGAAAAGGAAGGACTAATTGTTTCTTTGTGGATGTAGACAAAATTGGGTGAACCACATATACCTGTGTCTCTATAGTTTTATGCATTTTTCTGTGTTTATGTTTTTGCAATATTTTATGTGTCCCATTGCTTTGTAATATATAATTTTCTAACACCAACAACATTATTACCAGGGTCAGTAGGTGCAACAACCTCACAATCCATATGCCGCACATAATGTTTATCCTACTTATGGTTACCAATGGTCTATGGCAGGTCAATATCAACCCTACCCCAGACAGAATCCACCTGATGGTCAAGCTACCCCCCAGCGGGGGAAAATCAAGCTCCTTATGGTCAAAATCCTCCACTTTGGGGGCAAAATCCTTACCAACAATGTTAGAACTTGTAGACTAGGCCTTATCAAAGGTCTTATATGCCTTTTTATTCGCATTTTCCATTTTTAGCGACATTGGAACTACCTGATGTCTTGTTGATGGTGCTGGACCCGCCAACATGTCACGGGATCTCCCTGGTAAGAAGTCCCAATTAGACCTCAGACCGATTGTTGTAGGAGTCCCAGAAGTGGGTCGTACGATATCGCCTTGACCATGGTTTCGCATAGAGTCAAGTAATATGTCCCTGTTGGTAGAAAGGGTGTGACAACTACGATAATTTAAGGAAGGTGCATGAATGGTTCTAACACATGGAAAATGGGGTGAGTGCACCCCTTAGAAACCTGTAATAGTACGTGGCTTGGAAGGGAACACAGGAGAGAAGATGCATCACAAGATGGAAATAAAATTAGTGAGCAATCCAAAGTGATGGTTAAACCAATCAACACATTTTAGTAAGATTCATACATACTTATATAGAATAGTCCACACATGCATGCGTAAGAAAACATATACATATATCATTTAGAGTAAACAAGATGGCTGGAATATAATATGACATATGTATGAAACGTGTTGGCTCTGTTATATTAAGAAGTGTAAGTCCAATCATACAATGCATCCATGTCAAACCACTAGCTCTGATAGCAGAACATTATAGCCACAACTACCTTCTCCTCCAAAGAGATGTACTAGCTCTACGTAGCAGACAAGCGAATGCTCGTTACAATACTATCCAAGCTTTCTCTAAGATACTCCTATTGGAAGCTTGGCTGACCAAAAGCCTCTACAATGAGTTATGAGTTTCTATTTATAGCAAAGGGTGAGGTGACCCTTGTAATTCCCCTTTGTGACTCTTCACCTACTACATGATTGTTACGTCCAACTATTGACACTTGAACTTCCACTTGACAAGATGTTAAATAAAATATGCATATGTACCCACGTGAGACAAAATAGGCTTAAGCAAGCCATGCAAGACATCACTAACACTCGGAAAGTTGTGGTAAGACCAGCTCTTTAACATCCTTGTGATGATCAATGGTGGTGAACTGACGCCAAACTTAGTTTTCTGTGATGGTGTCTATGCGCTCAATGGTGACATCTTGCTGAAAGAAAACTCTTACCTCTGTTGCATCTAGGTACACTGGTATGGCTCCTCTGTCCAACTCGTTTGATAGCATGCACATCATTGTCTTGAGTGCAGTTGGACTAGCAAAATAATGATGCATAGTGTCTGTGCTGATCTCCAAGTGTGTGTTGGTGACCATGTGCATCAACTTGTCAAAGTTCATGTTCATCTCTAGTCAGACTTGCTTCTTGTATTACCCTCGGTGAGTGTGCCAAATGCGTGGGATCACACGCATGTGCAAAATGACATGCATGCTACTGAATTCCATTGCATGCGATCAACAACAGTTATCACCTTGTTTGCTCCGTGCCAGCTGCTGGGATGGATATATTACTTGTATGGGCACAATTTCATCCATTTGTGCATGTTGTGCCCCTTGTTGTACCTATTCCTCCTGCAACTCATTCTCTCATCGATGCACCTCTTGTTCTTCCTTGAGTTGCTGCTTCAACACATGCAACTCCTTCTCTGTTTCTCTCTCTTCCTTCACGCGATTTTTCGTGTCATGCCGTCACCTCATATCGTCAATATCCAATGTTGTTTTCATCATGAGTGGATCTTCTTTGAACTTGCAACTTTGCTCCACCTCTATGCTATCAAAAAACTTCCTCTTGCATTCATTGCATGCAGGTGTGATGGCTTCTATTACTGTTGATGGTGTTGGTCACTGTGATGTTGTTGCCATTTCATCTTGATATCCTTGACCATGAACAACTCGATGTCTTCATAGATAGGCAAGTTCATAGACACTTGATCGACATCATCCCCAAGTGTGCTCCGAATGGTGTCTTCGACTCTGCTCTCCTGGAAGTCATTATACCTATGCTGCTAAGAGGTAGACAAACACCTGTGATACCTAGAGATATAGAAACATTCTTGGAAAGTACTTTGTCAGCCAAAAACCAAAAAAACCTAGAGGACTGACATGCAACTTACCTGTGTGATTGATCATGAAGGTTGCACAATTTCCTCCGGGAGGTTGAGAGAGTAACTGCCAAAACTAGGCAAGGCATAGTCTGGGCTTTCAGGAGGTTGACTGACTACTGGAACTGTGTAATGCACAATCTAGCCTAGCTTGCTGAGCACTGAAAATTCACAATGCACAATTTCAGTTAGCAGTGACATGCAACCAGCAAACTGCATTACGCAGTTTCTGGGGACAACAGGACACTACCTCTAAGAATTTTGCAATGAAAGCCTAGAGGTCAATGCTAGGCTAGAGTTGTGCAATTTCTAGAGGGAAGGCAAAGCCTTCGCTTCAAGAAATGCGTAGTGCTAGTCGGGCAAGGCAAGGTCCGGGCCAAGGCAGCCCAGACAGGCTGACGAGTGACTGAAAACATGAGAAGTCTGGATGCATGATGAGATGAGTGCAAACAAGATTGTCAGTGAATGATCATACATGCAAAGACCAAGTGCAGGATTCAGGAAATGGGAAAGCATGCATGTGTGTGAAGCGAGTCACTGCAACGGTGACCATTCTTGCAAAAACAATGTCATGAATGCGACAATATTGAAATACAAATGAAAACTGAAACAATGCTTGTATAAGCTAACATATGTTAGAATGACAGCGAGTGCTCACTGAAATCAAGTAGGCAACATTCATAGAAGGAAAAACACAAAAAGCGACGGAAATGCCATGCAAGACATGAGAAGTAGGCTTACCCCAAAAAAACTGGGATGAATGTGTTGATGACTCCTTCAGGTGATGTGGGATGTCAAAGCTACAAGGTCGATGTGAGGAATGAGCTCTGCAGCGTCCGGTTGATGACTTTTTATAAAATCGAGGTTGTGATGTGCATGCCACAAATCTAGGAAAAACGACACTTGATGGGAGGTTTCTAAAATGATCCTTGGATGTAACCTTTAGCTCCTATCCTAAAAATAGATGCCTGAATCAATGGATTCCTTTGAATGTTGCCTTGGGAGAAGTAGTCCATGCATGTAAATCAATTTTGCTTTGTCTGGGAGGGAACCGGTCAACCTGAAGGCACATGCATCGATATGCGAGCTTGGGATGAAAACTTGTGTAGTTTCTGGGTTGAGTAGAGATGGTTGTCTAAGAGGGATTGCACAATTTTTGGAGGAATAGGGGACTATCTCTCCAGACTGCACAATTTTTGGGCTGAGCAACTATCTTGGGTCAGACCTCGCAATTTTCCCAAGGAAGCCTGTCTGATTAAATCTTGCAATTTCTGAGCTGAGCAGCTGTCCTGGGTCAGACCTCACAATTTTCTCAAGGAATCTTGTCTAACAGTATCTCACAAATTTTGAGCTGAGTATCTATTGTGACTCAGACCTCGCAATTTTCTCAAGGAATCCTATCTTACTGTATTGCACAATTTCTGAGCTCAGCAGGCTACTTGGATAGATTTGCCCAATTTCTGCTAACTGTTGGGCTGGCTGTCCCAAAGGGATTGCACAATTTTTGGGAGCAACAATTGAATGTTACCCAAAATTGCATAATTTCTTGGTTGAGCAACAGTCTTTAGGATGAATTGCCCAATTTTTGATAGGAAGGTTGTCAGGAAGAATTGTGCAATTCTAGAGCCCAGCTGGGTGTCCATATGGGTTTGTGCAATTTCTGGAGGGAAGGTTGGTTCCCCTCCAAAATTGCATAATTCCAAGAGGGAGATACTCAACCAGCAATTGAGACTAAGTCTGGATAGAAGTGTGTGAAGGGGGTGGAACAAACTTGCATACACAGGCTGTCAAGACTCTATGAAATAGCTGAAGCTGATGTGGTTAATAGTGCAAGACATGATGCTGAGGATGGTCGGTAGGGAGGCTTCAAAATGAATCTAAGGCAAAAATTTGGAGGGTTGTAGTAGCCACTACAACACTTTGTGGCACACTGGTAGAACTCCAGCTCTCTGAATGGACCTTCTTCATGAAAAGCAATTCTAACACCTTCAGAAGTATTGTTTAGTTCTTTGGCCATCTTGGTTTTCTCACTTGGTTGATTGTAAGATGTAGCATCTGCCAAGCCCTTGGTCAGTCGACACAAATTCCAAGCCAAGCCAAAATAGTTGTTTTGATTAGGGATGAGGGGTATATTGGCGCACAAGAAGTATAGTTGTCAGATTTTTAGTTTCATCTCTGGTGTTTCTCCATTACCAGTAGGCCTGGATAGTACCCTGGCGGAGTCACGCAGGAACACAAGCATCAATCTGCTGCCAGTGAGCCTGATCAATACCCCGATGGAGTCACTTGGATCACTTGTATACGTAGGAAGCCTTTCTCTTCTTTCATCTTATTCATTTATCATTTTTTCGAAATTTTTCACTTTTTCACTTTTTCATTTTTCATTTTCATAACTGTGCATAACAATTATTCATTTCAGAGGTGAAAGAGGGATCCTGACTGATTGAGAGCATAAGAGGTTGTTCCTTAAGAGAAGTAGTTTATATATACCTCTGATGTTCTTGTTAAGGTTTTCCCCCTCACCTTACTCTACTTGATTGAGATTACATGGATTTACCCAAAAACAACCGACTAGAGTAGGTGATACTAGTTAGCGTGCAAGTGTTGTGTTTTCTCCAAGGTTCACTCCGAATAGTATGTATTTTCCATTGATGTATCATGGATTTAAGACTACAAGTTCTTACACAAGAGAGCTGATAATAGATAACCAAATGTTGATAGCTGTACAAGTCCTCTCGTACTTTACCCAGCTTGTTTCAAGAGTCACACATGGTCCATGCGAAACTAACATATGGACAATATCAAGCAAACAAACCAAAAAGAAAAGAAAGAAGTAGAAGCAAATGCGAAAGCAAAGTGAGTAAGAAAACAAATAAGAAAGAAAACAAACACACAAAGAAAGAAGAAAACATGCATGCGAGCAAACTACTTGTTATAGCTCCAAATCTCAAATGCTGTCCAAAAATTTAAAAAACACCCTGTGTACATGTCATACCCAACCCGCGTGTACACGCGTTTAACACAGGGCAAAGTCGCGTACAGGGAATAAAACTGGACCAGGTGCCCTAGGCCATAAGTGCAGCATCACAAACCATAAGAGTGAGAAGCTATAACACTACTGAAAAAGCAAACAATACTCCTACTCCTAAGCTAACAGTGCATGGGTCATCTCATGTGAAGTGATACTTGTAATGTAGCCACTGGTGCATTGGTTGATCCATGTTGGTGAAAGCATGGTTCGGGAACAACATGGCTGTGCGAACCAGCAGATGTGAGAACCAACAGATGTAAAATATTCAACAATTAATACAGAAACACTCCGATATTACAAGTGTTCACAAACCAAAAATGAGTGGAAGTGCATGATCTACAGCCCATGGACATACCATGATGTTGTGTGACACTGCATGCAGATTTTGAGCACACAAATACTCTTGACTGTGACATGAAAGCACACGTGAGGAAGGTAGACCACTTATGTTGCACAAGTGTGCTTGCTAAGTAAGATTCCTCCAATGCATGAGTGATGGGTTCGTGTAGTTCGAGTGGAGGAAGTGAAATTTGAGTGTTATATTGTTCTTGAGTGCATACAGATGAGTGATGAGGAGCCTTGGGTGTTTGAACAATTTCCTGATCATAAGTGAAACCAACCTCGGGACAGTGAGGGCTTGACATAATCATTAGCTTGTGTTGAAGCGCCTTGACAGTATAGGGGGTTTCGACTTCATTGAAATATGGATCATCGTAGACTAGTGGCTTAAACAGATTAACAATCAGTGAATCAACATCGTGATCAGATGATGAGGTAGAGAGATCACAACAATCAAGATCAGAAAATTCAGGATGTTTTTCGACATCCTCATGATTTGATGAATCACATAAAGGGGTGGATGAGAAGTAAGGATGTTCACCCTCTGCATTTCCGTAAAAAGCAGATGAAAGCTCAAGTGGATTTTCAATGAATGATTGGTCCTCTACATTTTCAGATGATGGGCTAACATATGATGTGTCCTACAAATGATCAACAATGGGTGCATCCGTTGATGGAGATACACATGAAAAATCATGGATTGCAGGGTCATCAAGGATGTCAAGAAAAAATAGAGGAGGTATGGATAGCTAGGGATGGTCCTCTGGTATCGGTGGATGTTCAAGCTCCCAGTCATACTCTTCATGAATGCTAGCACATGTTGTTGTGCAACACCAACTCCATCGATAGATCAATCCTCGTTCAAAATAAGTGTAGAGTCCTGAATGGAAGAACACAAGACAATTTCATCTGGAGGATGATCAAAATAGGAGGATAGAGGTTGAGGTACAATATACATATGATAACCCAATGGATTCGCAACCAAGATTGCGCGAAAATTGGAAGGAGCGATGTCGGAAGGATGTGATAGTTGAACATATGTGTGTTCATTATCTCCCACATCACTCTGCGATATTGGAGTTGTTTGATTGGGGGACGATGGATAGTCACTTGTGACTATAGCCGTGTCTGTCTATGATTGCCCAACTCCATCACTAAAGTATGTTGAGCGGGATTAAGCTTCAACTTCTTCTTGGGATATACAAATTGGATAAGATAATATTTGTCTCTGTCAATGAGATACTGTAATTTCATTTGGATCTTCGGATCTTGAAACTGTAAAACATGGAAGACTGCCAAAAATCATCAGGTGATCCTTGTGGAGCCTTCCATTGCTCTAACAGTTTTTTGTCAAGAGGTTCTGGATGAAAATTATGGAAAGTAGATTCAATGAGATCATAGAATTTCTCAAGTGAGTGCATGCTGCCGGGTGGGAAACTCTAGCACCGTCATAGTCGGAATTTGTGAAGTGTGTATGCAAGCATCAAGCTGGCCTCTTATGCATAGAACTCATCTGTAAGGAATGCATAGAATTCTTCTAAGAACTCAGGCCAGGCTACTTCGCCTTCACCATCATACGTGAATTTGACTAAGAGATTAGCAAACTCCCTTGTGATGCTGAGAGGTTCGGCATATGAAAAACATCGTGGAGGGGTAAGTGTGATAGTATCCATGATAAATGTGCAGAGGATCAAAACTGGAGGAGAGGACATAGCTGGTCATCTGGCCCTCCTTCTAGCAACAGATATGTTGATGGTACTGGACCTGCCAACATGTCAGGGGATCTCCCCAGTAAGAAGTCCCAATTAGACAGTGGGTCATACGGTATCGCCTTGACCGCAGTTTTGCACATAGGCAAGTAAGATGTCATTGTTGGTAGCAAGGGTGTGACAGTTGTGACAAGTCAAGGAAGGTGCACGAACAGTTCTAGAACACAGAAAGTCAGGTGAGTGCACCCCTTGGAAACCTGTAATAGTACGTGGCTTGGAAGGGAACACACGAGTGAAGATGCATCACAAGCTATAAATCATGTTAGTGAGCAATCCAAAGTGATGTTTAAACCAATCAACACATTTAAGTAAGATTCATACATACTTATACTGAATAGTCCATACATGCATGCCTAAGCAAACAAATACATATACCATTTAGAGTAAAAAAGATAGATGGAATACAATATGACATATGAATGAAATGTGTTGGCTCTATTATATTAAGAAGTGTAAGTTCCAGTCATACAATACATCCATGTCCAACCACTAGCTCCAATAGCAGAACATTACAGCCACAACCACATGCTCCTCCAAAGAGATGTACTAGATCTATGCAACGGACAAGCCAAGGCTCGTTACAATATTGTCCAAGCTTTCTCTAAGATACTCCTATTGGAAGCTTGGCTGACCAAAAGCCTATACAATGAGTTATGAGGTTCTATATATAGCAAAGGGTGAGGTGACCCTTTACATTCCCCTTTGTGACTTTCACCTACCCTCATGACACTTCGACACTTGAACTTCCACTTAACAAGATGTTACATACAATCTTCACATGTACCCATGTGAGACAGGAAAGACTTAAGCAATCCATGTAAGACATCACTAACACTCGAACAGTTGTGGTAAGACCAAATCTTTGACATCCTTGCAATGATCAACGGTGGCAAACTGATGCCAAGCTTGGTTGTCCTGATGGTGTATGTGTGCTCAATGGTGACGTCCTGCTGAAAGAAAACTCTTGCCTCCGTTGCATCCGGGTACACTGATATGGCTCCTCTGTCTAACTCATCTGATAGCATGCACATCATTGTCTTCAGTGCAGCTGGACCAACAATATATTGATGCAAAGTGTCTACGCTGATCTCCAAGCGCGTGCTGGTGACCATGCGCATCAACTTTTCGGAGTACATGTTTAGCTCTAGTCAGACTTTCTTCTTGTCTTCTCCTCAGAGAGTGTGCCAAATAGGCAGGATTGCATGCATGCGCATAATGACATGCATGCTGCTGAATTCCCTTACATACGATCAACAACACTGGTCATCTTGTCTACTCTGTGCCAGCCGTTGGGATGGATCTATAACTTGTATGGGCACAATTTCATCTGTCTGTGCATGTTGCACCGCCTGCTCTACCTGTTCTTGATGCAACTCATTCTCTCGTATGTGCATCTCCTGTTCTTCCTTGAGTTGCTGCTTCAGCTCATGCAACTCCTTCTCTATTTCTCTCTCTACCATTGCGTGATCTTCGTGTCACGCCATCACCTCATAGCCTAAATCTCGAAAGTTGTTTTCGTCATGAGTGGATCTGCTTTGAACTTGTAGCTTTGCTATGCCTTTATGATGTGAAAAACCTTCCTCTTGCATTCATTGCATGCAGGTGTGCTGCCTTCTGCTACTATTGATGGTGTTGCTTGTTGTGACACTGTTGCCATTTCATCTCGATATCCTTGTCCATGAACAACTCGATGTATTCATAGATAGTTAAGTTCGGAGACACTTGATCGACTCCATCCCCAAGTGTGCTCCGAATGGTGTCTTCGACTCTTCTCTCTTGGAATTCATTTCACTTGAGTTGCTAAGAGGCACATGAAAACCTATGATACTTGGAGACATAGCAACACTCATGGAAAGAAATTTGTCAGTCGAAAACCAAAACAAACTAGAGGACTAACATGCAACATACCTGTGTGATTGATCATGAAGGTTGCACAATTTCCGCCAGGAGGTGGGGGGATTGACTGCCAAAACTGCGCAAGGCACAGTCTAGGCTATCATGAGGCGAACTGACTACTATAACTCTATAGTGCATATTCTAGCCTAGCCTGTTGAGGACTGAAACTGTGCAATGCGCAATTTTAGTCAGCAATGGCATGCAACCAGCAAACTACATTGCACAGTTTCTGGGGCCAACTGGACACTACCTCCAAGAATTGCACAAAGCAAGCCTAGACATCAGTGCTAGGCTAGACTTGCACAATTTTGGGAGGGGAGGCAGAGCCTTCGCTTCTGGAAATGCACAGTGTTAGCCGGGCAAGGCACAGTTTGGGTCAAGGCAGCCTAGACTAACTGACGGGCGACTGAAAACATGAAAAGTCTAGATGCATGATGAGATGAGTGCAAACAAGAGTTAATTATCATACATGCAAAAAAAAAGTGTAGGATTTAGGAAACGGGAAAGAATGCATGTGTCTAAAGCGAGTCACCACAACGACGACTATTTGTGCAAAAACAGTGTCATGCATGCCACAACAGTGAGATGCGAACGAAAATTGAAATGGTTCTTCTACAATCTAACCTACATAAAAACAATAGGAAGCGCTCACTGAAATCATGCAGACAACACTCACACAAGGCGAAACACAAAAAACAACATAAACGTCACGTAAGACATGAAAAGAAAGCTTACCCCAAAATAGTTGTGCTGAAAGTGCCGATGAATCCTAGATGTAATGTGGGATGTCAGAGCTGTAAGTTTGATGCAAGAAATGAGGTTTGTAGTATTTGGTTGAATATTTTTGATAAAATCGAATTTGTGACATGCTTGCCACAAATATAAGAAAATAAACACTTGGAGGGAGGTTTCTAAAATAATCCTTTCATGTAACCTCCATTTGCTAAAAATATATCCCTAAATCAAGGGATTCCTTTGCATGATGTCTTGGGAGAAGCATTCCATGCATGCAAATAAGTTTTTCTCGGTCTCGGAGGGAAATAATCAACCTGAAGGCACATGCATCAGTCTACGAGTCTGTGATGAAAATCTGCACAGTTTTGGGGCTGAGCAGAGATGGTTATCCCAAAGGGATTGTATAATTTCTAGGAGGAACAGGTGACTGTCTCCCAGGATTGCACAATTTATGGGTTGAGCAGCTGTCCTAGGTCAGGCCTCACAATTTTCTCAAGGAAGCTTATCTGATAGAATCTCACAATTTCTGAGCTAAGTAGCTATCCTTAGGAAGACCTCAAAATTTTCTCAAGGAATCTTGTTTGACTATATCTCACAATTTTTGAGTTGAGCAGCTGTCCTAGGTCAGACCTCATAATTTTCTCAAGGAAGCCTGTCTGACTGTATTATGCAATTTCTAAGCCCAATAGGCTGCTTGACTGGATTTGTGCAATTTTTGCTAGATGTTGGGCTGGTTGTCCCAGAGGGATTGCCTAATTTCCAGTAGCAGTAGGTGCCTGCTGCCCATAATTGTGCAATTTCTGGGCTGAGCAACTATCCTCGGATGAATTGTGCAATTTTTGAGAGGAAGACTATTAGGAAGAATTGTGCAATTTTGGGTTTGCGCAATTTATGGAGGGAAGGCTAATTCACCTCTAGAATTGTGCAATTCCCAGAGGGAGATGCTCAACCAGTAACTGACACTAAGTCTGGAAAGAAGCCTGTGAAGGGGGTGGAACAAGCTTGCATTCATAGGTTGTGAAGACTCTATGAAACTGCTGAAGCTAATGTGTTTGACAGTGTAAGACATGTCTCTAAGGATGGCTGGTAGGGAAGCTCCAAAATGAAGCTAAGGAAAAATTTTGGAGGGTGGTTGTAGCTGCTACAAAACTTAGTGACACACTGGTAGAACTCCAGCTCTCTGAATGAACCTTGTTTGTGAAAAGAAAGTCTAACACCTCCGGAAGTATTTTTCAATTCTTTGGTCGTCTTGGTTTTCTCACTTGGTTGATTGTAAGCTGTAGCATCTGCCAAGCCCTTGGTCAGTCGACACACATTCCAAGCCAAGCCAACACAATTGTTTTGATTAGGGATGAGGGATATATTGATGCACAAGCAGTATAGTCGTTAGATTTTTAGTTTCATCTCTATTGTTGCTCTGCTGCTATCAGGCTTTGACATTTCCCTGATGGAGTCACATAGGAATGCAAGCATCACTCTGCTACTAGTGAGCCTAGTCATTACCATGATGGAGTTACTTGCATCACCTCTTTGCGCAGGAAGATTTTCTCTTCTTTTTCCTTATTCATTTTTCATTTTTTATAAATTTTTCACTTTTTCACTTTTTCATTTTTCATTTTCATAACTGTGCAAAACACTTATTCATTTCACAGGTGGAAGAGAGATCCCAACTTATTGAGAGCAGAAGAGGTTGTTCCTTCAGAGAAGTAGTTTATATATACCTATGACATGCTTGTTAAGGTTTTCCCACTCACCTTACTCTACTTGTGTAACAGCCCCAGTGAAAATTCCATGTAAAAATATATAAATACCATGAATGATGGGACACGTATTCCAAGATGAATGGTGGGTAGGGCATCCTAGTGGGTGTTCATTTGGTTGTGTATGGTTAAGGAAATTCTCAAAGGCAATGGCTAAGGCATTAAAGAGGAAAAAAGGTATTTTGGCACATTTATTTATGAAAATAATGGAAATTAGGAGAAAAGGAAGGTGAAAGGTCACATTTTGCATGTGAGGAGGAAATTGAAGGAAAATAATGGAAAATGAAGAAAATAGAGGCCTCATTAATAAAAAGGGTTATGAAGATCAGTGGGCAAGACTTTCTCAGTTCAGTTTTGGAGCTCTCTCATTATTCTCTCTCTCTCTCTCTCTCTCATAGTCTTGGTTACTTAGAGTTTTCTTGGAGCACTCTTGGAGGGTGTGGCATACTTGGAGTAGGAAGGAAAAGGAAGAACAAGAAAGCACAAGAAGGCATCGACATCGACATCAACATCTACATCATATTTTCTTGCGGGTACCAAGTTGCGTGTATGATTTGTTCACTAGTTTTGGCATGCATGGCACATGTGTGTGATTTCTTGGTTATGATCTATCATTGGCATGGAGGATTGCCTAGATCGATAGTGGATTGCCTAGCCTTGCCATTTCCTGGATAGCCATGGTGATTGTGGGTTTACTTTCATTGCTTTGTTTTGGTTGGTTCTCATTTTTCCATAGCTTGGGTTGAGTTACTAGTCTTGGAAGCCCTGGTTGAACAAACGCTCTGGAAACCCTATAACAACTTGGGTTGAGTTACTAGTCCTGGAAGCCCTGGTTGGACAAACGGTATGGAAGCCCTTGGCAGGTTGAGTTACTATTCTTGGAAGCCTTGGTCAGAAAAGCACTCTAGAATCCCTGTATAAGTTGTGGGTTGAGTTACTACTTCTGGAAGCCTTGGTTGGAAAAATGCTCTAGAAGCCCTGGAAGGCTTGGAAGGGGACCAATCTGATGATGGTTTTTGGTGATGTCCAATGTGTGGTGGAATCACTATTTGATGGTTTGAAGTAGGTGGCCTCTGGAATCCCTGGATGAGTTTTGATTGATATGTTTTATGAGATCCCACATTCATACTTGGAATATGGCACATGGGTGATTGGCTGAAGAGAGAAATGGCTCAGCCAATCTATGGTTGGGTGGAACATGGTAGTCCCATCTCTGGTTGGTTCATTGCATTTATTAATGAAAAAAAATCATTTCCTTGATTTTCATGTTCAAATGTACTGATGTATATATGGATTTTGATGGCTGATATGTTTATTGTATTTCTATTCCTATAATGTTTTTTTATATCCACATTTACCTCGGAGGTTGTTATAGAGTGGTATCAGAGCATGGTTCAAACACTTGGACTGGATGGGCTCAATCATAGGTAAAATGAAGAACAAAGGTTAAATTTTAGACCTTTATATCATATCTGTTATAACTTTTCTTCTGTGGAATATTAGAAGTAAAAAATTTGTACATCCTAAAGGTAGATCCCACTTATAATGTGGTAAAAATTTCAGATATTGGTTCACAATACTTTAGGACTTATGATCTAAGTAATATGACCTTCTTGAATGCACCTTTAAATAGGTCATATTGGCATTTCTGCAATAAATTTTCTGCTGTAGGCTTTCAGAAGTTGAAAAATCGTCCACATTGAGGGGAAATACCAATGATTATGTGGTAGAAATTTCTGATATTGGGTTGCAATATTTTAGGAGATAAGATTAGAGGGAGTCAAGCCTTCTGAATGCTCCTAAAATTAGGTCTCAAATAGGTAACGTTGACATGTTTGTTATAACTTTATTCTGGGCAGTTGCAGGAGTTAAAAGTGTTTCCACAATGAGAGGAAATCCCACTTATAAAGTGATAAACATTTCAGACATTTATTCGCTATATTTTAGGAGATATGACCAGTGTAAATCGAGATTTCTGGATACTCCTGGAATTGTGCACCAAATAGGATTGTGTTGGTATTTTGTTATAACTTTTATCTATGAAATGCCAAAAGTTGTAACTTGAACCATAGTGAGGTATAATACCACTGATCATATGGTTTAGTTTCCATAACTTGTACTACTACAGTTTAGGATATATGCATTGAATCATTCTCTATATTAGTTTGCATGCAAAGTGTTTGATGAAATGCTTAAATGGTTCAATGATTAATTGCATACAAACTGTTTGATAAAATGCCCCAGTGAGTATGATGTTTGTGGTTGGAGATAGTATTGATGTGTAATAGTATTTCTGTAGTTGATATATGCTTACTTGTATGCAAATAGTTTTCTATATTAGTTTGCATCTAAAGTGTTTGAAGAAATGTTTACATGCAAATGTAATAGTATAGTAGTTGTTAGAAGAAAATGTAAAAGTATGGTAATTATTTGAAGAAAATGTTATTTCAGATGGGATAGTATTGCAGTATGATAATATGGATGTAGTTTATCTATGTCTATTTTCATGCAAATAATTTTAAGAGTTGCATGTAGGGAATTTGAAAGGCTGCATGCAAGGAATTTGACAAGTTGCATGTAAGGAAATGGAAAAGTGGGATGTTTTAGTTATTATGGTACAAGTGGAATAAGTGAAATGTTTTGATTTAATCTCATAAAAAATGTGTGAGAAATGAAAATCAATTTCTTTTCAAGTGTGGTTAAATTTAGTAGAGCTTTGGAGATCCCAATTCCATAATTGGACATTGGAGATTGGGCCATTATAGTAGCTCCCTCCTTCTACCTTAGTGTGGACCATGGATAGTAAGGGGGTATGCTTATAGGTTGTTAGTACTGGTGAAAGCTGATTTCAAAGTAAAAGACACAATGTCTTGATTTTTGGAACACGTGACTGATTGTGCATGAATTATATGAAACCTACATGTTGATTTCATGATACCTACCTACATCCTTGTACATTAGGTTACATTTTTGAATATTTTGATTACATGTATTAGTGTTGTAGGTTGATTACAAGAACTGATTGTTTATGTTCGACTACATGTGTTTATGCGTAGGTGTACTTGATTTGGCATTGCTTATGCATACTATTGGTTGCATGTGGCAATGAGTACAATGGAGTAATGGTTGTTGTCGTGCATGAGGTCATAGTTTGTGTACTTGATATGGTCATGCATTGATGATTGGACTCTAGCTAGAATGATGCATATATGGTTTTGTACTCATTTTTATGTGTAGTTGTTATGCATGTATAGTAGGTCAAACAAGACTTGTGAAGTCATTGTATGCAATTTAGGTCATCATGATGCTATTGGTTGTTATGATGAAAATGTGTTGGATGAGATAGAGCAGGAGATGCAAATCATCATAATGAGGTCACAGCATTAGACTTTGGGATAAGAGCAGATCGTCATACAGGTAGTGTATGTTTGGCATGCAAGTATGTAAGTTAAGGATTGTTATATGCTTGAGTGTCATATACATTAGGTTTATGAACATGTATTTTATGTTATGGTTATATTCATGATAGATGTTAGATGATTAGTGTTAACACTCAGGTTGTCCCTTAGCTCCTTAAGGGATACAGCCGAGGTAACCACAAACCAATCTTTGGGCTGCAGGTCCTAGCCTACCTGCAGTCATAGAGGGCTCTCTCTTTATGATTTAACTTTGTTTTGGGTTGATTTTAGGCTAGTTATGGTGTGCAAGGGTTTTGTTTTGATTTTCGTGGGAAGGAGATGTTTTCAAGCAGAGTTGGGATGCATACAGTGAGAAGTTCAAACCATTGGGCATGGAGTCATGGATTTGGGCTTGCTGTTGTGTTTTCTTGGTCACAAGAGGAATATAGAGCAGGATAGCTACACATATAACAATATCAGGCTGGAATAAAGATGGAATGAAGGTAAGAAATGAAAGGCAACTAAGAATCTTTCATTAGCTAACATAGAGGGAAGGTGGATGAAAGTTTGTCTAGGAGTAGTAAAGAATTCCTAAAAAACAGTCATATATGAAAGAAACAGGGTAAATATGATCATTTAAGTATGCATATTCATAACCATTTATGAGGAAAACATATAGAAATAACAAGAACTGAGCATAAGGTGCAGTCAAGCAAAACCTAAGCTAGTTTTTTTCTTGCTATTTAGATGGTAACACAACTGTGCATAAACATAATTAAACTGTAAACGGAGGTAGAAAAACTTATTGAGCCATGTAGTAGCATAGGAATTCCACAGTCACTCTTTAACCATTAGTAACAGAATAGTAATTTCTTCATCCGAAGCATTCCAGCAGTCTTTGATTACAGAGCCTCTCAAAAATACAACACAAGTCCAGCATGAGGAATATCAGCCAACCAACCCCAAATACGTTCTATGGGGAGGTATATATACAAAAATAAGACACAAAATATCTAGGTGATGACTCTTCAAGCAATAAATTATATCACCAACTCTTGTCAGGGAGTAAATGAAGCATTAAACACTACAATTAATGTCTGCTTGCTAGCTGTCCATTTTGTCAGAAAACTTTTGACTTTTTGGGCTGAATAAGTCGGCTGCCTACTACGGATTTAATTTGCATTTTCTGGGCCCATTGCTGGTATGTTGCCTGTTGCTGTCTAGGTCTTCTCCTGTGTTCTCGGCTTCTTAGCATTTGATGAGTTGTAGTTATCTTTTCAATTTTTCTTTATGCAGATTTACCTTTGCCAGGTGTATCGTGCCATCTGTATATGTTGAACTGTAGCTTGATAAAAAAGAATTAATTAACCAAATCACCTGAGCAATGTCTCTACCATCCTGTTCCACCAATCATCTGTGGGTAACTGGCGCCTTTGTATCTTTATCAGTGTTTCCTCAGCTTCTGTGCATTTATGGAAAGTGGGTTGGAATTCGAACAAGTGGTTTATTTCATGTGCAATGTAGAATAGATTCTCCAATTTATCGAAGACACTCTGTCCTGATGGAGGGCCTGTATCTTATGAAGTAGTTGAGGAAGCTGTGATTTGGTTGGCAGTAAAATTATTCACTCTGGTGGCATAAAGCTCATGTGACATCTGTCTTCCAGAACTGGTTAATAAACTTGGTAGCCCTCTGCTGTGTAATGCCATGATCTTTGTTTGGAACTCATCCACCTCTGTTTGCATTTCCTGGCATTTTTTGTCCAATGCCTACACAAAATTCCTAAGGGTTAACACCTTTTTTATTAGCAAAATAGTTTCAGTCATGTTACTGATTCCTAATGCTGCCAGCTTCCCTTTGGTGCGAGTATTCAAAAATTGGATCATTCTATTTGCTTGCTCGGGCATATTTCTCAAAGATGCTCTAGCCCTTTGGTTTTCAAACTGAGCCAAGTTTATCAAACCCATTTTCTCATGAATGGTTTCAATGGATTGCCATTGGTCTGTAACGGATTGGCCAATTTTGGCCCACAAAATTTTCTTGATGTCTGCTAGAGTCCTATCAAAAGTGAGCTCTTTCTCCAACTCCTTTATTCTTCTTTCCAAGGCTTTGACTTCTCTTGTCTTCTCAGCTACCTCCTGCTTTGATTTGTCATATTTTCCCTCAATTGTAGCCAGCTTTTCCTTGACTTCTCTCAATTCTATCATTTGAAATTCCAGAGCTTCTATCTCTTTCATCATATTGTCCATTTTCAAGCTGGTGCCTTGCTCTATAGGTGCTAAAGTAGTGGCTGAAATTGGTACTGAACCTGAAGTGCCTACTTCTGATGTTGTAACCGTGGGAGGGACTGTTGTGGTGGCCGTGGGAGGAGAAGTTGTAAGACTCTGAGCTATTTGAATTGGATGAGGAGCCAACTCTCCTTGTCTTGCCTGTAATGATGCCTCTAAGGCACTCTCTGTCTCTATCAACCTTTTATGTAAGGTTGTAAGCAAAGCTACCACATCCTCCTTCTCTTTCTGTTGTGCCAGTTTTGTAGCTTGAGGATGCAATGTGGGTGACAGTTTGATGTGTCTTCTTAGGGCATCTATGTCTTCATCCTTCTTTTTAATTAAAGCTTGCACACCCTTGGGATCAGAGGGATCATGTCCCATCTCTATGATAATCTCCTCCAAGGACTTGATTCTATTGTCCTTGGCCTGTGATGAAGCTTTCTCCAACTCAAGTTGTGCAGTAGTGTTGTGTAAAGATTTTTGCAATCTGTGGGCTAACAAAGTCTTATCTGCTAGAGTAGCATATACCATCTTCCCAGTATGCTTGTGCAATTCAATCTGGTCCATCGGATGGATATCCTTGGCTAACACTTCCAGATTTGTTCTAATGTAATCCGCAGCTGATTGGGGTTGCTGAGTTGTAGGTTTGAAGTGACCGAGGGTCATTCTTCCTTCCTGGATGTCATAGGCCACCATTAGCCTTTGCTGATTGGTAGGGGCCATCCTTATTAGCTGGTTGTAAAGTTGTATTCTTACTGGTTCATTCCTGGCTTTGATATCAATGAATGCTTTTTTGATACTATAGGGCTGCTTGCCATGTTGCCTTGTGGATGTTACTTCCACTCACTACTGTCTCTCTTGCCGATACTGAAAAGAATTGGCCGATGTCTCCATGCTTGTGGGAATTTGCTGTTCTGTGGGCCCCTATGGCATTTCTTCCTCTGAAAAAGGATTTATCCTTAATCTCTTTTCTCCTTGCTGATTTGTAGATGTCCCTAGAGGGGTCTCTTGCTGTCTATCTCTTTTCTTCGCTCTTTCCTCATTTAGAGGTGTCTGCAAAGCTGGAATTTCTGTCACATTTTTTTTGTGTAGAAGGGTCCTGCCCTTGGCTTTGTTCATCTGTAGAAACTAGCTGATCTTCCATTGTTTCTTGCTATTCCAAATCGTACACTTGTTCTTCTGAATGTTGTAGCTCTTTGCCTTTATCCGTTGTTGTAGGTGAGGTACTTTCTTGGGCCGGTTGCTGGTGGGGCATGGCAGAAGAGGTGCCTTCTCCAACGTACCGAGGAGCTGTAAAAAACACTTGTTCATAAGATTCCAAGTCAACAGATTTTTCCAGTTTTTTGATTTCTTTTTCTGTTATTTCTTCTTCAGTGAATTCTTCAACTAGAGTGCCCTTTACCCACTCTTGTTGATTAGCAAATTGCTCAATTTGAGGGATAGTACAGTGTTCATATGCTGCAAGCCTGTATTTGATTCTTCTAAGGCTTATAAAGTGATTGGGGTCATATGGTGTCCAATAAAAGCTTGTTTTTAACTTGAGTTTCTCCCCTAGGATCTGGTCAGCATCCTTCCACGCTTCTTCCCTCTTATTGAAAATAAGAGGGACCCAATTGATTTTTGACTTTTAGCTGTGCCTTTTTGCTTTTGCCAAAGAAATGCACCGTATCTGCATTACCGAATTGCCGAAAGTATTCTAAGGCAAATAGTCTCATGGGGACATATTTGGGTAGTCGGTAGGGGGCTAATTCACAGCCATAGACCCTGATTATGGTGTGGTGTTGGTAGAAATACCAGTCACCGATGTTGTAGCTTTTGGAAAGCTGTAGAATCTTCTGCATCTCATCAGTGAGTCTGGGGGGAGGATCTGTTGACAATAAGCAGGTAGCTGGATAGATAAACAGGTCAATGAACTCACAGTATGTGTATGGGGAGTAATTAATATGATGGAATACTGATGACCAAAATATGACTGACCTCCTTTCCCCTCTTGCATCCAACTTTTTTAGGACAACTGGGAAACTATCAGACTGATAATACAACATCAAATGATAGATGTATGAGGTGTATTTGAATACCCTTTCCCTTTCTAGGCTCATGCACTGCTCATGAATCTTATCAACAATGTAGGTGGCATAATCATACTGGACAGCAGGGGGCTGTCCTAGAGTGAAGACAGACATCAAGGCAAAGCTAGTACTGTCTACAATCTCACTCGTTCTGAATCCCAGGATGTAGGAGATCATATCTATGATCATTTTTCCCTCCTCAGTAAATGCAACATGGAGATAAGGAATTGTAAATCTGGAGTAACAGTCTGGGGGCATAAACAACTTAGCAATTCGGTCAATCTCTACAGAGGGCAATTTCAATGCTTGATCTATCAGATTCTTAGGGAAAGGGGGACCAATGGCTGAGTTGGTTTGAATTGAAACATCTCATTGATAGACCGAGGAGTGATGTAGAAGAGGACTTTACCAGCAGGGCTCATCACTGCCCTATGAACAGGGTCATAATTAGAACAACGGTGATGGATGAGGTCAGGAAAAACATTTACTGAGGGCAAATAGTACATAGGCATGTTGGACTCCCATATTCTTAATGGATCAGTCTTGTTTCTGAACTTATTCCTTATCTCACAAAAGGCTTGAAGATGAGGCTTCATTCCTTGCATATCGTCGATTTGATAATCCTTGTCTGCCAACAGAAGCCATTCTAGCTTTCTATGGGGTGCATTTAGTGGAGCAATGTTAAGGGCAATTGGGGCCTCCATGTTTTGACAAAGATTGCAGTTGTATTAGGCCTATATTTGAGAAGAAAACAGAGTTCTGATAGGTCTTCTGGACAAGGAACTAACAGTTCCAAGTTCTGTGCAGAGCTGTTTTTGAGGAGTAAGACTTAATAAAATGAAGACTATGCAAGGCTCTACAATTGGTACACTAGAAAGGGGAAAATAAAGGGCTTTAGCAACCTGTTCTTAGTGATTCCGCGGGTAAACTGGAGCTGCAATTTGAGCTGGCGGTGGCTGTTTTATCAGAGGAGGGCAAAGATGCCAGGTTTTGGCTGCAAATGAAGCTATGTGGGGCAGAGAGGAGAAGGCTTCAGGTATCAATATGTTTCGATGTGGATTTTTCAGGTGTATTTGGCTAATTTGCAGAGAAATCATGAAAAACAGGGTTAGTGGTGCTTTTCGGGTAAATACCTATTCACTTGGAGAAATTGTGTGGTGAATAACTGCAGGCAGAGGCCGAATAGTTCGAATTGCAAGTCGAATAGGCCCTGGTGACTGTCAGGCACGTTGAATGTGCACTGGTCGTAAGTGGCATGCAAAAGTTTGCAACGTTCATTTACATAAAAACAAACGAAAACAACATTTTTGCCCCTTTTAACACAAATTTGGGCTTTTGCGGCATTTTGGCGATTTTTTAATATGACGTCAGCATGATGTCATCTGCGAGCCCCGAGTATGGCAGGGTGACGTGGTGCTGACTGGGCCGAAGAGACAGAAGCAGTTTGTGGTTTTATCGGACCACCTTCTGTACGAGAGCGGTATTTGTCAGAGGGACTCCGATGCAATCGTGTGGAGACACGCGTCTTTGGTACGGTGGAGAAACTGCTAGCCCATCGGAGGCTAAGCGTCAGACATCGAAGCGGCTCCGAAATGCACGTGAGCCGTTGGATTTTGGAGGGTAGATCGAAGGGTTGACAGAGCGTGGAGCTGCGGGTATGATAATCTGAGGGGCCTGCCGAGTATTTAAATCATTTGTTAATATGGCGGGGTTCAAAACTTTAGGTTTGCGGGTTTTGCAGGTTATTTGCGCCGGAAGTGTTTAATGTTTAAATAAACATTTGAACACCCAATATGAACAAAGAGCACAAAAAGGGTAGAACATTTAAGGTTTAAGGGTAAAGGGGAGCAGTTATTAATTTAACCAGGGGTTAAATTAACTCCGGGTGAGGACACGGAAGGGTTAACAGTAGTCCCAGGGTGGACTATTATTCCCCTGAACTATATTTATATGGCTATACTGCCATAGGGTGGGATATTTAATATGTTTTTTGGAATTTTAAATAGTTTTTTTTGTAGAAGTAGGGAAGGGGAAGTAGCTAGGGAGCTATACAATAGAGTTAGGAGTTAATATGGGTTTGTGAGGTGAAGTGTAAGGGAGAGGCTAAGCTTTTGAACTGAAAACTTAGATATAAGAAATGAATGGAATTTGAAATGAGGGTTTTACAGAAGAAATGTGGCTTCACTTCATTGAGGAAAGTCAAAGGTTGACTTGATTTTCTCAAGGAGGAAGTGCAAGTAGGACTGGTTGGGCAGATCCCAAAGTCCTCAAGGGGATGTTAGTGAGAAACGTTTTAGGGGGAGTGAGGGGAGTTAGACATGCTTCCATAGTTCTACCATTTAGACAACTGCTTAGGCATTTCTTTCATTGATGGGATAAGATATAATCGATAACACATCAAGTGATCAAAACCTTGCTTTCTGCAACCTCAAACTACCTACCCCGCCTAATACACCTAACATTTTTTCTTCCTTTTGAATGGTTGCACTTAGACTTGTAGACCCTGATTATCCTCTTTTCTTTTGACTACCCTCTATCTGAATGTACCCTTATCTTTTCCAAGGACCCAAGTTAAGCAGTTGGGCTCCTTCATTTCTCTACCTAGCTACTCATCTACCCAGCTTGAACTGTTTGGAAAGATATTCATTCTCTAGTCTAGAACAAGCAATTTAAACCATGGCATGGTCCAGATTGAACTGTTGGGCCATCCATCAAACTAGCAGTGGCATTTAAACTAGCCACTTTCCTGGTCATTCTTTGGGGTTCATTTTTATCATTTTTCTGACCAATTTACTCTTTTTGCCCTTTGATAATTCTTTTAGGGCATACCCTCTTTACATTTTTTAATTCTCTTTTCTTTTCACAAAATATGGAACCTTTGTAGCATCAAAGATGAACATATTTGGCACTTCCACTGTCAATCATGAAAAATGAAACCTATTGGTATAGGAACCTAACAGTGGCTCCACTTGGGGATGACTTTTCCAGATGAAAAGCCAAGAACAGCAGGTCAGATTGCCTTATCTTTCCATTCTTGCTGCAGTCTGAACTTTCCTTTTGTTAGAGACCTTTGATATGAATCCTTGTAACTTGTATGAAGTACCATTTGAGCCGATCTACTATGAAATTACAGGTCTGTATTTACTGGTTTCTATGAGTATTCATCATCATCTTCATAGCTCCCAAGTGCTTTCTCTTGATTTCCAATGATAGACTCAAAACAAATATCAACAATGGCGCAATACCCTGATTTTCCTCAAAATTTGCCTCACTTGGTCCCTGATCTAACCGCTGTAAATGAAAATGCTAGAAATACAAATATTTATGTACAATATATTGCTGTGTTGTGTTTCATTAAAGGGGGTCAAAATAATGTTTGAGCATCCTCCCATTGACTGGGCCTTCCTCAGTATTTGAGCCATCCAAACTTTTCAGAAAATAGGTGTTATTGCCTTGTACAGCATAAATAACATAAGGTCCCCTCCACAAGAAATTGAACTTGCCATGTTTCCCTTTGTCCTCTCCCCTAGAATCCTATCTCAGCACTTTGTTTCCTATGAAGAAGTGTTCAGCTTTGGTTCTTTTGTCAGATATCTTTTTCATCTTCTCTTGCAATACTTGGGTTCTATGATATACTTCTTCTCTTGTCTGCTGCAAGTGAATTATCTGATTGATCCTTCTTTGAATATCGTTAGGCTCAGCTTGTATTTCTTGCAGCAACTTGATTACAGGGATTCCTAAAGATGAAGGGAATCTTGCCTCCATTCCATAAACTAGTTCATATGGACTTGTGCCAATGGATCTTTTGGTGGTCAATCTGTCTGCCCATAGTGCATTCACCAACTTCTTATGCCAATTCTTTTTGTTCTCCTCTAAGACCTTTTTGATGATGTTGATAAGGCTTTTGTTTGAAGACTTAACTAGGCCATTGCCTTGAGGGTAATAGGCTGTGGAATGGCCCAAGGTCATATGGTATTTATGGAAAAAGTTGATCATTTTTTTGGATTTGAAAGCAGCAACATTGTCTGTAATAATTTTATCTGGACAACCAAACCTGGACAAGATGTTGGTTTCTAAAAATTGCATAATAATGGAGTCATTGGCTTGCCTACAAGGGATGGCTTCTATCCATTTGGTAAAGTAGTCTGTAGCAGTCAAAATCCACCTATGTTGGCCAGAGGATGAAGGGTGGATTTTACCAATGAAGTCTAAACCCCATTGCTGGAATGGTCTTTCAGTTGAAATAGGCTTGAGCGTTAAAGGTAACAACTTTCTCTTGCCTTTGAAAATTTGGCATTTGTGACAAGACATTACAAATTTTTTCACATCAGTAAACAAGGAGGACCAATAAAATCCAGCCCTTAGGATTTTATTAGTTGTTGATTTCTAATATAAGTGTCCTCCACAGTCACCTGCATGAAATTCCTTGAGGACATTGTCAGCTTCATCCAATGTTAGGAAATTAAGAAAAATTCCTTCATGATTTCTCCAAAACAAAACATTGTCTATGATGCAAAACTTTGATGCTTTCATTTTCAAGAACCTTTTCTTAGTTCTGGACAACCCTGGAGGATCTTGCATGTTTAACAATACAAAACATATATCAGCATACCAGGGAGATTGCAAAAAGGATTGATTGATCTGTGGAGTCACCATCTCCTCTTTGTTGTCTAGTTCATTGATATCAAGGGCTTGAAAATTGGTTTCAGTCATTAGTTTGGCTAGCCCTTGTCCTTTTATCAGTTTTGTAGGCTTGATTTCAATGTCATATTCTAAGATATTGGCAATCCATTTTCCCCTTTTGCCTTCAATTCCTTCTTGGGTTAAAATGTCCTTAACCACTGCATTTGGGACATAGGAAATCACATGAGAGTATAAAATGTAGATTCTGAATTCTTTGATGGCCTTTACCAAGGCATAAGCTTTCTTTTCCATATTCTAATATTTTAATGGAGCATCTCTAAGGGATTTGCTAAAAAATGCAATGGGCTTCTCACACCCTTGGTCATCTTTTTGTAATAGGAAAACAACAATTGTATGCTCAGATGCGAAGGAAAAGATGATGAAATCCCTATCAAACCTAGGACTTGTGAGGACTAGTGTGTTTGTCAAAGCTCTTTTGATATCCTCAAAGGCTTGTTTAGCTTCCATGGTCCATTTGACCTTAGAATCCTTCTTCAACATATTATTTAACAGTCTTATGAGCTCAGCCAAATTAGGAATGAATCTTCTCAAGAAGTTGATCTTCCCTAAGAAGCCTTGGAGTTCTTTAATGTTTCTCAGATGAGGCATTTGAAGGATAGCTTGAATTCTGTCTGGGTCGATCCTAATGCCATCTTTTGAGATTATATGACCTAGGAGCTTGCCTTCCTCTAGGCCAAACAGTGATTTCTTTGGATTCAAAGATATGCCATATTTTCTACAAATTAAAAACACTTGCCTTAAATGTTCTAAGTGTTCTTGGTCTGATTTTGAAAAGGCAGCGAGATCATCAAGGTAGACTACTAGGAAATCATGGATTTCTTTGGCAAAATCTATGTCCATTGCTCTCTGAAAAGTGGCCCCAACATTTTTAAACCCGAAAGGCATTTTGACGTATTTAAATGTTCCCCAAGGAGTTGTAAAGGTAGTTTTGTCTTGGTCATCCGGGTGTACTAAAATCTGATTGAATCCTGAGAACCCATCTAACAGTGAGATCCTAGAGGCTCCCACTACCCTTTGCAGGATATGATCCATTTTTGGTAAGGGGTAATGGTCTTTGAGGGAGACTTTGTTTAAGTTTCTTAGGTCAACACACAGTCTGATTTCTCCGGTCTTCTTCCTAGTAGGCACTAGATTTGATATCCACTCTGAGAACCTAATTGGAGCAATGATCTCAGCTTCGTACATACGTTTAACTTCCTTTTCAATCAGGGGAAGGAGGACTGGATTCACTCTCCTAAGCTTATGTTTAAAAGGTTTTTGATTTTCTTTCAAAGGTATAGTGTGTTGGATGACTGAAGTATCATAGTACTTGAGGTCCTCATAACTCCAGGAAAAGATATCTTGGAACTCTTTGAACAATTCAATGTATTTCAACTTCTGATCAGCTGGTAATGCCTTGGATAGTTTTACCATTTTGGGATTTTCTGTGGTTCAAATGTTATAGTCTTCAATTTCAGCATTCAGTGGTTGCATTTTTGGTTTCCTTGAGATATCATTTGAATCAAACAATTCCTCCAAATGGGTTAAACCTAAGGGCAGAAAATTGTCTTTTAGCTCAATTACTTCAGTTTCTGCTTCAACTATTTCATCACAGTTTGTTTACTTCAGCTCCTGTATACTGTTGTGATCAAAAGTAGCTGGATGTAGCATCAGATTTGTTGTTTCAGCTAATATGTTTTGTTCAATTTTGTGCTTTTGTTGTTGGTCTTCCACAGTGCTTGTATCAATGTTCATGTTGGAGAATTCCTCCTTCAAAGTGAGGAAGTTATTTATCTGTGTATCATTTTCAAAGATCTGCCAATTTTTAACGTTATCAGGGACAACAGGTCTATGTTTGATTTCGGTCGTGAAACGGTGGTTGGGTTCGATAGGTAGTTTGCATGTGCTGGAAAAGGTTGCCAAGCTATGTGCATGTAAATTAAGCTTTCTGGAAATTTTAGTTAATTGAGATTGTGAAAAGGTGTCAAGTATTTGAATGGCTGCCCCTTTATAAGCTCTTAGCCTAAGATCATTTGTGATAAAATTTCCCTTCATCTGCTGTATGATCAGATCTGAATCCCCTAGAATTGAGACTTTGGTTGCACCTATATTTTTGATGAGTTTGATACCTAACAAAAGGGCTTCCTACTCGGCCATATTGTTCGTGCATCGAAAGTTTAACCTATATGCGTGACCTTTAGCCTGGTCATTCTGCATGTTGTGAATCCAAACCCCTGCCCCTGCTCCTAATTTGTTTACAGAGCCATCAAACTCCAAATACCATAAGGTTTCATGGTCAAGGTTTGCATTGAAAGTTTCAGAAATTTGCACCATGGGCAGATTGGATTCTTGCAATTCATTTGATGTGTCATTCTCCTTTGTTGTATCAATCATATCAAAAGTTTTTTGATCTTGAGAAGCAGCTTGTTCATTCAAACCCTTTGTCTGTGCTGCTATTAGCAATTTAGCATCAGTTTTGGTACACATGTCAGCATTATACAAAATGAATGAATCCATGTCGGAATGTATTGAATAGATGGGGAAGTTTTGAGGCTTTTCTTGACTACTCACCACATATTTCATTAGTGTTTCACGGTATAACCTCTTTGGCTGTCCAAAGACTGAAATAGTGGCATAGTACATGTCTAGTTGCAAAGATCCTTGGAGTTTGGCCCCCCAAGATCTGGATAAAAGCATACCGTACTTGGGTGGAATGTCAGCTACCACCACATCCATCAAAATTGTTTTGGTTGGGTATTGGACCAGGGAAACACACAAATCTTTAATTAGGCCTAGACACCTGACTTGGCTTGAATCAAATGAGAACAAATCTTTATATGGTCTTGTGATATCTAGGTCTAGTTTTTCCATCACAGATTTGGGTATTAAGTTATGTGAGGCCCCGGAATCAAACATTGCATTGTGTAACACCTTGTCATGAATGTTTAAACTAAAATAAAAGGGTGGAACTCCTCCATTTGTTGTCTTTCCGTTAACCTTAGGACCAAATAGTAATTCAGGTTGATCATCTAGAACATTCACAGCATCCCTATTGTCTGATATTTGGAGTGACCTATTGATTTGCTGTCTATACACTTCATGTTTGGCCAGTTCAGAAAGCGGGACAACTATCTTCAGCTTACTTATTTCTGTTTCCAAATTGAATGCCTTTTCTATCTGAGTCTTCGCATTATGGGCAACAGATTTTTCCTTTTCAGCTGAATTTTCAGTACCCTTTTCTTCCTCATGGGTATGATTTTGAGTTGACTCTGCTTTGAATTTATTTTCAGGAATGCTGTTTGAACTTGCTTTTAAGGGAGGGATAAGGATGGCTGATTTTTAGAGGGCTGTACATCTGATATATCCTCCACAGTGACTTCTCTTGGGTGTGGGTCTGTTTTAGCAGAGGATTCTGGAAGAACAGCTTTGTCTTTTGTCCTTTTTGGCTGTTTATTATCTTTTGGTTTGATAGGTTTAGGCACATCTATGGTTCTGCTCCTTAGTTTATATTGTTTATGTACCTCATAAACTGCTGCATCATAGCCTTCCCTAAAGTCAAATGACTCTCCTGATTTGGTTTGAAATTGATTGCAATTATGGGCCTCTTGATCCTCTTGTGTTAGAAAGACCTGATGTTCACTGTCCAAACCCATTAAGTTGATGTGAGGGTCCTCGGTTGGTTCACTAGATGTTGAGGCCTCAGCATAATTTTCTTGAAAAGGAGGTCTAATGTTCTGGTCGGGACCAGCTCTTCCAACATTTGGATTTTGATTCTTTCTAAAGTTTGGGTTTCTGGCAGTACTTGGTTGACCTTCCCATGATGATTTTCTCTCGATGGTTTCCACCCTGTCCCCAAGTCTGTCCATACCTTTGATGATTGCATCAAGATTTTGTTCAAATGCTGAAGGTTCTTCTTTAAAAGTAGTTCTTCTTTCAGCTCTTGCCCTATTTATTTTAGCAATAAGGTTTGCCTCTACACTAACAACTATGTTTTGCATGTCTGCTAAGGTTGGAGGAGCTCTTTCCCTCAGTTGATATGCCATGTCAGAATCAAATCCATCAGGGAATTTGATTAAGGCTAAATCAGGTGGAGGTCTAAGGTTTTGAGGGATGGCATTGTAAACATTGTTAAATCTTGCACAATAATCTAGGACAGTTTCTTGTGGGCCTCTTTTTATGCTGTCATACTCAGATAAGATATGCAGTGGGTCTTTTTTCTTTTCCCATCTGTTGAGGAAGGATTGGTAAAGAGCATCCAGATTGGCTATGGAATTTGCAGCAATTGCTCTGAACCAAGTCCTTACTTCACCTGTTAAACTTTGGACAAAAATTTTCATCCTCACATCATTATCGTCTATCTCATAATTTTCAAAGTAGTCTTGCATTTTCTTGGTATGCCGTAAGGCAGTATATGTGCCAGTACCATCAAAATAAGTGATCTTACTTTGGTAGTCCTAAGGAATAGCCCCAGGATTTCCAGTAAGCTGTAAAGGGGCATAACGATTTGCCATATTTACAGGGATAAATGAGACAACAGGAAGGAAGGGAACAACTGGAACAACAGGGACAACAACGAAAATTTTTGCAGTGGATGAGGAAGAAGGAGAAGAAGGAGTTATGTGAGGATGGACTGATGGTTTAGTAGGGGTTGGAATATAGTTTTCCGGAACTGTTTCAGGGCTTGAATCGGCAAAATCTTCTTGTTCCACTTGTTTCCTAAGAATCTTTAGGATTAAATTAGGATTGTCAAAAACAGCTGAAGGATCTGGGTCAGGATTTGACCTGGTATACCGAGTTTTCTTCTTAGGAGCCAGCTTCCGAATTTGTTTTGGTATTTTTTGGGAATGATTTTAGAATTAGCAAAGAACTGATAAAATTTTTTGGAACAGCTATCTGCAGTTTAAAACTAGCATGAAGATTGACTGAAGCAGCTTCTATTTACTCCTATAGATGCAAAGCAAGAACAGTTTCAAAGGCTTCCTAGCTGACATTCAGGCTTCATATGTAGTTTTAAAGGATAGACAGCAATTTAAAAATTCGTTCTTTCCCCAGTGGAGTCGCCATTATGTTAACACTCAGGTTGTCCCTTAGCTCCTTAAGGGATACGGCCGAGGTAACCACAAACCAATCTTTGGGCTGTAGGTCCTAGCCTACCTGCAGTCAAAGAGGGCTCTCTCTTTATGATTTAACTTTGTTTTGGGTTGATTTTAGGCTAGTTATGATGTGCAAGGGTATTTTTTTTATTTTGGTGGGAAGGAGATGTTTTCAAGCAGAGTTGGGATGCATACAGTGAGAAGTTCAAACCATTGGGCATGGAGTCATCGATTAGGGCTTGCTGTTGTGTTTTCTTGGTTGCAAGAGGAATATAGAGCAGGATAGCTACACATAGAACAATATTAGGCTAGAATAAAGATGGAATGAAGGTCAGAAATGAAAGGCAACTAAGAATCTTTCATTAGCTAACATAGAGGGAAGGTGGATGAAAGTTTGTCTAGGAGCAGTAAAGAATTCCTAAAAAACAGTCATATATGAAAGAAACAGGGTAAATATGATCATTTAAGTATGCATATTCATAACCATTTCTGAGGAAAACATATAGAGATAACAAGAACTGAGCATAAGGTGCAGTCAAGCAAAACCTAAGCTATTCTTTTTTCTTGCTATTTAGATGGTAACACAACTGTGCATAAACATAATAAAACTGTAAATAGAGGTAGAAAAACTTATTGAGCCATGTAGTAGCACAGGAATTCTACAGTCACTCTTTAACCATTAGTAACACAACAGTCATTTCTTCATCCAAAGCATTCCAGCAGTCTTTGATTACAGAGCTTCTCAAAAATACAGCACAAGTCCAGCATGAGGAATATCAGCCAACCAACCCCAAATACGTTCTATAGGGAGGTATATATACAAAAATAAGACACAAAATATCTAGGTGATGATTGTTCAAGCAATAAATTATATCACCAACTCTTGTCAAGGAGTAAATGAAGCATTAAACACTGCAGTTAATGTTGGCTTGCTAGCTGTCCATTTTGTCAGAAAACTTTTGACTTTTTGGGCTGAATAAGTCGACTGCCTACTGCGCATTTAATTTTCGTTTTCTAGGCCTGCTACTGGTACGCTGCCTGTTGCTGTCTGGGTCCTCTCCTGTGCACTTGGCTTCTTAGCATTTGATGAGCTGTAGCTATTTTTTCAATTTTGCTTTATGCGGATTTACCTTTTCCAGGTGTATCGTGCCATCTGTATATGCTGAACTGTAGCTTGATCAAAAATAATTAATTAACCAAATCACCTGAGCAATGTCTCTACCATCCCGCTCCACCAATCATCTGTGGGTAACTGGTGCCTTTATATATTTATCAGTGTTTCCTCAGCTTCTGTGCATTTATGGAAAGTGGGCTGGAATTCGAACAGGTGGTTTATTTCATGTGCAATGTAGAATAGATTCTCCAATTTATCGAAGACACTCTGTCCTGATGGAGGGCCTATATCTTCTAAAGTAGTTGAGGAAGCTGTGATTTGGTTGGAAGAAAAATTATTCACTCTGGTGGCATAAAGCTCATGTGACCATTGTCTTCCAGCACTGGTTAATAAACTTGGTAGCCCTCTGCTGTGTAATGCCATGATCTTTGTCTGGAACTCATCCACCTCTGTTTGCATTTCCTGGCATTTTCTGTCCAATGCCTGCACAAAATTCCTAAGGGTTAACACCTTTTTTATTAGCAAAATAGTTTCAGTCCTGTTACTGATTCCTAATGCTGCCAGCTGCCCTTTGGTGCGAGTATTCAAAAATTGGATCATTCTATTTGCTTGCTCGGGCATATTTCTCAAAGATGCTCTAGCCCTTTGGTTTTCAAACTGAGCCAAGTTTATCAAACCCATTTGCTCATGAATGGTTTCAATGGATTGCCATTGGTCTGTAACGGATTGGCCAATTTTGGCCCACAAAATTTTCTTGATGTCTGCTAGAGTCCTGTCAAAAGTGAGCTCTTTCTCCAGCTCCTTTATTCTTCTTTCCAAGGCTTTGACTTCTCTTGTCTTCTCAGCTACCTCCTGCTTTGATTTGTCATATTTTCCCTCAATTGTAGCCAGCTTTTCCTTGGCTTCTCTCAATTTTGTCATTTGCAATTCCAGAGCTTCTATCTCTTTCATCATATTGTCCATTTTCAAGCTGGTGCCTTGCTCTGTAGGTGCTGAAGTAGTGGCTGAAATTGGTACTGAACTTGAAGTGCCTGCTTCTGATGTTGTAACCATGGGAGGGACTGTTGTGGTGGCCATGGGAGGAGCAGTTGTAAGACTCTGAGCCATTTGAATTGGCTGAGGAGCCAACTCTCCTTGTCTTGCCTGTAATGATGCCTCTAAGGCACTCTCTGTCTCTATCAACCTTTTATGTAAGGTTGTAAGGAAAGCTATCACATCCTCCTTCTCTTTCTGTTGTGCCAGTTCTGTAGCTTGAGGATGCAATGTGGGTGAAAGTTTGATGTGTCTTCTTAGGGCAGCTATGTATTCATCCTTCTTTTTAATTAAAGCTTGAACACCCTTCGGATCAGAGGGATCATGTCCCAGCTCTATGATAATCTCCTCCAAGGACTTGATTCTATTGTCCTTGGCCTGTGACAAAGCTTTCTCCAACTCAAGTTGTGCAGCAGTGTTGTGTAAAGAATTTTGCAATCTGTGGGCTAACAATGTCTTATCTGCTAGAGTAGCATATACCATCTCCCCAGTCTGCTTGTTCAATTCAATCTAGTCCATCGAATGGATATCCTTGGCTAACACTTCCATATTTGTTCTAGTGTAATCCACAGCTGATTGGGGTTGCTGAGTTGTAGGTCTGAAGTGACTGAGGGTCATTCTTCCTCCGTGGATTTCATAGGCTGCCATTAGCCTTTGCTGATTGGTAGGGTCCATCCTTATTAGCTGGTTGTAAAGCTGTATTCTTACTGGTTCATTCCTGGCTTTGATATTAGTGAATGCTTTTTTGATATTATAGGGCTGCTTGCCATGTTGCCTTGTGGATGTTACTTCCACTCCTTGCTGTCTCTCTTGCCGATACTGAAAAGAACTGGCCTATGTCTCCATGCCTGTGGGAATTTGCTGTTCTGTGGGCCCCTCTGGCATTTCTTCCTTCGAAATAGGATTTAACCTTTGTCTCTTTTCTCCTTGCTGATTTGTAGATGTCCCTAGAGGGGTCTCTTGCTTTCTATCTCTTTTCTTCGCTCTTTCCTCATTTAGAGGTGTCTGCAATACTGGAATTTCTGTCACATTTGTTTGTGTAGAAGGGTCCTGCCCTTGGCTTTGTTCATCTGTAGAAACTGGCTGATCTGCCATTGTTTCTTGCTGTTCCAAATCGTGCACTTGTTCTTCTGAACACTGTAGCTCTTTGCCTTTATCTGTTGCTGCAGGTGAGGTACTTTCTTGGGCCGGTTGCTGGTGGGGCGTGGCAGAAGAGGTGCCTTCTCCAATGTACCGAGGAGCTGTAAAAAAAACCTGTTCACAAGATTCCAAGTCAACAGATTTTTCCAGATTCTTGATTTCTTTTTCTGTTATTTCTTCTTCAGTGAATTCTTCAACTAGAGTGCCCTTTACCCACTCTTGTTGATTAGTAAATTGCTTAATTTGAGGGATAGTGCAGTGTTCATATGCTGCAAGCCTGTATTTGATTCTTCTAAGGCTTATAAAGTGATTGGGGTCATATGGTGTCCAATAAAAGCTTTTTTTTAACTTGAGTTTCTCCCCTAGGATCTAGTCAGCATCCTTCCACGCTTCTTCCCTCTTATTGAAAATAAAGGGACCCAATTGAGTTTTGACTTTTAGCTGTGCCTTTTTGCTTTTGCCAAAGAAATGCACCATATCTGCATTATCGAATTGCCGAAAGTATTCTAAGGCAAATAGTATCATGGGGACATATTTGGGTAGTCGGTATGGGGCTAATTCACAGCCATAGACCTTGATTATGGTGTGGTGTTGGTAGAAATACTAGTCACCGATGTTGTAGCTTTTGGAAAGCTGTAGAATCTTCTGCATCTAATCAGTGAGTCTGGGGGGAGGATCTGTTGACAACAAGTAGGTAGCTGGATAGATAAACAGGTTAATGAACTCACAGTATCTGTATGGGGAGTAATTAATATGATGGAATACTGATGACCAAAATATGACTGACCTCCTTTCCCCTCTTGCATCCAACTTTTTTAGGACAACTCTGAAACTATCAGACTGATAATGCAACAGCAAATGATAGATGTATGAGGTGTATTTGAATACCCTTTCCCTTTCTAGGCTCATGAATTGCTCATGAATCTTATCAGCAATGTAGGTGGCATAATCATATTGGACAGCAGGGGGCTGTCCTGGAGTGAAGATAGACATCAAGGCAAAGCTAGTACTGTCTACAATCTCACTCGTTCTGAATCCCAGGATGTAGGAGATCATATCTATGATCATTTTTCCCTCCTCAGTAAATACAACATGGAGATAAGGAATTGTAAATCTAGAGTAACAGTCTGAGGGCATAAACAACTTAGCAATTCGGTCAATCTCTGCAGAGGGCAATTTCGATGCTTGATCTATCAGATTCTTCAGGGAAAGGGGGACCAATGGTTGAGTTGGTTTGAATTGCAACATCTCATTGATAGAATGAGTAATGTAGAAGAGGACTTTACCAGCAGGGCTCATCACTGCCCTATGAACAGGGTCATAATTAGAACAACGGTGATGGATGAGGTCAGGAAAAACATTTACTGAGGGCAAATAGTACATGGGCATGTTGGACTCCCATATTCTTAATGGATCAGTCTTGTTTCTGAACTTATTCCTTATCTAACAAAAGGCTTGAAGATGAGGCTTCACTCCTTCCATATCCTCGATTTGATAATCCTTGTCTGCGAGCGGAAGCCATTCTAGCTGTCTATGGGGTGCATTTAGTGGAGAAATGTTAAGGGCAATTGGGGCCTCCATGTTTCGACAAAGATTGCAGTTGTATTAGGCCTATATTTGAGTAGAAAACAGAGTTCTGATAGGTCTTCTGGAAAAGGAACTAATAGTTCCAAGTTCTGTGCAGAGCTGTTTTTGAGGAGTAAGACTTAATAAAATGAAGACTATGCAAGGCTCTGCAATTGGTACACTGGAAAGGGGAAAAATAAAGGGCTTTACCAACCTTTTCTTAGTGATTCCGTGGGTAAACTGGAGCTGCAATTTGAGCTGGCGGTGGCTGTTTTATCAGAGGAGGGCAAAGATGCCAGGTTTTGGCTGCAAATGAAGTTACGTGGGGCAGAGAGGAGAAGGCCTCAGGTATCAATATGTTTCGATGTGGATTTTCAGGTGTATTTGGCTAATTTTGCATAGAAATCATGAAAAACAGGGTTAGTGGTGCTTTTCAAGTAAATAGTTGTTCACTTGGAGAAATGATGTGGTGAATAACTGCAGGCGGAGGCCGAACAGGTCGAATTGCAAGTCGAACAGGCCCTGGTGACTGTCGGGCACGTTGAATGCGCACTGGTCGTAAGTTGCATGCAAAAGTTTGCAACGTTCATTTGCATAAAAACAAACGAAAACGACGTTTTTGCCCCTTTTAACACAAATTTGGGCTTTTGTAGCATTTTGGCGCTTTTTTAATATGACGTCAGCATGATGTCATCTGCGGGTCCCGAGTATGGTAGGGTGACATGGCGCTGACTGGGCCGAAGAGACAGAAGCGGTTTATGGTTTTATCGGACCGCCTTCTGTACGGGAGCGGTATTTGTCAGAGGGACTGCGATGCAATCGCGTGGAGACACGCGTCTTTGGTATGGTGGAGAAACCGCTAGCTCATCAGATGCTAAGCGTCGGACGTCGGGGCGGCTCCGAAATGCCCGTGAGCCGTTGGATTTTGGAGGGCGGATCGAAGGGTTGACGGAGCGCGGAGCTGCGGGTATGATAATCTGAGGGGCCCACCGAGTATTTAAATCATTTGTTAATATGGCGGGGTTCAAAACTTTAGGTTTGTGGGTTTTGCAGGTTATTTGTGTCAAAAGTGTTTAATGTTTAAATAAACATTTGAACACCCAATATGAACAAAGAGCGCAAAAAGGGTAGAACATTTAAGGTTTAAGGGTAAAGGGGAGCAGTTATTAATTTAACCAGGGGTTAAATTAACTTCGGGTGAGGACACAGAAGGGTTAATAGTAGTCCCGGGTGGACTATTATTCCCCTGAACTATATTTATATGGCTATACTGCCATAGGGTGGGATATTTAATATGTTTTTTGGAATTTTAAATAGTTTTTTTTGTAGAAGTAGGGAAGGGGAAGTAGCTAGGGAGCTATACAATAGAGTTAGGAGTTAATATGGGTTTGTGAGGTGAAGTGTAAGGGAGAGGCTAAGATTGTGAACTGAAAACTTAGATATAAGAAATGAATGGAATCTGAAATGAGGGTTTTACAGAAGAAATGTGGCTTCACTTCATTGAAGAAAGTCAAAGCTTGACTTGATTTTCTCAAGGAGGAAGTGCAAGTAGGACTGGTTGGGCAAGTCCCAAAGTCCTCAAGGGGATGTTAGTGAGAAACATTTTAGGGGGAGTGAGGGGAGTTAGACATGCTTCCATAGTTCTACCATTTAGACAACTGCTTTGGCATTTCTTTCATTGATGAGATAAGATATAATCAATAACACATCAGGTGATCAAAACCATGCTTTCTACAACCTCAAACTACCTACCCCGCCTAATACACCTAACATTTTTTCTTCCTTTTGAATGGGTGCACTTAGACTTGCAGACCCTGATTATCCTCTTTTCTTTTGACTGACCTCCTATCTGAATGTACCCTTATCTTTTCCAAGGACCCAGGTTAAGCAGTCGGGCTCCTTCATTTCTCTACCTAGCTACTCATCTACCCAGCTTGAACTGTTTGGACAGCTATTCATTCTCTAGTCTAGAACAAGCAATTTAAACCATGGCATGGTCCAGATTGCACTGTTAGGCCATCCATCAAACTAGCAGTGGCATTTAAACTAGCCACTTTCCTGGTCATTCTTTGGGGTTCAATTTTATCATTTTTTCTGACCAATTTACTCTTTTTGACCTTTGATAATTCTTTTAGGGCATACCCTCTTTACATTTTTTAATTCTCTTTTCTTTTCACAAAATATGGAACCTTTGTAGCATCAAAGATGAACATACTTAGAACTTCCACTGTCAATCATGAAAAATGAAACCTATTGGTATAGGAACCTAACAATTAGTGTGGTTATATGCATATGTGTCAGATAGTAAAAAATGATAGTAACCTGTAGTTGTATGCATTACTATTATTGCTTTATATTAGATAACCTTATGATTATGTTGTATGTTGTTTATGAGTATGATATATAGCTTATTGTTGTTATATGCTATTAACTTGATTATTAGGGTCATTTCATTGAGATATTGATGTTATAAATTGGATTGGTCATATGCATGATGGTTATGTTCATTGCCTTGAATATATTGATGTTATGTGTATTGTGTTAACCTGGCTTGACCTACGTAGATGGTTATGGTTGCGATATTCAGGTATGAACCAACATATTTGTGAGATGGCGTCATACTAATCTAGATTGACTTTGCATATGTGTATGATTTTATGTTGTGAACATGTTAGTTAGATATTGTTATGGATATCATTATCTTATGGGTGCTTGTGCTGTTGTGTTGTAAAGTTATATCATGCTAATTGGATTGATTGTGCAGACAAGGTCACCTCCCATGAGATACACTAAGGTATGAGTTTGCTTATGTATTATACTTGGTGTTTCATAGTTGATTATGTTGTCTATTTGGTGTTTGAGTGTTTGGTGCCTATTATGTCACCTAGTTGAATTATCTAACATGGTATGTTTGCAAGTGGTTGAATTATTGATGAATTGCTTAATACGAGTACGTGTTCAAATGATTTTTCTTTAATATGATTGTACTAACATGTATGTGTTGAGATAGTTGATATGTACTTGAATGTAGCTGATAGTTGTAGCATTATGTCTAATGACTATGGATTATGACATGATTTTTTGTAAAAGTTGATTTCAAATTGATAAATATGATTGCCTTGATATTTGGAACATGTGGTTGACATGTGTGAGCATGATGCAGGGAGTTGGCAAGAGAGGTTTCCATGAAATATTTAAGAAGGCTCTTGTTGAGTTTCCTTGGGAACCATGGGGATCAAGTCATGGTGTTCGTTGTTAGTATTGTGCTTTTGGTCTTTTGTGATTGTTGCGCTTTATTTGCAAGTTTGATTGTGTATCGTGCATAGCTATGCCAATTTGTTTACAAAGTCGTGTTGTTATTGGTTTTCATGGTTTTCTTCTTGTTGTTGTTTCTGTTCTTGTCTTCTCTTTTATTGTTTTGAGCCTTGGGAATTGGTTGGGAAAGAGGAAATTTGATGGAGCTTGGGGAGAGTTTTGTGGTGCCCAAAAGGTAATGTAAGATTCAAATGAAGCTCGACGCATGAGTAAGCACAGCAAAAGGTAAGGCTATGACAGTTGATTGGACTGGCTGGGTCCATTATGGTAAATGGAAGGTAGCAATATAGTCATGAGAAAGGTAACAGGAAAATGTAAAGTAAATGGATTTGAGGTGTCGTATTCCTTGGCTATGTTGGGAACTGTTGTTCTCAATGTTGCGCATGTGTTGTATGAATAAAGGAATTTCTCTTAACCTATACCTTATGTTATCTAGTAATTATTTTATTATCATGATTATGCTGATGTTTATATATGTATACATGAATGTATGTATGTCGTTGTCTGATAAGGTGATGATTGTTTTATGCTAACAAGTATATATGTATGTATGTAAGTATGTATCTATGTTACTGTCTGTTAGGGTTGTCTGGGATCATTCTTGTGGAGGAATGATTGCTTATGCAGGAGAATGACATGAGGAGGTTCCTAGTCTTATGAGGAATCAATTGGTAGGAGTAGTCATGACAAATACGAGGTCAGTATCATGTGGATATGAATTTATATTGTATTCTTGTATTATGCCTATGCTTATGTTATGGCCAGGTTATACCGAGGGATACATTAGAAAAGTGAAAGTAGTGTGTTCTATGACATGCTAGGATAAGCATGGATGAGACACGGGAAGAAAGGTTTCTTGGTAAGGACAGTATGGTTTTGGATGTGTGGTACTACTATTATGCATATGTTATATATGTTTCACATGTTGCATCTATGATGTGTGCACTTGTGGTGTTGTGTATACATAGCATGTGTACATGTTATTTATGCAATGTTATGTACAAGATGGTACAAATAGGGTTGTGCGAATATTGCATATGGGGTGTTGTATACATATTGTACTGTCTTCATGACGTATATGTGGCGTGTGTACATATGGTGCTCTGTGCATGTTGGATATGTACTGTTGGGTATAGATGATGCTATGTACAAGTGGTGCTGCATGCATGTTATACGTATGGTGCTATGTACATATGGTGTTGTGTGCATGATTGTACAAGTGGTGCTATGAGCATGTGGTGTCGTGTACATGTTGTACATAGGGTTCTATGAGCATGCGGTGTTGTGTACATGTCGTGCATGTGATGCTATGTACATATGGTGTCGCGTATACATTGTGTGTGTGGTACTGTGTACATGTGGTATTGTGTACACATTGTACTATGGTGTAGTGTACATGTGGCACTATGTACACATTGTGCAGGTGGTGCCGTGTACATGTGATGTTGTGAACATGTTGTATAGGTGGTGCAGTGTATAGGTGGTACTCTGTACATGTTGTACATATGGTATTGGTGTACGTGTAGTATTGTGTGCATGTCATCGATTTTGTGTTATGGGCATGCAGTCTTATGTATATGCATCATGTAGTCATGGTATTATGGTGTGTGTACTCGTTGTGTAGTACTCTGTGTAGGTACATGCATTGGGTGGTATTTCACATTAGGTATAGATGGATGCATTGTATTGTATACACTAGGTGTAGGTGTATGTGTTGTATGTCTGGTGTAGATGCATGCATTGCATGGTGTGGTATGTAGTGTATTTGTATGTGTGTGATGCACACTATGTGTCTATGCACATGGTTGAGGAGAAGACATTGGGTGTTTGTTGAGTGTAGCAACCGATCCGGAGTGTGTATGGAACAAAGACAAAGGTAGAAGCTAAGGATTGAGGAAAGGATAAGTATCATCATTTTATTTCAACTTTATTTATGCATGTCATTTATGACTATGGTATATGATGATTATATGTGATCTATGATTCTGGTTTATGATGGTGACATGTCATTTATGATTTTGATGGTTATGTTTTGAGCTAACCTGATGTGATATTTTTATACATGTTGATTTGGTCAAATATGCCAGTTTAACTTGTTTTGACAAGAAGCAAACATGATTGCAAATGTACCTTATTGAGGAGCTACCAATGAGGTATGATGTGAATTTATTTTAATTTATTTTAAAACTGATGGAATCTATGTGCATGGTACTTGAAGCATGAACATGCCCAGTTGGGTAGCTGAGATCAACTACAAGAATTAGCAGCTTGATATGGTGGTTTGGTGGTTGCTTATGGTGGTTTGGTAGTTGTTTTATGATGGTTTAGTATTTAATTTATGTTGATTTAGTATATTCTTTATGGTGATTGATATATGTTTTATGATGATTTGATATATGCTTTATGTTGGTTGATACATGCTATATGATGTTTTGGTATATGCCTTATGATGTTTTGATATATGCTATATGACGTTAGTATATGTTTGATATATGTTTGGTATATGATTTAGCATATGTTTTAATATATATATTTTGATGATTTTGTTATGTGTACACCTATATATGGATGTAAATACCATAACGATTTGTGTTATAAAGCTCCACTATGCGGTACGTTGTTTTGATTTTTAGCAGATCTTTCATTGTAATTACTACAACGAGCTGTGTTATAAATCTCCATGGGTAGTAGATTTTTATTTCAGCATTCATATTGGTTATAGGTGTCATTGAATACCGAGGACGGTGTTCCCCCAAAGGGGGAGGGTTCTGTAATAGCCCGAGTGAAAATTTCATGTAAAAATATAAAAATACCACGGATGATGGGACATGTATTCCAAGCTGAATGTCTGGAAGCTTAAATATCGAGCTGAACAATATAACCAGAAGAAGAAGAACCAATGGCACAATACTCATGAAAATACTATGGGGAAAGCCTTAGCTAAAAACCCCACACTATTGTATTATCATACATGGTGGAAATACATAGGAATTATACAAAGCCTTAGCTCTCACAGCTATCCATCTCTCAGTACAATCCTCACAGATGCTCACAGGAAATCTTGGCTTCTCTCTAGCCTTCCTCTCTACCTTCAAAGCTCCTATTTCCTTGTGTTGCTCGTTGTGGATGATTAGCCTTCAAAACTGCGCAATCCTCAAGGATGAATCCTTGACTGCATGCATGATTTTTCTCCATGAAAAAACACATGCAACTGATAGTGCACTGTCCTTGAACATTAATCTCAACTGGGTCTTTCTCAAAATAGACATGCATGAGTTTGTGATGAGGGAATCTTCAGTTAACTTGAGTAGCACTAGTTGAGTGAATTAATGCATCAACTGAATGTTAACTCACTATTAGTTCCTCAAACAGTTTGGAACTAATTTAACTAGACTTAACTCAGTAAACTGAGTTAACTAATTACAACTCAAATATAACTCAATCTTATCTCCTTAATTTAAGGGATATCTCTTGCATGACTTTAGAAAGACTTCTAACTTGAATTTCTCCAACTAATTAATTTAAAATAAATTAATTAATTATTTCCAAGTAGCTGTTAAGACTAAATTCAATTTTAATTCACAATTTAATTCAAGGAAAAATTAAATTCGAATATTCTTGTAGCCATATTTCAACACTCCCTCTCAACAAGAAAGGGATTATCTGCCACCCCGATCTTGTCTCTATGGAACTCGAATTTACACTTTGACAATGCCTTTGTCAAAATGTCAGCATCTTGCTCCTCTGTCAAAATATACTGTAATAACATGATCTATGAAAAGCCACAGGAAAAAAATATTTCCTTATGCTTCTCCACACTACCATCACTAGCTTGCTTTACCTTGTAAATCCAACGGGAACTCACAACTGACTTGTTCTCCGGTCTCGGAACCATGTCCCCAACACTGTTATGAACTATGGTGATCTAGGTGGCTCTAGAGACACACAAGACAGAGGGTTTATGAATGCTCGGAAATCAAAGTGCTTAGAATGACTTCAACCCAGGACTAGAGCGTAGATCTCGTGGTCCTGATTGTGGAGGTGTGAACGCTTCGTCAATTTGAGCTCGTATGGGGGAGAACGAGCCAGTCAAAGTTGGGCTATGGGCCAGGTTTAAGTGTCCTACAATTTGACCAACCCTGAGGCATGAAACCTAGCTCTCAAAATCGATCGAAATTGTGGCCTCATTAATTTGCCCAATATCCCTTATTTTCTAAAGATTTAAAAAAAACCTCTACTTTAAAAATTCGAAAAAAAATATATTATGAGGTGGCAGGCCATGTCCCCCACCACCTCCCTTCCCAACCACATTACAAAACTAAAATTTTAATTTGGGTTGACAGGTCATAACCCCCGCCGACCCTCCAACCAACAAAACAAGTATTATATAGATGTAGGGGCTGGCGGCCATGAGCTCGCTGGACCTCAACCAACCATCCACCGAAATGCGCATTCAAAGACCACGATGAATTGGGGTGGGTGAGCCACCACCAACCCACGTGGGCTAGCCCCCACCAAGCAGCCCCATGTCCAACCCCAACACTCCAAAATTTAATGCAACAACAAACTTTAAACAACGCCCTGTCAGCCGGATAAGTCGTTCTTGCGGACAAGACCGACCTCCCTAGTATCTAATGATATCTAGTGATAAGCAAACCAAACAAATTCTATCTTTCTCTAAATATGCAATTTATAAATAAAGGAAAACAAGTTTTTTAGGCCTTCCTTGGGTCCAGTGCAAGTTCGTGGAAGCCACGCTCCGTTGATCCAAATGAGCTCCCTTGTAAAGAATCTGCAAACACAAACAAGCACACACATTAAATAGCACTTGAAAAGCCAATATAATAAAGCATATTTATCATGATGATCAAGGAATTCATGAAACAAATCACATAAGACAATTTGTTGAGAAAAATGAATCTGATTGTATTAACTTTAATCAAAGAAGAACTTTACAACCTTGGTGCCTTGATGCTGTACAAGCTCCTCCTAGGGTCCAGCAAGAATCTCCTCTACTTTGACAAGTTTCACACTCTTTCCAATGAAGCCAAAAGGTATGTAATCTCTCCTCTCAAGCTTAACTAGGAAGTCTCAATTCCAACAGCATTTACCCTCAAAATGTTCAGCTTCTCACCTCTCTTGCAACCATCCCAATGCCTTAATTTATAGTGCAATGGAGGGAAGTTACTAGGTCCACCTTCAAAGGGATAAAGCCCTCCTTCAAAGGGATAAGCTCCTCTCATCAAGGGATTAGCTCCTTTAGTTTTGGGATGCATAAACGAGCTAGGAGCGAACCATCCACGTCAAGATTCCTTCTAGAATCATCCAGAATTAACCGAAAGTGAGTTTTTAAGAATAAATTTGTGCCTTTTTGACTTTCACAGGGGTCCGCACCCACTCCTTTAGAGACAGAGCGGGCAGGTCTACAGGTAACATGAACAAGGGGTGCGAGACCACATGTAACAGTGAGAGAAAGTGCGGAACCAGAGCTTTATTGATTTTTAAGGACTTTCTCTCATTTTCAAAGCTTGACATGAAGAGCTGAGGTTTGAGACTTTCTAAGGAGGACAACATGAATGATGATAGACCCATACTGACTGCAAATTGTCATGGTGACAATATTTTGTGTAACACGCCCAGTTAATGCATTACGAGGTTTGTAAAAATAATAAAGGTTTAAACTTGGAGGGTTCAGGGTTTGACCAACTGACCTCCTCCTTATAACTCGGAAACTTTACCAACATGCCAAATTAATTTCCTTGGAATATCTGCCCAGTAATTTATATATAAACTTCATTTGCACAATGCACAGGACAAAAATGGAGAAACCAGGAGGGGGTATGAATTTCGAGACAGAGGAGGCAACATATTGGCATGCAGTTCGAGGCAACATTTCGCAGAAGGGGTAAAATTTCACTATCATATTTTGACAAATTTTATATGGTTTTAGCACTTCTCGACACCACGAATGCAATGGTGTTGTCTGTGTCTCCATCAGAGTTCTACATTTTTTGGTCATTTTCAGCATGAGGGTGGAACCATGATTGTTGCAGAAATAGGGAGCAGAACCATGATCCATGAAATTTTCCCGACGAGCTAATTTTTATCCATGTCAGAATATAGCCAAGTTTACAGTATTTTTTATGGTTTTCTGCAAGGATTGCAATGGCGATGTCAGATTAACCTTTGGAGTTGCAAATTTTTAGTCCACCCATGGAGCAGAATCTTTGAGGAATCTAGGGGGACTCTAAAAGACTCCTTGAGCCCCAGATTATCAATTTCTCAGAATTCAAAAATTGGGCAGTCGATTTTGTACTATTCGATGTCACAAATCTGATGGTGCATTCAGATTTCTCATTCTCTCATTCTATTCTTCAACAACGTTTCTAAGTGTTGATAAGTGAAAAATGGTTTCTAGACATGTTTTCATTTCATGTTCGTGCTTTTGTAAATCATTTGTTTCATTTTAAGATGTAAAAGTGATGATGTGTTTTCCATCACTTGTTCGGCAACAATGATGTCTGTTATTATTTGGTGTCGCATGTTAAACTGTGAAAGTGATGTTATGATTCCATCAATTGTCAAAACAATAGTGTTTGGTCTTATGTTTGTAAATCATGTGTTGCAATGATGATGTGTTTTCCATCACTTGTTGAAGCTACAATGATAGGTTGGCCTTGTTGTCATAGCTAAGGTCATGCTTCCATCTTGATGTAAACTTGACCATTGAGTATGTGTTATAAACTCATGGCAAGTGTGGGACGTTTGGGTCATTAGTTGGTCATAAAAGTCAAGCATGTAATTTGCAAAAAAATGTACTATAGGTTGCAGAGGTAGTAGGTGTCGGCTCGTCGCTTAAGCCTCTGAAGAACAAGGGTGAAGGAGATGGAAGCAAGACCTTTTTAGGATGCTTGTGATGTAGACAAGGTATAGAGAAGTTGTAGATTATTTTTCATGCTTTTGGAGGACCAAAAGCTCCTCAGTGGGGAGGATTGGTCCAAGTGGATCCAAAGACACACAAGACAAAGAGGGTTTATGAATTCTTGAAAATCAAAGTGCTCAAAATGACTTTGACCTAGGACCAGAGCGTAGATCTTGTCGTCCTGATCATGGAGGTGTGAATGGTTCATCAATCTGAGCTCGTATGAGGGAGAATGAGCCAGTCAAAGTTTTGGTCAAAGTTGGGTTGTGGCCCAGGTTTAAGTGTCCTACAATTTGACCGCCCCAAGGCATGAAACCTATCTCCCGAAATCGGTCGAAATTGTGGCCTCGTTAATTTGCCCAATTGTTATAGAAATTTTTGTGCCTTACAGCATTGAGCATGAAATGTCCATAATTCAAGGGATCCAAAGTCCCTAAAGATGTTGTTACAGCTCCTAAAGGAACAAGGTCAACCAATGACAGCTTCTCCCAGAAGTTCTCCACCAAAAACCACTCAGAGACAGTCAATTCAGGATCAATTCAGAAGCTCCACTAGTTGTCTGCGCTGAAATGCAGAGATTACACTGGCTAGGTGCACTGCAACGCAGGTAGAAGCACTAACAGGGTGCGCTGAGCGGGAAATGACAAATGGAAAGTTCATTCAACGAGGTGGAAAGACCCTGGAAGCTTCCAGAATCTTCTCCAATGACACTTGCCTCAATGAATTCGACTAGTGATGAGTAAGAGGTTCTCAACCTCCAAGTAGAAGCAAGAACTGACAGAGAGAAGCCACAAGTCAAAACATAAGATGACTCATCCTCTCTGCTTACATCTATATATGGATCTCTCACCCAGAGGTTCAGGAGGCTGGAATTTTGTACTTTGCAGGGAATTGCTGTTGGTTTGAGATTGATATTAGCACATTGGGTGATTTATGCTTTGTTGGAGGAGAGGAAGGGATTCCTTTGCTGGGAGGTAGATACTGGATCGGAACTCACTTGGTTGTATCTCCTCTCAGACATTATTATCTTATCAATAAACTATTTGAGTTTCTCCTACATGTTGTATACCAATGATGTTTTGTTATGCTTACATGTTTAGCTTAATCTGATCTTGAGCTTTTTATGAATGTATATCTGTATCTTTGTGTAGTTTCTCTCTCTTGTGATCTTGCAGGAATTCATTGAAGCTGGGCTGATGAAGGAGCAAGAAGCTGGGAGCTACTGAAGAGAGGAGTGATTTGGATCGACAAACTAGCGGAAGATACAGGTTAGTTAGATCCTTCTTCCTCACTTACATTTCATAAAGAAGAATACTCGAATAAGTTTACCTGTTTGTTGCTAAGGCACTATCACCTCTTAGAGTGGGATAGGGGCATTCCGAATTGGATACTTTTCCCAACAACAAATTGGCAACTCCGTTGGGGAGAGTGTCTTGTTGGTTTATTTGTGTTTCTGGTGTTGTTCTTCTCATAAACTCAGGAGTGCCGAATCGAAATGCACTTGCCATTTTCAAGTGCAAAGTAGAGATCTGCCTCTCTAGCCCACTCACTGGGCCTGTTTGTATGATCTGAACAAACTGATCCACAAGTGCTCTAACAGCCCTTTGTGATAGATCTTAGTCCTCCTATAAATCATCCTCCTAATTGTACCTAATTGATAGCTTTGATCTGGCCAAAAACTGTTGATTTAACTGCAAACCGTAACCCAGAACCCAGAAACAACTCTCGTTTCTGCTTCAGCGCAGACTCTGTGAAGAGGTTCTGCATTTCAATGCAGGTCCCGTGAAGGCTACCTGCGCTGAATGTCAAAACCTCTGTGTTGGGAGTGCGCTGATCAGTCTTTGCCTTGTGCAACTGTGGTTCCCTGCTTCCTTTTGCTCAGTTTTATCTCTGTTTTTTGCAGCCTGTTATCAGTCAGTGTACCTATCTGAAACCCCTTTTCTTTGCCTCAATTCCGCCTCAGTTGTATAAAGAAACTGTATTTGTTCTTTGTGTATTTGTTACATCATTTGTAGTTTCCCATTACAAAAGTAAACTAGTTATACTGTCGCCCTTAGATCTAGACCTGTCATAAGTGTCGTTTTGATCTTAGGAGTGAGTTTATTTGCTGTTCACAGTTGATTGAGCTTTTACTTTTGTCGTTTGGTTTGAATTTATGCATTTCTAGTGTCGAAACAAGTAAATCATAAGGTGTCGTAATCGTCTTTTTGATTTTGAAAAAGGAACTTGTTTATGTTTTCACTTGAAATCGAATTCGAATTTGTACAACATCTTTCTTTTTAGGCATCAATATTAAGGAAGAAAAAACAAATACATGCATTTGTGCATTTGCATTTTGATAGTTTGCATGCTTTGATTTAGGGAAAAGTGCATTACAGTGTGCTCTATGCTCTTTGAGAAAAGTTTGTATCTTCCTTTTCCCCTTGTAGCTAGGATTTTCATTGTTGAAAAGATATAAAAGCTTGCTTATCATCTTTAGACTGCATTTAAGAATTGTATCATACATCTCGTGGTGATCCAAAAAGGCAAACTTCTAAGAAAGATCAACCTAAAATAAATTGAATGAACTTAACAACGCTTTGTAACATAACGCACAACATAGAGGTCTAGGCTAGAGACGTGTTCCGGCGTCGTAAAACCTGGTGACTGTCGATCTCGCTGATGGTTGGGTGATTCCTCCTGAGGGACGATAGCGCCAGTACAGATTTTGCTCCCACGTACCGTCGAGTATATATTGGGAGACCCCTATAGGCATAAAACTTTATCCTTAGGAAGCCGTGTCGGCCGCCCTACTGATCGCAATGCACTGAACACAGCATTCAGGAAGATTGACCGCCCGTACCTTAAAAAGTATTCTGCGGTTTTGCGAAAAGTTTGGCACACCCTCTACCTAGAACTCCAGAGCAGTTCCTTTTGGCCTTTTTCAGAATCTATAACGGAAAAAGTCCATCTGAGCATTTGTCACTTCGGGCTCGTTAAAACATCGAAGGAGACTAGAGTCATCTTTAGCTTTTTCTCGACTCTTTAAAAGTGAAAAAGCAAGTTGTGTCTAAAGCGTTGTTAAAATTTATTTTAAACGGAACAATCACCCCTTTTTCCTGCGTTGATCTTTAGGTTGAGAAAATGGAACCCACCAACCAAGGAATTCCCCTTGGTGGAAATCCTAGTCCCTTCTCCTCTTGGGGAGATGTTGGTGCGCCCCATATGGCCACATTGTCGCTTCCAAGACTGACAATTGGCTTGCCGGTCTGGCTCTTCTCAACCAATGTCGTTCAGAACACCACTATTCCTGAACAGTCGAATCAACAGTTAGACCAGTCCAGAGTTGCCCACCAGTCTTCTACTTCCTCTAATTCTTCCTCTCCTCCTTCCTCTTCACTTGACGGAACTGGTAAAACAAAAAACCAGGTTCCTAAGGAGAAGAAGGAAAAGAAGAAGAAAGAGAAGAAGAAAGAGAAGAAGAAGAAGGAGCCAAAAGCGACTGGGGGCAAACAAGTGTCGTCTGACAAAAATCCACACACAACACTGACTAGGCCTAAATCGCCATGTGTCATATGAAAGGGAGACCACTTCCACAGAGATTGTCCCTACATCCCTCGGATACTAAGGGACTGGTCTCCCCGTTTGCACAATCCAGTGGCATCAACCTCTGATAGCCATGTTGAATGCATACCGTCAACTAGTGAAAGTGAAGTCCTTGGACAAAAAGGGAGAGCTAGATTTCCCTGCAGACTGTGCGAAGGCGATCACACCATCCACCGTTGTCCCTTCTTAGAGGAAGCGAAAAGAGTTTTGGATGATCGTCCGGTTTCACTGTTATGACTTCCTCCTGAATATAAAAAACTCTTGCCGAGTCTTTCGTTAGTTGAAAATCCAGCTGGTCCGCTCAAGTGGTCAGCTGAAGCGCCGGTCATTGAAGATGAACCAGCTGAATCCATACCCAATGAAAGTCAAAAGGTCGAGGCGGCAGTTGACCCGGTCTTGCCTTCAGAGGTTTTGTCTTCGAATGATACAGTCACTGAAGAGAATAAAGATGACACCATCCAAATTCTCTTCATCAACACAGACTCCGACGAGCACGGGGGCACTCCCCCCATTCCTTTATCGCAGGAAGGAAGTTCGTCAGAGAGATACCCGACCGTTTACTCGGTTCCACCACCAAGCAACCTAGTTGTCTCCTTCGACTAGAACCAACTAGGCAGACCCCGTTTGCCAGCAAGCATACCATTCAGAATTATTGTCCAAATATACAGAATGGTCATAGCTGGCACCAGCATTGATGAAGGGGCATCTGTGAGTATCCTTTCCTCCACTGCTTGGAAAGCGCTTGGTTCGCCAACGCTTTTGCCTGAAATGAGAAATCTGACAGGCTTTGATAAAGGAACCAGTCGACCTTTAGGGATCCTCCCCAATGTGCCTATCACATTGAAAGGGAAGACCGTTCAAATGAACGTGATGGTCGTTCAAGGACCCTTGGATTATAACCTACTCCTTGGACGAGACTATATATATTGCATGGGAGCCATTGTCTCCTCACTCTTTAGAGTAATGTGTTTTCCGCACGAAGGAAGAGTGGTCAAGCTCGTGGACCAGCTTTCATTTCCCGGATCACGCATCGCAAATAGTCATATACCTTCCCTAAATGGTCTCTTCACGCAAGAAATGTCTCAACCTACGGTCCGTCCTCCCGATGAGCGCGAGTAATTCGGAGGGATATGACTGGAACCCAGGGGGCATGCATCCTGGTCTACTTCGGCAGGAAAACTTTTGGTATAAGGTAGGTTTCCGCGGGAGAATATGACTAGTTTGTACCCCGTCCGTCTTGGAAGAGGGGTTATTCTAGAATAAGATTCTTTTGTCAAAGTTATGTGTTTGGTGCTCGTTGTCACTCACCTTTGTCTATCTCAGTAGACACCGCCGAAGAAATGTTTTGTTTGAAAGATTAATAGAACAATCTTTGGTAACCTGAAAGAGGTAGGCCTCTCCCGGTAAAACAAATGTTTTATTGGACTAAGAAGGGGTAACCTTGAAACCATACTTTATACCTGGGGGCATGCAAACCTTTTGGAGTGCAAGCAAGGGGCGACTATTTATTTTTTAAATTTTTAGGTCCTCCCTTTAAACCTGTAGTTCTAACCCTTTAAACTCGTAGGATTAGTCGTTTCTGAACTTGCATAACGAAAGGATGCGGGGCATAGCTTTGGTAAGGCGAAAGCTCCATAAAAAATGGCATCTTACATGAGACATTCTTATCATATGACTGGATTATCGAGCAGTTTTAGCACATAGTTCATGCTCGTTAAAAAACAAACATAAGATCGAGCAGTTTTAGCACATAGTTCATGCTCGTTAAAAAATAAACATAAGACTGAGCAGTATTTTTCCGCGTTTAAGCTCGTTAAAAAATGAACTATCTTCCGGTAAATAACCACCGTGAATGTAACATTATCAGCCATTAAAGGCTTGGTCGTGTTTGCACCGTCACCTCCACTTTTCCATTGGCCGATCATTCACCTCCATATGATTGTTTACCCATTTTGAGGAACAGCTGTGAAGAGTGATTTCACTAGCCATCCTTGTGACACTGCCGTGCTTGGAAAATTCCAATCCTTACCTGGAATCAGCTGCTAACCTGTTTTATCACTCGTTCCTCAAAAGACGAGTCTTCTTTAAGCTCTTTTCATCTGACTCGTAAAATATGAAAAGATTGCCGAGTTTTGGCCTTCCAGCTCGTTAAAGCGACCGAAAGTGCTATCCCTCCTCTAGATTTTAATCTTTTTGGACCTGAGGGATTATTGCACAAAAAGATCGAGCGCTTATTTTTTTCGGCTCGTTAAAACTATCGAAAACCCATCCCTTCTGTATTGTTTTATACTTTTTCGGACTTAAGGGATTAGATGACGAAAAAGGACTTTCGGAGTTGACTTTACGTACCTTTTTAGACTCTCTAAAAATGAAAAGGGTCGAGTTATCTTTGTCGTTAGACTCGTTAAAAACATTAAATAGCGACAAACTTGTCTTTAGACGAGAACGAGTTTCACTATCGCTAGGCTCGTTAAAACATAGCGATGGGTTTGCCCGAAGGGAAAATTATAGAACAAGCATATGTTATCCTCCTCAAGCTTGACAAAAATAAAGAGGTACTGGTCAGAAATGACTGGGGAAAAATTGGGAAGAAACTCAAAGAACTTTATTGGTAGCAAGTCGCTCTTGAACATGACACTTCCACCCCGTGCCTGAGTCGGGTTGGGTTGTTTCATTCACCGGTCACATCACCATGGTCTCGCCAATAACATCCATCTTTGGGGTAAATGCTACCAATCCATCACACAAGTGTCGCCGATATGTTCAAGAGAAGTCATCCAGAGAAGTCAACTGTGTCCCATCCACTACCATACATTATTCTTCATCCTTTCATGACCGCCACCCTGAACCATATATCATCAGATCGTTTTCACCTCCATAAAAATCATTTGCTCTGTTCCGTGTCACTGATGTGGGATACATTAAGGCCCTCCTTTGACGGATCACTTCTTGTCGACATCAGCTCATTATCCAAGAAGTTGATCTAGGAACAACCCCTTCAGTACTTTGAAGCTTGCATGCCTCAATGGCAAGCTTCTCACTTCCGGCGACAGGTATACATCAATGACCTTCGACCGAAAGATTTTGCGTGGTGTTTGACGCCAAGTCCTTTATTCACACCACGTGAATTGTACTGCAGTACCTTGAGGGTCATTATCATTATCGGTGATTCCTCTCGCACTTGTTAACGGTTTACCTCATTGACCGGTAATCAAGCGATGTCTTTCCATGTTCGACTTCAAGAACATTTCTCACATGGATCGACTTGTACTTAGAGTGAAGATCAGACGAGATTGAAGACCCCGGATCTAGTTTCATCCATCCGGGCTGCGATATATATTCAGGAAAAATAAAGACATTGACATGTACAGCATTACAACAGATAATCATCCTACCAAAAGGATGATGATTTCATCAAAATCATCAGTCTACCATCAGACGATTGTCTGTTCTATGTACAGAAAAATGAATTTATAAAGCTGCGCATGGGAATGCCCGCCTCATCTAGATCATGAAAGCAGTATGAAAAATAATGTATTGTATTGTATCTTATTACAGGTCTCCTCCCAGCATTGGAAAAACTTCGGATCCTCCTAATAAAGCATTTCACCTGATAAACGGCCTCATACTTTAGGGGGCAACTGTTATAGACATTTTTTTTCCTTACAGCATTGAGCATGAAATGTCCATAATTCAAGGGATCCAAAGTCCCTAAAGATGTTGTTACAGCTCCTAAAGGAACAAGGTCAACCAATGACAGCTTCTCCCAGAAGTTCTCCACCAAAAACCACTCAGAGACAGTCAATTCAGGATCAATTTAGAAGCTCCACTAGCTGTCTGCGCTGAAATGCAGAGATTACACTGGCTAGGTGCACTGCAACGCAGGTAGAAGCACTACCAGGGTGCGCTGAGCGGGAAATGACAAATGGCAAGTTCATTCAACGAGGTGGAAAGACCCTGGAAGCTTCCAGAATCTTCTCCAATGACACTTGCCTCAATGAATTCGACTAGTGATGAGTAAGAGGTTCTCAACCTCCAAGTGGAAGCAAGAACTGACAGAGAGAAGCCACAAGTCAAAACATAAGATGACTCATCCTCTCTGCTTACATCTATATATGGATCTCTCACCCAGAGGTTCAGGAGGCTGGAATTTTGTACTTTGCAGAGAATTGCTGTTGGTTTGAGATTGATATTAGCACATTGGGTGATTTATGCTTTGTTGGAGGAGAGGAAGGGATTCCTTTGCTGGGAGGTAGATGCTGGATCGGAACTCACTTGGTTGTATCTCCTCTCAGACTTTATTATCTTATCAATAAACTATTTGAGTTTCTCCTACATGTTGTATACCAATGATGTTTTGTTATGCTTACATGTTTAGCTTAATCTGATCTTGAGCTTTTTATGAATGTATATCTGTATCTTTGTGTAGTTTCTCTCTCTCTTGTGATCTTGTAGGAATTTAGTGAAGCTGGGCCGGTGAAGGAGCAAGAAGCTGGGAGCTACTGAAGAGAGGAGTGATTTGGATCGACAAACTAGTGGAAGATACACGTTAGTTAGATCCTTCTTCCTCACTTACATTTCATAAAGAAGAATACTCGAATAAGTTTGCCTGTTTGTTGCTAAGGCACTATCACCTCTTAGAGTGGGATAGGGGCATTCCGAATTGGATACTTTTCCCAACAACACCAATATCCTTTATTTTCTAAAGATTTAAAGAAAACCCCTACTTTAAAAATTCGAAAAAAAATATATTATGAGGTGGCAGGCCATGACCCCCGCCACCTCCCTTCCCAACCACATTAAAAAACTAAAATTTTAATTTGGGTCAATGGGTCATGACCCTTGCTGACCCTCCAACCAACAAAACAAACATTATATAAATGTAGGGGCTGATGGCCATGACCCCGTTGGACCCCAATGAAACATCCACCAAAATGCGCATTCAAAAACCATGATGAGTTGGGGTGGGTGGGCCACCTCTGGTGGACCCGGCCCACACTCCTATTGGCCAAAACATTAAACGCAAAAATAGTTAAGCGGGGCCAGTGGGGATTGAACCTGCCCGGCCCACGTGGGTCGGCCCCATGTGGGCCGGCCCCATGTGCAACCCCAACACTTCAAACTTTAATGCAACAAAAAAATTTAAATAGCACCCAGTTAATGCATTACGGAGGTTTGTAAAAACAATAAGGGTTTAAACATGGAGGGTTCGGGTTTGATCACCCGACCTCCTACTTATAACTTAGAAACTTTACCAACATGCCAAATTAAGTTCCTTGGAATATCCGTCCAGTAATTTATATATAAACTTCATTTGCATAGTGCACAAGACATATGGAGGAACCAAGAGTGGGCACGAATTTCAAGATAGAGGAGGCAGAATCTTGGCACGTAGTTCGAGGCAACATTTTGCAGGAGGGGTGAAATTTCACTTTGTCAGATTTTGACAAATTTTATATGGTTTCAGCACTTCTCGATGCCACGAACACAATGGCGTTGTTCGTGTCTCCATCAGAGTTCTACATTTTTCAGTCATTTTCAGTATAAGGGTGGAACCATGATTGCTGCAGAAATAGGGAGCGGAACCATGATCCATGAAATTTTCCGGAGGAGGTAATTTTTCTCCATGTCGGAATATAGTCAAGTTTACAGTTGTTTTTCATGGTTTTACGTAGGGATCACAATGGCGATGTTAGATTCACCTTTGGAGTTGCAGATTTCCAGTCCACCCATGGAGAAGAATCTTTGAGGAATCTAAAAGATTCCTTGAGCCCCAGATTCTCAATTTCTCAGAATTCAAAAATTGGAAAATGGATTTTGCACTATTGGACATCACAAATCTGATGGTGCATTCAGATTTCTCATTCTCTCATTCTATTCTTCAGCCACGATGCAGGTGTCAGCATTCATGTGTGAGTAGCCATTTCGATGCGATTTGATTCTGTGAGATCGATGGCACAAACAACTTCAGTAGTTTGACATCTACTTCTTAAGATGGCCCTTGGTTGTGAGGTATATGCAGTGTTCATGTACTTCTTTTGCTATGCATTGTGTTACACAAGTCCTTGATTGATGTTTTATGTGGGATCCTGTTTCTTACTCATTTCTATGATTCTTGCTTTATGGGACGCGGAATCACCTATGTGATGTACTTGTTGTCATGATTCATCATGTTGTGTTTTGAGATCCCCTTTGTTGTATGTTGATGGGATACTCATGTGTCGCCATGCATGTTGCTTTGAGATCCCTTTTATGCCATGTTGGTGGGAAGCTCATCATGCATGAGTTTTGTGTCATACTGATAGGAGTCTTTTGACTGAGAGTTCCTATAGTGGAACATCTCTTTGAGCCACTCCTGCGTGAGGGTATTTTCGTTGTATGATCGTGACATCATCTCTTATGTACCTCATCACTATTGATAACACTTAATGCAGAAACCTACACCATCTTGACACCGGGGCCTAGAGACGTGGTCCCTCCTGGACAAACTCCATTATCAATGGCTTATGTTTTCATGTGTTGATGATTGACATGTTCCTCTTCTTTACACCATGTAGATGTATTCATTAATGTTCTTTTAAAAATGCAATTTAACACATCATGAAAGTAAAAGGTCTTGGAAGGTTCCTTGATCACACTCGAACTTGGATCATATGGAGTCATACTCATCGACCATAGCATCAACCCAAATCGGCTACTGCATTGCTTCCTCAAAGGAAGATGGCTCAGTCTCAACGCATTCCCTAGTAAGGGCCATGTATCTAGTGTAACTCTCAGGTGACCTCCTCTATCTGTGCTAAGAATATGGTGCTCCCACATTCTCTCTCGCATCCTCCAACAATATGTCAGCTTCTCTTGTCTGCTTCCATCCATCTCTGGAAGACTCTACTTGAGTGGATGTCTCCACTCCTGAAGCCTCTACATGCAGCAACTCCACATCAGTCTGAGGCTCCTCTTTCTTAGGAACCAACAGTTCCTCCACAACCTATAGTTGGAGCTCCCTCTCAGGGGAAACTCGCATGGCCTTCTACTCATCAAACTTGATATCTCTGTGAATCACTGTCCTCCGACTAGTAGGAAATTACACTTGATAGTTGTGAGGTGTATCAGTGTACCCCACAAATATCCCCAACTCTGTTATCAGCTCAAGCTTCTTCCATGCATCCTTTGTCACATGGTAATATATCGATTAGCTAAAGATCCTAAAGTGACCCACATCTGGTCTCTTATTGGAGAAAGCTTCCTCTAGTGTCTTCATCCCAAGTATGTGATGCGGGCTTCTATTCTACAAATAGACCATTGTGTTGCATGCCTTAGCCCACAAGTGAAGTGGTAGGCCTTGGTCATGCAACATTGCCCATGCTGCCCCTATAATAGTTTTGCTCTTCCTCTCGGCCACCCCATTCTGTTGTGGGTTATGAGGTGTTGTCAACTCTCGTTTAATTCCTTTCGCTGCATAGAAGTCCTTAAAATCTTGAGAGACATATTCTCCACCATTGTTGCTTCTCAAGGCCTTGATCTTCTTCCCTGACTCTTTCTCGACCAAAGCATTGAACTCATAAAACTTTGTGAAAGTCTGGTCCTTCTTCTACATGAAATAAATCCATCATTTACAAGAATAGTCATCAATGAAAATCACATAAGACCTTTGCTTCGATGTTGATGCCATCGATATTGGTCCACACAAATCAATATGAACTCGCTCTAAGATAGCCTTTGCTTGACTATCTCGATCATGAAAGGAAGACTTGGTGTACTTTCCCAAGGTACAACCTTTGCATGTGTCAACTTGCTCAAGTTTACCTTTGGGAAGTCTTGTAGATATCTGTTGCATTATCTTCAAAGCCCCATGATGCAAATGACCCAACTAGCTGTGCCAAAACTCACCAATGTCTTGGCTTTGCACCAATTCTGCTTTCTTACTCAATGCTGCACAATCATTTACCTCTAGTTTATAGAGATTCTTTACTTGAATCCCTATCCTCTAGGTCAGACTCATGACTATGTGTCTTAGGAACACATTTCCTTTACTGAAGACAACATCGTAACTTTTTTCCTCCAACATTACGATTGATACCAAGTTCTTCTCCAGTCCAGGCACATAAATCACATCTGTCAAGGTGAGAGAAGCTTCATGCTCGCTCTAAAAAGCAACTATTCCCACTCCTGAAACACTATAGCTTCTGTTGTCACCCATCTCTATTCGAATATTGAGGTCTTTCTCCTCTGAGGCTCTGAATAAATTTTTATCACCAGTCATGTGGAATGAGGCTCCACTATCAAGATACCAGACACAACCCATCATCGATGACACCATGCATGCGATAAGAGTAAAGCCCATTTCGAATTGAGAGGCTAACACCTCACCTTTTGATCCTTCTGAGGATCCCTTCTTGGACTTCTTCGATGGGAAATTAGTCGCATAATGTCCCATCTTGTGACAATTAAAGCATCTTACTTTAGACCTATCACCCTTCTTCCCTCCATGAGAATAACTCTATTTGAAATGGGAAGCCTTCCCCTTCCCTTTCCTTGACTTAGTTGCTAAGGCCATATTTTCTTCATCATCATTCTTAGATGAAGAACCATCTTGTGTGCTCCTCCTGATATCCTCCTACATAAGATCTGACCACAGTCGTTCCCAATCCAATAGTTTCTCCCTTCCATTCACAGAGTCCTGGTAGCTATTACAACTCTTTGGAAGGCAAAGGAGAGTGAGGCTCACCATATCATCATTGGCAGTAGTTATTCCCACACTGCCAAGCTCATCTCTGCAGGTGGTGAGCTTGTTCAGATATGTGGAAATAGTATCGCCCTTCTCCATCTTGATTCTTTGAAGCTTATCCTTGAGCTCCAATTTCCTCTGGTCGCTATTGTTCTGGTAGAGGTCCTTCAATGTCTTCCACATTGAAAATGGAGTATCCTTCCCATGGAGACTCAAGACAATATGATCTCGAACTCCCTCAAGGATGATCTGTCTTGCCTTCGCCACACACTTCTTCCACTCAGCCAACTCTTGTGCATAAGTTGAAGCTGGCTTTGGGATTTCTTGATCAAAGAATTCCTTCAAGCCATTGTATTCTAATACAACCTCCATTCTATCTTTCCATGCTATGTAATTCAAGCTACCTTCCAAGGCATACTCGAATCTCAAGCCATAGAATGTCATTGGCTAACCTTAAAGTATGATATGAATTCGATTTGCACCTGCAACCTCGAACTTCAAACTTCGAATTCTCTTCTTAGTATACTGTTCATAGCTCCGATACCATGTAGAAAATCTATGATAGGTTAACCTGATAATGCAATATAAATCAAAGAAGAATACTATAAACTACTTCTACTATCAATTTACGGAAGCTTAAAGATTGAGTTGAACAATATAACCAAAAGAAGAAGAATCAATGGCACAATACACATGAAAATACTTTGGGGAAAGCCTCAGCTAAAAACCCTACACTATTATATTATCATACATGGTGGAATACATAGGAATTATACAAATCCTTAGCTCTCATAACTATCCAGCTCTCAGTACAATCCTCACAGATGCTCACGACAATCTTGGCTTCTCTCCAGCCTTCCTCTCTACCCTCCAAGCTCCTATTTCCTTGCGATGTTCCTTGTGGATAATTAGCCTTCAAAACTGCGCAACCTCAAGGATGAATCCTTGACTACATGCATGATCTTTCTCCATGAAAAAACACATGAAACTGATAGTACATTTTCCTTGAACATTAATCTCAACTGGGTATTTCTTAGAATAGAAATGCATGCGTTTCTGATGAGGGAATCTCCAGTTAACTAGAGTAGCACTAGTTGAGTGCATTAATGAATCAACTGACTGTTAACTCACTATTAGTTCCTCAAACAGTTCGAAACTAATTTAACTTGACTTAATTCAGTAAAATGAGTTAACTAATTACAACTCAAATATAACTCAATTGTATCTCCTTAATTTAAGGGATAACTCTTGCATGACTTCATAAATACTTCTAACTTGAATTTCTCCAACTAATTAATTGAAAATAAACAATTAAACATTTCCAGGTAGCCGTTAAGACTAAATTCGATTTTAATTCACAATTTAATTCAAGCACACATTAAATTGGAATATTCTTGTTGCCATATTTCAACAAAATGGTGGGTAGGACATCCTAGTGGGTGTTTATTTGGTTGTTTATGGTTAAGGAAATTGGCAAAGGCAATGGCAAAGGCATTAAAGAGGCCGAAAAAGGGTATTTTGCCACATTTGTTTATTAAAATAATGGAAATAAGGAGAAAAGGAAGGTGAAAGGTCACATTTTGCATGTGAGGAGGAAATTGAAGGAAAATAATGGAAAATGACGAAAACATAGGCCTCATTAATAAAAAGGCTTGTGAGGATCAGTGGGTAAGACTTGGTCAATTCAGTTTTAGAGCTCTCTCATTACTCTCTGTCTCTCTCTCATACTCTTGGTTACTTATAGTTTTCTTGCAGCACTCTTGGAGGGTGTGGCATACTTGGATTCTTGGAGCAAGAAGGAAAAGGAAGAACAAGAAAGCACAAGAAGGCATCGACATCAATAGCTACATCAGATTTTTTTGTAGATATTGAGTTGCATGTATGATTTATTCACTAGTTTTGGCATGCATGAAACATGCATATGGTTTCTTGGTTATGATCTGTCATTGGCATGGAGGATTTCCTAGATCAATAGTGGATTTCCTAGCCTTGCAATTTCCAGGATAACCATGGTGATTGTGGGTTTACTTTCATTTCTTTGTTTTGGTTGGTTCTCATTTTTCCATAGCGTGGGTGGAGTTGCTAGTCCTCGAAGCCCTGGTTGAACAAATTATCTTGAAGCCCTGTAACAGCTTGGGTTGAGTTACTAGTCTTAGAAGCCTTGTTTGGACAAACTCTCTAGAAGCCCTTGGCAGGTTGAGTTACTAGTCCTGGAAGACTTGGTTGGACAAACGATCTTAAAGCCTTGTATAAGCTATGGGTTGAGTTACTAGTTCTAGAAGCCTTGGTTGGACAAAAGCTATAGAAGCCCTGGAAGGCTTGGATGGAGACCAATCTGAGGATGGTTTTTGGTGGTTTCTGATTGTGAGGTGGAATAATTGTTTGATGGGTTGAGGTGGGTGGCCTCTAGAAGCCCTGGATGAGTTTTGATTGATGTGTTTTATGAGATCCTACATTCATACTTGGAATATGGCATGGGGCTGATTGGCTGAAGAGAGAATTAGCTCAGCCAATCTATGGTCGGGTGGAATGTTAGAATGTGGTAGTCCGATCTCCGGTTGGTTCATTGCATTTATTAATGAAAAAAAATTCCATTCCCTTGATTTTCATATGCAAATGTACTCATGTATATATGGATTTTGATGGTTGATATGTTTATTGTATTTACATTCCTATTATGTTTTTTTTATATTCACATTTATCCCAGAGGTTTTTACAACTTCACTGAGTTGACAAGGATTAACCCAAAAAAAAACAGCTAGAGTAGGTGATACTAGTTAGCACACAAGCGTTGTGTTTTCACCAAGGTTCACTTCAAACAATATGTATTTTCCATTGATGTATCATGGATTGAAGAAAATAAGTTCTTACATAAGAGAGCAGACAACAGATAACCAAATGTTGATAGCTGTACAAGTCCTCTTGTACTTTACCCAACTTGTTTCAAGAATCCCACACGGTCAATGCAAAACCAACCTACAGACAATAACAGCAAAAAAACAAAAAAAAAAGCAAGAAGCAGAAGAAAATACAAAAGCAAAGCGAGTAAGCAAGCAAGCAAGCAAGCAGACAAACACACAATGAAAGAAGCAAGCATGCATTCAAGAAAACAACTCAAAAAGCAAACACTACTCCTACTCTTAAGCTAATAGTGCGTGGGTTGTCTCACATGATGTGATACTTCCAATGCAGCCATTGACACATTGGTTGACCCATGTCGGTGAAGGCATGGTTCATGAACAACACGACTGTGTGAACCAACAGATGTGAAGGGTTCAACAATGAAGATAGACACATTCCGAGCTTACAAGCATCCACAGAACAACAATGAGTGGAAGTGCATGACCTGCAGTCCATGGACATACCGTGATGTTGTGCGACCCTACATATAGATGTTGAGCACAAAGATACGCTTGACTGTGACATGCAAGCACACGTGAGGAAGGTAGACCACTTACGTTGTGCAAGTGTGCTTTCTAAGATTCCTCCAATGCATCAGTGATGGGGTTGTGTAGTTCGAGTGGAGGAAGTGAAACCTGAGTGTTGGATTGTTCTTGAGTGCATACAAATGAATGATGAGGAGCCTTGGGTGTTTGAATAATTTCCTTATCAAAAGTGAAACCAACCTCAGGACAGTGAGGGCCTGACATAACCATCTCCTCATGCTGAAGTGCCTTGATAGTTTGGGGAGTTTCAACTTCATTGACTGATGGATCATTGTAGACCAGTGGCTTAAATGGACTAACAATGAGTGAATCAACATCGTCATCAAATGATGAGGTAAAGAGATCACGACAACAAAGATCAAAAAATTCAGGATGTTTTTCGGCATCCTCATGATTTGATGAATCACACAAAGGGGTATATGAGAAGCAAGGATGTTCACCCTCTGTGTTTCTAGAAAAAACAGATGAAAGATCAAGTGGATTTTCAATGAATGATTAGTCCTCTTGATTGTCGGATGATGGGCTGACATACGGTGTGTCCTACAAATGATCAACAATGGGTGCATCCGTGGACGGAGATACACATGAAAAATAATGGATGGTAAGATCATTAGTGATGTGAGGAAAAAATAGAGGAGGTATGGATAGACAGGGATGGTCCTTTGCTGCCAGTGGATGTTCAAGCTCCCAGTCATACTCTTCATGAATGCTAGCGCATGTTGGTTGTGCAACAGAAACTCCATCAATAGATCGATCCCCATCCAAAACATGTGTAGAGTTTGGAATGGAAGAACACAAGACAGTGTCATTCGGAGGATGATCAGAATATGAGGACAGAGGTTTAGGTACAAAATACATGTGATAACCCAATGGATTCACAACCAAGCTTGCACGAAAATTGGAAGGAGTGATGTTGGGAGGATGTGACAGTTGAACAGATGTGTGTTCATGCTCTCCCACATCACTCTGTGATGGTGGAGCTGTTTGATGAGGGGACGATGGATAGTCACTTTTGATAGTGGCTGTGTTTGTCTCTAATTGTGTAGCTCCATCACTGAAGTATGCTGAGTAGGGCTTAAGCTTGAACTTCTTCTTGGGATTGATAGTGATTTCTGATTGTAACCCCATGACTTATATTTTGAATTTTCAATTGCTTGCGGGAAAATACTCTAAATGGATTGTTATCCTACAAGATTTTTATTTGGAGTTTATTACCGCAAAATCAAAGAAATCACTTGTTTTTGCCGAATTGATCTGCACCCTTCCTTTTGCAAACACCTCCATTGATTTTACTGAGAAGATTCCTGATGAAACCTTATTTCTTATAAGCACTCTCGACCCATGGAAAAAAGATATTACTATTTATCTTCAGACCCAAACCTTCCGATCTGAGTTGTCTGGATCCAATCGACGCCGCATTTGGCATCAGTCTCAACCCTATCATATTATTGAAGATACGTTGTACCAAGTCAGTATTGATTCTATTATTTGCAGATGTCTAACACTTGAAGAGGTTGAGCAATTATTAAATGACTTCCACTCTAGGGCATGCGGTGGTCACATGTCAGGCTATAACACTACTCAGGATATCCTTCGCGTTGGTTATTTTTGGCCTTCCATCTTCAATGATTGTATTATAGCCATCCAAAAGTGTTGTGAATGTCATATTTATAACTGCAAAGAGTGGGCCCTGCCAACACCCTTACACCCAGCCATTACTATTGGCTCGTTTTCTAAATGGGGCATAGATTTCATGACATGTAAGCCTCTCTCAACCGGGGGCCATGGCTATATCATTATCGTCATCGACTACTTCACTAAATGGGCTGAGGCGATGCCTACATATAATGCTCACGGTATCACTATTGCTCAGTTCCTCTTTAACCATGTCATAGCCCATTTTGGCATCCCTCAAGGCTTTGTTATTGATCACAGATCACATTTTCGTTAGTACATGATGGAAAAGCTAACTACTCAGCTGGGTCTTCACCATGATAGCTCGACTCCTTACTACCCACAGGCTAATGGCCAAGTTGAAGAAATTAACAAAGTTTTGATTACTATGCTTCAACAAACCATTGGGAAACATAAAAAGGATTGGCATCTCAAGCTATTGTCGAATATTTGGGCTTAGTGGACATTAGCTAAGACAACATCTTGGTTCACTCCATTCTAGCTAGTTTATGGTTTAGAGGCGACACTCCCGATTGAGTGTGAATTTTCTTCATTAAAGTTAGCTATCGAGCTACTCCCCGATACTTCACCTGAAGAGGAATGATTAATTTATCTCAAGAGACTTGCTGAGACACATCGTATTTCTGCGATGGTGATTGAGGCACATAAAAAATGAGTTAAAACTCATTTTGATCAAACTATTTCTCCACGCATTTTCATTGAAGGTGACTCAATCTTGCTATATGACCAAGCCAATGACAAGTTGGGAGTTGGGAAGTTCGAACCTATGTGACATGGGCCATATATCGTTAAATGGGTCTTGCAAAAGGGCGCCTATGATCTAGTTGACTACAAAGGTAATGCATTATCATAGCCCCACAATTGGCTTTATCTTAAAAAGTATTATGCGTGAATTTCATGTAATTACTTTTGTACATAAGTGTGTGAATTCATTGGAGTGCATTTTTATTTTTGGTGTGATTGTTTGCTTTGCAAACATGTTCCTTCTTCTTACCTTGTGTTCCACTTGGTTTGCAAATGTCTTCAAACCGTTATGTTGGTTTTTCTGATGGTGCTTATCGTAGCACATGAAACTTATCTTCCGCATCTTGGGCACTCTATGCCCCTCATGGCGAGTTGATTGATTTACAAGGTATTTTCCTGGGACAAACAACTAATAATATTTCCGAGTATAGTATAGTTATTGAACTATTATCAGAAGCAGTTTCTCTTGGCATTAGATATTTAGTTGTTAAGTTTGATTCACAACTTTTTGTGTTACACTTAAATAATCATGATTTAGTAATAAATCCACAAATTTTGTGTATGTATCTATGTGTTTGATTACTCAAAAGAAATTTTAGTTATATCACATATCATCACATTCCACAGAATTTGAATACATTAACAGATGCATTAGCAAATTATGTTCTTCATAGACATTCGCGTAGCTTATAAAACTGATCACATCATCATGATACACGAAAACATAAGTAGAAGATAAAACATGCATATGTGTGTGTGTGTGTGTGTGTGTGTATCACGTCTGTCAAATTTTTTTCATCAAAATCTAAAAAAAAAGTGTTCTCGGACACATGGTTTTCAAAGCCTACAACTGTGCCAAAAACACGATTAGAAAAGGCTATTTTCCCACGTGGTGCTCTCGATAGCATGAGACCGCTCTGATCACTCGTCCTAAAATTTGATGCAGTCTTGTAGACACTCCTACTGTTTGCCTCTGGTATTGTAGTGGCACGTCATATATAGTCGCGTATTCTGGAATCCCTCGGGTGATCACTTCTAGATTTCATTCTATCTCCACCATAGGATCTGCACCTTCCTCATAACAAGCATCCTCTATCTGACGTGCTACCCACTGTGCTATTGGCGACATGCCATGAGGCCTTTCTGGTCCCAAATTTGCACATTTACCACAAGTAAAATCTCAAATTCACTTTAATAAAAAAATCATAAAAATTGAAAAAAATTCCAAAAACCAAGTTTTACTTGCATCAATCCATTGTTCACCCGGTGGTAGAGGTAGATCTTGATCCCATCTGAAGTCTGTGTTTGCATAGGCATAGTCATCTACAATGATCATTTTTTGGTGCAACCAACCAAAGAACTGTGGAGGAAAATGCATCTGTTGACCCCCTCCTACACGAGGTATGAGGTGATCCATCTGACCAGCCTAGGATCTTGTGGAGCCGGATCCAGCACCTCTTCCCATTGATACCAAAATAGGGGCACACTCTCCAAAAACAAAGTGACCAAAATCGAACCAAAGCCAAACTGATTCAAGTTTCCCTACTTTCCTTTGGTTAGTTACCTCTTCATGTTGGCCAATAGTCCCTCACACTAGTTGAACATTGTTCGAGTAAGGCAATTTACTGCATACTGGAATTGAGATTTTTAAACCTCATGCAAAGTTTGCAACCCAACTATATGGGCAATGGTGTGTAGAATTGTCCTCAAGGTAATATTTTCGATGGTCAATATCTTCACCTTCCCACTCATTATTGTCTCTGCACCTGGGCAATGCCTTTCTATTAGGGCATGAGTTCTCTTGCCTCCAGCACGAGATCCAAAGAGTTGAACCCTTTCCCCTCTTCTAGAAAATCTAGTAATGAAGTAGATGTCTGACACTTCTAGCTCCAATTCTTGGTCTCCAATGAGGAAGAACTCCCGATCGACATCACATCCATTGATCAAATAATGTGGCAGCTCGCTTTGGGCTCCTGTGGTTTGAAATAATTTCAGTAGCCCGGAGTTCCTCAAATAATTGATGCATTCAAGATCTTAGGTAGCCTGGTGATCTTCTACCTCATGACCTCTTTCCTTCCATTCGATGACCATGTTGTTGAAATTTCCTGACAAACAACCATTAACAATGATTAAGTTCTTTTTCATGGGATAAAAACTCAGAAATTTCTCTCAAGAGTGCATATTTCCCTTCAATTTTTCCGCCTTGTAGCCAACGTTACTATTTTTTTAAATTGTGTGCTAGAAGTGAGAGAGCCTTTTAGGAATAGGGGTGATCAGCATGAACCCAATGGGAAAAACTGCGCGGATTGCCCCCAATTTAGAATTTTGATATCCTCCCTTCTGGTTGATAAAAACACTAAGAAATGGCATGGAATTAGAATGAAATGTAGGGAAAAAGGAAGAGGTCTTACCTGCAACTGACGGTTTGCGAAAAATGATACCCTGGATATCCCACACTGCTTGCTTGAAGAACCAAGGAAAATAGGGAAAAATGTGCCCTCCAATTTACTCCAAGTGAAAATGGTAAAAATGTTTTTACTTTTAGTCTATTTATAGGTTTTAAATACATTTTACCAATATTTTATTATTTTCCTCGATACCAGTGATGTGTGCTTGTCTTTATGTAGATACAGGTCCTTTTTGGTGGTTACAGTGATTACATTTTGCTGATTCAATAATTTTTTGTTTTATCTATTTTTCGGACTCATTACAAATAAATGAAAAAGGAACCTCCCTGGAGTCATCTTTAAGCTCTTTTCTGACTCTCTAAATATGAAAAGATTGCCAAGAACTTGTCTTTTTACACCCGTTAAATTAAATGAATTAACATCGGCTCAGTATACGCTTACCCCTTTTCGAGTTGGGATCGACTATTTACGAAAAAGGTGCACCTTGGTTGACATGGTCAAGAGGTTCTGTCAAATATTGTTTTCTACCTTTTTGGATTCGAGAGACAAATTATGAAAAGGGACATGATGGAGTTTTTTTCGTCTCTTTTTCAAACTCTCAAAATATGAAAAAGACATCTATTTATTCTTCTACCAAAGTCGTTCAAAAAAATTAAATGGCGAAAGACTTGTCACCATGATGAGATCGAGTTTCTCCTTCCTAGGACTTGTAAAACTTACTAGGATGGATTCATTCGAAGAATGAACTTATATGACAAGAATATCCTATCCCCCTCAAGCTTGTGATAAAAATAATTGGGGTACTAACTAGAAATAGTGGGGAAAAATGAAAGGGAAGCATCTCTTGTATAGGCAACATGTCACTCTTGAACATGACACTCATCTACATCTCGTGTCAGGTTTGGGATATCCACACCCAGTCACTTATCTTTCCAGGTTTGGGTGTTCCATTTTGCCTCTCATCCAACTATTCCACTTTGTCATCATGACCCATGGTCCTATGTTGAGTCAAATGTTGGCACACTTTGGAGTCATGTCATTGATATGTTCAAGAGAAGTCCTATCTGCAGTTTGTTACCTATACATTTTCTGACCTTTTCCTACGATCTTGATCATACTCGTTCATTTCACTTTATTCGTTGTTTCGTGTCGATGATGGGCTAATCATCATGGCCCCTCCTTTGATGGGTCACTTCCTATCAACTTCAACTCATTTCTAGGAAGACGACTTAGAAACTCCCTTTCAATACCTTAGAGTTTGCATGCCTTAATGGCAAGTTATTAGCATCTGACGACAAGTTTTCGCTATTGACCTTCGATCGGGTGATTTCACGAGAGTTCGACATCAACTTCATTATCACATTCACAGATTGTATTGTCATACCTTGAGGACCATTATCATTATTGGTGGTTCCTCTCATGCCTGTTAGTGGTCCACATCATTGGCCAATAATTAGGTGGTTTTCTAGCATGTTCGACTTCAACACATTCATTCGTATGTTAGAATTCGTAGTTTGATCGGGTTGGGATGGAGCGCAAGACCCTAAGTTTTATCTGATATAACTTAGGCTACGTGGAGTTATGTATTGTTCATCATTGTACACATATTTCTTCTATACGAATGGCTGTGACCATACCCTGGGACTTTATATTTATGATGATGATCCTTCTATAACGGATGGTTGTGTCCATGCCTAGGATCTTAGATTTACAGATGATCCTTTTTCATTTAGTGGTTGTGCCCATACCATGGATCTTTTCACATAGTCCTTTCTATCGAGATGGTTGCATCCATATCTTAGATTCATGTTTTGACATCGAATATGTATATGTATATGCATCCTTGATTTGTAAGTCTCCCGACAGTGTTTTTTCTATTCCTTGCAAAAACTCATAAAGCATCTCTTCCATCACTCCCTGTTCCGCCTTCATGTTTTAGGGGGCATCTGTTACACAGTATTTTGTCATGCCTCCTGCACTTCCCTATGTCATACCTCAAAATGCTCGAAACTTGGAAATCATACAATACACCGATCTTTATATACAACTCATATCCTCCCTTAAACACTGATGGAAAAATGCCTTGATCATTCCCTAAAGAATAAAGATCTAAAACTGTAATTTCCAAACTAGCGTGACCCTAAGAGTGGAAACTAGTGTTTATCGCTAGTTGCACTATACTAGCCTCACACTACTAGGATGGTTTTTTCCTGGATACCTATGTTGATCCCTAAAAGGCAAGTTTTCCTAAAGAGGACAAGAAGCTTCATGATCTAGAGGCTTCCAGAATGACGAGCTAGAATTTTTTCAGTGTGGATATGGTCGAATTCTCCCAATATTGCCTTTTGATCTTATCCCTATGAGCTACCTCCTTGAGATGAGGGCCTTCTCCTATATTTGGAGAGATCCTAAATCCCTTTCCCTACCTATATATTCATCCTCTCCCATTCCAAAATGGTTGGTCTTTCTCTATTTTCACCCCTATGCTGAGATAGTGCCTACATGCTATTCATTTGGCTTGGAGAAGGAGTTCTTGGAGAGCTTGAGCATGGACTTGGACATTCACTCAAGGAGAGATTATTGACATCAATGCTTGGTTATATGCTTCCTCCTTTGTTTTATTAATATATGCAACTGTTGGTTCACCTTCCATAAGTGTTCGTATTAATGCATCATTTATCTTAATGCTCCTTGATATGTTAAGTGGATTACTTTCGATTATGCTATTTGTACGTATATGCTTTGTTGTGTAATTGATCCCTTGTGCAGGTATCTGAATGTTGTAAGAAGTAGAGTTAATCTTGAGGGGCAAGTGATTCATGGTCTTCAACAAAGGAGTACATTCTAGCATCAGAACGAGGTATGCCATCTTACTCTTCTCTCATTTCCATTATAATTTAGGAAAGTGTCCTTATAGATTGTCACATAGGTTGTTAGTCCCACTCATTGGGCTAGAGGGATCGTCTATGTCCATAGAGAGGATTTGCCTAGACAACGATGCCACACTCTTTCAAGGGTGCTCCAAGAAAAATCTAAGTGTCCAAGAGTTTGTGAGAGAGAGGGAGGGTATAAAATGAAAGCTCCAAAATAGAATTGTCGAAAAGCTAGAAATTGATCCTCACAAGTTTTTTTTATTAATAAGGCCTCTATTTTCTTCATTTTCCATTATTTTTCCTTCATTTTCCTTCTCACATGCAACCTATGATCTTTCACCTCCATTTTCTTCTATTTTCCATTAATTTCATAAATAAAGTGCAAATAAATGCCTCATGCCTTTCCAAAACCTTTTCCATTGTCTTTGCCAATTTCCATAGCCATTAATTAATCACAAGTGATACCCATCACTATGGTTTTTTGGCCCAAAAATTATCTTGGAATATGTGTACCATGACCTTGGTTATTATTTTTTCATTATTAACTTTATGACATGGATTTTTAACCAGGGTTGTTACAAAACCTTCCCCCTTGGGGGAACATCGTTCTTGGTGTTCAATGACACATATAACCAACAAGAATGCTGAAAAGAAAAACATACTACCCATGGAGATTTATAACTTAAATTGTTGCAGTATTTACAATGATCAACCTGTTGAGAAGAAAACCAACATAACCAACACGACAATCATAATGACATGACACTCATACCGCTTATTGGATCTTGATAACGCAGTTCATTGGTATATTTACATCCATATACATATATACATATACCAAAACATCACACCAAACATATGCCAAAAACATTCGCTTAACCAGTGAATAGGGAAGGATATTTAGCCCGTATCTCATAATCCATCTCCCATGTAGCTTCACTGGGCCCAAAGTGCTTCCACTGCATGGCTTCCACTGCACTTTAACCTAATCAATTTCTTGGTTACAGAGCATGAGCATATTTCTCCGCAAAATGCACTACAGTTCCAGATGGAATTCTCTTTTTGGTTCCACCTCCAATACAAACTAGTCAATCACATGATCAAAATATTTAACATACTTCTTATGCAATGACAAATAGAAAATATCACGGACTTTCACTATTATATCCAGTGCAAGTCAATAGGCTACTTGTCTAATCCTTTCAAGAATCTTGAAAGATCCACAAAACCGAGGTGCTAGCTTGGCACGTGATCCAATCCTCAAGGAGCTCTTCTTGGGCTTGGTGCACAAGTACACATGTTCTCCAACATAAAACTCCTTAAAAATCCTATTATGATCTGCATAAATTTTCTGTTTTTCCTATGCTTCCTTCATATTCTTCTTGATTACCTTCATTTTTTGTTCCATCTCTACCAAAATGTCTTGTCCTATCAACACCCTCTTAATTGGATCACTCCAACTGATGGGAGTATTACAACTCCCCCCATATAGTGCCTTGAATGAACTGATCCTTAGTGATTCCTGATACACATTGTTGTAAAAAAACTCAACCAGTGGAAGATACTCTTCCCACCTCCACTACTAATGCATCACATGCATCCTCAACATGTCCTCCAATATATTTGTGGCCCTCTCTGTCTATCCATCTACTTGTGGATGATAGGTTGTACTGATGGCCAACTCTATATGCAAACCTACAAATAACTCTTTCCAGAATCTAGAAGTGAACTTAGCATCCATGTATGACACAATATTCTTCGATACACCATGCAACCTCACTATGTCCCTAATGAATACCCGTGCTACATCATTAGTTGAATAAGTAGACTTTACTAGAATGAAGTGCACCACTTTTGTCAATCTGTCCACCACAACCATGATAGAATCATGTTTTCCAGATTTCCTTGCAAAAACTACAATCAAATCCATGGAAATGACCTCCCATTTATACTTTGGAATCAAAATTAGTTATAGTAATACACCTAAATGCTTACATTCTGCTTCTACCTGTTGAAAATCTAAGAATCTAGCCAAAAACTCTGCCACTTCTTTCTTCAAATTAATATTATAACTTATTCGCCACTATCAATTTCTTCTAATATCCCGTGAAACTTGAATATGGCTTAGCATGGAATTCCTTGAAGATAAGCTTCTTGAGCTCACTGTTGTTTGGTACATATATCCTGTCCCTAAATCTGACCAAACCATCTTCCGTGAGATGATAATCCACATCACTTGTACCTTGTTGTAACTTGTGTATAAGCTCCCTATGAGGGTCATCCTATTGTCTTTCCTACAAGATCTGATCTTATAAATCTGTCCCATACGAGCTCATAGTTTCCATATGGTCTACCGATATCCTCCTAATAAGAGCATTCAAAACCCTATTCCCTTTACCTTTAATGTACTTGATCTCAAAGTCGAACTCACTAATTGTGGCTAATGATCTAGCTTTCCTAAAATTCAAATTCGGTTTGTCAAATAGATACCTCAATCCACTGTGATCACTCATCAAGATGAACCACCTACCAAGAAGATAGTGTCTCCACATCTTCAAAGCATGGATGATCGTTACAAACTCCAAATCATTTGTTGGATAATTATGCTCGTGGTCAATTATTTTTCTTGATTCATAGCTTACTACATGTCCTTCCTGCATCAAGACTCCACCAAGTCCTCTCTTGTGAGCATTTGTACATACCACAAACTCTTTGTCTAGATCTGCAATCTTTAAAACTAGAGCCTTTGTCAACAACTCCTTCAACTGGTCAAAATTGGCTACACATTCCATTGTCCATTCAAGTTTCATACTTTTCCTCTGCAATGATGTAATAGGATAGAAAATCTAAGAGAAGTTCCTACTGAACCTCCTATAATAACCTACTAACCCCATGAATGATCTTACCTCATCTACATTTATAGGAGTTACCCATTCCATGATATCTTTTATCTTTTTTGGATCCATTTCTATGCCTTCCTTGGAAACCACATGTCTCGAGCAATGTACCTCTATTTGAAGGAAACTACATTTACTGAGCTTAGCATACAACTGATGCTCTCTTAGCAATCTCAATGCTAATGCTAAATGTTTGGCATGTTCTTACTCATTCTTAGATTATACCAATATATCATCAATGAATACAATAACAAACTTGTCTAGATAAGGATGAAATACACTATTCATAAAACACACATAAGTAGTTGGAGCATTAGTCAAACCTTAATGGAGATGTCTTCTTCCTTAATGCATACCTGATGGTATCCTGATCTCAAATCAATCTTCAAGAACATTGTTGCTCCCTTCAACTGATCAAACAAGTCATTAATCCTCGGCAACATATACTTGTTCTTGATGGTCACTTTGTTCAACTATCTGTAATCAATGCATAACTTGAGAGTATTGTACTTCTTCTTCACAAACAACACTAGTGCACCCCAAGGTGATACCCTTGGCCTAATGTATCCCTTGTCAAGCATTTCCTTCAAATGTAATTTCAATTGCACTAAATCTGGTGTACCCATCCTATATCGGGTCTTTGGTGTTGGTTTTCCCCTAGTACTAACTCAATAGAAAAGTCCACTTCCTTGTGAGGTGGAAAATCTGAAATCTTTGCAAGGAACACATCTTGAAACTACTATAAAACTGAATACCTTCTCAAGGCACCTGCATCCTAAACTTCCTTACCTTTATCACTGTAAATATGCACTGTGTATAACACACGCCCTTTCTTGCGACTACGCTTCATTTGCATAGCTTACACCATTCTAACTGATGTTGCCATCTTCTTACCCTACGAGATTCTTTGTTCCCAATTTTCATCCAAGTACTCAATGGCCTTGTCATAACGATCCACTTTGGTCTTGACAAGATATAACTAGTCCATGCCAAAAATCATACCATATGATCCCAATGGTAGTACATTCAAATGTGTTGAGGTAGGCATACCATTCAACTCAAATGCATAAGCTCTTACCCAATGATGAACTCTCTTCTTTGTACATATATCCAACTACACTAACCAATATTCTTCATGCACTTCTTTATTCAAACCACACTTATCCACCAGGTTAGGACTAACATAGCTATAATTAGATCTAGGCTCAATCAAAATAGAAACAAATTGATCACAAATCTTACTGTCCATCTCGATAATAGACATTTGGTGATCTACCTTCCTGTTATCTAGTGTTGCATAGATATGAGGAATACTTGTCCAACATGCCCCACTGTCTATGTCTTCTGAGCACTATAGATCTACAGTATACCACCCTGATGTTGTGGAAAATATCTTGTTTAATGCTCTCCTCCACAATTCCAACACTGCAAGCGCTTCCTACCATCAACCTTGTTCTGCTCCTTACACTGAAATACTTGTCCTTTATCAGATTCATTGAAATTATTAGGAGGTGCTACATTCTCATTGTTACCTATGTTCTGAGGTCTTGTTTGCTTCTTATCCCATTTTCCTTATTATTCTTATTACCTTTCCAATCCTGCATAATTTTAGATCTGGACTTTGACTACTCATAACAATGCTTTAGCTTTCTAATGGCTTCCTCTAATGATCTAGGCTCATCGAATTAATCCTATCCTTTAAATCTATAGGAAACCCACAAATAAATCTATGAATCTTGGCCTTCTCCTCCTTGAGGTAAGGCACATATCTCAATAACTCCAAAAATCAACTAGTGTACTCCTCATCAGTCATAGATCCCATTTTCAGCTCATATAATTATTTTTCCCTATCATCATAGTATCTCTCTGATAGATACTTCTTCCTGGACAGTCTCTTGAACTAACTCCAAGTCAACTCCTCTTCCCGAATTCCCCTGACATTATTTATATATTCCCACCAAATGCATGCTTTACATTTAATAATGAAAGTCTATAAATTTTAGGTATGTTCTATGCTAGAGCAGTTTATTTCAATTTTCATAGTTAGCTCAATATCTTTTCCAGATTAGCAATCACATCAGCATAAAGTAAGCTGCAGAGAGAACATAAATATAAATCACAGAAAACAAGCCAAGACAAGAGGACACGAGATGTGGTTCTAGGGACAAACCCCAATGTGGGGACACCCTTGATCAATTCTTCTAATATGTTCTTTGATAGTTCAACAAAGAGAGAGAGAGAGAGAGAGATAGTACATTTACAATAGAAGTCAACACTTTGACTTATCTAGATAAGAGCATAGATCATCCCTAAGAAGATGATACATGAGATCAGTTGAAGACATGCTGCTTCAACTAATTCTCCAAGGTGACTCCTTTACCTATCATTGTGCTGCATTTCATCATCATGTTACACCTCATTGCACTGCACCATGCTGCACCCATCATCACTATGCTGCATCTCATCACTCTTCATTAATCATGACTATACCCATCACTTTACTATATTATGTGCCACTGCTACACCATGTTGCCATCCTGACCTATTTGTTGGTTGCACCTTTCTTACTTGTTGTCTCTTGCTTGCTTGTTGTCCCTAGCATGCTTGTTGTCCTTAGCATGCTTTTTGTTGCATGCTAGTTGTCCCTTGCATGCTAGCTGTAACATTGCATGCTTGGTGTATTTGCTGCTAAGTACCATACAATTGTCCCAATGTTAGTTAGATGTCCCTTGCATGCTACTCTCCTTCGAAGACAAATGCTCTAGTTGTTTCGGTCGTTCTGGTAGTTCCAGCTGTTCCCGGCATTTCCTGTTATTCCTGGTAGTTTCAATTATTCCTGGTAGTTCTGGTAGTCCTGACAGTTCTGGCTTTTCCGACAGTTCCAGATTTTTTGGCAGTTTTGGCTTTTTTGGCAGTTCTAGATTTTTGGATTTTCTGGCAGTTCCATATTTTCCAACATTTCCAGCTTTTCCAACATTTCCAACTTTTCTGGCTTTTCCAGCAGTTCCAACTTTTCTGGCTTTTCTGATAGTTTTGTCTTTTTCGGTAGTTCCGACAGTTCCGGCTTTTTCGGCTTTTTTGGAAGTTCCCACAATTCTGGCTTTTCTTGTAGTTCTGACTTTCCCAGTAGTTCTATCTTTTTCGGCTTTTCTGGTAGTTTCAACTTTTCCGACAGTTCTAGCTTTTCCAGCTTTTCCTACAGTTCCAACTTTTTTGGCAGTTCCGGCTTTTCCAGCAGTTCCAGCTTTCCTGGCTTTTCTAGATTTTTGAGCAATGTAGAGCTTATTCTCCCATGACTGCATTTAGATCTAGGGCATGTTATCTAGGGAAGTGTATACCCTAGGGCACTCCCTCTAGCTCTCATCTTCATCAAACCCAAAACAGGATGAAGTGAGATCACAAGAGTGAGCATGTGTGTGACAAATGGCTTCAAGTCCTCTTCTATTTATACTAAAACATAGAGGTTGAATAGACATGACTGTTGGGCTTCTGAGCCTACATAAGTTGCTTGCCGACTTGACAATTTGTCCATAATCAAAATAAATTCGTATCTTCATAAATACTTATCATAATTGGATGCTCTTTAGATCAATCCTACACCTCTCGATGAGAGGGATCCAAGAAAAATATTAGCTACCATAAATAAGATGACCCACATGGAGTTTGGCCCTAGTTGCCAATTTTAACACTCCCTGTCAACTAGGGAGAACTCCATCCGGTGATCCATATGTCTGACTGTACTATCTCTACCTTCAGTGCCCTGCACTGCTCTGCTCTGCTCTGATATGATGAGCTCTGCTTTGCTCTGCTATGATAAACCATGAAGAAGAAGAATTGATTGAGAATGTCTCATACCATTCTCTACTAACCTAAAGTCAGTTTCATCTGAAGGGAGTGTGTCACACCACTCTTACTGACCCAAAGTCAGTTTTATTGATCCTATATCAATATCACAAGAGAGTGTCTCAAACCACTCATATTGATCCCCGATTAGTTTCATTGATCCCAGATCAATATCATAAGACAGTGTCTCAAACCACTCATACTGATCCCAGATTAGTTTCAATGATCCCAGATCAATGGAGGTCATCCTAGCATAGGGAGTACGGTAGATACAACGATGCGTCCATCGATAGAAATACTATGGTCCCTATCCTCATTTCCCTACTTATTGATCATATGAGAGGTACTTCCCATGAGTCCCAGATTGCATGGGTAGGATGCCTCAACATGAGAACGAATCATCCTATCCACAGGAGAACGAATCATCCTATTAGTGGATGCCATGGAGAATGAATCATCCTAGCCCACAGTCGCCATGGAGAATGAATCATCCTGGCCCACATGAGAATGAATCATCCTGTTCCACAGTCGCCACGAAGAACGAATCATCCTAGCCCACAGGAGAATGAATCATCCTGTTCCACAGCCACCATGGAGAACGAATCATCCTAGCCCATAGGAGAACTATTCATCATGTTCCACAGTCGACATGGAGAATGAATCATCCTGGCCCACAGGAGAACGAATCATCGTGTTCCACAGTCGCCATGGAGAACGAATCATCCTGGCCCAAAGGAGAACGAATCATCCTGTTCCATAGTTGCCATGAAGAACGAATCATCCTAGCCCATAGGAGAACGAATCATCTTGTTCCATAGTCACCATGGAGAATGAATCATCCTGTTCCATAGCGCACCACTAGGGGAGGACGAGTCGCCCTGTAGTTGTATGTTGCTCCAGTATGTACCCCAAGCCCCCCAGAGTTCCCATAGCTCAATGCATGCAACATGCAGGACCCTTATAAGAAGATCTCTCAACGACTCCAAGTCGTTCAGTAAAGTTACAGATTTGACCTTTCCCCGGGGCTTTGACAAAAAATCTCTGCAACTTGTACATCAATCTCAATGTGATGGAGCCTCCTCGCTCATTGAATTACCATATCCCATATATGGCAGTATCTGATATCTATCTACTGGAGCAATCATCGAATATAGGATTCCTCAATAATCGAATCCCACCTCTGGTTGTCACAGAGAATCACAGTGTTATTCATCATGTATAGAAACAACTCACTTAGGAGCTTCTGCAACCATGCAACTTCATACAAGATCATACTCGTGGCTGTGTATTCAGTCTTGATAGTACTTATAGCAACCGATTTTTGCTTCATGCTCTTCCATGATATCGAAGTAGAATCCAAAGAGAACCAACACTGAGAAGTGATCTAGTGATCCTCCACACTGCCTACCCACTCAGTATTTGAATAATCATGCAATTTCATATTTCTGGCAGTGTATCTCAATCCATGAGAGGTTGTGCCCCAAACATATCTCAGAAGATTCTTGGCACCAATCTAGTGAGGCTCAATCAAATATGAGCTCACCATGCTAACTGCAAAACATGTCTGGATGAAAGTTCACCAAGAACATCAACGCGAATGATTTTATGAAACTCAGAGGCATTTCCCAAATCTGGTTCGACATCACTACCATATAACTTCTGAAAGTTAATATCCTCGAGGTAGTCATAGGCTTGCAGTTTATCATTCCACATTCGGAGTCCAACTCCCTCTTACTTCTGCAAATGAGAGGGTTTGCACCTATTAGAAATAGGTTGTCCTCATAAGGTGCCAGTATGAGAGGTCTATCATCCACAACCTTCGAGTAATGGTTTGGATCGGTTTCAATCCTAGTGAATCTCAACTTCATCTACAACTATCAATCCTCTCATACTATGCCTAGGGATTTTTGCTTCAAGCCATAGAGCACTTTCTTCCACTTGTATACATGAGATTCCTGATCATGAATCTCAAACTCCTCGAGTTGTTCCAAACATGTGGACCTGCTACATGAGGGGAATGGTCCCCTTGTAAGATTTCCCTTTAGTACATTTGAGATATGTACTTTCATGCTCCTTTTGAATTCAGGCATCCCTGTCACCATCTAACTCACACACCTTCGGTGCTATGTGTCAATGGACATGGTGCCTAGTGGACTTCTTGCAACTCGATACAACCCTGAACTCAAAGACATCTTTGAAAATTCTATTTTCAAACACGTACCTTTCCATGTATGAGTGCCACCTTGAAACCTTTGACTTCCATTGTTGAAATGGACACCAGGTTCTTGTTGCAATCAGGTACATTAAAGAGATTTTGTAAATGAATTGAGTTACCCTCATTCAATTGAGGGATAACATTCCCTACACCCTTTTCGAGATAGGTGGCATTGGTTCCAAGTATAATCCCACAATTGTTTCCATCTCTACCAAATTAGAGAGTGCACCCATCTATCTGATGAAGTGCCTTGAAGCGCTACAATCAATAAGCCAGATTACCAAAGAATCTGAAGGAGAGGGCCAATACAAGATAATGCTTCTTTATCTTATCAGAAACAACATTTGATTCTTCATACCTAGGGTTCCTTTCTTTCTTTGAAGAGTCGACCATTTCCTTGATGACCTGCATTACCTGTCATTCTTTTGATCATTGAAGATGTCACTGTAATGATTGTTATCTTTATCAAGAGATGTGTCTCTGCCATTCAGACACTCCTTCGCATAATGGTTGAACTTATTGACACCAAGGCATTCGCCTTTCCTTCCACCCTTAGATCTGAACTTCCCAATGAAGTGATATTTAGGTAGGCCATCAGAAATTTCCACTGCGCCATTCTGATAATATTCTCTGCTTCGACTTCACCCTCGGTGAATTCGAAGAGGGATGAGGAATCCATCGATCCTTTTGTCCTTTCCCAACTGTCTTCAGTGATTTCTCTTTCACTCTTGCTTGGGAATTGTCTTCACCTCAGTTCTGATACCATGTTAGTTTTAGATATGTTCTATGCTAGAGCAATTTATTTCAATTTTCACAGTTAGCTCAATATATTTTCCAGATTAGCAATCACATTAGCATTAAAGTAAACTACAGATAGAACATAAATATAAATCACAGAAGACAAGCCAAGACAAGCGGACACAAGATGTGGCACTGGCCAGGGACAAACCCCAATGTGGGGAAACCCTTGATCAATTCTTCTTATATGTTCTTCAATAGTTCAACAGAGAGAGAGAGAGAGATAATACATTTACAACAGAAGTCAACACTTTGACTTATCTAGATAAGAGCATAGATCATCTCTAAGAAGATGCTACATGAGATTAGTTGATGACGTGATGCTTCAACTAATTCTCCAAGGTGAATCCTTTACCTATCATTGTGCTGCATTTCGTCATCATGTTGCACTTCACTGCACTGCACCATGTTGCACCCATCGTCACTATGTTTCATCTCATCATGTTTCATTAATCATGACTGTACCCATCACTGTACTGCATTATGTGCCATTGCCACACCATGTTTCCATCCTGACCTATGTGTTGGCTGCACCTTGCTTGCTTGTTGTCCCTAGCATGCTTGTTGTTGCATGCTAGTTGTCCCTTGCATGCTAGCTGTAACATCGCATGCTTGGTGTATTTGCTGCTAAGTACCATACAACTATCCCAATGTTAGTTAGTTGTACCTTGCATGCCGCTCTCCTTTAGAGGTAGATGCTTTAGTTGTTTCAACAGTTCTCAGTAGTTCTGGTAGTTCTGTCTATTCCCAACAGTTCTGACTGTTCCTGGTAGTTTCGGTTGTTCCCAGTAGTTCCGGCTTTTCCGGCAGTTCCAGCTTTTTCGGCAGTTCTGGATTTTCTGACAATTTCAGGTTTTTTGGTAGTTCTGCCTTTTTTGGAAATTTCGGCTTTTTCAGATTTTCTGGTAGTTTCGGCTTTTTTGACATTTCCAGCTTTTCCAACATTTCCAGCTTTTTTCTCTTTTCTGACAGTTCCGGATTTTCCAACTTTTTTGGTAGTTCTGTCTTTTCTGGCAGTTTCGGTAGTTCTGGATTTTCTATCTTTTTTGGAAATTCTGACAGTTCTAGATTTTCTGGCAGTTCTGACTTTTCCACCAATTCTAGATTTTCTAGCTTTTCTAGCTTTTCCAGTAGTTTCAACTTTTCTGGCAGTTCCGAATTTTTTTGCTTTTCCAGCTTTTCCGACAGTTCTGATCTTTTTGACAATTCCCGCTTTTCTGATAGTTCTGGCTTTTCCAAATTTCTGACTTTTTTGGCTTTTTGAGCAACGTAGAGCTTATTCTCCCATGACTGCATTCAGATCTAGGGCATGTTATCTAGGGCAGCGTATAACCTAGTGCACTCCCTCTAGCTCTCATCTTCATCAAACCCAAAATAGGATGAAGTGAGATCATAAGAGTGAGTGTGTGTGTGACAAATAGCTTCAAGTCCTCTTCTATTGATACTAAAACGTAGAGGTTGAATAAACATGACTGTTGGGCTTCTGAGCCTACATAAATTGTTGGTCGACTTGACAATTTGTCCATAATCAAAATAAATTCATATCTTCATAAATACTTATTGGAATCAGATGATCTATAGATCAATCCTACACCTCTCGATGAGAGGCATCCAAGAAAAATATTAGCTGCCATAACTAATATGACCCACATGGAGTTTTGCCCTAGTTTCCAATTTTAACAAAGTCACTATCCTAGCTTTCATGTTCTTTGAGCAATCATGTAATTTGATGAACTTATTCATCCCAAGCAACCACGCTTCTTTATCTTGTGACTTCCTCATTTCCCCATCAAATGTAGTTGGATTTTTTTTCTTGAACTCATCTAGAAAATATCCCCTATCACTCCTCTTATAAGGATGATAGCGATGGTGACCATGATACCTGTCTAAACTAGAACTGGAGTAAAGCCCATATCCACTTCCTCATCTATTAGGTGTATCCAATAATCTTCCATCTCTGATTATGTCATCTCTATCCAACCTATTCCCACCATGTGACCCACTACCATATGCTCCATTAGTCCTATCCTCCTATCCATGACAAATTCTAACTGGGCCTTGTCACTCCAATTTTGACAAGCTTTGAAGAATCACTGCATTGACTTCTACTAGTTTCTCCTATTCCCTAGCAAGTCTTTTTTATGATTGAATGATTTGGTCATTATATTTTTTGCAACTCCTTATTTATTCCTTAAAAATTCTTAGGGTTTCTTCTATGTCAGGAGAATATCCCTCACCATGTGCTCATCTGATCTATAGGGAGAATATTGTAAGTTGTAGTGTACCATCTTGCTAGTCATCTTTGATCTTCTCTTCCTGCAAGGTATATCATGTCATCTAAACCAAATCATAAACAAACCAATGTACCTTAGTTTAGTTTAGGGGAGGATATATCATCTGCAAGATCAACCACATTAGCACAATACATGTATAATCATAATCATCACATTTTATAGACATCCTCTCAATCATCATACGAGCTACCACACATGATTCCACAACTACACACCAACTAGACACAATGCATGCATAACAACATATGTACAACACACATGCATGCACAATACATATAAACACTGACATGTATTCATAACGAACACATTCCGATAAAAACACTATCGACTTCTACATGACATCACAACGACAACCATGATGACCATCATGCATATAGAATTAGCACATAGACCACAATCATAAGGAAACATATGCAACTGACATGTGCACATGACAATATATTCATCCAAGGAGATCGTAGACCATACATAACCCAAAGAGAATATAACCATGCTCTGATACCACTCTAAACCACCCTCCTCCCACATTTACCCAAACTAACCAGTCCACTAGGGTAAACATGTGATGAAGAGTTACTATGATAAGATTCAAATCCCCATGTACGGTTAAGGAAGGGGAATCAACATGACAATACCAATATGACCTTCCTCAGAAGCGAAAAAACCTTCAGGAGTCAACCAAAATCTTCAGGTGTCTAACCTTTGAGAGAACTTTCTTTTTCATAGACCTAGAGCCTTACTCACTCCCATGAAAAGGAATGCATGCAACTCGAACCCTCCAGTCACTCCCATAACAAGGAATCCATGTGTTTGTGTCCTTTTTTAGGAAGTTCAGTGCCAGCGACCCAAGATTCTATGGCACCTTTTCCAGGCCAAGACTCATGCCACTGCTTAGAACTTCATGAAACTTCCAGAAATGATAAATAATATTGAATCAAGGTTACTAATGCAAATAATTGAACAAGGAATTGATCTGACCTCTACTACCCATGACAGGAATTTCTTCAAACAAATAATAAACATGAAATCTACAATTCATAACAATAGGTATGAGCATAGGGATTTCATACTTATCTGAGAATCGTCAAAGAGGACTGATACCTCCTCATATTAGCTACATTGTTATCTATTAGGTCATTCATTCATTAACATTTCATACACTAGCCAAAACATGATGATATCCATACATCATAATTATCATAAAACATGCTTATAACCAACAAATAACCAAAGATATATCAATGAGGAAATAACCATTAAATCCATATAATTTAAGCACATTTACTCATGAAATACAAAAGGAAAAGGATATCTTATTAACATATGCAAATCCAACCAAGTCAAGGATTTCCACATATCACTCGACCATAGATTGGGTTGAACCAAATCTCTCTTTATTCCAATCAACCCCACTCCATCTTCCAAGCATGAATGTGGGATCTCATGAAACAAATGAAACAAAACCAAACCAAGACTTCCAGAGGTCAAACTACCTCAACCCTCAACCAATGATTCCACCTCATGGTAATACAACACTAACCATCACCAGATCGGTCTCTACCCAAGTAGTCTAGGGCTCTAGAGTGTTTGTGTAACAAACATGGGTTAAAAGTTCAGGTAATAAAATTTAATAAAGGAAAAATAAGATCAAGGTCAAGGGACACTTATTCCAAGTTGGATTTTGGGAAAAATATCCTAGTGGGCATCACTTGGTGTGTTTCTCACTAAGGGGAAATTGGAAAAGACATTGGAAGGGATTTGAAAAATAATAGAGGCATTAATTGGCATTTTATTTATGAAAATAAAGGAAAATAGGAGAAAAGGGAGGTGAATGGTCACAAGTTACATGTGAGAAGGAAATTGAAGGAAAATGGAGGGAAAATGATTAAATTAGAGGCATCAATAATAAAAAGACATAAGAGCATCAGTTGGTAGCCTTTTGTAAGTTTAGTTTTGGAGTTAGTGTCAGAGAGGAGAAGAGAACCAAGAAGAGAAGGAAAGAAAGAAAGCAAAGGAAGGACAAGAAAATCAAAGAAAGGATAAGGAAATCAAAGGAAAGTAAAGGAAGGACAAGGAAAGAAAAGGAAATAAAGGATCAAGTAAGGAAAGGTTGGATCAGGAAGCTTCAAGAGGAATTCTTGTAGGTAACATATTGCATGTATGATTTCCTAGCTAGTTTTGGCATGCATAGTATATGCATGTGTATATTTGGTTTATTTGTTGTCGGTGGCATGGATTTTTCTAGGTTTTGACAGTGGATTTTAGCCTTTCCTTTCCATCTATGGATAACCATGGTGGGATGGGATTCTTTCTTAGTTGAGATTTTGATTGCCATAAGGTTTTGGATCTGGGTGAGGTGATCTCAGGAAAATCCCAAGGGTTGGGGTGGAGATGGTTTTCCCTGGGAAGCCCTAAATAACTGGGTGGAGATAGGAAAATTCCTCAAGGGATGGTGAAGGAATTCCAAGGCATCCAAGCTCATTTTGGTTTTGTGATCTTGGGACTAGTTTAGGTGAGATCACGATATAGTGAGGGTGGAGGTGGTTTAACCTCCGGATTCCCTTGGTTGTATATGGATTGGTTTATCCCATGGGATACAAAATTCATGCTTGGAATATGGAATGAGGGCAATTGGTTGAAAGAAATATTTTCTTAAGCCCAATCTCTAGTCGAGTGGTATGTGGAAGTCCCTAATTTGTTTGGATTTTTCATATGGTTAATAAGACCTAAGTTCGTCTCGATTTTGATCAGTAAATGTACTTTTTATTATGTGGATTTAATTGTTGTTCTCTCATTGTTATTTATCTAGTTATATGTTAGTTATAAGCATGGTTAATTGATAGATATACTTATGGCTCTTAACATATTTCTATTAATGAATGTCTAGATAATGACTACAAGACCTAACTAGTGTTATGACAACTATTGTGAGAAGACATTGTTCCTTCTTGTTTATCCTTAGATAATTTTTCAAATCATTATGCTCATATTTTCATTCATGACATGTAGGTTGCATGTTCACCATGTGCTTGACTGAATGTCAATCCCAGTTGGGAGAGGTCAGGTCAAGTCTCGGTTCAAGTTTTGGTTCATAATATTTGTTTTTATGTCATTTATCATTTATGGAAGTTTCATTGAGTTATGGGTAGAGGAATAAGTTCTGGGTAGAGTCCTGAGTCCTAGCTCGAAAAAATGGATTATAATCTAGGTTTTTTGGCATAGAAGTGATTAAAAACGTCCACAGTCACATGGAAGTAGGCTTATTAGTGCGACTCGAGGGCCACAATCGCTTGCATTCCTTGGAAAGGGAGGAGCTAGAGCTCTAGGTCAGTGAAAAATAGAGTTATCTCAGGCGTGGGACACTTGGAGGTGTTGGGTTTCTCCTAAGGTCTTGTAGCACCTGATGGAAGTCAGTAAGGTCTTAAGTTGTCGAATCCATTTCCTTAAGGTCATATAGGAGGTTGAGTTTATCATAGTGACCCTCAACCCATGTTTACCCCGGGAAAAACAGTGAAAGTCGGTAAATGTGGTAGGAGGCAGGTTATAGGGTGATATCAGAGTGGGTTATGCTTTGTTTGGGTAAATTCTAATGTTTTCATGGTTATGGTTGTCATGCATGGGGTAACGGTGTACAGTTGTTATGGTCATGCATGATGTTGTTATATTGATACAATTATGATAATACATGTATCACACTAATGTGGAATGATCTTGCAGAAGGGATAAGCCTCCCGTGAACATCAATGAGGTATGGTTTTGATTTTGGTATCTATTTAGTTTATCTAACATGGCCTACTTGCAGGAAGAAGAAAATAAATTATGACAAGAAAAATGGTAGACTATAATTCTCATGACTCTCCCTACATATCAGTTAGGTAGTAGGGAGGATAGCATTTTTTTGGTATAACAGATACATTGAGGAGTTTGAGGGAATATATCATAAGTTTAAAATCAAAGAATGATAGGTTGTTGAGGCTCAAGAAAGACTCGCAAGGGCTCAAGGCAAGTAGGTAGAGGTTAATGCAATGATTCTTCAGAGTTTGTTAGAGTTGTAGAGACATGGACAGTTGAGGATCAGTCAAGAGCAGGAAGTTAAAAGTAATGGAGTATATGGTAGAAGGTCTCCGTCCGGATATAGGTTGGATAGAGGGGATACAATTAGAGGTGGAAGATCACTAGATACACCTGACAAGAGGACTGATATGTATGGTCATCATTCTAGTTCCTTATCTAAGAGACATCATCGCAATCATCACCATCATTATCCTTATAGGAGGGGTGGGTACTTACCTGAGGGATTCAAGAAATTTAAGCTACCAACATTTGATGGAGAGATGAAGAATTCAGAAGATGCAAAGGCATGGTTTCTTGGGCTAAATAAATTATTTAGACTGCACAACTATTCAGAGAACATGAAAGCCAAGATAGCCACCTTTAGTCTCAAAGGGAAAGAAAATATTTTATGGAAAGATGTGAAGAATCTCAAGGGAATTATAGAAGAAGAGTTGATTTGGGATTAGTTTAAGAGACTCCTCAAGAAGTACTTGTCATAGAGGTACTATGATGACAAAGATAAGGAGTTTTAAGAGCTAGAGATGGGTCCTATGACAGATTATGAGTACACTAGCACGCTCCTAAAGCTCTTGAGGTATGTGCCTTATCTCAAGGATGAGAAGGTCAATATTCAAAGATTCATCAGTGGGATGCCAACAACATATAAAGATTGGATTGAGTTTGATGAGCCTATATCATATGAGGAGGCCATCCCGAAGTTGAAGCATTTTTATGAGAAGTCAAAGCACAAATTTGAACCTAAGCATGACTTGAAGGGGAATGAGAAAATTAAGGGGAAATGGCCACTGAAGCAGGGAAGACCTTAGGAAGTAGGTGAGAAAGAAAATATGGTTCCTTACAAGAAGTTAAATGTAGTTGAGAAGGGACTTGGGTCGTAACCTAGACAACAACAAAACAAAGGTGATGGTAGGGTACCATTAGAGTGTTGGATATGTGGCAACGATCATCGCAAGAAGGATTCTCCATTATACCAAGGTGGTAGGCCTCAGATAGTGCTCAAGAGGCACAAAACGTTGGGGATGTTGGTCATAAAATTCCTTGGATTTATGCAGTTGTGGACAACAAGAAGGAAGATCACGAGGCATCCAATATTGAGATGGAAGGTAAGCTCTATGGCCGAGTTGTTTCTATTTTGATTGATCCCAGATGTAATTACATTTATGTTAATCTTGACCTGGTGGATAAGTGTGGCTTGAGAAAATAAGTGCATGCAAAATATTCGTTGGTGAAGTTTGCTACAGGTACTAAGAAGAGAGTTCATCACTCGATAAGAGCTTGTGCATTCGGGTTGAATGGTATGCCTACAACAGAACATCTGAATTTACTTCCACTGGGATCATTTAATATGCTTTTGGGCATGGATTGGTTATACGTCCACAAGACCAAAGTATATTTTTATGGCAAAGCCATTGAGTGTGTAGATGATAATGGGGAAAAGTGAATCTTGCAGGGGAAGAAGAAGCCTACATCATTTCAGATCGCCATAGCTATGCAGGCTAAGCACAGTTCTAGGAAAGGATGTGTGATGTTTGTAGTCCATATCTCTAGTGATAAGGGTAAGGATGTTGAAGATGTAGAAATATTCATGAGGTACCCTATATTACAATAGTTTCAGGATGTCTTTCTAGCGGAGATTCCAAAGTTACCTCCCTACATGGAAGTGGAATTTTCCATTGAGTTGGTACCAAGGGCAGAACTAGCATCAAAGGAACCTTACAAGATGTGCACACCAAAGTTAGTAGAGTTGAAGTCGTAGCTGAAGGAATTCTTGATAAGGGATACATTAGGCTAAGTGTATCACCTTAGGGTGCACCAATATTGTTCATGAAGAAGAAGGATGGTACTCTCAGGTTGTGCATTGAATACAGGTAGCTGAACAAGGTGAAAATCACGAACATGTACCCATTGTTGATGATTGATGACTTGTTTGATAAATTTAAGGGAGCAACAGTGTTCTTGAATATTGATATGAGATCAGGATATCATCAGGTGCACATCAAGGAAGAGGACATCTACAAGACTTCTTTTAGGACTAAGTATGGGCATTATGATTTTGTTGTAGTTCCATTTAGTTTGACTAATGCTCCAACTAGTTTTATGTGCCTGATGAGTAGTGTGTTGTGTCCTAATCTGGACAAGTTTGTTATTGTATTCATCGATAACATCTTGATATATTATAAGAATGAGGAAGAGCAGGCTGAGCATTTTACAACAATGTAGAGATTGCTAAGAGAGCATTAGTTGTATGCCAAGCTTAGAAAGTGCAGTTCCTTTTAGACATAGGTGCATTACTTGGGACATTTTGCTTCTAAGGAAGGCATAATAGTATATCTAGAAAAGTAAGAGCTATCATGGAATGAGAAAATCCTATAAATGTGGATGAAGGCAAATCAATCATCGGGTTAGCAGGTTATTATAGGAGGTTCATAAAGATCTTCTCTCAAATTTCCTATCCCATTACATCTTTTCAGAGGAAAGGGAAGAAATTTGAATGGATAGAGGAACATGTAGCCCGTTTTGAGTAGTTGAAGTAGTTGTTCACAAATGCTCAAGTTCTTAAGATTGCAGATCTGGATTCTTGATATAGGAGGGACATGTGGTATGCTACAAGTCAGGAAACTGAATGAGCACGAGAAGAACTACGTGACTTATGATCTAGAGTTGGCAGATATTATCCATGCATTGAAGGTGTGGAGACACTATCTTCTTGGCAGGAGGTTCATATTGATGAGTGACCGCAGTGGATTAAGATACCTATCCGACCAACCAAATTTAAATGTCAGGAAAGCTAGACAGATGGCCACCCTTAGTGAATTTGACTTTGAGGTCAAATACATCAAGGGTAAGGAGAATAGGGCTACAGATTCTCTCAGTAGGAGAGTGCAGATGAACCATGTTGCAGCAGTGAACTTGTATGGGAGATATTTATAGGATTAGATATTACAGGAAGGGAAACAGGATGACATGTACAAGGAGCTTCGACACAAGTTAGAATAATAGAGTATAGGTGATTGTCACACGGAATCAGTCAAGGGACCTGGCCTTGGTGTTGTGCAAGTTCCTCCCAGGGTCCATCAAGGGTTTTCCTCTACTTTGACAAAGCTCACCCACTTCCAAGTAGAATCAAGCAAAGACAATCTCTCCTCACAAGGTTCTAAATGGGAGTCCTAATTCCTGCAACATTTACCCAAAGAAAATGTATGGCTCCAACCTCTCCTCCCTCTGGCTCAATGTCTTTATTTATAGTGCTGTAAAGAGGTTATTCAGGTCCACCATCAATGGGATAATCCCCCTCTTTGGGTGGGATAGCTCCCTTATTGATGGGATAAGTTCCCCCATAATAGAGATACATGAACCAACTGGAGGCGCATCCAATTCATCAAACTGACCTCTAGAAAGTTCTAGAAGTAACCACAAGTAACTTTTTTAAGATGAAACTTGCGCATTTTGCCTTTTACAGAAGGACGCACCTGTCCCTTAACATACAGAGCGTCCAAGGACGCACCTTTTGTGAACATGGTCAGCGTCCCCGCAGGTAAGGCTAGAGAGAACCTGCGACCCCAGAGATAAACATATTTTTTACAAGACTTTCTCTCTTCTTTGAGTTTGAGATGGATAGCAGAGGCATAAGACTTGCCTAAGAGGGTAGCATGACTGTTGATTTGAGCCATACTAACTGTAAGTGGTCATGGTGACATTTTTTAGTGTAACAGATTGCCCCCTAAAGTGCGAAGCCTGGAATAGACTTAGGGTTTTGTAATTCTAGGAAGGGTGAAGCGCTTTATCATTTCAAGGATTGTCTTGTGGATGCCCTGGTTGGAACCTGCAATTTTCAACACAAAATACATGTATAAGATTATATCATCACTGAGGTAGGCATTCCCATACTCAGATTCAAAACTTTAACTAATGGACTAACTATTCTGATACAGGAATGATCTTGCAGTACATCATTTTTATAGACTTTTGTAGACACAGTATGGACGCAGCCATCTGTTTATGATTAGTCTACATAGATAATGAATACAAAACTCCTCGCAGCCTGGATGGTAGAAACTAGATCCAGGGTCTTCACTTCTACTTCCCGAATTGGTACGATTCTAGCCATGTGATTAAATGATTTGATGTCGAACATGTTAGAAACCACTTGATTACCAGTCGATGACGTAAACTGTTAACAAGCGTGAGAGAAACCACCAGTAATGTCAATGGTTCTCAAAGTACCAAGCACAACCCGTGAAATGTGAATAGATGTTTTGATGTCGAACACTTCACGGAATCCTTTGATCGAAAGTCAATGATGTAAACTGACGTCAAAGGCGAGAAACCTGCCATTGATGCATGCAGACTTCAAGGTGCTGTCGATTCCTAAGTCATCTCTCTAGATAATGTGTCGATGTCGATAGAAAGCGACCCGTTGCAGGCAAGCCCGCAACACGAAATCATTGTTCAAGTTGAAGAAATGTTGCTGTAAGGACTGACTCAGGGATGGTCAAATGGATGACAAGTATTTTGCAGATGAAAGTTTTTGCTTGCAGACCTCTTGAACACATAACGACACGACAGATGGCTTGGTGACGAATAACTCAAAGTTAATCCCCGGAACCCGGTTAAAGACTTTCAAAGTGGTTTGGTCAACTGTGAGGTAAAAGATTTCCCAACCCAGGTGAATGAATAGTGTCGTGTTCTAGAGTGGTAATAAAGTTTCTTCTGAGACAAAAGGTAACAAATAGGCTCATTCTTCTCTCTTTTCCCCCACCATTTCTGGCAAGTACCTCTTTATTTTTAACAAGCTTGAGGAGGATAACATATGCTTGATTATAAGCTCATCCTTCGGATGAGTCCAACCCAGTTTTGATTCGAACCCTAGGAAGGAGTGGTTCGTTCCTGTTTGTAATTGAACAGGTCCTTTACTGTGAAATGTTTAACGAGCCCAGTATAGGAGAAACTCGGCGTTTTTCAATTTTAGAGAGTCTGAAAAACTTAAGAAGACTCCAAGTTGAACTTTTCCGTAAATTTGTGTCCCTCAAGCCCGAAAAAGTATAAAATAATACCTGGGGGAACCGCTTGATCTTGCGACCAAGGAGTACTTTTATAATTAGTGCCACTGACCTGAAAAGTAAAAAGCGATCAAAGACACGTCGTTTTATTTCCGTATCGAGTTTGAAACGACAAAAACCCGGCAATATTTTCCTGATTTTACGGTCAGAAAAGGGCTATAAGGGGACCGTCTTTTAATTCCGTTTTAACGAGTGTAAAAGAAATGCTCGGCAATCTTTTCATGTTTTAGGAGTCAGAAAAGGGCTTAAAAGATGACTCCAAGGTTTCACTTTTTCATAAGTTTTAACGAGTTCGAAAAAATGATAAAAATGTACTCATGGTTTTCACTTTTTCATAAGTTTTAATGAGTTCGAAAAAATGATAAAAAATGTACTCATATGGCCAACTTTCAATTTAATTTACGAGCAGGAAAAGACGGAAAGAACTCGGCATTTTCATTTGTTTTACGAGAATGAAAAATAGCAAAATAATCTCGGGATTTTCATGAGTTTAACGAGTCTTGAAAATAACTAAAATTGACTCGAAATAGGTTTCATTTTTACAAAAGCTTGAAACAGACAAAAACTATGCTTCAAAGTAGTTTCATTTTTACACAAGCTTGAAACAGAGATAAAACTATGCTTGATGCCCCCTAAGCATAACTGCTAGAGCGCATGCCCCCCAGCTTCATTTCATTCAACTAAGTACAAGCTGGATGGAATGAAGGTTCATGAACGAGATCATTTGAAAGACTCGACCTAAAACTATAAGAAAATTATGCAAAAAACTGAAATAACTAACCTAAAAACTTAACATTTATAAGATCTCGTCAATCTCTCGACTCAAGTAGAGGAGGATTTGTTTCATTTTTTAATGAGCTTGACACAGGAAAAGAACTATGCTCGGAACTATTCTCTACAATCTACCTAACAAAAACTCTACTCTAAAAACCTTGATTCATTTTTTAACGAGCTTGACACAAGACAAGGAACTATGCTCTTGAATACTCTACAATCTACCTACTTAACCTACCCTTGTTTCATTTGTTAACGAGCTTGACACAAGACAAGGAACTATGCTCAAAAAATTCGCATGCCCCCAGCATAATGATGCAAAGCGAGGTACATGCCCCCCAGGCTTCATTGCATTCAACCGGCTGGATGAAATGAAGGTTTACTTTCAATATTTAACTTGAAAAGGGAGTTGTTTCATTTTTTAAAGAGGTTGACGCAAGAGAAGAACTATCCTCATACCTGATTCATTTTTTAACGAGGTTGACTCAGTAATAGGAACTATCCTCATACCTGATTCATTTTTTAACGAGGTTGACTCAGTAACATGAACTATCCTCATACACTGATTCATTTTTTAACGAGGTTGACACAGTAAAAGGAACTTTCCTCACAACTCCTACTTTCTAAAATCTATCTACATATCCTAAAATCTAGCTGATTCATTTTTTAATGAGGTTGCCTCAGTAAAAGAACTATCCTCATACTCTTGTTTCATTTTTTAACGAGGTTGATACAAGAAAAAACTATCCTCGTATCCAATTTCATTTTTTAACGAGGTTGAGAGAGGAATAAACTATCCTCGCGACACCCTGTTTCATTTTTTAACGAGGTTGACACAGGAAAAGAACTATCCTCGCGACACCCTGTTTCATTTTTTAACGAGGTTGACACAGGAAAAGAACTATCCTCGCGACACCCTGTTTCATTTTTTAACGAGGTTGACACAGGAAAAGAACTATCCTCGTGACTGTTGGCATTATGATTCAGGTGTTGTCCTTGATGGCAAACTCATTCAGGTGATAAATCAAGAAGGACGCAGAAAATATGTTCAGCAAGTGCGTCCCCGCAGGTAGACTATGCAGAACCCGCGTCCAGGGCCGCAGGCCAGCCGTTCAGGAGGTGCGTCCGCCCAGTGCACACATTTCAAGGCAGAGAAAAGCACGTGGGGGTTTCTTGTGTGGTATCTAGCCGACGGTTTTGTGTTTCTATGGTGTCGGCTCGTGGTATTGTTCCACGCTTTGGGGAGAAGCTTGCCTATATAAAGCAAAGGAGTTCATTTGGATTAATCATCATCTTGGTTGAATATCTCTTGGTGAGATCTAGTCCAAATCTATAAGGGCGAATCTTCTAATGGACTACGATCTATATGGCGCATGATCAGATCTGTGGATCTGAGTGTTTGGGTTGGTTCTGAAGTCCTCTTATCTTCTATATCTGAAGGGACGCAGATTCAGTGAAGGGAAAGTGCGCCGGGACGCAGTACAGTAAAGGCTCAGGTGCGTCTCTGAGGCAAAGGGCGCGGCGCGACTGTGGTATTGGGTGCGTCTCTGAAGTGAAAGACGCGGCGCGATAGTGTTTCTGTGTGCGTCGGTCGCAGAAAAGCAAAGAGGAACAGTGCGTCTGCACGCAGAACAGCATAAGGTACACTGCGTCCAGTCGCAGGCCACAGAAAGAAAATATGCGTCCCTGTCTTAAGATAATCTGTTGACTGTATATTTCTGTCCATAAGGTGTTCTGGGTTGTTTCTGTAATTACTGATCTGATATCTGTAGTAGACTGTATCTGTTGTATACTTGTTGATCATTTGATTCTTCATGAAAAGAAGTAGGGGGTTGTAGCTCCCTTCCAGGAGAGACTGGAAAACGAGAGAGAGTTGTAGCTCTCTGCAGGTTGCAGCCTGCGTGCTGGTAAAGGACTGCACCAGTACAAAATCATTGTAAAAAGAATTTCTTGAAAGAAGATAGAGACATATTGCAGCAGGTGGTTTTTCTCCCGCATTGGGTTTCCACCTTACATCTTGTGTTCTTTGGTGTGACTGTCTATTTTCTTTATTCATGCTCATTGTTTTATGGTACTGATATGCAAGAATATTTCAAAAGATCAAATAAGGAAGATTTGGTAAATTGCTAGATAATACTGATTCACCCCCCCTCTCAGTATTATTTCCAACAATTGGTATCAGAGCAGGTCCTTCAGAAAAGCTTGATCGCTTGAAGGTAGATCGTTCATCATGAGCAACTACGAGAGAGAAGCATCAATCAGGCCACCCGTCTTCGATGGGACAAACTTCAATTATTGGAAGGTAAGAGTTACTGCATATCTTCAATCTCTTGGTACAGAAGTTTGGAACATTGTAGAATCAGGCTATGCCTTTCCTTCAGCTACTCCTACAGATCCAGCTGAGAAAAAGCAGTATGAAACAAATGCAAAAGCAGTCAGTACTCTATTAGGAAGTATATCTCAAACAGAGTTCATGAAGGTCATGCACTTCAAATCAGCAAAAGAGATATGGGACAAAATGATCACTAGCTATGAAGGAGATGAACAGGTAAAAGAAGCTAAACTTCAAACTCTCAGGATTCAATATGAGACTCTCAAGATGTATAATGATGAAAGTGTGGCTAATTATTTTCTTCGGGTAGATGAGATTGTTAATTGTATGAAAAATTTGGGTGAAGAAATAAAAGAGACTATAGTAGTTCAAAAGATTCTAAGATCTTTATCCCCCAAGTTTGAATCTAAAGTATCTGCAGTAGAAGAAAAGGAAAATCTCCGTGTTCTCACTATGTCTCAGCTGCATGGAATTCTAACTGCTTATGAAATGAGAAAGGGAGGTCCATCAGACAGAAGGGAAGCTGCTTTTAAAGCATCAGGCAAAGAAGATCACTATGAAGCAAGTCATGTTCCAGAAGAAGACGAAGAAGAATCAAATTTTGTCAGAAATCTTCAAAGGGGTTCTGGAAGGTTCAGAGGTAAGCTACCTTTCAAATGTTTTGCTTGTGGAAGAGTAGGTCATTATGCTACAAAATGCTCTTATAAGGATAAAGGAAAGGAACCAGTTAGATGGAACAAGAAACAGAGTGCAAATAAGAAAAGCTACTACACCCATGAAGATAGTGATGGCTTATCAAACAGTGATGAAGATGAACAAGGTAACAAATATAGATTGTTAATGGCATTTGAAGATGATGATTATGAGGATGCTGTAGATGTGGATAACCTTTATGATGAAATTACTAGACTCAAGAGATGTATAGAAGAAAAGAACATGATTATTGATACTCTACAATTTCAGATTGATGAAAAGGAAAAACATCTTGAAAAATTAGAAGGTGAAATTGTTGGTCTTAGAAAAGAAATTGAGAAAACAAAAACTATTAATCTCAAGTTTGTCAAAGGATCTGAAACGTTGAATGAGATTATCAGTGTGCAGCGGTCTCCACTAAATAAGACAGGTCTGGGCTATAATGGAGAAACTTCTCAAGCATCCACTTCAAAAAGTTATCTTGATGCAGCAAGAAGAAATGAGCAAGAACACAAGGAAGATCATCAGGTAAAGCAGGGACAAACGTCAAACAGAAACCATCAGGGGCAATCCAGCTTAAGGGTGAACAAAAGCCACAACCAGCCACAGGTAAAATCTTCCCAATTTGGTTCAAGAATAGATGAAAATAGAAATTACAATCAGTTGGCTGGTAGATTCAATAATCGCAGAAACTTCTTCAATGGACAATGCTTTTCTTGCCATAACTTTGGTCACAAAGCAGCTCAATGTGTTGCGTATAAAACAATCATGACTAGGGAAGCTCAAAAACAAAGAAGTATGACAGGGATTACAAAAAGGACCTATAACAATTTTTCAGCTCTTGAAAATGAAGTTGAATGCTCTATTTGCAATAATTTTGGACATGAAGATTTTGAATGCAGAAGCAGGTTTCCGGAAAGAAAGGTACAAGAACAAAAAAGGGAACAAACCTCAGGCACCAAAACATGGAAAATAAAGGAACCTCAAACAGAAAGATGTGGGATAGCTTTCTATGCAGAAGGACAAGAAAATCTATGGTACATTGACAGTGGATGTTCAAAGCATATGACAGGTGATAAAGAAAAACTTGAATCTTATTCTAATTTAGAAAAGGGAAAGAAAGTCTCTTTTGGAAATGATACTCCTGCAACTATAAAAGGAAAAGGTATTGCTCCTTTAAAAGAAGATGTTAAGGCTGGAAATGTTTTGTTTGTTGATGGACTAAAGCATAATCTTCTAAGTGTAAGCCAGATGTGTGATCAAAGAACCGAGGTTATATTCAGATCAAATGGATGTCTTGTTCGTGATCTTGATACAGGTAAAACAGTTCTCAAAGGAAAAAGAACTCCAAATAATCTATACATATTTGATGAAGGACAACAACAATGCTATCTAAGCAAGGATGAAGAGCACTGGTTATGGCATCGAAGGTTGGGACATCTAAGCTTCTCACAAATAAGGAAAGCTTGCAAATATCAGGCAGTTCGCGATCTTCCAGATATCAAAATTCCTGACAACACCATATGCAGATCATGTCAGTTTGGAAAACAGACCAGAACTAACTTTCCAGAGAAAGAAGGATCAGCCAGCATGCCTCTTGAGCTAGTACATACAGATGTATGTGGACCATTCAGAAAAAGAACACCTAGAGGAGAGGAATACTTGATATTATTTATTGACGATTTCTCCAGGTTTGTTTGGTTAGGACTTATGAAGCACAAAGATGAAGCTTTCGAAAAATTCAAATCCTTCAAAGCTTTGGTTGAAAATGAATCAGGTCACAAGATTAAGTGCCTCAGATCTGACAGAGGTGGAGAATTTACTTCAAATGAATTTTTCGATTTCTGTGATGAACATGGGATAAGGAGAGAATTTTCTACAGCTAGAACTCCTCAGCAAAATGGAGTAGTGGAAAGAATGAACAGAACAATCCAGCAAATGGCTCGTGCTATGCTTGATGAATCAGGAACTCCTGCAACCTTCTGGGGTGAAGCTGCACATGCGGCAGTTATTATTCTCAACAAGACAAATGTCCGAGTGAACAGCACTCAAACTCCTCATGAGCTCTGGAGTGGTAAAACTCCTTCGGTAAAGCACTTCAAAATCTTTGGGAGCAAATGCTATATCAAGAATACTGAGGAGCAGCTTGGCAAACTTGATCCTAGAGCAGATGAAGGAATTCTTCTTGGCTACTCTCCACATAGCAAAGCATACAAATGCTACAATAAAAGACTTGGCAGAATTGTTGACAGCATTGATGTAGTGGTTGATGAGAAGGGATACATTCCTAGGCAAATACATCGTGAAGACATTGAAGAAGATGAAAGCTACCCTCAAAGACAGAATGATGAAGAAGAAGAACCGCAAGAACAATCTCAAGAAGGACCTCACGAAGAAGCAGAAGAGAGAACAAGAATAGAAGAAAAGACTCCATCCAGATATGTTCAAAAGAACCATCCAGAATCTCAGATCATGGGACAAAAAGAAGCAGGTATACAAACTAGAAGAATAGTTGCAGAAGCTTCAAGTTATTTGGCATTACTCTCCTCTACTGAACCACAAAATGTGAAAGAGGCATGCAAAGATGAATGTTGGGTGAAAGCAATGGATGAAGAACTTGAGCAAATCGAAAAGAACAACACTTGGGAGCTGGTTCCTAGACCAAAGGATAAGAATGTTATCGGAACAAAATGGGTTTTCAAAAATAAATTGAATGAAAATGGAGAAGTAATTAGAAACAAAGCCAGACTTGTTTGTAAAGGGTATGCACAGCAAGAAGGAATAGACTTTGAAGAAACTTTTGCTCCTGTTGCAAGACTTGAGGCCATCCGAATGTTTCTTGCTCTCTCAAGTTGTCAGAACTTCAAAGTATTTCAAATGGATGTGAAATCAGCCTTTCTGAATGGAGACTTGGATGAAGAAGTGTACATTGAACAGCCAGATGGTTTCATTCTTGGAAACGATCCAAATCTTGTATGCCGATTAAAAAAGGCTCTCTATGGTCTCAAACAAGCTCCAAGGGCTTGGTACTACCGGTTGGACAAATATCTTCATCAACAAGGTTTTTCAAAAGGTTCAGCAGATAGCAATCTTTATATAAAAGTTGAAAATGACAAATTACTAATACTTGTTGTGTATGTAGATGACATTATTTTTGGCAGTAATGAAGAAGCTATGAGTCAAAGCTTTGCCTCGGTCATGCAGAAAGAATTTGAGATGTCCTTGCTAGGAGAACTGACATACTTCCTTGGTTTGCAAATCCAACAAAAGAAAGGAGGAATCCTTTTATCTCAAACCAAGTATCTCAAGCAGATTTTGAAGAAATATGGCATGGAAGATGCAAAACCAGTATGTACACCCATGGTCACAGGATGTAGTCTCAGTGCAAATGACGAATCTGCAGCAGTACATCAACCAACCTACAGATATATGATTGGAAGTCTACTATATTTGACAGGTACCCGACCAGACATCATGCATGCAGTTGGAATAGTTGGAAGGTTTCAGGCAAATCCAAAGGAGACTCATCTTCAAGCAGTGAAGAGAATCTTCAAATATCTTCAAGGGACTCAAAATTATGGCCTATGGTATCCTAGAGATACAGATCTCACTCTTCATGCTTATACAGATGCAGATTGGGCCGGAAGCGTGGATGACAGGAAAAGCACAAGTGGTGGTGCATTCTTTATGGGTCCCAGACTGGTATCTTGGTTCAGCAAGAAACAGAGTTCAATTGCCTTGTCTACAGCTGAAGCGGAATATGTTGCTGCTGCATCTTGTTGCACCCAACTTCTTTGGATGATGCAGACTTTGCAGGATTATCAAATCACTTGTACACCTCCTATTCCTATCTTATGTGACAACACAAGTGCAATCAGCATCTCAAAGAATCCGGTTATGCATTCAAAAACCAAGCACATACCAATCAAGTACCATTTTCTCCGGGAACAAGTACTTGAACAGAAGGTCAAGTTGGAGTATGTTCCTTCTAAGGAACAAGTTGCTGATATTTTCACCAAACCATTGCCCAGGGACACTTTTGAATACCTCAGGCAAAAGCTGGGGGTTGTTGATGCATCATCTCACTGTTGATCATCTGCCTATTGATGGTATAGGCTCAGGGGGAGCACATAATGCATTGTTGGCATTATGGAGAAGGAGATCTTGGAAATAGCTGCAATATGTCTCTGTCTCCTTCATGATGGATTTCTGGTTACAGGAAGCATGAGCATAGGGGGAGCATACCCTTTGCCCTTGATGTCAAAGGGGGAGAATGATGAAGCTGAAGATTATGTAAGCTGAAGTTTATGTGGTTGCCATCAAGTCCAAAGGGGGAGTTTGTTGGCATTATGATTCAGGTGTTGTCCTTGATGGCAAACTCATTCAGGTGATAAATCAAGAAGGACGCAGAAAATATGTTCAGCAAGTGCGTCCCCGCAGGTAGACTATGCAGAACCCGCGTCCAGGGCCGCAGGCCAGCCGTTCAGGAGGTGCGTCCGCCCAGTGCACACATTTCAAGGCAGAGAAAAGCACGTGGGGGTTTCTTGTGTGGTATCTAGCCGACGGTTTTGTGTTTCTATGGTGTCGGCTCGTGGTATTGTTCCACGCTTTGGGGAGAAGCTTGCCTATATAAAGCAAAGGAGTTCATTTGGATTAATCATCATCTTGGTTGAATATCTCTTGGTGAGATCTAGTCCAAATCTATAAGGGCGAATCTTCTAATGGACTACGATCTATATGGCGCATGATCAGATCTGTGGATCTGAGTGTTTGGGTTGGTTCTGAAGTCCTCTTATCTTCTATATCTGAAGGGACGCAGATTCAGTGAAGGGAAAGTGCGCCGGGACGCAGTACAGTAAAGGCTCAGGTGCGTCTCTGAGGCAAAGGGCGCGGCGCGACTGTGGTATTGGGTGCATCTCTGAAGCGAAAGACGTGGCGCGATAGTGTTTCTGTGTGCGTCGGTCGTAGAAAAGCAAAGAGGAACAGTGCGTCTGCACGCAGAACAGCATAAGGTACACTGCGTCCAGTCGCAGGCCACAGAAAGAAAATATGCGTCCCTGTCTTAAGATAATCTGTTGACTGTATATTTCTGTCCATAAGGTGTTCTGGGTTGTTTCTGTAATTACTGATCTGATATCTGTAGTAGACTGTATCTGTTGTATACTTGTTGATCATTTGATTCTTCATGAAAAGAAGTAGGGGGTTGTAGCTCCCTTCCAGGAGAGACTGGAAAACGAGAGAGAGTTGTAGCTCTCTGCAGGTTGCAGCCTGCGTGCTGGTAAAGGACTGCACCAGTACAAAATCATTGTAAAAAGAATTTCTTGAAAGAAGATAGAGACATATTGCAGCAGGTGGTTTTTCTCCCGCATTGGGTTTCCACCTTACATCTTGTGTTCTTTGGTGTGACTGTCTATTTTCTTTATTCATGCTCATTGTTTTATGGTACTGATATGCAAGAATATTTCAAAAGATCAAATAAGGAAGATTTGGTAAATTGCTAGATAATACTGATTCACCCCCCCTCTCAGTATTATTTCCAACAGTGACACCCTGTTTCATTTTTTAACGAGGTTGACACAGGAAAAGAACTATCCTCGCATATCCAGTTTCATTTTTTAACGAGGTTGAGACAGGAACAAACTATCCTCGTGCCTGATTCATTTTTTAACGAGGTTGAGACAGGAACAAACTATCCTCGTACTCACTGATTCATTTTTTTAACGAGGTCGACACAGTAAAAGGAACTTTCCTCGTGACTCCTTGTTTCATTTTTTAATGAGCTTGACACAAGACAAGGAACTATGCTCATAACTTCCAATTTCATTTTTTAACGAGGTTGAGACTAGAAGAAACTATCCTCACCATCCAGTTTCATTTTTTACCGAGGTTGAGACTAGAAGAAACTATCCTCGCACACACTGATTCATTTTTTAACGAGGTTGACACAGTAAAAGGAACTCTCCTCACAACCCTACTTTCTACAATCTAACTACATATCCTAAAATCTAGCTGATTCATTTTTTAATGAGGTTGACTCAGTAAAAGAACTATCCTCATGCTAGCCTGTTTCATTTTTTAACGAGGTTGATACAGGAAAAAACTATCCTCGTACACACTGATTCATTTTTTAACGAGGTTGACACAGTAAAAGGAACTTTCCTCGTTACAGCCTATTTCATTTTTTAACGAGGTTGATACAGGAAAAAACTATCCTCGTAACATTGATCATGGCTTCCAACTGGAAGAAAGACATGTCAATGGACACACCTTGATCATGGCTTCCAAAAGGTCTTCATCCGAAGGAAGAATAGTTTTTTGGAAGGAACACACGTCAAGGGACTCAAAAGGGATAAGAACATCGTGTTCAAATAATCCCATAGAGTTTTCCATGTCAATTACCAGATCTAAATCAACAGTGAGAGGCTCACTTACATCGGTAACTGAAAACATGGGACCAGTTGCCACATAATTAACCCGTGGCAGGGTAGATACCACTTTAGAATCAGGAACATTTAGGGGTGTCATAGTATTGGTAGTTGAGACAAGACTAGGGAATGAAAGCTGGTCTACAGTCACAATACTGCCATTGTGAGGGAAAGACATCACGCGAAAGAGTGTCGATACGACAGCTTTCATTGCATAAACATAGTCTCGCCCAAGGAGTAAATTGAAATCCAAGGGACCTCGAACTACCATAAGATCAATACAGACAGTTTTACCTTCCAAGGTAATAGAAAACTTAGGAAGGATCCCTAAAGGTTCACTAATGGTTCTGTTAAAAGCTTTTAGATTCTGCGTGATAGGCGGAAGCTGAGGGGAACCCAAAGCTTTCCAAACAGTTGAGGATAAAATACTAATAGAAGCACCCTCATCTACCTGAGTACGATGTATGTCCCTACCACCAGCTTTGACAATGATTTGGAAAGGGATGGAGGAAGGAAGACGAGGTTCTGTCAGTCTATTCCAATCAAAGGAAAATACCTCAGTGCTTGGAGGGGGTTCTATAGAAACAGGTGAAATGCCCCCCGGCATAGAAGAATCTGATGTAACAAGAAGAACCTGAGCGGTATGAAGTTCACTCTCTAAATGGAAAGTGGGATCGACCGAATGTGAAATTGAATCGACCACTTGATCAACTAATCGATCATCAACCTGAGTGACATGAGTTTCACTCTCCAATGGAATAGTGTGATTGACTGTACTTGAATTTAGATCAATCACTCCGTCAGTTGACGGTAGGTTGGGAGAAAGTTTACGGTAACCAGTTGGAAATTCTTGCTGTGGAACAGTAAGTTTTTCCAACAATGTTGAGGCTTCATCCATGTGAGGGCAAATGTGAGTTTGATGACTCCCTTTGCATAACTTACAAGGAAACCTAACTTTACCCTTTTTCCCAGGAACCTGACTATCACTGGTTGATGGATCAACGGAAAGTTGATGAGATTTTTCTGACCATACTTCCAAGACCTTTGGAATACCAGGACAATTGACAAGGAAGTGGTCACCCTTACAAAGCCTGCAAGGGTATTTGGGTTTACGGTGCATGTCGGAATTTTCCTCAACACAACTAACACTTACAGCCATGGTTGGTTGGTTGACTTCTTTCTTATCTTGCTTCTTCTTCTTCTTCTTCTTCTTCCCTTTCTTCTTCTTCTTAGCCTCCTGGTTACTAGCATCAAGGCTTTTACCAGGCGAAGAGGAAGAAATGGAGGAAGAAAAATTAGGCGAAGAAGGTAAAGGGTCAACAAAAAGTTGGTGATGTTGAGATGGTGAACTCTGTGAAGGAGAAGCATTCGGTTGAGGTTGAACAATTGGAGTATTTTGGGCCAACGAAGTTGAAAATAACCATATTGGTAAACCTATTGTAAATCCAGGTAATGACAAAGTAGCCATATAAGGAGGACCAACATTCCCAAAGTAAGGAAAAGTACTAGGATTCTCATTAGGAGGGGTTCCTAGGTTGATAAATTCCGGAACATTTGCCATTATATTCAACTTCAGTGAATTTTATTAACAATTTAAAACTAAAATTAACAGTTCACAATTCACACCTAACAATTAAAATTCACAATTCACACCTATGGTCTCTAAAAGTAAAAACAAACAAATTAACACGCGCTATCAAATCTAGGAGTCAAACCACACACAAACAGTAAGCTCTCCGGACCGAAAACACTAGTTGGTGATGAAGCCCAACCTCGCAGAATTCAGTACAGAAATGGCGGGTGGAACAGTTACCCCGGCAACCTGCTTAATGAATAGACTGGACCAAGTTCCTCCACTTTAACCGTCTCGAGTGAAGTGAACCCCCCAGAAAATCCAAGTGAGTATAGCCGACGTCTGCTCCAGGTACAGTGGGACCTTCCCTCCACCGTCACCTCGGTAGAATCCTAAAGATAATGGCCACTAAGGTTACCAACCGCAACAAATGCACCTGGGGGAACAGTCTAAACTCCGACAGCACGCAAGGGCAGAGTAGCAAGCTCAATCCCCTTGCCGGCTCCTTGACAATAATCCAAGGTTTACCGACAAGTGACCCCTGGCTCCTCGACAATGGTTAATCCGAGGTTTACCGTTTGTAATACGTACTGTCTGGCGTCGTTCCCAACGAGGGAGGATGGATCCCCTCACTGGTTCGGACACGAGCTCGTGCTTCTCCTTTAAGAGGAGCTTTCCCAGAGTGTAAATGTAACAATTGGATTTGATTCTATCACAAGATCAGCTACTTGTTTGGTTTTACTGTCTTGGAGAGTTAAGTACTCACCTACTCCAAGACACTAGCCTAAGCTATGTTGGTGTTTCAGAGCCCTAGAAATGTAAAAATTACTAGATGAATTTTAATTAAGCGTTGTGTTATTAAGGCTGTTATTACTCAAATGGGTAAATGGATATGAAACCAATGGTGTTATGACCCGACTCAACTGAACGCAATCGAATATGATAATGCAATCCTTTCAATTCGATGAATCCTAACTAAAGTAAGGAGAGAGTTTCCATTCACTTCCAACAATGCAAAAATTGATCACTAAGAGAAAATATAATAAATTCTCTAATGCACTAATTTCATCAAGAAATACTAATGCATATCAATTCCAAACCATTTTTTTTATTTTTGTGTAAATTCAAATCAAAGAAAACTGATCTAAATCTACGATTGATTTTTCAGAATGTAAACTATGCAATTGTAATCTATGCACAATGCACTTGAAAAGTATGCAAATGTAATCTATGCACATTTTTCATTCATATTCCGAAAATGAGAATTCTAATTATGCAAATGTGATCTATGCAAGAGAATTCTCAAACACAAGATGATTCTAATGTGATCTAAGAACCAATCAAGTGCAAGTCGAGAAAATTGGGTGAGAGTTCCAAAGATCAAAAAAAATAAAAACACTCAAAGGCGATTAACACTCATACACAATTTAGCCCCCCCCCGGCGAATGAGGGGGAAATTTTTTTGCAAAAACGAAAGCAAAAAGATGCAAAATTGTGAAAGGACTGAGAGAAACCTCCAAGTAATGACCAAAGGAAATCAAATCAAGAATTTCTCAAAAAGAGACTCAAAACACCCAATTGATGAAAGCTTAAAGCAGGAATGCCAATGAAACAAGCTTAGGTGAAGATTTATGGTAGGTAACTAGTGGATCTGGGCAGTAAAAACTAAGAAAAAGCAAAAACTAAGAGAAAAAATGCAAAAAATGGAATTTTCTCAAATTTTAGCAGGGGACGCAGGCAACCCGTTAAGATAGGTGCGGGCCCGCACTGTGCACACAGCGACAGTGCGTCCAGGGACGCACTGTGCAATACTCAGAGGGTGCGTCCTACTGAAAAATTCAAGAAAAACTAAAATGAAACTAACCCTAAGCTAACCCACCCAAAAACAAAGTCACAGAGCCAAAAATCAGAAAAATAAACCAATTTTCTCAGAGCAAAGTTCATACAAAGGAAAAGACTTTTCTCATCAATGGAAACTATCCCCAGCGGAGTCGCCAATTTGTCACACGGAATCAGTCAAGGGTGCGGACACAACTGACCTTCCTAGAAGTCTAAGACATTCTAATGACAAACAAAACAAACTGGAGCTATCCTTCTCTAAACATACATTATGATATGAGAAATCAAGTGTTTCGTTCTTACCTTTGTCCAAACGCTGTTGTAGAAGTCCAAGATTTGTTGATCTGGATGAGCTCCTCCTTTTCTCCAAAACCTGTAATCACCAACAGTCAAACAATTAAATAGCACCTGATTATAACATAAAACAAAGCATATTCAACATATAGACCAAGGAGTACATGAAATAACCCATTAACAACAAGTTATTGAGAAGAATGGACCAATTTGCATTAAAGGTAATCAAAAGGAACCATTACAACCTGAGCCTTGGTGTTGTGCAAGCTCCTTCCAGGGTCCACAAGAGTCTTCCTCTACTTTGACAAAGCTCACCCACTTCCAAATAGAACAAGTAAAGATGACAATCTCTCCTCACAAGCTTCTAAATGGGAGTCCTAATTCCTGCAGCATTTACCCTTAGAAATCTATAGCTTTCAACCTCTTCTCCTTCTGGCCCAATGCCTGTATTTATAGTACTCAAGAGGAGGTTAATCAGGTCCACCATCAATGGGATAGTCCCCTCTTTGGATGGGATCACTCCCTTATTGATGGGATAAGTTCCTCTTTGATAGGAGTGCATGAACCATCTGGAGGCGCCCAATACACGTCGAACAACCTTCTAGAATGCTCTAGAAATGACCACAAGTAACTTTTTAAAGATGAAACTTGCGCATTCTAACCTTTACAGGGGGACGCACCTGTCCCTTTACATACAGAGCGTCTTTGGACGCAGCTTTTGTGAACATTGGGAGCGTCCCCACAGATAAGGTTGAGAGAACCTACGTCCCCAGAGATAAATACATTTATACAAGACTTTCTCTCTTTTTTGAAGTTTGACATGGAGAGCAGAGGCATAAGACTTGCCTAAGAGGGTAGCATGACTGTTGATTGAGCCATACTAACTGTAAATAGTCATGGTGACATTTTTTAGTGTAACAATGATCAGGATGTGGACTACCATCTCACAACAGATGGGTTGGTGAGATTCAGGGACAAGATTTATGTGTCGGATGACAGTGGGCTCAAGAATCTTATCTTGAGGAAGTTTCATGTCAAGCCTTATTTAGGACACCTAAGATACCAGAAGACATTGACAATAGTGAAAAAGTTCTACTATTGGCTAAATCTAAAGAAGGAAGTGGCATAGTTCGTGGCTATATGTTTGGGCTATCAGCGGGTGAAAGGAGAGTGTAAGCATTCAAGTGGATTACTTCAACCTATTATGGTTCTAGAATGGAAATGGGAGGCCATTTCGATATATTTCATTACAAGTCTTCCGAGGAAATTGAGGAAGCATGATTTTATCATGGTTGTGGTCGACATCTTGAGCAATGTAGCTCACTTTATTCCAGTGAAGACTACTTATTCAGATAGTGAGGTGGTACATGTCTTCATTAGGGATATCATGAGAATGCATGGTGTTACAAAGAGGATCATGTCAAACATGGATGTTAAGTTCACTTCCAAGTTTTAGAAGGATTTGTTTGTAGGTTTAGAGACAAATTTGGCCTTCATTACAACTTATCATATGGAAATAGATGAACAAATAGAGAGGGTCAACATGATTCTGGAGGATATGCTGAGGATGTATGTCATGCATCAACAGAGGAGATGGGAGGAGTACCTTCCATTGGTTGAGTTTTCTCACAACAATGGTTACCAAGAGTCATTAATGATGAGTCCGTTTAAGTCACTATATGGGTGAAGTTGTAATACTCCCTTTAGTTGGAGTGATCTAATGAACTGGGTGCTTATTGGACAAAACATGTTGGTAGACATGGAATAAGAAATGTAGGTTATAAAGAAGAATCTGAAGGAAGCACAGGACATGCATAAGAGTTATGTAGACCACCACAAGGTATTTAAGGAGTTTCAGGTTGGGGAGCATGTGTATTTGATCAAGCTCAAGAAGAGCTCCTTGAGGATTGGATCATGTGCCAAGATGGCACCATGATATTGCGGGCCTTTTGAGATCCTTGAGAGGATTGGACCAGTGGCATATAGACTTGCACTACCTCCAACAATGAAATTCCATGATGGTTTCCATGTTTCATTGCTTAAATGATATGTAAAGGATATTGATCATGTTATTGATTGGTCTGTATTTTAGGTGGAACTAGAAGGAGAATTTCATCTGGATCCTCAGTGTGTATTGCAACGGAAACAACTCATGCTTCAGAATAAAGAAATCAGGAAAGCTAAAGTGTAGTGGAAGCACTTTGGGCTTGATGAAGCTACATGAGAGATGGTTGATCATATGTAGGCTATATATTCTTCATTATTTTTCGGTTAAGAAAAGAAGTTTTGGTACATGTACTTATTCATGTATTGTTGTTATTATAAATACCACAATGAGCTGTGTTATAAATCTCCAAAAAGTGGTATGGTTGTCATGTTGTCATGTTTGTCATGGTGGTTTTTCCTTTGAGCAGGTTGTTCATTGTAAATACTGCAATGAGCTAAGTTATAAAGCTCCATGGGAAATATGTTTATGTTTTCAGTGGTTTCTATTGGTTGTAGGTGTCATAGAACACCGAGGATGGTGTTCACCAAAGGGGGAGGGGTCTGTAACAATCCTGAGTTAAAAGTTCATGTAAAAAAAATTAATGAAGGAAAAATAAGGCCAAGGTCAAGGGACAATTATTCCAAGCTAAATGTTGGGAAAAATATCCTAGTGGGCATAACTTGGTGTGTTTATGGCTAAGGAAAAATTGGTAAAGGAACTAGAAAATGATTTGAAAAGGCAAAGAGGCATTAATTGGCATTTTATTTATGAAAATATAGGAAATTAGGAGAAAAGGGAGGTGAAAGGTCACAAGTTGCATGTGAGAAAGAAATTGAAAGAAAATAGAGGGAAAATGAAGAAATTAGAGGAATCAATAATAAAAATACATCAGAGCATCAGTTTGTAGCCTTTTGTCAATTCAATTTTGGAATTAGTCTCAAATAGGAGAAGAACACTAAGAAGAGAAGGAAAGAAAAAAGGAAAAGGAAGAACAAGGAAAGAAAATGAAAGAAAGGATCAAGTAAGGAAAGGTTGGATCATGCAACTTCAACAGGAATACTTGCAGGTAACAAATTTCATGTATGATTTCCTAGTTGGTTTTGGCATGCAAAGTATATGCATGTGTATATTTTGTTTATTTGTTGTCGATGGCATGGATTTTTGGGGGTTTTGACAGTGGTTTTCAACATTGCCTTGCCATTTTTGGATAATAATGTTGTGATGGGATTCTTTATCAGTTGAGATTTGGATTGTTGGAAGGTTTTGGATCCTGGTGAGGTGTGATGAGCCCCAAAAATGGACAAATATTTGGGCTCATTCAACCTCCTAGTTTGACTTAATCCACCATTCTCATTTGTTTATTGCATGTTTTTGATTATTTTTATGTTAATAGAGTGAATTTGGTTAGTCATTATGCCAACAAGTCTAATGGGTGCTTTGTGTAGCCTTTTTGGTCAACTTGGAGACAAATTTGAAGGTCTTAATGCGCACTTGGCAGCCAAATTCGTGGGAGAACAAGCTAGAGGATTTGTAGGAAGGTGTCCCCCTCATTTATGGGCCCTTACCTCGAATTCTCCACCATCAACTCGGAGTTCAAGGGCCACCGAATCAATCAGCTCAAGGGCAGCCAAGCAAGTTAAGTTGGACTGATGTTAACTACAAGTCTTGGGCAGCCAAGTCCCTAAATTTTAGGAGGACTGTTGGGTCCTCAAATTGTATAAATAAGAGGGCTTAAGACCTCATTTCAGTTAGTCATTTTGGGGAGCTAGTGGTTAGTCATTCTGTAGCTGGTAGTTAGTCATTTCATAGTCTTGTTGTAGTCATTTTGTAATTCGATTTTTAGGCAATAGATTAGTTTTGCTGTCAGCTCATTTTCAAGTTCTTCTTGTGGACAGTTTTTATGTAACTCTTCATCCTTGTTTAATAAAGATGAATCCAGCTTTGCACCAGCTTTAAATCTCTCTTGGGAGGCTATAGCTCTTGGGGTTGGGCCCATCTCAAGCGCTCAGTACCTCCCTTGTTTATCTTTATGTGTTTGCTACGTTCTTAAAATGAAATCTGCTCTTTAGATCTTGCTTTGTTATTTTGGTTGTTTTTGATGGTTAAAGTAGCTTTTTATGGTTAGAATCGATTGGTAGGAGTTTGTCATGCATTTAGATCTTTTTGAATGTTCTTACTCACGTGATGTACATGGTTCTCTTTCCAAACAAAGCTGCTGTTTATTCATTTCATTGACAGTTGGATTAAGTTAGCTAGGACTCGGTTTGTTTGCAAGGATTCATTGATTCGTTTGAATGAGCATTGTGCAGGGCATCTCTATCACCTTCATCATCTCCTCGTTCATCTGAGCCTCATCCAGATCAGCTCCTCCATCACCAAGTCTGTTTCCTCATCTCCCATCTGCTCTTTTGCCACGAAACCCTACCTTCTTGCTTTTCCATTGCCTACACCTTCGTTGATGCAAGTCAGCCTTCCACATCATCTCACCACTCCATCCATCAGTTCCTGGATCACTTCAGACCCCCATCCTACCTCCATAACCATCCATGCATCTTCCATCAACCATCCATCCTCAAACATCCCATTTTGAAACATCCTGTAGAAGAATTGCAGAACATCCTGTAGAAACCCCTGCAGACTTCCTGTAGAAGTTCATAAACACGGTTGCATGTCCTCCAGACTTTGTGAAACTCTCAGAAAGAATGTTAGGGATCCCTTAGACCCTCTCTGTACCATCCCAACCTTTCCCAAAGCATTTCATCCCTTGATCCATCCCTGCACAGTGGAGAACTAGTTAGAAGCACATGCATGATAATTCCAACAACTTAATCAGAAAAACAAAAAGATGTTTTCTTCAGATAGTGATAACTTAGACACATGCATTTTACCTTCCTAGAAGTAATGGCACCTCTTCTCATAGTTTTCATTCTCATTTTTGCATCAGTAGGACTAGTTGGTAGAATTAGGGTTTGCTAGGGTTTGTATTTCTTTTTGGCTTTCAGTTTCTTTCCGCAAGTAGATTAGCTTCCTTTGAGTTAGCTTTTCGCCCATCAATTAAAAAGCTTCTTCTAAGAGCTCATAGAAGTTGGCTTGAGCCCCTAGCGGACTTGTGCCAGCTGACCAAGTGACAGCTGCGGCAAGAGCTAGTACTTGTGCATACAGCACCGTCGCTTCCAAGTTTGTTACGAACTATCGGGTTGATAAAATTAAAGAAGGGAGTCCCAGGAGTTGTAGCATTATTGCTACAATACTGGGGCCCAACATCTTTTTGGCGCCGTTGCCGGGGAAGCGGCAGAGTATTGGTGATTGTTGCTATTCTTCTATTTTCTACTACAACCTTCTGCTAAGTAGTTTATTTCATTTCCATTATGCAATTTCATTTATGCAAAAGTAGATTAGCATTTCTTGCTTTCATAGATTAGCATTTCAATTCCGCAATTTCATTTCTGCAAGCGTAGATTAGCATTTCAATTCCGCAAGCGTAGACTAGCATTTCATTCCTGCAATTTCATTTGAGCAAAATAGATTAGTCCTTTCCTGCTTTCATTTCAATTCCGCATTTTCATTTCAGCAAGATAGTTAGTTGCAGTTCAATCTATTTTAGTTTTGCAGGTAGAAGTAGAAAAAACAAAAAAATAAACCAAAAAGATTTCATTTCATGCTTTGTAGGAGTAGAGATAAGTTAGAAAAATGATTGCACAACACCCCCACTGCTTCACACAGCCAACGTTCTTCTTCGATGGCTGTGGATGAAAGAACCCCTGGGTGGACATCAAGACATATCTGAAGAACCTCTAGGGGAGAAGAAGAAGAAACATTCCTCTGAAGCAAATGGCTACAAGCAGAAATGTTGGGAGCAGTCCCTTGTCCAAAGATGAATTTGCAAATCAGATCGAAGATTTCAAGAGTGATATGAGGCAGTTTCTTTCCATGCAACTGGATACCTTGCGGATCCAAAAGAAGCAAGAAGAAGCCAAGAGGGCTTTGGCCATTTTTTGTCCTAGGTGCACTAGAAAGCATCCTAGGAACGAATGTCCAATGCACCCTCTAGAAGTGTGTTTCATCTGTGAAGAATACCATCCTACAGATCAGTGCCCTTCCTTACCCAGATTCAAAGCTTCATATCAGAGAGCCAAAGGAGCCACTGAATCACTCTATTACATGAACCAAAGTTGGCCGCATGGACCTAAATCTTACCAGCAGGAAGTGCAAGGGACACCCGAGACCTATTATGACCCCTATCAAGCCACTTTCATGCCTTCTTGGGATCCCCCTGCTCATCCTTCCTGGTCTATACCTCCTCCTTGGTCATATTCTCCTTGTTCCTTCACAGATCCCTATTATGCCCAACCAGTTGCTCATTCGTTTCACTCTTATGCTCAGCCACAGCCTCAGTGGAATGCACCTTATCAAGAGTGGAGGCCCCAGTACAACTCTCATCCCGCTCATTTTCCTCCACCACCTGCTCATCCACAACCATTGCCTCCTCCTCCACCAAGGCAACCCCAAATGCCTACCCAACCACAATGCCATCCACCTCCATCTCAATTACGCCCCTCCACTCAGCTACCCGTAGCACCATTTCCAAAACCATGCAATGGAGCAGCTCAACCAAATCGCAAAGCTGAGGCACAACATGTGCAAATGACTCCTTTTGAGCTCAATGATGTTCACCAAAGCTCAGGAAGAGCCTTGCAAAAAAGAGATTATCTTGAAAGCATTGAAGGACCACATCCAGAAAAAGAAGATTCAAAAGAGGAGATCAAAGAACCAAGGGCTGCACTTGATGAAGAGAAGAGATCAAAATCAGAGATCGAGAGAGTTCCTTCATGGTTACCATCAAATCCTCCATGTACTCAAGAGAAAGATCAACAAAAAGAGGAAGATCAGAAGGTCACGATAGAAGGTGACATGAAGAATGATCCAAATCAGCAAGACGACCATGGATATCAAAGCTATATTGAGATATGGTTTCAGACGGTCACTAAGTTGCAGCGGTACTCTCTTCCTCAGCTATGTTTGATCCCTTCAAAGTCGGATCATTTGGTCTCTAAAGTCCAGATAGTTGTCCAAGCATGCATTTCGAGCCTTCACATCATTTTTTCTCTAATCTCGATGTGCACATGGCTCCATTGGAAGTATTCTTATACTTGAAAATGATTTTGTTTTTCAAGTAGAGTAGGGTAGAAAAAAAAAACAAAAAAACAAAAGAAAAAATGAAAAAAGAGGAAAATAGAAATCTAAGGTGAAAACCTCCTCGGAGGCGCCTTAGATTGGCTCATTGATTGAAAACCTCCATGAGGCGGTCAATGGGTTGGAAAAAAAAAGAGAAAAGAGAATAAGATCTTTGGGTGAAAACCTCCCTTGGAGGCGCCCAAGGCAGGCAATTAGGGTGAAAACCTCCATGAGGCGCCCTAGTTGTTTTTCAAAAAAAGAGAAAAAGAAAAAGAAAAATAAAAGCTAATCTCCATTGAATAATTTCATGTTGCAGCAGTGACATTGCAGGTTGCAAGAAGGACGTTTCATGACAGGAGGAGCACTCAAATCAAGGTCAAAGGAATTTTCTTGCCTTCTACAGGAAGCTCTGTATTTCTACAGGAAACATCCTGTAGAACCTTTGGACGAGCCAAATCCAATTTCAAAAGTGAATCTAATGGTGGGGATCTGTTGATTAGGCCTACAAGCACTTGTGTGTCCATCCCTTGCCTTCATCCATCATTTTTTCCACCTCCTTGTGCTTCTCATTGTGCTTCTACAGGAACTTCCTGTAGAAATTGTGGGAAACTAGGCATGCATTTCAAAAAGTGGTTTGGCGAACATGGTAGCTTCCTCAAGGGTTCAGAAGTCCTCATGCAATCTTCCAACTCCTCCTCCATCATCTCCATACCTGCATCACAGCCAAAATTCATTTTGTCATGCCATGCAACCAAAATGCAAAGTGCCTTGAAGCAAAAACACATAGAGCAGAATTTGTTTTTGCCATAACTTGAAAACCATGCATCCATTTGACAAACCGTTTTATGGGGAATTGTACAAGGTTGATGACAACATGCCTGAGCAGTTTCATGCAATTCCGGTGCACGGTTTCCAAGAAATCAGCCTCCATCACCATCAGCCATTTTTGCATTTTCTCCATATCCGTGCATCCGTTTTAAAACCTGTTTCATGGGGAGATGCACATGGGTGATAGTAGCCTACCCAAGCAGTTTCAGCCGATTCTGATGCACGGTTTCCGAGAAATCGAGCTCTGAAATCTTCAGCCATTTTCCATTTTTCTCGAAATCCGTGCATCCATTGATCATGATTTTGCTATGGGAGATGCATAATGATGGTAGGAACATGCTCACCGAGTTTCAGATCAATCCGATCTACCGTTTGGGAGAAATGGCAAAAAGAAGTTCTGGTTTTGTGACCATGCAGCAGCAGCAGCTTGAACGGGCAGAGTTGAACGTGGAAACGATTGCATGCAGCTCAGATCCGGCCAGAGGACACCTGCACAAGGAAAAGCAATCAAAAATCATTAGCCAAGCCTCATGCAATCAAAGGATCAGAGCATGCAGCAGCAAGAAGCTTCACAAGCAGCCATTTGGCTTCAGGTACGTGACAAAACCTATTCCTCTATTGCATGAATCTAATTCAAGAACTGCATGAACGAATGGCGTGATGGAATTAAGCCACGAATTTAGGAAGGTTCACTTGATGTCCAGTTCTCTAGCAAGTCACGCAGCATGCATGGGTCAGCCATGCACGTGAAAGTAAAAAAACGGACAGTATGGGCAGTCTAACTCCAGTGCAACTGAATCGATGAGATTTCAAGCAGAGAACAAATAGTGACCACTGCAGTTCATGATTGCAAAACAGTCGCCAAAGCCAGCGCTCATGTTTTTGCCACCTCACCACCAATCACGCAGTAATTTAAGGGACGCTCGGCTGAAACTCTCACCACTCTTTGTTCAACTGCGGTCAACTGAAGCGCATGTCCACCATTTCCAGATCAGTTAACCAATGGTGCTCTACCAATTTCTGCCTTTTATTCTCGAGATCTCTTCAGTTCCTTAAAAAAATTCCCGCCTGTCGCACTCTACAGGCGTTTCTACAGGAAGTCGTCTACAGGAAAGGCAGAGAACAGCTCTGCGGAAGGAAAACCCAGAATTTTCGTTGAATTTGGAGCTCCAGACGAGATACTGTGATTGTCTGCATGAAAGCTTGGGTTGCAGAACCTTGATATCAATCGGAGGATGACCTTGAGAAAGGGGTCTATCACCATATTGTTGGCTTGTTTTAGATGTTGTGACTAATTTCAGCAGGACCAACAAATACAAATGGCCTATTAACATCTTGGGAACTTTATCACTTCCTTTTCAAGAAAAATATCACAAGTTCAATTCCTTTACTTCCTATTTCATAAGAAGGCATTCTTGCACCTTTGATGCTGAAAATTCAAGGATGTCCAGTGTTTGGTCTTCTTTAAGTTCTTCGATGTTTCAAGTTTGAAGTGAAAAACCGGTTATCAAGCATCCAAAGTATTAGAAAGATGACGGCTGATGATGAAAATTCAATATATGTTGGTGGCCTTCCATATGATTCTACTGAAGATTCCATTCAAAGGGCCTTTGAGATTTATGGCACTATTATTGCAGTAAAGGCTCTATCCAGATATTCATATTCCAGATTTGCCTCATCATGCATCCTTATCCGAGATAGTTGGGCTTCTACACATGTGAATTTGACATCAATACACATCTCTTCTCAAAACGATTATTGCTTGTCAACGGGAGTTTTTTGCTCTAATATCGCTTTTAGTCCGGCAACATATGGCTTATCTTTATTTGAAACGTGGTACTTCTGGGCTTTCATCGATATATGTATACTTCATTACTGTTGTAATTGTGCATTATTGGGACTCTATTCTCGGCTTGAAGAGTGCAGCGGTGTTATTGTTGGACCTAATCAGATATTGGTCAGGTCCACTAGTGGCCCCTGGTGCCATACCTAATATCAGAGGCATCATACACTGCATTATAAGAAATTATCAAGGTGCCAATGTTTCAGGAAAACTTGGGCAACAGACCTAATTGTCAAGCTTTATTGTTTATGATCATTACTGTCTGGATTGTGATAAATTCTATGCGGAGAGCCTGATGATTGTGAATGACCGAGAGTTTGGGGGTAAATGCTATGGATTTGTCACTTTTACTAATCCCAGAACTGCAGTTAATGCAATCAATGACATGGATGGAAAGGCAATTGGTGGGAGGACTGTAAGAGTGAATGAAGTAAAGAGTAAGTCATCAAGGGCCACATTTGCTCGAGAAAATCACTTTAGGGACAGGATCAGAGATAGAGACAGAGACAAAGTACAGGAGGAGAATGAGCTGTTGAAACAGTAGTTACAGCTATAGGGAAGTCATAACGGAGATAGGCCCTCCATTTTGGGAGAACAACAGCAGCAAGAAGGGCCTCCAGCAGACAAGGAAACATCTGATGAACAGCAGAGAGAGGAAAAGCAGGCTAAGACAGTGCCGACTGCTTCTACAGGAAGACAGAGAACAGTTAGCAGACTATTCTACAGGAAGACAAAGGACTGTTTCTACAGGAAAACAGAGGACTGTTTCTACAGGAAACCAGCGAACAGTTTCTACAGGAAAGTTTGAAAAGAGGGAAGCCAAAGGAGAAATCGGCCGAGATGCTAGCCAAGGAAGCCACCAGGGCCATCAAAGACGAGGGGAGAGATTTGGTTGCTCAGAGGATGAGCAACACTTTCAGTAGGGGGGTGATGATGAGCCCCAAAAATGGACAAATATTTGGGCTCATTCAACCTCCTAGTTTGACTTAATCCACCATTCTCATTTGTTTATTGCATGTTTTTGATTATTTTTATGTTAATAGAGTGAATTTGGTTAGTCATTATGCCAACAAGTCTAATGGGTGCTTTGTGTAGCCTTTTTGGTCAACTTGGAGACAAATTTGAAGGTCTTAATGAGCACTTGGCAGCCAAATTCGTGGGAGAACAAAGCTAGAGGATTTGTAGGAAGGTGTCCCCCTCATTTATGGGCCCTTACCTCGAATTCTCCACCATCAGCTCGGAGTTCAAGGGCCACCGAATCAATCAGCTCAAGGGCAGCCAAGCAAGTTAAGTTGGACTGCTATTAACTACAAGTCTTGGGCAGCCAAGTCCCTAAATTTTAGGAGGACTGTTGGGTCCTCAAATTGTATAAATAAGAGGGCTTAAGACCTCATTTCAGTTAGTCATTTTGGGGAGCTAGTGGTTAGTCATTCTGTAGCTGGTAGTGAGTCATTTCATAGCCTTGTTGTAGTCATTTTGTAATTCGATTTTTAGGCAATAGATTAGTTTTGCTGTTAGCTCATTTTCAAGTTCTTCTTGTGGACAGTTTTTATGTAACTCTTCATCCTTGTTTAATAAAGATGAATCCAGCTTTGCAACAGCTCTAAATCTCTCTTGGGAGGCTATAGCTCTTGGGGTTGGGCCCATCTCAAGCGCTCAGTACCTCCCTTGTTTATCTTTATGTGTTTGCTGCGTTCTTAAAATGAAATCTGCTCTTTAGATCTTGCTTTGTTATTTTGGTTGTTTTTTATGGTTAAAGTAGCTTTTTATGGTTAGAATTGATTGGTAGGAGTTTTTCATGCATTTAGATCTTTTTGAATGTTCTTACTCACGTGATGTACATGGTTCTCTTTCCAAACAAAGCTACTGTTTATTCATTTCATTGACAGTTGGATTAAGTTAGCTAGGACTCGGTTTGTTTGCAAGGATTCATTGATTCGTTTCAATGAGCATTGTGCAGGGCATCTCTATCACCTTCATCATCTCCTCATTCATCTGAGCCTCATCCAGATCAGCTCCTCCATCACCAAGTCTGTTTCCTCATCTCCCATCTGCTCTTTTGCCACGAAACCCTACCTTCTTGCTTTTCCATTGCCTACACCTTCGTTGATGCAAGTCAGCCTTCCACATCATCTCACCACTCCATCCATCAGTTCTTGGGTCACTTCAGACCCCCATCCTACCTCCATAACCATCCATGCATCTTCCATCAACCATCCATCCTCAAACATCCCATTTTGAAACATCCTGTAGAAGAATTGCAGAACATCCTGTAGAAACCCCTGCAGACTTCCTGTAGAAGTTCATAAACACGGTTGCATGTCCTCCAGACTTTGTGAAACTCTTAGAAAGAATGTTAGGGATCCCTTAGACCCTCTCTATACCATCCCAACCTTTCCCAAAGCATTTCATCCCTTGATCCATCCCTGCACAGTGGAGAACTAGTTAGAAGCACATGCATGATAATTCCAACAACTTAATCAAAAATACAAAAAGATGTTTTCTTCAGATAGTGATAACTTAGACACATGCATTTTACCTTCCTAGAAGTAATGGCACCTCTTCTCATAGTTTTCATTCTCATTTTTGCATCAGTAGGACTAGTTGGTAGAATTAGGGTTTTCTAGGGTTTGTATTTCTTTTTGGCTTTCAGTTTCTTTCCGCAAGTAGATTAGCTTCCTTTGAGTTAGCTTTTCATCCATCAATTAAAAAGCTTCTTCTAAGAGCTCATAGAAGTTGGCTTGAGCCCCTAGCGGACTTGTGCCAGCTGACCAAGTGACAGCTGCGGCAAGAGCTAGTACTTGTGCATACAGCACCGTCGCTTCCAAGTTTGTTACGAACTATCGGGTTGATAAAATTAAAGAAGGGAGTTCCAGGAGTTGTAGCATTATTGCTACAATACTGGGGCCCACCAAGGTGGTCTTAAGAAAATCCCAAGGGCTTGGGGTGGAGATGGTTTTCTCCAGGAAGCCCTCAAAAGGTGGGTGGAGATAGGAAATTTCCTCAAGGGATGGTGAAGGAATTCTAAGGCATCCAAGCTTAGTTTGGTTTTCTGATATCAAGACTGGTTTAGGTGAGATCACTATATGGTGAGGGTGGAGGTGGTTTAACCTCTGGATTCCCTTGGTTGTTTATGGATTGGTTTATCCCGTGATATCCCACAATCATGTTTGGAATATGGCATGGGGGAGATTGGTTGAAATAAAGATTTGGTTTAGCCCAATCTATGGTCGGGTGGTACGTGGAAGTCCCTGACTTGGTTGGATTTTTCATATGGTTAATAAGAGATAAGTTCCTCTTTCTTTTGATGAGTAAATGTACTTGTTGTTATGTGGCTCTAATGGTTGTTCTCTCATTTTTATTTATATGATTATAGGTTGGTTATAAGCATGGTTAATTGATAGATCTAAGTATGGATCTTAACACATTTCCATTAATGAATGTATGGATAATGAATGCAAGACCTAATTGGTGTTATTACAATTATCGTGAGAAGTAATTTCTGCTTCTTGTTTATCCTCATTTAAGTTTTCAGATCATTATGTTCATATTTTCATTCATGGCTTGTAGGTTGCATGCTCACCACGTGTTTGATGGAATGTTAGTCCTAGTTGGGAGATGTTAGGTCAATTCCTGGTTCAAGTTTTGGTTCATAAGATTTGTTTCTATGTCAATTATAATTTCTAAAAGTTTCACTAAGTTCTAGGTGGAGGCTTGAGTCCTGGTCCTGAAGAAGTGGCTCAGAATATGGGGTTGTTGGCATAGAACTGATTGGAAAAGTTCATAGTCATGGAGGCATGCTTATCAATGTGAATGGAGGGCCACAATCACTTTCATTCCTTGGAAAGGGAACATATTGGGCTGTAGTTAACTGAAAAAGAGATTTATCTCAGGGGTGGGATACTTAGAGGGGTTGGGTTTCTCATGGAGGTCCTGTAGCACCTGAGGGAGGTCAGTAAGGTCTCAAGTTGTCAACTCCATTTACTTAAGGTCATATAGGAGGTTGAGTCTGATCATAGTGACCCTCATATCATGTTTGTCCTGAAAAAAAATGGTGAAAGTCGGTAAATGTGGGAGGAGATGGGTTACAGTTTGTTCTAGCCAAGGCTTCTAGGACTAGTAACTCAACCCACAACTGCTGTCAGGTTCTAGTTTATTTGTCCGACTAGGGCTTCCAAGACTATTAACTCAACCCACCAAGGGATACAGAGCATTTGTACAACCAAGGTTTCTAGGAATGGTAACTCAACCCAAGTTTTTACAGGGCTTCTAGAGTGTTTTTCCAATCAAGGCTCCAAGAACTAGTAACTCAACCCACAACCATAAGGAACATGAGAACCAACCAAAAAACAAGAGGAAAGAAACCCACAACACCATGGCTATAAAGGAAATGGAAAGGCTAGGAAAAATCATAGTCAATCCAGGAAATCCTCCATGCCAATAACAGATCATTAGGGGAATTTTGCCTCCTAAGAAAATTATAAAATAACAGTGGAAATAATAAAATATGGTTATATTACATTATCAAATTTTAAAGGGAAAAAAGAAAAAACTATTTTTTCAACTTGTATTTTCAACTTATCTCCCTATGGGGTTACTCAAATTTTGAGTGAATACACACTTGGATGCATAATTTGATTCCTTATCTAAGGAGTACCCATGCTCCATAATTTCAATGGACCCTGCTACACGAAAAATTAGAGATACATGAAAAACGTGATTGGAATCACATTTTTCATGTATTTCTCATTTTTCGTGTACCAAGGTCCATCGAAAGTATGCAACATGAGTACTCTTTGGATGAGGAATTAAATTTTTCATCCAATGAGTAATCTCGCTCGAAATTTGAGTAAAACCTTATGGAGATAAGTTGAAAATACGACTTGAAAAAGTAGTTTTATTATCTTATTATTTTTTAATCTTTTTACATTTTTACTCCAAAAATGGTGAATCATCCCCCATGGTTGACATCATCATCTTGAATCGTATTGGTTCTTATAAATTTTATTTTGATTGTACATTTTTCTTAGGAGGCCCATTTTAGACCTCAAAATTCCCCTGACGTGTAACCAAGAAACCACATGCATGTGCCAGGCATGCCAAAACTAGTAAGGAAATCATACATGAAACTAGGTACCTGAAAGAAAAACCCATAGTAGTTGTTGATCCCGATGTTCTCTTACACTTTCTTTCTCTACCTTTCCCTTCCTGCTGCAAATCCCAAGTATGCCACACTCCTCGAAGGGTGCTCCAAGAAAACTCTAAGTGTCCAAGAGTATCAGAGAGAGAGGGTAGAAAATGAGAGCTCCAAAACTAAACTGACAAAAGGCAACAAACTTATCCTCATAAGCCTTTTTATTAGTGAGGCCTACAAAATGTGACCTTTTAACTCCGTTTTCTCCTATTTTCCATTTTTTTCATTGTTGGCATTATGACATAGATTTGGCACTATGACACAGGTGTTATCCTTGATGGCAACTCACTATGATGACAGATCACAATTCAAACTCAAAGAATGAAGAAAGAAAGGTATACTCAAGTTCCCCATTAACCAAGCCACGTGTACATGTGGGTTAGCAGACCAAAAGGAGCGTATAATGTACACACACACTTTCACAGAAGGAAAGGCGTGTACATGATGGAAGACTAAGTTTTGGTCCGTAGTATTTGGTCCATGGTATTTTGATCCATGGTATTGGTCCAAGGTATCTGGTCTGCAGTGTTGACCCCAGGTATTTGGTCCAAGGTATTGGTCCTTAGTGGTTTTGATCCATGGTATTGAGTAAGGCCTAAGACTATAAAAGGAGGAGAAGTTCATTAGGCAAAGGCACTCAAGTATTGAATATCTAATGAAGAGCAAGATATAGCATACAGGTTATTGGATTATGGTGCAGAGTTGGATCTGAACCCAGGATGAACCTTAGTGCTTGATGAAGGATAAGATCTAATGATGGGTCATGATCTTAAGGCTTGAAGTGAAGCATCTTTATGTGGTTTTTGATCATTTATCTGAATAACTGGTGCATGTTGTAGTCTGTAAATATGATGATCTGGGTATAACTGAATTCTGAAATTGTTCTAAAGTTTAAATCATCATTTACAGATCTATGCACAGGTTCACTTTATAAAAGGCATGTATACACACTGGTTATGCATATCAAAACATCATATACATCTTAAATTTGATTTGCAGATCTGTACGCAGGTTCGCCTTGAGAAAAGAGTGTATGCACACAAGTTCGACACATTGAAGCAGCGTATACCTCATAAAATATGTTTTAGCTGCTTCTGTTTGTTGTTGTGGTGTTCTAAGTTCTTGTTACTATCTCTGGTTACTGTATTCTAGTTACAGCATTCTGAAAAGTGATTGATTGATTCAGTTGTGATTGGTGCAAAAGAGGTTGGTTGATGCAGATATATTTGATGTTTGATTGATGTTATTAATGGATCTAGTCTAAAAATTTATGAAACGTGGTCCCTGGAAGAAAAGAGAAGGGGGTACAAGAGCTAGGGGGTTGTAGCTCCCTTCCAGGAGAAGTTGTAAAATGAGAGAAGGTTGTAGCCTTTTGCAGGTAGAAGCTTGCGTACTAGTATAAGACTGCACCAGTACAAAAATTGTAAAAAGAAGTTTCTAATTTAAAAAGAAGATAGAGATGATTACAGCAGGTGGTTTTCACCCACATTGGGTTTCTGCCTTATATCTTGTGTTCCTGTGTGTGATTGTCTGTTCTGTTTTTATTTCACCTGGTTACTATTTATATGGTTGAGATGCACTGATTAAAGATCAACATATCATGAATTAACTGGATCATAAGTCTGCAGGATATATGCTAGTTGCCTCAAACACAACTGTGTATACACGCTAGTTCCATTAACTGAAGTAGCGTATATGAATTTGATTATGGAAATGAAAAATTATTGACTTGCTAATACTGATTCACCCCTCACCTCTCAGTATTATTTCCAATGATTGGTATTGGAGCAGGTCCTTCAGAAGAAGCTTGATCGCTTGAAGGAAGATCTATCATCATGAGTAACTACGAAAGAGAGGGATCCATTAGACCACCAATCTTTGATGGGAGCAACTTCGTTTATTGGAAGGTAAGAACCACAGCCTATCTTCAATCTCTTGGAATAGATGTCTGGGAAATCGTGGAAGGAGGATATACATTTCCATCAACAATTCCTACATATACGACAGGTAAAAAGAAATATGAAACCAATGCCAAGGCTATCAATACATTATTGGGGAGTCTGTCACAATTAGAAGTTGTCAAAGTTATGCAGCTCAAAAGTGCCAAAGAAATATGGGACAAGATCGTTATAAGCTATGAAGGAGACAATCAAGTAAAACTTGCAAAACTGCAAACTCTCAGAATTCAATATGAAACTCTCAAAATGCACAATGATGAAATTATAACTAGTTACTTCTTGCGTATAGATGAGATTTTTAATTTCATGAAGAACTTGGGTGAAGAGATAAAATAAGTTACTTTAGTTGAAAAGGTTTTAAGATCCTTGTCTACTAAGTTTGAATCAAAAGTATCTTCCATAGAAGAAAAGCGGGATCTTCAGACTATTACTATGACACAGCTGCATGGAAACGTAACTGCTTTTGAAATGAGAAAAGGAGATCCATCGGATATGAGAGAAGTTGCATTCAAAGCTTCAGTAAGAGAAGAAATCATGAATCAGGACATATTTCAGAAGGTGAGGAAGAAGCAAACTTTGTCAATAACCTTCAACGAGGTTCCAAAAGATTCAGAGGTAAACTACCCTTCAAATGTTTTGCTTGTGGAAGAGTCGGTCATTATGCTGCCAAATGTCCTCATAAAGATAAGGTTGATAAAGGTAAGGAATCAACAAAATGGAATAGAAAACAAAGTGTAAGTAAGAAGGGCTACTATACGCATGAAGATAGTGATGGTTTATCAAATAGTGATGAAGATGAAAATAGTAATGGCTATAGACTTCTGATGGCTTTTAAAGATGATGATTTCCTCGATGCTTTAGATGAAGATGACTTTTATGAAGAAATCTCTAAACTCAAAATCTGTTTGGAATAAAAGAATATTATTATAGATACTCTGGCATTCCAACTTGCTGAAAGAGAAAAACACAATGAAAAACTAGAATGTGAAGTTGTGGGTCTAAGAAAGGATATTGAGAAAACAAAAGCTCTCAATCTTAGATTTATTGAAGGATCAGAAACCTTAAATGAAATTATCAAAGTGTAGCGTTCTACTCTGATAAAGACACGTCTTGGATATACTGAAGAAACATCTAAAGCATAGAAGTCGTCAACCTCCACTAAAAGCTATCTTGATGCAGCAAAGAGTAGTGAACAATTTGAAAATCGACAACAAAGGCATAAAGCAAACCAAGTAAATCACACTCAATTTACTTCAAGGATGAATAGAAGCTACAACCAACCTCAGGTAAATCATACTCAATCTACAAATATCAATAGCAACTAAAATCACCAGGTCAGTAGACTCAATAATCACAGGGACTTCTTTAATGGCCAATGTTTTTCATGTCATAACTTTGGACACAAAGTTGCTCAATGTGTTGCTTACAGGACCATCATTACTAGAGAAGCATGAAATCAAAGGAATGTGATGGGGATCATGAAATTGACCTACACTAACTTTTCTCTTCTTGAAAATGAAATGGAATGCTCTATCTGCAACAAATTCGGTCATGAAGAATCCGAATGCAAGAGTAAATTTTGGCAAACATCTCAGAAGAAGCAAACTTCATTAAATCCCAAAATATGGAGAAAGAAAGAACTGTAAACAGAAAGATGTGGCATATTCTTGTATGCAGAAGGACAAGAAAATCAGTGGTACATTGACAGTGGATGCTCGAAACACATGACAAGTGATAAAGAAAAACTTCAATCATATAATGCCTTAGAAAAGGAAAAGAAGGTCTCTTTTGGAAATGACACTCCTACTGTCATAAAAGGTAAAGGTTCTTTTCTCTTAAAAGAAAAAGTTAAAGCTGGTAATGTTATGTATGTTGATGGTCTAAAGCATAACTTGTTGAGTGTTAGTCAAATGTGTGATCAAGGAAATGAAGTAGTATTTCGATCAAATGGATGTGTTGTTCATGAGCTTGATATAGGAGAAACCGTGATCAAAGGTATAAGAACTCTAAACAACTTATACATACTCAAGGGAGGACAACAAAAGTGCTATCTAAGCAGAAATGAAGAACACTAGTTATGGAACAGAAAATTGGGGCATCTAAGCTTCTCTCAAATAAGAAAAGCATGCAAATTTCGGGCTGTTCGTGATCTTCCTGATATCAGCATCCCAGAAAATACAATATGCAAATCATGTCAATTTGGTAAGAAAACCAGAGCGCACTTCCCTTAAAAGGAAGGATCATCTAGTAAGCCTCTTGAACTTGTTCATACTGATTTATGTGGACCATCAAGGAAAAATTCACCTCGTGGAGAGGAAACTTTATATTGTTCATTGATGATTTTTCCAGAATGTGTTGGATAGGGCTTCTAAAACATAAAGATGAAGCATTTGAAAAATTAAAAGCCTTCAAAGCCTTGGTTGAAAAGAATCATATCAAAAAATAAAATGCCTCAGATTTGATTGAGGAGGGGAATTTACCTCGGATGAATTCTTTGACTTTTGTGAAGAACATGGAATAAAAAGGCAGTTCTGCACTGCAAGGACTCCTCAACAAATGGAGTGGTAGAAAGAATTAATAGAAGTGTTCAACAAATGGATCATCCTATGCTAGATGAGTCCGGAGCTCCTGCAACCCTCTGGGGTGAAGTTGCATTTGTTGCCGTCACCATTCTCAACCAAGAAAATGTTCAGGTAAACAACACTCAAACTCCACATGAGCTTTGGTATGGTAAGACTCCTGCTGTAAAATACTTCAAAGTTTTTGGAAGAAAATGTTACATTAAAAGGACTGATGAAAAACTTGGCAAGTTTGAACCTAGAGAAGATTAAGGAATTTTCCTTGGTTACTCTTCCTGAAGTAAATGATATAAGTGTTATAATAAAAGACTTGGGAAAATTATTGAAAGTATTGATGTTGTGGTTGATGAATCATGCAAAAATCCAAAGCAGGTAAAAACCAAAGATTGTGGAGAAGATGAGGATTATCCTCCCACATCAAATCAGACTAATTCTGAAGAAGAAACCAATGAAGCACTAGAAGAATAGATAAGGGTAGAAGAAAATACTCCATCCAGGTATGCTCAGAAAAATCATCCAGAGACTCAAATTTTGGGATAGAAAGAGGTAGGTGTGCAGAAAAGAAGAACTATTACAGAAGCTTCAAACTATCTAGCATTTCTTTCCTCCATTGAACCTAAAAATGTAAATGAAGCATGCAAAGATGAATGTTGGGTCAAGGCCATGAATGAAGAACTTGAGCAAATTGAAAAGAATAATACTTGGGAATTAGTTCCTAGACCTCATGATAAGAATATCATAGGAACCAAATGGATATTAAAAAACAAGATAAATGAAAATGGAGAAGTTATTATAAATAAGGCTAGACTTGTTTGCAAAGGATATGCTCAACAAGAAGGTATAGATTTTGAAGAAGCTTTTGCACCTGTTACTAGACTTGAAGCCATAAGAATGTCCCTTGCTCTTTCTAGTTTTCAGAGATTCAAAGTATAGTACCAAATGGATGTAAAATCTGCCTTTCTTTATGGAGACTTAGAATAAGAAGTATATATTGAGCAACCAGATAGATTCATTCTTGGTAATGATGCAAAACTTGTATGCAGATTCAGAAAGGCTCTCTACGGTCTAAAACAAGCTCCAAGGGCTTGGTACTACCGTCTTGACAAATACCTCCATCAACAAAGTTTTTCATAAGGATCAGTGGATAGCAATCTATATACAAAGATTGACAATAATAAATTACTAATACTTGTTGTGTATGTTGATGATATCATTTTTGGTAGCAATGAAGAAGCCATGAGTCAGAATTTTTCATTAGTAATGCAAAAAGAATTTAAAATGTCCCTGCTTTGTGAGCTTACATATTTTCTTGGTCTACAAGTTCAACAGAATAAATATGGTATTTTTCTGTCACAAACCAAATATCTAAAGAAGATCTTGAAAAAATACGGCATGGAAGATTCAAAACCAGTATGTACCCCAATGATAACAGGATGCAGTCTCAACTCAAATGATGAATCAATAGTAGTAGATCAATCAACCTACAGATCCATGATTGGCAGTATTCTTTATCTAACAGGTACCCAACCAGACATCATGCATGTAGTGGGAATAGTTGGAAGATTCAAAGAAAATCCAAAGGAATCACACCTTCAAGCAGTCAAAAGGATTTTCAAATATCTTCAAGGAACACAGAATGTTGGTTTATGGTATCCTAGAGATACAAATCTTACACTTCATGCATATACAGATGCAAATTGGGTAGGAAGCATTGATGACAAAAAAAGCACTAGTGGTGGTGCATTCTATATGGGTTCCAAATTAGTGTCTTGGTTCAACAAGAAAAAAATTTCAATTGCATTATCTACAGCTGAAGCAGAATATGTGGCTATTGCATCTTGCTGCACACAACTTCTTTTGATGATGCAAACATTGCAAGACATTTAGATCACATGTACTCCACCCATCTCCATTCTATGTGATAATACAAGTGCCACCAGTATTTCAAAGGATTAAGTCATTTATTCCAAGACCAAGCACATACCCATAAAATATCATTTATACATGAACAAATGCCTGAACAAAAGGTCAAATTCAAGTATGTTCCCTCCAAAGAACAGGATGCTGATATATTCACCAAACCACTACCCAGAGAGACATTTGAATATCTCAGACAGAAGCGAGGAGTAGTTGTTGCATCATCCTACTATTAAAAATTATATGTTTCAGAGAAAAGTGGTTATACATGAGTTTCATGAAGTGTAGCCGCATACATATGTAGGTTTCTGTACATACAGTCGCGTATAAGTTGGCTTGAAGAAAAGCAGTGGGCTAGACTCAAGATAAAAGGAGTCTGATATGGGTCTGTCAGTGATCATCTGGCACAGGTTCAAGGGGAACATATACTTCTAATAATGCATTTTTGGCATTATCTTAGAAGATCTTGGTACAAATTCACAGTTGTTTTTGAATCAGGTGGAATAGGTTCAGGGGGAGATCATGGTTGCTGGTCTAGATGGTGATTAACAGATGCTACTGATGATAGTTACTGATGACTATCATGGCCTTGTTTCAGATAGTTGGTCTCTATGTCATGTATATTTTTTTTAATTTCAAGGTCATGAAACACCCTATTTTGTTACCCCACTATGCATGGGATGAATGATGTAATGTTCTTGTTTTGACATGTATAAACAATTGTTATATCCCCACTTGGTTGGGTGGATGAGTCAAACTAGGTGTATCCCCACTTGGTTGGGAGATGGATGTATGTATGAGCCATTGGTGATAGGAGGGTCATTGATGATGTATGTATAGAGTCATGTTCTTCTTTTAGAACATCTTTTTGCAGATATTCAAGGGGAGCATGGAGCTTAATCAGCACTCTTCAGCATATCAGAGAAATCCACATGAACTCAAGGGGAGCATAACCCTTTGCCCTTGATGACAAAGGGGGAAAGTGACTTCGGGTTGCCATCAAGTCCAAAGGGGGAGATTGTTGGCATTATGACACAGATTTAGCACTATGACACAAGTGTTGTCCTTGATGGAAACTCACTCTAATGACAGATCACAGTTCAGACTCATAGAATGAAGAAAGAAAGGTATAAACAGGTTCACCATTGACCAAGCCACATGTACATGTGGGTTAGCAGACCAAAAGGAGCGTATAACATACACATGCAATTTCACATAAGGAAAGGTACATACATGATGGACAACTAAGTTTTGGTTCATGGTATTTGGTCCATGGTATTTTGATCCATGGTATTGGTCCAAGGTATCGGGTCCGAAGTGTTGACCCCAGGTATTTGGTCCAAGGTATTGGTCCTAAGTGGTTTTGATACATGGTATTGAGTAAGACTTAAGACTATAAAAGGAGGAGAAGTTCATTAGGCAAAGGCACTCAAATATTGAATATTTGATGAAGAGCAAGATCTAGCATACAAGTTATTGGGTTATGGTGCATAGCTCGATCTGAACCAAGGATGAACCTTAGCACTTAATGAAGGATAAGATCTAATGACGGGTCATGATCTTAAGGCTTGATGTGAAGTATCTTTATGTGGTTTTTGATCATTTATCTGAATAACTGGCGCATGTTGTAGTATGTAAATATGATGATCTGGGTATAACTGAAGTCTAAAATTGTTGTAAGGTTTAAATCATCATTTATAGATCTATACGCATGTTCACTTTAGAAAAGGCACGTATACATGCTGGTTCTGCATATCAAAACATCATATACATCTTAAATTTGATTTGAGATATGTACCTAGGTTCACCTTGAGAAAACAACGTATGCACGCAGGTTCGACACATTGAAGTAGCGTATACCTCATAAAATATGTTTTAGCTACTTCTGTTGCTGTTGCAGTGTTCTGAGTTCTGGTTACTATGCTCTGGTTACTGTATTATGGTTACAACATTTTGAAAAGTGATTGATTGATTCAGTTGTGATTGGTGCAAAGGAGATTGGTTGATGCAGATATATTTGATGTTTGATTGATGTTATTGATGGATCCAGTCTGAAAATTTATGAAACATGGTCCCTGGAAGAAAAGAGAAGGTTGTAGCCTTCTATAGGCCGGCACCTACATACTAGTACACATATCAGCTAGTAAAAGAGCTAGGGGGTTGTAGCTCCCTTCCAGGAGAAGGTAGAGAACAAGAGAAGGTTGTAGCCTTCTGCAGGTAGAAGCCTGTGTACTGGTATAAGACTGCACTAGTACAAAAATTGTAAAAAGAAGTTTCTAATTTAAAAAGAAGATAGAGATGATTGCATAAGGTGGTTTTCACCCACATTGGGTTTCCACCTTATATCTTGTGTTCTTGTGTGTGATTGTCTGTTCTGTTTTTACTGCACCTGGTTACTATTTATATGGTTCTGATACACTGATTAAAGATCAACATATGATGAATTAACTGAATCATAAGTCTGTAGGATAACGCTAGTTGCCTTAAACACCGATGCATATACACGCGAGTTCCATTAACTGAGGTAGCGTATATGAATCTAATTATGGAAATGAAAAATTATTGACTTGCTAATACTGATTCGCCACTGCCACCCTCTCAGTATTATTTCCAACATTCATAAATAAAATTCTAGTAAATTTCTCATGCATTTTCAAAACCTTTTCCATTGCCTTTGCCAATTTCCATAGACATTAATTAATCACAAGTGATCACCATCACTTTTTTTCCTAACATTCAACTTGGAATACATGTCCCATGACCTTGGTTATTATTTTTCCTTTATTAACTTTATTTCATGGATTTTTAGCTAGGGTTATTACAAAAAAGTTGATAATGATTTTCATTTAGTGTGGACTACGTATCTGGGCCCTTCTTCAATAGTGGGGACGTCGCTTTATTCATATCATAAAAATGAAATGAAAGTACATGGAAAAATACATCATTATACCTCTAATCCTAGGAGTGACTTGAAATACGACTACTCAACTAACAACAATCCTGACACCAACAAGTCCATCTCATTCTCCTAAGACTTTTTATTGTAAACATGACCCACTTTTGGAAGGCGCATTGTTGTCTCGAAATTCATGCCCAACAATTAATGAAGAAGGTAGGTTTCTACCATAACCCCTAAAATTCAGTAGTCATATGTAGAAACCAACTACATTATTGTGATCCTTACAAAATTCTGGTTAAAATGAGTGTAAATTTGACCCCATTCTAACATTGTCAATTTGGACCCCACAAGGAATCTTCAAGATTCCTCATAGATTCTGTTGAGAATATTCTTTATAATATCCCTTAAAATTTTCCTGCTAGAATCATATTGTTAGGGTTCCACCACGCAAGGTTTCATGCTCTGAGATCAATTGTGGGTTCTCTTCTACTCTATTCCAGCCTCTGCTTTATGACCCCTTCGTTGGTTGCTTAAATGGAATTGGAAATTTTTTATATCAAGTGGTTGAAAGGGATATCAAAGTCTCAGTTGTTGTCTAGTTAGTTATCTAGTGTGTTATCACCTAGATTGAATCTCAGGCTGAACAAAGGCAATGCTAGGGTAACCACAAACCATGCTTAGCCAAGTAGCTAGCCCTACTGGGCTGGGAGAGGGCTCTCTCAGTAAGGATCTCAGCCAAGATGACAGGGTCAGGATAAGGATATTAGGCTAAGTATAGTAGCACAAGGTTTGATTTGATTTTTGAAGGGGTTTTGTTGGATCAGGAGGAGCTAGACAGTTAGGGCTAGGGAATTAGGTCAAAATTGCATGGTGTTCAATGGGACAAGGTAGGCATAAGGCTTAGCACTGTAGGGCTTGATGGGTGAGATGTTTTAAGACTGGTGAGAACCTAGGAAGAGCATGTGATTACCATGGATCCTTCCTAGAGTGTAGAAAACATATAATGGTGAATATTTCCCCAAAGCAGAGCAATGATGTTATGAATTCTGCCTATCAACTTGAAACCATTCACATAGAAGAAATGAAATGATTAATGAAGTACACAAAATATATTAACATATTATCACAAGAGAAGAAACTGAACTAAACTTCATACCATGGATCCCAAAGAAATAGCTGCAATTTTTATTAATCTCCTGCTAAACTGCTACAAAATGATGTACAATCAAGGCATAAGCATCCAGCTGAGTACAACCCTTTATAATGAGAAAGAAGAAGAAGATATATGAATTGATTCAACCTCCTCCCATCCTTAAGGGTCGAATCCCTAAGATGAGGAGCTAATCTAACCAACACTGAACAAGAAATTGGAATCTAGGGATCCTAACAACTTGCCTCTAAAAGTGAGGAAACTGATTCATTTGTGCTCAAAATGACTTTTAATCTAATGAATCTACCCTCTACTACTAAATATCCATCATATTTACAAGACAAGTCATCATTTACATTAGTAAAACATCCTCCATGAGAGAAAATCCATGAACACATTCAAAACATAGAAAAATAGCCATCCTGTGCAAAATTTGTCCTACGCGCACCGCCATTGGCCCAACATGTGGTGCCACTTTCAGGTCCTCTTTGGAAGCCTTCCTAACATCCAAATTGAGCTCATGATAGCTCATTGGAAAGGTCTTCTAGTCTAATTTCCAAAACACCTAGAATTTCTTCATTTGAAGCTCAGTTGACCCCTGAAAAGTTGATTTGCCCAAGACTACTTCTGTGTGTCCAAAAAGTGGCAGAAAGGTCATTTTTGGGGTGTTTGTCGACCTTTTGGTGGACCAGTTCTGCCCCAAAAAATTATCCATAGAGTGGATGTACTCATTGCTCTAAATCCAAAAATGCAATCCATTTGTGCATTGGGTTCCCCTAGGAAAAGCGCAACGCCAATGGCACTGCGCATTGAGCCAAATTTTCTGTGTGTGCAATTTCCAAAATTTGCAAAAAGAAAAATCTCCTCCAAATCTAACCAAAATTGGTGAGAAGCACCACCACAAAGCATCTTGATGAGCCAAGGAAGCTTCAGCAAGCAATGTAAGCCTATCCTCCTCTTTCTTTCCCTTTGGAGCCCGCATTAGCCTAGCTTTCATCTTTTTGATCCTCATGTTGAAAATTTTGTTTCAGGTCTTGTAATGGTAGGCCATGTGCCTGATCATCTAGTTGTCCCTATTGGCCTTTTGCAATAACTTCTATAGGTGTAAATTGACTCTCTTAGGCCAATTCTCTCTATCATCCTCAATTTCCTTCTTAGTTGGAGATAAAGTAACTGGTGCCTCCTTGTCAGCTTATCGTTTTACCTTGAGAAGTTCCAGCTCCATGAGGACCTGCTTATCACTCAACTGCTTGTTCTCTTGTTCCAAATATGTGATGACATACTTGGCTCCCTCCAAATTATCCATCAATGCTTGGACTTGAGCCTCCTTTTCCTGTATGATGAGTCTTTTATTGTTTCTTCATCCTGAGCCTCTAAGTCAAGTGTTTCCATGCCATGATGAGTATCATGCTGCTCTGGCTCATCATGCTCTGTCCAATCAAATTCTATCTCTTCCTCCTCATCATCAAAACTTTCCTCCAACATCTTTTCCTTCCCTTTGTGTAGCTGTTGCACCTGTACCTACTGTGTTGATGAAGAAGGCAAAGCCCCTTCCACATCCTGTGGAGCTAGCATTTTCCATGAGTTGATGAAGAAGGCAAGGTCCCTTCCACATCCTGTGGATCAAATGCTTACCTGTCAACTACAAACAATCTCCTTTTGTCGCTGTAATATGTCATGTAGGTCTTGGGCACCTCAGTAGCTCTAATCTCTTTGGCCTTCTCATATGTCTTTACCTGAGCACTGCTAGAAGGTCCTCCTGATTCTTGAGACATTGGTGGAGGAATTTGAGGACCTCTGAAGATGTGATGAGTAATAAATGTCTCCCAAGAGATGTTGAGGAGGCTAAGACAATAAAGCACAATGATCTTGATTAGGGAATAATGATAAAGACTACTCATCTACATAGGGTATGGTTTTTTCTGTACAAAGTGGGCCATTTTCTCAATATTCCTAAACAAGAAATAAGGGAGGTTTAACATCCTCACCCTGGTAAAATGCAAGAGAAGCCTGATGTGATAGGTGTATAGTTTGAAAAATTTTCCCTCACAAGTGAAATGTTTCATGATGATTTTCATCATGGGGACATACTTGTCTTCAAGAAATTTGAAAGGAAAAAGTATTTTCATCTCATTTCTGTACCTAGGTTTGATATAAAGCTCATAATAGTGTTCATCTAGGTCTTGTGCCTTGTAACACTTCTCCCCTACATTCAGAATCCTGGTTGCATCCACAATAATAGAAGGTGAAAATGTAAATGTCACCCCAGCAAGAGTCACCTTGTTGTCTTGAAGATGGGATACAAAAAGCCCGGTGAGCTCAGCGTTGTTTTGAACTCTCTCTACCTGCTCACAGAACTCATAGCACCCTAGATGTCTGAAACAAGTGACAACAAATTGAGAGGCTTGCAATTCTCTGAGGTTTGATGTCTCTTCCCTAATAATACTACCTCCCTTGTGTGGCTTTCTCTGATGTCAATGTTTATCTGTCGAACTGTCACTACTGGTGTTTTCCTCCCCCTCATAGTCTTTGTCTTCTTTGTCCATGTTTGCAAAGTTTGAGGCTGTGCACTCCTAGAAAAGGGATGAAGGGAATCAGTAAGAGTGATTTAGGAGTGGGTGAATGGGAATTGACCTTGTGAGTATTTTGGTGGGCTAGAAAATGAAGGGGAGGGTATGAATCATGAAAATGGGGGAGAAGGGCATAGATCATTTTTTGAAACATAACTTGTGGGATGAAGGATGAAGGGGTATAGAATGTTATGGAGTGATATAGGGAAGGGTTTTAGGGTTTTAGTGATAGGTGGCTAGAAAAATAGAGGGGATTAGGGTTTCTAGAATGTAATTGAGGGAGAAACTATGGTTTCAAATTTGTCATAGTAAATTCCTTCAAACACTTCAATTGCAACTTCAATGATGAGGTATAGTGAGGGCACTTACTTGTTTAAGAGATGAGAGGGTTCTTTTGGAAGTTTTTATGAAGTTTGGAGGTTTTCTGGTCTTTGTTGCTCAATGCGCAGTGCCTTCTATAGATGCACAACACCCTCCTGAACATGCAACACAGTGTAATTTTTCATTGCTGAAACCTCCCTACGTGCAGTGCTCAGCTTAGACACGCAGCACCACCCCCTGAACGTGAAACACCACTTCAAGATGAATTTTCACTGCCTTATCGATGTCAAACTTAGGCACGAGATAACTCGTTGGAAATCGTGTCCTATCTACTTTCAAGAACATCTTGAATTTTTCAATTTGGAGCTCATTCGCCTTGTCAAAAGCTCAATCTCCCAAGACTGGTCAAACTGTGCAGAATGAGGCTATCAAAATGCAGAGTGCTATTGCAGTCCACTTTTGGAGGTCTTCCTCAACTCCCAATTGAGTGCATGATAACTAATTGGAAATATATGTTTTTCTAGCTATAATTTGACTCATCAAGCAAGTCTTTTGGACATTCCATCTAGGAGAAAAAATTATTCTCTCAAGGTCACTCCAGAAGTGCAGAAACTCTCCTGTGGTAACTTATTGTTTGGACATTTCTCCCAAAGCGTGAGACTTGTGTAAAAAATGAAGGAGGTATTTCTTCTTGGGTCTACGATGGACAAAAACCACTCTCACTTTTGTCAAATTCATCTTTTCTTTCTTAGAAACATCATTTGAATAAAACCTATCCCGATATATGGAATAGGGGATTTGTAGAAATGAAGGGAAATGAAGGGGATGAGTGGCTTCTAAATTCTTTAGAAAATTTCAGGAATTAGGGAGAGATGTTAGGAAGCAGGGGAAAGTGGAATTTCAAGGATTGAGTGAGGAGAAGGGGTCCAAAAGGGAAAAACAAGGCCTAACCTAGAAAAGTGTCAAATTGTAGCAATAGGCTAGGGTTTTTGGGAAAATGATGAATTTGAGGGATATCAGTAATGGAAAGTGTTTAAGAAGGTATATTAAGGATAGGGAAGGTGTATGAGCATCAGGATACATTTTTTTTTGATGATTTGACCATCCAAGAAAAATTACCTTCGAAACCCTAGGAGAGGGAAATGAGCCTTACCTAAGCACAACTGAAGGCTCACAAACAAGGTGTAAAATGACCCATTGGAACCTAAAATAATGATGAAAACTCTTTGAATGATGGTACACTCAGCCGAACAGTGACATGAACCAATACTTGGAAAACCTTGGAAGGAGTGAAAACAATCCTAGACCTAATACCTAATGACCAAATTTTACTTGAAGACTCACTGAAATGACAAAATTTGACTTTGACACTCTAAGACCACTTTGTAAGAGCATGTTTGATTACTGGTGGAAGTCTACAAAGAATGACACTAACATAGTGGTAAATATGGTGTGTGACCCTTTGGTTCATTGGTTTGAATCACACTAATTGAACTATTTTTTTTAATATAAAATATGTGTGGTTACAATAACCACCTATTGCCAAATCTGTTAACATGTGACTAGGACCGTTGTCGTTAAGTATTATTTATATGTGGGATTTTAAGCATGCCATACCTTTTAATATATTCATTGGTTTGATTTAAAACCATATGCCATTGGATGATTATATAACCACACACGCACACACACACACACACACACACACACACATATATATAATTTTTATTTTTATTTTTATATATAACTCATGGGAAAACAAACTTTCTGTTAAATGGGGAGGTTGTTATAAACATATGTTAATAACCGTATGTTAATAAATTTTTTATATGGTTATATTAATAACTATATTTTAATCTTTATGATTTTTGTTTTATATAACCTTTTTATATTTTTAAATGGTTTTTTTTTATATGGTTAATTTAATATAAGTTTTTTTGCTTTTTTTGTAGGGTCCAAGGAACCAATGATCTAGTGATAAATATCATTGCCCAATAGGCCACTAGGTGGATACAATGCAAGCCATGGGTCCCACATAGCACAATGTGAGCCCATCTTTCTCTGTTTGTCATGCCAACTTCAAACTGCAATAAGTTGATCATACAGACTCAAATTGAGGTGTTGTTTGCATCGTTGGAATCCTGGCAACAATCTCTTCGATATAATGTTGGTTTCATTGAGATTCAAATACCTTTTTTTAAGGTTCTCCAAAGCTACCTGGATCAATTGGAAACATATCAAGTACATATTATCCTCCATCAAGCTATCTGAGGAAAAACTTGAGAGAGAGGGAGAGAGAAAGAGTATCCATTGTCGAGGAAGATCTTTATATTAATTTCATGAAATTTTCCACAAATATATGGATACTTAAATTCACCATCAATAACCTATTCACCTATACGAGGGTTCCCCTAGCCTCGTCCTCTTTTCAAAATCTCTCAATTAAGGCCTTACACTCAAAAAGTTCAAGGATGCAACAAATAATGCAAATACAATGCAAAACCAACAAATGAGATACTAGATAGAAGGAAAATACCAAAAAAAGATGTAAATGAGACTTTAAAATAATACAAATAAATAAAAATACTATAAAAATTGAGGAAAAAGGTTGCAAATGCAATACATAAGAATGAAATGTCAATGAAAAAATAGTAAAATATTATTATACATCGCAAAAAATATGCAAAAGAGACTCTATACTTCCACATAAAGTACAAATAAATAACAAATATTTTTAAAAAGGAGGCAAAAGGTTGCAAGTTCAATACATAAGAATGAAAAAGTCAATGAAAAAAATAGTAAAATATTATTATGCATCCTGTTTTCAAATTTTCATGAAAAGGAGACAGAGATATTACATATTTGTATTGAAATGGTGAATTTTAACACCCTCCTCCCACATCTACCTAAGAAACCATCCATTTGGGGTAAACATGTGATAAGATTCTACTATGATATGATTCGATCTCCTAAGTCATTTTAAGGAAGTGGAACTGACAGAAACACACCATACGACCATTCAAAATTAGCACTAGGACCCTCAAGAACCAATCCAACCTTTCTGCAACCCAGCCCCTGGGTCCCACTGATATTTTGGGCTACTTGACCTTTGGATGCTCTCATGCTATGGGCATGCCAACATCCATGGACCTCTGGACGCTCTCACAGGTATACAAACCAGCATCCAGGGACTATTTTTCATAATGAGGTGCTAGCATCCCTGAGATTTGAACCACTTTTCAGGCCTAGAGCCCAATTCACTGCCTAGAATTGAAGGAAATATTCAAAATAGTAAAATAAGAAAGAAATTATAATACAAATATGATTACTTGAACAAGACCTTGAGTGAACCCATACTAGCCAAGACAGGAATTTCATTAAACATATCATAATATGTAATCTACACGTGTAAATAACAAATTTGAGCATAGGGGTCTCATTCTTAGCTAAGAATAACTAAGAAACATTGATGCCTCAACACATCAAATTCCATTTCATCCATTAGGTATAGATACATTGTTCATTCATTTACCAATAAAAACATGATGAGATCCATACATAGCTACTGTCATTATATATATATATATATATATATATATATATATATATATATATATATATATATATATATATATATATATATATATATATATATATATATATATATATATATATATATATATATATATATATATATATATATATATATATATAACCAGCATAATAGCAGCATAAATACCAATTAAATCATAGCCACATAAACAACATATAACAAATATAATACTCATAGATTTACAAGGAGAAATAACCTCATATTGATGATGCAAAATCTAAACCCAAGATGGGACTTCCACGGTCCACCCAATCATAGAATGGATGAGCCAAATCTCTCTTCAACCATTCATCCCCATGCCATATTCCAAGCATGAATGTGGGATCTCATAGAACACATCAATAAGAAACCATCTAGGGCTTCCAGAGCATTTGCCCAACCAAGGCTTCTAGAACTAGTAAATCAACCCATAACTTTTACCAAGATTCTAAATCGTTTGTCCAACTAGGGCTTTTAGGACTAGTAACTCAACCCACCAAGGGCTTCCAAAGCATTTGTCCAACCTAGGCTTCCATGGCTAGTAACTCAACCCAAGTTGTTACAGGGCTTCCAAAGTACTTGTCCAACCAGGGCTTCCAGGACTAATAACTCAACCCAAGCTAAGGAAACATGAGAACCAACCAAAACAAAACATGGAAAAAAATCCAAAATCACCATGGCTATCCAAAAAATGGCAAGGCTAGGTAATCCACTGTCAATCCCGGCCAACCTCCATGGTAATGGCATATCAAAACCAACAAAGAACATGCATGCCAAAACTAGTGAGGAAAACATACATGTAACTTAGTACCTATAAGGAAAATCCATTGTAGTTGTTGATCATGATGTCCTCTTGCACTTTCCTGCCCTTCCTTTGCCTTCTTGCTCCAAAAATCGAAATATGCCACACACTCTAAGAGTGCTCCAAGAAAAATCTAAGTATCTAAGAGTATGAGAGAGAGAGAATAATGAGAGAGATACAAACTGAACTGACAAAAGGTTACCAATTGATCCTCATAAGCCTTTTTATGAATGAGGCATTTATTTTCTTCATTTTCCATTATTTTCCTTCATTTTCCTCCTCACATGAAACCTATGACCTTTCACCTACCTTTTCTCCTAATTTCCTTTATTTTCATTAAAAAAATGTGCCAAAAATGCTAATTTTCCTTTCCAAATCCTTATCCATTGCCTTTACCAATTTTCTTAGCCATTAATAACCAAATGAATACCCACACTAGGATGTCTTGCCCAACATTCATCTTAAAATAAGTGTCCCATCAACTGTGGTTATTATTTTGTCTTTATTAACTTTTATTATATGGAATTTTCACCAGGGCTGTTACAGAACCCTCCCCGTTGGGGGAACACCATCATCAGTGTTCAACAACACCTATAACCACAAAATCTTGTAAGAAAAATATATTATCGATGGAGCTTTATAACTTAGCTCGATTCAGTATTCACAATGATTCATGAGGCACAATACTTGCTAAGGTTTTGCAAATGGGGTAGCAAGATAAGTGGGCTTGATTGTGGGGAAAACTCCACAGTTAAGCGCGCTTGAGCCAGAGGCGATCTGGGATGGGTGACCTCCCGGGAAGTCCTGGTTACTGGGTGAAAGCCCCGGAAGTGATGATTGACGCTATGTGATTCATTTCACTAGTTTCAATCCCACTTCTTCACCCCTGTGAGCATCACCCGATGCAATGAGTGCCAAGTGAACTATTCAAAAATCATGAGAAATTAGTCAGTTACGACTACCTCTCATGGAAATGGTCATACGTTAATGACTTACTTAACGCATTTGAATCCCAAAATGACATCTAATGATCATGTTGCTGAGAATCAAACCAATATGAAAACATAACAAACATAACATCATAATGACATGACGCCCATACCGCTTATTGGAGCTTTATAACATAGCTCATGCTAGTATTTACATCCATATACATATGTACATATAAAAACATCACCAAAACATGTACCAAAACATATACCAAAACATATATCAAAATATCATACCAAAACTACTTTTACTCAACCGGCAAACAAGGAAGGATACATAGCCTGCATCTAATCTACCATCTCCCATGTAGCTTCATTAGGCCCAAAGTGCTCCCATTGCACTTTAACTTGCCCGATTTCTTGGCTTTGAAGCATGAGAACCTTTTTCTACAATATACAATGAGGCTCTGGATGGAATTCTCCATTTTGTTCCACTTGCAATACAAACCAGTCAATCACATGATCAACATCTCTAACATACTTCTTAAGCAATGGAACATGGAAAACATTATGGATTTTCACTATCGGATGTAGTGCAATTCGATAAGATATTGGCCCAATATTATCAATAATACCAAAGGGTCCACAAAACTATAGTGCTAGCTTGGAACATGATCCAATCCATAAGGATCTCTTCTTCACTTTGATGCGCAAGTACACCTGTTCCCCAACCTGGAACTCCTTGAACAACTTGTTATGATCTACATAGCTTTTTTGCCTATCCTATGTTTCCTTTAGATTCTTCTTGATCACCTGTATTTCATGTTCCATGTCTTCCATCATGTCTGGTCCAATCAACACCCTGTTAATTGGATCATTCTAACTGAAAGGAGTATTACAACTCCATCCATACAATGCCTCAAACAAACTCATCCTCAAATATTCTTGATATGCATTTTTGTAAGCAAACTCTATGAGTGGAAGGTACTCTTCCCACTTTCACTTCTGATACATCACATACATACTCAACATATCCTCCAATATCTTATTGACCCTCTCTATCAGTCCATCTGTCTGTGAATGATAAGTTGTATTGAAGGTCAACTTTGTGCCCAAACCTACAATAAATCCTTCCAAAACTTGGAAGTGAAATTCACATCCCTATCTCACACAATCTTCTTTTGAACACCATGAAATCTAACCACATATCTGATGAATACCTATGCTACATCGCTAGCTGAGAATGTAGACTTCACTAGAATGAATGTGCAACCTTTGTCAGCCTATCCAAAGTAACCATGATTGAATCATGTTGTCTCACTGTCCTTGAAAAACATGTGATTAGGTCCATGGAAATGACTTCCCATTTCCACTCTGGAATCACAATTGGTTGTAGAAGTCCACCTGGGTGTTTACACTCTGCCTTCACCGGCTGAGAATCAAAACACCTAGCAACAAAATCTGGTACATCCTTCTTCAGGTTCGGTCAATAATAAAATATCTTCACTATTGTCAATGTCTTCTGATAACCTTGGTAACCCAAATATGGTTTTGCATGAAACTCCCTCAATATCACCTTCTTGAGCTCACCGTTATCTGGCACATATATCCTGTGTCTGAATCTAACCAATTGTACATATTTACAATTTGAACTAGCAACTTGAAAATGAAGAGGGTGTGAAGAGCTAGTTAGTGGAGCAGTTTAATCAAGCAGATTATGATACAAAGAGTCATGGCATATAAATGATGGAGGATGAAAGGTATTCTTTAAAGAAGTAAAATTTTGGTGGAACGAGACACACAATTGAGGTTAATAATTCCAGTATCATCTTGAGGAGTGGAAGTGATCCATGATCCATTCCAAGGTTTGTTCCATCATATTTGTAGCATGAGAAGCTAATGAAGGTTGAAGAGACAGATCAGAGATTGGATTTTTAGATTTCCCAACTTTGGCATCATTGCAAGGAGACACCGATATAGGAACTTGAAAAGGAAAGGGACAAATAAAAATAGGAATAGTAGGTTCATCCTCTGAAATTAGATGTCTCTCATGATTTTCAAGAGTTGGGGAAGCAGAAACATAAGGAGGATCAGATTCACTATGAAAAGAGATATGAACCAACCACTCAAACGTTTTCTTAAATAAATCCCAATCTATATCTAATTCAAGAAATTCATAACAAAGGTTAAGGAATTGATTAAAAAAATCCTCCAATGATTCATTAGGATTTATTCTTAGTTAATTGATTCTTTTAAGGACATCTTGGTAATCATACTTATCAAATGCTAAATGAAGCTCCTTGAGGAATTGATCAAATGAATGGACATAAGAGGATGGAAAGGTATGACACCATTGGTTAACTCAAGCTTCAAGAGTGAGGAAGAAAACAACAAAAGAAATATCTTCACATTCGATTTCATAGAATTCACAAAAATAGAGAAAATTAGAGATGTGCTCAACTATGGATATTTCACCCTCACCATTAAACTTCAATTGAGACAAGTTATGAAGAGGCTCATCGGGGATTAAAATTTTACCATCAGATTTATTAGCAAACACCCGGGGAGTAAATAAGAGGTTCAAAATAGACTCAATGGGCACAACTTGTCATACTCCCTCCTTCTAGTGCCATTTGTTGATGGTGCTAGAAATCCATCAACAAATGGGATCTCCTCGATGAAAACTCCCAATAAAGATTCACACCGTTTAGTGTGGGAGCCCTTCAGGAAATAAGGCCCATTTTCCATATTCTTAAAGATGTGCCTTGGATTCAATGTTCAAAACAAGATAGTAATGCACATGTAATTTTGGATTAGCAATTGAGTATGCCTCGTGGAATGTGCAACTGTAGAATGTATTACGGTTCCTCTACTAAAAGGGGAGAGAAAAGTGAACCTTTTGAAGACAAGTAATAGTACTAATCTAGAAAAGACACACAGGCATAGACATAAGAATGAATCATTTGAAAACCAGCGAAATAGTTCACTTAGAAGAAGTGACTGTTAAAACACATACAACACACCTTCAATAAGATAAGTACCAAGGCCACCGAAATAATTCAATTTCCTTAGTACATATTAAACAAAATACATTACAAACATTCAAATAATAGTCATACAATATTTACGACATATGCATGAAAGTGTGTTTTCTTAAAAAGCTTATGAATTAAGAAAAGACATAGCAAGACAATGAACACCACTAGCTCCAATAGTGGAGCATGAGAGAAACCACTTGCTACTACAGAATAACTATCTTCCTCTCTAATGCCTGGTAGGAGCAGCCAATGTGAGAAGTTACAACAGACTGAACATGCGTATGCAATAACACCCACCTTAGACATTGCTCTTAGTTTAACCTCATTGATAAGATTACATAAAATGATCCCATTTCTCAAGAAAATACCAAAATACTCCTCAGATGGCTTGCATGGAATATTTAGAGTTCCAAACATGTTATTTATCCTCGATATAGCTTGAAACCTCCTATTACCTGTAAAATATCATACATAATAAGAAGTGTAGTTAAGGTCAAAATTGTTAAGGTTTCATTCAAAATAAAATTTACTTCAATCCTAGAAAATAGAGCCCATATTAAACAAGATATATAAAATATATGAGACATTGTAATGAAACCTCCCAAGTGAGAGTAAAAATTTTGTTTTTGATAAAGCATTGAGGTATATGCAACTCAAATCCAAATCAAACATTACTGAATTTGATTTGGTCTAGTGAGAAGATCCCTTAATATTGATATAGAGAGATTGGATTATTCTATAGAATAGTTATTCAAGATAGTAGTGATAATGTTAGCCTTATATACCTCTCACCAATGATTAAATATGCTTTTACCAAATCTATTAGGTGTCTCAAGGTCAAATTTCATCATGTCACTAGGTCTTCAGAGTAAAATTTGGTCACTGGCTAGTTTGTCTAGGAATGTCTCCATTCTTGTGAAAAATCTCACATGTTAGGCGGCTACTTCACTTAGATGTAGGAATCATAATAAAAAGGATGTTTTCATTATGTCAGTGATCATCATTACCATTTCACTTAGTCTGATATCTTCTTTAGGTCATTAGGGTTTCAAGGTCCATCCTCATTCCATGCATAAATCCAACATTAGATGAGTTGTGATAAGCAGCTCTTTGCACAAGCTTTTATGATCTTTCATAAGTTTTTCATGGTTTCAATCTTGAGGTTCCAAAAGAATAATTCTCACTGTTCAAAAAGATAAAAAGAAGCTTAGGTTTCAACTCTCCATAGTGGTCAAGATTAAAAGGCGAAAATCATGTTTTTGAAAAGGTATGTGGGGCCCATTTTTATTTTAAAGAGAATCATATTTTTCCTATAAAATCTCAAAATGTCCCAAACTTCTTTAATTTGCCTCTTAACCTCCTTTTTTCATTGATCTCTCCGCTTCATTGGTGAAAAATGATGGGTTTCCTAGGAAAAATTGGACAAAATCTCTTGGCGATGTGCTTCTGGAGACTGCGCTGCACTTCTGAAGGTGGCGTTGTGCCGTGATTTGGTGTTGCATTGCACTTGTGCTAGAGGAGCCCGAAACTCATCCAAACTCACCCAAATTTCGATTTTGATATTTCATTCCTACTTCTTGCTATTCTAAGATTATTCATAAGTAAGTATCATCCTTTTTCTCACCTTTTTCCTTTGGAAATATGAATGCAAATGCAAGTTCTCTTCATTTGCAGTTTAGGTGAAATTTTCATGCTGCAAGCACTAGTGTAAATGATGGATTCGATTAGTTTTGACATTAAAACATGTAAAATTTCCACCTCATACCTCTATACATGTTTAAAGCACCATTTGATTCACTAAACAACTTATCAACCCTTAGAATACCTCACCATTACATAAACCCTAGCTCATACCTAGCATTTTGGGTAGATTTCCTAACAATACTATTTCTAAATTTATCCTAACCATTTCTTCCCCTCATTTCACTCCATTTAAACTTCATAAGTTTCTTGTATTCCCTACTCATTCCCTAAAATTACCCTACCATCATTTCCTTTCCCCAATCCCCTCATTTCATCATTTCACTCATTCCTCATTGTTTTTTCATTTTCCTATTATCTAGGGTTTCTATCATAATGGAGGGAGATTCTTCACCATTAGAAAGGAGAAAACACCACAAAGGAGGCAAAATCCTTAGATATGAGCCTACCAACTGCAACGAAATCAATTCATCACCATTCATCAAGTAGTGTTTTGAAGATGTCAATTGCCTAGGGTTTTGCAAAAGGGTGTGTGAAGTGGGTTTCCATGAAGACTTAACTGATTGGATTGCCACCAATCTGAAAGGCGAAAGGGCCATCATAGCAGGGGTTGAGTTTACATTTTTAGTGGCTGCCATTTCACTTGCTATAGGGATACCTGATCATGGAGAGTACTGGTTTAAAGGTATGAGCTTGGACCTTGAACATTACAAGTCTTTCTTGAAATTACCCTACAGAGAGACCCATACACACATAATCCCATTTACATATCGGTTGGATAAATATGCACCATTGATGAAGATTGTAATGAAGATTTTCACTTCTGAGAGAAGGTTTTCTAGATTGTATGCATATCACACCAGGCTTCTAATGCACTTTACTTCTCAAAAACCTCTCAACATGTGTAATTACCTATGTAGAAGCCTTTCTAAAATTTCTAAGAAGGTATAGGTGAAAGACAAAGAACACTAACATAGTCCTTTTCATCAAAGCTTGATAAATATTATAGTTTCCATCAGCTAGCAGAGAAGAACATGGCATCGGATTCATTCGTAGAAACAACTTTGCAATGGCATTAAACTACTTTTTTAGTTCATCATCAAAACATATCAACACAGCAAGTGGAGGTAGGATAGCCAAGAATGTCAGTGGAGGTTCCCAAGGCACCTAGACCTAAGGTGACTAGAATATATCAAAGATGAAAAAGGATTTTGTTTACTTCTTAGGTTGAGAAAAGGGCCAAGCCTTCTACATCAACAAAACATGGATCACATGTACAAGATGAAGACCTAATTGAGCATGATTTTGAATTGGTGGAATTGGAAGCAGAAAATGAAAATTCAAACATGCAACAGATTATCAAAGAGAAAGATTCTCAGATCAGAGAACTCATGGACAATATGGAAAGAGCAAGGTTTGTTATCTCCTTCCTTGAACAAGAAAACAATTAGCTTAAGGCTTGATAGCTGATCATGGAGAAAGAGTAATCTAAGTTGTTACAGCAAGCAGGCAAAGTCAAAGCAGTGTGGGAACCTAGTGAACATGAGGAAACTAAAAAAAAATTCAGAAAAAAGAGGCCAAGGACCAAGGGACTCAAAAAGGAATTGAAGGAGGAGAAAGAACATAATCTACTAAATGAAGACCTAGACATGAAGGACATAATTACCTTGGAGATAAATTAGGATAGAGAGTATTGGATAAATAAGGTAAATGAACACTTAAAAAATATTCTTGACAAAGCCAACGGGGCTAATCAGCTATTGATACACATGGTCCATCATTATTAGACCAGAAACATGATATCCAATATCAAGCTCAAGTAGTTGAAAAATAAGCTAAAGGAAACCCTGGAGGAAAAAAATGAGAGGGATAACTTGGAGATGCTTGCTGAAGCATATGTGAGGGCTTGACATACCCAATTTTTCACCTTATGATCAATTTTGAAGGTTTTCTGAGCATTTTTGGTTTTTTGACTATTTTGGTGCCAAATTCAGAAATTGAGCTAGTCACAAGAGCGCAAGGCCTTTGCACTATGCTTTTTCCTTAGACCTCGAAATAAAAATGGCTTGCATTTTTGGAAATCACATGGACTCTTCTCAAAACTGATTTCATCATTTTTCTCAGAGAGAGCTCAAATTTTGAGAAAAAGGAGAAAAAGGGGTAAACAATCATCATTCTTCCACTCTTTTTGACAGGCATTGCGCTTCTAGAGACACCTTGGGAGAATGAGTTTTGGAAGGCCTTCCCATGGGTAATTTTCAAAAATTCAAGTCATTCTAGAAACTAGATAGGTAAGGCTAGTTGACCATTCTTGTATATCGCAATTTGGACTTCAGGAAGGCACCTTAAAGTGGGCTCAAAGTTGGCAATGCGATTCTGCAAATTTCTGAGTTTTTATTTTAAATTTCACAATGTAAGTTCCTTGTTTTCAGTTTGACTTGGTCAAAGACAAAAATCATGATGTAATTGAAGTAGTTCGAGGTTAGATGATGTAATCATGAATAAATATACATGATAGGTCGTTAGTATGGTTAATTAGGCCTCATAAAGGAAGCAAAATTCAAAACAAAGTCTAAGAGAAGAGTTTTTATTTGACCTTCTCACTCTCACCTGTTGGTTGAGACAATCTTGGAAACAGTTCCACCACCTAGGAATTCGACTCCTAAAGGTGGGGAAGTTGTTTGAGTGAGTCTATATGTATCATTTCTCATTCAAATAGAGAGGTGGGACTTTTGTGGATAACCTTGTACCTTATGTTTTCTTACAGCTAATCAAGGAGCAGTTGCAACTATATTTCAGGAATACTTGTTCAGTGAGTCTATGGTGTTGTTTTCCTTTCAGATTAGTTTCTAATTGTTTAAATCATCCCTCTTTTCATGATTTCTCTTCCTCTTCTGGTTTTCCTTGCAGTCATATATACATAATTCTTAGATTTAAGCTTTGTTTATGTGGAAAATCATGCTTGTGTTTCTTTTCTTCTATAACTAATGAATTCATGATTATACTTGCTCATTATGTTCTCATAAACTCTCATACCTATACTACATTGAAAAAATCTTAAGCTTACCATAACACACTGATATCTAGCTCCTCTTTATACCTATTACTATACACTTGAGGCCTTGACATAATTACATGTTCTAATCCCTAGTCCATCAAATTAAAAAAACCCTAAATTCTCAAATATCCAAACAAGACTCGTATATCTAGCCTAAAAACTATTTCTTTCACTTATTCATTGACAAATCCTTAGAGAGATCCCTCTTTAGTTTAGTAGGGCTAGCTACTAAACTGAAAGTGGTTCGAGGTTACCTCTCTCAATCTCCTCCTCAACCTGGGACACTGTAGAGGATAAAAAGCAACTTAAGATTAGTAATTACTGAAATAACAATAAGGCATGAGGGATTTGATGTACTTGTCCATAGATAGATATGAAACCACTAGCAAATGAATGTACTTACAGGGAATTTGAGATATCTAAAGGAAGGTATTTGTCATGCTTTTTTATATAAATATCCTAAATCAAGTTGTTGTTCAATGAAAGCATGAAAAAGATCACGGTTAGCTATGAACGTCATAATTACCATCATAAAAAAAAGAATAACATCCAAAACAGGGGAAATGAACCATAAAATAAATGCCAATCATCATAAAAAGAGAAATTGAAGAATAATATATAATATTATTAGCTCACTTTCTTCCTCTACTTTTAGTGAACCTAGATGACTATCACGGATGATCTTATCTTGCGATCTACTACCTTATTATATGTTAGGAACCTATAAATCCATGGGACTCCTAAACATATTATTTATAAATTCTTTGTGCCTTTTGTAACTAAACAAACTTATGGGAGGAGGATAGGAAGGTGTTTGAAACCAATGGGGTAGGGACCCTACCTAGAGTAGAATCTGGCGGAGGGCATTAAACATATTATACTTTGCACTAGAAATGTATATTATAATATTATTGAAGAAATGGAGAGAGAAAATGTAAAGGATGTTGTTGTTTAGCCCCACCATCAATATAATTTTATTTTTTGACTCTCTCTCTCGCAACACCGAATAAAACATAATAAATAAAAAAATCATAGCATGAGTTTCAATTGTATTATGGAAATTAAAATAATGTATAACGAATCAATCTCTCTCTCAATATCCCATATTAATCTAATACTAAATTTGTACCAAAAATTTAGCACCAAACATCCATTGTAGTCATCGGTGAACACTCTTAAATTTCTAGGCATGTCTCACCCAGTTAGGCTCCAAAAGTGGGACTTATAAAATTAGAATTATATGACAAGAATCACCTATGATTAGGGTCTTAAGGAGCTAAATGCCTTAGTATCATGTGAACTTAATAATACTTCTTCACTGAATCCAAGCCATGTGATATTAGAACCACATCTTAAAGGAGGCCTACCAGAGAGAGGGTATGCCTTTTAGAAATGCAATACATAGTAAAGCTAAGCACCTAGGCACAAATCCAAAGTAGGATGAAAATTGATGTAAAGGCTGTAGAAGCTATTGAAGTTAAATAAGACATGATTTCAACAATCATGATTGACTAGAGTATGTAGTCATAAGCTGTGTCTATTTGCATAGCTGAAAGGTTTGTTTTCTATATTGTGTTGGGGTTTTTCAATGGAGGTTTTGATCATAAGGTTTGTAGACTTCATATTTTAAATCTATGGATTACAAAATGCTAGATGATGTTTAATGAAGTAGAAAATCCTTATCAAGAAAGAAAACCCTAACCCTAATTTGATATAAAACCTTGCTCTTGACTTCTAAGGGTTTGTATTCTTCATAAAGGTCATTATTGTTTGTAAAAAATATCCTTGTTGATACTTAGAAAACCTAGTCAAGACAGAAACCCTAACCATAGTATATTTGTTCCCTTATAAGAAACCTTAGATTTTGGTTTTTAGGGTTTATAGTTAGTCTACGGTAAATGGAAAATCCTAGAAAGAGTAGAATTAGATTTGAGACTCAAACCTTAGGATTGATGTTTCAAAAGGAAATATCATGAAATTTAGGGTTTGAATCTTAAACCCTACAATTCTCCCTGTCTAAGATTTATTGAAAACCCAAGAGTGATAACCATGTTTTCATGCATTTATACTTGCATAATTGTCTTGGTTGTATTTTCTATTAAATAATTGCATGTAAGAGCAAGATGAGAAGGAATAGGAATAAAAGAAACTTTTGTAGTTAATGATGCCTCCTTAGAAATAATGAGCATGCTGAATGGAGAGAATGATAACTTGGTAATCAAGTTGGATCCTTGGGAACTCTGATAAAAGTATACTCATATAAAGATGAACCATGAATATGTTGATATTTTCATGGTGATAGGGATTCCTATCAAAGAATGTAGAAAAACAAACTCAAGGTATCTTTGAGGTTATAATGTTTATAGCCGGTCTCCATCACATGGCAAGGTACATAATTGTCAAAGTTGTAAAGAGGTAAGCCTACCTCATATGAAATAATGATGAAAATATTAAGCACAATAGAAAGAGGGAGATGTAAGAATCTTGGTAATATTAAAATATACATTGTTGATGACCTTGTTTCCAACTAAGTATAGAAGAAATGATGTTCCGTAAGGTTGAAATTTTTCGATGATGTGATGATGTGAAAGAAAGAGCTTGTGTAGCTAAAGATGATGAATTTGTCCCCTAGTAAAGAAGAAGCTTGGATAAATAAAGTTTATACCTCTCCAGTTCAAAGGGAGGACAAGTCTAGACAACTATAATATAGACTATGAAGAAAGAATGAAGATCAGAGAAAGGCTAGAGAACTACAAATGTTTATTTGTAAGTTGTATTCATGAATGATGAAGTTATGAATTTAATGTTTTGTAAAGTGATTTGGATAATTTTGGTGTTGCTAGAGGAATTGAACAAGGAATCTTCCGTAGAAATGTATTTGGATATTATGATAACCTAAAGTAGCATCAACATAGTTGGAGACCTTGAAGATTATGCGAGCATACAATAACATGTACATTGGAAGTTGAATGATGGTTTGGGTCATGAAGCTAAAATACAGGCCAATAGATTAACAAGTAGCTGATGTAATCTATTCCAAAAGAAGTTAGTTTTAGGAGCATGCTCAGATTGGTGGATGTGTTGATCACATCCTATAAAGTTGGTCTTTGTTTTGGTATGTGGGAGGACATCTTGTTCAACCCGTTGATGATGCTTGGATCTCGATGAAGGAGGGTATCATTGGTCTTGTGGAGCTTTGACCTTGGATATGATACCTAGATCCCTAAGTGTTGGTGTTAGGGATGAAGCCTGATGGTACCTATAGTGGCATATGCTAGATAACGTTGTAGTCATGATAGAGTCTTAGATGCTTTAAGAGTGTATGGCACTGGAATCCCTTAGTTGGATTACTTGTATTAGTGTCATTAAAACTTGGATCTTTGATGTGAGGATACCTTTGTAGTTAGGGAATCCCTAACATTGCATACATTGATTCTCTTCTTATAAGAACTTTTCAAATGGAGTATTTTCCTTGTATTGGTTGGATAATTATGAATACCTCCCTAATTAAGAGGGAGTGTTGGAAATTGTAACTAGTTTCAGCCTTCATAATTATTTTTTGTTTCATGATGTAATTATGTATTATCATAAGAAAGAAAAGAAAAATATTGTAAAATATTGACTTATTAAAGCATGGGTTTCATACTTCAGTCAATAGTCAATATGTCTAGCACCCATTGTATTCTCTAGGGATTTTATTTGGAGTCAATCTTGGTCAACCCGTTGATGATGTTTGGATCCTGATAAAGGAGGGTAGCATTGGTCTTGTGGAGCTTTGACATTGGATATGATACCTATTTCCCTAGGGTTGGTGTTAGGGATGAAGCCTGATGGTACCTATAGTGGTATATGCGTAGATGACACCGTAGTCATGATAGAGTCTTAAATCCTTTAAGAGTGTGTGGAATTGTAATCCCTTAGTTGGATTCTTTGTATTAGTGTCATTGAAACTTGGATCTTTGATGTGAGGATACCTTTACAGTTAGGGTATCCCTAGCATTGCATACGTTGATTCTATTCTCATAAGAACTTTTCAAATGGAGTATTGTCCTTGTATTGGTTGGATAATTATGAATACCTCCCTAGTTAAGAGGGAGTGTTGGAAATTGTAACTAGTTTCAAACTTCATAATTATTTTTTGTGTCATGATGTAATTATGTATTATCAAAAGAAAGAAAAAAAATATTGTAAAAGATTGGCTTATTAAAGCATGGTTTTGATACTTCGGTCAATAGTCAATAGATCTAACACCCATTGTGTGCTCTAGGGATTTCATTTCATGTCAAAGTTAAAGTCAAAGTTAAGATGTCATGGACCATTTGGGACTCTTATAAATATAAAAATAAATTTTTCTTTTAAAGTGTCTTAGAGTCCACCAACCGATCAAGTTGAACAACCCTTCAGGTCAGCCTTGAAGTGACATGTCCAATCCAAAAGAAGACTATAAATATGATGAAATTCAACCTCAATTGGTGAGAAATTGAACCACATCTTTTTTTATTTGTTCTAAAGTAAGGAAGGAATGTGAAGAGGATTAAGAAGATGTAGGAAGTCTAGTGATAAAGTAAAAGGATGTCACTCTCCTTTGAAGTGTGAATTATCTGCGATCTCCATAGTTCTAAAGGAGCATAAGATAATAGTTGAATTTGATGAAACAAATATCTTGGTTGGGTGGCTGATATGTTGATGGTGTGTTCGTATTTGGGTCTATGGTCTTGGAATTCTCATTTTAGGTTGATAAGAAGAGAATTTGGATTTATGGTATTGGAATACTTGCAATGTAGAAATAAAAAAAAATGATTGAAATCAATTGCAACGCAAAACTAAATCACACACTCGGTAGCCAAGTGCTTGGTGGGCTAAAATTGAGCAGTACCTGGATGATATTTTTTCATGTATATGACTCCAACCCTAGTTAATATCTCAAATACAGATATGTGAATGAAAGTACCTACAAAACAAAGTAAGGAGGAGAAGTTAGATGAGATAAATAATTAATAAAATAGAAGAAATATCATACTATTGCCTTGAGCCTAGTTAATAGAGTAAGATTTTCTCTTACTTCCCTACATGAAAAATGAGAGTTTGTGGTCTTTCACTCAAATACAAACACAATGGTCAAAGAAAGGCAAATACTACATGATTTTTTTTCATAGAAAAATTTCTTATTTATTATGAACCTTTGAGTAACTCCCATTTGGCCAAGACATAAAACACAAATATCAAACAAATTTTGTTGTCTCACCTAAAACATTACCATTTTGAACTATTTTCTTCAGACAATTACTTCACTTCAACATTTGAATTGATACTAGTTGTCCTACACATATTCATGAGACCAATCAAGAAAACCTAGATTAAATTTGACAAAATATTAAATTTAATTGCATCAATAAATAATAAGTAAAATAAATTGAGTGCATGAATACATGAATGAGCTGCTCTTGGTTTTAAGATAAATTGTTGGAGTAGTTTAATATTGGAAAAAACCTCCCTCCACTTGATGAAGCAACAACGAATTCAACATTGACTTTGTTGTTTCTCTATTGGATTGAAGGTGTTTTGCTCCAAGATGATCAAAATCCTAATTTGATATCTACTAAACATGGCCAAGCACATGAAGGTGGAAGCTCTTATGCTCCCCACCTTTCACATCACTTTCAATTCCACAATGCCCAATCTATCTACTATATATGAAATAGTTGAAAGCAAGACATTAGGATATATAAAAAAAACAAATAGAAAACATTTGTTAATTCATTCGTAAATGAGACACAGTTGTGTACATAAATAAACATATAGAAATTATTAATTAACATATAACATTCATTCATTCACTCATTCATTAATAATAGACACAAAATACTTCATCTCAATAAATTTTATCATAAAAAATATGTTTTCATAATATGGTACATGATGCTTCTAATGATATAACTAGTACAATAATTTATTTTTATTTTTATTTATTTTTGACAGCCTAGTTGTGTTCTCATGACATTGTCGAGGTTCCAGAAGAGGGGTAGATCATCAACTGTAACTAGAAAAAATGTTCAATTCATATGTTTTGTTATTATTTATTAATAAAAATGACATTAGAGTTTTCTTTACCTCATTCACTAGTCGACATTGTTGGAATGGTTGCCCTATACTCCTCTTCTAGTAGAGGATCCTCATCTGTGACACTCTCTTCCATTGAAATTTGGGTCATGGTGTCTATTTTTTGTGTTGTGAACTCTACCAAAAAATACTATATAAGAAAGAAAATGTTCTTTCAATTAGACAATGTAAAAGTTAAAAAATAAACATTCATAATTGAATTTTTGACATAAAAATGTCATTTTAAAATATGGTTATTACCATATATTTCTAAAGATGTTGGTTAAAAATGTTGATCCAATCTTTAAAGTTAGGAATTTTTATTCCACCATCCTCAGTAATGAAAATTCAAAGATTTGAATTTTATGAAACATTTTAGATCAATACAAATTCCATTTTTTTACATAAGAGGGGATGTTTAGCGAGTTAAATATTTGTTCGTAAATATTATGATATCTCGAAAGTTCATTATGACACATTGAAAAGAAAATCAAACAATTCATCCACAATTAATCATCATTATATTAATAAGCAAACCAATACTGAAATATGTCTAAATTTATATAGAAACTTCATGTTATATTATGTCCAATATAAAGGTCTCTAAATTTATAAAACATCATCATATTGGAAGGCTCTTAGAATATGGAAAATGATAGGATTAGTATATATTCCATATTGTATAGAAACAAGACTTTCAAAAGGATGAAGGAATGAATTTGCTCAAGTTGGTAATATGCATAGTGAATCTTTCATTTAGTTATATGATGCCTAAAATTACAAATTTTAATTACACTATAATGGATAAAATTATACTCTAGATTAAATATATGAAGGTTTTAACCTTGTACAGAAATTTCCTGCAAATGAATTCTTAAAAATAGAAAATATACAATGGTTAGAAACACATAACCAATACACAAAGATTTTCCCTTGGATCCCAAAACATGGACTACCAGATTCATTTTTCATTATATTCCTTTCAATGTTACAATACACATATATACACACTGAAACATTCATAAACCCCAATCCATTAACCCTGGATTACAACATAACTATAGTTCCCTTGACAGGATCTACAAAATACCATGGGTAGAAAACCATCATACGCAAAACCTTTTCCAAAACCCATGCAAAAAACCATAGGTAGGTCTACCCACATAATTTAGGGGCACGTGGAACTATTCATGGAAAGAATATAACACACACCCAACAATACCATGGTGTTAATTTTAGGTATGTTCTATGCTAGAGAAATTTATTTAATTTCTTTTCCATATTAGCAATCACATCAGCATAAAGTAAACTGCAGATAGAATATAAATATAAATCGCAGAAGACAAGCCAAGACAAGAGGACACAAGATGTGGTGCTAGCCAAGGACAAACCCCACAACGTGTGGGGAAACCCTTGATCAATTCTTCTTTTATGTTCTTCAAAGTTCAACAAAGAAAGAGAGAGAGAGAGAGATAGTATATTTACATCAGAAATCAACACTTTGACTTATCTAGATCTGAGCATATATCATCTCCTATAACGATGATACATGAGATCAATTGAAGACATTCTACTTCAACTGATTCTCCTAGGTGATGGCTTCTATCCATTTCGTTCATTTGCTGCACCTTACCATGTAGCACCATCATGTTGCATCCTACATCATCATGCTACTTATGATCACTATGTTGCCCATACATCATGTTGTCCATGATCTCATCTATCATGCTGCCCATGATCTCATTCAACATCATGCTGCCCATCATCATCATGTTGTCTCATTTATCATCATGCTATTGGGATTATCATCCTTGATGCACCTCTGAGATACCTGTCCATATCAAGAATACTAGATCTGAATACTGTGATGACCATTGCCACTGTATGTCTTCTTTTACAGGTATGCTGAGAAGCTCTTGATCAATACTGAAACATCATTGAAGTTATGCCGAAGCAGTAACATATAAATTTGTGAGACTGAGATGATACCCAACATAATTTTCATTGTGCAATATGAGTTATGTTGTTTATTGCATCTAAACTATCACAGGGATACCACCGAGATTTATACACATAGATTGTGGCTACAACAGTTTGTTCCAGAGGCCTCATTAACTTACTACGGCCACTAGCAGCTCCCAACAACTATTCCTTATCACTGCAGCTACCCTCACCTTGACTGCGGTTGTCTATGTCTTGACTGTGACTTCATGACAACGGCATTTCCATACTATGCGTATATATATATATCTATGGTCAGCGTAAGAAGTGTTTTCAAGGACAATAAATTGCGTGGATATCTTCAGCGTATAGGGACTGTGCATGCATAATTACGTATGCATATAAGGCTGCGTATAAGGTGACAACATTGTCCATGCTGTGCATATAGTTCATAACATCAACATGTACAATGTGAACATTGACATTCGATGACAGCATGAACATAGACCTCCGATGATAGCGTGAACCGTAACACATATCTCCCATGACTGCCATGCCCTATTATAGTGTGTATATATCTCCATAATTGTGTCTATACATATATTGCCATTTTCTGCATATATGTATCTCCATTGCCTGCGTATACATAGTCATTGCTTGCATGTAGGTCTTCATGACCAGCATATTTCATAATCTGACCAGCGTGTAGATGTCTTCATAATTTGAGTGTAGGTCTTCATGACTAGCGTTATGACTGCAGTAGATTCTCACATTGACTGCGGCTTCAATCTAGACATTGCCAGGACTGTGTTTCATCATAATGCCACAACATTCAATATGACTACATTTCACCATAATGCCACGCTGCCCAGATTACACGCTACCTATTGTTCTACGCTACCAGATCTGTAAGGAAACGTAGGTTTCTTCTTGGACTGCGTTATGAGATCTTGAGCCTTCCTATTGTTGTGTATTTAGTGATAGCTTCTATGGTTTCTTCCGTAGCAGTGTTTAGATCTAGATCATTATGCTACTGCAGCTAGGGCATCATAGCAAATACTCTTAGCATTTTATCCTTCTCTAAAAATCTAGATGTGGAGAAGAGATCACATGAAGAGTGTCTAAATGACTTCAAAATCCTATTCTATTTATACCAAAACATATAGGTTCAATAGACATGACGTTTGGGCTTCTTGAGCCTACATAAGAGCTGGTCAGCTAGATAATAAAACCATAATCTTAATAAATTCATATCTCCATAAATACATATCGGAATTGGATGATCTTTGGATCAATCCTACACCTCTCGACGAGAGGGATCCAATAAAAATATAAGCTACCATAAATAAGCTGACCCACATGGATTTTGGCCCTAGTTTCCAATTTAACACTCCCTCTCAACTAGGGAGAACTCCATCCGCTGATCCATAAGTCTGACTGTACTATCTCTGCCATCAGTGCCTTGCACTGCTCTATCCAACTCTGCTTAGCTCTACTCAACTCTGTTGGCTTTGCTGGCTCTGCTTTGCTCTACTGAGCTCTGCTCTGGCTCTGCTCAACTCTACTTTGCTGAACTATGAAGAAGAAGAATTGATTGAGAATGTCTCATACCATTCTCCACTGACCCGAAGTTAGTCTCAGAGTGTGTACCACTGGTCGTAGACCAGTCTCAACCGACCCAAAGTCAGCGTCATAATGGGCACCACTCCTACCACTGGTCCCAGACTAGTATCGTAGGCTCAGAGAGTGTACCACTAGTCCCAGACTAGTCTCAACCAACCCAAAGTCAGTGTCATAGTATGTACCACTCTCACTAGTCCTAGACCAGTCCTCCACTGACACTAAGTTAGTCTCAGAGTATGTACCACTAGTCCCAGACTAGTCTTAACCAACCCAAAGTCAGCATCATAGTATGGTACAACTCCTACCACTAGTCCCAGACCAGTATCGCAGGCTCAGAGAGTGTACCACTGGTCCCAGACCAGTCTCAACCGACCCGAAGTTAGTGTCATAGTATGTACCACTCTCACTGGTCCCAGACCAGTCCTGCACTGACATGAAGTTAGTCTCAGAGTATGTACTACTGGTCCTAGACCAATCTCAACTGACCTGAAGTCAGCGTAATAGTATGGTACAACTCCTACCACTGGTCCCAGACCAATATCATTGATCCCGGATCAATGGAGGTCATCCTAGCGTAGGGAGTACGGTAGATACAACGTTGCATCCATCGGTACTACTATGGTCCCTAACTTCATTTCCCTGCTCATTGATCAGATGAGAGGTACTTCCCATGAGTCCCAAACTGCATGGGTAGGATGCCTCGATAGGAGAAATAATCAATCCTATCCTCATAAGAGAACACATCAATCCTGCTACAATCACCATGGAGAATACATCAATCCAGGCCGCCATGGAGAACATATCAATCCAGGCCTCACAGGTAAACACATCAATCCAGGCCTCACAGGAGAACACATCAGTCCTGCTACAATCGCTATGGAGAACACATAGGCTTCACAAGAGAACTAATCATCCTGCGACACAAGAGAGTGAATCATCCTATTCCACAAGAGAGAAAATCATCTTGCCCCAGTCCACACCACCAGGGGAGGGTGAGTCACCTTGTGGTCTTATGTTGCTCCAGTAAGAATTGCAAGTCCTCAGAGCTCCCAGAGCTCAATATATGCAACATGCAGGACCCTTTTACAAAGGTTGCTTGACGACTCCAAGTCGTATGGGAAAATCACAGATTTGATCTTTTCGTGGGGCTTTGTCAAATTGTCAGCTACCTGTACATCAGCCTCAATGTGATGGAGCCTCCTTGCTCATCGACTTACCATATCCCAGAAAAGGAAGCATCTAATGTTTATATGCTGGAGCAATCATAGAATACGGGATTCCTCTATAATTGAATCCCACCTCTGGTTGTCACAGATAATCATAGTGGTATTCATCATGTGTACAAACAACTCACTGAAGAGCTTCTGTCACCAGACTGCCTCTCAGGTAGCCATGCTAACAGCAATATACTCTGCCTTAGTGGTGCTCAAAGCCACCGACTTCTGCTTCTTGCTCAACCAAGATATCGAAGCAGATCCCAAGGAGGACCAGCACTGAGAAGTGCTCTAGTGATCCTCTACACTACCTGCCCACTCAACATTTGAAATATTTCGCCAATGTATCTCAATCCATGAGAGATTGTGCCCTGAAGATATCTCATAAGATTCTAGGCACCAATCTAGTGAAGCTCAACCAAATATGAACTCACCATACTAACTGCAAAACATATGTCTGGACAGAGTTTCACCAAGAACATCAACGCGAATGAGTTTCAGAGGAATTTCCAAAATCTGGTCCGACATCATTACCATATAACTTCTGAAAGTTAAGATCCTCGACGTAGTCACAGGCTTGCAGTTTATCTTTCCACATTCGAAATCCAACTCCCTCTGTCTTCTACAAATGAGAGGGTCTGCACCTATCAGACATAGGTGTCTGTATGAGAGGACTGTCATCCACAACCTTCGAATGGTTTGGATCGATTTCACTCCTAGTGAATCTTAGCTTCAACAGAAAGCTGCTGATCCTCTCATACTATGCTCAAAGTTTCTTGCTTCAAGCCATAGAGGGCTTTCTATCACCTGCAAGCATCAGATTCCCAATCATGAATCAAACTCCTTCGGTTGTTCCAAACCTGTGGACCTGTGGCATAAGGGGGATGGTCCCCTTATAATATTTTCCTTCGATACATATCATACATGTACTTTCATGCTCCTTTCGAATTCAGGCTTCCTTGTCACCATCTGACTCACATACCTCTAGTGCTATGTGTCAATGGACATGGTCCCCAATGGACTTCCTGTAACTTAATACATCCTTGAACTCAAAAACATCTTTGAAAATTCTATTTTCAAACATGTGCCTTTCCATTGACGAATGTCACCTTTGAACCTTCGACTTCCATTACTGGGGTTCGTTGCTTCCGGAGGAGTCTGTCGTGTCTTTGATGACCCACATCTCAGTCAATTGGGGACTCCTTCGCATAAGTGTCAAACTTATCATCAAGACATCTACCTTTCCTTCCACCCTTAGATCTGAACTTCCCAATGAAGTGATCTTTAGGTATGCCATCAGAAGTTCTGTTGTGCCATTCTGATAATATGCTCAGCTTCAACTTCACCCTAAGTGAATTGTTAAGAACCCATTGATCTTTGTCTTGTCCCAACTGTCTTCGGTGATTGATCTTTCACTCTTTCTTGGGCATTGTCTTCACCTCAGCTCTGATACCATGTTAATTTTAGGTATGTTCTATGCTAGAGAAATTTATTTAATTTCTTTTCCATATTAGCAATCACATCAGCATAAAGTAAACTGCAGATAGAACATAAATATAAATCACAGAAGAGAAGCCAAGACAAGAGGACACAAGATGTGGCACTAGCTAGGGACAAACCCCACAATGTGTGGGGAAACCCTTGATCAATTCTTCTTTTATGTTCTTCAAATTTCAGTAGAGAAAGAGAGAGAGAGAGAGAGAGAGAGATAGTATATTTACATCAAAAGTCAACACTTTGACTTATCTAGATCTGAGCATATATCATCTCCTATAACGGTGATACATGAGATCAGTTGAAGACATTCTGCTTCAACTAATTCTCCTAGGTGATGGCTTCTATCCATTTCGTTCATTTTCTGCACCTTACCATGTAGCACCATCATGCTGCATCCTGCATCATCATGCTGCTCATGATCACTGTGCTACCCATACATCATGTTGTCCATGATCTCATCTATCATGCTGCCCATGATCTCATACATCATGCTTCCCATGATCTCATTCAACATCATGCTGCCCATAATCATCATGTTGTCTTATTTATCATCATGCTGTTGGGATTATCATCCTTGTTGCACCTCTGAGATACCTGTCCATATCAAGAATACTAGATTTGAATACTGTGATGACCATTGCCACTATATGTCTTCTTTTACAGGTATGCGAGAAGCTCTTGATCAATACTGAAACATCATTGAAGTTATGCCAAGGTAGTAACATATACATCTGTGAGACTGAGATGATACCCAATGTAATTTTCATTGTGCAATCTGAGTTATGTTGTTTATTGCATCTAAAGTGTCACAGGGATACCACCAAGATTTATACACATAGATTGTGGCTACAACAGTTTGTTCCAGCGGCCTCATTAACTTACTACGGCCACCAGCAGCTCCCAGCAACTCTTCCTTATCGCTGTGACTACCCTCACCTTGACCGCAGTTGTCTATTTCTTAACTGTGACTTCATGACAACATCATTTCCATACTATGCATATATATATATATATATATATATATATATATATATATATATATATATATATATATATGGTCAGCGTAAGAAGTGTTTTCATGAACGATAAACTGCGTGGATATCTTCAACGTATAGGGACTATGCATGCATAACTGCGTATGCATATAAGGTTGCGTATAAGGTGACAACACTATCCACGTTGTGCATATAGTTCATAACTTCAACATGTACAATGTGAACATCGACCTCCGATGACAACGTGAACATAGACCTCCAATGATAGCGAGAACCGTGACACATATCTCCCATGGTTGCCATGTCCTATTACAGCGTGTATATATCTCCATAATTGTGTCTATATATATATATATATATATTGCCATTTTTTGCATATATGTATCTCCATTGCCTGCGTATACATAGTCATTGCCTACGTGTGGGTCTTCATGACCAGTGTATTTCATAATTTGACTAGCGTGTAGATGTCTTCACAATCTGTGTGTAGGTCTTCATGACTAGCGTTATGATTGCGACAGATTCTCATGTTGATTGTAGCTTCAATCTAGACGTTGTCAGGACCACGTTTCATCATAATGCCACAACGTTCAATATGACTACATTTCACCATAATGCCAGGCTACCCAGATTACACACTACCTGTTGTTCTACACTGCCAGATCTGTAAGGCAACGTAGGTTTCTTCTTGGACTATATTATGAGATCTTGAGCCTTCCTGTTGCTGGGTATTTAGTGACAGCTTCTGGGGTTTCTTCAATAGTAATGTTTACATCTAGATCGTTATGCTACTGCGGCTAGGGCATCATAGCAAATACTCTTAGTGTTTTCTCCTTCTCCAAAAACCCAGACGTCGAGAAGAGATCACATGAAGAGTGTCTAAATGATTTCAAATCCTCTTCTATTTATACCAAAACATATAGGTTCAATAGACATGACGTTTGGGCTTCTTTAGCCTACATAAGAGATGGTCGGCTAGATAATAAAACCATAATCTTAATAAATTCATATCTCCATAAATACATATCAGAATCGGATGATCTTTCGATCAATCCTACACCTCTCGACGAGAGGGATCCAATAAAAATATCAGTTGCCATAAATAAGCTGACCCACATGGAGTTTTGCCCTAGTTGCCAATTTAACACATGGTTATATTATTTTACATACAACAACATTGATGTTTACCTGATGTGAGGTTGGTGCCCTTTGAGCTCGATCAACCTACCACAATATTATAACCATGATGTATTAAAATGTTTCCCTAACTTACAAGATGCTTGACAATACAATTGAAATCGCAATCAATGTTACTCTCCATTATGAATTTTATTACTTAAACTTCACTCTCTCTCTCTCTCTCTCTCACACACACACACACACACATATAGTTTTAGCAACATAAGATTCTATGAAATTGCCATTTGGATGAGAAAATTGGGTAGCATAACCTCCTATCAAATGATGATAGGGAGGAGACAAATTAGTAACATATAAATAAGAGGTATTAAGAGAAAAATTTATATAATTAGTCACTTCAATACTTTGTTCAAATGTATAACTTTGCAAAAGAGTGGTTAAAATCGATATTTGTACAAGTACACACTTCAACCCTTGGAGTAATTTTGTAGCATAACACTAGAAAGCTTGAGCTTATGGAAATGGAGGTGAAATTGGAGCTAAAATTGAGAGCCTTTTCTAATGTGAATATATCAACAGTAATTGAACTCTCCAATTTAATGAGTTAGGTCAATTGGAATGGGCATCATTTGGCTAAAAACCATCATGAGGTAATTGTACAATGGGCTATGATATTTTTTTAATTGAATTGACATGGATTAGTTGTAGATTAGGAGGCCTAGTTAGTAGTACTAATCGAGTCAAGTGTATATTTCAATGAGAAGCATGTATTTCATCAATCATGATATTTTCAAATGGATAGTTTAGTTAAGTATCACATGAGTTGAAACCATTATGTAATTTAAAGGGGCACATGAATATGAACAATTTAATCACTGGAACTTAGAGGATTAAACCCTTAACTATTCATTTGGAAGGTTGATTGAGGCATCATAACTAAGGGAGTAGTTTAGGGAGAAGAGAAGAAGGGTATTATTCAAGGAAAGGAACACATCAACTCTTTTATTAACAAGAACGCTAGAAGCATTGTAGCACAATATTGTTTATGTAAAATACTAAAGGTCATGGATATTGCACTATAATAATCCATTATTCCACAAAATTAGAATTGGAGTTACTCAAATCCTTCACTAGGGAAATGTTTATAAGTATCTCATCCACAAGTCTAAGATGGGTGGCTGATTTAACAAACTTTAGTACATTCGAAACAAATTCAATGCTTGATATTTCAGATTATAAAGCTTATGGAAAATAATGTTATAACCTATGAAAGATTCCTTGGTTTTCCTAGCAGTGGTAAGGGTTGTAGATATTTGAAAATTACTTGTATACTAAGATGTTTAAAATCCACAAAATTTATATGAGATAAAATATTAGAATGCGACTTATAGATTTTCCCCTTATTCAATTTACATGGGTTTTTGTTGAGCCTCTAAAAAAAATTCCTAGCATTATAATATAATCATAACCTCAAACCAATGTTTGGTGAAGAAAGGCCACAAATATATGATTCCTTAAAGGGTATCATCACTCATTCATTCATTCATTCATACATCCACAAAATATTTTATCTTAATCAATTTTATTACAAAAAATATGTTTACATAATATGAAACAAGGTCATTCTAATTTTTTCCAACAGAAAAATCACAACTTTTTATTAATATAGTCAAAAGTTACAAGTGCACATGTTATGAGGCATTCAACCTCTTAGTAAAAAAAGTGGTACTCAAAAAATAGGGCTCTAAATAAACAAATGCAGTCATTTTTATCAGGTTTCTTTCTATTTTGAAATATGTATATCACAAGGATTTCTTGATCTTGGTGCCCTTTAATTATTGTGGGCTCTATTGTACCCCCGTATATTTTTCCTAAAATTGTTGTATTGCAAAGGGTTTTTGGTTGACGAGCTCAAGATGAGGATTTTGGTTTAGATGAGGACTATTGTATTTGGAGCACTGGATAAAGAGATAATTAAGGAGAAAGAAAAGGAAGGTAAAGTGCAAAAGACGATGGCATGTAGGCCTCCCCCAAGTTTTAAATTTTAAAGGGTTAAGCAATGGTTACCTACTGGGTGGATCCCTATCCATCCTGGAGCGGGCTCACCCCAGAGAAGCTTTGGCAGGGTAGAAATCATGGATATTAAGCTAGAATTTTCCCCCGAAAAGTTAGAGTCAACTAAGCACACATCATAGATCAACGACTATGATGGACTCCGGGGGGGTCAAGCTATGTCTCCAAGCTTGCCCAAGCACCTTGTCAGAGTAGTACAGATGGGCCCACAACCTATCGTGCCAACGTGGGGACTACAACAACAATTGAGACCACCACTATTTGATCATGGCAGGCGAGCATGAAACCATCTAATACAACACCCCCCTCCCTTGATTTCCACCCAATCTAACTCTGCCATGTGTCTTCTCGACGCCACCTATTCCTTTTCCCTCCTATAAATCAGCACAAATTGATCATTGCAATTCAAATTCGTATGTTTCAATTTTTTTCTTCATGTTGCTCCACCTATTCGCAACTTATTTCACTTGATTCTCAACTAATGCAGGACCTTTATGCTCCCACAACATCTAGTTTCCCCCACTTACCAAGTACTCCATAGATTCCCTGTCCTTGCACAAATTGTCATCATGATTAAATTGAATTTAAGACTTTCTAAGAACTACAAAACCACAACAACAAAAACCCTCGAGCCACACTGAACCCCTCATGAATAGAGAGGGGGAATTCACGATTCCTTTTTCCCTCTGAACATGTCAAATATTTGTTTTGAATTCTATAGCCGCTACCTAGATAAGGAAGACCCATTTCAAGTCATTGAGTCAAGGTTGTACCACCTAGTTACCCTAATGTTATACCCTTTCCCAAAACTCATATCCTATCTAATGGCCTGCACATTCACCAAAGAGAAAAAATGTTGTATATCATCCACTTGGGAAAATATTTTGGAGGTCACCCCAACACTGATACATAATGCCTTTGTTTAGTGAAAGTCCCCAAATTTGGAGAAATTTATAGAAACCACACTCATCTATGATTACAATAAGCTCTCAGCTAGAGTGCAACAAATCCTTATTTAACTAATTCTAGCCCCAAATGCACAATTTTTTCCACTTCAAAAAAAAATTCCCATTTCCTTGTTTACAAATATTGTGCAACCTATTTTGTTCATTATCCTACTATTGTTTAGTGTAGATGAGACAAAGAACATCACAAGGCAGCCTTAGGGCTCTTACACAAGATGATGAAGCCATCAAATTCTAATGAAATCAATACTACCTGCCCTCCTAATTCAGATATTACTTTGTATATGTTTATATTTCAATTTACACTCATGTGGAAGAAATCGAATGCCTAGGCCTCAGCATTGTAGACTCTCGTATGAAAAGGAAATTTCTGGTTGACTCTGACAGTTCTTTGAAGATGAAGCCCAACAATGAGGTATTTTCACACTTTATCTCTACTTTCATGACCACTTATTATAAAATTATCAACGAAGTCTCCCCCCCTAGAGTATTAACCCAAAAGAGACAAATTCTTCAACTCAGTAGGAATGCTAGGGTGGATGATTGGTACTTTTTAAATACTACACCTAAATTAGGGAATATCAGTTTGAACTACCTCCTTATTAGCTACTTTTGTTTATTCCCATGAGGATTTTTTCTTTGGAGTTCATCAAGAAGAGCCTAAATACATATCAAATCCATTTTTCCCTCTCCAAAAAGCGGTATATGTTTAAGCTTCCCATGAAAGTAAGTCCCTTTGTTAATAATTCTAGTCAAGCCTTCCAATAGGTTGAAATTATGTTAAAGGAATTGAAATTTGAAATAGGAGAGGTGTAATTTTATGATCCTCATGGTATATTTATAGTTGAAGGAAAGAGATTAATGCCTCTTCCTATGAACATGAATGTAAACTAGAATTATAATGGAAGGCTAATCTTCATTCATGGCCCATAAATATAGAGATGGAAGTTGAGACAAAAAGAAAAAAGGAAAAATCTTAGAAGAGAAGTAATGATGAGGCAGACCATATCATGATGGAGGATTCCTCCTCGACTAAGAAAGAAAAACTACAGGAGCATACAGAGGAGTAGATTGAGGTAAAATTGTTTAGGAAAAACCTAGACCAACTAGGTTTCTAGGTGTAATTGGAGGATCCATTACAAGCTTCCACCTCCATTTCAACTATGGTACCAATCTTGGGTTCAATTGGAAGCACATCAGCAGTAGGCCCTAAATGGGAGGAAGGGCATCTAGCAAAGGAGAGGAACACAAAATTCATGGTTGAAATGGTGTCGCAACTAGCCTTTGATTTAGTGCCATATCATACTAGACTCTTGGGTACCATGGAGCTAGAAAGAAATCAGATGAAATTTTCCTTGTATCACCCTTTAGTTCAGTCCTTGCCTTCTAGGCCACAATTTAAAACATTGGACTTGTATTTGTACATGACTAGTGTCCCCTTATAGGATAAAATCAACTTACATAGGTAGGTAGGGGAGATGATCTATAGTGAGTTAAGTAAAGGAGCCTTAAACATAAACAAGGCTGAAACATTGTTGGATAAGGAAGATACTAAGATAAAGAAGGAGAAGGCCAACTCAAGATCCCTCCATCTCCAAAGAAGGATACAACGTGATAATTATCAAGTTGGTGGTGGATCCAAGTGATAATGCTACCATTGATGCGATCAAAAAAGGCGTTGTTAATGGTGTTGGACCCGTCAACATGTAAGGTGATCTCCTCGGTAAGAAGTCCCAATTAAACCTCAGACCGTTTTGTGTAGGATTCCCAATAGTGGGTCGTACGGTAATTCCTTGACCGTGATTTTGCACAGAGGAAAGTAAGATGTCCCTATTGTTAGCAAGGGTGTGACAGCTGCATTAAGTCAAGGAAGGTGCATGAGAGGTTCTAACACACTGAGGGTGAGGTGACTTCACCCCTTGGAAACTTGTAATAGTACACAGCTTGGAAGGGAACACATGAGTGAAGATGAATCACAAGATGGAAAGAAAGTTAGTGAGAAATCCAAAGTGATGGATAAACCAACAACACTTTTCCGAAATATTCATACATACTTATACAGAATAGTGCATACATGCATACGTAAGCAAACAAATACATATATCATTTAGAGTAAACCAGATAGCATAGAATACAATACAACATATACATGAAACATGCTGGCTCTGTTATACTAAGAAGTGTAAGTTCTATTCATACAATACATCCATGTCCAACCACTAGTTCCGATAGTAGAACATTACAACCACAACTGCCTACTCCTCCAAAGAGATGTACTAGCTTTGTGTAGTGGAGAAGCCAAGGCTCGTTACAATACTATCCAAGCTTTCTCTAGGATAGTCCAATTGGAAGCTTGGCTAATCAAAAGCATTTACAATGAGTTATGAGGTTCTATTTATAGCAAAGGGTGGGGTGACCCTTGAAATTCCCCTTTGTGATAGTTCATCTACCTTCATGACTCTCCATCTACTCTACAACTGTTACATCCAGTTGTCGACACTTGAACTTCCACTTGAGAAGACGTTACATTACAATGCATATGTGCCCATGTGAGACAAAATAGCTTGAGCAAGCCATACAAGACATCGATGACACTCGGTCCGTTGTGATGAGACCAACTCTTTGACATTCTTGTGATGGTGAAGGTGGTGAGATGAAGCCAAGCTTGGTTGTCCCCAATGGTGTGCATGTGCTCCATGGTGACATCTTGTTGAAGAAAACTCTTACCTCCGTTACATCCCAGTGCATTGGTGTGTCTCCTCCATCCTAATCGTCTACTAACATGTGCATGGTCTTCTTGGGTGTGGCCAAACTGTCAACATGATGATGCAGATTGTCTACGTCGATCTCCAAGCATGTGTTGGTGGTCGTGTGCATCAACTTTTCAAAATACATGTTCAGCTCCAATTGGACTTACTTCTTGTCTTCGCCTCGGTGAGTATGCCAAATGCGTGGGATCGCATGAGTGCACACAATGACATGCATGCTGCTAAATTCCCTTGCATGAGATCAACATCACTACTCACCTTCGCTGCTCCATGCCAGCTGCTAGGATGGATCTATAACTTGTATAGGTGCAGTTTCATCCATCTATGCATGTTGCACCCCCTATTGTACCTGTCCATGCTGCACTTCATTCTCTTGTCTATGCAGTGCCTATTCTTCCTTGAGTTGCTACTTCAACACATGCAACTCCTTCTATGCTCCATTCTCTTCTCTCACAGGATTGTCTTGTCGTGTTGTCACCTCATAGCCTCAATCTCCAAAGTTTCTTTCATCACAAGTGGATCTGCTCGAGCTTGCAACTTTATTCTGCCTCTGTGTTGTCAAAAAGCTTCCTCTTGTATTCGCCCCATGTAGGTGTGCTACCTTCTGCTATTGTTGATGGTGTTGCTCGCTATGATGCTATTGCCATCTTATCTTGATTTCCTTGTCTACGAAAATTTTTATGTCATCATAGGTAGGTAAGCTCATAGACACTTTCTTAGCTACAACCCACGTTGTGCTCTCAACGGTGTCCTTTGACTCTGCTCTCCTGAAGGCCATTGTACTTGTGCTACTGAGAGGCAAATGAACACTTGTGATACCTGTGGAAATGGAAATACTCATGGAAAGCAATCTGTCATTTGAAAACCAAAACAAACTTGAGAACTGACTTGCAACATACCTGTATGACTGGTCATGAAGGTTGCATAATTTTTGTCGAGAGGTCAGGAGACTGACTGCCAAAACTATGCACAGCACAGTCCAGGCTGTCACAATGTTGACTGACTATTAGAACTGCACAATACATAGTCCAACTTAGACTACTGAGGACTGAAACTGCGCAATTCATAATTTCAGTCAGTAGTGACATGCAACCAGCAAACTGCATTACGTAGTTTCTAGGGCAAGCGGGACACTGCCTCCAAGAATTGCACAATGCAAGCCTATATGTCAGGACCTGGCTAGACTTATGCAATTTCTGGTGGGAAGGGAGGGCCTTGTCTTGCATAAGTACACAGTGTTAATAGGGCAAGGCATGGTCCAGGCCAAGGCAACCTAGTATGACAGACAGGTGACTGAAAACATGAGAAGTATGAATGCATGCAAATGAGAGTGAATGATCATCCATGCAAATAAAAAGTGTAGGATTTAGAAAACATGAAGGCATGCATGCGTGTGAAGTGAGTCACTACAAAAAACAAGCGCTCACTGAAATCAAGCATACAACATTCATACGAAACAAAACATAAAAAGCGCTCACTAAAATCAAGCAGATAACATTCATACGAAACAAAACATAAAAAGCGCCAAAAACGCAACACGAGACATGAAAAGAGGGCTTACCCCAAAACAATTGATTTGAATGTTCCAACGACTCCTAGATGTAATGTGGGATGTTAGAGTAGCAAGATTAATGTGAGGAATGAGCTCTGTAGCATCTGGTTGATGAGTTTTGATAAAATCGAAGATGTGACGTGCATGCCACAAATCTAGGAAGGGTGACACTTGGTGGAAGGTTTCTGAAATGATCCTTGCATGAAACCTCTAGCTACTAAAAGTATATCCCTAAATCAAGGGATTCCTTTACATGCTGCCTTGGGGGAAGCAACCCATGCATGCAAATGAGTTTTTCTCAGTCCCGGAGGGAACCGATCAACTCAACTGCACATGTAATAGTCTGCTTAGATGGGAGGAAAAAATGCACATTTCTCGGAGGGAGATGGGATGGCTTCCCAGAGGTATTACACAATTTCTTGCAAGACCAGCTGACTGCTACCCAGAATTGCTCAATTTCTGAGCTGAGCAGTCCTGTTGGGAGGAATTGTGCAATTTTTCGAGTGAACAATGACAGGCAGATTTGCGCAATTTTGGAGCCTAGCAGGCAACCAGACATAATTTCTTAATTTATGGAGGGAAGGCTGGTACCCCTCCAAAATTATGCAATTTTGTGAGGGAGTTGCTCAGCCTGCAGCTGGACCAAGTCTGGTAAAATAGCTTGTGAGGGGGATGCAACAAGCTTTGATGGACATGTTATCATTCTACAAGAAAATCACTGAACCGTGTGTACTTGACAAGGCAATACATGCTACTGTGAAAGGTTAATAGGGAGGCTCCAAAATGAAGTTAAGGCAAAATTTTGGACAGTGGTTGTAGCCGCTACAACACTCGATGACACATTGGTAGAACTCCAACTCTCTAAATGGGCCCTGTTCATGAAAAGAAAGTCTAACACCTCTGGAAGTATTTTTAAGTTCTTAGTTTGTCTTCATTTCCACACTTACTTGATTGTAAGATGTAGCATCTGCCAAGATCTTAGCCTATTGACACACATTCCAAGCCAAGTCAACATAGTTGTTTCGATTGGGGTTGAGGGTTATATTGGTGCACAAGTAGTATATTCGTCAGAGTCTTAGTTTCATCTCTGGTGTTGCTCCACTCCCAAGAGGGTTAGATAGTACCCCGACGGAATCATGTAGGAACACAAGCATCGCTCCACTTCCAGTGATCTTGGAAAGTTCTCGGTAGAGTTACTTGCATCACATCTCTGCGCAGGAAGCCTTTCTCTTCTTTCGCCTTATTCATTTTTCATTTTTTTCATTTTTCACTTTTCATTTTATTTTTATTTTTTCATAACTATGCATAACACTTATTCATTTCAGAGGAAAAATATGGATCTCAACTTATTGAGAGAAAAAGAGGTTGTTCCTTTAGAAAAGTAGTTTATTATATACCTCTGACATGTCTATTAAGGTTTTCCCCCTCACCTTACTCTACTTGACTGAGCTAACAAGGGTTAACCCAAAAACAACTAACTAGAGTAGGTGACACCAGTTAACACGCAAGCATTGTGTTTTCACCAAGGTTCATTTCGAGCAGTACCTATTTTCCATTGGCGTATCATGGACTAAAGTAACAAGTTCTTCATACAGAGTTAGGATGACAGATAACCAATTAGCGATAGCTGCACAAGGCCTCTTGTACTTTACCCAGCTCATTTCAAGTGACATGCATGGTCCATGCGAAACTAACCTACAGATAATAACAAGAAAACAAACCAGAAAGAAAAGAAAGAAGCAAAAGCAAATGTGGAAGTAAGGCGAGTAAGCAAACAAACAACCAAGCAAACAAAAACACAAAGAAAGAAGCAAACATGCATGCAAGAAAACAACTCAAAAGAAAACACTACTCATACTCCTAAGCTAACAATGCATGGGTCATCTCATGTGATGTGATACTTCCAATGCAGCCACCGGTGCATTGGTTGACCCATGTTGGTGAAGGCATGGTTTTGCTAACATCGCAGTTGCATAAACTATCAAGCATGAAAGATATAACGATGAAGACGAACACACTCTAAGCTTACCAGCGACCACAGAACAAAGATGAGTGAAAGCGCATGACATGCACTTTGTGGAGCTTCCATGGTGTTGTGCTACACTGCGTGCAGATGTCAAGTTTATGCATTCTCTTAATTGTGACATGCAAGCAAACGTGAGAAAGGTAGACCACTTATGTTGTGCATGTGTGCTTTCTGTGTAAGATTCCTCCCATGCATGAGTGATGGGATCATGTAGTTCGAGGGGAGGAAGTGAAATCTGGGTGTTTGGCTGATTTCAATGCAAAGAAGGGAGTGATGAGGAGCCTTGACTGTTTCAACAATTTCCAGAACAAAAGTGAAACCAACCTCAGGACAGTGAGGGCCTGACATAACCATCAGCTCGGGCTAAAGTGCCTCAATAGTCTATGGGGTTTTGACTTCATTGACAGATAAATCATCATAGACCATTATCTTAGACAGATTAACAACGATTGAATCAACATCGTGATTAGATGAAGAAGTTGAGAGATCATGACAACCAAGATCGGAAAATTCAGGATGTTCGTCGACATCCTCATGATTTGATGAATCAGGCAGAGGGGTAGATGAGAAGCAAAGGTGTTCACCCTCTTTGTTTTCAGAAATGACATATGATAGATTGGATTGATTTTTGGAGGAAGATGTGTCCTCTCTACACTATGATGACAACTGACATTCAACGTGTCTTGTGAATGATCGGAAGTAGAAACATCCATAAATGGGTTTTCACAAGGGAAACTAGCAGTGGCAGAAACACAAGGGATGTCAGGATAAAGCATATGAGGCGTGACTTGAAGGGACTCATGCTTCATTGTAGGTTCTTCTTTAGATTCCCTCACACAGTTATCATGAATGATGGTGTAGGTTTGCTGCATAACACCAAATCCATCAACAACTTGATCCTCATTCATAGCAGGTAAGGAGTCCGGAATGGAAGAACACAAGATAGTACAATCCAGAGGATCAACAAAACGTGGGGATAGAAGTTGAGGGAAAGAATCCACGTGACAACCAACAGGCTTGCAAGCCAAATCTGCACAGATATCAAGAGCAGGTGGGGTTGGAGGATGTGATAGTTCAACAGATGTGTGTGCATGATCTTCCACATCACTCCGCAGTGGTGGAGCTGTTTGATGAGGTGAAGGCAGACAATCACTTGCGACAACCACTATGCCTGCCTCTACTTGCACATATCCATCACCAGAGTGTGTTGAGCAGGGTTCAAATATGCAAAGAAGATACTCAAATCTTCCAATCAATTTCATCTTTGGGAAATCTGTATTCAAGATTACAAAAGCATGTGTAAAAATGATCAACAGATTCATCAGGTGCTTTTCGTCATTTCAGAATTTCTTGATTGAAAGCACGGTCTATCTCTGTGACCAAATGAGCAAGAGAATGAATAGAATTTTTGGGCAACGTGGCAGACTAGTGCATCGGGTGTCCTCAAAGCATGTAGATGAACAGTGTGCAGGTCATGCATTCTTCAAATATTCCACATCTTTCACATGAACCTACGATGCTGACCATGTGCCCAACCAAGGCTACATGTCCTCCACCATCATATGTTTTATGTGACAAGTTATTCGAGAGCTCTTTCGAGATAATGCAAGTCATTTCCATAAGACATGCACTCCAAAAGAGGATCTCAGTAGTTAGTCATGATAGATATGTATAGATTCAAAACATATATGAGGAGTCAGCTTGTCATTTGGCCCTCCTAGCACCAAAATGTTGATGGTGCTGGACCCGCCAACTTTTAAGGGGATATCCCTGGTAAGAAGTCCCAATTAAACATTAGATTTTTTGGTGTAGGAGTTCCAGCAGTGGGTCATATGGTAATGCCTTGACTTCAATTTTGCACAAAGGAAAGTAAGATGTCCCTATTGGTAGTAAGGGTGTGACAATTGTATTAAGTCAAGGAAGGTGTATGAGAGGTTCTAACGCACCAAAGGTGAGGTGAGTGTGCCCATTGGAAACTTATAATAGTTCGCGGCTTGGAAGGGAACACACGAGCGAAGATGAATCACAAGATGGAAGGAAAGTTAGCGAGAAATCCAAAGTGATGGTTAAACCAACAACATGTTTCAAAAAGATTCATACATACTTATACATAATAGTCCATACATGCATGCGTAAGAAAACAAATACATATATCATTTAGAGTAAACTAGATAGCGTAGAATACAATACAACATATTCATGAAATGTGTTGGCTCTGTTATATTAAGAAGTGTAAGTTCCAGTCATACAATACATCCATGTCCAACCACTAGTTCTGACAGTGAAAGGTTATAGGCACAACCGCCCTCTCCTCCAAAGAGATATACTAGCTTTGTGCAGTGGAGGAGCCAAGGCTCGTTACAATACTATCCAAGGTTTCTCTAAGATAGTCCTATCAGAAGCTTGGCTTACCAAAAGCCTTTACAATGAGTTATGAGGTTCTATTTATAGCAAAGGGTGGGGTGACCCTTGACATTCCCCTTTGTGACAATTCATTTACCCTCATGATTCTTCATCTACTCTATGACTGTTACATCCAACTATTGACACTTGAACTTCCACTTGACAAGACATTACATTAAAATGCACATGTGCCCATGTGAGACAAAATTTCTTGAGCAAGCCATGCAAGAAATCACTGACACTTGGTCCGTTGTCATGAGACCAACTATTTGACATGCTTTTGACAGTGAAGGTGGTGAGCTGATGCCAAGCTTGGTTGTCTGTGATGGTGTGCATTCACTCCATGGTGACATCTTGCTGAAGCAAACTCTTGCCTCTGTTGCATCCCGCTGCATTGTTGTGTCTCCTCCATTCAACTCATCTGCTAACATGTGCATTGTCTTCTTGGGTGCAGCCGAACCGACAACATCTTGATACATAGTGTCTATGTTGATCTCCAATCATGTGCTAGTGGTCATGCACATCAACTTGTCAAAATGCATGTTCAGCTCCAGTTGGACTTGCTTCTTGTCTTCACCTCGGTGAGTTTGCAAATGGGTGGGATCACATGCATGCACACAATGACATGCATGCTGTTGAATTCCGTTGCATGTGATCAACATCACTGCTCACCTTGTCTGCTTCGTGCCAACTGCTATTGTTATTGTCCTATGATTTTGAAGATTAGCAACACAAAAGTCACAAAAGATACATCAAACCGGTTATGAGTCTAGTACCTAGCATTCCTAGACTCAGAGAGGGATCTCTCTATGTATTTATGATTTAACTTTGATTTCGGTGTTTTAATGTATTAGGCTAGATATTAAAAATAAATAGATTGCTTGATTGATTGTTTGTTTTTTCATTTGGTTGGGGAAGATCATTCTTGAATATTTACCATTGGGCTATGGAGTCACAGGCTGGGTGGTAACATCAATTTTCCAAAGCATTTACAGCGCAAGCTAACTGTCTTTACTAGATCTTAAAAGTAGAGTGAGAAATGGAATGACAGAAAAATGACATTAGTCAGGATTAAAAATTATTTAAGTAATTTTTAATCATACTTTAAAGGAAAACATTTAGATTGTAAACACATATAGTAGTAAGGTGCTCCAACAGCATATCTTAAACTATAATTTCTGCTTTACAATAAGAATCAAAGATGTATGAATGGATAAACAGAGATACATTAAACATAGAAAGAAAGGCATCACGAGGTCAAAACAAGTCAAGTATATTGCAAACAGTCCTTTTTATTGATGCTCTAACTCAAAATTACAATGCTCCAAACATAAGAAAAAATAGTTCAAATGACTTGGGTCCAACTCCTAATACTCCCAATACATGGAGTATTTAAACAAAAAAAACTACAATGATTTTCCTTGTATGCTTGGCAATCTATTATTTATTACAATGAAAGGAAAAATGAGTAATGTAACCACGAAGTGGTCACGCTGAGAAAAATGGCACAAGTGGTCCTCTTTTTTAGGGATGTTGTTGCCTGAAATGTTAATTTGACTATAGTGGTTCTACTAATGTGGCTAGTGCTGACTCAGGTCTGTGCTGTCACTCTAATCATCCTTGTCTTGTTCCTCCTGATAATCACATAGCTCACTCCATGCTCCCTCATATGGGACTTTGATTTTAGTTAATCTTTTGTATATTCCGTCAGCCTTAGTGTACTTAGAAAATGTTGGTTTGACCAAAAATACATGCTTCAGTTCATGCTCAATGTAATTTAAATTGTTAATAGCTTCCAAAAATGCCTTTCCTGTTATGTTGCCTTTGATGTTGGAAAGATTTGCAGAGTCTGTGGCTATGCCTTGGATTTTCTGGACATAATCCCCTATGTCCATGAGTTTGTCATTTATGACAAACAGAGAGGGGAGACTTTTCTGATGTAAAGGCTACATAATTTTAAAGAACTTGTTGACTGTTAGCTCCAGAATTTGACATTTTTCTTCTTGCTATAAATTTAAGCTCTTCTTTGTGAGCACCTTCTTGACTTGTGGTATAGTCTTTGTTCTATCTTCCACTCCCAACTCTTCCAGCTCATACTTGTTCGTTGCATTCAAGAATTTGATTATCTTGTTAGTTGTTACTGGCATGTCTTTGAACTCTACATTAGTAGCTGAAATGGATTCTCTATCCTTCTCCACTAATTCTTTCTGCTAAAAAATAATTTGGATGCTAGGCCAAATTTCATTCATACCATTGATTATATTGGCCAAATAATCTCCTTAACTCTCCCTAGAGTGTTTCCAATCGATGATTCTTTCTCTGATTTTTGTAGTGCTTCAATTAATGCCTTTGCCCTTTACATTTCCACCAAGTGATTGCTTTCAACTCTTTTGATTTGATCTTGGAGCACACTGAGTTGGGTTTCCAGTCTTTTTATGTCCTCAGATTACAGATTCATGCCTTCCAATGATCTGGCCAATTGTTCTATACCGCTTCCTGCACCTGTGGTTGTACTCGCTGGAGTGGTTATGGGAGGGGTTGTTAGAGGAAGGGCCTCCATTGTTGTGTTGGCCTTATGTGTAGCCCTTTCTTTCCCTTGCACCATTTTTTCCATATCTACTTCCATTTGTTTGATTTGGAGAGACTGCTCCACTATTAATTTCATCATATCATCCTTTTTTCTTTCTGTTTCCTTTATCTACTTGGTCAGTAGGTCATGTATAGAAGGAATCTTGAGCTGCTTCTTCAAAGCTACAATATCTATCTCTTTTTTCTTGATTACTTCCTCAGCTGCTTTTATATTTGAGGGATCATACCCAATCTTCACTACTAGGACTTCCAAAGAATTAATTTTATTGTCCTTTGACTTTGATGAAATCCTTTCCATCTTCAACTAGGATTGAGCATTTGATAGAGCCACCTGCATTTTGAACAAGTTTATAGAAGTGTTGGTTAGAGTGTATGAAATCATTTCACCTATTTGCTTATTCATTTCTAGCTAATAAATTAGATAGACATTTCTGGCATCAAACTCAAAAGAAGTTTTCTTGTAATCTGTTGGGTTTTTAGGCTCTACTATCTGTGCTTCCAAAAATGCCACATGAATTTTTCCCTTTTCTAAATCAAAGGAAGAGAGAATTCTGCCTTGTGAAGTTGCACTCTTCTTCCAAAACTGAGCATAGGTGCTCTTTTTCAACATTTCATTTCTGATTTTGATCTCTATGAATGTATCAAAGACTGTCTCTTCTTTTTCTCTAGTCGCATTTGTAGATGAGGACACTTGAAGAGACTGTTGCATTTTTAAATCAGAGTTGTAGGAAAAGATTGCCCTCCATCTAGGGATGAATCTATAATATCAATTATGTTGATCACCGTTTGCTGTGGTGATCCTTTGTCTATGTCCATATTTTTTCTAGGCTTCTTCCTGTATTTCAACTTGAATTCCTTCATAGAATTATCGGTCCCTGGTGACTGATCTTCTCTAGATCTTTTCCTTGTTATTCCCTGTTCTTGTTCTTTTCCTTTTTGAGTCCTATCTTAAGTAGTTTGCTCTTCCTGTTGTCTTGGAGTCTGTGCACTGGAAGAAGAGATCACTTGTTCTCCGGCCTCCTGGAATGTATCAGGCATCCACTCAATCTAGTTCACGTATTTTTCAATCTCAGGCATTTGAGTGTGGATATAGGCTGTTGACTTGTTTTCTACCCTCTTCTTGGAAATGATACCCAATGGGTCATAAGACCATGTGAAACTATGGGTAAAGTTCATTTCCTTAAATCCTCTATCTGTCTCCTCCCCTACTACTCTACTGTTACAAATGAAGGGACCAATTTGAGATTTTATCCTGAACTGGGACCTTTTCTTAGCTGATACAAAATGCACTTCATCTGAGTTAATAATTTTTCTAATGTATTCTAGTGCAAAGATCCTCGCAGGGAGGAACTTTGGCATCTCATATGGGGCCAACACACAATCATACACTCTTAATTCTGTGTAGTTTTGGTACAAGTACCAATCACCTGTTATGGCTTGGTCTGACAGCTCCATAATTCTCCTTATTTCCTCACTTATGCTAGGTTCAGCAGTCCCACTGAGGAGCGTCATTGCTGGGTGAAGAAACATCTCCACAAATGTCTTATAGCTTAAATCTTTTTGGTCTTTCATCACCAATGTTGTCCAGAATATCACTGACTAGGGTTGACCTTCTTCATTCATTTTTCTCACTGAAAACTGGAACTTGTTTGGCTGAAAATACACAAACATATATACCAACATTGAGGAATAAAGAAACACTTCATCTGTGAAGAAATTGACAAGTTGCTCATGGATGGCATCTACTAAAAAATGGCTAAAATTGAAGACGATAGAGGGCTTGGATTCTGTTGACAAAATAGACAAGAAATCTATGATAGCTTCATCAAGCCATTGATTTGAATAATAACCAAGTAAATAGGAAAGAACAGTGACAATGTGTCTAGTTCTGCCACAGAAAACAGAGGAGGAATAAGGAGGATTCTTGTTTAGCAGAGGTGTGTTCTCAGTCATGAAAAGTTCTAATGTTTTGGCTCTCTTAGAAAAATCAAGCTTTTGATACATTTCAGTGAGGGCCTCATGGGAAAAGGGAGTAGTTCCTTCAATAACCGGGGCCTCCATCATCTTCATAATGGAATTGGCATCAATTGTAAACAAAATATGTCCTGTTGGGGCCATCATTGCCCTTTGTTGTGGATTATAACATGAATGATATTTCCAGATCAGTTTTGGACAACTGTGTGTTCTAGAAAAAACATAAAAAGGGATATTAGTGTCCCAAAGGCCCATGCCATCCATCTCCTCTACACATTTGTCCTCCCACCAGCAATATATGTCAAACAAATCAAACTCTGAGAGTGTTTCATGGATCTTGAAATCCCTATCTGCAAGTGGTAGGTGATCCAAATCCAATGGTGGGTGTACCATTGGATCAAATTCTTCTGGTTCCTTTTTCTTTGGTGCCATGGCTTTCTTCTCTGAAATTGTTCTCTGAAAGTTGTCCTGCGTTGAATTTGTAATAGAAGGGGATAAGAAGAAATGGGAATTCAGTGAGGGAGAAAAAAAAGAGATTAATCAGAATTAGGTTTTGAGAAGGGGAAATTGTTATCACTGCAGAAAATAAGTTCTCCTGCAACTACACTGCTACTCTTTGTTTGCACTGCGCTCTCTCTTTGTATGACTGAATGGAATTTGCACCTGATAGCAGAAAAAAAAGTTAAAATTCGAAAAATGGCATGAACTGGCACTTTTATGAATTTGGAATGATGCCGTTGGATTGGCTTGACTTGACATGGGTCCATTAGCTAACGGTCCAACCCATTGATTGTTCATCGGTGGGAACAGAGGTGACAGGGAAAATGGGACAAGTTTTCATCATGAGATGGAGGGAGCGACAACAATCATATGACATAATGGTTTGAGTATCGAGATAAACCACTTTTTGGGGGGGATTGAGAGTGGTAAGCAGTATGAGAGGGGGCGGTGCAAACTCGTTAGGGCACGCCATGTAAGCAGTTGGAAATTGTTGATTTCGGACCCCCCCCCCCCCCCCCCCCCCCAAACCCCCTTGGGATTAACTTTCGAAGGGTGAGGGGAGTTCCAGAAAAGAATGAGGGCATTGGATTAGATGGAGTGAGTGAGGATGTGGTGATAGATGGTGGGTAGATTAGATAGGATGTGACATGTGAGTGCGTGGTGGGGTAGGGAATAAATGAGGGGTGTAGAGTATAGGCAAATATGGGTATAGAGTAAAGTTAGGGGTAATGATATTAAAATAACATAAGACCCTTCATTTTTTATTTATTTTCTCGACTTTAGAAAAAAAATAGGATATTTCTTCCAACCTTAGGAAAACATTGGGATATGTCTTCCAATCTTTACAAGAAATTTTCATGTCATTCTCTTTCCTTAAATTTTCTTCAATCTACCTACCCTTCTTCCCCTAATCTAGCATTTTTTTATTTTTCATTTGCAGGGTGCACTTGGAATTTCAGACCCTTTCTCTTTTTATCTCTTTCTTCTTTTAAATTCTAACCTACTCTATCACTTATTTCTCCCCTTGGTCTAGATTAAACAGTTGAACCAATTTTGTTTCTACCTAGTTAGTGATTCGTCAAGATTAAACTGTTTGGAAGATCTTTATTTTCTAACCGATCAACATAAATTTAAATTTGTCTAATCATGCTTAGACTGTATGATTTGAACAACATTTGGGGTTTTTCATTTTTTTTATTTTCTTCTTTTTCTTCTTTTTTATATATCCTCTTTTCATTTCTTTTCTTTTCTCTTTTTTTTTTTTGAAATCAATTGAATATTGAAATCTATGAACAATTTGAAACTTGCAAGTTGTGAAGTGCTCAATCACCTTGAGATCCTATAAATTATAGGATCCTAACAATGGATCCAGCTAGGGATGGCACTTCTCATCTTGAAGTATCAAGTACACATGACTAGTAGCCTTGAATCCTTCAAATCTACATTATCTTCAAAACGAATAATCTAATTGAAAACCTGAAATAATGTGATATTTACAATGGAGTGAGGAAATCTATGTACTCAAGAAAATTAATGCTTCGGCATCCTGCGATTGACAAGACCTCCTAACAATTCTGTTCCATCTAACTCCTTGAGGAAAAATGCATTATTTCCTCTAAAAGTAGAAATGATATATGTGACTTTCCAAAGATTTTAAAATTTACCATGCTTTCCTTTGTATTCTCTTCTTGAGTCCCATTTTAATACTTTTTATCCCACATTGAAATCATCATCTTTGGTTCTTTTGTCAAAATCTTCTTTATATTTTCCTGGACAACTTGAGTTATATTTTATACCTCTTCTTTAGACTGCTACAATTGGATTGTCTAATATATCCTTCTTTGAATATCATTTGGTTCACTTTGTACCTCCTGAATAATCTTCATAACTAGCACTCCCACAGAAGAAGGGTAAAATGCATCTATTCCATAAACTAGTTGAAATGGGGACATGGCAATGGATTTCTTTGTAGTCAATCTATCAGCCCATAATGCATAGATCAATTTGTTATGCCATGACTTCTTATTATCCTCTAGTATCTTCTTAATGATGTTTACCAAACTTTTGTTGGAGGATTCAGCCAACCCATTACCTTGAGGGTAATAAGCTATTGAATGACCCAAGGAAATATGATATTTCTGACAGAATTCTGCCATCTTTTTTTATTTGAAAGCTACAAAATTATCAGTGATCAGTTTCCTAGGATAGCCAAATCTAGAAAGGATATTGGCTTCAATGAATTTTATTATAACAAAATCCATAGCAGCTCTTGAAGGAGTGGCTTCTATCCATTTGGTGAAGTAGTCTGTGGCATTTAGGATCCATTTGTGCTAGGCAGAGGATGGAGGATGAATTTCACCAATGAAATCCAATCCCCACTATCGGAAAGGACTTTCAACATAAATGGGTTTCAGGGGAAAAGGTAGTAATTTTCTCTTCCCTTCAAATATTTGGCACTAATGGCATGTAGTTACCATCTTATAGATGTTTGGGTATAGTATAGGCCAATAATAACTAGCTCTAAGGATTTTATTAGTAGTTGTTTTCCAATAAATATGGCCTCCATAGTCACCTTCATGGAATTCCTGCATAACTTTGTCAGCATCATCCTTTAACAAACATCTGAGTAAGACACCTCCAACATCTTTCCAATACAATATATCATCAACAATGCAAAATTTGACTGCTTTCAATTTAAGAAAGCTAGCTTTTATTTTGGATAATCCAGGAGGAGAATTTAAATTGAAAAGAACATATAAAAGGTTTTCTTACCAGGGGGATTTTAGATATGCCTCGTCTATTTGTGGAGTCGCCAATTCCTCAATATCATCCAAAAAAAACACCATGTTGATGTCTAATGCATTGAAATTTGATTCAGCCATCAATTTGGCTAATCCGTATCCTTTTATCAATTTGGCGGGCTTGATTTCTATATCATATTCTAGAATCACAACTATCCATTTGCCTCTATTCCCATTAGGTCCATTTTGTGTAAGAATATCTTTGACAATTACATTAGACACATAAGCAATGATATGACAATGTAAAATGTAAGTCCTGAAATCTTTTATTGCTTTAACTAGAGCAAATGCCTGTTTTTCCATGATATTGTATTCTAAGGAAGCATCTCTCAGAGATTTGCTGAAGAAAGCTATTGGTTGTTCATGTCCTTCATTGTTTTTATGTAATAACATAGGAGCAATAGTATGTTCAGATGTAAAAGAAAAGATAATGAAGTATTTAATGAAATCTGGGTTGATTAAAATTGGTGCTTTTGTTAATGCAAGTTTGGCATTTTGGAGCCTAGGGATCACAACAATATCATCCTCTTCAAAGGTTTTAAGAAAATCAATCACAACATTCTGGTATTCTCTCAATCTAGGATGTTTTGTTGAGTATTTTCCTTTAATTTGTTTGATGATGAGTTCAGAGTCTCCCTAGATAGAAATTATTTTAGCGCCTACCTTTTTAAGCAATTGTTGACACCTAATCATAGGGATTAGGTGAACAACTATAATTAGTGTAAATAAATAATAGAGAAAATGGAGAGTCATTGGAAGGTGAATTGAATAGTCACCCCCTCTTGTATATAATAATGAACAACCTAAATGAATAATACGATTGCATTTGAGGAGTTACCTCCTAGTTTGACATCGTATCAAATCCAATGCCATTTTTGGCTTCCCTCTCTGCTTTGTAGCTCCTCTCTTGCAACTGCTACCCCTCTCTGGAAACTGCTACAGACGTTTGGCTGGTTATGTGAGGCAACTACTCCACAAGCGCATTTGAGGTATCACTCTCTTGGCTTCAGAGTATTAAACATGGGTGTGATGAATGAAATTCTCTTATCACTATGTATCAGTGTTCTGGACCTTACTCAAGTATTTTTCTCTATTCATACATTTTATTTATAAATCATAGTCAATTAGTGTTAAGCATTAATACTAATTTTAAATGCTAAACCTTTTCTTACGCATCTTTTGAATTAAGCACATGGGTAGTATTCGACAAGTGGTAAGGGATATCTTGTGCACCCTAAAGGCTAGAAATGGTATTGCTAAATTTCATGCAATTAACCTTAGCGGGCGACACATAGCATGAGAAAACCACTTTTCTCATGTGCTCTCGATTTGTTATGCATCGTGAAAGATTTCACATGAGATTATGTGATAGTCGTTCGGTCAAGTGGGATTGATCAACAGTGGAGATTGGCCAAGCTAGTTGGAAAGTGAGTGACGTGATAGCCATTTCATTAGACGGGTTATATCTGATGGCGATCATGTCTAAAGATGCATGTGAGTTAATTTAAATTTCGGACGCGATAAGGTTATGAACTATGGTTTTAATTCCTTTTAGTTATGTTATGAGATTGCGCAACAGTCGTTCGATCGCACGGGTCACATCGACAGTGGAGATCATCCGGGTTAGTTGGTGAGCGGACGATGCAATATCCATTGGATTTGGAGAGGTGAGTTCAATGGCATGGATTGAAGTAGTTGATAAAAGGAGAAGTCAACGAGGGACCGACAGTGATTATTCAGATAAGTGCGACCCTAGGGGGAAAATCCACTTACAGAACTAGATTTAAGCACAGTTGGTTGGTTACAAATTTAACCAGTAGTTGAATTACAAATTACCACCTCATTTTCATCAACCTCATACGTCAACCTCGTGTGTCATTTTCTTGCCAACAGAAGAGCGATTTTTTTGCACATTACATTTTTAAAATGCACTCATTGATATCTATTGTGGGAGTGGTTCTCATCGGGAAGGGGAACTATCCAGAATGGTCGCAGAAAATAAAACACACTCTCATTTATAATGAACTATGGAAAGGAGTGTGCGTTGGAGACGGAGATAAGGAGCCATAACAACCTACCTCAGACAAGGAATTTGAAATTTGGGAAAATAAGAATAGCAAGGATTATGCATTGATTGAAACATTAGTAAATGAAGATGCGAGTCACCATATTTGGCCATTTTCAAATGCTTTTGAAGCCTTACAAAAACTGAAGGAACTCTATGACTCACACTCTACACTTGAATTTGTTCAACTCATGATTAAATTGTTCACCCTTGAAATACAAAATGATGATCCTCTTGCTCTTGCATCAGCAGTAAAATCTATTATGCATGATATCAAAGTCACTAATGTTGAATTGGACATCCCTCTGATAGATTTTCTCAAGGCACTTTATCCCACTTACTTAAATTACCTTGAGTCATTGCAAGCAAATGGAAACCTCAAAGATATTACCTTTGACTCCCTTGTGAAAAAAATTGCTGAAAAAGAGAAAGCTTTTGGGAAGAAGACAAGTCCTCAGTCTTCTGAAGAGGTTGTGTGCCTTGCACATAGAGAGAAGAATCTTGCTCAAGATTCTTCGAGAGGAATAGGTGTCGAAGAGGAATAGGAAGAAATTTCAGAGGCACGAGGGTAGACACTTTCAAGGAGAAAAGTCAGATTTGCACCATACGATGCAAAAGAGATGGATCACATGATGCATCCACATGCAAGTTGCCTTGGGACAGAATTGAGCATTGAAGAAACCAACCCAAAGGTAAAACTAATGACAAAGAGAAAGGTAAAGCACCTGAATCCGCTCACTATGTTGTGGCAAACTGTAATATTGGATTAAATGAAGACTTATTTAATGCTTCGCTTGCTTCTTGGAAAAATCATTGGTTGCTTGATTTAGGAGCAAATTGCCACAAGAATTTTAGAAGAGAATTTTTTGAAGAATTTTATAACAAAGTTGATGGAGGAATATACTTTGCAAACAAATCAAAATTCAAGCCATCAGGGCTTGGTACAATCAGGCTTAAATTGCCTGGTATCCAAACTTTCTTGTGCATAATGTTTTATATCTCCCACAGTTGAGGAGAAACTTGTTGTCGTTGGTCCACATCTACCAGCAAGGACACTCCATTCATATGTTTGATGGCAAGCTTGAGGTGAGAAAAGCATCAGATCACTCACTTGTCAAGACGGGGATAGGAGAAGGCTTCTCAAGTTGCAGGGTACCTTTGCTCGTGCACAAAATTTCTCATACAATTGTCATTATGAAGAAGGTACATTTCCATAAAGTTTATTATGGTATGCTAGATTTGGACACTTGAACTATGATAGCCTCCGATTGTTGAAGAAAAATGGTGTTATTGGTTTGCCTACAATTCCTAGGAAGCTTAAGAAATGTGATGCTTGCATTCTAGGAAAGCATAGCAAACAATCTTTTCATGATTCAAATTCCAAAGCACATAGAAAACTTGAACTCATTCATTTTGATTTATGTGGTCCAATGCCTGTTCCTCTACAAATGGAAATAAATATATGATGACATTTATTGATGACTACACCAGAATGTGTTGGGTTTATTTATTGAAGAACAAATTTGATGCTTTTCAAACATTCAAGAACTTTCGTACATGGATTGAAAATGATGCACGATCTCATATTGGCTCTATTCGCACTGATAATGGAAAATAATACACTTCAAATAAATTTGAAAACTATCTTTGCCAACATGGGATCAAACATCAAACAACTGTGCCTTATAATCCCCAACATAATGGAGTAGCTAAAAGAATGAATAGGACAATCTTAAATATTTTGCACTCCATGATGTTTTTCAAAAATGTAAAAATGGTGTTTTGGGCTGATGTAGTTCTATGTGCTCTATATGTAAAGAATATATGTCCATCTAATGCTATTAGAAACAAGACTCCTTATGAAATGTGGTATGGGCACATTCCTTCGGTAAAGCATCCTAGGGTCTTTGGTTCCACATGTTATGCCTTGATACCAAAGGTACATAGAAACAAACTTGGTGCAAGAAGTCATAAGTGTATCTTCTTGGGGTATTCAAACACCTCCAAAGCATACAGTCTCTTGATGAAGTCAATAAAATGTTTGTTGTATATAGAGATGTAATCTTTCTTGAATAATCCAAAACTGACAATTTTGTTGAGTGGAAACTTGATCATTTGGATAGATTCACAAATGCAAAATCATTTCAATAATTTGATAATTAGATTCCACATGAAACTCCAACAATGGATGATACTTTGAGTGATGTGATTGACAGAATTGGGAGACTCAATTTTGATTCAGTCCCAACTCAATCAACAAAGCAGCCTATACCATCTCAGAAAAGTCCCCCAAAGTGGCTAACAAAGACACTTGAAAGTGTTCATCCTAATGAGGTTGGAAAGATAGGAACTAGAAATTCAACCCAGTAAAATGGAGGTGATGTAGATGACTTGGATTCACCTGTTGATATGGATGTTTCTTATGATTGTGAATTTAATTTGTCTACATATTTTGAACCAACTTCCTTCAAAGAAGATGCTTCTCATGTTGAACGGAAAGAAGCAATGAAAAAGGATTATGATTCCTTGATAAAGAATGGCACTTGGAAGCTGGTTGATCCTCCATTGGGAACCAAACCAATTGGCTGCAAGTGGGTCTACAAGAACAAGTATAAAGTTGATGGCTCACTTGAGAAGCACAAATCTAGGCTTGTGGCAAAAGGTTTGCATAGAAGGAAGGGGTCGATTATGAGGAGACTGTTTCCCCCACAGCAGAATGGGCTACCATCTATACACTCTTTTCCCTAGCAGCTCATAACGGTTGGAAAGTCCATCAAATGGATTTAAAAACTTCTTTCTTGAATGGAGATCTAAAAGAGAATGTTTTTATGTCCTAGCCTAAAGGATTTTCTATAAAAGGACATGAATATAAAGTATGCAAACGTGTCAAATCCTTGTATGGACTCAAACAAGCACCGCAAGCCTGGTATGAAAAAATAACTGAGCATATTCTAAAACTCAATTTTAAAAATTATGATCTTGATGATGCAACTTTGTTTGTCAACAAGGTTGGAAAAACAGTTGTATATCTTGTGGTATATGTGGATGATCTTTTTATGACAGGGAACAATGAGAGCTACATTGCATCCATAAACAAGGAATTGAGGAAAGGTTTTGAAATGACTAATTAGTGCTATGTTCATTACTATATTGTTATTGAAGTAACTCAACATCTGAAGTCCATATCCTTTCTCAAAAGAAGTACATTGGAGATCTGTTGAACAGGTTTGGCATGACTGAATGCAATCCTATGACTACTCCAATGGAACAAAATTTAAAGCTCACATCCATTGAAGGAAAATAATTTGAGGATGCAACAAAGTATAGACAGCTTGTAGGAAGTCTCAACTACCTAACTACTACCAGACCAGACATTTAGTTTGTTGTTGGAATCCCCTCCAGGTTTATGCAAAAGCCTTGTGAGGGACATTGGTTTGCTGCAAAAAGAGTTGTAAAGTACATGAAGGGAACTCAAGACTTTGGAATCAAGTATACATAGGTGGGTGACTTCAGCTTGATTAGATATTGTTCAGTCAATTTAGTGTCCTAAATTGCTACATAAATTATCAATCTTGGTATCGTAAACTGGTGAAGTGTAGTGCACTATATGTGCTAGATGACCCTTTCTTACCTCACTATTTTTAAGTTTATGTTTGTTTTGGGGTTTTTGTTCTTTTGATTCCTAATGTTCTGCAATGTAATTAAAATCTTAATATACTGCTGCTAGGAACCTAGAGAAATGAAGTGAGAGCTAAAAGTTCTTTTAGGCCAAATTTGGAGGTAAAGTTTTTAAACAAGAAGGTGAAAACAAAGCCTCTCTTCTTACTATTATAATTGTTTCCAAAACATGAACTGAAAGGACTTTAAAACTACTATCTAATTAACTACAAAAAAAAAGCTTAAATGAAAAAAATGAAATCTCAGCTATCAAAAGTGACATACTGGAAATACAATTGCTTCTACTGTCTAGTCTAGTTGCAAAATTAAAGCTTAATAGACAACTGAAGATGGAACTGCAGCTAAACTAAGTGAAAAATGAAATTGCAATTATTCTATTATGAGGTAAGGCTAAATGAAGTATTATTGTCACTCATCTACATAATTTAGGGAGAACTACCTCCTTATGATAGCAATTTTAAGAGATTTCATTCTTCATCATTCTAAGAAAAGTAAACATGACAATTCAAGCAAAAACTCAGTGATAAATAAAACATTTCATCACTTAGTTTTAAGATTAACGTTCAACTGAAAGGGTTCTTGGAAATATCCATTTATATCATGAGTTACTAAACTGATAAGAAAATGGCATTGAACTACTTTAACTCTAAAACTAATGAACATCAACTGTAATGAGAGACTCATTCATAAATACAACATTTCACCATTTAGTTTGAGGATTAACCATCAACGAAAGGATTTTGGAAACATTCATTTATATCATGAGTGACTACACTAATAAGAAAAAGGCATTGAATAGCTTAATTTAAAATATAGAAATTAAGGAACAACAGATGAAATAAATCGAATTATGCTATTGACATCAATTTCAAAACTGCATTTAAGAGACTAGAGAGTAATGAAAGCTAAAGGACTATTCTACGCTGGAAGAGAACTACTCTGAGTTAGTGAAGAAATGACATACGCTGCAATATACATAGAGTTAGAAAACAATTATGAACACGATGAAAAACATAGCAAATGTACAATTAAACTAAGAAAGACAAATAGAAATAAAATGTACCCTTGACCATGCAGGGGCCCTCTGCAAGGTCTCGGATTATCAACATGGAATCAACACTTCACACGCTTCAGGTATCCATTGAAAACAGAGTTATTATATTAAAACAAAGCACCGAGTCTCTCACACTACAAAGCGGAAATTGCACTATTACATAACCAAAAACATTAACTTGTTCTGTGTTCTAAACGCTGGTATTTATAGGAAAAATAGACAACTGTTTGAAGAGAGAAGTCATCTACAGCAAAACACGTAGACATGTAATGTATTCAGAAATCTTGTCTTCTGTTACCTTGAAACATAAATCTTCTAATAGTGGTTGTTGGATTCTATTTTTGCAGGTGGAAAACGACGTCCTTGGCTTCAGGAGACTGCCTCGGATCCATTCACTAAGAATCGTGCAAAAACAGAGTTCTACTTGCTGTAGGTTTCTTCAGTTGACTCTCCTTTGACCAGGGTCCTCCTCATCAATCTTGGCCAAATGGATAGGATACCATCCATGCTCTAACATTTTCTGAGATACCTGTGTGGTCCATTTCCTCTCTTGACACCTGTAACCTACAAAAGCATGAAGATGGCTACGGAACAGTCAGTTAGTTGGGGAATGTGGCTGTGTTGCGTAGCTAAAAAACAAAAACCTATTCAAATAACAAACATAACAATATAACTTGTAAATCACTGAAATGTACTCCTTGAGGCAATGTGCAATGGTTTTTGATGATTAAGGATGCATTTTTTATGGAAAAGAAAAGGAAGAAGGATGAGAAAGTTGCTTAAGAAAGCGGCAGTTTTGGAAATCAACATACCCCCACTGCGAGAGTATTGCATCTCCCCATGCAATCAAAACTATAAACACCCTCCTTCTATTGCATATATTTTGAGACTTCAGCTAGAACATCCAACCTCTTCTTGCTTCTCTTTGCTGCAACTGCCATCCTAGGCTTCCTCATGAGGAATCTATATTTGAGGTTAATGAGAGCCCGGTTTAGCTTCCTATTTTTCCTCTTTAATTTTATATTCTTCTTATGCCACAGACCCAAATGAAGCATGGTGTTATCATGAATGATCTTATCTAGCTTGTTTTGTTCTTTTAAAGCTTCATTTTCCTTTTGAATATTCCTATTTAAGACCTCTAACTCATAGATTTCATGCTTAAGTGAGCTAATCAAAGTCTCTTGTGATGTAGCTGGCTGCTCAGGGTTGGATGAAGTCCCTTGATCTATTGATGAATTCTTTTTCTCTAGTGACTCAATATAATCATAAATCTGTTGTTGGATTGGGTCAATCTCTTGAGAGACTCTCTCTGGGCTGCTTTCAAAGTTTTGTTGAGGAGAGTGCTATGGGCTCTGCTCAAATGAGATGTTATCTTGGCACTAAGTTGGAGTTTCTTCTCCCAAGTCTATGAACTATGCCTCTGTTGATTTTTCTTTCTTCATTCTGCCCTTAGGTCTAGAACTTCTCCTCAAACTTTGTGAGCCTATGTTTTTTCCTCTATAACCTGTCTTCTTTTCCCCTTCTCCCTCTATTTCTTGGACTATTCCTTGATGTTGACTAATTTCTTAGAAAGTAATTCTTCATCCTCTGATGAAGGTTCAGGAGTGTTTCTATTGATTTCCTCAACTTTTCCTTTCATCTTCCTCTTTCATTTTGTTTTCTTTATGCCCTTTGTTAATGTTTCAGAGAGAGACACTTCTTCACTATTTTCTTTTTCTGAAGTCGTAGGAGTGTTTTGAATTGTAAGACTAGTTTTACTTCTCCTACTCTTTTTCATTGAACTTCCTTCAGGTAATTCTGGTGGATCTTAGAAAAAGTTTCTGATCAGAAAGTTTTCCTATGTGTCTCCTACATTCTTTAAGTGATATTCAACTAGAATTTTTATGAGACCATGTTGATAAAGATGAGGTTCTATGTCTTCCATTTTCTTTTGAATAGTAGTGGTCATTCTCCTTAGACTATTCAACAGAAAGAATGGGAGATTGATGGTTCCATTTTCAAGAAAATTCATCAACAATCTTATGTGATATACATACATGGAACCATATCTACCCTCGCATGTGATAAATTTTTGCAAAATCAATAACATGTTGCTCCATTTACCCCTAAGTGTAGAGATGGGAATTCCTCTCTTAAAAATTGAAGTGTCCATACCTGGGTTTTGGAGAATGACTTTCCAAGTTTCATCATGGAATTCTTTATTCTTGAACCACCTCTCTCCAACTTTTGGTAGCTCGGTTGCTATTGCAATGAAAGATTCGGTCACTGTAAACTTTATGTCACCAATGTTCACATCCATCCCATCAAACGATCTAGCAAATGACTTGGTGATTTCTTTATGATGGCCACCGAATTTCTCAATGAAGCTCAACCACCTAGATTTCTTCAACATCCCTTTCAACTGAGGATATCCTTCCATATAGTTCATTCCTATAGGTTTTGTTCTTACAATGAGACCCATCACTCCTTTTCTCTACTGTTTTTCAAATTTCATTCATTGTATGCGTGTAGAAGACTGTGTAAATAGTAGTGGTATATGGAAGAAAAAACAGTTACATTGGCATTATGACATAGGTTTGGCACTAAGACATAGGTGTTGTCCTTGATGGAAACTCACTTAGATGATAGATCATAGTTCAGGCTCTCAGAATGAAGCAAAAAAGAGATATACATAGGTTCTACTTAACAAAGTCACGTATACAAGCGGGATCACCAATCAAAAGGCATGTATGCATATGCATGCACTTTCATGCAAGGAAAAGCATGTACATGTGGGAAAACTTGTTTTTAGTCCATGGTATTTAGTCCTTGGTATTTGGACCTATGGTTTTGGACCATGGTATCTCATTCGAAGTATTGAACACAGGTATTGGGTCCCAAGTATTGGTTCTAAAGTGGTTTTGGACCATGGTATTGAGTAAGGCCTAAGACTATAAAAGGGGAAGGATATCATTAGGCAAAGTACTTAAGTATTGAATATCTAATGAAGAGCAAGATCTAGAATACTGGTCATTGGGTTATGGTGCATAGCTGGATCTGAATCGAGGAGGAACATGAGCGCTAGAAGAAGGATAAGTTCTATTGATGGGTCAAGATCTTAAGGCTTGAATAGAAGTATCTTTGTGTGATTTTGATCTGTTATATTTGGCGCATGACTTGATCTATAAATCTCATGATCTGGGTTTAACTGATGTCTGAATAATTGAAAAGGATAGATTATCTTTTATAGATTTGTACGCAGGTTCAACATATCAAAGGCATGTATACATGTTGGTTCTATAATTCAAAATAGCGTATACGAAGGTTTTCCTTGACACACCAGCATATGCACGCAGATTCTACATATTGAAGTAGTGTACTTCTCATAAAATATGTTTTAGCTACTTCTATTTATTTCTGTAGTGATCTAGGTTCAGGATTAGTTTCTAGTTACTGTTACTGTATTCTGGTTACATCATTCAGAGAAGTGATTGTTTGATTCAGTTTTGGTTGGTACAAAGGAGAATGGTTGATGCAGATATATTTGATGGTTGATTGATGTTATTGATGGATCCAGTCTAAAAATTTATGAAACGTGGTCCCTGAAGAAAAGAGAAGGTTTTAGCCTTCTGTAGGTCAGCACCTACATACTAGTACATTAGCTAGTACAAGAGCTAAGGGGGTTGTAGCTCCCTTCCAGGAGAAGCTGGAGAACGAGAGAGAAGGTTGTAGCCTTTTGCAAATAGAAGCCTGCGTACTAGTATAAGACTGCACCAGTACAAAAATATTGTAAAAAGAAGTTTCTTATAAAAGAAAGATAGAGACAAATTGCAGCAGGTGGTTTTCACCCACATTGGGTTTCTAACTTATATCTTGTGTTCATGTGTGTGATGATCTGTTCTGTTTTACTACCCCTGTTTACTATTCTTATGGTTAATGAAGTTCTAATGCACTGATTAAAGATCAACATTTAATGGATTAACTAAATCATAAGTTTACCAGATATACACTAGTTGCTTTAGACACAGTTGCTTTGATTTGATAATACTGATTCACCCCCCTATCAGTATTATTTCCAACAATTGGTATCAGAGCAGGTCCTTCAGAAGAAGCTTGCTTGCTTGAAGGAAGATCTATCATCATGAGAAACTAGGAAAAAGAGGCATTCATTATGCCACCAATCTTTGATGAGCAACTTCGTCTATTGGAAGGTAAGAACCACAACCTATCTTCAATCTCTTGGTAGAAGTTTGGGATATCGTGGAAGGAGGATACACATTTCCATGAGCAACTCCTATAGATACGGCTGGTAAAAAGCAGTATGAAACAAATGCAAATGCTATCAATACTCTATTTGGGAGTCTATCTCAATCAGAATTCGTTAAGGTTATGTAGCTCAAAACCACCAAAGAAATATGGGACAAGATCATTCTAAGTTATGAAGGAGACAATCAGTTAAAACGTGCAAAACTACAATTTCTCATAAATCAGTATGAAACTCTGAGAATGCAAAATGATGAAAGTGTGGCTAATTATTTCTTACATATAGATGAGATTGTTAATCACATGAAAAACTTGGGTGAAGAAATAAAAGAAGTCACTTTAGTTGAAAAAGTTCTAAGATCTTTGTCTTCTAAGTTTGAATCAAACATTTCTGCCATAGAAGAAAAGTAGAATCTTTAGAGTATTACTATGTCACAGCTATACGGAATCCAAACTAAATTCGAAATGAGAAAAGGGGGACCATCATACATGATAGAAGCCACATTCAAAGCTTCAAGAAAACGAGAATACAATGAGTCAGGGCATATGTCAGAAGGAGAGGAAGAATCAAACTTTGTCAAGAACCTTCAATGGGGTTCTGGAAGATTTAGAGGTAAGCTACCTTTCAAATGCTTTGCATGTGGAAGAGGCAGTCACTATGTAACCAAATGTCCTCATAAAGATAAGCTTGATAAAGGTAAGGAACTAGTTAAATGGAATAGAAAACAGAATGTAAATAAGAAAAGTTATTATACTCATGAAGACAGCGATGGACTCTCAAATAGTGATGAAGATGAACATGGTAATGATTATAGAATTTTGATGGCTTTCAAAGATGATGATTTCTTGGATGCTATAGATGAAGATGATCCCTATGAAGAAATTTCTAAAATTAAAATCTATCTAGAAGAAAAGAGTATGATCATATATACTCTGACATTCCAATTTGCTAAAAGGGAAAAACACAATGAAAAGTTAGAATGTGAAATTGTGGACTTAGAAAAGATATTGAGAAAACAAAATCTCTTAATCTTAAATTTTATAAAGGATCTGAAACTTTAGATGAGATTATCAAAGTGCAGCGTTCTCCTCTAATCAAGACAGGTCTTGGACATACTGAAGAAGCATCTCAAGCACAAAAGCCATCCACCTCCAAAAGTTATCTTGATGCAGCAAGGAGAAGTGAATAGGTTGACAATTGTCAGCAAAGGCATAAAGCGGATCACCAAGTAAATCAGGGTCCATCTACTTCAAGGATGAATAGAGATCACCAAGTAAATCAGGGTCAATCTACTTCAAGGATGAACAGAAGCTACAAGCAACCGCAGGTAAATCATTCTCAGTTTGCCTCAAGAATGAATGTCAATGGAAACCACAATCACCTAGATGGTAGATTTGATAATCGCAAGAATTTCTTTAATGGCCAATGTTTTTCATTTCATAACTTTGGACACAAATTTTCTCACTATGTTGCCTACAAGACCATCATGACTTGAGAAGCATGAAATCAAAGGAGTGTGACTGGATCATGAAGAGAACCTACAATAACTTTTCTGCTCTTGAAAATGAAATAGAATGCTCTATTTGTAACAACTTTAGTCATGAAGATTCTACGTGTAGGAGTCAGTTTCGGCAAACATCTCAGAAGGAGCAAGCTTCATTGGGTCCCAAAACATGGAGAAAGAAAGAAGCACAACTAGAAAGACATGGTACAACAATATATGCGGAAGGATAGGAAAATCAGTGGTACATCGACACTGGATGTTCGAAACATATGACAAGTGATAAAGAAAAACTTCAGCCATATAGTGCCTTAGAAAAGGAAAGGAAGGTCTCATTTGGAAATGACACCCTTGCACTCATAAAAGGTAAAGGATCTATTATTTTGAAAGAAAAGGTCAAAGTTGGAAATGGTATGTATGTTGATGGCTTAAAGCATAATCTATTGAGTGTTAGTCAAATGTGTGATCAAGGAAATGAGGTAATATTTCAATCAAATGGATGTATTGTTTGTGAGCTTGATACATGAGAAACAATGATCAAAGTCATAATAACTTTAAATAATTTATACATACTCAAGGGAGGACAACACCAATGCTATCTAAGCAAAAATGATGAACATTGGCTATGGCACAAAAGATTGGGGCATCTAAGCTTCCCTCAGATAAGGAAAGCATGCAAATATCAGGTGGTTTTGATCTCCCTGACATCAAAATTCTAGACAATACAATATGAAAATCATGTTAGTTTGGTAAGCAAACCAGAACTCATTTCCCTGAAAAGGAAGGATCAGCTACTAAGCCACTTGAACTTGTTCATACTAATTTATGTGGTCCATCAAGGAAAAAGTCACCTCGAGGAGAAGAATACTTTATATTGTTCATTCACGACTTTTCTAGAATGTGTTGGATAGGACTTCTGAAGCATAAGGACGAAGCTTTCGAAAAGTTCAAAGAATTCAAAGCCTAGGTTGAAAATGAATCAGATCGCAGAATCAAATGCCTCAGGTTTGATTGAGGAGGGGAATTTGCCTCGGATGAATTTTTCGACTCTTGTGAAGAACATGGAATAAGAAGGGAATTCTCTACTGCAAGGACTCCTCAACAAAATGGAGCAGTGGAAAGGATGAACAGAACAGTTCAACAAATGGCTTGTGCTATGCTTGATGAGTCTAGAACTCTTGTAATCTTCTGGGGTGAAGATGCATTTGCTGCCGTTACCATTCTCAACAAGAAAAATGTCCAGGTAAACAAAACTCAAACTCCTCATGAACTTTGGTATGGTACAGTAAAATACTTCAAAGTGTTTGGAAGCAAATGTTACATCAAAAGGACTAATGAAAATCTTGGCAAGTTTGAACCTAGAGCAGTGATCCAGGTGGATATTGGTGGCCACCTGCCAAGTACACCTGGAACCCCACCATTGTCTTTCTCAGCATTTTCAGTTTCCTTAATCATAGCACAACTTACTATTTTTAGCAGTTTTTCGGGTCCTGAACTTCCGGAGCCGTTTTGAGGCCCTAAACGATGTTTTTTGGGGAATCCGGGGGCAACATGGGTAGATGATAGTGCTCGTATAGATCTTTCTAATGAGCTATCGTATGCGTCAAACGGAGATCATATGCCAAAGTTACGACCCCGGGAAGTTGATGTACCAATTTACCCCAAACGGGGCCCACGGTTTGGCGTTTCATCTCCTAGGGTTAGGTTTTGGAATGTTAAGGGTTTTCCATTGTTTCTCAAAAATAAATAGGCCTTCGAGCCTCATTGTAACCCAGTTCAGAGGCATGTAGCCATCACATCTCTTCTCAGAGATAAGCTACCATCGCCCTAGCTGGTTTATTTCAATTTCTGGTTGTAAGCATATTTCAGTATTTTCCATTAATGAAATGAAGTATTATTTCCACTGCATCTTTGTGTATATGGTTATCTCTGTAATTTGTTGCGTTCCTGTTTAAATCCGGATCAGTGGTATAGAAGCGATCTGCTTTTTCTCTGTTTTTCTTTGCATGTCCCCAACAAGGTTGGGATATAAGGAGTTAGGGCTTGAACTGGTTGAACCTTTGCAAGACCAGCCTCGCAAATCCCGACGGCCTCCCATGGCTGACGAGAAGAAAGACGAGGGGACAGGAGATCCCATCAAAATCTTGCTCGAAGAAGCCCTCGAGCGACAACGGAACGCGATGATGGACAGCTTTGCCCAGATCCTTCAGCGGCTACCCAGAAGCAACGCATCAGCTTCCAGCAGCTACTTTAGAAACGCCACACCCTTTAAGGTACAAGTTAATTTTGAAATCCCCATATTCGAGGGTCAGATAGACGCAGATGCCATAGATAAATGGTTAAATCTGCTAGAGGGTTATTTTTTTGTTCATGAATTTTCGAGTCGGGAAAAGATTATTTTTGTTTTTTCTCTTCTCAAAGCAGTACATCCAGGAAGAAATACAATTCCTAAACATCCCCTCGCTCGGCGCAGCATACCGATATGCCGTCAAGGTCGAGCAGAAGTTTAAACAAAAGAAGCGAGACTTTGGATCTGCGAATCCAAAGAAGGGGAAAGGTGCCCCTAAGCCACAGAACAAAGGACAAAGCCAAGGCAGGACAGCCCAAGACAACCAGCCGAAGCTGCAAGCAAAGAACAGTGCCGCGAAGCCGAGAAAGGACACTAGAAAATGGTGCGAGTTCCATAAGAGCTCCACTCACAACACAAGTGAGTGTCGGGCCAAGCAGTCACTGGTGGTTGAGCTAAAGGTTTCAGAATCAGATGCATGTTCCGACTCTGAGTCAGAACCCGATAAGGGGTATGAAAAAGGGAAGCAGATCATTGATGCGGATCCCAGCGCCATTGTTGCTACCGCAAAGATCTAGAAAAATGAACCCGAAGATCCAGAGGAGGAGGAACGTCTCTTCCACTCCCATATGTGGGTAAAGGGCTCCCCGATACAGTTCATTGTTGATAGCGGGAGTCAAAAGAACCTCATTTCGGTAGAGGTCGTGAAGCGGTTGGGCTTACCGACCACAGCACATCCACAACCATACACCATTGGGTGGCTTCACCAAGGACGAGATCTTCGCGTGAGCCAACAGTGTCGCCTTCCATACAACATCAAGCCCTTCACGGATGAGGTATTGTGTGACATTGCTCCCCTTGAAGTTTGTGATGTATTACTAGGACAACCATACTTGTGGAAGCGACATGCTGTGTATGAATCTAGGCCCCGTGCTGTTATTATTACATTGGGAAATAAGTTGTTCAGGATACCAGAGGTAGCACCACCTGCCGCCATCTCTTTGATTACTGCAAAACAATGTAGTAAGATAATTTCCAAAACCAAGAAATTTGTTTTCCTGATGATACGCCCTCAAGGAAAGAAGAAGACAGTGGCCGCTGCCTCCAGACGGGGTCCCTCTGCACGACAACTACAGATGGACAAGCTTGTGGAGGAGTACGAGGACATCTTCACCTCCCCGGCAGGGGTTCCTCTGCACTGTCAAGTCAAGCACTCCATCGATTTGACCCCAGGTGCGCCACTACCCAATGGACCAATTTATCGGCGCTCCGTTCAGGAGAACAATGAAACCAAGAGGCAAATTCAGGAGCTCCTGCAGAAAGGTCACATCCGTCCGAGTTCATCACCCTGTGGGAGCCCGATCGTGTTGGTACAGAAGAAGGATGGGACGTGGAGACTCTGTATTGACTATCGGGCGCTGAACAAGATCACTGTCCATAATAGGTACCCGATCCCACAGATTGATGACCTCCTAGACCAACTAAAGGGGGCGAAATATTTCAGCAAGATCGATCTGAAGTCAGGATATCACCAGGTACCAATCGAACTCTCTGATGTGTGGAAGACTGCCTTCAAATCCAAGGAGGGCCTCTTCGAATGGTTGGTCATGCCTTTCAGATTGACGAATGCTCCTACAACCTTTATGAGGCTAATGGATGACATCTTGCGGCCATTCACCAACTCCTTTGTAGTAGTATACTTGGATGACATTCTGATCTTCAGTCAGAGTTGGGAAGAGCACCTCCACCACATCCGACAGGTTCTCCAAACACTGCGGCAACACAAGCTATATGCCAATTTGGAGAAATGCACTTTTGGCATGACCCAGGTTCAGTATCTGGGATACATCATTGATGAACAGGGGGTGCATGTCGATCCAGCCAAGATCCAAGTCATTCGGGGTTGGCCCTCTCCAACCACTCTAACAGAGCTCCACAGCTTTCTAGGTCTTGCCAACTTCTACCGCAGGTTTTTGTTGGGGTTTTCTCATATTTCTTGGCCCTTGAGTCAAGTCACCAAGGGAGGGGCAAAAGCAAAATTCTTTTGGTCTGAATCTCAACATAAGGCATTCAGGGAGTTGAAGGATTGCCTCTGCACAGCACTAGTGCTCGCATTACCAGATTTACAACAACCATTTGAGGTCGAGACAGATGCCTCTGACTATGCTATTGGGGCAGTCCTTACTCAACATGGACATCCAGTGGCATATCACAGTGAAACAATTTCAGACACAGTCCGGAAGTACCCCACTTATGATAAAGAGATGTATTTCGTTGTACAGGCCTGCTGACAATGGAAGCATTACATTTTGGGGAAGGAAACGGTCATCCACACAGACCACCGACCCCTGTAGTTCATACAGACCCAAGGGAAATTGCAGAATGATCGCCATCAGAAGTGGTCTACATACCTGCAACAGTTCCACTTGAATATCAAGTATAAAAAGGGCAGCACCAATAATGTTGCAGATTGCCTCAGTCGACCACCGATCATGGCGCTAACCACCGTGCTCAACTCTTGTGGGCACGAGACTTCTGATTGGCCACTTCTCTACAAAAGCGACCCAGAATTCGGCCACACATACCAGACACTCTTGGAGGGTCGGCATGTTGCAGATTTTCACCTCCAGGATGCCCTATTATGCCACCTCGGTCACCTTTGTGTTCCTTCAAGCGAGCATGCCAAGATGATTTTGGAAGCACACTACAGTCGGGCTGCTGGGCATTTCGGGGTCGAGAAAACAGTGGCAGTACTGCAAAATTATTTCTATTGGCCGAATCTTCGACAGGATGTTGGGAAGTACATCCGATCATGTACTGCCTGTGCCATTGCCAAACCGACCATTAAGAAGCACGACCTCTATACCCCATTGCCTACCCCTAGTCGACCTTGGGAATCCATCTCCATGGATTACATGTCAGGCCTTCCTTCCACTAAGCATGGAAATGACTGTGTTTTGTGGTCGTCGACAAGTTCTCGAAGATGGCCATTATGGTGGCCTGCAAGAAGAATATCACAGTAGAAGCCACTACTAAACTCTTCTTTGAACGAGTGTGGGTGCACTTTGGGATCCCACAGTCTATCATCTCAGATCTGGATAGTCGGTTTCTCAGCACATTTTGGTCCAGTCTCTGGTCAATGCTGGACACCAAACTCACGAAGTCCACAGCCTTCCATCCTCAAACTGATGGCCAGACAGAGGTTGTCAATAGGATGATTGTGCACATTCTGCGCATGTATAACTCAAAGCATCCACGCACATGGGACGAGAGCCTCCCCTATGTTCAGCACAGCTACAACCGAGCTCTTCACAGCTCCACTGGCCATAGCCCTTTTCAGGTGGGTTTGGGATTCCAGCCACTATGCCCCATTGATGTGGCCATGCCACTTGCAGCTACTCACATGAATTCAGCTCATGTCCAGTTCGAAACAGATAAGGCCACCAGCTTCATCGAGCGCATCCAACATATTCGCCAGCAGGTCCATGACATTCTTGAGAAATCAAATTCCAAGTACAAGTAGCGGCATGATCAACATCGGGTGCCACACAAGTTTCAGGTGGGCAACAAAGTCTGGTTGCATTTGCAAAAGGAACGCCTTACTGGAGCCTATCGGAAATTGAGACCACTCTGATATGGTCCTTACACCATTACTAAGGCTATGGGAGACAATGCATTTAAGCTCAGCATTCCCCCATTCCTTGGCCTGCACCCAGTGTTCAATGTGGACCGCCTTCGGCCATACTTTCCACCATTGCTAAACACATCCGACATTGCAGAACAGCTCAAACCCACAGAATTAAATCCAGATTGCATGGAAAAAGCTGCAACTGATCAGATCATGGACACACAGATCAAGAACACTCGCCAACAGAATATCCAACTGTATCGAGTTGTCAAAGCAGGCCAACTCCTTCAGCAGGGCAAGTGGCTCACCAGGGAACAAGTTCAGCAGAAGTTTCCTCATCTCATGGAGGAGCTCAACGCAATGGGGACCATTGCTTCCTAAGGGGGGAGGAATGATCCAGGTGGATATTGGTGGCCACCTGCCAAGTCCACCTGGACCCCCACCATTGTCTTTCTCAGCATTTTCAGTTTCCTTAATTGTAGCACAACTTACTATTTTTAGCAGTTTTTCGGGTCCTGAACTTCCGGAGCCGTTTTGAGGCCCTAAACGATGTTTTTTGGGGAATCCGGGGGCAACATGGTTAAATGATAGTGCTCGGATAGATCTTTCTAATGAGCTATCGTACGCGTCAAACGGAGATCATATGCCAAAGTTACGACCCCGGGAAGTTGATGTACCAATTTACCCCAAACGGGGCCCACAGTTTGGCGTTTCATCTCCTAGGGTTAGGTTTTGGAATGTTAAGGGTTTTCCATTGTTTCTCAAAAATAAATAGGCCTTCGAGCCTCATTGTAACACAGTTCAGACGCATGTAGCCATCACATCTCTTCTTAGAGATAAGCTACCATCGCCCTAGCTGGTTTATTTCCATTTCTGGTTGTAAGCATATTTCAGTATTTTCCATTAATGAAATGAAGTATTATTTCCGCTGCATCTTTGTGTATATGGTTATCTCTGTAATTTTTTGCGTTCCTGTTTAAATCCGGATCAAGCAGATGAAGGAATTCTCCTTGGTTACTCTTCTCGAAGTAAAGGATATAAGTGCTACAATAAAAGACTTGGAAAAATTGTTGAAAGTATTGATGTAGTGGTTGATGAAGTAGGTGACAATCCAAAGCAGATAAAAACCCAATATTTTGAAGATGAAGAGGACTATCCTTCAACTTCAAATCAGACTAATGATGAAGAAGAAACCTATGAGGTGCCAAAATAACAGATAAGGGTAGAAGAAATGACTCCATCTAGGTACGTACAGAAGAATCATCCAGAGACTCAAATTTTGGGGCAGAAAGAGGCAGGTGTTCAAACATGAAGAACTATTACAGAAGCTTCAAGCTATCTAGCATTTCTCTCCTCCGTCAAACCATGAAATATAAGTGAAGCATCCAAAGATGAATGTTGGGTCAAGGCCATGAATGAAGAACTTGAGTAGATTGAAAAGAATAACACTTGGGAATTAGTTCCTAGACCCAATGATAAGAATGTCATAGGAACCAAATGGATATTCAAAAACAAGCTAAATGAAAATGGATATGTTATTAGAAACAAGGCCAGACCTATTTGTAAAGGGTATGCTCAACAAGAAGGTATAGACTTTGAAGAAAATTTTTCACTAGTTGCTAGACTCTAAGCCATAAGAATGTTCCTTTCTCTTTCTAGCTTTCAGAAGTTTAAAGTATATCAAATGGATGTGAAATCTACCTTTCTAAATGGAGACTTAGAAGAAGAAGTGTATATTGAGCAACCAGATGGATTCATCCTTGGAAATGATCCAAAACTTGTATGTAGACTTAGGAAGGAACTCTATGGTCTTAAACAGGCTCCAAGGGCTTGGTATTATCATCTGAACAAATACCTCCATCAACAAGGTTTTCTAAAAGGATCAGCAGATAGCAATCTATATATAAAAATTGATATGATAAATTGCTAATACTTGTTGTGTATGTTGATGATATCATCTTTGGTAGCAATGAAGAAGCCATGAGTCAAAACTTTTCTTTGGTGATGCAGAAAGAATTTGAAATGTCCTTGATTGGTGAGCTCACATATTTTCTTGGTTTACAAGTCCAACAAAACAAAGACGGTATATTTCTATCACAAACCAAGTACCTCAAGCAGATCTTGAAGAAATATGGCATGGAAAATTCGAAACTAGTATGTACCCCTATGGTAACAGGATGCATCCTCAGCGCAAATGATGAATTAGCAATAGTACATCAACCAACCTATAGATCCATGATTGGTATTCTGCTCTATCTGATAGGTACCCGACCAGACATCACACATGCAGTGGGAATAGTCGGAAGATTCTAGGCAATCCAAAATAAGCACACCTTCAGGCAGTTAAAAGGATTTTCAAATATCTTCAAGGAACACAAAACTATGGCTTATGGTATCCTAGAGATACAGATCTCACACTTCATGCATATACAGATGCAGATTGGGTAGGAAGCGTGGATGACAGAAAAAGCAGTAGTGGTGGTGCATTATTTATGGGTTCTAGATTAGTATCTTGGTTCAGTAAGAAACAAAGTTCAATTGCCTTATCTATAGCTGAAACAGAATATGTGGTTGTTGCATCATGCTGCACACAACTCCTTTGGATGATGCAAACTTTGCCAGACTTTCAAATCACTTGTACTCCACCTATCTCCATTTTATGTGATAATACAAGTGTAATCAGTATTTCAAAGCATCCAGTCATTCATTCAAAGACCAGGCACATACCCATCAAATATCATTTTCTTCGGAGACAAGTGCTTGAACAAAAGGTCAAATTGGAGTATGTTACCTCCAAGGAACAGGTTGCTGATATATTCACCAAACCACTGCCCAGGGAGACATTTGAATACCTCAGATAGAAGCTGGGAGTAGTTGATGCATCATCTTGCTGTTGACACCTATCTGTTTTAGAGAAAAGTGGGTATACGCGAGTTTCATGAAGATCATCCGCATACATACGCCTGTTTCTGTGGATACAGTCGCGTATATGTTGGTTTGAAAACAAACAGTGGGCCAGGCTCAGGATGAAAAGAGTCTAATATGGGTCTGACAAAGACCATCTGGCACAGGTTCAGGGGGAGCATATACTTCTAATAATGCATTATTAGAATTATCTTAGAAGATATTGGTTCAAGTTCACAGTTGTTTTTGGTTTCAGGTGGAACAAGTGCAGAGGGAGAACATGTTTGCTGGTCTGAATGATGATTGACAGATGTTGCTGATGATAGTTGTTGATGACTATCATAGTCTTGTTTTAGATATTTTGTCTCTATGTCATGTATATCTTTTATTATCAAGGTGATGTAATGACCTATTTTGTTTCCCCACTATGCCTGGGATGGATGATGTAATGTTATTGTTTTATCATGTGTAAACTTTTGGTGTATCCCCACTTGGTTGGGCGGATGAGTCAATCCCCACTTGGTTGGGATATGGATGTATGTATAAGTCTTTGATGATAGGAAGGTCATTTATGATGTATAAAGTCATGTTCTTTCTTATATAACCTCTTTTTGCAGACCTTGCCTATAGTTAGGGGGAGCATGGATAGCACAAAAGAGCAAAGATTTCAGCATGTACTCAGGGGGAGCATAAAATTTGCCCTTGATGACAAAGGGGGAGAATGAATTTGAGTGACTTGGGGTTGCCATCAAGTCAAAAGGGGGAGATTTTTGGCATTATTACATAGGTTTGGAACTATGAGACAGGTGTTGTCCGTGACGGCAACTCACTCAGATGATAGATCATAGTTCAAGCTCTCAGAATGAAGGAAAAAGAGATATACATAGGTTCTACTTAACAAAGTCGCGTATACATGTGTGATCGCCGATCAAAAGGTGCGTATTCGTATGCACACACTTTCATGCAAGGAAAAGCGCGTACATGTGGGGAAACTTGTTTTTAGTCCATGGTATTTAGTCCTTAGTATTTTGACCTATGGTTTTGGACCATGGTATCTCGTTAAAAGTATTGAACCGAGGTATTGGGTCCCAAGTATTGGTTCTAAAGTGGTTGTGGACGATGGTATTGAGTAAGGCCTAAGACTATAAAAGGGGAAGGAGATCATTAGGCAAAGTACTCAAGTATTGAATATCTAATGAAGAGTAAGATCTAGAATATTGGTCATTGGGTTATGGTGCATAGTTGGATTTGAATCAAGGAGGAACCTGAGCGCTAGAAGAAGGATAAGTTCTAATGATGGGTCAAGATCTTAAGGCTTGAATAGAAGTATTTTTGTGTGATTTTGATCTGTTATATTTGGCGCATGACTTGATCTATAAATCTAATGATCTGAGTTTAACTGATGTTTGAATAATTGAAAAGGATAGATTATATTTTATAGATATGTACGCAGGTTCAGCATATCAAAGGTGCGTATACATGCTAGTTCTGTAATTCAAAATAGCGTATACATCAGTTTTCCTTGAAACAACAGCGTATGCATGCAGATTCTACATATTGAAGTAGTGTATGTCTCATAAAATATGTTTTAGCTACTTCTGTTTATTGCTGCAGTGGTCTGGGTTTAGGATTGGTTTCTGGTTACTGTTACTGTATTCTAGTTACAACATTTAGAGAAGTGATTGTTTGATTCAGTTTTGGTTGGTACAAAGGAGATTAGTTGATGCAGATATACTTGATGGTTGATTGATGTTAGTGATGGATCCAGTTTGAAAATTTATGAAACATGGTCCCTGAAGAAAAGAGAAGGTTGTAGCCTTCTGTAGGTCAGCACCTACGTACTAGTACATCATCTAGTACAAGAGATAAGGAGGTTGTAGCTCCCTTCCAGGACAAGCTGGAGAATGAGAGAGAAGGTTGTAGCCTTCTGCAGGTAGAAGCCTGCATACTGGTATAATACTGCGCTAGTACATGAATATTGTAAAAAGAAGTTTCTTATAAAAGAAAGATAGAGATGAATTGTAGCAGGTAGTTTTCACCCACATTGGGTTTTCACTTTATATCTTGTGTTCATGTGTGTGATGATCTGTTCTGTTTTACTGCACCTATTTACTATTCTTATGGTTAATGAAGTTCTGATGCACTGATTAAAGATCAACATTTAATGTATTAACTGAATCATAAGTTTACTGGATATACGCTAGTTTCTTTAGACACAATTGCATATATACGCGGGTTCCCATAACTGAAGTAACGTATATATATATATATATATATATATATATATATATATATATATATATATATAATTATGAAAATGAAAAAGTGTTTGATTTGGTAATACTGATTCACCCACCCCCCCCCCCCCCTCTCAGTATTATTTCCAACAAGTTATGGATACGGGGATGAAATATCAGAGTATGTGGAAGGAAAATGATAGATATGGGGATGAAACATATAGGGTATATGAAATAGGGAAATTGTTTGTGGGAAATAGTGCAGAAGATGTATGGAATGGAGTGGATGCACACGTAGACTGTGTGGAAAATAGAGTATTGCTTTTTACACAGAGAGAATTGAAAACAGAACGAATGATTGTGAGCTCATTGTTTCCGAGTGCTTGTATACACATAAGAAGGCCGCGGAAGTAAAATCGAGGAACTCGGTGTAATAAAGGGACAATAGGGTTGTGAAGAGCCGTATCCAACTGGGTTAAGTCGTGTAATTAGCTGTTAAATAGGTGTAATGGAGAAGTACAGTGAAGTGCAAATTAAAATCAGAGATCAAATCATGAGACCGTTAGGCATTAAAGTCTGAAGGCATGGTGGAATAATCACAGAAATCAAATCGCATGATGACAAGTCAAGGAGTAGTGTGATTATACAAATTATACAACTTATTTTTTATATTGCTATTTGAAATAGGCTTTTATTCTCACTTCTAGAACCATACCTTTCCACTTGCTAACCTTTTGTTGTTTGCTTGTTCAGGTGCCTAGATGCTGATGTGTCTTCAAAAATTGTTTTCTCCTCCAATACCTACATATCAAATTTATTATGAACTGACTTTTTATTATTTTGAGCTAATGATCAAACTGTTACTGCAAAGTTAGATTGGCTACAGAATAGGATTAGCTGCGGAACTGGAATAACTGCAGAACGTGAGAATAACTGTGGAATGTAAAACAAAGAATAAAATGTGACTTTATGAATGAATGAAAATGGAGATGACTGTGTGGATGAAAATATGGCATAATGGAAATGAAAAATGGATATGGAATAAATATTGAAGAAGAAAAATTTATTGGTGGAATGTGGTGGTGGAGTGGAGTGAAACTTGCAGAAATAAAATAGAATGAAAATGAAGTAAAACAATGAATTTCAGAATGCATAATGAGTCACTATTTTTTTGGAAAATATAGGGTGTCAGAATTTTCTGATTTTCACCTTGTATTTTCTATATAAGCATGCCAATCAGTGACTGGTTTTCAACCTTATACATTTTTTTTTCTTTCTCTTTTATCAATGATGAAAAGAACAAAGACTAACTTGGTGGAGAAGAATGATTCTTCTTCACCAACTTCATTTTAGAATTATTTTGAAAGAACTTGATGAACTCCTCCTTTGAGATTGGCTTTTGATAAATTTTCAACCTATGACCATTCACAAGGAGAGGAGTTTGATGTTCATCTATTGTTCTGATTCTTACTGCTCCATTACTAAAAAAAAATTCAATCTCATATGGCCCAAGCCAATGAGTTTGAAACTTTCCTTGAAAATCCTTAAACTTTGAATCAAATAACAGTGCCCAATCTCCCTCTTGAAACCTTTTGTTCTTTATGTACTTGTCATGCCACTTATCCCTCTGTTGCTGAACTAGACCAGTCCTTTGAACAACTACTTGTCTGATTTCATCGAGTTCATTTAATTGCTCCAGTCTATGATTTTGAGCTTCTGATAAATCCATCCCCATTTTGATCGCCATCTTGAAAGTTTTAACTTGGAACTCTATGGGGAACAAGCCTTGCTTCCCATAAACAAGTTCATAGGGTGTATGTCCTGTTGTGTTCCTCCATGTATTTCTATAGGCCCACAAGGCTTTAGGAAGCCTATCTGCTTCTATGTAGATGCACAGTCTTGGTGAGGATTCCTTCAATCACTTTATTTGTAGACTCCACTTGACCATTTGCTTGTGGATAATAGGGAGTGGATTTCATATGCTTGATCTTGTACTCTTCCATAAGCCTCTCCATCATTTTGGATGTGAATTGAGTTCCCTGATCTGTCACAATACCAAAGCAAGTAAAAATACCCTCAAAAAGAAAACTAACTACATATTTTTCATTAGCAAAAAGTAATGCTCTGGCTTCTACCCATTTGGTGACATAATTAGTGCATACCAGTATATACACTTTATACTTGGATGGAGGATTAATAGGTCCAATAAAGTCTAAAGCCCATTTTTCAAAGGGTTCAATAAGTGCCTGAGGTTTTAATGGCATTTCATTTGAGGGGGTAGGTTTCCCTACCCTTTGGTAGTTGTCGCACCTTCTGACATATCCTTTAGCATCTCTGAAGATGGATGGCTAATAATATCCTAGAGAAAGGATTTTATAGGTTGTCCTCTTGTCAATAAATTGTCCACCACATGGCTCATCATGACATGCTTTGAGAATATCAGGCATTTCATCTTCCCTGACACACATTCTGATCATAAGATCTGGGCCCTTTTTTATACAATTCATTAGTGATCCATGAATATCTATTTTGAATAATCTTTCTTTTATCTCTAGGAAATAAATGTGCAAGTAACTTCCCTATAACCAAGTAGTTAGCAACATCTGCAAACCAAGGAGTTTTAGTAGTTACTGCAAATAGATATTCATCGGGAAGCTTATCCCCAACCGGAGAGTCTTCTTTGATATTCTGAATCCTAGACAAGAAATTAGCAACTGTGTTTTGTTTTCTAGGTCTGTCTAGCATAGTAATGTTGAATTCTTGCAAAAGTTAAAGCCATCTTGTAACTCTGCCATCAATAATAGGTTTATTCATCAAATATCTAATTGCAAAGTGATATGTATGTGTTAACACCCAGGTTGTTCCCTATGACTCCCAAGGGAATACGGCCGGGGTAACCACTAACCAATCTTTGGATTACAGTTTCTAGCCAAACTGTAATCAGAGAGGGCTCTCTCTTTATGATTTGTCTCTGTTCTGATAGTATCTTAGGCTAGATGTGAAGTTTTGATTTTGGTTTAAATTTGTTTGGTTGGAAAAGGTTCAGTCAAACGTGTATGCTCTTACCAGTATCTTATATAACATTGGGCAATGGAGTCAGTGGTCCTTTGGTTTGGTGTGCTATGTTGATATAATAAGGAAAGCTGCAGAGCAGGATAATTGTCCGAGGAACAATGCTTTGAAATTGAGTTTGTGTGTAACATGTTCAGGATAAGAAGGGCAATTAAGGATCTTTCTATAAACTGATACGAAAGAAAAGCAATTGTTACCTGGAAGCATTTAAGAATTTCTAGATAACATTCACAACATGGAATTAAATGTAACATGAGCATTTAAGAATTCATGTTTGTTTTAATCCTGAAGAAAACATTTACAGCAATATAAGATTGAGCACAGGGTGTTAAGAAACATGTCCTGAGCTATTCTTTTTCTTTGTTGCTAGATATGATAAGAATATGAAAATGAAATAACATAGGGAAACAGAACAGAGTTTAAAGGAAACATATCATTCCACCAGACAACGCAAGGATTCTGCAACAGCACTTAAATTATCAACAAGACACCATAGCTTTAGGAAATCACTGAGCTGAAATTGCTCTTTGTATTAAACTTTTCTGTAAATACAGAGTATACATGCCTCAGAGTAAAAATTACCAACCCCTTATGCGTTACTAAGGGGAGTATATATACAAATTTACATAAGAAAATATCAGAAAGGAGAGTGAATGTTCCATAAATGCTCAGTTAATTGCTGGAGTGTAGCCGCTGAGAGAGTAAATGCTGTGATCACTTTTAGTCCCTTAGCTGTCAGAAAAAGGTCAGAGACTGCTGACTTGGTGGCTCTTGGAGTTGGTTAGGGGTGTACCGCCAAAATTTACACATTTCTTTATCTTTTTGGCTAGCCGACATAGTCTAAATGCTGAGTCTGCATTCAACTGCTTTTAATGCTCACTTTATCCTTCTGTTTGTTTGATAGTGACCTGGAGCTGGCAGTGACTGAACAGCTGGAGCTACCGTGGCAGAATTTGAAGCATTGCTTGCCACCAATCTTCCTTTGGCATCTGATGTCTCCGAATTTTTATTAGAATCTCATCGGCCTCTGTATACCGCCAAAAGTTAGGAGGAGTTTCAAACAAATGATTTGCCTCACTTTCAATGAAAAATAGGCCTTCAAGTTTAGTGTACAAGCTCTGTGCTGTTGGAGGCCCTGTTTCCTCAGGAGTACTGCCAGATGCTGTGATTTGATTTTCAATGTAAGTAGCCATTCTGTTGGTGAATTGATCTCTGGTAATCAATTTCCCTGTGCTGTTCAGCAGGCCAGGCAATCCCCTTGCTTGCAGCATTCCCATTTTGAGTTTATACTCCTCCACCTCAGCCTGTATTTCATAGCATTTTCTTTCTACAGTCTGTACATAACTTCTGAGAGTTAGCACCTTTTTAGCTGTGAGGATGGCCTCTGTTCTGTTGACGATGCCAATGGCTGCCAGCTCCTCTTTGTCTTGCCTGTTCAAAAAATCTATCAGTTGGTTTGCTTGCTCAGGTCTATTTCCTAGCACTGTTTTGGCCCTCTGGATTTCTGTCTGTGCTTGGCCAACTAAATTCATGTACTCATGGATTGTTTTGATGGATTTCCATTGTTTGGTGACAGCTTGGGTAATCTTACCCCACAAAATTCTTTTTATGTCGGCCATGGTACTTTCCAGATTGAGCTCTTTTTCCAGGGCCTTTATTTTATCCTTTAGGGCCTTAATTTCTCTGCCCTATTCTGCTATAGTTACCTTTGATTTGTCATACTTGGCATCTATCTCTGCCAATTTGTCCTTTGCTTTCTTTATCTCATCTGCCTGGAGCTCCATTGCCTTGACAGCCTTGGTCAATTCTTCTACACTTGGGTGGGCATCTGGAGCTGCTGTTGTGCCTGCCGCTTCTGTTGTAGGGGCCACTGTTGCCCCTGAAGTTGTTGCTGTTGTTGAAGCTGTTGGAGGAGCCTGGAGTGTAGATTCTCCCTGTTTTTCTTGTAGCGTTCCTTCCAGTTCTTTCTCCAATTCTTTGATCCTCTGATCTTGCTGTAGAAGGAGGTCAAGTTGTTCATCAAGCTGTTTTTCTTTTTGTAGTTCTGCTGTCTGGGGGTGTTCTGTAGGTAACAACCCCAACCTCTTCTTCATGGCATTCAGATCATCATCTTTCTTCTTTATGAGGGCCTTTACACCTGTTGGATCACTAGGATCATGCCCTAGATCAATAATAATCTCCTCCAGAGACTTTATTCTATTGTCCTTGGCCTTAGAGGACATCCTCTCAAAATCAAGCTGAGTGTTTGTGTTCTTCAAGGAATCTTTCAGCTCATGGGCCAGTGTGGCCTTCTCAACCAATGTGGCATAGACCATCTCCCCAGTTTGCTTGTGGAGTTCAATCTGGTCCATAGGATGTATGTCTTTAGCTAGGACCTCCACCCTTGTTTTGATAAAATCTGCAGTTGTCATTGGCTGTTGCCCCTTGGGTTTGAAATGGCTGAATATCATTTTTTCTTCCTTGAAGTCATAGACCGACATCAATCTTTCCTGCTGGGCTGGTGTAGCATCTATGAACTGTTTGTAAACCTCAGCCCTTAATAACTCATTTGCTGCCTTGATCTTTTTAAAAGAAGCCTTAGTGCTTTTAGGCTTCTGGCTTTGGTGAGATGAGGATGACACCTCCAAACCAAGCTGTAAAGTCTGCTCCTGCTGAAAGGAGCTTGTCCCTGTATGTTGGCTTCCCTCCCTGTCCTTTCCTGTGCTGTTTAAGACATCTTCAGTAATGTCTTCCACCTCAGGGGAATCTGCCCTTTGTCTTTTGGCCTCTGGCTGATGGGAAGGTCCACTAATAGGAGTGGACTCTTCTCTCTCTCTTTTAGAACCCCTCTCCTCATGGGCTGGGGTTTGCAGAATAGGTGCTGTAGGAGTCTGAGTTTGTGGAGGAGGAGTTTGATCTTTCAGCTGCTCTGTTTGTTCCTCCCTCTGCAGCTCATTTTGCTGCTTAGTTTGCTGTTCAGTTGAAGGGGTTGCCTTCTCTTTCAGTGTTTCATGTTCTGCATCCATTATGCCTTTGCCTTTATCCACTGCTGCTGCCGATGTAGAGGGTGCCTGTGGTGCTGTCCTTGTCACTGAGGTCCCTTCTCCTACTGAGTGAGGCAGCCTGAAAGGTACCTGCTGCACATAGTCCAGGTCAATAGTCTTCTCAAGCTCTTTCATGTTTTTAAGCATTCTTTCTTCTTCAGTTAAACTCTCCACTAGGGTGTCCAGCTGCCATTCTTGCAAATTGGCATACTTTTCTATGTGTGGGTAGTGACAGTGCTTAATACCTAGGAGTCTGTACTTATTTCTCCTAGCAGTGATGAAACCTTGAGGGTCATAAGGGACCCATCGAAAACTATAGGACAACTTATATTTGTCTTTGAGGATCAAGTCTGCAGATTCCCATCCTTCCTTCTTGTTCATAATGAAGGGGCCCAACTCATTTTTGAAACTAAGGTGGGCCTTTTTCTTGGAGCTGTGGAAATGGGTGAGGTCTGACTGAATTAATTGCCTGTAATACTCCAAGGCAAACAACCTCATAGGTACATACTTGGGGAGCCTGTATGGACAGAGCTCACAACCATAAACTCTGAATACAGTATGGTGTTCATATAGGTACCAGTCACCTATTTTATATTTTTTAGAGAGCTGCAGAGCTTTCTTGATTTCATTAGATATTCTAGGTGGAGGGGAGCTCATCAGCATGCAAGAGACTGGGTACACAAACTGGTCAACAAATTCACAGTAGGTATAGGGTGAATTTGTGACTTTATGATAAACCGAGGTCCAGAAGATGACAGATCTTCTCTCCCCTTTATTATCCAGCCTTCTGATGTAACATGGGAAGGCTTCAGAATGATGAAACATGAACAGATGGTAGATGTAAGCTGAGTATCTGAAGACCCCCTGTCTGTCCACCTTGCTTAATTGATCATGAATCTTATTGGCTATAAACTTAGCAAAGTTATACTTTCGGGCAGGGGGTTGATGCGGGCTGTAAGCAGACAGCAACACTAGCATGGATTTATCCACATGCTCACTGTTTTGGTATCCCAATACATAGGCTATCATGTCTAGTAATAGCCTGCCTATATCATCGAAATGCTCCCTCAGATAGGGAGGTGGCCCTGTAGGCTGGTATTCAGGTCTCATGAAGTTCCGGGTGACCTTTTGCAGCTCCTCACTGGTCATCTTATCACCAGTTTCCAGCAGATAAGTTGTGGAGAACGGGACCAGCAACTCTGTCTGATCAAACTGTAACATCTTGTTGATGGAGTCAGCATTTATATAGAAGAGGATCCTCCCTGATGGAGTATTGACAGCTCTGTGCTGGACATCATAGTGTTCAGCACATAGGTGGATGATTTCAGGGAAAACATTCACAGCTGGGAGACAGTAATAGGGCAGGTTTGACTCCCATATCCCATGTGTACCATGCCCCTCCTTATAATCTTCCCTTAGTTGAGTGAATGTCTTCAAGAAGTCCCTGTCTCCCTCAAATTCCCCAATGAGACAATCCTTGTCAATGAATGGCAAGGCCTCCAGCTCCTTGTTGGTTTGATTTAATGGAGCTACACTGAGGGAAGAGGATGCAGAGGCTGCCATGCTATAATCTGAATTTGTGCAGGTGGAAGTACTGGCTTAACAAGTCTATAAGGACTTAAGTAGCAGGTGAACTGTAAACATAGGCTAGTGTCTTCCTTTTAATGAAAAAATGCAAGCTGGCTTTTGTGGTTTACTGCAAATTCACAGGGATGTGAATTGCTAATGGCAAGCTTTAGAGACAGTGATGTTTCTTTGGTAAGAATGCAGGTGGCCTGTACTCGGCAAAAGGGAACAATGCCGAGCACCTCGGGGGCAATTTTACAGTTTTAGCCCGCGGACTGATCGCTCCAGGGTCGAATTGTGGTTTAGGGATGGTGCAGATTGTTTGGGTTCACTTCAGATGGCAGGCAGAGCTGAACTTAGGAGTTTTAGCAGTCTTTTAATGGTGAATTTTACAGAGAATTGGAATGCATGGGCAAAGTAGGAAAACTGGCGAAATACCTGGAAAAACTGGCTTGAAAGCTTGCGGGCCGGCCTGTGGAGGCTTAATGCCGTCGAATCCTGAATTTGCAGCGGTTGTAATGTCGAATTTGATGGCTGGAGGACAGATTTCGCGGCAGCTGGTCGACAACGGCTACTTCTTTTGCGCGTGATAATGACCGAAAACGACTCATTTAGTCGTTTATAACGTTAATTTTGGAAAAAATGTGCATTTGGCGCTTTTCCGCCGATGACGTCAGCATGACGTCATGGCGGGGCCCGGGTACGGAGGTGACGTGTCTGCTGAGGTGTCCGCCAGGGTGGCAGGACTGCGTGGAGGGCCACGGGACGCGGGGGCGGGCATAGGTGAGGTGACGTCAGGATGACGTGCGCATGACGCAGGGGGAAGGGTGGTAACAGGGAGGGTGGTAAGCGGGTTCCCCGCACCGCTTTTGCTGGCAAGTGGTATTGGGGAGGGGGGCTCCGAACAACCCCGGCGATTGACACGCGTCCAGGGTACGGAGGTGGTAAAACCGCTTTCCCCGGACGCTAAAAGTCGGCAGGTCGGGGAACAGCAATGACCGCCCACCGTAAGATCTGGGCGCCTCGAGATCGGACGGCTGGCGGGTCCTCCGACGGATCGTGCAGGTTGGGGGGGACCCGCCGGCCGATTAAAATATTCTTTTTAAATATTTCGGGCGGGGACCTTAGAATAGTGAGTTTTTATGGGTTTTTTCGGGATTTCTTGGGTTTTTCCAATAATCTGAATGGGGTTTATGGTTAGAAAGGGTTTTTATAGGCTTTTCTTTGCAAATGAAGGGTTAAATGAGTGGATTGAGCTGTAGCAAGGGAGAGAGAGACAGTGGAGGCTCATCAAAGTGACCAGATGTCATTTTGATTCCTTTTCAGAGAACATATGGCTATAATGCCAAGGGGAGGGATATTTATACAAAATTTTGGGGTTTATACACCATGGTGTTAATACTAGTAGGGGAAAGGTAATGTAGGGAGGTTTACATAGTAGTGTTAGAGTTAATATGGATGAAGGGGTAAATGGAGGGGAAACCACTAAGCTTATTTGAAACTTGCTTAGTTTAGAGAGTAGATCAAAATGAAAAGATTTTTAGACAAGAAATGTGGCTTCTGAATGAACAAGAACCACCATGAAACCATGATGTTCTTCCCTGAATCTCAGCTGATGAGGGGATGTTAGTAATGAAATGGAAGGGGGAAGGAGGGGGGTTAGTCATGCTCCTTGCTGTAACTTGATGAAGATGAACACCTTGTCAATTGATTGATTTTACTCTGGTAAACACAGTTAACATATCTGCAATGGTAAAGATAACCTTTCTGCAACCCCAACTACTTACCCAGCTTCTTACCTAGCATTTTTATTACTTCTTGGAGGGTGCACTTGGACTTGCAGACCCTTTACTTGCCTTTTCTTTTCTTTGGCCTTTTCTTTTGTTTTTCTATCTATTTCTACCCTTATTGCTTCCAAGGCCCCAGATTAAACAGTTGGGAACCTTAATTCTCTACCTAGCTACTTGTCCGCCAAGATTAGACTGTTTGGACAGACTTCTTTCTCTATTCTACAACTGAAAATTTAAAGCATGACATGGTCCAGATTAGGCTGTTGGACCATCCATCAAAATTGAATCCTTATCAAGATATATACATACCTTGTCTCCTTATGAAAAATATGGGATCTTTGCATCATCAAAGCAGAGCATATTTGGATTTTCTATAACCAATCATGAAACATGAAACCTATTGATATAGGTAGCAAACAGTGGCTCCACATGGGGATGGTTTTTCATTTGAAAGACCAAGAACAGCAGGTCAGATTGCCTTGGTCCATGGCTGCCCAAATCATTCTTGAAGTTTGCTGCTTTGAAGTGCCAAATTGTGTGCTTCTCTTCTTGGTAGACCTCTGATTCTATTTACCTTCTGCTGGTCAGTCAATAAACTTGGAAAACTGCATTTTTACAATCTAAACAGAAAATAATATGTACATCTGCATATATACAAGGGAGAATCGGGTTGCACTCATGGATGATATTCAAAATAGTGCTTCAGCATCCTGCCATTCACAGGTCCTTCGTCCAAATCAGTTTCAGTGAGACTTTTTAGGAAGTAAGTGTTGTTACCTTGCACTGCTTGGACAGCAAATGGTCCTCTCCATAAAGAATCAAATTTTCCATGTTTTCCTTTCTCTTCTCTTCTTGCATCCCACTTGAGGACTTTATCACCAACATTAAAATCTTCTGCTTTGGTTCTTCTGTCAAAGGCTTTCTTTAGTTTTTCTTGTAACACTTGAACCCGGCTGAAAACTTGGTCTCTGGTTTGCTGCAAGCATATGATTTGATTTATTCTTCTCTGCATATCATTTGGTTCAGCTTGGCTTTCTTGAAGAAGCTTCATGACAGGTATCCCTAGTGATGAGGGAAATCTGGCCTCTAGTCCATAAACCAATTCATAGGGGCTGGTCCCAATTGATCTCTTGGTTGTTAGTCTATCTGCCCATAAGGCATTGACTAGTTTCTTGTGCCAGTTCTTTTTGTTCTCTTCAAGTACCTTCTTTATAATGTTTACAAGGCTTTTGTTTGATGATTCAGCAAGGCCATTTCCTTGGGGATAGTATGCAGTAGAATGGCCCAAAGTAATATGAAATTTATGGCAAAAGTTCACCATTTTCTTGGATCTGAAAGCAGCAGCATTGTCTGTAATAATTTTATCAGGGCAGCCAAATCTAGCTAGTATGTTGTTCTCCAAGAACTGAATGATAGTGGAATCATTTGCTTGTCTGCATGGAACAGCTTCAATCCACTTGGTGAAGTAGTCTGTGGCTGTCAAGATCCATCTATGTTGGCCTGAAGATGAGGGATGAATTTCCCCAATGAAGTCCAATCCCCATTGTTGAAAAGGTCTCTCTGTTGCAATAGGCCTTAAGGGAAGTGGCAGCAGTTGTCTCCTTCCTTCAAACACTTGGCATTTATGACATGATGTGATAAATTTCTTGACATCAGAGAACATGGTGGGCCAGTAGTATCCAGCCCTTAGTATTTTATCCACAGTGGACTTCCAGTACAAGTGTCCACCACAGTCTCCTGCATGAAACTCTTGCATGATATTGTTAGTTTCATTTTCAATTAAACAGTGCAGCAATATCCCTTCATGGTTTTTCCAAAGTAAATTGCCATCCATCACACAAAATCTTGATGTTTTCATTTTTAGGAACCTACACTTAGTTTTGGACAGTCCTAGGGGAGCACACAGGTTTTGTAACACATAACAGATATCAGAGTACCAGGGGGATTGTTCAAAGGCTACATTGATCTTTGGAGTCGCCAGCTCTGTTTCACTGTCCAGCTGATTGATGTCTAAGGCTTGAAAATTTGTTTCTGTCATTAATTTGGCCAAGCCTTGCCCTTTTATTAGTTTTGTAGGTTTTATCTCAATGTCAAATTCCAAGATACTGGCAATCCATTTTCCTCTTCTGCCTTCTAAGTTTTCTTGGGTGAGAATGTCTTTGACAATAGGACTTGGCACATATGCTTTGACATGGGAATAAAGGATATAAATCCTAAAGTCTTTGATTGCTTTGACTAAAGCATAAGCTTGTTTTTCCATGATTTGATATTTTAAAGGTGCATCTCTAAGAGCTTTGCTAAAGAAAGCAATTGGCTTCTCATTTCCTTGGTCATCCTTTTGTAGTAAAACAGCTGCAATAGTATGTTGGGAAGCAAAAGAGAAAATGATAAATTCTCTGTCAAACTGAGGATTGGTCAAGACTGGGGTTTGGGTAAGGGCCAATTTTATACCTTCAAATGCTTGATCGGCTTCAACAGTCCACTTGACCTTTGAATCCTTTTTCAGCATGTTGTTTAATAATCTGCTTAGTTCTGCTAAGTTTGGAATAAACCTTCTCAAGAAATTGATTTTTCCCAAGAATCCTTGTAATTCCTTGACATTTCTTGGGTTGGGCATTTGTAAGATGGCTTGGATTCGGTCTGGGTCTATTCTAATGCCATCTTTTGAGATGATGTGTCCTAAGAGCTTGCCTTCTTCTAAACCAAACAGGGATTTCTTGGGATTCAGAGAAATTCCATATTTTCTGCATTTTAGGAAGATCTGTCTCAAATGTTTTAGATTCTCATGGTCTGATTTTGAGAAAGGTGTAAGGTCATCTAAATAAATGACTAAAAAGTCATGAATTTCCTTGGCAAAGGCAATATCCATTGCTCTTTGAAATGTTGCCCCTGCATTCTTCAATCCAAAAGGCATCTTTACATATTTGAAAGTTCCCCATGGGGTTGTAAATGCTGTTTTGTCCTGATCATCAGGGTGAACTAAGATCTGGTTAAAACCTGAAAATCCATCCAGTAATGAGATCCTTGTGGCCCCCACTACTCTCTGCAAAATGTGATCCATCTTGGGCAAGGGGTAATTGTCTTTGAGGGATACCTGGTTTAGATTCCTTAAGTCCACACACAGCCTGATCTCACCTGTCTTCTTTCTTGTAGGGACTAAGTTGGAAATCCATTCAGAGAATCTGATTGGTGCTATGATGCCTGCTTTGAACATTTTATGTACCTCTTGTTCCATTGCTGGGAGAAGCATAGGATTGATTCTCCTCAGTTTTTGTTTAAAGGGCCTTTGGTCAGGCTTGAGAGGGATGGTATGCTGGATAACAGAGGTATCATAGGACTTCAGGTCCTCATAACTCCATGCAAAAACATCCTGGAACTCTTTGAAGAGGTCAATGTATTTTGGCTTTTGGTCAGGAGGTAAGGACGCTGATAATTTGATTATCTTGGGTTTGTCAATTGTACCTATGTTACATTCTTCAATGGCTGCATTTAGGGGCTGCATTTTTGGTTTTCTGGGAATATCATTTGAGTCAAAGATGTCCTCTAGTGGGGTTAGGCCTGTTGGTAGAAAATTGTCCTTTAGTTCAATGACTTCAGTTTCAGCGTTGGATACTCCCTCTTCCCAGTCAATTTGTTGAATTTGCTGGATGTTTTCTATATTGAAAATAGTTGGATTCAGCATTTGTTTTGCAGTCCTAGGTGATATTGGCTGAGCAGTCTGTTGGAACTGTATTTGTGATGGACTTGCTCCATTGAATATTTGTGATTGACTTGCTGTCTCAAGTATTTGTGATTGACTTGCTGTCTTAAGTATTTGTGATTGACTTGCTGTCTCATTGTCAATATTTAATCCTGCAAATTCTTGCTGCAGAGTTAAAAACAGGTTTATTTGCTTGTCATCCTCAAATACTTGCCAATCATTGATGTTGTTTGGAATGGAGGGTCTGTGTTTTACTTCAGCTGTGAAACGATGGTGGGGTTCAAAGGGCAACTTGCAGGTACTTGCAAATGTAGCCAAGCTATGGGCATGAAGGTTCTGGGTCCTAGGGATTTTCATAATCTGAAATTCAGTAAATGAATTTAATAGTTCAGCAGCAGCAGACCTATAGGATCTCAGCCTTTTGTCATTGGTAACAAAATTACCCTTAACCTGTTGAATAACTAAGTCTGAATCACCCATGATTGAAACCTTGGCCGCTTGTAAGAATTTTACTAACTTGAGGCCTAGCAGAAGAGCCTCATATTCTGCCATATTATTAGTACACCTGAAATTTAATCTGTAAGCTCTGCCCTCTGCATGGCTATTTTCTTTATTGTGTACCCAAACTCCGGCCCCTGCCCCTAATTTGTTGACTGAGCCATCAAATTCAAGGAACCATAGAATATCTTGTTGGGAAGGAGATTTTATGATCTGTTCATGGGCTGGTAATGTAAGTAGCAGTTGTGGTTTTTTCTCTAGCTTGTCTTCTAGGACAGTCTCATCATTCAATTGGCTGTTTTTGACAATTAAGGCAGCAGCACTATCTAATGTTAGATTGACTGTTGTTTTATGAGTGATACTACTCTCATTTGCGTCTTCCTCTTGTATGAACATCTTGGTTTCAACTTCACCTTTTGAGGGAGTAGTTGCATTATTGAAGAGAATGTATGAGTCCATGTCTGAATGAACAGCATATATAGGAAAATTTTGAGGTTTTTCTTCACTGCTGACCATATACTTCATTAGTGTTTCTCTATACAGTCTTTTTGGTTGCCCAAACACAGAGATGGTGGCATATGACATGTCTAATTGTAGGGAACCTTGGAGTTTGGCTCCCCATGATCTTGATAACAGCATTCCATACTTAGGTGGGATATCAGCAACTACCACATCCATTAGGATTGTCTTGTTTGGGTATTGAACTAGAGAGACACATAAATCTTTTATGAGACCTAGGCACTTGACTTGGCTGGAGTCAAAGGAAAACAGATCCTTGTATGGTCTTGTTATGTCCAAATTCAATCTTTCCATGACTGCTTTTGGCATAAGGTTGTGAGAGGCACCTGAATCAAACATTGCATTATGTAATATTTTATCATGAACATGTAAACTGACATAGAAAGGCAGTACCCCTGTGACTACTGTTTTTCCATCCACTTCTGGCCCAAAAAGGAGTTCTGGGGTGTCATCCAGTACATTGACATCATCTTTGTTGCTAGTGAGTTGTAGGGACCTTTTGATTTGTAATTTATAGCCGTCATGCTTGGCTAATTCCGAGAGAGGGATAGCTATTTTTATTTTGCTAATTTCTGTTTCGAGATCAAAAGGTTTTTCAGAATGGGTTTTGGGGTTATAGGTGACAGTTCTCTCCTTGTTCATTACATCTTCTTCTTGATTTTTATTTTGTCTTTGGGATTTATCCTTGTTAGTCAGTTCTTGAGGAGTAATATTTGAATTAGGATGAGAGAATGAAGTGTCCAAAGACTGCTGTCTTGAGGACAGTGGTTCAGTGATTTCTTCAACAATCACTTCTTTGGTAGGTAAGTTTAGTTGGTCACTAGGTTCTGTGACTATAACTTTTTCAGGCTGCTGATTAACCTCTTTCTTTTCAGGCTGGTTGATATTCACAGTTCTGCTCCTCAGCTTGTATTGTTTATGGACTTCATAAACAGCAGTGTCATAGCCTTGTTTAAAGTCAAAGGATTCACCTGATTTAGTTTGGAACAGTTTTATTTCCTCATCCTCATGATCTTCTTGTGTTAAGAAAACTTGACTTTCACCGTCTAGCCCTATCAAATTTATCTCAGGATCTTCATTTGGCTCAGTCAATGTGGAAGTTTCAGCATAGTTTTCCTGAAATGGAGGTCTGATTTCAGGATCAGCATTGGCCCTGCCATTGTTTGTGTTTGGGTTCCTCCTAAAATTTGGATTTCTAGGAGGGTTATTTTGTGGTGCTTCCCATGATGCTTTTCTTTCCACTGATTCCACCCTATCACCCAATCTTTTCATGCTATTGAGTATGGCATCAAGCTTTTGGTCAAAGGCTGTGGGTTCTTCTTTGTATATGCTTCTCTTTTCTAACCTTGCCCTGTTTCTTTTGGCAATCAAGTTTGCTTCTACTGTGACAGCAGCCTTTTGAGCGTCTTCAAGGGTTTCAGGTTCTCTTTCCCTCAACTGAAATGCTATGTCAGAATCAAATCCATCAGGGAATTTGTACAAGGCCAAATCAGGGGGGGGTCTCAAGTTTTGTGGTATTGCATTGTACACATTGTTGAATCTAGCACAATACTCTAGAACAGTCTCTTGAGGGCCTCTCTTGATTGTTTCATATTCACCAAGTATGTGCAGGGGATCTTTCTTCTTCTCCCATCTGGTAGTAAAGGCCTGATAAAGCTCATCAGGGGTTGTGATAGTGTTTGCAGCAATTGACCTGAACCAGGTTCTAACATCACCGGTCAGGCTTTGGACAAAAATTCTCATCCTCACACTGTCATCATCTATCTCATAGTTTTCAAAGTGATCTTGCATCCTCTTAGCATGTTGAATAGCAGAGTAATGGCCAGTGGAGTCAAAATATGTGATTTTGGTTTGGTAATCCTGGGGTAGAGCTGGTGGATTAGCAGGTAGCCGCAAGGGTGCATATCTATTTGCCATATTTGGTGGGTTGGGTGTATTTATAGGGACTGCTGGGATAATAGGAACAGTGGGTACCACAGGGGTAACAGGTGAAGCTGAACCTGAATGATGGTTGAAGGGGATATGTGTAGTGAATGAGGATGAGGGAGGAGGACTTTGAGATGTGGATGGTGAACTAGGAGAACTTGGAACAGACCTAAAGAGGACTTTAAGTGGAGTAGAAAGGTTGGGAAAATCTGCAACTGAGGTCAAAATAGCAGGCTGGTCCTGCTTTTGTTGCTTCCTGATGTTTCTTGGAATAGTGTTTGGATTATCAACAATGATGGGTGGATTAGGGTCAGGATTAGCCCTAGTATGTCGAGGATTTTTCTTAGGAGCCAGTTTCTAACTGTTTTTTAGGACTTTTATAGGAAGTTTTTATATATGCAAGGACTGGATGAAGATTTTGGAATGGCTATATACGTTTCAAAGCTAAGATGAAGATTCCCTAACAAGCTCTTCCCTAAAGCTGTCACTGTGGTACAAAAACAGTTCTAAGGCCTCTTGGCTGGTTTCAGGCTTGATGGTAGCTTTGGAAGATAGATAGTAATTGAAAAATCCTAAGAAGTCCCCAGTGGAGTCGCCAATTATGTTAACACCCAGGTTGTTCCCTATGACTCCCAAGGGAATACGGCCGGGGTAACCACTAACCAATCTTTGGATTACAGTTTCTAGCCAAACTGTAATCAGAGAGGGCTCTCTCTTTATGATTTGTCTCTGTTCTGATAGTATCTTAGGCTAGATGTGAAGTTTTGATTTTGGTTTAAATTTGTTTGGTTGGAAAAGGTTCAGTCAAACATGTATGCTCTTACCAGTATCTTATATAACATTGGGCAATGGAGTCAGTGGTCCTTTGGTTTGGTGTGCTATGTTGATATAATAAGGAAAGCTGTAGAGCAGGATAATTGTCCGAGGAACAATGCTTTGAAATTGAGTTTGTGTGTAACATGTTCAGGATAAGAAGGGCAATTAAGGATCTTTCTATAAACTGATACGAAAGAAAAGCAATTGTTACCTGGAAGCATTTAAGAATTTCTAGATAACATTCACAACATGGAATTAAATGTAACATGAGCATTTAAGAATTCATGTTTGTTTTAATCCTGAAGAAAACATTTACAGCAATATAAGATTGAGCACAGGGTGTTAAGAAACATGTCTTGAGCTATTCTTTTTCTTTGTTGCTAGATATGATAAGAATATGAAAATGAAATAACATAGGGAAACAGAACAGAGTTTAAAGGAAACATATCATTCCACCAGACAACGCAAGGATTCTGCAACAGCACTTAAATTATCAACAAGACACCATAGCTTTAGGAAATCACTGAGCTGAAATTGCTCTTTGTATTAAACTTTTCTGTAAATACAGAGTATACATGCCTCAGAGTAAAAATTACCAACCCCTTATGCGTTACTAAGGGGAGTATATATACAAATTTACATAAGAAAATATCAGAAAGGAGAGTGAATGTTCCATAAATGCTCAGTTAATTGCTGGAGTGTAGCCGCTGAGAGAGTAAATGCTGTGATCACTTTTAGTCCCTTAGCTGTCAGAAAAAGGTCAGAGACTGCTGATTTGGTGGCTCTTGGAGTTGGTTAGGGGTGTACCGCCAAAATTTACGCATTTCTTTATCTTTTTGGCTAGCCGACATAGTCTAAATGCTGAGTCTGCATTCAGCTGCTTTTAATGCTCACTTTATCCTTCTGTTTGTTTGATAGTGACCTGGAGCTGGCAGTGACTGAACAGCTGGAGCTACCGTGGCAGAATTTGAAGCATTGCTTGCCACCAATCTTCCTTTGGCATCTGATGTCTCCGAATTTTTATTAGAATCTCATCGGCCTCTGTATACCGCCAAAAGTTAGGAGGAGTTTCAAACAAATGATTTGCCTCACTTTCAATGAAAAATAGGCCTTCAAGTTTAGTGTACAAGCTCTGTGCTGTTGGAGGCCCTGTTTCCTCAGGAGTACTGCCAGATGCTGTGATTTGATTTTCAATGTAAGTAGCCATTCTGTTGGTGAATTGATCTCTGGTAATCAATTTCCCTGTGCTGTTCAGCAGGCCAGGCAATCCCCTTGCTTGCAGCATTCCCATTTTGAGTTTATACTCCTCCACCTCAGCCTGTATTTCATAGCATTTTCTTTCTACAGTCTGTACATAACTTCTGAGAGTTAGCACCTTTTTAGCTGTGAGGATGGCCTCTGTTCTGTTGACGATGCCAATGGCTGCCAGCTCCTCTTTGTCTTGCCTGTTCAAAAAATCTATCAGTTGGTTTGCTTGCTCAGGTCTGTTTCCTAGCACTGTTTTGGCCCTCTGGATTTCTGTCTGTGCTTGGCCAACTAAATCCATGTACTCATGGATTGTTTTGATGGATTTCCATTGTTTGGTGACAGCTTGGGTAATCTTACCCCACAAAATTCTTTTTATGTCGGCCATGGTACTTTCCAGATTGAGCTCTTTTTCCAGGGCCTTTATTTTATCCTTTAGGGCCTTAATTTCTCTGCCCTGTTCTGCTATAGTTACCTTTGATTTGTCATACTTGGCATCTATCTCTGCCAATTTGTCCTTTGCTTTCTTTATCTCATCTGCCTGGAGCTCCATTGCCTTGACAGCCTTGGTCAATTCTTCTACACTTGGGTGGGCATCTGGAGCTACTGTTGTGCCTGCCACTTCTGTTGTAGGGGCCACTGTTGCCCCTGAAGTTGTTGCTGTTGCTGAAGCTGTTGGAGGAGCCTGGAGTGTAGATTCTCCCTGTTTTTCTTGTAGCGTTCCTTCCAGTTCTTTCTCCAATTCTTTGATCCTCTGATCTTGCTGTAGAAGGAGGTCAAGTTGTTCATCAAGCTGTTTTTCTTTTTGTAGTTCTGCTGTCTGGGGGTGTTCTGTAGGTAACAACCCCAACCTCTTCTTCATGGCATTCAGATCATCATCTTTCTTCTTTATGAGGGCCTTTACACCTGTTGGATCACTAGGATCATGCCCTAGATCAATAATAATCTCCTCCAGAGACTTTATTCTATTGTCCTTGGCCTTAGAGGACATCCTCTCAAAATCAAGCTGAGTGTTTGTGTTCTTCAAGGAATCTTTCAGCTCATGGGCCAGTGTGGCCTTCTCAACCAATGTGGCATAGACCATCTCCCCAGTCTGCTTGTGGAGTTCAATCTGGTCCATAGGATGTATGTCTTTAGCTAGGACCTCCACCCTTGTTTTGATAAAATCTGCAGTTGTCATTGGTTGTGGCCCCTTGGGTTTGAAATGGCTGAATATCATTTTTTCTTCCTTGAAGTCATAGACCGACATCAATCTTTCCTGCTGGGCTGGTGTAGCATCTATGAACTGTTTGTAAACCTCAGCCCTTAATAACTCATTTGCTGCCTTGATCTTTTTAAAAGAAGCCTTAGTGCTTTTAGGCTTCTGGCTTTGGTGAGATGAGGATGACACCTCCAAACCAAGCTGTAAAGTCTGCTCCTGCTGAAAGGAGCTTGTCCCTGTATGTTGGCTTCCCTCCCTGTCCTTTCCTGTGCTGTTTAAGACATCTTCAGTAATGTCTTCCACCTCAGGGGAATCTGCCCTTTGTCTTTTGGCCTCTGGCTGATGGGAAGGTCCACTAATAGGAGTGGACTCTTCTCTCTCTCTTTTAGAACCCCTCTCCTCATGGGCTGGGGTTTGCAGAATAGGTGCTGTAGGAGTCTGAGTTTGTGGAGGAGGAGTTTGATCTTTCAGCTGCTCTGTTTGTTCCTCCCTCTGCAGCTCATTTTGCTGCTTAGTTTGCTGTTCAGTTGAAGGGGCTGCCTTCTCTTTCAGTGTTTCATGTTCTGCATCCATTATGCCTTTGCCTTTATCCACTGCTGCTGCCGATGTAGAGGGTGCCTGTGGTGCTGTCCTTGTCACTGAGGTCCCTTCTCCTACTGAGTGAGGCGGCCTGAAAGGTACCTGCTGCACATAGTCCAGGTCAATAGTCTTCTCAAGCTCTTTCATGTTTTTAAGCATTCTTTCTTCTTCAGTTAAACTCTCCACTAGGGTGTCCAGCTGCCATTCTTGCAAATTGGCATACTTTTCTATGTGTGGGTAGTGACAGTGCTTAATACCTAGGAGTCTGTACTTATTTCTCCTAGCAGTGATGAAACCTTGAGGGTCATAAGGGACCCATCGAAAACTATAGGACAACTTATATTTGTCTTTGAGGATCAAGTCTGCAGATTCCCATCCTTCCTTCTTGTTCATAATGAAGGGGCCCAACTCATTTTTGAAACTAAGGTGGGCCTTTTTCTTGGAGCTGTGGAAATGGGTGAGGTCTGACTGAATTAATTGCCTGTAATACTCCAAGGCAAACAACCTCATAGGTACATACTTGGGGAGCCTGTATGGACAGAGCTCACAACCATAAACTCTGAATACAGTATGGTGTTCATATAGGTACCAGTCACCTATTTTATATTTTTTAGAGAGCTGCAGAGCTTTCTTGATTTCATTAGATATTCTAGGTGGAGGGGAGCTCATCAGCATGCAAGAGACTGGGTACACAAACTGGTCAACAAATTCACAGTAGGTATAGGGTGAATTTGTGACTTTATGATAAACCGAGGTCCAGAAGATGACAGATCTTCTCTCCCCTTTATTATCCAGCCTTCTGATGTAACATGGGAAGGCTTCAGAATGATGAAACGTGAACAGATGGTAGATGTAAGCTGAGTATCTGAAGACCCCCTGTCTGTCCACCTTGCTTAATTGATCATGAATCTTATTGGCTATAAACTTAGCAAAGTTATACTTTCGGGCAGGGGGTTGACGCGGGCTGTAAGCAGACAGCAACACTAGCATGGATTTATCCACATGCTCACTGTTTTGGTATCCCAATACATAGGCTATCATGTCTAGTAATAGCCTGCCTATATCATCGAAATGCTCCCTCAGATAGGGAGGTGGCCCTGTAGGCTGGTATTCAGGTCTCATGAAGTTCCGGGTGACCTTTTGCAGCTCCTCACTGGTCATCTTATCACCAGTTTCCAGCAGATAAGTTGTGGAGAACGGGACCAGCAACTCTGTCTGATCAAACTGTAACATCTTGTTGATGGAGTCAGCATTTATATAGAAGAGGATCCTCCCTGATGGAGTATTGACAGCTCTGTGCTGGACATCATAGTGTTCAGCACATAGGTGGATGATTTCAGGGAAAACATTCACAGCTGGGAGACAGTAATAGGGCAGGTTTGACTCCCATATCCCATGTGTACCATGCCCCTCCTTATAATCTTCCCTTAGTTGAGTGACTGTCTTCAAGAAGTCCCTGTCTCCCTCAAATTCCCCAATGAGACAATCCTTGTCAATGAATGGCAAGGCCTCCAGCTCCTTGTTGGTTTGATTTAATGGAGCTACACTGAGGGAAGAGGATGCAGAGGCTGCCATACTATAATCTGAATTTGTGCAGGTGGAAGCACTGGCTTAACAAGTCTATAAGGACTTAAGTAGCAGGTGAACTGTAAACATAGGCTAGTGTCTTCCTTTTAATGAAAAAAAGCAAGCTGGCTTTTGTGGTTTACTGCAAATTCACAGGGATGTGAATTGCTAATGGCAAGCTTTAGAGACAGTGATGTTTCTTTGGTAAGAATGCAGGTGGCCTGTACTCGGCAAAAGGGAAAAATGCCGAGCACCTCGGGGGCAATTTTACAGTTTTAGCCCGCGGACTGATCGCTCCAGGGTCGAATTGTGGTTTAGGGATGGTGCAGATTGTTTGGGTTCACTTCAGATGGCAGGCAAAGTTGAACTTAGGAGTTTTAGCAGTCTTTTAATGGTGAATTTTACAGAGAATTGGAATGCATGGGCAAAGTAGGAAAACTGGCGAAATACCTGGAAAAACTGGCTTGAAAGCTTGCGGGCCGGCCTGTGGAGGCTTAATGCCGTCGAATCCTGAATTTGCAGCGGTTGTAATGTCGAATTTGATGGCTGGAGGACAGATTTCGCGGCAGCTGGTCGACAACGGCTACTTCTTTTGCGCGTGATAATGACCGAAAACGACTCATTTAGTCGTTTATAACGTTAATTTTGGAAAAAATGTGCATTTGGCGCTTTTCCGCCGATGACGTCAGCATGACGTCATGGCGGGGCCCGGGTACGGAGGTGACGTGTCTGCTGAGGTGTCCGCCAGGGTGGCAGGACACGGTGGCGGGTGGATGCGGTGGCAGGACTGCGTGGAGGGCCACGGGACGCGGGGGCGGGCATAGGTGAGGTGACGTCAGGATGACGTGCGCATGACGCAGGGGGAAGGGTGGTAACAGGGAGGGTGGTAAGCGGGTTCCCTGCACCGCTTTTGCTGGCAAGTGGTATTGGGGAGGGGGGCTCCGAACAACCCCGACGATTGACACGCGTCCAGGGTACGGAGGTGGTAAAACCGCTTTCCCCGGACGCTAAAAGTCGGCAGGTCGGGGAACAGCAATGACCGCCCACTGTAAGATCTGGGCGCCTCGAGATCGGACGGCTGGCGGGTCCTCCGACGGATCGTGCAGGTTGGGGGGGACCCGCCGGCCGATTAAAATATTCTTTTTAAATATTTCGGGCGGGGACCTTAGAATAGTGAGTTTTTATGGGTTTTTTCGGGATTTCTTGGGTTTTTCCAATAATCTGAATGGGGTTTATGGTTAGAAAGGGTTTTTATAGGCTTTTCTTTGCAAATGAAGGGTTAAATGAGTGGATTGAACTGTAGCAAGGGAGAGAGAGACAGTGGAGGCTCATCAAAGTGACCAGATGTCATTTTGATTCCTTTTCAGAGAACATATGGCTATAATGCCAAGGGGAGGGATATTTATACAAAATTTTGGGGTTTATACACCATGGTGTTAATACTAGTAGGGGAAAGGTAATGTAGGGAGGTTTACATAGTAGTGTTAGAGTTAATATGGATGAAGGGGTAAATGGAGGGGAAACCACTAAGCTTATTTGAAACTTGCTTAGTTTAGAGAGTAGATCAAAATGAAAAGATTTTTAGACAAGAAATGTGGCTTCTGAATGAACAAGAACCACCATGAAACCATGATGTTCTTCCCTGAATCTCAGCTGATGAGGGGATGTTAGTAATGAAATGGAAGGGGGAAGGAGGGGGGTTAGTCATGCTCCTTGCTGTAACTTGATGAAGATGAACACCTTGTCAATTGATTGATTTTACTCTGGTAAACACAGTTAACATATCTGCAATGGTAAAGATAACCTTTCTGCAACCCCAACTACTTACCCAGCTTCTTACCTAGCATTTTTATTACTTCTTGGAGGGTGCACTTGGACTTGCAGACCCTTTACTTGCCTTTTCTTTTCTTTGGCCTTTTCTTTTGTTTTTCTATCTATTTCTACCCTTATTGCTTCCAAGGCCCCAGATTAAACAGTTGGGAACCTTAATTCTCTACCTAGCTACTTGTCCGCCAAGATTAGACTGTTTGGACATACTTCTTTCTCTATTCTACAACTGAAAATTTAAAGCATGACATGGTCCAGATTAGGCTATTGGACCATCCATCAAAATTGAATCCTTATCAAGATATCTACATACCTTGTCTCCTTATGAAAAATATGGGATCTTTGCATCATCAAAGCAGAGCATATTTGGATTTTCTATAACCAATCATGAAACATGAAACCTATTGATATAGGTAGCAAACAGTATGAACAGAAGTTTCATAGCCTGTTATATAGTGTCTAAACTTGTTAATTGCATGAACATTAGCTAAGAACTCTTTTTCAGTCACAGTATAATTCAACTCAGTGGGAGTCAAATTTTTACTTGTGTAGTAAATGGCATAAGGAATCAAACCTTTTTTTCCCAATACAATCCCTAGAGCTGTATCTGAAGCATCTGTATAAATATGGAAAAGAAGTTTCCAATTTGGTCCTCTTAAGATAGTTGTTTCAGATATTTTTGCTTTCAAGGTTTCAAATGCTAGTTGGCAACCAAGATTCCACTTGAATTCACAATATTTTGTAAGCAATTTGAAGAGTGGAGATGCTACTTTAGTAAAATTTTCTATAAACCTTCTATAATATCCTGTAAATCCTAGAAAACTTCCAACATCTTTTTGGCAATTTGGAATTGGCAACTTAGAGATGACTTCAACTTTTGATTTGTCTACTTTAATCCCATCTCGTAAAATGTGATGTCCTAAAACAATACCTTTTGTAAACATCATAAAGCATTTTTCATGGCTTAGTGAAAGGTTTGTTTCTTTACATTTTTTAAGGACTTTTTCCAAAATTTCCAAGGCTTCTTCAGATGTGTTACCATAGACTATAAAATCATCCATATATACCTCTACACAATCATGTATTAGATCAGAAAGAATTCCTATTACTACTCTTTGGAATGTTGTTGGTGCATTACATAACCCAAAATGAAGCACTCGGTAGGCAAAAGTTCCCCATGGAAAAGTAAATGTGGTTTTATCCTGATCTTCAGGTGCTACCTAAATTTGATTATAACCACTAAAAACATCCAAAAATGAGAAATACTTTTTACCTGCTAATGTATCTAATACCTGATCTATAAAGGGAAAAGGAAAGTGATCTTTCAAGGTTGCTTTATTAAATTGTTTGTAATCAATGCACACCCTCCATTTACCTTTCTTTTTAGGCACAATGACCAAAGGAGAAACCCATTGGTTATCTGAGATTGCATAAATGAAGTTTACATTGAGTAGTTTTTGGAGTTCTTCTTTCACAATCTCCCTAGATTTGGATTCATTCTTCCTTGAGGTTGTCTGATTGGTCTACTGTTTTCCTCAATATATATATGATGGATACAAGTCTTGGGATCAACACCTTTCATATCAGTATACTCTGATGCAAATGTAGCAGAATGTTTTTGTAATATCTTGGTTAGCTCTTCTTGTTGTAGTTTCTCCAAGTTTTTGTTTATGATCAATGTTCTACCTAGAAAAATTTCAATTGTAGAGCTACCAAACTCTTCCATAGAATAGAGAGACATCTACCTAGATGACAAGTATTCAACATTAGATTTTTCCTGAAATTGTGCATGATCATATTCTCAAGATGTTTCAAAATTTTCCAATGTGTTCAAAATTTGACTATCTTCACTAATTTCTGATATAGTAAAGGCAGGCTGAATAAAACATCTTCATCATCGATCCACTCCTTTTCTTCTATTTTTGTGATTGCTTTTCTTGGAGGATACAAAGTAAATTTCTTTGTTGAATTACCATCAGAAATGTACATGTCACCGGATCTACAACTAATAAAAGCATCAGTTGTGGCCATCCAAGGTCTTCCTAAGATGAGTGGTTGTCCTCCTAAATTATTCTTGGGAGTTAAAATCATGAATCAACAGGATATTCCCAAGAATCTAAGGAGAATGAAATGTCTTCTAGCACACCATCTGGTTTGATTACTGATCTATCTGCAAGTTGCAATAAGGTAGGTGTGTAAAGAAGGTTAGGAAGTTTAAGCTGCTCCTTAGTCTGTCTACTCATAATGTTTATTGCTACCCCTAAGTCAATCAATGTGTTTGCAATTTCAATCCCATTTATGTGTGTCTTGACAATTGGACTTCTTGGATCTACATATTTCTGCATGGCAATCTTTACCATCATGATATCTACTATTTTTCCTACCAGGTGAATTCTTTTTGTTTCTCTTGGTTTTCGTCCTAGTCTTTTGATGCTCAACTCCTTTATTGTTTTAGCTAGAATAAGAATTTCTCTAATGGCTTGTAACAAAGGAATCTTGATACAAACATTCTTTAATTCATCTAGGAAGTCATAATTGGGCAACAAGATCTATTTTTCTACTCCTCTATCAATTTGTAATCTCTCAGGAAAAGGAGGTGTAGAAGTAGATGTTGATTTCTCAATTATAGGAGTTGTGTTTATTGAGTCTTTTTGTTTTCCTTTTCCAATATTTTGGTTTTGGAGGGATGTCCCCTCAAAACTTTATTGACTTTTAGAGAATCCTCCTCAGAAGCATCTTGTTCTTGAAGATTTATAAAAGGTTTTTCCTTTTCTAATATCCTACCAGATCTAAGTTGAACATCATTAAGATCTAGAGGAGCAATCATGTAAGTAGGAAATTGTTGTCCTTCTACCATATAAGCATTCTGAGGTTTTTTGTTATTGGGGTTTGGCAATGGTTGGGCTGGTAGTTGATTTGGTTTTTTTTGAAATGGAAGTAAGAGTTGAGGATTTTGACTTTGTTGTGGAAATGGCAATGAAAGGTGAGGGCTTTGATTTGGAAGTTGTGGTTGTTGATTTTGCTGCTGATTTTGTGGGGGAGAGTAGCTCTGATAAGATGGAGGATATTGATAATATTGAGCAAATCTCCCATAAGGATTTTGTACCCCTTGTGCCCATGGTTGAGATTGATACTGATTTTGAGGTTGAGGCCAAGGTTGCTGCCAATAATTTCAGTATGGTGGTGGCTGAAAATACACTGGATTGTTAAATCCTTGATTTTGTTGCCCTTGCCAAGGTTTTCTTGCAAAAAACAAAGAGGTTCTACAAGGTTTGGGGCTATTTCCTCTTGAAATACAACCTTAAGACCTAGGATTGAAGTACAACCCTTGGTCTCATGACTTTCTGAACAAATCATACAAGTTTCTATAATTTTTGGCATCTAAAGGGCATTCCCTTAGAGCATGTTTCTTCATACATTTTGGACAAAATATGGCTAAAGCATCAGCCTCTGTTTTCTTCTTGTTTTGGATTTGAGGGTGTCAAGCTGCTCACTAAGGCTCCCTAAAATGTTAGTTTTAAACTCATCAAGCATATTGCCAATTTCTTCCCTACTTACAGATCTGGTTGTAGACTTGTTTGCTCTAACAAAAGAAGGATCTCTTGGTCCTTTCCAAGTTTTAGATTTCCCCCTTCAGAGATAGACACATAGTTCTGCTATGTCACTTAATGGAAGTTGAGAGACGTCTCCCTTCCCAATCATGTTAAGAATATCTATCCATTCATCTCTAATGGCCTTTAACAAAAGAGCCTTCAAAGTTTCTTCATCTAAATTGTTCATTTTTGCTCTTTTCAAATTGTAGATGAATCTCTCAAGCAAATCCTCTAACTTTTCATCTTTCTTTTGTATCATTTTGAACACTTCATCCTTATGATTGGTAGGCATACAATAATCCAAGTATCTATCCAAAAATGCATGTTTCATGTCATTCCAAGTTCTAATGGATTGAGTGACTAACCCCATAAATGATTTCAAAGAAGCCCCTTTTAGTGTTGAAGGGAACAATTTGAGTTTTTGAGAGTCTAAAAGATAGTCATAGGTCCTGCACAAGACTTCAAACTCAAACAAATTTTTTTCAAGGTCCTCACTTCTCAACCCATAAAAGTTTGGGAGGACAGATGGTGAGATGTTTTTCATTGTGGTATGTGTTTCCTCATTTACTATAGGGAATCCAAATGAGTTATCTATTTCCCTATTTCCTCTGCCTCCTCCGTTGTTACCTATACCTCCTCCATTGTCTCCTCTACCTCTCCCTCTACACCCTCCTCCAAATAGTGAGAATTCTCTATCTGGTTCTTCTATTAATGGATTATGGGAGAGAGTTTCTACTTCTTCCTCTTCACTAGGTATTCCTACTTCCTCAATTACAATAGGATCCTTATAGAGGTGAAAAAGGTCTTCTCTCCTAGGTTTGTTTTAGTAGATGAAGTGGGAGAATTTTCTAACTGAGTTTCTTCCCATTGAATTCGAGGAATTCTAAGGCCGGGAGTATGAGTCTAGGATGGAGGTGTATCTTTCATAACTATTGGTGGAGTAGGTGGAGTGATGAAAATTGAACTTCTGCCCCTAGCTATAAATCTAACCCTAGAATCTCTTTCTCTATGCATGTCATTGTTTTGTTGTTGTTGTTGTTTTTTTTTTTTTTTTTAATGAATGTAAGAGATAAGGCTACTTAGTTACACTTCCCTGGAAATGGTACAAAATGTTCAGTCAATTTAGTGTCCTAAATTGCTACATAAATTATCAATCCGAGTATCATAAACTTATGAAGTGTAGTGCACTATATGTGCTAGATGACCCTTTCTTACCTCACTATTTTTAAGTTTATGTTTGTTTTGGGTTTTTTTCTCTTTTGATTCCTAGTGTTCTGCAATGTAATTAAAATCTTAATCTACTACTGCTAAGAACCTAGAGAAATTAAGTGAGACCTAAAAGTGCTTTTAGGCCAAATTTGGAAGTAAAGTTTTTAAACAAGAAGGTGAAAACAGATCCTCTCTTCTTGCTATTATAATTGTTTCCAAAACATGAACTGAAAGGGATTTAAAACTACTATCTACTTAACTAAAAAACCAAAGCTTAAATGAAAAAAATGAAATGGCAGCTATATATGATAAATCAAAAATGAAATACTGGAAATAAAATTGCTTCTACTGTCTAGTCTACTTGCAAAATTAAAGCTTAATAGACAAATAAAGATGGAACTGCAGCTGAACTAAGTGAAAAATGAAATTGCAATTATTCTATTATGAGGCAAGGCTAAATGAAGTATTACTTTCACTCAGCTACATAATTCAGGGAGAACTACCTCCTTATGATAGAAATTTTAAGAGATCTCATTCTTCATCATTCTAAGAAAAGTAAACATGAAAATGCAAGGAAAAACTGAGCGATAAATAAAACATTTCACCACTTAGTTTTAGGATTAACCTTCAACTGAAAGGGTTCTTGGAAATATCCATTTATATCATGAGTTACTAAACTGATAAGAAAATGGCATTGAACTACTTTAACTCTAAAACTAATGAACAACAACTGTAATGAAAGACTCATTCATAAATACAACATTTCACCATTTAGTTTGAGGATTAACCATCAACGAAAGGCTTTTGGAAACATTCATTTATATCATGAGTGACTACACTAATAAGAAAAAGGCATTGAACAACTTAATTTAAAATCTAGAAATTAAGGAACAAAAGATGAGATAAATCGAATTATGCTACTGACATCAATTTCAAAACTATAGTTAACAGATTAGAGACCAATGGAAGCTAAAGGACTATTCTATGCTAGAAGAAAACTACTCTGAGTTAGTGAAGAAATGACACATGCTGCAATATACACATAGTTAGAAAACGATTATGAACATGATGAAAAACACAGTAAATTTACAATTAAAATAAGAAAGACAAATAGAAATAAAATGTACAGAAATAAATGTACCCTAGACCACGCAGGGGCCCTCTGTAAGGTCTCAGATTATCAACACTTCACATGCTTCAGGTATCCATTGAAAACAGAGTTATTATATTAAAACATAGCACTGATTCTCTCACACTACAAAGCAGAAATTGCACTATTACATAACCAAAAAAACATTAACTTGTTATGCATTCTAAAAGCTGGTATTTATAGGAAAAATATACAACTGTTTGAAGAGAGAAGTCATCTACAGCAAAACACGTAGACATGTACTGTATTCAGAAATCTTGTCTTCGGTTCCCTTTAGAAATAAATATTATAATAGTGGTTTTTGGATTCTTTTTTTGTAGGTGGAAAACGACGTCCTTGGCTTCAGGAGACTGCCTCAGATCCATTCACTAAGAATTGTGCAAAAACAGAGTTCTACTTGCTGTAGGTTTCTTCAGTTAACTCTCCTTTCACCAGGGTCCTCCTCATTGATCTTAGCAAAATGGATAGGATACCATCCATGCTCTAACATTTTCTAAGATACCCATGTGGTCCATTTCCTCTCTTGACACCTATAACCTATAAAAGTGTGGAGATGGCTGTGGAACAGCCGGTTAGCTGCGGAACGTGGCTGTGTTCCGTAGCTGAAAAACAAAAACCTATTCAAATAAAAAACATAACAATATAACTTGTAAATCACTGAAATGTACTCCTTGAGGCAATGTGTAATGGTTTTTGATGATTAAGGATGCATTTTTCATGGAAAAGCAAAGGAAGAAGGATGAGAAAGTTGCTTAAGAAAGAGGCAGTTTTGGAACTCAACAGATACTCTGATTCAGACTTCAATGGAGACAAAGAAACTGGGGTATATACTTCAGGTTATTCTATGAGTCTTGGATCAGGAGTTGTCTCCTGGAGATCATGCAAACAATCAGTTCCAACAGATTCCACAACAGAGGCAGAATGTGTGGCAACAGCTGAGGCAACAAAAGAAATTGTGTGGCTTAAGAAAATTATGGAAGATTTGCAAGTAAAACAGGTACAACTGACTCCACTCATGATTGACAATACCTCGACAATAAAGTTGGCCAAGAACCCAAAGTTCCATGATTGAACGAAGGACATCAATACAAGATATCATCTGATTTGACATCATGTTGAGGCCAAAACAATCCATCTTCGCCATTGTTCCACTAATGAGAAAATTACAGACATCTTCACCAAAGCACTTGGAAGATAAAAACTTGAAAGATTCAAAATGATGCTTGGACTCACCAACATTCCTTCAGATTAAGGGGGGGAATGTTGACACCTAATCATAGGGATTGGGTGAACAACTATAATTAGTGTAAATAAATAATAGAGAAAATGAGAGTCATTGGGAGATGAATTGAATAGTCACTCCCTCTTTTATATAATAATGAACAACCTGAATGAATAATACAATTACATTTGAGGAGTTACCTCCTGTCCTGACAGTAACTTCAAACCTAATAATAATGCCTCATATTCTGCTATGTTGTTTGTAAATAGAAAATTTAGTTTATAAGAATGAAATTTAACCTGATTAGGTTTTGAATTATATAGCCAGACTCTTGCTCCTGCCCCTGTTTTACCACATGAGCCATCAAAAGTCATATTCTAGATGGGTTATGTTTTAGGATCCTATTGGATAATGGATGTTTGAGCATCAATTCCTTCACTGAGATCACTTTCTACCTGCTTGACCTGTGCGTCTATGTCTCCATCATTCTGATTGTATAGTATGAAGGAATCAAGATCAGTATGGATAGAGTAGAGGGGATAGTTGTTGGGCCTTTCTTGACTACTCACCATGTATTTCATTAATGTGTTTCTATAAAGTCTCCTTAGTTGGAAAAATACTGGTATTGCGGCATATGTCATATCCATTTGTAGTGTTCCTTGTAACTTGACTCCCCAAGATATTGATAATAGCATACCATACTTAGGAGGAATGTCAGATACTACTATATCCATCACTAAATGTTTTTCTGGTATCTAGGCAAGCGTGAAACAAAGGTCCTTAATGAGAGCTAGACATCTAACCTTGCTAGAATAAAATGAATATAGATCTTTGTATGGTCTAGTGACTTCAAGTCCAAGTTTCTCCATAACAATATTTGGCATGAGATCATGTGATGCACCTGAATCCAACATGGCATTATGGAGGATCTTGTCATGAATGTTTAGGCTGACATAGAATGGAGGAACACCCCCTTCTTGAGGCCTGCCATCAACTTCTGGTCTAAATAAAAGTTTAGGCTGGTCATCGTTCAAATTCACTGTATTAGTGTTTTCTCCTACATTGAGTTCTTTTAGAACCTGGGACCTATACACATTTTTGTTTACCAATTTAGTAAGAGGAATAGAGATCTTGAGTTTAAAAATTTCATTCTCAATGCTGAAGGGTGCTTTATTTTTAAGAAAATTTGAGCAATTAGTCCTTTTGGCCACAACCTTTTCCATGAGTTCTATTTGCTGACCTGTAGTAGGAATTCTATATTGGAAAACTTTTGCTAAGACATCAATTGTTTTCTTAGCAATATTTTCTATGTTTCTCCTTCCTGGATTGTTTTCATTTTTCTTAGAGCTTTTAGCTGTCTTCTGGGGACGAGGCTCTAAAGTTTTCTTAGAAGGGTTATTAGAATCCTTTCTATTTGAGTTATCATTGTTTTTCTTTCTCGTGAGATTATATTTTATGTGGACTTCTAAGATAGCATTCTCCAATCCATGTTTATAGTCATCAGATTCTTCAGATTCTAGTTCTGTTTGAGTCAATAAAAACAATTCATGTCCTTCTTGTGTAAGAAAAATAGAACTATCTTCATTGGTCCCCATTAAATTAATCTGATTTTCCTCAACTTCTTCAACTACACTTACACCTTCATTAGCATAATTTTCTTGAAATGGTGGCTTAATTTGTTGATCTGGGCCTCTTTGATCTCTTTGTCTAATTTGTAGAGTGTTTCTCATAGGGTTTGGATTTCAGTTCTGTTGGATAGGTGGATTCTCCCTAGGAACATTCCTATCATTTATACTTTTTCTCTCCATAATTCTTTCCAAAGTCCTTACTAAGGAATCAATTTTGGCTTCTGTTGCAGAAGTTGAAGCTTCTTCCTTAAAAGACACTTGTATTTCAGTTCTCATTGTTATAGGTCTATTTGGGCACATCACTCCTAATGATTGTATCAGTACAATTAGGGCTCATCAAACCCTAATTCAGCTGCTACATGCCCAAGACAAGTCATCAACTTGAATGCTTTCATCCATGAAAGTTTCCTAGCTTGAAACTCTGCTGAAATGCCTCCTCGAGACACCAACGCAGCCTTGGTCAGGGGAAACTATGCTACAGAGAAGGTAGGCCCATTCATACCTACACTGCAGTGCACTTAGGCCCACTTTGACCTACATTGGGCGAGAATGAGTGAAATTGACATAGGATTATAGGAATATTCCTTGATTCTAGAGCATTCTAGAAGGATTCCTAGCTCTTATCCCATCCTATGAGCTTGACTTTGGATAGGATATGGAACAATTATTCCTCTATCTTCTCATCCCTTTCTCCATGGAAACTAACTCCAATTTTGGAAAACCATTCAATGCCTAATTTTTGACAAAACCACTTGCATTTCCTTATAAATTGACCACTCATCATAGTGATCGAGGCTTGGAATTTGGATATTGTAGTGAAATACTTTTGGCTTGAGACTTGAAATCATTGTCAAGTAATGTTATGCTGCTGGATTGATGTGTTCTTGGTGTGATGAGGGTTTGGACTAAGCTGGATGAGTGACACAGGATCGAACCGCATTGGGTGTAGCTTCTCCTTCTACAATCAATAAAGTTGTTTGTTCATTTTCCCATATTCTTGTTTATATCTATGATGAATATATGTTCAAATGTTGTCGATTCCATTTGTTTTTAGTAGATAGATCATATGCTTTGATTGTTGTTGTCTTCTGTTTATGTTAGCATGTTCCCATTGAGTGAATTCAGTTCAAGTAGGAGTGGTGAGAGCAGTTTAAAGGAGATCAAAGGAAGCAAAATATCACAAGTAGGTTCCTTCATCTCATCTATCTATTGTAGGAAAAGGTTAGACCAGTTTCCTTCTATTGTTCTAAGTGTAAATACCTACTTAGGGAAGATGTACTTTGTTGGAAATAATACTAGGGGGGTGTGAATTAGTATTATCAAGTTAATAATATTTCATTTCCATATTTTGATTCATATACACTAGTTCAATTAACAAAACTTGCATGTATATGCAACTATATATAATGGAACTAGCGTATACCCTATAAACTTATAATTTACTTAATTCTTCATAAGCTGATCTTTAATTTGTGCATCAAAACCATATAAATAGTAACTAGGAGTAGTAAAAATAGAACAAAAAGTCACACACATGAACACAAGATATAACGTGGAAACCCAATGTGGGTGAAAACCACCTGCTACAATCGTCACTATCTTTCTTTTAATAAGAAACTTCTTTTTACAATATTTTGTATTGGTGCAGTCTTATACCAGTACACAGGCTTCTACATGCAGAATGCTACAACCTTCTCTCATTCTCCATCTTCTCCTGGAAGGGAGCTAAAACCCCCTAACTCTTGTACTAACTGATGTACTAGTACGTAGGTGTTGACCTACAGAAGGCTACAACCTTCTCTTTTCTTTCAAGGACCACGTTTCATAAATTTTCAGACTGGATCCATCAATAACATCAATCAAACGTCAAAGATATCTGCATCAACCAATCTCCTTTGTACCAACTAAAAACTAAATCAAAAAATCACTTCTCTGAATGCTGTAACCAGAATATAGTAATAGTAACTAGAACCCAAGCTAGAACCCAAAACACTGCAATGGCAATCATAAGTAGCTAAAGAATATTTTATGAGGTGTACGCTACTTCAATGTGACGAACCTGTGTGCATACTCACTTGTATCAAGGCAAACCTTCATATACGCACTTTTGAAATGTCAAACCAGCGTGTATATGCAGATTTGCTATAATGAACCTCTCTTCAAGCTTTAATATCTTGACCCATCAATAGAACTTATCCTTCATCAAGTGCTCAGGTTCATCCTTGATTCAAATCTAGCTATCCACCATAACCCAATGACTTGTATACTAGATCTTACTCTTCATTAGATATTCAATTCATGAGTGACTTTGCCTAATGATCTTCTCCTCATTTTAGTCTTATGCCTTGCTCAATACCATGGTCCAAAACCACTTAGAATCAATACCTTGGACCAAATACCTAGGTTCAACACTTAGAACAAGATACCTTGGACCAATACCATGGATCACAATACCATGGTCCAAATACCATGGACCAAAACCAAGTTTTCCAACATGTACACACCTTTTATTTCGTGAAAGTGCGTGTGTACACTCATACGCACATTTTGGTCTGTGAAACCACATCTACACACGGCTTGGTCAATGGGAACCTGCATATACGTTTCTTTCTTTATTCTGTGAGCCTGAACTATGATTTTTCATCTGTGAAAGTTGCCATCAAGGACAACACCTGTGTCATAGAGCCAAATATGTGTCATAATGGCAAAAAACTCCCACTTTGGACTTGATGGCAACCCCAAATCATTCTCCCCCTTTGTCATCAAGGGAAAAGGGTTATCTGAGTACATGCTGAATTCTCTAATATGCTGAAGTGTGTTGTCCATGCTCCCCCTGACTGTAAGCAAGGTCTGCAAAAAGATGTTCTATAAGAAGAACATGACTCTATACATCATAAATGACCTTCCTATCACCAAAGAATCATACATACATCCATCTCCCAACCAAGTGGGGATAGAATAAGAACATTACATCATCCATCCCATGCATAGTGGGGAAACAAAATAGGTCGTTACATGACCTTGATAATAAAAGATATACAAGACATAGAGACCAAATATCTAAAACAAGACCATGATAGTCATCAGCAGCATCTGTCAATCACCATCCAGACCAGCAACCATGATCTCCCCATGAACCCGTTCCACTTGAAACAAAACAATTATGAATTTGTACCAAGATATTCTAAGATAATGCCAACAATGCATTATTATAAGTATATGCTCCCCCTGAACCTGTGCCAGATAATCACTGTCAGACCCATATCAAACCCTTTTCATCCTGAGACTGGCCCAGTGCTTTTGTTCAAACCATCATATACGCAACTGTATCCACAGCAACCGGCGTATGTACGCGGATATGCTTCATGAAACTCGCATACAACCACTTTTCTCTGAAATAGATAAGTTTCAACAGCAAGATGATGCATCAGCTACTCCCGGCTTTTGTCTGAGATATTCAAATGTCTCTTTGGGTAGTGGTTTGGTGAATATATCAACAACTTGTTCTTTGGAGGGAACATACTCCAATTTGACCTTTTGTTCAAGCATTTGTTCACGGAGAAAATGATATTTGATAGGTATGTGCTTGGTCTTGGAATGCATGACTGGATTCTTTGAAATACAAATTTCACTTGTATTATCACATAGAATGGAGATGGATGGAGTACATGTGATCTGAATGTCTTGCAATGTTTGCATCATCCAAAGGAGTTGTGTGCAGTAAGATGCAACAGCCACATATTCTGCTTTAGCTATAGATAATGCAATTGAACTTTGTTTCTTTCTGAACCAAGATACTAATCTGAACCCATATAAAATGCAACACCACTAGTGTTTTTTCTATCATCCACACTTCCTACCCAATATGCATCTTTATATGCATGAAGTGTAAGATTTGTATCCCTAGGATACCATAAACCAAAGTTCTGTGTTCCTTGAAGATATTTGAAAATCCTTTCGACTGCCTGAAGGTGTGATTCCTTTGGATTTGCTTGGAATCTTCCAACTATTCCCACTGCATGCATGATGTCTGAATGGGTACCTGTTAGATAAAGCAGACTACCATTCATGGATTTGTAGGTTGGTTGATGTACTGTTGTTGATTCATCATTTGAACTGAGACTGCATCCTATTACCATAGGTGTACATACTGGTTTAGAATCTTCCATGCCATATTTTTCAAGATCTGCTTGAGATACTTGGTTTGTGATAGAAAAATACCATCTTTATTTTGTTGAACTTGTAAACCAAGAAAATATGTGAGTTCACCAAGCAGGGACATTTCAAATTCTTTCTGCATTACCAAAGCAAAGTTTTGACTCATGGCTTCTTCATTGCTACCAAAAATGATATCATCAACATACACAACAAGTATTAGCAATTTATCATTGTCAATCTTTGTATATAGATTGCTATCAGCTGATCCTTTTGAAAAACCTTGTTGATGGAGGTATTTGTCAAGACGATAGTACTAAGCCCTTAGAGCTTGTTTTAGACCATAGAGAGATTTTATGAGTTTGCATACAAGTTTTGGATCATTTCCAAGGATGAATCCATCTGGTTGCTCAATATATATTTCTTCTTATAAGTCTCCATTAAGAAAGGTATATTTTACATCCATTTGGTATACTTTGAAGTTTTGAAAGCTAGAAAGAGCAAGGAACATTCTTATGGCTTCAAGTCTAGCAACAGGTGCAAAAGTTTGCTCAAAATCTATACCTTCTTGTTGAGCATATCCTTTACAAAAAAGTCTAGCCTCATTTCTAATAACTTCTCCATTTTCATTCAGCTTCTTTTTGAATATCCATTTGGTTCCTATGATATTCTTATCATAAGGTCTAGGAACTAATTCCCAAGTATTGTTCTTTTCAATTTGCTCAAGCTCTTCATTCATGGCCTTGACCCAACATTCATATTTGCATGCTTCATGTACATTTTGAGGTTCAATGGTGGAAAGAAATGCTAGATAGCTTGAAGCTTCTGTAATAGTTCTTCTTGTCTGCACACCTGCCTCTTTCTGTCTCAAAATTTGAGTCTCGAGATGATTTTTCTACACATAGCTAGATGGATTCTTTTCTTCTACTGTTATCTATTCTTCTGGTGCTTCATTGGTTTCTTCTTCAGAATCAGTTTGATTTGATGTGGAGGGATAATCCTCATATTATTCATAGTCTTCAGTTTTTACCTACTTTGGATTTTTGCCTGCTTCATCAACCACAACATCAATACTTTCAACAATTTTTCCAAGTCTTTTATTATAACACTTATATCCTTTACTTCGAGAAGAGTAACCAAGGACAATTCCTTCATCTGCTCTAGGTTCAAATGTGCCAAGGTTTTCATCAATCCTTTTGATGTAACATTTGCTTCCAAAAACTTTGAAGTATTTTACAGTAAGAGTCTTACCATACGAAAGTTCATGTGGAGTTCGAGTGCTGTTTACCTGAACGTTTGTTTTGTTGAGAATAGCGACGGTCTCAAATGCCGCTTCACCCCAAAAGGTTGCAGGAGTTCCAGAATCATCTAACATGGCACGAGCCATTTGTTGAATAGTTTTGTTCATTCTTTCTACCATTCCATTTTGTTGAGTCCTTGCAGTAGAGAATTCCCTTTTTATTCCATGTTCTTCACAAAAGTTAAAGAATTCATCTGAGGTAAATTCCCCTTCTCGATCAGACTTGAGGCATTTGATTTTGCGATCTAATTAATTTTCAACCAATGCTTTGAAGGATTTGAACTTTTCAAATGCTTCATCTTTATGCTTTAGAAGTCCTATCCAACACATTTTGGAAAAGTTGTCAATGAACAATATAAAGTATTCTTCTCCACGAGGTGACTTTTTCCTTAATGGACCACATAAATCAGTATGAACAAGTTCAAGAGGCTTACTAGCTGATCCTTCCTTCTCAGGGAAATGAGCTCTGGTTTGCTTACCAAATTGACATGATTTTCATATTTTATTTTCTAGAATGTTGATATCTGGAAGATCACGAACAACCTTGTATCTGCATGCTTTTCTTATTTGAGAGAAGCTTAGATGCCCCAATCTTCTGTGCCATAGCCAGTGTTCATCATATTTGCTTAGGTAACATTGTTGTTGTCTTCCCTTGAGTATGTATAGGTTATTTGGAGTTCTTATACCTTTGATCACTGTTTCTCCTATATCAAGCTCACGAACAACACATCCATTTGATCGAAATACTACCTCATTTCCTTGATCACACATTTGACTGACACTCAATAAATTATGCTTTAGACCATCAACATACATAACATTCCCAGCTTTAACCTTTTATTTTAAGAGAATAGAGCCTTTACCTTTTATGACTGCAGGAGTGTCATTTCGAAATGAGACCTTCTTTTCCTTTTCTAAGGAATTATATGATTGAAGTTTTTCTTTATCACCTGTCATGTGTTTCGAGCATCCACTGTCGATGTACCACTAATTTTCTTATCCTTCTACATACAAGGCTATACTACATATTTCTGTTTGCAGTTCTTTCTTTATCCATGTTTTGGGACCTAATGAAGTTTGCTCCTTCTAAGATGTTTGCCAAAATTTACTCCTGCATTCAGAATCTTCATGACCAAAGTTGTTACAGATAGAGCATTCTATTTCATTTTCAAGAGAAGAAAAGTTGTTGTAGGTCCTTTTCATGATACCAGTCACATTCCCTTGATTTCGTGCTTCTCTAGTCATGATGGTCTTGTAAGCAACACATTGAGTAGCTTTGTGTTCAAAGTTATGACATGAAAAACATTGGCCATTAAAGAAATTCCTGCGATTATCAAACCTGTTGACCTGGTGATTGTAGTTTCCATTTACATTCATTCTTGAAGCAAATTGAGTATTATTTACCTGAGGTTGGTTGTAGCTTCTGTTCATCCTTGAAGTAGATTGAACTCAATTTACCTAGTGATTTGCTTTATGCCTTTGCTGACAATTGTCAAACCGTTCACTTCTCCTTGCTGCATCAAGATAGCTTTTGGAGGTTGATGGCTTTTGTGCTTGAGATGCTTCTTCATTATATCCAAGACATGTCTTTATCAGAGGAGAATACTGCACTTTGATAATTTCATCTAAAGTTTCTGATCATTTAGCAAATTTGAGATTGAGAGCTTTTGTTTTCTCAATATCTTTTCTTAGACCCACAATTTCACATTCTAATTTTTCATTGTATTTTTCCCTTTCAGCAAGTTGGAATGTCAGAGTATCTATAATCATATTCTTTTCTTCTAAACAAATTTTAAGTTTAGAAATTTCTTCATAAAGACCATATTCATCTAAAGCATCCAGGAAATCATCATCTTCAAAAGCCATCAGAATTCTATAGTCATTACCATGTTCATCTTCATCACTATTTGATAAACCATCGTTATCTTCATGTGTATAATAGCTCTTCTTACTTACATTCTATTTTCTATTCCATTTTGTTGATTCCTTACCTTTATCAAGCTTATCTTTATGAGGATATTTGGCCACATAATGATCAACTCTTCCACAAGCAAAGCATTTCAAAGGTAGCTTACCTCTGAATCTTCCAAAACCCCGTTGAAGGTTCTCGACAAAGTTTGCTTCTTCCTCACCTTCTGAAATATGTCCTAATTCATTAAGTTCTTCTCTTCCTGAAGCTCTGAATGCGCTTTCTCTCATATCTGATGGACCCCCTTTTATCATTTCGAAAGTAGTTAGGATTCCGTGTAGTTGTGTCATAGTAATACTCTAAAGATTCTACTTTTCCTCTATGGCAGAAACTTTTGATTCAAACTTAGAAGACGAGGATCTTAAAACCTTTTCAACTACAGTAACTTCATTTATCTCTTCACCCAATTTTTTCATGTGATTAACAATCTCATCTATACGTAAGAAGTAATTAGCTATACTTTCATCATTGTGCATTTTGAGAGTTTCATATTGAATTCTGAGAGATTGTAGTTTTTCACGTTTTACCTGATCATCTCCTTCATAGCTTACAATGATCTTGTCCCATATTTCTTTGGCGGTTTTGAGCTGCATAACCTTGACAAATTTTGATTGTGACAGAATCCCCAATAATTTATTGATAGCCTTGGCATTTGTTTCATAATGCCTTTTACCTACTGTATCTGTAGGAATTGTTGATGGAAATGTGTATCCTCCTTCCACAATTTCCCAAACATCTGTTCCAAGAGATTGAAGATAGGTTGTGGTTCTTACCTTCCAATAGAAGAAGTTTCTCCCATCAAAGATTGGTGTTCTAGAGGATCCCTCTCTTTTGTAGGTACTCATGATGATAAATCTTCCTTTAAGTGATCAAGCTTCTTCTAAAGGACCGGCTCTGATACCAATTGTTGGAAATAATACTAAGAGGGGGGGTGAATCAGTATTATCAAGTCAATATTTCATTTCCATATTCTGATTAATATATGCTACTTTAGTTAATGAAACTTGCATGTATACGCAACTGTATATAAGGCAACTAGCGTATACCATGTAAACTTATAATTTAGTTAATTCTTCATAAGTTGATCTTTAATATGTGCATCAGAACCATATAAACAGTAACCAGGAGCAGTAAAAACAGAACAAGCAGTCACACACATGAACACAAGATATAAGGTGGAAACCCAATGTGGGTGAAAACCACCTCCTGCAATCGTCTCTATCTTTCTTCTAATAAGAAACTTCTTTTTACAATTTTTTGTACTAGTGCAGTCTTATACCAGTACACAAGCTTCTACCTGTAGAAGGTTACAACCTTCTCTCATTCTCCAGCTTCTCCTAGAAGGGAGCTACAACCCCCTGGCTCTTGTACTAGTTGATGTACTAGTACGTAGGTGCTAACCTACAGAAGGCTACAACCTTCTATTTTCTTCCAGGGACCACGTTTCATGAATTTTCAGACTGGATCCATCAATAACATCGATCAAACGTCAAATATATTTGCATCAACCAATCTCCTTTGTACCAACCAAGAACTCAATCAAACAATAAGTTCTCTGAATGTTGTAACTAGAATACAGTAACAATAGCCATAACCCAGAACACTGCAACAACAATCAGAAGTAGCTAAAGCATGTTTTATGAGGTGTACGCTACTTCAATGTGACAAACCTACATGCATATGCACTTGTATCAAGGCAAACCTACATATATGCACTTTTGAAATGTTGAACCAACATGTATATGCACCTTTGCTATAATGAACCTCTCTTCAAGCCTTAAGATCTTAACCCATCAATAGAACTTATCCTTCATCAAGTGCTCAGGTTCATCCTTGATTCAGATCTAGCTATGCACCATAACCCAATCACTTGTATACCAGATCTTGTTTTTCATTAGATATTCAATTCATGAGTGACTTTGCCTAATGATCTTCTCCTCCTTTTGTAGTCTTAGGCCTTGCTCAATACCATGGTCCAAAACCACTTAGAATCAATACCTTGGACCAAATACCTTGGGTCAATACTTCATACAAGATACCTTGGACCAATACCATGGATCACAATACCATGGTCCAAATACCACGAACCAAAACCAAGTTTTCCAACATGTACACACCTTTTATTTCGTGAAAGTGCGTGTGTATGCTCATACGCGCATTTTGGTCTGCGAACCCATGTGTACACGTGGCTTGGTCAATGGGAACCTGCATATACCTTTCTTTCTTCATTCTGTGAGCCTAAACTGTGATCTACCATCTATGAGAGTTGCCATCAAGGACAACACCTGTGTCATAGCGCCAAATCTGTGTCATAATGCCAACATACTTATCCGTAGATATAAATTCCATATAACAAATTGGTGACTATATTAGGGAACGACCATCATTTGTGGTAGTTTACCCTTATCATATTACATCCTAGTAGAATATACTTGACTTCATTGATCTGTTTTGAAGTGTTTTTGGTCAAAAAGTGTACTTAAATGTCTCCTGATTGGGCTGTCTGGCACCAATGCAGTGTTGGTCTTAACATAGTGCACTGTAGAGTAGCCTTTACTTAGAGACAGTGCACTGCAGTGCACTATCTCCCACTTAGGGTTGCGCTGACCCCTGTCAAGCTAAAAAACCCATCTTTTTCTTTGTTTTTTTCAAATTTGCTTCTAATGTTGTTTGTTGAAAGATTAATGTTTTCTATGGCTCTAAAATCAATTTTCATTTCTTCTTCTAGCCCTACTTTGACCTTGATTGTTTAGTGTTTCTTAAGATATTTATGTATCATTATCAATTCATTGTCAAAGTTAGCTTACACTGATTAGTCTTTTCTGAAAAATAATTGCCGTAAATTCTTCATTTCTTTGAAAAATAAACTATCATAAAGTCTTCGTTTCTTGTGAAAAGCATTGATTGATCATTTGTGCATTTAGTTTCCTTATATTCATCTAAGCATTAAAGGAATGAATATAAAAACATGCATTATGCATTTACAAGTTTGTGTGTGCTTGTAGGAATGGTATAGGGAAAGTTACATTAGATGTGCTCTATGCTCTTTTTTAAAGATTATGATTGATCTATCCCTTTTAGTTGCGGTTTTCATTGTTTAATTCAAATGAAAAGAATGTTTCTCATTTTAGTTGCATTCTAGGAGTTTTAGAAAATTCAGCAAAGGGGAAACTAAGCAACCATTGCTTCGAATGCAACTTCTAATGAGAAACCATTTGATAAGCCTCACAAACTTAGATATCATTGAAAGCTTTGTATGGGAGACCATCTTCTTCAAAATTGTTCTAGTATTCCTCATACCTTAGAATAATGTTCTTCTCATTTACATCATCTTGTGCCATCAACTTATGGAGATCATGCTGGTGACAAATCATCAACTAGTGGTAGTAAAGTTCATGGAAAGAAGGGTAGATTTAAGTCTCCTTGTAGGTTATGCAAAGGGAATCACCACATTCATCTTTGTCCCTATTTGGATGAAGCCCAAAAATTGTTGGATAACCATCTTGCTTCTCTGAAATGACTTCCATTTGGTTACAGGAGACTCTCCCTTAATCCTTCTCTAGTTGATGAAGTCACTGAAACAACCATCGGTCAAACCCACTCTCTCTGAATGTGAATCCCATGAGTCTATACCTGACCAATCACAGGTCAAGGAAAAAGTTGACCTGATTTCACCTTTGGTTAATCGTACCTTTCTCGTAGAGAGTGAGTATGATACCACTCAGGTTCCTTTCATTTCTTCAAATTCCAATGAGCTTGGAGGCAACCCTCCCATTCCATCAAAATAGGATGAAAATCCTCTCGTTCTCATAACTCAAGGGGGTAATTCTCTCATTCTTACAGTACCCCCTCCAAGGAGTCTGATCACTTCCTTTGATGGAATCGACTTGGTAGGATGTTGTCTTCCTTCTTATGTGCCTTTCCAGATCATAGTACAAGTTTATAATATTATTGTATCTAGAACTATTATAGATGAAGGTGCATTTGTGAGTATCCTTTCCTCCACTGCTTGGCAAGCGCTCAGTTTGCCGCCACTTGTGCCTGTTACACAAAATCTGTTGGCTTTTAATAGAGGAACCAATCAACCATTAGGGATCCTTCCTCAGTTACCTATTACTTTGGGAGAAAAATTTGTTTATCTCAATGTGATGGTAGTCAGAGGCCCTTTTGATTACAATTTACTTCTTGGGCATGACTATGTTTATGACATGGGATCTATTGTTTCAACACTCTTTCGAGTGATGTGTTTCTCGCATGAAGGCAGGATTGTCACCATTGACCAGCTTTCATTTCCTAGTCCAAATATGGCTTCCAGTCAACCATCTTCCCTAAATGGTCCTTTTGTCCCAATGGTATCTTCCCCGCCACATGCCAATTATGTGGCAACCCGTTCCATGCCTACATCAACTGACAATCAATTACATGATGTTGTGCATTATGTATTGGGGGCATTGGAACTAGATCTCTCTAATGGATTCCTTGCTACGTATCACTTCCAGGGCATTTGTCTCCCATATGATGAGAACCTCTTGTATTTCATAACCTCTTATGGGTCAAGATCAAGAAATATGAAGATAGTTCCTTGTCTTGTGTCAAGCTCATTTAAAAAATGAAACAAGGTCCCTTAGAGCAAAGTTCCAATTCGAGTATTTGATTAGATCTCATAAAATCCCAGTCAATTCTTTCACTTGATCTCGTAAATGTACCTACATTCCATCCACCTAATAGCCACTAGTAGTCTACTTAGGCCAATGGCAATGAATCTTTGGGGGAATGCACCTAAAATGAGTCATCATGTTAGGGGCATGTAAACTAATTTCAAGCATCGTTTTTTGTTTCAAGCTTGTGTAAAACTGAAACTAAATCCAAGCATAGTTCCCTATGGTTCAAGATTGTGTAAAAATGAACCCATCTCCATTTTTACCCTCATGGTTTCCATTCTATCAACCTCTTCCGACAAATGAGCCTTGGTTTTTCTCCTTCCATCATCACTATCTTGTTGGCCGATCATTAGCTTTCACTTGGTTTTTTTTACCCTTTTTGAGGAACAATTGCAATGAGTGGTATTATTAGCCAACATCATCACATAAATCAACATGTTTTAAGAAGTTCCAACGTCACTGGAACCAGTTGCTATCCTAGAAACCACTCATTCCTCTAAGAGGAGTCCTCTTTAAGCTCTTTTAAGACTCTTGAAATATGAAAAGATTGTTGAGTGCTTGTCCTTTTCAGCTCGTAAACGGATTGGAAATGACATCTACTCAGTACAAGTTTAACCCTTTTTCAGGCTGAGATAGATTACTTATGAAAAAGGAATACGTTGATCAAAGATGGTCAATAGGTTCTCTCTTGTATTCTTTTATGATTTTTCGGACTTGAGAGAAAAACTTACGAAAAAGAACTTGTGGAGTTTTCTTTTTGTCCCATTTCAAACTCTATAAACATGAAAAAGACCAAGTTCTCATTGTCGTTACACTGGTTAAAGTATCAAATAGTGAAAAACTTGTCCATCATGACAAGACTGAGTTTCACCTTCGCTAGACTCGTTAAAACATCACATAATGATGGATTCACTTGAAGGGTGGAATTATACTACAAGCATATGTTATCCTCCTCAAGCTTGTTAAAAAATAAAGAGGTACTGGTCAGCAACGACTGGGGAAAATGGGAAAGGGATAAGTCACTTTATGGTAGCAAGTCGCTCTTGAACATGACACTTTCACTTAATCTCTGTGTCTATTTGGGTTGGGTTATCTACTTGATGGTTATCATACCTATGGTCTATCACACCATCCATCACTTTGGTTTTGGGTCAATGTTGCCAATTCATTCAATGTTGCCGACATCTTCAAGAGAAGTCAGTCAGTAAAATTCATCCTTTTCAATACTCATAAACCGTCATTTTCATGACCGCCATTCCTAAACATTATGTCATCAGTCACATTCTTTCTTTAGAATCATTACACACATTTCGTGTCATTGATGGGAAATACATCAAGGCCCTCCTGTGATGAGTTGCTTCTTGTAGACATCAGCACATTATCTAGGAAGTTGACTTAGAAACACTCTTCCAGTACCTTGAGGCTTGCATACATCAATGAAAAGTTTCTCACTTCCAGCCACATGTTGACATCATAGACCTTAGACCGAAAGTATTTTTATGGTGTTCGACATCAAAACATCTATTCGCACCATGCAGAATGTATTGTGGTACCTTGAGAATCATTATCATTATTAGTGATTTCTCTTGTGTCTGTTAACATCTTACATCATTAGTTAGTAATCAGACGATGTCTTCCCATGTTCGACTTCAGATCACATTTTCACATGGTTAGAATTGTACTTGAGCAAACGATAGGACGAGATAGAAGACCCCGTTCTAGTTTCATCCATCTGGGTTGCAATTTCAGGAGAGTACTAAATCATCTGTATGATGGATTTACACATATGGTCACCCTATCATGGGTCTATATATGTAGACGACTATTTGATTTATGTACATGTAATGAAAAGTTTATATGCTGAGCATGGGTATGCCTTCCCTCAGCAATTGATGAAAAATTCAAAGATATCATGATATTATGTATTGTAATTGATGCAAGTCACCGCCCGCTTCAGATCTTTTCATTACATCATAAAGCATATCACTCAATATTATCATTTTCGACTTCATGCTTTAGGGGGCAACTGTTACATGTCTATTTTGGCACATCACTCCTAACGATCAGATCATTACAATTAGGACTCATCAAACCCTAATTCAGTTGCTACATGCCCTAGACAAGTCATCAAATTGAATGCTTTCATCCATGAAGTTTCCTAGCTTGAAACCCTGCTGAAATGCCTCCTTCAGACACCAGCGCAACCTTGGTTAGGGGAAACTATGCTTCAGAGTAGGTAGGCCCATTTAGAACAGCACTGTAGTGCACTTAGGCCCACTTTGACTTGCCCTGGGTGAGAATGAGTGAAATTGACATAGGATATTGGGAATATTAGTTGATTCTAGAGCATTCTAGAAGGATGCCCAACTCTTATCCCATCCTATGAGCTCAACTTTGGATATGCTATGGATCAATTATCCCTCTATCCTCTCATCCCTTTCTCCATGGAAACTAACTCCAATTTTGGAAAACCATTCAATTCCCAATTTATGACAAAACCACTTGCATTTCCCTATATACTGACCACACATCATAGTGATCAAGGGCTAGAATTTGGATATTGTAGTGAAATACTATTGACTTGAGACTTGAAATCATTTTCAAGTAATGTTATGCTGCTAGATTGATGTGGTATTGGTGTGATGAGGGTTTGCACTAAGCTGGATGAGTGACATGGGATCGAACTGCATTGGGTCTAACTTCTCCTTCTACAGTCAATAAAGTTGTTTGTTCCTTTTTCCCATATTATTGTTTATATCTATGATGAATATATGTTCAAATTTTGTCGATTCCATTTATTTATAGTAGATAGATCATATGTTTTGATCATTGTCGCCTTCTGTTTATGTTGGCAGATACCAATTGAGTGAATTCAGTTTGAGCAGGAGCGACAAGAGAAATTCAAATGAGATCAAAGGAAGCAAAATATCACAAGTAGGTTCCTTCATCTCATCTATCTATTATAGGAAAAGGTTAAACCACTTTCCTTCTGTTGTTCTAAGTGTAACTATCCACTTAGGGAAGATGTACTTATACTTAGGTATAAATTCCATATAACATTCATCTTGGATCTTTTAGCTTGTAAATTGGCCTCTAAACTCACAACTTCTCTTTGCATTGCTTCTAGTGTTGGAGAATTTCTTTCCCTAGGATGGTAAGACATATCTGTATCAAAACCATCTGGGAACTTTGTCAAGGCTAAATCCTGGGGTGGTTTAAGATTTACGAGTATTGTATTATAGGTATTGTTGAATCTAGCACAATAATCCTATACACTTTCACCTACCTCCCTTTTAATATTTTCATATTCTGATAGAATCTGTAAAGGGTTCTTCTTGACTTCCCATCTATTAAGAAAGGTTTGGTGGAATTCGGGGAGATCTTTTATACTATTTGGAGGCAAAGACTTAAACCATTTTTTGACTTCTCCTCCGAAACTTTGAGCAAACATTATTTGCTTAATACCTTCGTCATCTTCCTCTTGCATGTCAAAAAAATCATTCATTTTATCCACATGTTTTTGGGTTGTTAAAGGACCTGTCCCATCAAATAGTATGATATTAGACTGATAGTCTTGTGGAATATTAGCCAAGGGGGTGGTAACACCAAAGGAGCATACCTGGTAGCCATGATTGGTGGTGGTGGTGGAGGACCACTTGAACGAAGTTGAACTGTGGATGAATGAAGTTGAATAGTGGATGAGGTTGGACTAGTACTAGGTGGAAATTAGAGTAAAGGAATTTGAGCAACCTTATGTTGAAGGATGAAAGAAGGACTAGGAATTATGGAGGCAGTAGGACTTGGTGACTGAATATATGCAGGTTGAGATGTGAAGGAGGAAGCTGCTAGGTTTAATGTAGTTAATTCTACTCACTGTTGAAAGTAAGCATCATCAAGTTATACTCACTGTTAATTCTGTCACTAGATATTGAAGTGTGTCAAAATGTTGTAAGACTTGAAGATCTAATTCAGTCTGTGAAGAAAGTTCTCTCACTGGGCTTTTGGGTAAGATTGATGGATCAAAGATAATATCCTCTTTCCAATTCTCTGATTTAGTCCTAAATAAGCCTTGTTCAAAGTGTAAATCAAATTGGATATCTTGGAAGGTAACAAAGTTTTCAGGAAGTGAGTTGGCTCTGTGAAGAAATCTACTGCTTGTCTGACTCTCAGTTCTAGGAGTTTTCTTGAAGATATTTTTAGGTTTGTCCACTATGGTAGGAGGATTTGGATCTGGATGGGATCTAGTAGAGATTCTTTTGGGATCTAGTGTTCAGATCTAAAACACAGACCAATTGAATATACAAAAATAGAAAAGGAACCAATCTTAGGAATAAACTTATCATACAAATCTTTTAACTGGGTACTCTAAATTTGACTGAAAGGATAAATTTTCAATAGATTCGCCAGTATGGTCGCCGCTATGTTATTGTCATGTGATTTTGAAGACTGGCAAGACAAAAGTCAGAAAATATACATCAAACCACTTATGAGTCTAGGACCTAGCCTTCCTAGACTCAGAGAGGGATCTCTCTCTATATTTATGATTTAAGTTTGATTTGAGTGTTTTAATGTATTAGGCTAGATATAAAAAATAAAGAGATTGCTTTATTGATTGTTTGTTTGTTCATTTGGTTGGGGAAGATCATTCTTGAATATTTTCCATTGGGATATGGAGTCACAGGCTAGGTGGTAACATCAATTTTCTAGAGCATTTACAAGGCAAGATAACTGTATTTACTAGATCTTAAAAGTAGAGTGAGGAAATGATAGAAAAATGACATCAGTTAGGATTAAAAAGCATTTAAGTATTTTTTAATCATACTTCAGAGGAAAACATTTAGATTGTAAACACAGGTAGTAGTAAGGTGCTCCAACAACATATCTTAAACTATAATTTCTACTTTACAATAAGAATCAAAGATGCATTAATGGATAAACAGAGATACATTCAACATAGAAAGAAAGACATCATCAGGTCGAAGTAGGTCAAGTATCTTGCAAACGGTCCTTTTTATTGTTGCTCCAACTCGAAATTACAATGCTCCAAACAAAAGAAAAAATAGTTCAAATGACTTGGGTCCAACTCCTAATACTCCCAATACATGGAGTTGTTGGGTGCTATAAGGTGTCTTTTAAATCTCCTAATTTCCTCACATTAATCATCAAACTGGGTACATCTTTCTATTCCAAGAGTGTACACAATATGTGCAAATGCTATATCTATGTAGAGTAATGATTTGAGATAATTTATTAAATTTAATACAAGAGTAAATGGATTAAATCATAAATATCAAGCTTGTAACTTCATGGAAAATAATCTATCTAAGCATCAAAACTCAACCTTAGTTAGAACCAAGACTCAATCTTAATCAAGAGATTCTAATTACAATCACATCAACTGAGTGCACTGTAGCAGTAATAGAGCTTTTCTAGCTAATTCTAAACTACTGTGGAGGAATAAACCATCCAATCCAATCAATAACACTTTTATCTTTTAATGAACCAGAAATAACTCTCTCCTAATGAATAATTCAATCCACAACATAAGTAAATGAAATCGATTGACAAAATTAAGAAGTAATGAAATACATACACGAATTCCACACCAATGAAAGTAAATTGTTTGTAGAACTGTAAAGCAGAGTAAATAAACGTGTGTTAAAGTAAAAGTAAAAACACGGGGAACAACAGTGGAATCCACCAGTGGCTGGGCCCAAGCCGCTAGCAAATACTGCTTAACTACTTCAAAATATCATGAGTGAACAATAACTCAATTCATGTATTAATCGTCGAATTCAAATGTCATTACAATGTGCTATCTTCTTCAATATTACACTTCGTATATAAATATTACTACCTCAAAAGAGCGAGAATTTCCCTTTTATAATCAAGAAGTAAAAGAGATAAATGTGATTCCTCGGGATAAGGAGATCCTGAGGAATTTGCAACTAAATGCTATTATCATACAACATTCCAACTTTTGTTGATCCTCTTGATTTATTCCTTGATTCGTTCACATAATGTGTGCTCCTTTTCCTTTGTATACCATTTGATGTTCAATATTTTGAACAACAGCTTCTCCCTTTGCCAATTTCTACATAAAAACAATGAAAGTTAGCTTTGCTTAGTTGAACCGTATCAAAAGCAATTTTGTTCATTTCTCATTGAAGTTTTATCAACATCTTACTATATTAGGGCACAAATTCATAAAAAGAAGGAAAAAGGCAATGTAATCAAGAGTAAACTTATACCCATTGTACGACCCAACAGGAATATTTAAACAAAACAAGAAAACTACAACGAGTTGCCTTATACACTTGGCAATCTATTATTTATTATAATGAAAGGAAAAATGACAAAGTGGACACGCTAAGAAAACTGGGATACGTGGTTCTCTTTTTCAGGGATGTTGTTGCCTGAAATATTAATTTGACTGTAGTGGTTCTGTTGATGTGGCTAGTGCTGACTCAGGTCTATGATGTCACTCTAATCATCCTTGCCTTGTTCCTCCTAATAATCACATAGCTCACTCCAGGCTTCCTCATCTGGAACTTTGATTTTAGTTAATCTTATGTATATTTCATCAGCCTTAGTGTACTTAGCAAATTTTGGTTTGACCAGAAATACGTGCTTCAATTCATGCTCAATGTAAATTAAATTGCTGATAGCTTCCAACAATTCCTTTCCTGTTATGCTTCCTTTGATGTTGGAAATATTTACAACATCTGTGGCTATGCCCTTGTGTTATCACTTAGATTGACCTCAGGCTAAAGGGAGGCAATGTCAGGGTAACCACAAACCAAGCTTAGGCAAGTAGCTAGCCCTACTAGGCCGGGAGAGGGCTCTCTCTGTAAGGATCTTAGTCAAGATGACTAGATTAGGTAAAGGCTGTATAGTAGCATGAAAGTTTTGATTGGATTTTGTAGGGGTTTTACCGGATCAGGAGGAGCTGGGAAGTTTAGGTCTAGGGAATTAGGTCAGAAATGCAGGGTGTTCTATGGGGAAAGGTAGGCATAGGCTTTACCATTCTTGGGCTTGATGGGGTGATATGTTTTAGACTAGAGAGAAGCTAAGAAGGGCATGTAACAATCATGGATCCTTCCTGGACTGCAGAAAACATGAAATGGTGCATGATTTCCCAAGGCAGAGCACTGATATAATGGATTCTACCTATCAAACTTGAAAACATTCAATTAGAAGCAATGAAATGATTGATGGCATACATAAAACATATAAACATATAATCATAGAAGAAGAAATTGTACTAGAACTCCATACAACAGATATCCCATAAAAATAGTTGCAATTCTTATTAATTTCCTGCCAAACTACTTACAAAGGTGTACAATCAAGCTCTGAGCATCCACACTGAGTCCAGCCCATAAAATGACTAAGAAACTACATGATCTAGGCCTCAAAACAAGTAATCCTAGCCTCAAGGATCGAATCCATGAGAGGAGGAGCAGTTGCACAAAAGACTGAACTGATAGCTAAAGGCTACGGTGGTCAAACTAAATCATCCCTAATATGAAGCAAACTGATTCATTACATGCCACTTGGGCCATTCATCTGATGTATCTACCCTAGATAACAAAAAAAACTTTAATTACATCATCATTATGAATTACATCAGTGAAAAATAAAAATCCCACAGGTGAAAAGTATTTTCTGAGAGAAACACTGAAAAATTTGGCTACCTATCAAGTGCACAACGCTAGTGTCAAATGCGCAACGCCTAAAAAAAGTGCACAGAGCCATCTTCAAGGTGAGTTTTGATTGCCTTCCTCGTGTCCAATTCTATCTCAGGATAGCTCATTGGAAATCTTATCCTATCTAGTTTCCAAAAATTCTCCTAGTTTCCAAGTTGAGTTTGATTTTCCCCTAAAAAAATGCAATCTCCCAAGATTGCTTAAAACGTGCAGCGCCTGGCTCAAAAAATAAGTAGAGACATGATTTTTAGGTGGTTTCTTGCCTTTTCCACTTAGTAGTAATGACTTTCAAATATGGAAACATGGTTTTCTTGAGTGTAAATGGTCTTCTAAATCCAATGGTGGTGTCCATTCCTCCAAAAGATGCCCCAAAAAAGTGTGCAACACCCTAGGCACTGCGCGTTTGGCCAAGGGACTAATACAAAAATTACCTGAAGAAAATAGGAAATGCCAAGAGTAAAAAACTGAGTTCGGGGTCTTCAAAAATGTCTAACATAGTTGATGTTAAAGGTGACTAAGCATTGAGAGAAACCTCCACCAATAGGTCAAGCTTGTCCTTCTCCTTTGGATGAGTTAAGGCCTCAATTTTTGCATGAGCCCTTTTGAGCTTGGCTCTAGCAATTTTGTTTCTCATGGAATAGTATTTGGCCATTCTTATTTGAACCTTTGTATCTTTATTAACTTTAGATAACAAGTCCTCAAGATGAGTGTTAGCCCTCTCAAGCCAATATTCTCGGTTCTCATTCATCATTATGCAAAATTGTTCATTTAAGGTGAGTTGGTTGGAAATTTGAGCTTATTTTTCTTTTTCAAGCTCCAAAGCTTGCTTTAGGACTCTAGTCCTAGGCCTCCTCCTAGGCATTTTTTCCTCCATGGGCTCACCATAGTCACCATAGGCTTCCTCAAGTTGGACTTTAGTCTTTTGAGCTTCCCTTTTACCTTTGATGAGCTGAACTTCCATAAGCTCATGCTTGGTCTCCAATTGCTTATTTTCCTATTCATAATAAGATATAATGTATTTTTCTCTTTGTAGATTCACCTACAACTCACTTATCAATGCTTCTTGTTCTTTGAGGATAATTTTGGTGTTTTCCCTTTCATCTTCCTCATCAAAGTCCACTAAGTCAAAATCTTGCTCTGTTTTATGGGGGTCTTCTTCCTATTTTTGCATTTATGTTTCAACCATTTTTCCTTTCCCTTTTGTACCTGCTTTGCTGATGAAGAGAGCAAGGCCCCTCCCATAATCTGTGGGGAAAACACTTGCCTATTTCCTCTCTGATAGGTGTGCACCATAGTACCTAAATTAGTCCCTCTGGGCTTGCTACTTTGACCCTGATCACTTTGTTCTTTCTCACCATCCTCTTCCTTTTCAGATGAAAGAATAGGTCCATGGAATGGTGATAATGGGGGTGATGGTGGATGAGATGATGATGGAATGCCTTGAACATTTTGAGTTGAAACTTGAGTGAAAATGGGGTTAGCTATAAATGTACTCCATGCAATGTTAAGTTCTTTAAGGTGATAAAGAACTATGATTTTTATGAGGGAATGGTGAAATAAGCTTTTCATTTGATCTTTGTATTCTCTTTTTTAGACAATGTAAGCCATGTTCTCAACACTGCTGAAAAGATAGTAGGGTATATTGAGCATTTTAACCCTAGTGAAATGCATAAGTAACCAGATGTGGTAAGAATAGACCCTAGAGAACCTACCCTCACATGAAAAGTACTTCATTATAATCTTCATCATAGGTGCATATCTTTCAAGGAGTAATGAGAAAGGGAAATAGCCTTTTCTTTCACTTCTGTACCTAGGTTTGATGTATGGTTCATAAAAATGTGCTTCTATTTCGCCCTGCTTGAACCATTTTTCCCCAACTTCTGGAATCCTGGTGGCAGCCGATATGATGGCAGCAGACAGTGTGAAGGTTATGCATGCAAGAGTGACTTGGTTATCTTGAATTTTAGTTATGAAAAGCCTAGTCAATTCAAGGTGGTACTGGACTTCATGGACCTACTCACAAAAATAAAAACACCCTAACCATTTGAAGGATGTCACTATCATAGGAGAAGCTAGGAGCTCTTTGAGGTATGTGGGCTCAAACCTATGGATTTTCCCTCCTTTATGTGGCCTTCTCTGCTTTATGTTTCCCTCTCTGTCTAATCCATCTTCTTCACTGTGTGGCCTATATCCTTCATTAGCCATGGTGTCTTTGTTATGAAACCCTAAGTAAACGGTAGGCGAATGCAAGTGTCTAGGAAGGAAAAAGAAAAGGGAAAGGTAGATGGGATTTTGATGGGTGTAGGGATAGGGGTCTCTGAAAGGGGATATAGGGTATTAATTAGGTATTTTTGGGAAATGGGAAGCCTATTTGCAAAAATCAGGGTTTAGGAGAAAAACTAGGATTTTGAGTGTGAGACTAACACCAATCTTAATTTCATTCTTCAGACATTGAGGAAATAACTTTGAGGAGAGGGAAAATGATGTTTTGAAGAGGATTCTTATTTGTTTTAAGGTTGAGGAGGTATTTGGAATGCCGAAGAACGAATATAGGTGAAACTAGCCAAACACGCAACACCGAGAGGAACTGTGCAGCACTTTTGCGGAGTGCACAGTGCCTAAAGGGAGTGCGTAGCGCCTGAAGCGAGTGCGTAGTGCCAAGAAGAAATGCGCAATGCCTCCACTATTTCTGCTGATTTGACCTCAAATTGTAAAAAACACTACTGGGGTTTGCTCAATGCAGGGTAAAAGGGAAATAAAGAAGATATGAAGGCAAGAATATATTTATACAGCCTTGAATTTAATCTTTAGCTCCTCAAACCCCCTTTGCTAATGTTTCTTGTCACTCTCACCTTTAAACTCTACTTTAATGATTTTTCTTCTTTATGTCTTCGTAGGTGGATAAATGCTCAATTTGACTTGAATTTTGCAGTGTTTGTTTGTCTTGCAGCAAGGAGAAATGCTCTGGTGCAGCTAAGATCCATTATTACATATAGGAACTTAAAATTACATATGAAATACAAATAAACTTAAAATACTTTGTTTTCACCTCAAAAACATGTTTTTGAGGTGAAAATTACATTAGGTTAAAAATAAATAAAAATAACTGAGTAACTTATGACTTACAAATCATCATGCTTGTTTTATCAGTCATCCTCATACCCTTGCTAACCTTTATTTACCTTTTAACATCAAACTTTTGACCTTGGTGGTGAAACCCTAAGACCTAATGAAATCATGCCCTATGACCTAATGAAATCATGACTGCAGATTGATTATGAAACTGTAACTGAAGACAATCTGAGAAGGATCAACAAGTATACTCAATGAGGGAAAAGTTTAGATTTTCTTAAGAGAAAACAACCATTAGTGGATCAGTATATCATGACCTAATGGAATGATGCAAAATTTTCAGTATGAGACCCCTAAAATGAAATGGAAAGAGTGAATTTTGATCCCTAATGGAAGTACTGAGATATTGGCACTAACATTGGCCTTATTGGGGATGGCAACTCCTTGGAGGTGTCAAGAACACCGTAGACCAAGTGACTCATCCATTGGCCAATATGGTCAAAATGAAAAAAAGAAAGTGAAAAATGACTCAATACAACTGAAGACTGACTCTCAACCAAACTGACTCAAAACTTGACTATAAACCAAATCGACCAAACTTGACACTAATCATTTAAACTTTATAGCCTTCACTTCGGGCCCCAAGCTCAAACGACAGTGTACTTGAAAACTTGTAAGAAAAATCAAATTGGTATATACAATGAATGTGTAGTAACTTCAAGAAACAACCTCAAAAGTAGTAATGCTTCAAGAGCCTACCATTCATTGGCCCTCTTGAACAATCCTGACCATCCATTTCCTTTAACAAAAATGCATTCTATCCTCGATAGGTTGAGATTTTGTACGGTCCTTTCCATAGATTTTCGAACTTACCATGCTTTCCTTTCTCCTCATTTCATGCATCCCACCGCAGCACTACATCCTCCAGCTGAAACTTTTCTGATTTGGTTTTGTGGTCATAGATCTTCTTTATCTTCTCTTGCAACCGGAAAGTGTTTTGGGAAACCTCTTCTCTTGTTTGCTAAAGGTGAATCATTTGATTAATCCTGTGCTGAATATCATCCTCTTCGCGACCAGCTTCTTGTAGTAATCTCATGACCAAGACTGTAAGTGATGTAGGAAATACTGTATCAGTACCATAAACCAACTCAAAAGGTGACATACCTATGGATTTCTTTCTACTCACTCTATCGGCCCACAAGGCATTAACAAGCTTTCAATGCTAATTCTTCTCATTTTCCTCTAACATTTTCTTGATTATATTCACCAAGGATTTATTTGATGACTCAGCCAATCCATTGCCCTGCGGGTAGTATGTTGTGGAATGACCCAATGTAATATTGTACTTGTTGAAAAACTCCACCATATTCTTGGACTTAAATGCCGCTACATTATCTGTTATGATCTTGTGAGGACAACGAAAACAAGACAAGATATTAGGTTTTAAAAATTGGATAATTACACTATCCATGGCCTGGATTGTCAGAATGGCCTCAATCCACTTGGTGAAGTAACCGGTAGCTGTCAAGATCCATCAGTGCTGTGCTGATGATATAGGATGGATTTCCCCTATGAAATCAAGTCCCCACTGCTAGAAAGGTGCATTTACTTCAACTGGTTTCAAAGGAAGAGGAAGAAACTTCCTTTTTCCTTGAAAAACTTGGCATTCATGGCAGCTCATCACTGTCTTATAGAAATCTGAAAATAAATTTCGCCAATAATATCCTACTCTCAACACTTTGTTAGCTATTGTTTTCCAAAACAAAAGACTGCCACAATCACCTATATGAAAATCATGCATCACCTGCTGAGCTTCATCTTCAACCAAACAATTAAGAAGAACCCCTCCCAGATCTTTCCAATAAAGAGTATTGTTTAAAATGTAGAATTTTTCTAATTTGAGTTTTAGTGATCTAACTTTGCTTCTTGACATTCCAGGAGGTGGAAAAAGATGTTGAAGAACATAAACTATATCAGAATACCACGGTGATTGGAGAAAAATTTCTGAGACTTGAATCAACGAGCCACCATCTTCATCCTTCGACACTGCTACAATGAGATTTATGTTCAGAGCATGCAGATTTGATTATGCCATCAGTTTTGCTAAGCCTTGTCCCTTGATCAGTTTAGTGGGTTTAATCTCCAGATCATATTCCAAGATTGCTGCTATCCACTTACCTCTTCTTCCCTCCGGATCAGTTTGCATCAGAACATCCTTAAATGCTGCATTAAGAACATATAGTATGGTATGTGAATGTATAATGTACACTCTAAAATCCTTCAGTGCTTTTATGAGAGCCAGTGCTTGTTTTTCAATGATATTATACCGCAAGGTAGCATCTCGAATAGTCCTACTGAAAAAAGCAATGGGTTGCTCAATCTGATCTTGCTTTTGCATCAAGACTGCAACCATGGTGTACTTGGATGCAAATGAAAATATAATGAAATCACGAGTGTAATCAGGACTAATCAATACTGGGGCTATGGTCAAAGCAAACTTTACCAAATTGAACTACCACATGGTATCCTTGGTCCATTTCACAGTGTTGTCCTTTTTCAACATATTAGTCATTTCACGTAAATGTTCAACCAAATTGGGTATAAATCTGCGTAAGGAATTCATCTTACCATTGAAAGCCTGAATCTCCTTTTTATTGCGCGGAAAGTCTATATGCTGAATTTCCTCCACCCTTGAAGGATCAATGCAAATATCTTCTTTAGAAATGATATGACCAAGGATTTTACCCTCGTCCATGGCAAAAAGACTCTTCTTGGGGTTGAGAGAAATTGTGAACTTTCTACATTTCTGAAAGACAATCCTTAAGTGGTGCCAGTGTTCATCATCAGAACTAGAAAATACTATCAAATCATCTAAATAAACAACCAAGAAAACATCCTTCTCATTAGCAAAAGTGTTGTCCATCGCTCACTGAAAAGTGGCACCAGCGTTCTTCAATCCGAATGGCATTTTGGCATAGTGAAAAGTTCCCCAAGGTGTTGTGAAGGTAGATTTGTCTTGGTATTTTTAATGCACCAAGATCTAATTAAAGCCCAAGTAACCATCTAGTAGTGACATCTATGATGATCCAACTACTATTTTCAGAATATGGTCCATCTTTGGAAGCGGGTAATTATCCTTTAAGGATACTTTGTTGAGGTTCTAGAAATCTATGCACAACCTTATTTCTCCAGTCTTCTTTCGTACTAGGACCAAATTCAAAATCCAATCAGAAAACCTGATTGGAACAATGATGCCAGCTTTGAACAATCTGTTCACCTCTTTCTCGATGGATGGCAACAAATTTGGATTGATCCTTCTCAACTTCTGTCTGAAAGGATTTTGATCTGGCTTGATAGGAATAGTATGCTGAATTATATCCTTGTCATACACCTTCAAATCTGAATAATCCCACGCAAAAACATCAGAAAATTCAGAAAGTAATCTAACATATTGGGCCTTTACCTTGGGAGACAATGCTTTTGATAGCTTTACAAGCTTGGGCTTGTCAGCTGTTCTGAGATTGACATCTTCAACTCCTTTTTCGATAGGAACCAAGTTTGGTTTTCTTGTAACATCATCCCGATCAAAAATATCCTCTAAAGGTATGAGACCTCTAGGAATAATGTTATCCTTCAGCTGTAATACCTCCATCTAATTCACCTCAATCTCTTGTTCATCGGTATCACAATCATCATCAATGGAAGCATTTTTAAACTCTCCTTCATTCTGCAAAAAGACATTGATTTCATTATCATCCCAAAACACTTGCTAATACCTTAAATTATCTGGAACAGCAAGCCGGTGTTTGACATGAATTTCAAACTTGTTGTTGGAGTTCATTGGGATCTTCAAATTGCTTGCCGCAGTGGCGAGTGAACCTGCAATAATGTTTTGAGTCTGGGGTACTGCTGTCAAGGTATATTAAGGAAACATTCTCAAAATATTTAGGACTACATTTTTGTAAGAATTCATCCACAGATGATTTGCTTGTTACTGTCCCTTTACCTGTTTGATCACCAGCTTTGAATCACCATAGACAAAAATCCTTTTTGCATTCAGTTTCTTCAAAATTTTAAGAACTGTAATCAAAGCCTCATACTCTGCTTCATTGTTAGAGCAATCAAAAGCCAACTTGTGAGAACATACTCTAACATTACTTGGGACATTGGTAGGCTAGAAAGTAGGGTTGCGAATCCAAATTCCTATACCAGCACCATCCTTATCCACAATGCCATCGAAATCCATGCTCCAAAGGCCAACTTCATCTTCTAGATGCTGAAATTATGCTTCCTTCTCTTACCTTACCTTGACTGATTACTTCATTTTTATACTCTTCACTGACCTGTTGCTGTTGTATAGACTGCTAAGAAGAACTTGCTACTTTTCCTTTTTCCTGATTAAGGATTGCCCTAAAATTCTCTGAAATTTTTGGTACATCATCTACTTCTATAGTCTGAATATTTACATCATTTGATCCACTATTATAGTACAAAACAAATAATTCTAAATCAACATGTACAACATTTATTGGATGATTCAAAGGCTTCTCTTTACTGGTGATCATGTATTTCATTTTCTTCTCCTGGTATAACTTCCTCAATTGACCGAAAATGGGAATGGTAGCATAAGAGAAGTCAAGTTGTAAAGTGCCCTTGAGTTTATCACCCCACGTCTAGACAATAGCATACCGAATCAAGGTGGAATATCAGCAACAACCACATCCATTAAAACATTTTTGGCTGGGATTTGATCTAATGACACTACTAGATCTTTGATAAGACCAATGCAATGAACTCTACTGGAGTCAAAAGAGTACAAATCATGGTATTTTTAGGTAATATCCAGACCCAACTTCTCCATAATGGCTTTAGGCATCAAATTATGAGAAGCTCCAGAATCAAACATGGCATTATGGAGAATGTACTCATGCAATCTAAGACTTAGATAAAAGGGAGGAACTTCACTATCTTCAGGCTGACCTTCTAGGGCTGGACCAAAAATGAGTTCAGGATGATCATCTTCACATTTACCATGTCTGACAAAGGGTCTATTTGAAAAATTCTAGGTACATGGTGTTTATAATTGCTATTATTTACTAGCTTAGTCAAAGGAATGGGCACTTTGAATTTATCAATTTCACTTTCTAAATTAAAGGATGAAACTTTTTCTACCTCTTTGACAGTAGTGTCCTTCTTCTCTACTTGCTCTTTTGCAACATTTTGCTGATTGTTCTTCTCATTTGAAATGATATTTGTTGATGGTACTTTGCTGGAACTCGGATCAGTAGGTTCTTTCCCTTTCTTCTGAATGTTTGAGGAGTCATTCTTTGATTCCAGATCCTTTCTTTTCTAAATGGGATTGATCGGTACATCTTCGCTCCTAAAAGAATACTGCCTCTACCGTGTTGTCAAAGAATTCATATAACGTTGCTGATAATCATCAAACTTAGCCTCCAAAACTACATCATTTGCTAATATGTAATCTTCATCCCTTGGAATGCCTGGAACCTTTGCATATTCTTCATCTTCCATAAAAAAATGGGCATACCATCGATAGTAAAAAAATGGTTTGCTTCATTTACCGGATCATCATCATCTTCTTCTTCCATTCCATAATCATAATTTCGCTGCAAAGTAGTTCTGATTTGCTATCATTGTGCTGGTTTGTCCGGTGCCTTTTGTTCTCTCTGCTTGATCCGGAATTGGGGATACTGTTGTCCTCTAAAATTTGGATTCCTGATTGGTGTTTCAGGTCTCACTGTTTGGATCAAAGTATCCTTCTTGACATCTAATGTAGATGCTTCCTCCTTTATGGTCACTCTCTTTTCAGATTTCATTCTTGTTCTTTTGGCCAACAGATTTGCTTCTACACTTACAATGTTCTTTTTCATGTCTTCTAGTGTGGTGGGATCACGTTCCCGTAACTGATATGCCATATCATTATTGAAACTGTCTAGAAACTTGAGTAAAGCTAACCCCTTCAGTGGTTTAATGTTGGTCGTAATAGCATTATATACTACATTAAACCTCACACAATAATCTTGCACACTTTCACCAACATTCCTTTTGATATTTTCATACTCAGGCAAAATTTGGAGTGGATTCTTCTTTACCTTCCACCGATCCAGGAATTGCCTATGCATGATTAGCAAAGTGGTGATAGAGGCTATGGGTAAAGCTCTGAACCATTTTCAAACTTCACCTCCAAAGCTTTGGACAAACAATCTCATAGTCACATCTTCTATCTCTACCTCATTAAGGTCAAAGAAGTCATCCATTTTATCAACATGTTGCCGAGCTGTAATGTTTTTAGTGGCATCAAAAAGAGGTATTTTACTTTGGTAATGAGTGGGCATATCACCAAGATTCTGAGGTAAAACAAGGGGTGCATACTGGGCAGCCATGAATCGAGGTGGATTTGAAACAACGATTGAACTACTAGAGTTTGATGGAGTGGTTGATGGAGTAGTAGGGGTAATAGGTGTTTGATGGGATATGATAGGTTGAAGAGGAAGTATAGGTATAAACGGAGGTTGGGAATGAGCTTCAAACGTTGATGAGAATAACAATGAACTGAGGGTAGTGGATGTTGGTTCAGAAAACTCAGGGATCTTAGCAGTAGTAAAGGATGATTGAGGAGAATTTAGGATATACTCATCAATTGACTAGTTTTCCCTTTGAATTTCAAGATCTGCAATAAACTCCCAGTCTGGAACTATATCGTCAAGTGCACTTTCATATTTGGTCCTAAATAAAGAAAGGTCAAATGACAAATCAAAAGGGAGATCTTCTAATAATAACGACTCATCCGGGCAGAAATCTACTATTATCAAAGGGGCTAAGCTGACTGTACTTTCTTGTCTTTTGAGTCTTCTTGAAATCAAGTTAGGATTATCCACTACTGGGGTGGGATTTGGATCTACAATGGCCCTAGTGTACTTTCTCGAAGCCAGCGTGCTCAAATTTTGAAGTTTTCTATATTGCTTTACAACTTTCTATTTCAGCCTATTAAATTCTAAAACTCATCATCCAAAGTTCAATCATTTAAATGAAATATATTACCAGGGTGATTATTCTTTCATCTCCCAAGTATGGTCACCACTATGTTATCACCTAGATTGACCTGAAGCTGAAGGGAGGCAATGCCAGGGTAACCACAAACCAAGCTTAGCCAAGTAGCTAGCCCTACTAGGTTGGGAGAGGGCTCTTTCTGTAAGGATCTCAATTAAGATGACTGGATCAGGTAAAGGATTTTAGGCTAGGTATAGTAGCATGAAATTTTTGATTAGATTTTGTAGGGGTTTTGCCAGATCAGGAGGAGCTAGGCAGTTTAGGTCTCGGATAATAGGTTAGAAATGTAGGGTGTTCTATGGGAAAAGGTAGGCATAGGATTTATCACTCTTGGGCTTGATGGGATGAGATGTTTTAGACTGATGAGGAGCTAAGAAGGGCATGTAACAATCATGGATCCTTCCTGGACTGCAAAAAACATGAAATGGTGAATGATTTCCCAAGGCAGAGCACTGATACAATGGATTCTACCTATCAAACTTGAAAACATTCAATTAGAAGCAATGAAATGATTTATGTCATACATAAAACTTATAAACATATAATCACAGAAGAAGAAACTGGACTAGAACTCCATACCACAGGGATCCCATAAAAATAGTTGCAATTCTTATTAATTTCCTGCCAAACTACTTACAAAGGTGTACAATCAAGCTTTGAGCATCCACACTGAGTCCAGCCCATAAAATGACTGAGAAACTACATGATATAGGCATCAAAATAGCTAATCCTAGCCTCAGGGGTTGAATCCATGAGAGGAGGAGCAGTTGCATAAAAGACTGAACTGATAGCTAAAGACTAGGGTGGTCAAACTGAATCATCCCTAATATGAAGCAAACTGATTCATTACATGCCACTTAGGCCATTCATCTGATGTATCTACCCTAGGTAACGAAACACACTTTAATTACACCATTATTATGAATTACATCAATGAAAAATAAAAATCCCACAGGTGAAAAGTGTTTTCTGAGAGAAACAGTGAAAAATTTGGCTGCCTGTCAAGTGCGCAACACCAATGTCAAACGCACAACACCTGAAAGAAGTGCACAATGACATCTTCAAGGTGAGTTTTGACTGTAGTGTCCAATTCTATCTCAGGATAGCTCATTGTAAATCTTATCCTATCTAGCTTCCAAAAATGCCCTCGGTTTCCAAATTGAGTTTGATTTGCCCCTCCAAAACTACAATCTCCCAAGACTACTCAAAGATGCAGCGCCTGGCTCAGAAAATAGGCAAATACATGATTTTTAGGTGGTTTTTTTCCTTTTCCACCTAGTAGTAATGATTTTTGAATCTAGAAACATGGTTTTCTTAAGTGTAAATGGTATTCTGAATCCAATGGTGGTTGCCATTCCTCCAAAAGATGCCCCAAAAAAGTGTGCAACACCCTAGGCACTGCACGTTTGACCAAGGTACTGATACAAAAATTACCTGAAGAAAATAGGAAATGCCAAAAGCAAAAAACTTAGTTCAGTGTCTTCAAAAATGGTTGAAATAGCTAATGTTAAAGGTGAATAAGCATTGAGAGAAGCCTCCACCAATAGGTCAAGCTTTTCCTTCTCCTTTGGATGAGTTAAGGCTTCAATTTTTGCATGAGCCCTTTTGAGCTTGGCTCTAGCAATTTTGTTTCTCATGGCATAGTATTTGGCCATTCTTCTTTGAACCTCCGTATCTTTATCAGCTTTAGCTAACAGGTCCTCAAGGTGAGTGTTAGCCCTCCCAAGCCAATATTCCTGTTCTCATTCATCATTATGCCAAATTGTTCATTTAAGGTGAGTTGGTTGGCAAGTTGAGATTCTTTTTCTATTTCAAGCTCCAAAGCTTGCTTTAGGCCTCTAGTCCTAGGCCTTCTCCTAGGCATTTTTTCCTTAATGGGCTTACCATAGTCACCATAGGCTTCATCAAGTTGGACTTTAGTCTTTTCAGCTTCCCTTTTAGTTTTTATGAGCTGAACTTCCATAAGCTCATGCTTGGTCTCCATTTGTCTATTTTCCTATTCATAATAAGTTATAATGTATTTTTCTCTTTGTAGATTCACTTGCAACTCACCTATCAATGGTTCTTTCTCTTTGAGGATTATTTTGGTGTTTTCCTATTCATCTTCCTCATCTAAGTTCACTAAGTCAAAATCTTGGTCAGTTTTATGGGGGTCTTCTTCTTGTTTTTGCATTTCTGTTTCAACCATTTTTTCCTTTCCTTTTTGTACCTTATTTGCTGATGAAGAGAGCAAGGCCCCTGCTAGAAACTGTGGGGAAAACACTTGCCTATTTCCTCTCTGATAGGTGTGCACCATAATACCTAAATTAGTCCCTCTGGGCTTGCTACTTTGACCCTGATCATTTTATTCTTTGTCACTGTCCTCTTCCCTGTCAGATGAAAGAATAGGTCCATGGAATGGTGATAATAGGGTGATGGTGGATGAGATAATGATGGAATGCCTTGAACATTTCGAGTGGAAACTTGAGTGAAAATGGGGTTAGATATGTTATGCTCCTATACCAATAGGTGTCATATTTCATGATTGACTGGTTAAAAGTCCCTAATATGTTCATCCTTTCCTTGCTGCAAAGGTTTTCCATATTTTGAAAAGATCAAAAAATCAAAAAATAAAAAGAGGTACCCTAAAAGAAAGATCAAAGGGTAAAAAGAATGAAATGGTCAAAAGAAAAAATGAAAGAAATGAACCCCAAAGAAAAAGGACCAAGAAAGTGTGCAAGTCCAAATGCCACTACTATTTCATGTTCTCTAAATAAAAGTTTCATGTGCAACTTATTGAACTTTATGCTGCAATTGATGAATGGCCAAACAACTTAATCTTGGCTAGTTCATGTTTCAATTTCTTATTTTAGTAATAGAGAATAAAAACTGTCCAAAACTTTTAAACTTGGCAGATAAATAGTTAGGTAGAGAAGCAAAGGAGCTCAACAGTTTAATCTGAGCCCTTGGAAGAAATAAGGGCAGACTTAGATAGGATTCCCATGAAAAGAAAAGAAAATTTGTAAGGGTTTTCTAGTCCAAGTGCACCCATGGAAGAAGAACAAAAAATGTTAGGTTTAATAGGTTGGGTAGGAGGTTTTGGTGTTGCAGAAGCATGCTTATGATTAATTTTGTCTCTCAAAGATGTTCATCTTATTGTTATCATAAGTACCATGGCAACTGTTTTGTTACAAATCAAGTGAGGCTTGACTAACTCCCCTCCATCCTTTCTCCAGAACATTTACTAATTTTCCCCAAGATGTTGAGATCTGCTTAATATCCCTCTTAAATCACTTCATCTCATTGCATAAAAGGCTGAAGTAAAATCACATTTTACTTAGGCACAAAGCCACATTCCTGGTGTAAAACCCTTTTCATTCCCTTTTGCCTAAATTTTGCAGCATTATGCTTAGTGCGCATTTACTTTCAAAAAAGCTTCATATTAACAAATTAACCGTTATTATATGAATCCCTTATATTCTTTCCCCTTCCCATATTATATATATAATAAAACCCCATGTATTAATATTCCCCACCCCGGTTTAAATATAAACCATATCACTGTTTAAAATTTGGAATTTATAAGTTCACCTGGAACTTATTAAATAACCCTCCCCGCATGCAATTTTAAAAGTTAATTAACATCCAGTTAATTAATAGTCTAATCACCCCACACTCAATCAAGCTGCGCCCGATATCCTTAACCTAACGTTAATTGGATGGGCCCTCGCGCCATAACCCTCTGCCAGCTCCATTAACCGCAGCCGTTAGATCTGGGTCCGCTCATCTAACGGCCCACGATCATATTGCTAGGCTCTCTGTTGCTGTACTTTAACTCTTGGGGAGTCGTCCGTATAACACCCATACCAGGGACACACGTCAACCTCTCGTCGTGCTCGCTACCTCCCCGCCTAAAACCATTTTAGCTCATAAGCGCTGTGGGCCAATATCGCTTACCGCCCTCCCACTGACCCCGCCCGCTGATGTCATTGCCACATCACCGCTAGACCATCCTCCCGTACCCCCGCATCATGAAAAGACGTCACATCCCGATGATGTCATCTGACCAAAAAGCGCCAAAAAGCCCCGCGAAAGCCAAATTTTGTTAAAAAATCGAGAAAATGTCATTTTCGCCCATTTTCTTTCGTTTTTCTCCACAAAACTATTTCATTCAAACTACGTCCAAGCAATTGCTCGAGCATACAGTTCACCACCCAGCCAAACAAGGTCCAGCATCCCACTCCACAGCTCGTCGGTCAACCTGCAATTGCACTGTTCGCCTCTAAAAAGCAGGTATTTACCCCAATTTGCCTCCCGAACCTGTAATTTCATTTTTCCTCTATGAATTTTACCCAACAAGGCCAAATTCAAGTAAAATCAGTCCATAAGTCTCAGAAAAAGAGACCCAGAGCTGCTCTTTTGCCCATTTTTCCACATAAACTTGACCTCCAGTTTAAAAACACAGAGAACTGAACTTGGAAGCCCATGTGGCCCTCAATGTCGCACCACTCAATGCACCTCATAAAGACCTGGATTGGTTACCCTTGGCAGACAGATATTTTTAAATAAGAGAGTTATCTGGTGATATGAACCATCTCTAGGCATTTTTCCAAATTAGGAATAGTCATCTGAGTAACTCTGATATCCTTGGAATATGGGAATCTAATCTGCCCAGGTATTACCTTCCCTCAGTCAATGTGTTCCCAGATATTATCCACCATTGCTGTGAAAACTATGACCCTGTCAGTAAAGCAGTTATGACTCCACCACAAACTGTTCTTTTCTACATAACTGCTAAATCTATCAATGAGATGTTACACTTCCATCCAGCTCAGCCCCTTGCTCCTCTTTCCATGGGATTTTTGCTTGAGCAAGGCTCTCAATTTCCCAGTGTAGAAATAACCTGGATTGCTAAATTATTTATGAAACCAAATTACCAGCCTCAAGTCCCACCTCCCTATGTGCATTCCTGGTTCACTGAAACAGGCAAGCTTATTCTTGACATGATATCCTTTATATTGGGATTCAAAACCAGTGAATTTGTTGATGAGACCATCCTAGTTATGTTTTCAGTGTTTACTCCAGGACAACCCCTGCTCTCAAATATGATTATGACTTTTTCATTGCCAATAAAATCAATGAGAAATTTATAAATCTAGAAAGAGAAGGAGTCTTCAAGTACACCTCATTCATATACCACCTTTTGCTATATTATTAGCCAGACAGTTTTTTATTTCCCATCAGGAAATTGGATTCCAAAGGAGAGAGGAGGTCTGTGATCTTTTGGACCTCGGTCTTCCACAATGTTTGTGAATCCCCTTATACCTACTGTGAATTCATTGACTGGTTTATACATCCAACCTCCACTCTATTGATAGGAGCTCCTCCTCCTAGGATCTCTGGTGATATAAAGAAGATTTTACAGCTCTCCAAAAACTACAAAATATGTGACTGGTACCTCTACCAGAATCACACCGAAATCAGAATATATGGCTGTGAACTGTGCCCTTACAAGCTGCCCAAATATGTGCCCATGAGATTATTTGAACTGGAGTATTTCAGGAAACTTATCAATGTATATTTAACTCACTTTTGCAATGTAAAGAAAAAAGGCTCGGCTGAGAATAAGAAACCAGTTAGGCCCTTTTATCATTAGCAAGAGGGAGGCATGGGAAGATGCTGATAAGATATTAGGGGAAGACCTTAAATTGAGGAAAAGTTTCTGGTGGGTGCCATATGACCCAAATAGCTTTGTACGTGATAGAAAAGTAAGAAACAGGTTGTTAGCCTATAAACATCATAAGATCCCTGAAATATAGAATTTTGCTAATCATGATGAGTGGGTAGAGGGTACATTAATAGAAGAACTTACTCAGCAAGAAAAGATGGAACAAGCTATGAAAGATTTAGAAAAAACCCTTGACCTGGACTCTTTTGGACATGTATCTTTCAAGCTACCTCAACAAACCAGAGTGGGTACATCTTCTACTGGAACTTCACAGCAACCTGTACAAGAGACCAGCACACCAGTTATAGGGTCTTATAAGGGCAAGGAGGTGGCAGGCACAGAGCAGCAAGCAATGACTGATCAGTAGGGGAAAATTCCTCCGATACAAACCAAAGCAGCTGAGATTCTTGCATTGCAGACTCCTCTAAATGAGGAAAAAGGCAAGAAAAGAGACAGAGAAGAGGCCACACCTATCAGTGGACCTGCTGAGAAACCAAGTGCAAAGAGGCAAAGATTGGATCCTCTATTAAAGGAGGAAATCTTTGAAGAAAGAACTGAAAGTTTAAGAGGAGAAAAGATAGCCAACCAGCAGACATCCGCGATGGTGGACACATCAACTAGCTCACAAAGGCAGGAGCTATAAAGGCAACATAGTGTGGAAGTTTCATCCACTAGCCCACCAAGTAAGCAAACCTCTGACATCAAAAGAACATTCACAGAGATAAAGGCTAGAAATGATCCACTAAGGCTGTAGATTTATAATCAATATCTTAAGATGACCCACACAAAGCAACAAAGGTTAATGTCAGCATATGACATAAAAGAGGGCAAAATGATCATGAGTTATTTCAAGCCCAAGGTGCAGCAACCATAATCAGCAGTTGATTACATCAGGACAAATCTGGAGGTCCTAGCCAAGGACATTCACCCAATAGACCAGATTGAGCTGCACAAATAGACTGGAGAGATGGTATACTCCACACTAGCTAATAAAACAATGTTGGCTCATAAATTGTAAAATTCCTTAAATAATACCTCTGCTCAATTAGATTTGGAGAAAGCCTCTTCTCTTGCTAAGACAATAGGATAAAATCGTTGGAGGACATCATCATTGAACTGGGACATGATCCCAAAGATTCCAAAGGCATAAAGGAACTAATGAAGAAGAAAGAAGAGGACATTGCCGCCCTTAGAAAACAACTCAAAATGCCTCCTTCCATGCATCCACAGGCTACAGGTGTTGTACAGCAGAAATCAAAAGAAGACATGATGGACCCGCTCATGAAAGCGAATGAAAGATTGAGTAAGACAGAGCAGGCATTGGAGAAATCTCTACAAGAAAAGTAGGGAGAGTCGACTTCCCAGCCACCTGAAGTAGCTCCAACAGTCACTGCTGCCCCTTCCACACTTATAACAGCATTGCCTCCCACTATCCCGGCATCAACAACAGAGGTCATCACAGGAGCAACATCAACAGCAACAGCACCAGGCAGCAGTATAGCTATGAGTACAGAGCAATTAATAAAATCCATGGAGGAATTGAAGCTCCAGGTGTCTGAGCTGAAGCAAGTCAAAGAAAAATTGGCAAAATTTCAACAAAGTTATGATAAATCCAAGATGAATGTGGCAGAGAAAACAAGGGAGATCAAAACATTGGAGAACAAGGTAAGAGCATTAGAAAAGGATCTCTCTCTGGATAAACCTCTGGCAGAAATCAGAGGAATTTTGTGGACCAACATCAATCAATCCCTTAGTGATGTATGGAGGTCTATTAAAACTATTTATGAGTAGATTGACTTGAAGAGTGGCCCAAGTAGAGATTCAAAAAACAAGAGCCTTATTGGGATAGATGCCTGAGCAAGCTAACCGGCTAATACATTTTTTGAACACCAAGACCAATGAAGAACTGGAAGCATTGGAAATTAGAGACAAAACAGGCACCATTCTAGACATCAAGAGAGTTCTAACCATGAAAACTCTAATGAAAAATTTGGACAGAAGATGCCAGAACATGTAGGTAGAGATTAATTCTTTCATAGAAAAGTTTACAATCTTGCATGAAAAAGGTTTGCCAAGTCCTTTGGAAAGTAATGATTGCCTGATGAAACACAAAGACTATGTATATAAATTGAATACATGTGCTATTAATCAAGTTAATACATCATTAAGTACGTAAGGAGAAAGAGCACTTCCATCTGGCCAGTCCCTCTATGACAGCCTGGAAAATTTGTTTTACATTGAGCACGAGGTGAAGCATCTGTTCACCATCCCACCTAATTTCTTTAGATACACTGAGACTGACGAAACTTTGAGAAAGCTTCAAAGACATAAATTACCAGGACCAGAGTGGTGGCAAAGTATGTTAGAAATCCTATAAGCTTATCTTTGGTCAATTGAAAATTTCATACCAACTACTATAATGCAGAAAACAGGAATGAATCACACTCATGCGGGTCAAAGCGCATCACATCAGAGTCAAAGAAAGTCCGGCCAAAGCAGAATAACTAGCACGAAGTATCAGTAGAAGACGGCCATGAACATACTTGCAGCACCTACCTCCAATACATCTCATAAAGACGAAGCAACGAACGCAGCATGAATTTGTTGCATCTATTTATTGTCTCCCTGTTTTCGAGACTGTCTGTCTCTATCTATGTAAAAGAAGCATTAATTGTCAGCAGATATTATTTCTATCAGATATTATGTAAGATATTTTGATGTTTTTAATAAATCCCCCCCCCTAGACGAAGTCTTAGGGGTTGGTTGGTTGGTGGTGGATGTTCATAGTTTTGATTGTAATACTGAAGAATTTTGGAATAAAAGTTGTTGGAACCATTTTTGTCGAGTTCACTAGATGAAGAATTGATGCTAAGGACCTGTTACAGAATTCTTGAATCGTTTTATGGATCAATAAGTCCCTTCTAACTTGTGTTTTATAGTTTCTGTGTTTACTATATCATCTATGTCTCATGATCTAAATAATAGAGAAAAAGAATAACTCTGAATTTGCTTGATTGCACTTTTTTCTCAGTCTTTGTTATTATTAATGTTTTCTTCAGAACTAGAATAAACAGTGAATTCTTAATTGCTCCTGTTTCCCCTAGTTCTTCCATCTTGAATATTTGCTAAGGAATTCTTAACTGCTCCTTAACAATAGTCAGCCATTTTCCCTCTATCAACATGATGAAGGATTCTTAATTTCCCTTCACCCATTGACTTCATTCCACCTGATTCCAACCTATGAATTGTTCCATGTTTGATTACCTTGCTCTGTGATACCATGCTTTGTTGAAAAAAAAATCCAGAAAACTATCCTTCTCTGACTCCATCATGCCAATGGACTGAAACTTTTCAGTTTTACCTCACTATTCTATTGAGTCCCCATCCCTCCAACCAAACTCCAAACAAAACCCTTGCCCTTCATAACTAGCCTAAGACAATTCAAAACAAAGCTAAATTATAAAGAGAGAGCCCTCTCTGGATGCAGATTGGCTAGAATCTGTATCTAAAAGATTGGTCTGTGGTTACCTTGGTTGTATTCCCTTTCTTGCAACTTTAGGGAACAACCTGAGTGATAACATCATTGGAAACTCCACTGGGGATCTGAATAAATTGTTTGTTGCTGCTGTTTATTTTATAAGCTACAGATGGAGCCTGAAGTTGGCCAGGTAGCCTTTGAAACTTATTTTTCCATGAAATTGCAGGAGTAAATAAACGCTGCTTCAGTCTATCTCTAAACTAGTTTATGTATTAAGCAGTTGTCCCAAATACTTGATTAATTCCTTGTTTCAATAGATCTTTAGGAAAATTCAAAACTCCCATATTCAAACTTCCTACAAGATACTGTTAAAGTTGTATTGCTCAAATATTTCAAGAAAAACCAAAAACAAACTCATAAGTTGGCTCCAAAGAAGAAGATCTGTTATACCAGATCAAATCTTGATCCAAATCCCCCACCGATCTTTGAAAATCCTAATTTATTTCCTAAGATCCTTAGAAGCCAAGAGAGCCAAGAACATTCTGCTAGTTCACACCTTGACACACATCCGCAGAACCCTATCCAATCTGAGCTTACTTCTGGAAAAGCACCAATACTTTCTGCCATCACTGTTGCTTCTCCTAGTTCACCATTAGCACTTCAAACCATCTTTTCCACTCCTCCATCCACAACTTACATTTCCACTGTTATCCCTGCTCTTCCAGTTGTTACACTTATCTCTGCAAACATGGCAAACCGATATGCTCCCCTGCAATTACCTGCAAATCCAGGGGCCATGCCTCAAGATTATCAAAGCAAAATCACTTATTTTGATGGTACTAGCACTTACACAGCTCAACAACATACCAAGAAAATAACTGATTATTTTGAAAACTATGAGATTGATGATGATGATGTGAGAATGAAAGTCTCTATCCAAAGTTTAACTGGAGATGTTAGAAAATGGTTTAGAGCACTCCTTGCAAACACTATTGCTGACCCAGAAGCCGTTTATCAGACCTTCTTGAACAGAGGGGAAAAGAAGAAAGATCCTCTCCACATTTTATCAGAATATGAAAACTTGAAAAGAGGCCCACAAGAAACCGTTCAAGATTATTGCACTAGATTTAACAATGTATACAATGTTATTCCTCAGAATATCAGACCTCCACCAAACTTGGCCTTGATAAAATTCCCTGATGCATTTGACTCTGACATGGCATACCAGCTTAGGGAAAGAGCTCCTCGAAGCTTAGAAGACATGCAGAGTATAGCTGTCAGTCTTGAGGCCAACCTGATTTCTAAACGAGCTCGAGCTAGAGCTGAAAGGAGGATACCCATGAAAGAAGAACCTTCTACCTTTGAACAAAAACTAGATGCCATTATCAAAGGAATGGATAGACTTGCTGATAGAGTAGAGACAACTGAGAGGAAATTCCCTTGGGATGGTCAACCAAAAAATACTTAGAGAAATCCGAACTTTAGAAAAAATCAGAACTCTAACACTGGAAAGGCTGGCCCTGACCAAAACATTAGACCTCCATTCCAAGAAAACTATGTTGAAGCTTCAACTTCCAGTGAACCAATAGAAGATACTCAAATTAACTTAATGGGTCTCAATAGTGAACAACAAATTTTCCTAACCCAAGAATACCAAGAAGCTCACACTCTTAATCAGTTCCAAATTCAATCAGTTGAATCATTTGATTTTAAGGAGGGATATGACACAGCCATCTATGAGGTTCACAAGCAATATAATCTGAGAAGTAGAAGGATAGATGTCCCTGAAAACAATAAACAGAAGGATACTAAGCAATCTAACAAAGCTAAGGTAAAAAACCCTCCGGTACAAACCCTTCCTAGAACAAATCCTAACCCAAACAATCCAATAGTTGAAGATGTATCAGACAATCAACAACCTAGCAAACAGCCTTCCACTTCCATTCCTTCTAAAGGAAAGGTGGAACAACCTCTAGAAATTCACATAGAAGAAACTTCAGCTCATAACAACACTTCTGCAAAAGAAAAAGACACAGAAAATACAGCAGAAAAAGAAAATCTCACTGCCTGAAATATAAAAATGCAAATAGAGAAACCTTTCAACATTGAGACGGAAATAGGCAAATTAAAGATAGCAATTCCATTGTCAGAATTGTCTAAACATGATTTCTATAGACAACAAATTAACAGATCACTTCAGATTTCAGAAAAGAAAGATGCAGTAAATGTCCTTGATGACCAACCAGAATTAATTTTTGGCCCTGAGGTAAATGGTAAACCAGTAGATGGAGGTGTTCCTCCTTTCTGTGTAAGTCTTAACATTCATGATAAAATACTTCATAATGCAATGTTTGATTCTGGTGCTTCTCATAACTTGATGCCTAAATCTGTGATGGAGAAGTTGGACCTAGATATTACCAGGCCATACAAAGACTTGTTCTCTTTTGATTCAAGCCAGGCCAGATGTCTAGGATTGATCAAAGATTTATGTGTATCATTAGTTCAATATCCTACCAAGACAATTTTAATGGATGTAGTGGTAGCTGATATTCCACCAAAATATGGCATGTTGTTGTCTAGATCTTGGGGTGCAAAGATCCAAGGATCTTTACAGTTGGACATGTCCTATGCTACCATTTCAGTATTTGGTCAGCCAAAGAGATTTTACTGAGAAACTCTAATGAAATATGTGGTCAGTAACCAGGAGAAATCCCAGAACTTTCCCATCTACTCCATGCGTTCTGACATGGATTCCTTCATCTTATACAATGTTGAAATTTACCCTTCAACTGATGTCAAGGTATTAGCATTAGAACAAGAAAAAATTGTAAATGAAAAGCCTAATGCTCAAACCCAAGAAACTTCTGAAATAATTGATACAACAAACACTCAAGGGAAACCACATGAAATTGAAAATCCAAATCTTCCTAGTAAACAAATTTCTAAGACTCTTGATACCAAATATATTCATGAAATCCTATAGTATTTAGAATTAGATGGATCAGTCAATAAAAAAGAAGCATGAGGAGGAATTTGGGTGCACAATCTAGAAAATGATCATGCTGAAGGACATGCTTACAGGTTGAATTTTAGATGCACCAATAATATGGCCGAATATGAAGCCCTCTTGCTAGGACTCAAATTGATCAAAAGCTTAGGGGCCACCAGGGTATCAATTTTGGGAGACTCTAATTTAGTCATTCAACAAATGAAAGGGAACTTCCTCACAAATTATCTCAGATTAAGATCTTACAGAGGAGCAGCAATTGAAATACTCAATACCTTTCTGGAAACATAGCTTGCCAAAATTCCAAGGAAACACAATTTGCATGCTCACAGTTTGGCAACATTTGCCAGCACTTGTAAACTACCATTTCAACCCAATCATCAGTTTACAGCTGAGATCAAACACAGGCCAACTGTACCAGACAATGTGAAGAATTGGCAAGCGTTTGACAATGATACACAGATTAACAATTTCCTGACCCTAAAAGAAGAATTTTGCAGCATTAATATAGACACGGACACTGTTTGTGAAGTTGATAAAATAGACAAAATTGAAATAGAAATTTAAACAGAAACTGCAACTCAAATACTTCACCCAACGGAATTTACCAAGGAGAAGTTGCAAGAGCTTAAAGAAATAGACATTGATGAGCCTATTGGAGGAGAATATGAAATTATTGATTTAAAAGACAATTATTTGCCCACGGGATTAACTCCTTTGGAAGACTTTTTTTATTCTAATGATATTCCAAAGAAACCCAAAATGCAGCCCCTAAATGCAGACATTGAGGACTGTAATATAGGAACTGAAGAAAATCCTAAAATGATAAAATTATCCAAAACTTTTCCTCTTGACCAAAAGCTTAAATATGTTGAACTCTTCAAGGAATTCTAGGACGTTTTTGCATGGAGCTATGAAGATCTCAAATCTTATGATACTTCTGTGATTCAACATACAATACATCTTAAAGAAAATCAGAAACCTTTCAAGAAAAAACTCAAAAGGGTCAACCCTATACTACTCCCTTTAATTGAAAAATAAGTTAAAATAATGTATGAAGCTGGGATAATTACACCTATCAGATTTTCAGAATGGGTCTCTAATTTAGTACCCACTAGGAAGAAAACAGGAGAAATCAGACTGTGTGTAGATTTAAGGAATGTCAATAAGGTTTCCTTGAAAGACCACTACCCCTTACCTAAGATGGACCACATTTTACAAAGGGTAGTAGGTGCCTCTAGAATTTCACTGCTGGATGGGTTTTCAGGCTTCAACCAGATTCTAGTTCATCCTGATGATCAGGAAAAAACTACTTTTACAACCCCATGGGGAACTTTTAAATATGTGAAAATGCCATTTGGACTCAAGAATGCAGGGGCAACCTTCCAACGTGCAATGGACATAGCTTTTGCTAAAGAAATTCATGATTTTATAGTCATATACTTAGATGATCTCACTGTGTTTTCCAAATCAGATCAACAACATCTAGATCATCTAAGACAAGTATTTTTAACATGCAGAAAGTATGGGATTTCCTTGATTCCTAAAAAATCATTATTCGGCCTAGAGGAAGGCAAACTGTTAGGGCATATAATCTCCAAAGATGGCATCAAAATTGATCCTGACAGAATAGAAGCCATTTTGCAAATACCCCATCGCAGAAATGTCAAAGAACTTCAAGCTTTCCTAGGGAAAATCAATTTTTTAAGAAGATTCATACCTAACTTGGCTGAATTAATTAGATTGTTGAATAATATGCTAAAAAAAGATTCCAAGGTTAAATGGACATTAGAAGCCAAACAAGCATTTGAAGAAATCAAAATAGATTTAACCAAAACACCAGTCCTTACAAGCCCAAAGTTTAACAGGGACTTCATAATCTTTTCATTTGCATCAGAACATACTATTGCTATTGTTTTACTACAGAAAGATGATCAAGGGTGTGAAAAACCTATAGCCTTTTTTAGTAAAGCACTGAGGGATGCACCACTAAAATACCCAATCATGGAAAAATAGGCGTATGCACTTGCGAAAGGCATCAAAGATTTCAGAGTCTACATATTATACTCTCATATAATAGCTTATGTTCCAAACACTGTTGTTAAAGATATCCTAACCCAAGAGGGGATTGAAGGCAAGAGAGGTAAATGGATTGCTACTATATTAGAGTATGATATTGAAATAAAACCTACGAAGCTTATAAAAGGACAGCGATTGGCTAAACTAATGATTGAAGCCAATTGCCAAGCCCTGGATATCAATGAACAGGAGATGGCGACTCCACAAATCAACCAGGCCTTCCTAGAATAACCTTGGTATGCTGATATATGTTATGTATTGTTAAACCTACAAGCTCCTCCAGGGTTATCCAGAATAAAGAAAAGGTTTATGAAAATGAAAGCTTCAAATTTTTGTATTTTAGATGGTTCTCTCTTTTGGAAAAATCATGAAGGTGTTCTATTAAATTGTCTAATAAAAGATGAAGTTGATAAGGTACTCGAAGAATTTCATGCAGGGGACTGTGGTGGACATTTGTACTAGAAATCAACTGCTGATAAAATCTTAAGGGCTGGATTTTACTGGCCCACCTTGTTTGCTGATGTCAAAAAGTTTGTCACTGCTTGCCATAAATGTCAAATTTTTTAAGGCAAGAGGAAACTTTTACCTCTACCCCTTAGACCAGTTTCCTCTGAAAGACCATTCCAACAATGGGGTTTAGACTTCATTGGGGAAATTCATCCCCCCTCTTCTGGCCAACATAAATGGATCCTCACTGCTACAGACTATTTCACCAAGTGGATAGAATCCATCCCTTGTAGACAAGCCAATGATTCAGTGATCATGCAATTCTTAGAAACGAACATCCTGTCTAGATTTGGATGTCCTGAAAAAATCATAACTGATAATGCTACTGCTTTCAAATCCAAGAAAATGATCACTTTCTGTCATAAATACCACATCATTCTAGGCCACTCCACAGCATATTACCCTCAAGGTAATGGTCTAGCTGAGTCCTCCAATAAAAGCTTGATCAGTATTATTAAGAAAGTATTGGAAGAAAACAAGAAAAACAGGCATAAGAAGCTTATAAATTCATTATGGGCAGACAGGTTAACTACCTAGAGATCCATTGGAACTAGTCCCTATGTGCTTGTCTATGGTATGGAGGCTATATTTCCTTCATCTCTAGGGGTCCCTATAATGAAATTATTGCAAGAAGTTCAAGTACAACCTAATGACATTCAAAGAAGGATAAATAAGACTATACATTTGCAGCAGACCAGAGAAGAGGTATATCAAAGATCTCAAATGCTACAAGAAAAACTCAATAAGATATTTGATAAGAGGACTAAGGCAGAAGATTTTTTCATAGGAGAAAAAGTTCTGAAATGGGACTCCAGAAGAGAAGATAAAGGAAAACATGGGAAGTTTGACTTCCTATGGAAGAGACCTTTTATTATTCAGGCCTCACAAGGAAACCATACCTACTTTTTGAAAGGCCTGGATGGTACAGAAGCAGAAGAAGGACCAGTTAATGGTTGGAGGCTGAAACACTATTTTGATCCATTTTGTTGATATATCAGGACTCTAACTTGTACATAAGGATGTTTAGTTTTTGCAGTTTATTACAACAATAAGAATAGGAAGGAATGTGTAGAAAATTTTAAGGAATAGTCAGTGAATTCTACCACTTTTGTGTTTTGCCTCATTTTTTAGTTTATCAGAAGTTGTAGAAGAAGACTTGGGAGCTGAAAACATAAGAACAAACATTTAGACAAACTATCCAAAACATAGGCATAATTGTTTCAATCAGCTCATGAGAGATGTGTATATTTTACATGGTCCTCTGTATAGTTTTGTTCACTTACAACAAAGGAAGATTTCAGATTTCAACAAGAATTGTACATAATGCCATCTGACCTGTTGTTCTTAACTTTTCACCAGGAAACGCCATCCCCAAGTGGAGCCAGTGTTATGCTCCTATACCAATAGGTGTCATAGTTCATGATTGATTGGTTAAAAGTCCCTAATATGTTCATCCTTTCCTTGCTGCAAAGGTTTTCCATATTTTGAAAAGATCAAAAAATAAAAAAATAAAAAGAGGGTATACCCTAAAAGAAAGATCAAAGGGTAAAAAGAATGAAATGGTCAAAAGAAAAAATTAAAGAAATGAACCCCAAATGAAAAGGACCAGGAAAGTGTGCAATTCCAAATTCCACTACTATTTCATGTTCTGTAAATAAAAGTTTCATGTGCAGTTTGTTGAACTTTATGCTGCAATTGATGAATGGCCAAACAACTTAATCTTGGCTAGTTCATGTTTCAATTTCTTGTTTTAGTAATAGAGAATAAAATCTGTCCAAAATGTTTAAACTTGGTAGATAAATAGTTAGGTAGAGAAGCAAAGGAGCTCAACAGTTTAATCTAAGCCCTTGGAAGAAATAAGGGCAGACTTAGATAGGATTCCCATTAAAAGAAAAGAAAATTTGTAAGGGTTTGCTAGTCCAAGTGCACCCATGGAAGAAGAACAAATTTTTTTAGGTATAATAAGCTGGGTAGGCAGTTTTGGTGTTGCAGAAGCATGATTATGATTAATTTTGTCTCTCAAAGATGTTCATCTTATTGTTATCATAAGTACCATGGCCACTGTTTTGTTACAAATCAAGTGAGGCTTGACTAACTCCCCTCCATCCTTTCTCCAGATCATTTACTAATTTTCCCAGGGTGTTGAGATCTGCTTAATATCCCTCTTAAATCACTTCATCTCATTGCATCAAAGGCTTAAGTAAAATCAAATTTTTCTTAGGCGCAAAGCCACATTCCTAGTGTAAAACCCTTTTCATTCCCTTTTTCCTAAATTTTGCAGCATTATTCTTAGTGCGCATTTACTTTCAAAAAAGCTTCATATTAACAAATTAATCGTTATTATATGAATCCCTTTTATTCTTTCCCCTTCCCATATTATATATATATAATAAAAACCCCATGTATTAATATTCCCCACCCCGGTTTAAATATAAACCATATCACTGTTTAAAATTTGGAATTTATAAGTTCACCTGGAACTTATTAAATAACCCTGCCCACGCGCAATTTTAAAAGTTAATTAACATTCAGTTAATTAACTATCTAATCACCCCACACCCAATCAAGCTGTGCCCGATATCATTAACCTAACATTAATTGGATGGGTCCCCGCGTTGTAACCCTCCACCAGCTCCATTAACTGTCAGCCATTAGATTTGGGCCCACTCATCCAACGACCCATGATCATATCACGAGGCTCTCCGCTACCGTACTTTAACTCCCGGGGAGCCGGCGGTATCGTGCCCATATCGGGGACACGTGTCAACCTCTCGCCGTGCTTGCTGCCTCCCTGCCCAAAACCATTTCAGCTCATAAGCGGTGCGGGCCAATACCACTTACTGCCCTCCCGTTGACCCCACCTGCTAACGTCATCGCCACATCACCACCACATCATCCTCCTGTACCCCCGCGTCACTACAAGACATCACATCTCGATGACGTCATCCAACCAAAACGTGCCAAAAAGCCCCGCGAAAGCCAAATTTTGTTAAAAAGTCGAGAAAATGTCATTTTCGCCCATTTTCATTCGTTTTTCTCCGCAAAACTATTTCATGCAAACTATGTCCAAGCAACTGCTCAAGCATATAGTTTGCCACCCGGCCAAACAAGGTCCAGCATCCTGCTCCACAGCTCGTTGTTCAACCTGCAATTGCACTGTTCGCCTCTAAAAAGCATGTATTTACCCCAATTTTCCTCCCGAACTTGTAATTTCGTTTTTCCTTTGTGAATTTTACCCAACAAGGCCAAATTCAAATAAAATCAGTCCATAACTCTCAAAAAAAGAGACCCAGAGCTGCTCTTTTGCCCATTTTTTCCACAGAAACTTGATCTCCCGTTTAAGAACACAAAGAAATGAACGTGGAAGCCCCTATGGCCCTCAATGTTGTGCCCCTCAATGCACCTCATAAAGACCTGGATTGGTTACCCTTGGCAGACAGAGATTTTCAAATAAAATAGTTATCTGGTGATATGAACCATCTCCAGGCATTTTTCCGAATTAGGAATAGTCATCTGAGTAACTTTGATATCCTTGGAATATGGGAATCCAATCTCCCCAGGTATTACCTTCCCTCAGTCAATGTGTTCCTAGATATTATACACCATTGCTGTGCAAACTATGACCCTGTTAGTAAAGCAGTTATGACTCCATCACAAACTGTTCTTTACTACATAACTGTTGAATCTATCAATGAGATGTTACACTTCCATCCAACTCAGCCCCTTGCTCCTGTTTCCATGGGATTTTTGCTTGAGCAAGGCTCTCAATTTCCCAGTGCAAAAATAACTCGGATTGCTAAATTATTTATGAAACCAGATTGCCAGCCTCAAGGCCCACCTCCCTATGTGCATTCCTAATTCACTGAAATAGGCAAGCTTATTCTTGACATGATATCCTTTATATTGGGATTCAAAACCAGTGAATTTTTTGATGAGACCATCCTAGTTATGTTGTCAATGTTTACTCCAGGACAACCCCCTGCTGTCAAATATGATTATGCCTCTTTCATTGCCAATAAAATCAATGAGCAATTCATAAATCTAGAAAGAGAAGGAGTCTTCAAGTACACCTCATTCATATACCACCTTCTGCTATATTATCAGCCAGACAGTTTTTTATTTCCCATCAGGAAATTGGATTCCAAAGGAGAGAGGAGGTCTGTGATCTTTTGGACCTCGGTCTTCCACAATGTTTGTGAATCCCCTTATACCTACTGTGAATTCATTGACTGGTTTATACATCCAGCCTCCACTCTATTGATAGGAGCTCCTCCTCCTAGGCTCTCTAGTGATATAAAGAAGATTTTACAGCTCTCCAAAAACTACAGAATAGGTGACTGGTACCTCTACCAGAATCACACCGAAATCAGAATATATGGCTGTGAACTGTGCCCTTACAAGCTGCCCAAATATGTGCCCATGAGACTATTTGCACTGGAGTATTTCAGGCAACTTATCAATGTAGATTTAACTCACTTTTGCAATGTAAAGAAAAAGGATCAGCTGAGAATAAGAAACCAGTTAGGCCCTTTTATCATTAACAAGAGGGAGGCATAGGAAGATGTTGATAAGATATTAGGGGAAGACCTTAAATTGAAGAAAATTTTCTGTTGGGTGCCATATGACCCAAATAGCTTTATAAGTGACAGAAAAGTAAGAAACAGGTTGTCAGCCTATAAACATCATAGGATCCCTTTTGCTAATCAAGATGGGTGGGTAGAGGGTACATCAATAGAAGAACTTACTTAGCAAGAAATGATGGAACAAGCTATGAAAGATTTAGAAAAAACCGTTGACCTGGACTCTTTTGGACAGGTATCTTTCAAGCTGCCTCAGCAAACCAGAGTGGGTACATCTTCTGTTGGAACTTCACAGCAACCTGTACAAGAGACCAACACACTAGTTATAGGGTCTTCTAAGGGCAAGGATGTGGCAGGCACAGAGCAGCAAGCAATGACTGATCAGCAGGGGAAAATTCCTTCGGTCCAAACCAAAGAAGCTGAGATTCCTACATTGCAAACTCCTCTAAATGAGAAAAAAGGCAAGAAAAGAGACAGAGAAGAGGCCACACCTATCAATGGACATGCTGAGCAACCAAGTGTAAAGAGGCAAAGCTTGGATCTTTTGTCAGAGGAGGAAATCTTTGAAGAAAAAATTGAAAGTTTAAGAGGGGAAAAGATAGCCAGCCAACAGACATCCCCGATGGTGGACACGTCAACTAGCTCACATAGGCAGGAGCTACAAAGGCAGCATAGTGTGGAAGTTTCATCCACTAGGCCACCAAGTAAGTAGACCTATGACATCAAAAGAACATTCACAGATATAAAGGCTAGAAATGATCCACTAAGGTTGCAGATTTATAACCAGTATCTTAAGATGCCTCCCACAAAGCAGCAAAGGTTAATGTCAGCATATGACATAAAAGAGGGCAAAATTATCATGAGTTATTTCAAGCCCAAGGTGCAACAACCACAATCAGCAGCTGATTACATCAGGACAAATTTGGAGGTCCTAGCCAAGGACATTCACCCAATAGACCAGATTGAGCTGCACAAACAGACTGGAGAGATGGTATACTCCACACTAGCTGATAAAGCAATGTTGGCTCATAAATTGCAAAATTCCTTAAATAATACCTCTGCTTAGTTAGATTTGGAGAAAATATCTTCTCTTGCTAAGACAACAGGATAAAATCGTTGGAGGACATCATCATTGAACTGGGACATGATCCCAAATATGCCAAAGGCATAAAGGCACTAATGAAGAAGAAAGAAGAGGACATTGCTGCCCTCAGAAAATAGCTCAAAATTCCTCCTTCCATGCATCCACAGACTGCAGATATTGTACAGCAGAAATCAGAAGAAGACATGATGGACCTGCTCATGAAACTGAATGAAAGATTGAGTGAGACAGAGCAGGCATTGGAGAAAGCTCTACAAGAAAAGCAGGGAGAGTCAACCACCCAACCACCTGAAGTAGCTCCAACAGTCACTACTGCCCCTTCCACACTTATAACAGCATTGCCCCCCACTGTCCTGCAATCAACAACAAAGGTCATCACAGGAGAACCATCAACAACAACAGCATCAGGCAGTAGTACAACTATGAGTACAGAGAAATTAATGAAAGCCATGGAGGAATTGAAGCTCCAGGTGTCTGAGCTGAAGCAAGTCAAAGAAAAATTGGCAAAAGTTGAACAAAGTTATGATAAATCCAAGATGAATGTGGCAGAGAAAACAAGGGAGATCAAAACATTGGAGAACAAGGTAAGAGCATTAGAAAAGGATCTCTCTCTGGATAAACCTCTGGAAGAAATCAGAGGAATTTTGTGGACCAACATCACTCAATCCCTTAGTGATGTATGGAGGTCTATTCAAACTATTTATGAGCAGATTGACTTGATAAGAGTGGCCCAAGTAGAGATTCAAAAAACAAGAGCCTTATTGGGACAGATACTTGAGCAAGCTAACTGGCTAATACATTTTTTGAACCACCAAGATCAGTGAAGAACTGGAAGCACTGGAAATTAGAGACAGAACAAGAACCATTCTAGACGTCAAGAGAGTTCTAACCATGAGAAATCTAATGCAAAATTTGGACAGAAGATGTCAGGCCATGCAGGTAGAGATTAATTCTTTCACAGAAAAGTCTACAATCTTGCATGAAAAAGGTTTTCCAAGTCCTTTGGGAAGTAATGATTGTCTGATGAAACACAAAGACTATGTATATAAATTGAATACATATGTTGTTAATCAAGTTAATACATCATCAAGTACTTCAGGAGAAAGAGCACTTCCATCTGGATAGTCCCTCTTGTTTTACATTGAGCACAAGGTGAAGCATATGTTCACCATCCCACCTAATTTCTTCAGGATACACTGAGACTGACGAAACTTTGAGAAAGCTTCAAAGACATAAATTACCAGGACCAGAGTGGTGGAAAAGTATGTTAGACATAGAAAATTTTAGGGGCGAATGTTAGCCCTTTGGCGAAATTAAGGGGTTTTAAATTTTTAGTGGACGAATATTTTGTATCATAGTACATTTTTACAAATCACCTCAAATAGCCCACCTTATTTTAATGGAGAGGGTAAAAAAGGTAAATTTAGCCCTTGAAATTAGGAGTTACAACCTTCCATTCGCCCATTTTCAAGAATAGGTTTTATTTAAGTGAATCCTATGGGCCAAAGGCCCAAATACCATATTTATAAAAGAGGTATGGTAAATTAATAAAAATATAAATAAATGAGAGGTATGGTAAATAAATAAAACATTTTTTATATTTACTCCATAAGTCACCTTATATACATGCAAGGGTGTAAACAAATAAAAATATAAGTAAAGTGGAGGTATGGTAAATAAATAAAACGTCTTTTTATACTTACTCAAAAGGTATGGTAAATAAATAAAAATATAAATAAACTAGACGCATGGTAAATAAATAAAACCTCTTTTTATATTTAGTCTATAACCCTCGTTCTATTTATGAAGGTTCAAGAAAGAGGTTTTATTTAAGTGAATCCTATGGGCCAAATACCATATTTGTAAAAGGGGTATGGTAAATTAATAAAAATATAAATAAACGAGAGGTATGGTAAACAAATAAAACATTTTTTTTATAATTACTCCATAAGTCACCTTATATTTACAAACACTCAAAAAATGTGTTATATTTTGGTGAAACCTATGGGCAAAATACTATGGGACAAATACCATGGACTAGATTGTTATTAATACCATGCAAAAAAACATTATTAACCCTAATATTAGTATTAATAAAAATAAAAATGGCACATGGTATTGACCCATGGTATTCACCAAAATGGAACATGGTATTGACCCATGGTATTCACCAAAACGGAACATGGTATTGACCCATGGTATTCACCTGGAATGTAGCCTATTTAAATGGGGGAATTAAACCAGCATATATCCATCTTTACTATGGATCTACTAACCCCCCGAGAGGTATCAAATATCGTGATATGAAAACTAGCATAGAGTGAAAAAATATTTGATCCGATCAAAAGTAAAAATGGATGTTGTAATTTACTGTATGTTAAACATTTTAGCTTGGTTAAAATAAAAAATAAAATAAAAATCAACTATTAATTTTATTAATTTTTATAAATTACTAATAGTAATTTTTAAGGTCCAGGTTTATGATAACCCATGGTATTGACCCATGGTAATGCCATGGTATTCATGTGAGCATAGACTATTTAAAGGGGAAATTCTATCATCTTAGATCCATCTTAATTCTGGGTCTACCAAGTGCTCGAGGGATAAATAGATTTCATCCCGCTAAGAGTGGTAGATGTGGAGTTAAGATGGATATAGGTTGGTTTTTATGATAATGAAGATATTAAATGGACTTAGGAAATTATATTGTAAAAACATCTTAAGGTGAATGGTTAAAGCATAGACATTGGACAAGTATATTTGTATACTTTTGTTTTAAACTAAAACAAATTGAGGGCTAAAAGGAATGGATTGATTGCACTAGTCATCCTTCTATACTTTTCCAACATATGCTAGAGTAAACAGCTTGTAATTTGGGTAATTTTTCTAATTGCAAACAGGAACATACTTGTGTATTGGCAGGGTGGTTACGAGGTCCCTAGAAGTGATGAATTTGAATTTTTCTTGGTTTTATATATAGTATTAGGTTTTTTCTCATGCTTTCTGTGAATGGCACGGGTGAATTTTATCCTACACCCAATAGGTTATCGATATGTAATTTCGGTAATTTTGATTTCAAAAGATATTTTAAATAAATGCAATGATTTCATTTGTGTATTCAATAAACACAAGATTTTATAATTGAGTAAAATATTCGCCATGCCTGGTGAGAGATTCGCCAAAAAATTATATATACATATCATATTATTGATAAAATTGCCTTCCATTTTTCCTATATACCATGGAGATTCGCCCATTTATTATACATGTAAATTTGGGGGGGGGGGTTCTTAAAATTTTCCCTGATGTTAGAAATCCTATAAGCTTATCTTTGGTCAATTGAAAATTTCGGACCAGCTACTATAATGCAGAAAACAGGAATGAATCACACCCATGCGGGTCAAAGCGCATCACATCAGAGTTAAAGAAAGTCCAACCAAAGCAGAATAACTAGCATAAAGTATCAGTAGAAGACGGCCGTGAACCGACTTGCAGCACCTACCTCCAGTACATCTCATAAAGACGAAGCAACCAGCGTAGCATGAATTTATTGCATCTATTTATTGTTTCCCTGTTTTCGAGATTGTTTGTCTCTATCTGTGTAAAAGAAGCATTAATTGTCAGTAGATATTATTTCTATCAGATATTATGTAAGATATTTTGATGTTTTTTATAAATACCCCCTCCCAGACGAAGTATTAGGGGTTGGTTGGTTGGTGGTGGATGTTCATAGTTTTGACTGTAATACTGAAGAATTTTGGAATAAAAGTTGTTGGAACCATTTTTGTCGAGTTCACTAGAGGAAGAATTGATGCTAAGGACCTATTACAGAATTCTTGAATCATTTTATGGATCAATAAGTCCCTTCTAACTTTTGTTTTACAGTTTCTGCGTTTACTATATCATCTATGTCTCATGATCTAAATAATAGAGAAAAATAATAACTCAGAATTTGCTTGATTGCACTTTTTGCTCAGTCTTTGTTATTAATAATGTTTTCTTCAGAACTAAAATAAATAGTGAATTCTTAATTTCTCCTGTTTCCCCTAGTTCTTCCATCTTGAATATTTGCTAAGGAATTCTTAACTTCTCCTTAACAATAGTCAGCCATTTTCCCTCTATCAACAGGATGAAGGATTCTTAATTGCCCTTCACCCATTGACTTCATTCCACCTGATTCCAGCCTATGAATTGTTCCATGTTTGATTACCTTGCTCTGTGATACCATCCTTTGTTGAAAAACCAAATCCAGAAAACTATCCTTCTCTGACTCCATCATGCCCAATGGACTGAAACTTTTCATTTTTACCTCACTGTTCTATTGAGTCACCATCCCTCCAACCAAACTCCAAACAAAACCCTTGCCCTTCATAACTAGCCTAACACAATTCAAAACAAAGCTAAATTATAAAGAGAGAGCCCTCTCTGGATGCAGATTGGCTAGAATCTGTATCTAAACGATTGTTATGTGGTTACCTTGGCCATATTCCCTTTCTTACAACTTTAGGGAACAACCTGAGTGATAACAAGATATAAATGTACTCCGTGCAATGTTAAGTTCTTTAAGGTGATAAAGAACTATGATTTTTATGAGGGAATGGTGAAATAAGATTTTCATTTGATCTTTGTATTCTCTTTTTTTGGCAATGTAAGCCACCTTATCAACACTCCTGAAAAGATAGTAGGGTCTATTAAGCATTTTAACCCTAGTGAAATGCATAAGTAACCTGATGTGGTAAGAATAGACCCTAGAGAACCTATCCTCACATGAAAAATACTTCATTATAATCTTCATCATAGGTTGCATATCTATCAAGGAGGTATGAGAAAGGGAAATAGCCTTTTCTTTCACTTCTGTACCTAAGTTTGATGTATGGTTCATAAAAGTGTCCTTCTATTTCACCGTACTTGAACCATTTTTCCCCAACTTCTGGAATCCCGATGGTAGCTGATATGATGGCAGTAGACAATGTGCAGGTTATGCCTACAAGAGTGACTTGGTTATCTTAAATTTTAGTTATGAAAAACCCAGTCAACTTGGGGTGGTACTGGACTGCTTGGACCTGCTCACAAAACTCAAAACACCCTAACCATTTGAACGATGTCACTATCATAGGAGAAGTTAGGATCTCTTTAATATTTGTGGGCTCCAACATGTGGATTTTCCCTCCTTTATGTGGCCTTCTCTACTTTTTGTTTCCCTCTCTGTCTGATCCCTCTTCTTCACTATGTGGCCTATGTCCTTCATCAACCATGGTGTCTTTGTATGAAACCCTAAGTAAATGGTAGGGAATGCAAGTGTTTAGGAAGGAGAAAAGAAAAGGGAAAGGTATATGGGAGTCCGATGGGTGTATGGATAGGGGTATTTGAAAGGGGATATTGGGTATTAATTAGGTATTTTTGGGAAATGGGAAGCGTGTTTGAAAAAATCAGGGTTTAGGAGAAAAACTAGGGTTTTGAATGGAGACTAACACCAATCTTGATTTCATTCTTCAGACATTGAGGAAATAACTTTGAGGAGGGGGAAAATTATGGTTTGAAGAGGATACTTACTTGTTTTGAGGCTAAATATGTATTAGGAATGTCGAATGAATATAGGTGAAACTGGCCAAATGCATAGTGCCTAGAGGAAGTGCACAATGCCTGAAGGGAGTGTGTAGTGCCAAGAGGAAACGTGCATCGCCTCCACTGTTTATGCTAATTCGACCTCAAATTGTAAAAAACACTATTGGGGTTTGCTCAATGCAGGGTAGAAGGGAAATAAAGAAGACATGAAGGCAAGAAGATATTTATACACCCTTGAATTTAATCTTTAGCTCCTTAAACCCCTATTGCTAATGTTTTTTGTCACTTTCACCTTTAAACTCTGCTTTAACGATTTTGCTTCTTTGTGTCTTTGCAAGTGGATAAATGCTCAATTGGACCTTGGTGGTGAAACCCTAAGACCTAATGAAATCATGCCCTATGACCTAATGAAATCATGTCTGCAAATTGATTATGAAATCATAACTGAAGACAATTTGAGAAGGACTAGCAAGTATACTCTATGAGGGAAAAATTTAGATTTTCTGAAGAGAAAACAACCATCAGTGGATTAGTATATCATGATCTAATGGAATGATGCAAAAATTTTAGTATGGGACCCCTAAAATGAAATGGAAAGAGTGAATTTTGATCCCTGGTGGAAGTATGCAGACACTGACACTAACACCCTGGATTTTCTTGACATAATCCCCTATGTCCATGAATTTGTCAGTTATGACAAAAAGAGAGGGGAGACCTTTCTCATGTAAAGGCTGCATTTTTTTAAAGGGCCTATTGTATATCATCTCCAAAAATGACATTTTTCTTCTAGCTGCACATTTCAACTCTTTTTTATTATCACCTTCTTGACTTGTAGTATAGTCTCTGTTTTATCTACCACTCCCAAGTCTTCCAGCTCATACTTGTTCCTTGCATTCAAGAATTTGATTATCCTGTTAGCTTTTTCTGGCATGTCTCCCAACTCTACATTAGTAGCTGAAATGGCTTCTCTGGCCTTCTCCACTAATTATTTTTGCTCAAAGATAATTTGGATGCTAGGTCAAATTTCATTCATACCATTGATTATATTGTGCCAAATAATCTCCTTAACTCTCCCTAGAGTGTTTCCAATAGATTATTTTTTCTCTAATTTTTGTAGTGCTTGAATTAATTCCTTTGCCCTTTGAATTTCCACCAAGTGACTGCTTTCAGCTCTTTTGATTTGATCTTGGAGCACATTGATTTGGGTTTCTAGTCTTTTTATCTCCTCAGATTACATATTCATGCATTCCAATGATCTGGCCAACTATTCTTTACTACTTCCTACTCCTGTGGCTGTACTTGTTGGAGTGGTTAAGGGAGGGGTTGTTAGAGGAAGGGCCTCGATTGTTGTGATGGCCATCTATGCTACCTTTTCTTTCCATCTCTAGTCCCATTTGTTCGATATGAAGAGACTGCTCCATTATTAATTTCATCATATCAACCTTTTGGCTTTTTGTTTCCTCTATCTCCTTGGTCAGTGGGTCATGTGAAGTAGGCATCTTGAGCTGGTTCTTCAAAGCTGCAATATTAATCTTTTTTTTCTTTATTACTTATCCAGCTGCTTTTATATCCGAGGCATCATACCCAATATTCACTACTAAGTCTTCCAATTTATTGTCCTTTGAATTTGATGAAATCCTTTCCATCTTCAACTTGGATTGAGCGTTTGATAGAGCCACCTACATTTTGAACAAGTTCATAGAAGTGTTGGTTAGAGTGGATGAAATCCTTTCATCTATTTTCTTGTGCATTTCCATCTGATCAATCGCATGTACATTTCTCGCGTAAAACTCAAAAGAAGTTTGCTTGTAATTTGCTGGGGTTTTAGGCTTTGTTGTCTGTGCTTCCAAAAATACCATATGCATTTTTCCCTTTTCTGAATCAAAGGTAGAGAAAAGTCTACCTTGTACAGTTGCACTCTGCTTCCAAAACTGAGCATAGGTGCTCTTTTTTAGTATTTCATTTCTAATTTTGATCTCTCTGAATGTATCAAAAACTATCTCTTCTTTTTGTCCAATCGCATTTGTAGATGAGGACACTTGAAGAGACTGCTACCTTTATGAAATTGGAGTTGCAGGAAAATATTTCCATCTAGTTGGGGATGAATCTTGAATACCAATTATGTTGATCATTGTTTGTTGCGGTGATCCTTTGTCTATGTCGATATTTTTTCTAGACTTCTTCCTGTATTTCAACTTGAATTCCTTCATAGAAGTATCAGTCCCTAGTGACTGATGTTCTCTAGATCTTTTCCATGTTATTCCCTATTCTTCTTCTTTTCCCTTTTTAGTCCTATCATCAGTAGTTTGTTTTTCCTGCTGTCTTGGAGTCTATTCACTGGAAGAAGAGATCACTTGTTCTTTAGCCTCTTGCAATGTATCAGACAACCACTCAATTTGGTTCATGTATTTTTCAATCTCAGGCCTTTGAGTGTGGATATAGGTTTTTGACTTGTTTTATACCCTCTTCTTGGAAATTATACCACATGGGTCATAAGACCATGTGAAATTGTGGGTAAAGTTTGTTTCCTTAAATATTCTATCTACCTCCTCCCTTATTGCTCTGTTGTTACAAATGAAGGGACCAATATGAGATTTGATCTTGAACTGGGACTTTTTCTTAGCTGATACAAAATGCACTTCATCTACATTAATAATTTGTCTAATGTATTCTAGTGCAAAGCTCCTCATGGGGAGGAACTTTGGAAGCTTGTATGGGGCCAACTCATAGCCATACACTCTTAATTCAGTGTAGTTTTGGTACAAGTACCAATCACCTATTCTGGCTTGGTCTGACAGCTGCATAATTCTCCTTATTTCTTCATTGATTGTAGGTTCTACAGTCCCACTAAGGAGGCTCATTGCTGGGTGAAGAAACATCTCCACAAATGTCTTATAGCTGAAATATTTTTGGTCTTTCATCACCAATGTTGTCCAGAGTATCACTGACTAGGGTTCACCTCCTTCATTCATTTTGCTCACTGAAAACTAGAACATTTCTCCCTAAAAATACACAAACATATATACCAACATTGAGGAATAATGAAACACTTAATCTATGAAGAAATTGACAAGATGCTCATGGATGGCATCTGCTAAAAATTGGTTGAAATTAAATAGGATAGAGGGCTTGGATTCTATTGAAAAAATAGACAAGAAAGCTATGATAGCTTCATCAAGCCATTGATATGAATAATAGCCAAGTAAATAGGAAAGAACATTGAAAATGTGTCTAGTTCTGTCAGGGAAAACAAAGGAGGAATAAGGAGGATTATTGTTTGACAGAGCTGTGTTCTCACTCATGAAAATTTCTAATGTTCTGTCTCTCTTAAAAAAATAAAGCTTTTAATACATTTCAGTGAGGGCCTCATGGGAAAAGGGTGTAGTTCCTTCAATAATCGGGGCCTGCATCATCTACATAATGGACTTGGCATCAATTGTAAACAAAATATGTCATGTTAGGTCCATCACTTCCCTTTGCTATGGATTATAACATGAATGACATTTCCTTATCCATTCTGGACAACTATGTGTTTGAGGAAAAATATAAAAAGGCAGATTAGTGTCCCAAAGGCCTATGTCATCCATTTCCTCTAAAAATTTGTCCTCCCACCAACAATTTATGTCAAACAAACCAAACTCTAAGAATGTTTCATGGATCTTGAGATCCCTGTCTGCAAGTGGTAGGTGATCCAAATCCAATGGTGGGTGCACCATTGGATTAAATACTTCTGGTTCCTTTTTCTTTGGTGCCATGGCTTTCTTCTCTGAAACTATTCTCTGAAAGTTGTCGTGTGTTGAATCTGTAATAGAATGGGATAGGAAGAAATGGGAATTCAGTGAAGGAGAAAGAAAAGGGATTAATCAAAATCGGGATTCGAGAAAGGGAAATTATTTTCACTGCAGAAAATAAGTTCTCCTACAACTGCACTATTGTTCTTTGTCTACACTGCGCGCTCTCTATGTATGACTGAATGGAATTTGCACCTGATAGCATAAAACAGCAGTTAAAATTCAAAATATGGCGTGAACTGGCACTTTTATGAATTTGGAATGATTCCATTGGATTTTATTGACTTGGTGTGAGTCCGTTGACTAACAGTCCAACCCATTGATTGCTCAATGGTGGGAATGGAGATGATAGGGTAGATGGGACGGGTTTGTGTTGTGAGGTGGTGGGAGCGGTGTTGTGGGGAAAAATGCCTATGCAGGACGATCCTATCCACCTAAGGTGTGACAGTGCCTTAGCAACAAACAAGTACAGCTATACTGGTTTCTTCCTTTATGAAATGTGAAAGAAGAGAGATCAATAGACTTACCGGTGTCTTCCGTTTGTCCCTCGATCCAATCTCCCTTCTCTTTGGGTGTTCACAGCTACTTGCCTTCTTGCTTATCCAGCTACAACTTCCTGCAAGATCACAAGAGAACAGCTACTTGCGACAAGAGAACAGTTACTTGAGACAAGAGAAGAACACTACACAAAGACAGATGTTCACATTCATAACTAGTTTAGGATTAGAAATAAACCAAATACACTAATACATTCATACATCAAAATACATCAGCATATAGGAGAAACCAAGATAGCTTTATTGATGAATAACAAGGTTCAGGAAGAGATACAACCTAGAGGGCTCCAATCCAGCATCTCCTTCCCAGCAAATGGAATTCCTCTCTTTTCCCCCCTTCAAAGCATTAAGCACCCAATGATTCCAGTCTCAAACAAACAGCAATTCTTTGCAATAACAAAATTCCAGCCTCTAGATCTCATGGAGGAGAGATCCATATATAGATGTTTGGAGAGAGGATGAGTCAACTTGAGATCTGACTAGTGTCCTCTCCCTCTGTCAGTTCTTGATTCCACTTGGAGGTTCTTGCTTCCACTTGGAGATTTGGAACCTCTTACTTATCACCAGTCGAATTCCCTGAGGCAAGTGTCATTTTGGAAGCTTCCTGGGTTCTGACACCTTGAGAAATGAGCCTGCCACTTGTCCACTCTCGTTCAGCGCAGGTAGCCTTTATTCCAGTTGACATTCAATGCAGGTAGCCAGTGTTGGCTTTGACATTCAGCGCAAACAGCTAGTGTAGCCACTGAAATGATCCTGAATTGACTTGTTTTTGAGCAGTTTTAGGTGGAGAACTTCTGTGAATTGTTGTGGTTTGTTAGCCTTGTTCCTCTAGGGGTAGGAACAACATGTTTAGGGACTTTGGATTCCTTAGATTATGGACATTTCATGCTCAATGCTGTAAGGCACAAAAATGTCTATAACAGTTGCCCCCTAAAGTATGAGGCTGTTTATCGGGCGAAATGCTTTATCAGGGGGATCCAAAGTTCATCCAATGCTGGGAGGAGACCTGTAATAAGATACAATACAATACATTATTTTTCATACTGCTTTCATGATCTAGCTGAGGCAGGCATTCCCATGCTCAACTTTATAAATACATTTTTCTGTACATAGAACAGACAATCATCTGATGGTAGACTGATAATTTTGATGAAATTATCATCCTTTGAGTAGGATGATTATCTGCTGCAATGATGTACATGTCAATGTCTTTATCTTTCCTGTATATATATCGCAGCCCGGATGGATGAAACTAGATCCGAGGTCTTCAAACTCGTTCGATCTTCACTCTAAGTACAAGTCGATCCATGTGAGAAATGTTCTGAAGTCGAACATGGAAAGACGTCGCTTGATTACCGGTCAATGATGTAAACCATTAACAAGCGCGAGAGGAATCACCGATAATGATAATGACCCTCAAGGTACTGCAGTACAATTCACGTGGTGTGAATAAAGGACTTGGCGTCGAACACCACGCAAAATCTTTCGGTCGAAGGTCATTGATGTATACCTGTCGCCGGAAGTGAGAAACTTGCCATTGTGGCATGCAAGCTTCAAAGTACTGAAGGGGTTGTTCCTATATCAACTTCTTGGATAATGAGTTGATGTCGACAAGAAGCGATCCGTCACAGGAGGGCCTTAATGAATCCCACATCAGTGACACGGAACGGAGCTAATGATTTTAATGGAGGTGAAAACGATCTGTGACATATGATTCAGGGTGGCGATCATGAAAGGATGAAGGATAATGTATGGCAGTGGATGGGACACGGTTGACTTTTTCTGAACGACTTCTCTTGAACATGTGGCGACACTGATGTGATGGATTGGTAGCATTACCCCAAATATGGATGGTATGGCGAGACCATGGATGTGACCGGTGAATGAAACAACCCAACCCGATTGTGGTACGGAGGAAAAGTGTCATGTTCAAGAGCGACTTGCTACCATCAAAGTTTTCTTTAGTTTCTCCCAATTTTTCCCCAGTCATTTCTGACCAGTACCTCTTTATTTTTGTCAAGCTTGAGGAGGATAACATATGCTTGTTCTATAACCTGCCCTTCGGGCAAGCCCATCGCTATGTTTTAACGAGCCTAGTGATATTGAAACTCGTTCTCGTCTAAAGACAAGTTTGTCGCTATTTAATGATTTTAACGAGTCTAACGACAAGGATAACTCGGTCCTTTTCATTTTTAGAGAGTCTGAAAAGGTACATAAAGTTAACTCCAAAAGTCCTTTTTCGTCATCTAATCCCTTAAGTCCGAAAAAGTATAAAACAATACAGAAAGGATGAGTTTTCGATAGTTTTAACGAGCTGAATAAAACAAGCGCTCGATCTTTTTGTGCAATAATCCCTTAGGTCCAAAAAGATTAAAATCTAGAGGAGGGATAGCTCTTCCTGTCGCTTTAACGAGCTGGAAGGCCAAAACTCGGAAATCTTTTCATATTTTACGAGTCAGTTGAAAAGAGCTTAAAGAAGACTCGTCTTTTGAGGAACGAGTGATAAACAGGGTTAGCAGCTGATTCCAGGTAGAGGTTGGAATTTTCCAATCACGGCAGTGTCACGAGGATGGCTAGGTGAAATCACTCTTCGCAGCTGTTCCTCAAAATGGGTAAACAAACATATGGAGGTGAACGATCGGCCAATGGAAAAGTGGAGGTGACGGTGCAAACATGACCAAGGCTTTAATGGCTGATGATATTACATTCACAGTGGTTATTTACCGGATAGTTCATTTTTTAACGAGCTTAAACGCGGGTGGAAACATTTGCTCGATCTTATGTTTATTTTTTAACGAGCATGAACTATGTGCTAAAACTGCTCGGATCTTGCGTTTATTTTTTAACGAGCATGAACTGTGTGCTAAAACTGCTCGATTACCCAGTCATATGATAAGAGTGTCTCATAAAGATTCTATTTTTTATGGGGCTTCATCTCACTAAGCTTTGCTCCGCATCCTTTCTTTATGCAAGTTAGGAAACGGCTAACCCAAAAAACAGATAAATAACCGCTCTTTGCTTGCACTCCAAAAGGTTTGCATGCCCCCAGGTATAAAGTACGATTTCAAGGTTACCTCTACTTCTCTTCCTTCAAAACAATTGTTTTAAAGAGAGAGACTTCACCTCTTTCAGGTTACCCAAAGATTGTCTCGTTTGTCTTTCAAGCAAAACACTTCCTTGGCAATGTCTACCGAAATAGACAAAGGTGATAGGGTAGATGGGACGGGTTTGTGTTGTGAGGTGGTGGGAGCGGTGTTGTGGGGAAAAATGCCTATGCAGGACGATCCTATCCACCTAAGGTGTGACAGTGCCTTAGCAACAAACGAGTACAGCTATACTGGTTTCTTCCTTTATGAAATGTGAAAGAAGAGAGATCAATAGACTTATCGGTGTCTTCCATTTGTCCCTCGATCCAATCTCCCTTCTCTTTGGGTGTTCACAGCTACTTGCCTTCTTGCTTATCCAGCTACAACTTCCTACAAGATCACAAGAGAACAGCTACTTGCGACAAGAGAACAGCTACTTGAGACAAGAGAAGAACACTACACAAAGACAGATGTTCACATTCATAACTAGTTTAGGATTAGAAATAAACCAAATACACTAATACATTCATACATCAAAATACATCAGCATATAGGAGAAACCAAGATAGCTTTATTGATGAATAACAAGGTTCAGGAAGAGATACAACCCAGAGGGCTCCAATCCAGCATCTCCTTCCCAGCAAATGGAATTCCTCTCTTTTCCCCCCTTCAAAGCATTAAGCACCCAATGATTCCAGTCTCAAACCAACAGCAATTCTTTGCAATAACAAAATTCCAGCCTCTAGATCTCATGGAGGAGAGATCCATATATAGATGTTTGGAGAGAGGATGAGTCAGCTTGAGATATGACTATTGTCCTCTCCCTCTGTCAGTTCTTGAGTCCACTTGGAGGTTCTTGCTTCCACTTGGATATTTGGAACCTCTTACTCATCACCAGTCGAATTCCCTGAGGCAAGTGTCATTTTGGAAGCTTCCTGGGTTCTGACACCTTGAGAAATGAGCCTGCCACTTGTCCACTCTCGTTCAGCGCAGGTAGCCTTTGTTCCAGTTGACATTCAACGCAGGTAGCCAGTGTTGGCTTTGACATTCAGCGCAAACAGCTAGTGTAGCCACTGAAATGATCCTGAATTGACTTGTTTTTGAGCAGTTTCAGGTGGAGAACTTCTGTGAATTGCTGTGGTTTGTTAGCCTTGTTCCTCTAGGGGTAGGAACAACATGTTTAGGGACTTTGGATCCCTTAGATTATGGACATTTCATGCTCAATGCTGTAAGGCACAAAAATTTCTATAACAAGCGGCAATGGTCATATGGCAGAGTGGTTTAAGTATCGTGATAAACCAATTTTCGATTGGGGGGGGGGGTGCTTGAGAGTAGTAAGCATTATGAGTGGGGGGGAGGTGCAAACTAGTGAGGGCATGACATGTAAGCGGTTTGAAACCGCTGACTTCAGACCCCCCTGGGGTTAACTTTCGAAGGGTGAGGACGGGGCAGGGGTAGAAAAGAATGAGGGCCATTGGATCAGATAGAGTGAGCAGGGATGTGGTGATAGATGGTGGGTGGATTAGATAGGATGTGACATGTGAGTGTGTAGTGGGGTAGGAAATAAACGAGGGGTGCGAACTATAGGCAAATATGGGTATAAAGTAAAGTTAGGGGGTAGTGATATTAAAATAACATAAGACTCCTTGTTTTTTATTTCTTCTCCCGACTTTAGAAAAGCAATAGGATATTTCTTCCAACCTTAGGAAAACATTGGGATATGTCTTCCAATCTTTACAAGAAATTTTCATGTCTTTCTCTTTCCTTGAATATTCTTCAATCTACCTACACTTATTCTCCTAATCTAACATTTTTTCTTTTTCATTTGCAGGGTGCACTTAAATTTGCAGACCCTTTCTCTTTTTATCTCTTTCTTCTTTTAAATTCTAACTTACTCTATCACTTATTTCTCCCCTTGTCTAGATTAAACAGTTGAACCAATTTTATTTCTATCTAGCTACTCATTCACCAATATTAAATTGTTTAGCAGATATTTATTTTCTAACCTATCAACATAAATTGAAATTTGTTTAATCATGCTTAGACTGTATGATTTGAAAAACATATGAGGGTTTTCCTTTTTTTATTTTCTTCTTTGTTTTCTTTTGTTCTTTTTCTTCTTTTTTATATACCCTCTTCTCATTTCTTTTCTTTTCTCTTTTTTTTTTTGTGAAATCAATTGAATATTGAAATCTATGAACAATTTGAAACCTGCAAACTTTGAAATGCTCAATCACCTTGAGATCATATAAGTTATAGGACCCTAATAGCTATGATAGATCTATAACTTGTACGGGCACAATTTCATACATCTGTGGATGTTGCGCCCCCTTTTGTACTTGGTCATGCTGCACTTCATTCTCATGTTTATGCACCTCCTGTTCTTCCTTGAGTTGTTGCTTCAGCACATGCAACTCCTTATCTAATCTATTCTTTGCTATCACGCGATCGTCTTGTCACGCCTTCACCTCATAGCCTCAATCTCCAAAGTTGCTTTCATCACAAGTGGACCTACTCGAGCTTGCAACTTTGTTCTGCCTCTATGTTGTCAAAAACCTTCCTCTTGCATTTGCCGCATGCAGGTGTGTTGCCTTCTTCTTCTATTGATGGTGCCACTCATTGTGATGTTGATCATTGTGATGTTGCTGTCATCTTATCTCGATGTCCTTGTATATGAAAAACTTGATGTCTTCATAGGTAGGCAAGCTCATAGACACTTTCTTGGCTACAACCCACGTTGTGTTCTCAATGGTGTCCTTTTAAACTGCTCTCCTGAAGGCCATTGTACTTGTGCTCCTCAGAGGTAGATGAACACCTCTGACAACTGTGGACATGGAAACATTCATGGAAAGCAATCTGTCAGCCAAAAACCAAAACGAACTTGAGAGCTGACTTGCAACATACCTATGTGACTGATCATGAAGTTTGTGCAATTTCCGCTAGGTGGTTAGGAGACTGACTGCCAAAACTACACAAGGCATAGTCCAGGCTGTTAGGAGACTGGTTGACTACTGGAGATACACAATGTATAGTCCAGCCTGGCCTGTTGAGGACTGAAACTATGGAATGCATAATTTCAGTCAGTAGTGACATGCAACCAGTAAACTGCATTGCGTAGTTTCTGGGGCCAGTAGGACACTACCTCCAAGAAAGATTGCACAATGCAAGCCTGGAGGTCAGTGCCTAGCTATACTTACACAATTTTTGGAGGGAAGGCAAAGCCTTCGCTTCCAGAAATGTGCAGTGTTAGCTAGGCAAGGCACAGTCTGGGCCAAGGCAACCCAGTCCGGTCGACAGGCGACTGAAAACATGAGAATTTTGAATGCATGGTGAGATGAGTGCAAACGAGAGTGAATGATCATTCATGCAAACAAAAAGTGCAGGATTCATAAAATAGGAAAGAATGCATGTGTGTGAAGTGAGTCACCACAACGGTGACCGTTCGTGCAAAACAATTTCATGCATGCGACAATAGTTAGATGCAAATGAAAATTGAAACAATGCTAGTACAAGCTAGTATGTATCAAAATGATAGAAAGCGCTCATTGAAATCAAGAAGACAAAATTCATACAAATCGAAACACAAAAAGGCACCAGAAATGTAACGCGAGACATGAAATGCGGGCTTACCGCAAAATAGTTGAGATGAATGTGCCGACGACTCCTAGATGTAATGTGGGATGTCAGAGCTACAAGATCGATTTAAGGAATGAGCCCTGCAGTATCTGGTTGATGAGTTTCGATAAAATCGAAGATGTGATGCGCATGCCACAAATCTAGGAAGGGCGACACTTGGTGGGAGGTTTCTGAAATGATCCTTGCATGCAACCTCCAGCTACTAAAATTAGATCCCTAAATCAAGGGATGTCTTTGCATGCTTCCTTGGGAGAAGTAGCCCATGAAAGAAAATTAGTTTTTCTCTGTCCCGAAGGGAACCAGTCAACTCAATTACACATGCAACAGTCTGCTCAGCTGGGAGGAAAAAATGCGCATTTTTGGGAGTGACCTAGGTTGGCTGCCCAGAGGGATTATGCAATTTCTAGGAAGTCTAACTGAGTGCTACCTAAAATTTTGCAATTTTTGGGTTGAGCAATCCTCCTAGGAGGAATTGTGCAATTTTTCTAATGAACAGTGACAGGTAGATTTATGCAATTCTGAAGCCCTGTAGGCTGCCAGACATAATTTCACAATTTCTGGAGGGAAGGTTAGTTCCCCTCCAGAATTACGCAATTTCTTGAGGGATTTTCTCAGCCTCCATCTAGAACAAGTCCGGTGAAATAACCTGTGAAGGGGATGCAATAAGATTTTATGGATAGGCTGTCATTCTACAAGAAAATCACTGAAGATTATGTACTTGACAAGGAAAGTCATGCTGTTGTAAAAGGTTGGTAGGGAGGCTCCAAAACGAAGCTAAGGAAAAATTTTGGAGGGTGGTTGTAGTTGCTACAACAGGATCATAGTAAAAAATACAGTCATTTAGGCAACAACTTAAAATGCCTATTGTTGAACATGAACAAACCAAAGAGTTATCTCAAGTTAAAAATGAGAAGGAAATCCTAGCCAAGGAATTGATAGAAAGGAATAAGGATGTGGTAGCACTCAAACTGAGGGTATTAGAGCTGTAACAATATATTGATTCCCACATCTATGTTTTGGTTGTGCAAGACAACCGAAAAAATCCCACTAAGCAGTTAATCAATGCTCTCACAGATTTGCAAATATCAAAGAGTGAAATTAATAAGATCCATATTGACTTGGAAAACGCCAAGTACATGCTAGAAAATAAGGAGAAACAATTCCAGCAAGGAAAGTGTGGAACAAATTAACAACAAGTATCATGTGGCACAAGATGACATTAAATTACTCAAGAACATATTGAATGGAAAAATATCCCTCCTTTAAGCTATGCATCCAATATGGGATGATATCATCTCTAGCATAAATAAGACAGGGGAACACATGAAATTAGTTACAGAGAAGAAAGCAGTAATAAATACCATTCAATTATCTATCCTTTAATCCAACAAGGATGATGCTAAGAATGGCATCATGAATGAGAAGTTTATCAAGAACCTCAATGAGAAGTTAGGTGATGAGTTGAGGGAAATAGACACCATTGATAGGATAGTTGTGATTATGAAAATTTCCCAAGGGATCCAGAAGATGGAAGAAAGGTATAGGGTTGAAGAATGTGTGAATGAGATGGAAAAATTGGTTGCAACATTCAACTCTAATTTTGACTAGAGAACTATAGCAGGATTGCCTAGTGGTTGGGATTTTCAAGGACATCTGCTACCATGGGAGAAACATGGGCAATAATTAGTTTAGGTCAAGAGAAAGGTGGAATCATCACATGAAAAGACAACCATTCTCAAGGGCAAGACAATACTAAATTATCTACAAATAGAATTTTAGTTATTGTGGCTTGTGAAGACCTTGTTCGTGGCTAGGAAAAGCTACAATGAGCTCACAAGTTTAAGGATGGCCTATATTTCTTTTATTCACACTCCCACACTAGATCCAGTTCTATGGAAAATATGTGACTATTTGGTTACCCACCATGATTTTGGATAATGGAGCATGGGTACACTTTGAGAGATCAAGTGAGCCAACACTGAAGATTTTTCTTATTCGGGAATTATGACATACCATTGTCATTTTGTAATTTTGTAAATATTTTATTTTCAAAAAGGAATCAAGTCTATTATGTAATAATTATGACAAATAGACTAGATGCATGCTTAAATACTTAATTAGTTGTAGCATTTCCAAATATTTTTGTAAATTGTTCTCATTTTTATTTTTCCTATAAGGGATGGAGAACTCATTAGTAGGGGTTTGATGATATGTAACATTTCCAAGTTTTGAAGCTTATGAGATGTATGCTTTTCTTAAAGATTAATGAAGAATATTTTGGTGATTCCTTGCACTGATATGTGGAGTGTCTGATTCTATATTTGTTATCATTTTCATGTGTTCCTTTCCTCTCAAAACGTATGTAATTTTAGCTACTGGAACTCAGTCTTGTATGTAATATTTATATATGTCATGTTATGAAAAATTGTACCTATAATACGAGATATTGAAGGCCTTAAAATATGGTCCATGGTTTCTGATCTCATTCCATTTGTCTTTTCATAATTCTACTGGAATTTAGTGGATTTGATTCTATTGCTAGCTCTCTACATTAGGTTCCTTTCTTTAATTTCTTCTTTCACCTATACTGGAACAGTTAAAGAAACTACACTTTATATTTGTATGACATAATAACATAGCATTAAGTCTTTGGAGTAAAATATTGTCAATGTATAAAATGTGATTTTCCTCTCAGTAATGTAATTGAACTAAATTTAAATCAGGTTATATTTAACTATTGAGCAACACCGATTTATATGCAAGAGATACTAAGATGTACTAGGCACTGACCTTCTTCTCAACCCGAAGGTTGTCTCTAGGAGTCACAACATCTTTTGGTGCCATTGCTAGGGAACGAATCATAATGTATCTCCTTGGGTGTAAATTTAGGCACTCTTTGTATGGTGAGAAAAGGAAGTGTGGGTTGAGATTTTTCACCTAGTAGAGTCCTTAGTCTATAAACCTAGATTTTAAAAGGTGTCATTCATATACTTCTCAACAGAAAAATCCTCCAATCTTGAACAAGAAATAATTATCTCCAAGAGAATTGGAGAAAAAGAACCCCAAGAACTCTAGATCCTGTTGTCTTTATCCCAGAGATCTCAACTTCTAGCTCTCATAAATTTGAGATGAACTTTTCTAGGGAGTAGGATTTATTAGAAGATTTTTTTCCCTAATCTAATTTTTATTTTCCAGAACCAAAGGTTGAATAAGTTCATATTAGTTCTAATCCTTTCACATTTCATACTTTCCTAGAAGTTGAATAAGTTAAATATATTCTCATTACTACTCCATATCAAACCTACACACTTATTTCACACCAGATCTCATGTAGTCTTGTTCATCTAATCCCTCATCTAGGCCCCGCAGCAAATATTTTTAAACCTCCTTTACAAAATATGGTTTTCCCTAGCTTTTTATTCAACAAATGTGCCCCTATAAATCTATAATAGCCTATAAATGCAATTCCCCAAGACTATCTCAAACTCCTACCTAGATTCACTAGGGAAGATGGTGTCACAACTCAAAAACATATTGAGATATTTTGTGCATTTGCAGAAAACTTGAATGTAGAACATCTAGATGTAGCCTTGAGGCTATTTTCTTAGTCTTTAGATGGGGAGGCTAGAAAACAGTTCAAGACTTTTCGAAACAACTCAATCAACACTTGGGAAGAATTGGAGAAATCCTTTATGAAAAAAGTGGGGGAAAGAAAGACCATGGATATTTCTTAACTAAATTTAATGAAATAAAGAAAGGAAAAATGAATATGTCAAGAAATTTATAAAAATATTTAATGAACTGTATAACATATTTCTCGCTAAGATTACACTTCCACGGGCCACAACTAAGGTGGTGTTTTCTAGAGCCTTTGAATCATATTTTGGGTTTATCCTTAGATAAAGGAAATACCTCACACTAGACCAGATCTAAACTGATGCTCTGGAAGTAGAAGCAAAATTTGCATCTACATGCAAGTTGAAAGGAAAGAGATAAAATAGTGATAGGAGAAATGGAAAATAGGAAGACATGTCCTATGGTCAAGCAAGGGATGCTCAAGAGCAGAAGTTAGATGAGATGAATAATTTGATAAAAAAAACTCGCAAACAAGATGGTGAAGCTAGATTTGGGCAACTAAAACCCTCCTCGATAGATACAAGAAGGCCCCAACAGAAACTTCAATCCTCAATATAGGAGACCTCCTTTATAGCTAATGCAAAGAGAAAGAAAAGGCAAACAAGACCAAATACAACCTCCCTTGAATTCATCAAATGATCCCAGGGAAGGTATTGAAGATGCTATTGAGGTTCACGAGAATTAATACAAAAATATTTCAGAAGAGGAACATGAAACAAAACCATAGGGAGGAGATGAAGATGATCCAAATGTTCCCTTGGACAAAGAAGAAATATATTCTTACTGGAAGATTTTTTTGATTTCATGCAACTACATAGGATATATGATTTGAGGTCCAAAAAAATTCCTCAAACACAAGACCAAAATGAAGAAAATGTCCAACCTGCCACCCCCAAACAAAATGATTAGGGGGGAAACCCTGTCATCCCTGATCTACCAACCAAAGGATAAACCTCCCACCCCATTCATTCTAAGACAGAATATGAAAACACAAAGCAAATACCAATACAAACCAAGCAAGTCCATCAAGTAAATAGAGAACCAATTGAGCCAGTGAAGGTGGATAGGAATGCCTCTACTTTTAATTTACAATAGGAGTTAGAAAAGTTGAAGATATTTGTTCCCTTGACTAAATTGCTGAAGCTTCCTATTTACAAAAGAAAAATATATAATTTTGTGGATGTATCTCATGTTACCTCATCACAAGATAGTTTGAATTTTCTAGAAGAAAGACCTGTGGTCATGTTTGGTCCACATGTGGAGGAGAAACACCCTACCACACCTCCATTACATGTTACATTAGTGATTCATGACTTATTGTTGCATAATTGTATGCTTTATTCTAGGGCTTCTCGTAATCTTATGCCTTTTTCTGTCATGGAACAATTAGGCCTGTAAACAACCAAGCAATATAAGGACGCCGGATTTCCGGCATCTGTGGTTCATTTCTTTTAAGTTGAATCACAGAGTATCCACAATAATATCCATATTTTCAACATTTCAAATCCCAACAGGGATCCATCATCAAGACAATTACTGAATGATGATAGAAGAAGAGCTCAGTGAGAAGATAAATAGTGTTAAGATATTTTGATTTTAAGGAGATGGGGTCAGCTTTAAAAATTAAAAAAAAAATTGTTTTTATTTTTAATTAATTTAATTTAATTTATAATAATTATTAACCATGTTTTAAAGTTTTACTATAATCTTTATAATAAACTGTATTTTATTATTTTATTTTTATTAAAAGATCTTTTAATGAATAGTTTTTTATTTTTATTATTATTAATAGATTGTGTCTAATGTTATTGTAATGTTTAATTAGTTTAATTAATTAATGGATTCTATTAAAAAAATTTATTACTATATCTTAATTCTAATTAGTTAGTTAATAATTATGATAATTAATTTTACTTTATTATTGATAAAAGATAAAAAAAAATCATTTTATTAATTTATTAATAAATTAATAAATAGATATTATAATGATTAATATTATTATTTTATTTTCATTCTAAATTTATTGGTTAGTAAACTAAATGATTTATAATAATTAATTGTTGTTAAAAATATTAATAGAGACTAATTATTATTATAAATGAATTATTCTTATTATTATTGTAACTAACCTAGAATTAATTACTATAATAAATTATTATTAATAATCATAATAATAACATATTCTTAACTATTTTTATTTTTATTTTTATTATGAGATCAAAAGGATATAATATAATAGGAGGGGAGCAGTTACGTAATTACCTAAGATGTATTGGTGGTCCTAATCCCTTTGATTAAAGGAAGCTAGCTTCCACTAATCTCGATATCATTGTCCCTATTGAGATCCTGTGGACGTTTTATAATTTCAAGAACCTCTCTAATCTTTCATCTTTGATATTGTTCTTCTCTAGTGATAATTGAGGTGCTCTCCAAACAAACCTGGTGTTTCGTTTTTGAGGAATATTCTACAAGGGCCAATGTACGAGACCTTTCATTCTTAATATCTGCTCCATGTTCTTTAAGTATTTTCTGCAGAGAACACCCTGTTTCACCAATGTAAATTTTTCCACAAGAACAATCTATTTTATAAACCCTTTGAGTTGTTGTCTATCAATATCATTTTTGATTGATCTCATTCCTTGTTTAATTGTTCCAGGAGCTGAGAACTGTTTGACTATGTTTTTCCTTTTCAATGTTTTGGCAATCTTATCTGTCAGCCCTTGAATATATGGTAGGGAAACTCTACCATACTGAGGTAGGTCTTGGTCTTTAGGTTCCTAAGATAACGCTCTCCTTTCTGCTCTTTATATAGATTTTCTGATGTCTTTTCCTTTATAGCCTATACCCTTAAATATGGAAGATAAATGCCTTTTCTCTTCCTCAAGATGCCCAGAGTCAGATATTCGAAGGGCTCTAATGGTAAGAGTGTAAAGGACACCAAGCTTCTAGGCCAGGAGATGGTAGGATTCAGTGTGGAGGTAGCTTTCTATGTGAGTTGACTTCCTAAAAACTTGATGTCCTAAAGAGCCATCCTCCTGCCTGATGATAAGAATGTGATACTATTGTTTTCTTCCAGCTCACCTAAAGGCAATTTTATCCTCCCTACTTAAATTACTCTTGGGAGCTTTAGCCTTTCTCATTATGAGAGAAAATTCTTGTCTTAGTGCCTCCTTATCTTCCAGAGAGAGGTTACACATCCAATGCTCTAAGATACAAATTATACTCTCAACAGGGATATTCCTAGGGGCAACTGCAAGTCCTAAACCTTCGTTGGGAGCACTAATAATTTCTGGGTCTAATTCTTGAGAAGAAAAATTAACCACCTTTCTTCTAGGAATTATTCTGGAGGATAAGCTGGAACCTAGGTTATTGAATCGTGACGTGCTCACAGAATTCAGGGAGTTGTAGTCTTTACCTAAAGAACTACTCCTAATGGATTCTCAAGTGCTGCTCTGAACAATTTGACTGGGGCCTACACTACTAAACTAATTAATCATTACAATAATATTATACATAATCTATTAATTTTAAGCATTTACAATAAAATTAATTTTAAGCAATCACAATAAAATTAAATTCAATTTAACTTTAAGCATTTATAATATTAATTAGTATCTAATTATAATATCTATTAACTAATTAAAATTACTGATATTAATCAAATTAATTCAATTTATCTTTTATCAATAATAAAATAAAAATTAATTATCATAATTATTAACTAACTAACTAATTAATTAATCAGAATTAAGATATAATAATAACTTAATCTTTTTTAATAGAATCCATTAATTAATTAAAATAATTAAACATTACAATAGCATTAGACACAATCTATTAATAATAATAAAAATAAAAAACTATTCATTAAAATATCTTTTAATAAAAATAAAATAATAAAATACAACTTATTATAAAGATTATAATAAAACCTTAAAACATGTTTAATAATTATTATAAATAAAATAAAAAATTAATTAAAAATAAAAACAAAAATTTTAAAAAATTTAAAGCCAACCTCATCTCCTTAAAATCAAAATATCTTAACACTATTCATCTTCTCACTGAGCCCTTCTTCTATCATCATTCACTAATTCTCTTGATGATGGATACCTGTTGGGAATTGAATATTATGAATATTACTGTGGATACTTCAAGATTCAACTTTAAAAAAAGGACTTGTATTCGTTTGATTCCAAAAGATTGAAATTCCTTGGGATGATCAAAGATTTAGTGGTTGATTTGGCTCAAATCCCATTTAATAGTGTGGTAATGGATATCGTGGTTGTAGACATCCCTGCAAGATTGGCATGATCCTCTCCATATTTTGGGGAATTAATCTAGGAGGATCCATCAAAGTCAACTTCACATATGCTACTATTTTTGTATGTGGTGGAGAAGAGCGTGGGATGTATAGAGAATCCAGATTTGTAAAGACTGTCACTAGGGAAGATAACTCAAACAATGCTTTTGTATATGGCGAAGAAAAGGATCTTTCATGCTTTTTGCTCGAAATGGATGATGAAATTATGGAGGACACCCAAGTGGAAATTTTCTCACATACCAATCAATAGCAAATGAAACCTAACTATGTTCAGAACTTATACTTCGATGGGGCCAATTCCAAGGAAGGAAATGGAGTAGGATTGTTGTTGATATTGCCTTAGGGTAACCTTATCCCCCTCACATATAAATTAGAGTTTGACAATAAAATTAATATTGTTGAATATGAACCATTGGTGTTGAGCTTACAAGTTGCGAAAAATCCAAAAATTAAATGTTTGACAGTTTTTGGATATTCTGAACTAATTGTGGAATAAATTAGAAATCAATGCCAAACCAAGTATCCTAGGTTGAAATATTATGGGAATGAGGTGTGGGACCTAGTTGAGGATTTATTTTAGCATTCGATATTTAATTTCTCCCCAAGGAACTGACTAGGATGGTTGATTCCTTGGAAACAACAACTAGCACTTTCAAGCCCCCACAAAATCCCCTACTTAGGTATGAAGTTGAGATTAGGCACAAACCCTCAGTGCTTGACAATGTAAAATATTGGCAGTTTTTTGAAGCTAAAAACCAGATAAAAGGTTTATGGAGGTGATTGGCTATTTTTCTAATTTTGCAGTAGACCAAGAGGGTGAAGTTATTGAGGAAATCGAAGGAGATGAATGACATGCTCCTTGGGAGGAATCTATGGTCGGGAAGGAAATTTTGTAGTTGAAGGGAAACATAATACCAAAGGATATGGTTCCATTGGAAAGGTTATTTGATGTTAATGATACGACAGTCAAACCAACCAAGAAGCAGTGTGAGGAGAATACAAAATATTGTAGCATTGGCACAGGAAGAAAACCCAAATTGATAATGTTCTCCTAGGGGATCCCAGTGGGGTACAAACAAAAGTATCTCTACCTATTTAGAAAGTATGCCGATATTTTTCCTTGGTATTATGATGAATTGAAGAATTATTATATTAGTATCATCCAACATAAAGTTCATTTGAATTTTGGAACTAAATATCACAAACAAAATCTTAGGAAAATAAATCCCCTGCTTCTCCCCTTGATAGAAAAAGAAATCAAAAAAATTATCCAAGGTAAAATCATTGTACCCTTGAGATATTTATATTGGGTGGCTAATCTTATCTCTGTGAGGAAGAAAAATGGAGAGATGAGGTTGTGTGTGGACTTCAGAAACATGAACAAGGATTCCCTAAAAGATAATTAGACTTTATCAAGGACTAATAAAGTTTGCAGAAGGTAGTGGTATTATCCAGATTGTCCATGATGAATGGCTTTTCTGGACACAACCAAATTGTCGTGCTTCCTAAGGATCAAAAAATGAAAACATTCACCACACCTTGGGGAACATTCATGTACACTAGATTGCCTTTTAGTGTCAAGAACAATGGTGCCACCTTTCAAAGGGTGATCGATATAGATTTTTTTGGGAAAAAAGATAAATTTGTGGTTATTTACTTGGATGACATAACAATGTTCTCAAAGTTTAATAAGAACATCTACAACATTTGCATCACACATTTGAGAAATGCAAGAAGTATGGATTATCCTTCAATTTAAATAAATATCAATTTTCCCTCAGAGAAGGAAAACCACTGGGGCATATAGTCTCAATAAAGGGAGTGAAAATTGACCCTAAAAGGTAGAAGCAATTAATACCATCACTTTTCCAAGAAAAACAAAAGAGATATAGGGAGGATAAACTTCTTGAGGAGGTTTATGCCCAATTATGTTGAGATTGTAAAGGAGATTACATACATGCTGAAAAGAGATAGAGAGGTCAAGTGGAATATAGAGGTAAGAGAATCATTTTCCAAAATTAAGAGGGCCTTTGGAGAGGCTCCATTCTTGGCTAGTCCTAATTATAAAAAATAATTTCTTATCTTTTATTTTGCATCCCCTAATCATATTGCAATTGTATTACTGCAGAAAAAATGAACAAGAGAAAGAAAACCATTTGCTTTTTTCAGTGAAGTGCTGAGGGTTGTAGAATTAAAATATGATGTTTTGGGAAAACAATCTGTTGGAAATAATACTGAGAGGGGGGGTGAATCAGTATTATCTAATTCTTTTAATCAATCTTCCTTATTTTTTCTTTGAATTATTTTTGCATGTCAGTACCATAAAATAATGAGCATGAACAAGGAAAAACAGATAGTCACACCAAAGAACACAAGATGTAAGGTGGAAACCCAATGTGGGTGAAAACCACCTGCTGCAATATGTCTCTATCTTCTTTCAACTTAGAAACTTCTTTTACAATGGTTTTGTACTGGTGCAGTCCTTTACCAGTACGCAGGCTGCAACCTGCAGAGAGCTACAACTCTCTCTCTCTCGTTTTCCAGTCTCTCCTGGAAGGGAGCTACAACCCCCTACTTCTTTTCATAAAGCATCAATTGATCATCAAGTACATGAAAGTTACAGTTCACTACAGTTATCAGATCAGCAATAACAGAACTAACCCAGAACACCTTATCAACAGAAAAATTCAATCAACAGAACTTTTTAAGACAGGTACGCAGTTTTCCCTTCTGTGGCCTGCGTCGCTACGCAGTTCACCTTCTGCTTTCCTGCGTCTACCCGCAGAGACCCTTCTGCCAGACTGCGTGCCCACGCACTGTTCCTTGAATTGCTCTGCGTACTGTTACTGCAGGGACGCACCCAAGGATACTATCGCGCCGCGTACTGTTACTGCAGGGACGCACCCAAAGACATTATCGCGCTGCGTACTTTTACTATGCAGACGCACCTGAACCTTAGTCGCTCTGCGTACCCACGCAGCTCTTCTTCTTCTGCTCTGCGTACCGACGCAGGTATCTTTCTTCTGCTCTGTGTACCGACGCAGATCTCCTGTTTTTGCACTGCGTCCCGACGCAGATCTCCTGTTTCTGCACTGCGTACCCACGCAGCTCTTCTGTTAAACACCTGCGTCCTTCTGATTAGGGCCAAATAGGCAGTCCACCAGAGTGGCACAGTTGCTCAGATCTGATCATGCGCTCGAGAGATCACCCTTCACAGATTCGCCTTCAACTTCCCTTTCATATAGATCAAGCTTTTAAGACCATAACCCAATATTTCAGATCTAAAGATATTCAATTGCAAAAAGATACTTAGCCAAGTGATCTCCTTTGCTTTATATAGGCAAGATCCTCCTAAAATCATGGAACAATACCACGAGCCGACACCATAATAACCCAAAACCGTCGGCTAAATACCAAGAGTAAAACATAAGAAACCCCACGTGTGCTTTTCTCTGCCTTGAAATGTGTGCACTGGGGGGACGCACCTCCTGAACGGCTGGCATGCGTATCTGGACGCGGTCCCTGCAAGGTGTACCTGCGGGTACGCACCTTATGATTTGATTTCCTACGTACTTCTTTATTTTCAACAAAATGAGGGCCTTGCCATGGGAGTTGCCATCAAGTACAACATTTGTAACATATAGCCATACCAGAAACATAATGCCAACAATCTCCCCCTTTGGACTTGATGGCAACCTCACAAACCTCAGCTTCATTCTCCCCCTTTGACATCAAGGGCAAAGGGGTATGCTCCCCCTACGATCATGCTCCCCCTGAAAATGAACCAGATCTGCAGCAAAGAACCATAATCCACCATGAAAGAGATAGAGACATATTGCAGCTACTTCCAAGATCTCCTTCTGCACACCCTCCATAATGCCAACAATGCATTATATGCTCCCCCTGAACCTGTACCATCAATGAGAAGAGGTTCAGCAATAAGATGATGCATCAACAACCCGCAGCTTCTGCCTGAGGTATTCAAAATTGTCCCTGGGCAATGGTTTGGTGAAAATATCAGCAACTTGTTCCTTAGAAGGAACATACTCCAACTTGACCTTCTGTTCAAGTACTTGTTCCCGGAGAAAATGGTACTTGATTGGTATGTGCTTGGTTTTTGAATGCATAACCAGATTCTTTGAGATGCTGATTGCACTTGTGTTATCACATAAGATGGGGATAGGTGGTGTACAAGTGATTTGAAAATCCTGCAAAGTCTGCATCATCCAAAGGAGTTGAGTGCAACAAGATGCAGCAGCAACATATTCCGCTTCAGCTGTAGACAAGGCAATCGAACTCTGTTTCTTGCTGAACCAAGATACCAGTCTGGAACCCATAAAGAACGCACCACCACTTGTGCTTTTCCTGTCATCCACGCTTCCGGCCCAATCTTCATCTGTATAAGCATGAAGTGTAAGATCTGTATCTCTAGGATACCATAAGCCATAATTTTGAGTCCCTTGAAGATATTTGAAAATTCTCTTCACTGCCTGAAGATGAGTCTCCTTTGGATTTGCCTGAAATCTTCCAACTATTCCAACTGCATGCATGATGTCCGGTCGGGTACCTGTCAAATAAAGTAAACTTCCAATCATAGATCTGTAGGTTGGTTGATGTACTGCTGCAGATTCATCATTTGCACTGAGGCTACATCCTGTGACCATGGGTGTACATACTGGTTTTGCATCTTCCATACCATATTTCTTCAAAATCTGTTTGAGATACTTGGTTTGAGATAAAAAAGATTCCTCCTTCCTTTTGTTGGATTTGCAAACCAAGGAAATATGTTAGTTCTCCTAACAAAGACATTTCAAATTCTTTCTGCATGACCGAGGCAAAGCTTTGACTCATATCTTCTTCATTGCTCCCAAAAATAATGTCGTCTACATACACAACAAGTATTAGCAATTTGTCATTTTCAACTTTTATATAAAGATTGCTATCTGCTGATCCTTTTGAAAAACCTTGTTGATGAAGATATTTGTCCAAACGGTAGTACCAAGCCCTTGGAGCTTGTTTGAGACCATAGAGAGCCTTTTTCAATCTGCATACAAGTTTTGGATCATTTCCAAGAATGAACCCATCTGGCTGTTCAATGTATACTTCTTCTTCCAGGTCTCCATTCAGAAAGGCTGATTTCACGTCCATTTGAAATACTTTGAAGTTTTGAAAACTTGAGAGAGCAAGGAACATTTGGATGGCCTCAAGTCTTGCAACAGGAGCAAAGGTTTCTTCAAAGTCTATTCCTTCTTGTTGCGCATACCCTTTACAAACAAGTCTGGCTTTGTTTCTAATTACTTCTCCATTTTCATTCAATTTGTTTTTGAAGACCCATTTTGTTCCGATAACATTCTTATCCTTTGGTCTAGGAACCAGCTCCCAAGTGTTGTTCTTTTCGATTTGCTCAAGTTCTTCATCCATTGCTTTTACCCAACATTCATCTTTGCATGCTTCTTTCACATTTTGTGGTTCAGTAGAGGAGAGTAATGCCAAATAGCTTGAAGCTTCTGCGACTGTTCTTCTTGTTTGTACACCTGCTTCTTTCTGCCCCATAATCTGAGATTCTGGATGATTCTTCTGAACATATCTGGATGGAGTCTTTTCTTCTATTCTTGTTTGCTCTTCTGGTTCTTCTTGAGGTTCTTCTTCTTCATTATTCTATTGTTGGGGGTAGCCTTCATCTTCTTCTTCATGATGTACTTGCCTAGGAATGTATCCCTTCTCATCAACCACTACATCAATGCTGTCAACAATTCTGCCAAGTCTTTTATTGTAGCATTTATATGCTTTTCTATGTGGAGAGTAACCAAGAAGAATGCCTTCATCTGCTCTAGGTTCAAGTTTGCCAAGCTGCTCATCAGTATTCTTGATATAGCATTTGCTCCCAAAGATTTTGAAGTGCTTTACCGAAGGAGTCTTACCACTCCAGAGCTCATGAGGAGTTTGAGTGCTGTTCACCCGGACATTTGTTTTGTTGAGAATAACAACCGCAGCATGTGCAGCTTCACCCCAGAAAGTTGCGGGAGTTCCTGATTCATCAAGCATAGCACGAGCCATTTGTTGGACTGTTCTGTTCATTCTTTCCACAACTCCATTTTGCTGAGGAGTTCTAGCTGTAGAGAATTCTCTTCTTATCCCATGTTCTTCACAGAAATCGAAAAATTCATTTGAGGTAAACTCCCCACCTCTGTCGGATCTGAGGCACTTAATTTTGTGACCTGATTCATTTTCAACCAAGGCTTTGAAGGATTTGAATTTTTCGAATGCTTCATCTTTGTGCTTCATAAGTCCTAGCCAGACAAACCTGGAGAAATCGTCAATGAATAATATCAGGTATTCTTCTCCTCTAGGTGTTCTTTTCCTGAATGGACCGCATGTATCTGTATGAACTAGCTCAAGAGGCATGCTAGCTGATCCTTCCTTCTCTGGAAAGTTAGTTCTGGTTTGTTTTCCAAACTGACATGATTTGCATATGGTGTTGTCAGGAATTTTGATATCTGGAAGATCACGAACTACCTGATATTTGCATGCTTTCCTTATTTGTGAAAAGCTTAGATGCCCCAGCCTCCGATGCCATAACCAGTGCTCATCATCCTTGCTCAGATAGCATTGTTGTTGTCCTTCTTCAAATATGTACAGATTATTTGGAGTTCTTTTGCCTTTGATTACTGTTTTACCTGTATCAAGATCACGAACAAGACATCCATTTGATCTGAATATAACCTCGGTTCTTTGCTCACACATCTGGCTGACACTTAGAAGATTATGCTTCAATCCATCAACATACAAAACATTTCCAACCTTGACCTTTTCTTTTAACTGAGCAATGCCCTTTCCTTTTATAGTTGCAGGAGTATCATTTCCAAAAGAGACTTTCTTTCCCTTTTCTAGAGCAAAATAAGACTCGAGTTTTTCTTTATCACCTGTCATATGCTTCGAACATCCACTGTCAATGTACCATAGATTTTCCTGTCCTTCTGCATAAAATGCTATCCCACATCTTTCTGTTTGAGGTTCCTTTATTCTCCATGTTTTGGTGTTTGAGGCTTGTTCCTTTTTCTGCTGAAACCTGCTCCTGCATTCAGAGTCTTCATGACCAAAGTTATTGCAAATAGAACATTCAACTTCATTTTCAAGAACCGAAAAGTTGTTATAGGTCCTTTTTGTAATCCCTGTCATACTTCTTTGTTTTTGAGCTTCCCTAGTCATGATCGTTTTATATGCAACACATTGAGCTGCTTTGTGACCAAAGTTATGGCAAGAAAAGCATTGTCCATTGAAGAAACTTCTGCGGTTATTGAATCTACCAGCCAACTGTGTGTAATTTCTATTTTCATCTATTCTTGAACCAAATTGAGAAGATTTTACCTGTGGCTGGTTGTAGCTTTTGTTCACCCTTAAGATGGATTGCCCTTGATAGTTTCTGTTTGTAATTCGTTCCTGCTTTACCTGTTGATCTTCATTGTTCTTTTGTTCATTTCTTCTTGCTGCATCAAGATAACTTTTTGAGGTGGATGCTTGAGAAGTTTCTTCATTATAGCCCAGACCTGTCTTGTTTAGAGGAGACCGCTGCACATTGATAATCTCATCCAAAGTTTCAGATCCTTTGACAAACTTGAGATTAATAGCTTTTGTTTTCTCAATCTCTTTTCTAAGACCAACAATTTCACCTTCTAATTTTTCAAGATGTTTTTCCTTTTCATCAATTTGAAATTGTAGAGTATCAATGATCATGTTCTTTTCTTCTATACATCTCTTGAGTCTAGTAATTTCATCATAAAGGTTATCCATATCTACAGCATCCATATAATCATCATCTTCAAATGCCATTAACAACTTATATTCATTACCTTGTTCATCTTCATCACTGTTTGATAGACCATCACTATCTTCATGAGTGTAGTAGCTTTTCTTGTTTGCGTTCTGTTTCTTGTTCCATCTAGCAGGTTCCTTTCCTTTATCCTTATAAGGACATTTTGCAGCATAATGACCTACTCTTCCACAAGCAAAGCATTTAAAAGGTAACTTACCTCTGAACCTTCCAGAACCCCTTTGAAGATTTCTGACAAAATTTGATTCTTCTTCCTCTTCTTCTGGGACGTGGCTTGCTTCATAATAATCTCCTTTGCCTGATGCCTTGAAAGCAGCTTCTCTTCTGTCTGATGGACCTCCCTTTCTCATTTCATAAGCAGTTAGAATTCCATGTAGCTGAGACATAGTAAGAATTCGTAGATTTTCCTTTTCTTCTATTGCAGATACTTTAGATTCAAACTTGGGGGACAATGATCTTAGGACCTTTTCAACCACAATAGCCTCTTTTATTTCTTCACCCAAATTTTTCATACAATTAACAACCTCATCTACCCGAAGAAAATAGTTAGCCACACTTTCATCATTATACATTTTGAGAGTCTCATACTGAATTCTGAGAGTTTGAAGTTTAGCACGCTTTACCTGTTCATCTCCTTCATAGCTCGTGACAATTTTGTCCCATATCTCTTTTGCGGATTTATAGTGCATTACCTTCATGAATTCTGATTGAGATATACATCCTAATAGAGTACTGACTGCTTTCGCATTTGTTTCATACTTCTTTTTCTCGGCTGCATCTGTAGGAGTAGCTGAAGGAAAAGCATAGCCTGTCTCTACGATGTCCCAAACTTCTGTACCAAGAGATTGAAGATAGGCAGTAACTCTTACCTTCCAATAATTGAAGTTTGTCCCATCAAAAACCGGTGGCCTGATTGATGCTTCTCTCTTGTAGTTGCTCATGATGAACGATCTACCTTCAAGCGATCAAGCTTCTCTGAAGGACCTGCTCTGATACCAATTGTTGGAAATAATACTGAGAGGGGGGGTGAATCAGTATTATCTAATTCTTTTAATCAATCTTCCTTATTTGTTCTTTGAATTATTTTTGCATGTCAGTACCATAAAATAATGAGCATGAACAAGGAAAAACAGATAGTCACACCAAAGAACACAAGATGTAAGGTGGAAACCCAATGTGGGTGAAAACCACCTGCTGCAATATGTCTCTATCTTCTTTTAACTTAGAAACTTCTTTTACAATGGTTTTGTACTGGTGCAGTCCTTTACCAGTACGCAGGCTGCAACCTGCAGAGAGCTACAACTCTCTCTCTCTCGTTTTCCAGTCTCTCCTGGAAGGGAGCTACAACCCCCTACTTCTTTTCATAAAGCATCAATTGATCATCAAGTACATGAAAGTTACAGTTCACTACAGTTATCAGATCAGCAATAACAGAACTAACCCAGAACACCTTATCAACAGAAAAATTCAATCAACAGAACTTTTTAAGACAGGTACGCAGTTTTCCCTTCTGTGGCCTGCGTCGCTACGCAGTTCACCTTCTGCTTTCCTGCGTCTACCCGCAGAGACCCTTCTGCCAGACTGCGTGCCCACGCACTGTTCCTTGAACTGCTCTGCGTACTGTTACTGCAGGGACGCACCCAAGGATACTATCGCACCATGTACTGTTACTGCAGGGACGCACCCAAAGACATTATCGCGCCGCGTACTTTTACTATGCAGACGCACCTGAACCTTAGTCGCTCTGCGTACCCACGCAGCTCTTCTTCTTCTGCTCTGCGTACCGACGCAGGTATCTTTCTTCTGCTCTATGTACCGACGCAGATCTCCTGTTTCTGCACTGCATCCTGACGCAGATCTCCTGTTTCTGCACTGCGTACCCACGCAACTCTTCTGTTAAACACCTGCGTCCTTCTGATTAGGGCCGAATAGGCAGTCCACCAGAGTGGCACAGTTGCTCAGATCTGATCATGCGCTCGAGAGATCACCCTTCACAGATTCGCCTTCAACTTCCCTTTCATATAGATCAAGCTTTTAAGACCATAACCCAATATTTCAGATCTAAAGATATTCAATTGCAAAAAGATACTTAGCCAAGTGATCTCCTTTGCTTTATATAGGCAAGCTCCTCCTAAAATCATGGAACAATACCACGAGCCGACACCATAATAACCCAAAACCGTCGGCTAAATACCAAGAGTAAAACATAAGAAACCCCACATGTGCTTTTCTCTGCCTTGAAATGTGTGCACTGGGGGGACGCACCTCCTGAACGGCTGGCCTGCGTATCTGGACGCGGTCCCTGCGAGGTGTACCTGCGGGTACGCACCTTATGATCTGATTTCCTGCGTACTTCTTTATTTTCAACAAAATGAGGGCCTTGCCACGGGAGTTGCCATCAAGTACAACATTTTTAACATATAGCCATACCAGAAACATAATGCCAACACAATCCTATGCTCTAGTCAAGGCCTTGAAGGCTTTTTGGAATTATATTTTTCGAACTAAGATAATTTCCTATGTTGCTACAATAGCTATAAAGGACATTCTCACACAAGGAGATAGTGAAGGCAAGAGAGGCAAGTGGATAGGAAAAATTTAGGAATATGACATGGACATCAAGCCCACAAAGCTAGTAAAATGTTATGGATTGGATAATATTTTGTCAGTGAAAAGTTGCGAGGCGTTAGGTATAAAATTTATGCCTGAAACTTTAGAACCAAAGAAACAAAACACATAAGAAAATGCAAGCAAAGAAGAACAAAAAATTGCAAATAAATATTTCATTTCTAATTGATACAAGTTTATCGTCCATCATTTGTTGTTTCTGGAATGCCCACCTAAGATTGGCAGGAATAAGTACAAAGATATGAGGTTACAAACTCAAGGGTTTTTCATTTCTAATGGCTAGATGTACTTGAAATACTTTTTTGGATTCCTACTTCTTTCTTTGGTTGAAGAGGAAGTGTCCAATGCAATAGAGGAATTTCATGGTTGTATTTGTGGAGGGAACTACAAATGGAAAGAAAAAACTCATAATATTTTGAAGGTTGTATTTTATTGTCCTAAGTTATTTGGTGATGTGCATGACCGAGTGAAATCTTGCAAAGAGTACCAAATCATTGTAGAAAAATAGAAACTGGTACTCCTACCTTTCGTTTGAGTTTTAACAATGGGGGCTAGATTTCATTAGGGAAATTCATCCACCATCTAGTCTAAAACATAAGTGGATTCTTACAACATTAGACTACTTCATTAAGTGGGTATATTTTTTCCCTGCTAGGAATGCAATTGATACGATGGTCATCAAGTTCATGGAGGAAACAATTCTAGCTAGGTGTCATTGTCTGAGGAAAATAATTACTAATAATGCTCAAGTGTTTAATCGGCCAAATTTATTAGCCTTTCTAAGAGTTAGGATTTCATCTTAGGACATTTCACCACTTACTACCCGCAAGGGAATGGATTGGAAGAATCAGCCAACAAGACTTTGGTTAGAATTCTTAAGAAAACCATAAAACACAATCAAAGGAATTGGGATTCTTAACTTAAATTTTCACTATGGGCTAATAGAGTCACCACTAAGCAATGAAATACCAAGTCTACATTTAAGTTGGTGTCTGGAGATGCAACACATTTGCCTACCCAATTAGCTATTCCTATGGAAAAACTCATCCAATATGCAAAGGAGGAGCCTAATCCACTGATCAAGAGGATAAAATAGTTGGTTTAATTGTAGGAGAGAAGAGATTAGGTGTCCTAGAATATGATCAAGTACCAAGATAAGATGAAGGCCATGTTTGATAAAGAGGCCAGGGACATAATTTTCTAGCAAGGTGACCTTGTACTTAGATGGGATGTCAAGAGAGAAGAAAAAGGAAAATTGATTTGAAATGTTAAGAAATCTTTTTAATGCAATGAAATGTCTGTCATCAGTATTAAAAATGTGTTTAGGATCGTGTCAAATGAACCCAAATGTCAAAGATTATGTGTCAAGTATTGAGTGTTTTTATGAGAAATTTATGATATTAATTAGCTGTTTAAAACACATATACAATATGTATATTGCAGATAAATAAAACACAACAAACTCATAACACAAAGCTGATAAATGAGTTCACCCCTCCTGGGCTACATCTCCTTGGACATACTTCAATGGCTAGGCCCTCTTTGGATTAATGGTCAATTATATGATTACATGC